>QPKB01000011.1:3294731-4750615 GCA_003546025.1 Camphora micrantha | reverse complement strand
ACTATGAGAAGACCTCTGTCCCAAGAGTCAAAATAACTACTGTACGTACACTTTTTGCGATGGCCTACCTCCAAAAATGGCTTTCATCAATCCGATGTCAAAAAGGCTTTCCTCCATGAGGACCTCCGTGAGCTTGTAATTATGTCTCCTCCTAGCGGGTATGATTGCTCTCACAGCATGGTTTGTCATCTGAATAAGTCTTTGTATGGGCTTAAAGCAAGCCCCACGTGCCTGGTTTGAAAAAATTTGAATTGTTACGTTATTATAAAAGATGATTGGCATCAAAGTGCACATGACCATTTTCTCTTCACAAGGAAAACATCAAGAGGTATTACGATTCTTCTCATGTAAGTGGATGACATGGTAATCACTTGTAATGATTCTATTGGAATTACTGATCTCAAAGTTCACCTCGCCAAACATTTCCGTATTAAGATTTAATGTTCATGGATCAAAGAAAATATGCGGAGGATTTGCTTACACTTGCTCAATTATTCAAGTGTTGTATCACTGATACCTCGCTCAAACACGATGTGAAATTCCAACAACTTTTATTACAACATGATGTGAAATTATGTGAAATTATTACAACATCATGTGAAATTATTCAACATGATGGTCATCCCGTCACTAATACTACACTTTATTACAACTTTTAACTTGGGTGCTAAGTCTCAGATCTAGTTAAGCTTAGGATTGTGTTTAGACTATCGAGATTGAATCCAATGAATCGGCACACCCATATCCATATTCTTATGCTTTTCATTATTTTAGAAATGTATTATTGGTGAAAACTAATATTATCATCACCAAAGCCTAGTCCCAACCATGTTGGGGTCAGCTACATGAATTTTGTATCTCCTTTCTGATCAATCCAAATTCAACTCCTTAGAGAGCCTGCATTTATTCAGATATGTTGCTACTATTTCCATCCATATCATCTTTAGCATACCCATTCCCCTTGGTGGGCCATCAACCTATATAGAAAAACATCTCCTCATTGGCACCATTGCTGTCATGCATTGGATGTGTCCAAACCATCTCAAATAGGTTTCTCTTATTTTATCATCTATCAATACCCTACATGCTCTTGAAAGTGCTCATTGCTGATTCTATCCTTCCTAGCTTTGCCACACATCCTATTCTCATCTTTGCTACACGCAAGTTGTGCATGTATTGTAGCTTGATTGGCCAACATTATGCTTCTTGACATGCACTATCCCAGTAAATTTTTTCCCTCCAATTTTATTGGTATGCACCAATCAAAAATCACTCTAGAAGCAAAGTCTCCACTTCAACCATCCGCTTTGATCTTATGTTCGACTCCTTCCTCAATCTCTCCATCCTTACTAATTATCAGCCACGGGATCGGAAAGAATCTCTTTGTGGTAACTCTAAAGCTTCAATTATCACAGTAGTTTGAGCTCTTTGTACATGCTCACTGAAGTTGCAATCCATACATTCTTTCTTTGTACGACTTACTTTAAAGCCTTTGGATTTCGTCCGGCCCGGAACCCGGGGCCCTTCAAATTCCATGTCGCAACTATATTTTCCACATGCAAAGTCAAACAAATAAACAAGAATCGAGGTTATAAATTAAAAATCTTGAAATTATAAAGAAAACAATTGCAAGGAAGACAAACCTTTGAGAGTGAAAAACATTATGAGACTGGATTTCTAATTGTCCTATTGTCTTTCGCCCAGTTAACGTGCATGCCAATGTCAACAACATCCTGTTCATCACAAGTTCATTCTCTAGGTTCTGGCCACCTGAATTGGGGCAAATCCAACAATTAGTAAAACCGAGAGAATAAAGTTCTAATCTGCGTTTGTGCACAACAACATGATTCAACAATATAATGTTTAAACAAAAATAATAACACTATGGAAACTCAGTTAAGGTCTGGTAAAGTTTGCTAACTCTAACCGTGTGACAACCACTAGCACAGGACCATAAATCATACATCTCCCAGATGCCTCATGACATATATAAAGAGATGATCTATAATCAATCGAGCGGCTGACCTATAGTCAGTAAAACAATGCAACTGACCTAAGAGTCGGAGAAATGGCACAGTTGACCTAAGAGTCAACATAACTTGGCACGAAAATGTCGTACCGTGCTTAGTGGTCTAAGGATGTCCAATGGGTCCGTTTAGACTAATCCAGTTCTACAAGGGTTATCTCTTTCATAGAGATTACATAAACAAGTTTCAGTCTGGAATAGATTTCCTAGTTGTTCACAACACTTACGACGAAGAAGCTTGAAATCAGCCCCTTCACAATTCCAGTTTTAATAGGCCTCGCTCTGTTACAATACTGGTAACTGATTGTGTAAAAGCAATCTCATAACTGACCACGCTAAGTTTGAGACTCTTCATAAACACAACTCACAAGTAGTATAGCAAAATTCATAAATTCCAGCAATATAATCATAGCATTAAGATTTCATTCACATAGGTGTGCCAAGTTTATAAACCCAATAAAGCAAGAATTATCAGCACCAACATATTCAAAGGGAAACATGAAGCAGCTCTAATTCTCATATCTCATAATACAACCCAACACATAAGCATCACAGATTGGAAGAACAAGTAATCATGCAAGACTCTACATCATAAATAAGGCTCGGCTATGGAATTCAAACTCAACCCCGTGGTTCAATGGAACCTAGGCATGGATATAGGTTTGTCCAGTCATATATACCAAACTAGGGATTCGGCCAACATGGATCTTCATAATGGTTTTGGCCAATCGCCAACCCTCCATATTACATATTCCAACTTTCATGAATTTCCTACTTCACATAAGTAAACAATCCTCCATCAAATTTGGTAACAAAGATCATTCCATCTCAACTAATATATATGAAGTTTTGCAATACATCAAGGGGATATTTTTGCACATCAAACAAACTACAATTAAAGGAAGTTCCATTGTGGCCAGATACTGCCCTAGCCCTCATCAATGGTCCAGTCATAATTAGACTTCAATGTGGGGTTCAGGTAGACATCAAAACTCACAGTTTGGGTTTGGCTATGGGTTGTTTGAGCCCCTGGTACAATTTAGCTATGGTTTAAGTCCCACATACAATTCGGTCATCTCCAACTACACTTACATTAATCACCAATATTCAAACAACTTGGGGTAGTGCGCTACTTTAACACTACATTCATCAAATTCATATTCTAAACTCCCTAACAACACCATTACAAAACTTAAATGAACTGAATCATTAAAACTAGGAGGGCAACATGCATTCAATACGTAACCCAACAGAACTAGTATGTAAATAACCCAATTCACCAAACATTCCAAAACATGGTTCAACCAGCCCCTAAAAAAACTGAATTGAGTCTCAGCCAATTTGAATTTCCATGTTGGTGATCGGCCAACACAATACTACCAACCTTCTAATTCAAAATTTACATGAAACCAGGCCTATACAACCAGCCTGCACCTCTCTGCTTCCAACCAGTCTACCCATAGTCACAGCAGCCATCAAATATACGTAAGTTGAGATTCAGTCCACATGAAACTCCCTATTGTGTTTGGTCATCACTGGTTTTATATAAAACCCTTCTTCAACAAGAGCCTTTCAGCCATAATCAAACTCCCAGCTAATGTTCACCTAACATGCATAACTCAGTTCAGTCAGTTGAATATGTAAAATAGGTCAAACAACTTTCTAAACATCAAACAGTTCTCAAATGAACCACCAGTGATAAGAGTTCCACAATCGACCAGCTCTAGGACATCAATTTAACAATTGACCATATCAAAATCCATCATACAACTGTCGGGCGTGGGATTTACTATCAATTAACATCAACTCACAATCCTTCATCAACATAATAAACATCCATATCACTTGGGGTTCTAATTACATCAATACAAGAAGAAAAACTCTGAAACACATGTAGAACTAGAAGCCTACTCACCTTGAAATATGAGAACCTGCTGATCTCTCCTCCTTATTTCTTCTCTAGATTCTCTCCTCCAGCTCACTGTTCTCTTAATCTAAGAGCTGGGGTTTGGGTTCTAAAAGGAGGGAGAGATGAAGCAAAAGAGAGATAGCATAGGGTCTCTAGGCCGCCAATTGGAAATAACCTAAAGAGGGGTGCCGACTTCTAAATAGGTATTGTGCGCACATTCCTAATTCTAATAAAAGTTGTGTGCAAGTCCTCTAATTGGTCAACTTCCACTTTACTTATTTAAATTCCTCTTGAACACGGGTCCCAACACTCACACAAAGACTCAATCCTATTAGTTGATGACTATCAGGTCCTACCAAGATGAGGTAAAAACTAATCCTATTGGAACATAAAGGTCCTACTCGGTTCCTACTTGGATTTGATAAATAATGGTTGAGCCATTGGGCCCTACCCAAAACCCTTTAAGCCATTACCAAATTAAAACACAGATCTAGCCTCGTGGGGTCCCTATGGTTTCCTCTTCCAAATCTACAAAATTATGGGTTAGTCCTCTCAGTCCCTAGGGGTGGTACCCATGGTTTTAAAAAATCTCCAAGTCCAAGTCAACTTGGACTCGGCACATACCAAGTCAGTTCACATGGGACTTGGACTCGAATCATGTGACTCGCCGAGTCCTAATGCAACTCAATTGAGTCCCATGGGACTCGGCCATGAGACTCAGCCCTCCAACTGAAGTTGGGACTCGGCGAGTCGACTCAGACTCGGCCATGAACGAGTCGGGTCTCGAGTCCGATTTTTTAAACCTTGGTGGTACCCACTGGAAACAAACCTTACTTTCATTAATTGTATAATTGACTCCCTTGTGCATGCTGAATTGGGAACCGGACTATTAATTATATAAGTCCAATAAATCAAATTATTAACACACAAGTTATCATGCCCATTAATTAAATAATTAATTAATTAATTATAAAGAAACTATTCCATTTAAATTTGAGAAATTCAACTAATATAATTTAATAAAAGTCCAAGGAAAATAAAATAAAATCTTATAACCCAAATTCTGTCTAGGGGATTCTATGGTATTACAGATTTTAAAGACTCTTGTCATCTCTCAAGTTTTGAATTCACACCATCTCTCAATCCATCCTCGCCAACTGTCATCTACAAACAACATGCACTAAGGTACTTCCTCTTAAATACGAGCAGTTAACTCATCCATAATAAATGTAACGAGATAAAGGCTTAAGGCTAACCCTTGAAGCAAATCTATGGTCACTGGAGACTCACCCGTCCCTCAATAGGGAATTCTCACACTTGTTATCGCTCCCTCATACATATCTTTAATGAATTTAGTACAAACTCCCAGAACGCTCCTTTTATTTAAAACCCACCAAATTAAATTTCTAGGAACCATGTTGTAAGCTTTCTCTAGATCAATGAAGACCATATGCAAAATTTTCCTCTTTGCTCAGTATTTCCCAGTGATTGCCTAAATGAAAAGTTAGCTTCCATAGTTGACCTCCCTATCATGAAACCAAAATGTTTTTTAGATATGTTGGTTTTTTTTTTTTTTTTCCTCAGTCTTTACTCCATTATTCTCTCCCATAATTTCATGTCAAAACTAATATGTTGTACATAAATGTTATTATGAATTATGAAATTTTATGTTATAAACAGAATAGCCATATCCATTACTGTGTCATGGATTTCAAAAGGTGCAAGCTCATATCCTCCATCCCCGCACCTGCCCTTGCATTAGGTGCCATCTTCATAGGCCCAATTGGCATCTACAAATATTTCCACATCTAACTGTCCATTTTTAAAATACAAAATCCTCTTCCCAAAAGAATATTTGAGATATGACAGCACCCAATTGTGGTTTTCAAAGTATGCATAAATTGACTTACGACTCCTCGTAAACAATATCAAGCCTAGTGATAGTCAAGTGAATCAATTTTCCCATTAAACTTCAACATGTGCCAGGATCATACAAAAGTTTGCCGTATGGAGAATGTTTATTTTAATGGGTACATGGATGAACTTAAGTCTAAGGTTTCCCATTTTTTCTTTGTGAGATTGCACTTCCTTCATTGAGGAACCTCATTTCCCAAATAAGAAATTCAAAAGGCCTAAACACTTAATTTACAAATAACTAGCTTCAATAATCCTTTAAGTCCAAATATTTCTTCTTGGAAATCACTTGAGACCACAGTTTTGAAAATGAGAATCGTATCGCAAAACATTCATGCTCATGAATCGAATTGAATTGTGAATCATATCATGAATAGTAGGATTTTTTTTAATTAAAAAAATTAAAAATTAAATAAAAAAGAGATAATATTAGTTAATAATCCATCTATCTTCCCATTCATAGTAGTATAAATACAATTACTAATAAGTCCGTCATACAATGATATCAAGAACAACATGACATATATTAATATATAATAAATAAGTGTAAATAGTTGAATAATTTTTAAGGTATCAATATATATTTATTTTTTGTTACATTTAAGTGAAAATAAAATCCAAACCATCATTCTTACACAATAGGATATCACTTTCAGTTAAGAAAGTGTTCAGGAAAAAAAAAAAAAAAACACCAAAAGAAGATTAGAAGAAGAAGAAGATGTAGACAACCTCCACAAATCCAGTCGAACGCTTTAGCCAAATGCATGTTCTTTATTCATCCTCTAAAACCTCCCAAAAGCCCCAAAAGTTTTAAAGATGTTTCGTTAACTATTAAATAACTGTTTAAAAGTAAAAGAAATATGCTAAAAGAAAGAAAGAATAAAGAAAGGAAAAAAGTAAAAGATTACTAATATTAACTAATTGGTTGTACCTTTCAAAAAAAAAACACCTAATTGGTTGTAGCTATTCTCACTCAGCCGAATCGCTTGAATTGTAAGATTCGATGAAACAAGTATTGAATTGTAAGATTCGCACATAAATCCTAAGATTCATCTGTAAATGGGATTCCTTGCATAGATACGAATTGTTTTCCATAGGATTTAGGACACAAATATTAGGATTCTAAAAACAATGCTTGAGACAATTATACCATTGATATAAACAACCAATATTGTTGGCCTTACATCATTTTTCTTCACATTTAATGTATGATTGCTTGTAGCCCATTTTTATGGCAGCATAACTGAACTTTTTTTTTAATATGGTAAAATTTATTGCTAAAAAAAGAAAGACGACAAAAGATTACAAGAAGAAACCTCCAACAAACCAAAAAAATCAACTAAACATCGAAAAGAATAGAAGTACGGAACACTCCCTCTTTTGCAAGAGCATCCGCCATAACATTACCCTCTCAAAAGATATGGTGAAAAGAAGCACCCAAACAACTAGAGATATCTTGCACCTCCTCCAACGAATCCAGCAACCTCCATGGAATAGAAGCTTCCCCAGAACCCCATTGAATAGCTGAATAAGAATCCCCTTCAATAACAGCATAACTGAACTTTGACTTCTAAAACCATGACCTTGGAAATTGTTTTGAGACTATAGATAGCTCCTATAATTTATATGCTTCCCCTTGCTCCCCATAAATGGAAAATCCAGGCAGATAGCATACATAAAGTTCCTCCGACAAATCACCAAGCAAAAATGCATGTTTGACATCTAGTTGATATAGTGTCCAACCTACACTAGGTACAAGTGATAATAAGATCCAAGAGCAGTTTACTTTTGCTTCTGCAAAGAAATTCTCTTGACAATCTAAACCATGTGTTTGTATAAACCCCATAGTTGTCACTTTCGTTCCGCTCGTCATTCCGGTTTGACCTTGTAGTGGAACGTTTCAACATTCCGGTCAATTCCAGAAAAGACGTAATTGAATAATGGAAAAAATATAAAAGAATACCTAAAATTGAAAAAAAAAATAGTTGAATGTTAAAATAATACTAAAAATGAATAATTACATCAGTTAAATTAAACTACACTCTACAATTGACCATTTTCTAGTTTTCACTACATGAGAAAGAAAGTATGAAACCTTGGCCAGAACGGGGCGGAATTGGTCCAGAATTGGACCCGAAATTATCGGAATAGACCGGAATGTTACGGCCAATTCCAGGTGGAACGGAACGGATTTCACGACTATGATAAACCCTTTTGCTTGAAGTCTTTCCTTGTATCTTTCAATTGATCCATCTTCCTCCTAGTGTGAACACGCACTTACATCCAAAAAATTTCTTGGTTTAAGGTAAATGTGTAAGTACACTTTCTTTTGTTCGAGTGCTTTCATCTCATCCCTCATTGCCTCCCTCCAACGAGGAATAGAGAAAGTTACTTGAACACTAGAGGGAATAATGATTGCAACTAAAACCCCAAAATGAGTTGTGAGTAGAATACACACAATGAAAGGAAACAAAGCAAGAATAGGGTAATCTAGACATTGTTGTCTACCCTCGCAAAGAGCAATAAACAAATCAAAAATTCAAAATCATCAACAGTTGGAAAAGGATCATCTTTAACAATAGGAAAGGAACAAACATAAGGGGCAGATAAAGAGCAATAGCAGATTATTGACGGAGATTTCTTTTTTCTAATGGGGGTAATATGCATATCTCTCTCGGGTCAAATCTTTCAATGTGTATCTGTGCAATGTGTATTTGAGTGTGTAATTAGAACAGTTTCTTTTTTTCTTCATTTTTTTAATGGTAAAATTTAGAACAGCTAAAGTAACATGAGACATGGAAAAATTATTTTCTATATTGATCTTGATTTTGAACAAAGATACCTGTGAACTTTCACAAGTCCGATGAAAATCTAATGCTCATAAGTCATAAATCAAACAAGATCTGAGCGCATCATCTGCAGAATAAAAAATTAAAAGGAAAAATAGTGAAATCCAATATTTCTAAAGTAGCTAGTATGACGTACAAGGGACAGAAGACTTGTTGCAAGTAAGTACTACCAATAATTTAAGCAAATTTTGCAGGTGGCACCCATCAACAATACCATTGAATATTTAGACCGAAAATGCTAAAACAAGGCATCCTTAGTTAACCTGCAATAGGCAACAGGAAGAGATTAAGACAGACTATACTACATTTTCAAAATAAGAAAGACAGTCGGCAGTCAAATATTAAAAGGGAGTAATATCCATGGACTGGAAACCAGATTGACATTAACATATTACAGATTCACTAGAACTCTGCCCTGGATTCATGCATCACCTAAGTGATCATACCAAATCTTGGGGCTTGACTGATCAACAAAAACAGGAAAAGTACAAAAACTCACACAGAATGACAATGCATCAACATTCAACACACACACATAAAATGCACAATACCTGACAGTGTCACTGCACAACGAAACGTGTCTTCAACAGAAACAACATGATGAACAAAGCACTGCAAACAATGTTGGACCCCGGAAGAACCATTTAAGAATAATGCTTGGACAGAAACACCTGTTCTACTCAACATCTCCGACGACTTTGCACATACAGCAACAGAGAGCAAAGAAACAAGGCTCAAAGGGAGGAATAGTGACAAGAGAACACTGTGAGCTAACACAACACAACCACAATAAAAGACAGACTTCAAAATACATACAGCACAAGACAGATATGCATGTCACAAACACGTTTCAACAGTCAGGAAACCCTTGTTGGTTAGTAGATTAAACAAACTGACGCAATTTTCAAAGACTTGATTAAAAACTAAAAATGTGATTCTACCCGTTGCATGTGCACCACCAAGAGTCGCTTTTAAAAGAAAAATCAATTAAATCAAATATTCGATGTCTTATGTAAATTCCATAGTACATAAATTACAAATTACACCGGTACCAAATGCACCAATAATAACAAGTCCAATGGATTTCAAACTGGCAAAGTAACTACCAGTTCCCACCTTTAAGACATGATGGAATGGAATGGAGTACATTTACAACCAGTAAGTATCCTCCATCCACCCCATACAACAGCTTGCACTGCAATGAGTCCCAATTTACCGAGGTTGAATAGTCCCATGTTGGGCAGAGAATGATGCTTGCTCCCATGTAACAACCCTTTTTAACATCAGTAGGGTTTAGTCTGTTTGTTGTCTCTCTTAAGCTGTACTTTCAACTTCTTACCACCTAACTGCCATCCATTCATCATGGTGATCGCTGTTTGGGCAGCTTCAGGTGAATCATAACTGACAAAACCTGCAAATAGAGGTTTAGGCAAAGTTTCCAGTGAGTCATATTGATGGCTGTCCTTTTAGAAAGAAATGGAAACAAAATGTCAGTAGAAGCCTTGATTAAACTGATACACTGTTTACCAAAGCATTTGCTAGCACCAGTTGCTTTATCAACAAAGACTTTGGCACTCAACACAGTACCAAACGTCTGAAAAGCATTTGCAAGCTCCTGATCACCATATTCTTGAGGAATATGATAAATAAATAGATTAGCTCCAGGAGGACCTATGACGAACAGAAATTAATCATTCAATGGTGTAATAACCATCAAAAAGGATCTTTAAGACTTGAACACAAAAGCATACACATGAGAAAGCTTTTCGCCAACCTTCAATTTGAGAACTTGTACTGGCACTCAAAGATTTGGCAGGGTTACTATTGGCTATTGCAAGTTGAGCCAATCCATGTGAACCACCCAAAGGCCTGTGGCTCATCAAGCCACCCGGATAAGCCATAGGGTACTGAAGACCAGGCACAGAAGGATATGCAGAGCCCATATATCTGGACTGAACTGCACCAAAATTTCTAGGTGCCATACTGGAGGCAATATCAGGTGTTATTCCACGATTGACAGGGGGAACCATATTATGGAAGCCTGGCTGATTTTGCATTGCTGGCAAAGGGTACTGCATGAGTCCATAAGTTCCAGGTGCCTACAAAAAGAACAGAAGGATGAGTAAAGGGAGCATGTGCCGCTCTTCTGGAGAATCAGTTACACTAAACATGAGAGGATCCTTTTTTTTTCCTTCCTGGTTTCTGTATGACACTGTCAGTGACTTCTCCAGAACAGCCGTAGCATTTGTAGGTCATGGAAATGCAATGGGTTGGTTCATTATAAATTAGTGTGAATACTAGCATTATACTCCTTCATGGTATGCCAATTATCTACGTAGCTTCAGCAAGTCCATAAATCTATCATGTTCTATCTCTAGGCAGCTCTTCAATCAGTCAATAAAAAACAGCACTGTAGACACTTAATGATTAACTGATACATTTAAGGATCCTTCTAGTAGCAAATAATAAACCCATGGGAAAAGCACAAAACTTGTCAACCAACCACATGCATCAAATCATAGAACAATGTTGCGAAATACAGTTTCTAAACAACGGCATTCTCTGGTTATTGCCAGAAGACACCTAAAATGACAAAAATCAAACCAATGTACTTATTCATGAGAAATGAATAATGACCATAAATTGTAGAAAAAATAAAGAATTGGACCTGGTAACCGAATCCATTATATGGAGGAATATAACCCATTGGCAAAGCTCCAAATAATGAAGGTTGCTGTGTCGATTCCATATTTGTCGCATTAGAAGCTTGTGATTGAGCTTTCTGAGCCCTACGAGCCAGCCTTTCTTTTTCTGTATCTGCCCACTTAACAACTAAAGGAACGCTAGAACCCTGCAACAGATGACATAGGATTCAGAGTGGTGAAACAGAGGACCAGTTCATTCATCACAGGTAGGGTTAAAAAAAGAGGTAAATCCGTAGCTTCATAACTCAGTAACAAAAGGAGACAACTAGGACACTCAGGGAATCCACCCAGGAAGTCAACTTTTTAATTATTTTTTTAATATAAAATATTTAAAATAAAAGATAAAGACATAATCAAAACTTTAAGTGGCTAACTATTTAAGCTATCAATCTTGAATCATTTGTCTGCACATATGGGACCAACTGTTTATCTGAAAATTGATTTTGTTTATGTATGAGTTACCAACGACTTCTAATTTAAAAGATTGCCCTGCTATAAATTAGTTATACAAATGCAGACCTCCATTTTATACTTCCCATTGATTGCCTCCATAGCTGCAAGAGCATGCTCCTTTGTCTCGTACTTTAAAAAAGCACAACCTGCTTCAAGTAATAAGTATCAAGAAATTAAATCTAAGCATAAGTAATGACCAGACAAACATTTGGGGGTCGTTTGTTCGTAGTCATTTACATATGTAAATAATTCACATGTAAATGATTCACATGGGCATCATCACGTTTGTTTGCAATCATTATGCATCACACACATAAATGAGGTGTGAAAATGGTGTGTAAATGGCCTCATTTACACACCAAAACAAGTGTGAATTGCGAAAATGGCGCCAGTACACTTCTTGCAAGGTGATTGCATTCTTGTGGGGCCCATCAACCACCTTTATTTTTTCTCATTCCTGCAGGCCCCTCATTTGTAATCCAAACCATTCACCTTGTTATTGGACTAATAAATCCCAAGATACTAAAGCTGAATTTCTTAAATCTGTATACATTTTGAGTCTTGTGAAAAATTCACAATCTATAGATCTAATTTTCTGCACTTTTGTGGGGGCTCAATTCATTATCTGAACCATTCAATATACTTATAGTAAAAATCAGAAGGTTTAGTTTCATATCCTAATTCTTCATGGATTTTGAGAAATTTGTGAAAAATATTCAAAAATCCAAATAAATCTAAAACCGTTGGATTTACTCAATTACTATTGAGAATGGTGATTTTGACAAACATGATAATGTGTTTAACATATGTAACATTTACATACATAAATGTACTTTTCCTATCACATGTGTAAAAGGCCCTTGGTTGCAAATCCATGTTAAGAGTGCAAGAGGATATGCTAGAAGAGTTGAAAGGGAAACATTACCTTTGCTTGTTTGTTGTGAACCTCTTAGAATTTGTAGATCTTTGATAGTTCCATATTTAGAAAACAAAGTGGAAACTTCAGAATCGGTAACGTTCTTTGGAAGCATACCAATGAAAAGCTTATGCTCTGGAGAAAAATGAATTCCAAGACAGTTAAACCACTAATTATGATCAAACACAAAGTTACCAGTGCATTTAGATAGGCGATGGAAACATATTGTACACACCAAACAATTGGGACCTAGACCATTGCAGAATCATTGTAAAAGAAAAAGAAAATATCAAGAGACTACAAGCGCAAAATAGATGAAAGATGCTTCCACAAAAAGTTCTCACCCAGTCTTTCCAACTCGCCATCTGCATACTTCACTTGCAATGGGCTAGAAGCCTGCATTAAACCAAAATGTGTAAATTGCTCACAAATCAGAGAAAGAAATGCACTCAAGCATCAGAAGGATGAAAAACCAACAACCAATGAACCCCGTACATGCCATATAGAGGACACCAATGAATGCTAGAAGTAGAGATATAATTCTTGTCAATATCAACACCAACATAAAAAAAAAAATCTCATGTTTGCATCAACTCATGAGATAAAGCGAGGGAAATGATGTGTAAACCTAAGAATATAGAAAGCAATGTGTTATTAAAAAAAAAAAAAAAAAAATTCCATGCTTCTGATTTGGTCTGTTGTAGCAATTCTTATAACCTACGAAACTAGAGAATTTTCAACTCAAGGCTATGTACTTTGATATACATGCCTAGATGGCATCAGTATAGCATGGCTTCATGATCAGCCCTCCCACAGCCAACCAAATAAACACTCCAAAGAATATAATTCTTTCCCTTCTTTCACTTACTACTTGTCTCATAGTTTGATTAGGATTTTATACTTAGCAGTTTTGGTTTCTTTCTTTTACTGAATAGGGTTAGTTTTACCATTAAAAAAAAAAGGGTTAGTTTCCTTGTTACAATCAAAATCATATACTAGGTTGATTATTTTCCTTCTATGTGATTTGTTGGAATAGGAATCTTATCTCGCTAAGAGATAGGATTTACTTTCCCACTTTGACATACAATTAGATGAAGGATTTGATTTCTTTATGAAGAGGTGTAGACAAATTGGAAAAAAAAAAAACAGAGATTTGAAAAAGAAAATTTTATAAGGAGTATCCTCCATTGGGTTGCAAGAACATTGATATTGCTGCAGAGGTTTGGTAAGAACCTTGATATTCCCTGCGTCAGCTGGTATGACAGCAAGTTCTAACCCCGTTAGAGAAAAATGAGTAAAAAAATACTTTTACTTTGATGGTTGGGAGAATCCATTCAGCAAGTTATCGTTTGGATCATCAAAAAGAGAAACCGACCATTTGATTATTGAAAAGACATAGAAGCAACACTGTAAGAGATATGTAATTGCTTTAATTGAGAGAGGGATCATGTTGATATATTCTGCGACATTTGAAGGCATTGGATAATTCATGCTGTGGATCTTGAGCCAAAAGCTAACATTATAGAAAAAGATCAAATGGGAAAAAATCTGTGTTGGGTCTGATGTAAAAAGATCAACCACTGGTGGTGGACGAAACATTGGAGACGACCATGTAGAAGATGAAGCAGGCATGGTTCAAAATAACGGCCGTTATGTAACGGTAACTGCCATTACCGTTACGTTATAATGAATATAACAGCCGAGATGCATATTTGGGGTAAAAAATTGCCAAAAAAAGGGTCCATAACGGCTGTTATTTTGAATATAATGGCCGTACCGTTATAACGGCCGTTATTTTGAAAATAACAGCCCTTATAACGCCTAACAGGATTTAAAAAAAAAAAAAAAAAAACCTTCCCTTTCGCCTTCTTCTTTCACTTCTTTCAATGTGTTTCTTCTCTAAGAGCTTCCTGAGGCCTGCTACAACTTCTAAGGCATGGAGGAGCGCCTAAAAGTTTAGATCCAAGCTACTTTTGGGTGGATTTGTACGTGGGGAAATCTAATCAAACTCAAGGGACCTCTTTGGTAAGCTTTTTTTTTTTTTGTTTTTTGGAGTTCTTTTCAAGATTCAACATTAAAATAACTTAGAGATGTTTGAGGTGTGTTAGATCTATACTTTTGGAGCAAAAAATTTCAAGTTTTAGCACTTTTGTAATAGTTTTTTATTTTTTTCATTATTTAAATCCGAATTATTTTAGGGTTTTTTTTTTTTTTTTTTTCTTTTAAAGATTGTGTAATACATGAACCAAAGGCTTTATATTGAGTTAGATTTGATGTTACTCGCTAATTTTTCTCTAGATCTAGTGTTTTAAGGTGTAGATCTAGATTTTTTTATTTTCAAAATTTGGGGTTGTTCTTGATATCATTTACATTTTTCCAAATTAGCATTCAAATGCATTTATAATGTGTTAGTTTACAATAGATCTACACTTTTGGAACAAAAAAGTGTGAATCTTATAATTTAAAGTGTAGACTTTAAATGTTAAACACTATTAGTTTGCCCAAAATTATGGTTGCATTATGTCAAATTTATGATATTTCAGCTTATTTTAGTATATACATCGATATAGCAATGATACAGGATGTTATAACTTGAGGGGACCATTATTTTGCTTTATAATGTGCACTAATGGGGGAAAAAAAACGTTATTTTTTATCATTTTATAATATTCTGGATTTTATATTTTTTCGGATTTTTTTTTTTTTTTTGTCAAATAAAAATTCACTCCGCGATGGACCGCGATGACCGCAAACCACGATTTTAAACCATGGACGCAGGCCTTCCATCAAAATAATTAGATCAACAAATCAAGGTCCAATCAAACATATCGAACAACTTTGTCAAAATGATTTTGTTGTCTGAAATCGAGAGTGGCACTTTGTTGTCATTTGAAACAATTTGGGCGTGTACATAAAAGGCCAGAGACAATCCCCATACAAAATTTTAAAAGAATACAAATTGTACCTTACACCAATTACCAGCACATAGTGTGATGGTAAGGCATTCACACTTGTAGAGTAGGGATGCAACAGGCTGAGTCATGTCCAGGTTTGGGGAAGCCTGAACCTAATCGGACTCAAATCTATGCTACCCTATACCCAACCTAACCCGTGACAGGTTCTTATGTCTATGGTACCAATTACCAAACCCATCTCGTGACGGGTGTGGGTTGGGTCGAGTTCCACAATGTGTTTTTCTTCTTCTTTTTTGAATGATAACTTTCATTAAAGCAAAAACAGTACAAGAGGCTTATACTGAAACAGGAAAGAAAACAGAAACAAGCAAGGAAACACTACAAAAGACCACCAACAGTAGAGATTACCCAAAGGCAAAAGAAAAGCAACCAAAGACTACAATAAACACCCTAATCCCGTACTTAAGAGAAAGCCATTTCCTTCCAATTATACATGATTTGGTTAGTGGAAATGTGGAATAGTCTTTGAATAGAGTATTGATCTTCACCCATTGTGTGACTGAAAATTTTATCTTGTCACATAAAATCTCTTCATCAGTTTTTGTTCCTTCAAAGCACCTAGCATTTCTCTCCTTCCAAATGTGCCAAATTACTAAAAGGAATGAGAGTTTCCACAGATACTTCCCTTTCTTGGACCCAATAGGAGATTTCCACGCCTCAAAAAGACGTTGAAGTAGCTTCGGTAAAGCCCATTTGCATTCGAACCAGCTTATGACAGAATTCCAGATTTTTACAGCACACACAGCTTAATAGAAGATGATCTACAGTTTCCTCATCCTCCAAACACATTGGGCAAGCGTTGACCACGATCTTTCCTCTTTTTCTAAGATTATCTAAGGTTAAAATTCTTCTTCTGAGGGAAATCCGGCCAAAAGCCACTACCTTAGGTGGTGCCGCCGCCTTGAACCTCCATATACTTACCAAGCTACTTCTGCCCCCCTCTCTTGCAGTTAGAGCTGAATAAAAGGAAGAGACCGAGAAATACCCGCTTCTAGATGCTTTCCAAATCCTAGTGTCTTCCCCATCACCAGGGATTTGAATATCCCTTAAAAGGTTTAGGAGAGAGATAAATTGAGTTTCCACATGCTCCTTCAAATTTCTTCCAAAGTCGGGCTCCAAATAGTCTATCCTCCCATTCTAGATCGATCAATGTAGCTTTCCAACTTTGCTTGCTTCTCCAAACCACACCTAAACGAGTCTGGGAACAATGGTTTTTTTTTTTTTTTTTTTAATCTTGTAAAAATATTTGAATGCAACGTATCCAAGGATTATGCTCAAGATAGATCAAAATGGAGAAAGGAAATTCATGTAGCTGAACCCAACATAGTTGGTACAAGGCCTTGATGATGATGATTTAAAATAATAATAATAATAATAATAATAAAGAAATAGGGAATCGAGAGGAGGAGGGGAACCTACAACCATTTCTCTTATATATAAAGGCTTTGGACATGCAATTTCATTAAACTAGTTTATTTGGAATATTGGGGTCTTTTTTTTTTTAGATGTAATATTGGGGTCTGTTAAGCCAATCAAAACCGAAAATTGCCCCAAACCCGACTAACACACTACCAAACCTACACCTAATAGGAACGGGTAAGGGTAGGTCCCCTTTTAAACCTGATTCATTGCCATCCCTACCATAGGAAGCACCAGGGTTCAAGCTCTTGTCACAACAATGGAAGACATCCATGCTAGCCAATGAGGCTGCCCAGCCAAAAAATATCAGGTCAATGCATTATCATCACTTTATCAGAACCTTATAATTCATATCTTGAGTCCCAATTTGTATCCTGAATCCTATAGTTTGGCACTTTACTAATATGATAAAAGTCAAGTAAAGTCTCCATTTTTCAGACAAGATGTCACATCAAAAACACTTTAATTCTAAACTCCCTCCATCTTTTTCAAAAAAAGTCAAAAAGCAACCACCTTTATCCACTAAAATACAAAAAAACTCCACTTTCCCATACAAAAAGTCAAAAAGATTCCATAAGAAACAACTAAAAACTAAATACCATCATTGCCCACTTATATTTTATTACTAAAAACAAAATACCATCATAACCCACTTATATTTATTCTTTCTTCAAAATCAACTTTACTTCACTTGACCCTATTAGTAGAGTTGCCAAACTGGCCCTAAGGAAAACGATTTGTATCTATGCAAAGAATCACATTTACAGATGAATCTTAGAATTCAGGTGTGAATCTTATGATTTGATACTCGTTTCATCAAATCTTACGATTTATGCAATTCGACTGAGAGAGAATAGCTTACCCAATAAGTTAATATTAATAATCTTTTACCCGTTTTCTTTCTTTATGCTTTCTTCCTTTTAGCATTTTTACTTTTAAAAGGTTAGTCGTTAATGAAACCTCTTGAGAATTTGTGTGGCTTTGGGGAGGTTTTAGAGATGAATAAAGAACGTGCATTTGAATAAAGCTTTCGACTATACATATGAGGTTGTCTATATCTTCTTCCTTTTTTTTTTTTTTTTTTTTTTTTTTGTTTTTTTCTTCATGAACACTTTCTTAACTTCAAGTGATATCTTACCCTGTAAGATTGGTGGTTTAGATTTTCTTTTTTACTTTTATATTTTGATTTAAAGATAAATATATATATGTATATTGATATCTTAAATTTATTTAACTATTTACACATCATTTATCATATATTAATATATGTCATGATGTTCTTAATATGATTGTATAATAGGATTATTTGTTATTATATTCATATTGCTATGAATAGGAAAATGGATGGATTATGAATAACTACTTTTTTCTTCAATTTTTTTTAATTTTAAATTTGCGATACAATTCACAACTTGAACCGTTCATAGGTATGGACGATTTGCGATAAGATTCTAATTTTCAGAACTATGGGTTAATGTCTTGTATGCCGGGGTTAACAGGAACAATATTCTAAGTCAACTAAGATCAAGATTTAGGGTTCATGGCCATGCAGACTTGGGCTAATCGCCAAACCATGTAAATCCCGTTGTGTCTCTTTCCCTTGTGCAGAATTGCTTGATTAGATTTGTAAGGCATAGTGTTTTGTGTTGATCGCAAGTTTCCACAGCACCCAACAAAATAAGGTCTACAAATTTAAAGAACTAAGGAACTATTTTTGCATCATTCTTGTGCTGAAAATACTATTATTCTAAGAATGGGTTATGCTAGGAATGATTTTATTATGAGAATGGGATGTGCTAAACTTGTTTGGCAATGTTCTTTTAGTATTCCGGCCAATCATTTCCCATATTTAAATACCTCATTTTTTTAAAAAGAAAAATATCAATCATAGAGAAATAAGGAAGAGATTGAGAGAGAGAGAGAGAGAGAGAGAGAGAAAGAAGAAACAAGGTGAGATTTCTACAACTTCGGCCAATTCACAAAGAAGAGAGAAAGGATCATATATCTATTATCAACTTTTGCAATCCAAAAGGTTTTATAGAAACAATTTTTCTATTTTTTATAACAAGTGTAAAATTCATTTTAACCAAATTCACAATTCCCACCAAAGAAATCAATAGGGTTTTCTGATGCAATCCTAGGGTTAGGATCGCAAGTGCCAAAGCACAATTAGGGTTCCCAAGGAACAATAACACGAAGAAGACAACTCTCCAGCCATAACCCATGAAATAGAAAATTTTATTAACTCCAAATCTCTAAGATCATTGATCTCTACAATGCTATATTTATAATAAAAGAAACTCAGGGCCTAAGAAATCAATCCTAATCAGACTAGGAAACCAAATAATAATCATATCCAAATTAGAAACTAATCCTAAATACAACTTATTAAATAAAATCAGAAACTAATAACAATTAATAAAGAATTCCTAAACTTCCTTGGGTCCCACATGTGGACCATGTCTCTTGCTCCAACGGATGTATAGTGCTGTTGCATTTTCTTACATTCCCTTCAATTTCATGAAGACCCTCACAAAAGATAGAGACAGCAATAGATGAGAGAGAGAGAGAGAGAGAGAGAGAGAGAGAGAGAGAGAGATGATTATGATGATTTGAAGTCATCCAATGTTTTATATTTACCAATTACTTTCATTGCCTTTGATCTACTCATTAAAGCCTTAGATTACCAATTCACACTAGTCGTCCGCAAAGAAGCTGAGGGTAAGTTTCACCCCTTTGATACATTGATGCAGCAGCAGTATCTAGCCGTTGGGGCAAGACTCATGGTCCAATTGTGGGACCCAAGCAAGACTAGGAATTCTTTATTGTTATTAGTTTCTAATTTTTATTTAAGAAGTTGCATTTAGGAATAGTTTCTAATTTGGATAGAATTATTATTTTTTTCCTAGTTTGATTAGGATTGTTTCTTAGGGTTTAAGTTTCTTTTACTATTTATATGGCTTTGTAGAGAATTCTTTCTTAGAGATTAGAAATGATTAAAAGAATTCCCTGTGTGGGTTTATCGTTGGAGATTGTCTTCCATGTGAGATTGTTCCTTGGGAACCCCAATTGTGCCCTGGCACTTGCATCCTAACCCTAGGATTGCATCAATTGGTATCAGAGCCGAGCGATCCCTCGATCGTCGGCGTGTTACCCCTATCCTCATTCCTACCTTCGTCCAACATCACCCGTCCACCATCATCGTCCCTGCACCATCGAAAAAAAAAATCCCTCCTTTTCTCTCTTTCGAGCGCTCGAATTGAAGCAGGGGAAGGGACGCACACGTGCCAACCATTGGGCCTCATTTGCACTTGGGCCACATCCATACCAGGCCTAGTTCAAGTTGATTTTCTGATCCTGACCCATTCACACAAGAAGCCACTATTATCTACAGATTTCAACCCACGATAATTTTTACCAATAAAATCAGCAGAGAATCAACGTCCCAAGTTTGATTGAGATCAACGGTCGGATCTTCTTTTCGCAATACCAGACTCATCCATCATCAGATTTTTTATTCATTTTCGCCAGCGTGATCGTGGAGAGCAGATCTACTCCTCTGGTCAGTCAGAAATTTTAAATTTCCATTACACAAAATGCCTCCCAAGAAGTAGGTAGAAGTTGAGTCTTCCTCCCATAATGATGATCATTTAAGGGGAACCGATGCACAATTATCGGTCACTGTTAATCGACTATCCGTAACGGTGGCTCAAATGCAAGTTCAAATGCAAGCGACTCCTGATAGGATTGAAAATCAATTAACTACTTTAGAAACTAATCGGCGTGAGGATGATCGTCGAGATGATGGAAGACATAATTGAAATCAACGTGATCCACATGCCGTCAATGTTGATCGTGATTTGGGTATAAAACTTGTGATTCCCGAATATGATGGGAAATTGAAACCAGATGAGTTCTTGGATTGGTTAATGTGTGTTGAAAATATTTTTGCACATAAATCAATGACGGATGGTCATAAAATTACACTGGTGGCAACTCGATTTAGCAATTATACTGTGATATGGTGGGCCGAGTTACAAAAGAAAAAGAGATGCCAACAAATTGACCCTGTTGACACATGGGCCGAGATGAAAAATTTGTTGAAGCAAAAATTCTTGCCTGTCAATTACTCCAAAGATCTGCGTTCACGTTTTCAATACTTGAAACAAGGCTCTAAGACAGTTGTTGAGTATTCTGAGGAGTTTATGACCATCCAAGCTCGTAGTTTGAATGAAGATGATGAGGTCTTAGTTGACAGATACTTTAATGGGCTTACACTTGACAATCAAGATATCATCGCATTTAAGTATTTTGATAATGTTGATGAGATTATTCAGCATGCTATCAAAGCTGAGGGAATTGCAAATCATCAAGCCCAAAAACTTAATGCAGCTAAATTGGGTATGCAGAAGAATTCCTCCATTGCAGGTTCTAAACCGAGTGCATCGTTGAAGAAAGTTTTTAACAAGCCCGAGGGACACAATAGGCTCACATGCTTTAATTGTAAACAACAAGGGCATCGTCCAGCAGAATATCCAAAACGTATCCATCTCATTGAGACTGAAAGTGCTATGAAAGATGTTCCAGATGATCCTCAAGAGAATAACACAGAGGAAATTGTGGATATTCTGCCTAAGGAGGGTCTTGAGTCTTTCATGGTCATCCAAGAGACTACATCCACTGCTGCGACCGCAACGAAATGGTTGCGGGAAAATATTTTCCGCTCCAAAGGAACAGTCAATGGTAAAGACTGCACAATCATCATTGATGGAGGCAGTTGTCAGAATATCATATCCCAAGCTTTTGTGGATCGTTTATAGCTGAGAGTTCAGAAGCATCATCGTCCTTATTTTGCTAGATGGTTAATGACCGGTGATGAAGTGCAAGTCCGGTATGCATGTCCAGTTACAGTTTCCATTTGTGCAGACTATACAGATGCTGTGTGGTGTAATGTGATACCCACGGATAGTCGTGATATCTTGATGGGTCGTCCACGGATGTATGACAAGAATGGCACTAATGGCATGCGCAACAACACCTACACATTCATACATGGTGAAAAGCAAGTCCCACTTCGTCCTATGAAGCCGACGCCACCAAAGAAAGGGTCATGTTCTCATCTCACCAAGGAAGCGCTTCACGTGCACACTATCTACCGAAACAACGTCCAGAAGACGAGCCGAGTTCGAGGTCGAACTCTTTTCCAACTCGGGGAGAATGGTGCAGCAGCATTATCTCGCCGTTGAGGCAAGACTCATGGTCCAATTGTGGGACCCAAGCAAGATTAGGAATTCTTTATTGTTATTAGTTTCTAATTTTTATTTAAGAAGTTGCATTTAGGAATAGTTTCTAATTTAGATAGAATTATTATTTGTTTCCTAGTTTGATTAGGATTGTTTCTTAGGGTTTAAGTTTCTTTTACTATTTATATGGCTTTGTAGAGAATTCTTTCTCAGAGATTATAATTGATTAATAGAATTCCCTGCGTGGATTTATCGTTGGAGATTGTCTTCCACGTGAGATTGTTCCTTGGGAACCCCAATTGTGCCCTGGCACTTGCATCTTAACCCTAGGACTGCATCATACATGGTCATGGTGGCCCACCAAGAGAGACGTGCATGAGAGAGAGAGAGAGAGACGATAGAGACAAAAAGAGAGGCAAGAGAGAGAAGTGAAAGAAAGACTTGAGAGAGATATTTGTTTCGAAGGAGTCAATGACAGCATGATTGAGAGATTTTTCTTTAAAGGGCTGCTCCATTTTTATGTGAGATGATTTTTTAATCATTTTTAAATTTCCAATTCCCACATAATGATGTTCACAAAGAATATTCAATGGGAGCGATCAGAATATAGAAAATAAACATATATTCTCAAGATTTTCATTCAGAGGGGATAAAGAAAATTCCTTCCAAATGATGTCAAACATCCCTAAAGAGAAAGGACAGACCAATAAAAACCTCAAGTGAGTAATTAAGGACACACATGCTAGACTATGGAGATGTTGGGAACATGACTTCCAAGTAGATAGAACAAGGCAACAATGATGGTAATGTGGATGATCCCCTGAAGATGGCAGGCGAGTTTGAAGGTAACATAATCACCACTTCACAAATATTTGTTGAAGACAGTAACTCATGCACATCCCACTCTATTTCTTTTCATTGTCTAGACCAATTCCTTCATCTAAATGCATCGACAATCTGTACAAACTTGAATATTCTTATTTATTTGCATCAACCTAAGGATGAGGGCCGTCAGACAGCAAATTGGGATCTCCAAAACTACACTTCAAATGCCTCGTAAACCAAAGCACCCCCACTAAATCCAAAGACCCCACACTTTCAATTCTTCGAACCCAATTGTGTTTTAGTCACAGCAACAAAGATTCCAGGCCAAATTCGACATCAATACAACCAATGCCACATCTATCTCCCCACTACAGTTCCACATTCATCAGATCGCTTGAATTACCAAATTCCTAAATTTCAGCCTACAAGTCAAATACCCCACTCCCCACCTACTAAGTTCAGATCCTCATTTCCATCCCCACTCTAACCTTCTCCAAACAAACCCAGAAAAAAAAATATATGCCAGTTCCCAAAGCAAGCACCCTATGTTTCCTTACTCAAATCACAAGTTCCTACACTAGGATCTACGTTTACCAAACCAATTACCCCCCAAAACAAAACCCAGAAAGCTCATGCAAGAAACCCAAACAACCCAATTAAGACCCAGATCCACAGCAAAAAAAAAAAATCAACTCACCCCAGCAAGCGTTCGCTTATTGTGACAGGCACTCACTGCCTTATCCGCCTCCTGCCTCGACGGGCAGATCAGAAAGCAACAACCTGCACAATAAAAAACAACCCACCAATTAGGGTTCTAAACATCATCACTAAAAAACCCAAACAAAAAAAAAAAAAAATCTACATAGAGATATAGATAGAGAGAGAGAGAGAGAGAGAGAGAAAGGGAATGAAGAAGAGATTTGAAAGAAGAAGACCTCTGGAAGTTCTTGTGTTCTTGTCTTTGATGATGTTGACTTGATCGACAATAGCGAACTCCTTGAACATTGCTAAGAGCTGTGACTCGGTCATGTGCTTTGGGACTTGACCCACGAAAAGCTTCACGCTTTCTTCGCTTCTGCTACTGCTACTGCTTGATTTCGAGTGTTTCTCTTCTTCCGCCATTAATGCAGCTTTTCACACTCTATTTCTCTCTGTGTTTTCTGGTTCTATGGGTTGTGTATTGTGCTTGTGATGTGGTGGGGTTGTTGTCTTCTTCTTCTTCTTCACTTGGACTGTGGATTTCAAGGCCTTTTCTTTAGTAAGTGGGAAATGAAGGGGTGTATTGGGTAATATTCTAGATCTAGGGAAATTTTCAATGAGGTATAAAACTTTTGGCTCATTTTTTAATACAAAAGTATATAAGGATTTGAACATTTAAAAAATATGTAAATAAGTTTTTCACAATTCTTCTGATCAAATCTTATCCATAAAAGTCTTTTGAAAAACGACAGAAACACTCTTGTATTATTTTCAGAGTTTTTTCTTTAATAAATCATTTAAGAGAAATGATAAAGTCCAGCCAAAATGACTTAGTGTCACCCTACTTCAGGTATCTTATTATACATAGATGGTTAAAAAAAGAGATTCCAAATTACTTAAAAAAACTAGCTTCATTAAATAGTTATGATCATTAGAATCAAAATGATTAGTTTTTTAGGGTGTGTTTGTTTGGAAGAATTGAGAGAATTCTTGTCTGCGAAAATTTCGAGAATTTCAAATGTTGCTCTCCGGAGTAGAATTTCAAATGCTTAACCTTCCTTAACATTTAAAATGCATGCTGAAATTCTGAAATTAGATGAGGTTAAAAATGCCTCTTTACATAATCTGAAATTCTGAATTTTTACATCAAACAAAATATTTTAAATACTCAAGGAACAAGATGTTGTCAGAAATTTCCGACAACCTCAATTCCTTATCAGAAAATGTCGAACCAAACAAGCTTAAAGAGATGAAGGAAGGTAAAAAAAGACAAAAGGTTAAAATAAGGGAAGGGTATTTTTGTCATGTTTTTAAAGAAAATATGGAGATTGATTAATTGAAAGATTTTTATACTTTTTTGAAATATTCAACTTTCCCTGTATTTTTTTGAAAATGAGACAAAGAATTTATTCTTTTTTGAAACTTTCTCTATTATATTAAAAATGGGCAAGTTTAGATAAAATGGGGCTTGGATTTGGGGAGGAATTACAATAATTGGTTAGGGACGTACAGTGGACAACACGTAATTGGTTGTTAGTGCTTACCTAACCCCACTTGTTAGGACATAGATTCATGGAAGGAGCCAATGGTCATAAATTGAGGGGGGTGGGGGAGGCTGGGGGCTACCTTGGAATCAAAATTGACCCAAGATCACTATCCCACCTAATTAGTAGATAAAATAATTGATATAATTATTATGAACCATACTAATTACATGGTAATTATTACAATTTTGACGGACTCAATTGCAATTTTGACATTTTAATTGTAATTATTATCTCTCATATTTGTGCGACCGCGTTTCCAATAAAAAGGCGAAAGAATTCTGGCTATTTTTCCATGGTAGAAAGAAATTCTTTAGTTTTGGGGTGACCACTTTTTCATAAATTAAAAGCACAAAAAAGTAAGTCAAGTTTCCTACTAGTCCTTGACAAAATCTTTCTTGTGAAGGGATCGGAATAAAGATTTTCCGTAAAAAATAAAATATTCTGCAGAATTAGTTATCCATGAACATACACAAATGTGCCAATGTACTGTTCTCTAATTTGTAATCTCTTCATCTCTTGTAATTGAGATTTAGATTTTATCTAAATGTTTTCCTAGAATTTGAACTTTAATATTCCTGTATTATCTCCACATCTTAAACTTTTCCTTAGTTAAGAAGAGACTAGGGTGTTTATTAGAAGAAGATATTAGCCTGTATCTTTGTAAGATTATAAACTCTTATCTTGCTAAATTATCTTTATATCTTTATCTTTCCTTAAAATAATTAAGGACAAAGAAAGTACCTCCCTAACTTGTCTCTCTTACCTAACCTCGAGAGGTAGCTTAGTTGACTTAAAGACTACAGTTTGCACTTGAAGGTTGGAGGTTCGAAACAACACCACCACACTGGAGCCACAGAACGAACACGAGAGGTTGGTGTATGAGCTTTCAAAACCTAAAATTTGTCCGAAGATAAAGGATGGTGGTGGCATTAATGCCACTAAAGATGAAGTGAAAAATACGGTGGAATCTCTTTATCCGTACTCGATCAATTGAGTCTCTCCGGTCAAGTGGAGTCAAGGAATTGGGTGAGTTTGACTTGGACAGAATATTGAAATTGATGGCTCCCTCTGAGCCCATATGGATTATTTTGGCCCAAAGGGCTGGGACATCCTCTGTTATAATAATAATAATAATAATAAATTAAAAAAAAAAAAAAAAACGAAGCTTGTCTCTCTTACCTTTCTTTAAAAATCAAGATTCCCTTCTTTCAGTAAATCCATTAATGTGACCCATATTTGGAGTCAAAGCCAATCAAAATCTGTATCCGATATAATGTTATTCTAATAGGACTCTAAAATTTTAAGTTTTAGAGTTTTAACTCATCCATCATTACCAATATGTACATTGTGAAAATCATGTGACTTTGGATCCATCTCAAGGCGATCATCATCCCCATTCTTCACATCTTAGGCCTCAACCCACCTACACAGACCAATCTTGACTGTCCAAACCACCAATCACACATCAAAAATCTATAAGATGCAGCCCTAATATCACCATAGAGAGATTGCCCTAAGAATGTTTGCCAACAGTAAAAGTTTTATTATATAACTCCAAGTGGTAACTCAGTTGGCTTAAGATCACAGTTTGCACCAGGAGGTTGTAGGTTTAGCCCAAAGGGTTAGGAACCCTCCAATAGCAAAAAAAAAGAAAAAAAAAAGACTTATTTGTTTCATATACATTCATTAGTAATGAAAGGAAATTGATATGAGAAGTGTTGTGTTGAGTTGACGATCGATCTAAGCTGTTGATCTAGTGGGTCACCATGTGGATGGGCTATATTTTGAATATCTTGATGAGTGGCTGTTTGATCAAGACTATTTGATTCATTTGTGAATTAAATACTGAGCATAATGATAGAGGAATGCAAAGAGTTAAACAGGATGAAATTAGAAATTGTTGAAAGAATTTGCTGGAATTGTTGGCTCAGAAATTTTTAGAAAACCCCTATTGCCATCTTTTTTTTTTTTTTTTTTTTTTTTTTTTTTTTTTTTTTTTTTTTTTTTTTTTCATGCATACATGAGATGCAGCAAGCAGTTTTTTTAGTGGTCATTTGTTTGCGTACATTAATGATTCACATGTGTAAATGGTATACTTATAAATCTATTACATATGCAAAAGATACACATGTGAAATACATTCCATTGCTTTTCAAAATCACCGTTTTCAATGTACAAAATAATTCATTCATGCCGGTGCATAAACTCTAGTGCATATTCCCCTCTTGAAATTTTTTTTGCTTTCTTTGCCAAAAACCCACACCAAATTTTAAGAGAAAATGCCCATAAATTCCAAGTATTTTTCTATGCGACAATAAGATCCTCGACATTATACAAATGTGACATTTTACTAGATTTTGATGGGGATTGCCATGGCCCCTAGCCAAACAAAAGGCAGGAGCGTAAATATGAGAGGGATTAGGGTTCCTTCTCTAATCCCTTTGTACTTACTTATTTGTGTGTGAAAAGGATCCTCTTTTGTATAACTTTTCAAAAGACTCCATCCTCTAATTAGACTTTAACCTAATCATAAGTTAAAATAGCAAAACTCAAGAGTGGGACCCATCTATTGAAATCCAAACCGTTCAAGATAGATGCGCTCCATATATATAGGGCATCCTCAAAATTTATAGTCAATCCAGATTTTCTTCACCCTGGATTGACCGTTCAACTAAAAATATTATGATCAATATGCAAAAGATTGTGGTAATCACATTTTTCATCCAACAGTCAACCCAACGGTGGAACAAACTTAGATCAGATGTGAAATTTGAGGACACCTTATATACATGGAAATCAATTATCTTGAATGGAATGACACTCTTTTAACTTAGGATTTCTCTAGGTTCAAGCCTAAGAGAGATCCGGATTTCATTTAAAAATATGAAACATGCCTTATTTACTAACCTTATAGACAAAAGATAGGGTTTTGATCTCTAACCATTTTCAAAATGAAAAGTTTATCGGATATTAACAACTATAGAATCGAAGATTATGAAATAAATGGTCAAGATAAAACTTTCTTTAGCATCCATTTTAAAACACCCCACCCCTTCCTAATTGTATAACTAAAATTATTTGATGCTCCTTATTTCTTTTTTTTTTTTGGCATATTTGGATGTATCGTGAATTGAAGTAAAGTGAGGTGAAACATCAAATTAAGAGGGAATAAAATATATAGGGTTATGATAGTTTTTTATTTTTAGTTGTTTGAAGGAGAATCTTTTTACTTTTTGTGTAAAAAGATGGTATTTTTTTGTCAATTAGTGGAAAAATGAGGTTTGTTTTTTTACTCTCCTTTTTTTTTTTCAAAAGATGGAAGAAATTTGGAATGTGTGTACTTTTGATATGACTCTTTGTGTTTTCTTATCTGAATATTGATAGCTTTATTTTACCTTTACTTTACTTTTACTTTACAAGGAATGGATGCATTCTAAAATTCTATTTTACCTGGTAGGCTAATGGACTCCTATAAAGTCTGACAGCTTTCAAAAGTCCAAAGGAACGCCAGACTGGCCTCCAGGAAAGACTGTTTGCTCCGGTTAAAAGCACGTGAACAGCCGGTAACACGCGCGGCCCACGCGCATACCTGCCAGCGGGAAGTTCAGAAAACCAACACGTGGCGGTAGGTCATAGGTACTCCGTTCAAAGTATAGTCCGCGAGATATGCCAAAAAGGTCAATGCTGCACCTTAGCTGGAAGAATAGCAGGTGGGGTCCATCATATCTGTCTAAAAGATGAATTAATGAGTAGTCCTCTTCAAAACTGAGGATTTGTGGGGCCCCAACCTCATCTAATCTACAGACAAGTCTATAATTTTTTAAATCTCCTCTTTCTTTGAGGAAAGAGATTAAGGGTTTTCAATGTTTTTGGAATGGACTAATTCATCCGGGTCCATATGGAAGTCGGGTAAAATCTCCTGCAGCTCCAATGTAGTAGTAAAATTTTGAACCTACAACCTCTGGGTATAAACCGTGGTCTTAGGTCAACTGAACTACCCCTGGAGTTAGATCAAATACAATTTGACTTGTTGGTTGGGTGATGGCTTAGGATCTTTAAATTGTTTCTTTATAAAAAAAATAAATAAATAAATCAATTTGGGATAGTTAAATGCATGCTAATGTTGGATGGAGTGGGAGTTTTTCTTCCAAGGGTTTCAAAGTTGTTCAAATCATAGTCTTTAGATAAAGACAAATGGGAGTTAACATTTGTATGATTAAATGCAAATGGGTTGTCAAAAATAAAAAATAAAAAAATTGCATGATTAAATGGAGAGGGTGACAACCATGGGTTGCTAAGTTGGTTGGTAACCCCGTTTGTCACCTGCTACTCAAGGATCGATTCCTAAATATGCCACTCTTTTTACTTTTGTGAGGGGTAAAAAATAAATTGAGAGTTAATTTTCATCTGGGGGAGGGGGATGTCCATTTGCACAGAAAAATGTCTTTTTGCATGAAGAAAATAGGTCATGTGTGATGTATGTGCAAAATTTCAAAGTGCAAAACCAAAAACACCTCCTTCTGAAGGAGGAATACAAAACTTACACACCGCTTAGTAAATTCCAGTGTGAAAATGATTTGTAAATAAAATTATTTTCATACCAAAATTTTTCCATATCTCCAATTGTGAAACCATTACGCACCTCGGTGGCACTAGCTCTGGTACAATTTCCATCATGGTATCAAACTCGATCATCAATTAATATAGATTTTTTAATTGAGTGATTTTTGTTCTTTAAAAAAAAAAAAATTTTATCTTTCTTCCACTTTTTAACTTGTGCCAAATTGAACACTAGGGAAATCCCATTTCAATTTTCTTCTAGTTTTTTCTTTTAATCCTACAGCAAATTACTGTTTGAAATGTATGTTTTCAGCAACTTAACATGTTCTAAAACTATATGATCAGAATCAGATGCATTAAACGATATGATAAGATAACAATAACAAAATGAAGCACTTGTCATAAACAAAATTGAAAAGACAGTGTTATCAAATTGATGATAAAGTTACTTCCGGAGAAAAATCAATTTCTTCAAACGAAAATCAGTTTAGATCCTCGCCCTGTAATATATATTTTTTTGCTTCGGCTAGGACCCAAAAGAGAGCCTGCATACACACGGAAAGATAGCCCACCCACTCAAGTAGGAAGGAGGTCCGCACAAGTGGAAAGAAAGCCCGCACAAGCGGAAATAGCTAACGTACCCGGGGTTCAAACCCCGGGCTACTTGATTCACCAGAAAATGTGATTACCTGCGATTCTGTTTAGCTGTAACTAATTATAAAAAGAAAAGAAAAAAAAAAGGTCATTTAAAGGCAACTCAGGTCATCTAAAACACATGAATCAGGAACTGCATGCAAACCAAGTTATACACCCTTGGTTTTCAATGATCTAAATGCACCTTAACCCTTGGTTAAGCCTTCCACTTAATTTGAATTCCCTTAGTTAATGGAGGGTTTTATATATATATATATATATATATATGGCTAAAATTCATTCCATCTAAGTAGAAGTTGAATATAAGCAGAAGCATATTCTTTTTTAAGTATTCCAAAACAAGTCTAATTTAATGTAGAAAATCTGTTTTCTGAAATGTTAAAGCACATCTACTTGAACAAACACCCACACAACAGCCAGGGCAGGAGTTCATTTCCTACACTCAATCCTTGGTATGCTAAAGATTTAAAAAATGACTTTGAGAACTAATTTTGTTCCTCTGGAAGGTCCTTTCCAAATTCCTGGCATGCCAATGATTCAAAGAAAACAACCATTAATAGTCCACATAAGCTTTTCTTCTGTTGTTCGATGCGATAATCCTTATGTCCAGTGCAAGTATTACAAGCCTCCAGGCATGGTCAGCCTCATCTAAGAAACCAATTATCTTTGTGCCCTCTTCCTAGACTGCCTACAAAGAAATACATCACTCCACTCATTGCACCATAAACGCGCTTACAGTTTGTGCACTACAATATTGGTGAAAATCGTGTGGCATATTGAGCATATAAAGATACATTTGTTCCATCTTATATAGGACATTGTAATTATATGACTTCTTTGTACATGTTATAAGGGCATGCTAAGTAGCAGGATTAAGACAGCTTCAGATTAACTGAAACAATAGAAAACCCTGTGGTCATTGTTAGCTATTTCAGTCCAAAAAGGAATTTAGCAAAAAGAAGACAGGCACTTCTCCCTTCATTAATCATCTTCAATCTTTCTGCATGCATTCAACAGTACCAATCAAGGTTGTGATGCAAGTTTGGAACTCAGAATTCTGGGTTCAATTATTCATGCTGCATAAATGTGAGATCATAATTTGAACAAAGAAAATGAGAAACAAGGCAACAACAGAAATATTTGCAAAAATCAAATAATTGAACAGGTAGAATCTCATAATCTGCGTTATTCAGGGGAGGATCATTATAACAACATTCTGGACAACCAAACCATGTGCCACAAATGTATTTCCTCCTAATGAAAAGAATGATTGTACATGCATAAACAGCTTCAAGAGCCCAAAAAGAAGACTTCAAGCCTTTGGAAAAAAAGAGTGAAAAAAAGATGGTGATGACATATAATTTTCTACAAGGAAACAATTTTCTCCACTATATTAAAAGCGTTTGTGAAGCCCCTACAAAATTAATGAAGGTAGACCATGTCTCAGTATCAGCTGTACAAGGCATCAACAATGTATGATCTGTGTAATGGAACTGAAGATCGCTATCTACATTTGCTATCAAAAAATGTAGTGAAACTTTTTCAAGGATTTGATGGAAGAGCAAACATGTCAATGATCTTGTAAGTGAAATACTTGGTTAGGTGCCCCAATATGTCAAGAAGCTTGAATATCAGATACTGAACCAGATGTCTGGGGATCAGTAACAAGGGGTGGCTTTATATCCCTACTCCGCATGTACGCTAAGAATTGCCCTGGCAGCTCTTCCAACAGAGAATGAACTATGGAGATTTGTCCACCTGTCCATAAGATGATATATCTCAGTTAGACTGAAGACAACCAACCAAGGAGGAAGATCTATCTCTTTCATTGAGTTTCCAGAATACAAGCAAAGTAGATGGTCCCTTCTAGTAACATGTCTTTGAAATTAGCAGCAATGCACGGCTTCAAATTCACAAATGAAGGTGTGTATATATATATATACATATATATATATATTTATATATATATATAGAGAGAGAACTAATAATCCACACATGGCTTTGCATCCCGCAGGCAGTACAATTGATTAGGTTTATAGAGTTCTATTTTGGTAACAAGCTGTTTGCATATAGTACCTGTGCAAACTAGCCTGTGAAGCCCACCACCTGGGGCATGCCAATCGTGGGAGAGGTGGGCGATTAAATGATTTCAATGGGACCTAGGGGTGTGCAAAATATCAAGCACACCAGCTCATGTTAACCACTTGATCTATGGCCCTCAGTTTTAATTATTTTTAAAAGCATCATTTTGTTTTTTTTGGATTTCACATCAACAGTTGAATGAGAGTCAAATTTTAGCTTTTAGCAATTAAAGGGTGGGTTGGTTGGTGGGGACGACTATGTATGAGGAGGAACTTTATCATTGGTGGCAGGTGGCCCAGAAAAAGGGTGAACGTGATGAGAAACATGCAGACAGTTATCATCTGAATATTTCTGTATCTTTATAACAGTATAGATCTATGATGCACGGATACTTCAAAATGGGCAAAGTATCGTGTCGTATCGTATCCGATACTGCACTTTTTATGTGTAAAATCCGTGTCCCTGCCGTGTCCTTGCCATATCCATGCCATATTTGTGCATCATAGGTATAGATACAGCTTTATACGTTTTGGTTTGACAAAAGCTTGACATCTGATCTGGTAGTGTATCTTTGATAAAAGAGGGGCACAGAGATCAGAATATACTCTGCACTTCTCGCATTGGAACAAACTGCACAATGTCGCGAGTAGCAATCCTTCCCGTTAAGCTTTCTAATCTTTGTCCGTTATCGGCATCAAGGGCCTGTTGATGATACTATTATAGGTTAAAAATAGAGCCCCACTATCTTCATACATAGACTAAATGATAAAATGACGAAGTCATAAGAGAAACATTAAATTTACCTCCATCTCTTTAAAATCTGCACCTCCTACTCCAACTACAAGGATTGACAAAGGTAAATCGGAGGCCTTTACAATAGCATCTTTAGTTTCCTGAAGGTCGGTGATGACTCCATCCTAGAAAAACATTTATACTATATATTACCCACAGAATCTGCCGTAAAAGACAAGAAAAACAAGTACAGTGTATCCCACTTCTTACTGTAATTATAAGCAAGACGAAATACTTGGTCTGATTGTCAGACAGGGAACGGCTAGCAATTTGAGCAGCCTTATTGATCACATGCCCAAATAAAGTTGGACCAGCAAGAGAAACATTGTACAGAGCACTTGCGTATGCAGACATTATGCCCTGTATTCCTTCGACCTGTAATAAAGAAACCAAACTGTGTTATATATGAATCAAATATTGGCTGTTGCAACAAAACCAAAAGGGATCAATGCTACCGAATTTATCGATGGTTAAAAGAAAGCAACTTCAAATATATGAGGTCAGATCTGAATCCCTCGAGCATGGGCACTCGAATGAACCCAATTATTCCATTTAATGGATTTTTTTCAAAATAAAAATTGCATCGCATGCAATTCAAATATTTTAGCATAACAGTTAGTAATCCATTTCAATATAAATAGAGACAGCATGGAAACTGTAAGCTACAATATAATATATTAATAAAAATATGCATACACATGATCTTCTTTCTTTTCTGCGTAAAAGTGGTGATGAAATTAAATACCAAACAACACTATTGGTTTGGAGGAGGGAAAAAAATCTAGAATTCAAATGTATTGCATGCGATTTGAGTTTACACCTAAATAACCTAAAATATCAGTTTAGGAAATGGATAATAGAGACAAATCTTCCAGAAATGAACCACAAAATTTCAAGTGCATGCCAGATACCACAGACAAATCAAAATTGTGTTGGTAAAAAAAACATAAAAATTATAACCGAGTAAATCTGTGTGTCCTTCCATCAAATCAAAATATTGAAGCTCCAATGGTTGGACAAGCATTAGGTATAATACAGTGGGATAACAAAGTAATTGATTAAAAAATGAAACCATAAAGCAACCCATGTTACCAGAAATGCAAATCTCAGGATGGAAACAAAGTGTTGAATAGGCATTTACATTTATTTCAGACATGGGAAGCACCCTCTCCTTCCAAAGTGACAACACACTTGGGGAGAAGGAAAAATCATCAAGATGTTACATTCACTTCTGACATACCGCCATTCATACCTGCAATTTGTTTCCATTGTATTGGTAGAAATGTTGACAAAATCAAGTTTTATTTTCATTTAACAACGTCACACATAAAAATACTAGGATACAGAAGAAGATTTTCTGACACTATCAATTCTTCAATGGACCCATTCCCTACTCATTTCAGGTACAATCTATTTGCATAAAAAATATATATTTGCATGTTTCAACTGTCAAGTTTTAGCTCTTTGTCCTGCAAGTACTCAATCTCTAATGCCATTTACTTCTCGAAAATAAAAGACTTATACTCATCAAAAGTTGAATATAGAAATTGTAAAGAAATCATGCTGCACGCAATAGAGATAGTAAGAAGTATGTACCCCTGTTACATTGCAACTAATTATACTGTCTCACCGTTTAAACAACTGTAATGTTAGTCTGTACCACTTTCATTTTTCATTTGTCACCAATAAAACTTCTAATGCATTTTTTTTTTTTTTCCTCTGATATGTAAACTGGTTAAACATATATAAATGAAGAAACAGTCCACAGCACTCTCTCCAACTCCAGAATTCAGAAATAGAAATCCCAAAATATTCTTTTAGTCACAAGACTCACAAGTCACAACCCAGGAAATAGTTTTAGGCTGAGTTTTCATTGCCACACCACTAGACGACGCCTCATTGTTATTTACCTGATTATCACTCTCAAACCAAAATGACCAACGGACTATACCCGAGTACTAATGGACAGCACCTCAGTCATAAAATAGCCAATCATCCAGGAAGAAACCACCTCCATCAATGAACATTGCCAAGTACAATCCAAAGAGGTTCATAAAATAATACCAGATTGCCTTGATAAAACAACATGGACTATCATCCAGGAAGAAACCACCTCCACCAATGAACATTGCCAAGTACAATCCAAAGAGGTTCATAAAATAATACCAGATTGCTTTGGTAAAACAAAATGGACTAGCAAATGATCAACAGAACCCATTCAGACAAAGGCTACACAAACTAGTCAATATCATCTTGCACCGCAAATTATTAATGGCCAAATCGTATCCAAGGACTCGGAGACATGAAGAGGCTTGCATTTTCCAAATGAAGGGAAAGATATCATTTCTCCGCAAGCACCTATCAATCAACTACAAAAGTTCGTAATGGAGAATTTTCAATTTTGATCAGGTTCCCACACACTCCATTCTTCATCATCAATCATGATCATCATTATTGAAGAGCTGAACTCGAACCCCATTCTTCTTCATCATCATCATCAAAGCCTGATCACTTATTAGGGGTCAGCTTTGTGACTTCTACTTTCCCAATCATCAATATTTATGGCCATGTTCCTTTTCCACGATCTAACATGCTGCTTTTGAATCTTTCTTCTAGTTCAGTAGTTGCAGCACTTCAAATCTCATGTCCACGACACTCAGGTGGCATTCATTGATTTTCTATTCTGTTGGAGCAACCAGTAGATCTCATCTTATTTATATATTTTTTTAATGGTTTGCATATTTTATATTAAGTCTGAAGTATCACTTCATGTTATTCCATGCATCTTAGCCACAAATACTATGGTCTCCTTGTTCTTTTTTCTTTTCCCTTTTTTCTCCCACAGTGGAATATTGAAATCTTGTAGGTGTTCTTTGTTATCCAACATTATCAATAAAAACAGTACATGTCTAATTGATGCCTTGTAAAACTGTGGTCTCCTTGAAGTGGTACTCTTGCATTCAACTTGATTAGCTTGCTCCACCACCCTGCACTTATCTGATTTTCAACATCCTCTCCATAACTTCTTTTTGTTTATAGCTGCTCCAGCATATCAGAACCTCTAAAATATTGGAACCAAGTGGTGGATTAATCTTCACCAGATCCTTTTTACTCCAAGTTAAAAAACTGAAATTCAAATATGTTGTCATTTGTATGCAACCAAACCATTTCTCAAGGAAAGATCTCAGAGCTGTGTTTCTCACCTCTGCAAATTTATTCATACAGCGAATACCAACATTAAGGCTTTGGGCATGCAAATCTATCCAACTCGGCCTTGGAGGATGTAACAGAGTACTGGCCAAAGCCAAAACCTTTACAGAATACGGATACCAGACAATATATCTTCCACGAAATTGTATCTCAATTTATTTCAGCTTTTGTCCAAACTTTTTGACATCTCAAAAAATAAAAAATAAACTTGCAAATAATCAATTAATTGATTCTAAAGTCCTTTTCTAATTAAATAGAAGGATACTTGCGAGAATGGAATTCTTGGGTTTCGGACCAAACTCAGAAATCATGGATGAAACCTTTATGTATCAGTCCTTATGACTTGATTTCAGCCAAGTTTAAAAACCGTGATGAGCATTATTATTTATGATGCCAAGATCCACCATAGGCACATTTGGTTGAGGAACCAGTAGGAAAAGAATGGAATGGAACCATCTTGCATGATAAAAGTGATATATTAATATTACCAATTCCAACACGATATATTATCATCAAATTGATTCTGTATACGAGGCAAACTTAAGTGAAAATGCATTTTTATGGAATCCGAAAATTTCTAAGAATGGTATTTGGTCAACCAGCATTGAATCATGAGATGGAAAAATATACATGATCAGGCAACCCAGTTCCTCAACATGCAGGACAATTCTAGTATGGGATTTCCCGTGATTCATGAACTAAATGGGCCCTAAGAGGTTTTGAATTCTTTCTAAAGCTGATGCACATGTACCGTTTAATCTCCATCCCATTTCAAATGTAATACATCATCCATTCTCAGAGAAGTGCACCAATGTACACTGGGAAGTAGTAGGCAATACACAATTTCTTGGTCTTGCAACCATCTGCCAGATCTCTTCATTGCTGTTTTTCATTGAAAAAGACAGCCTCAAGTAAAGTCAACTCAGGACACTTTTTTTTTTTAATGGGTACTTTCATTGAAAAAAGAAGCAAGCAGTACAAGAGGAATATACTGACAAGCTGAAGCAGGAAAACAGAAAAAAGAGAAAGGGCCCTAAGCCAAAACCACTAAGTCAACTCAGGACACTTGGAGATGATACTGCTTGCCACTAGATATAATTTCGGTTGTATGATTATCTATGATGTTAAGGAGTTCAGATTAGACACATGAAAGCACTACACATTTGAGCTAAAAAGAAAAAAGAAAAGGAGAAAAATTCTTAAGCTATTTCAATAGTCCTCCGATAATAACATAGTAGCACAATGACCCGTGCTAAGCACAACCATGACCCATGTGTCTAGGGTCCCTGCTCTAGCTAATTAATATTAACATTTTTTTGATAAATAATTACATATAAGTATTGTGTGGTGTAGTGCTTAGGTTGGTTGTTTAAAAATGAAAAAGGTTGATGTATACAATTTTTAGTATTCACCAAGACTCAATAAAAAAAGTCAAATTGAAAGGAATTCGGTCAAAATTGAATCCAAAACCCTCGGCTTTAATATATTATAATTGTAAAGGACTTCCATTCCAACTTACCTCGCTATCATGAGCACTTCCATTCAAATTGAAACAATGAGATACTGGCCCATCAATGGGCCTTCCACCAAAACCCCATGCAGGAAAACGTCGGTCTGAATCATAGAATTGTATGACCTCTCCAACCTCCACTATAGCCTGTGAAAATCACTAAAAGGGTTACGAAATAATGGACGCATCTATCCTTCTTTCAGAAGCTGCACACACACACACACACAAAAAAAAAAAAACTCTTTCAAAAATAGTGTAATTTTTCACCTGCTGGTAAGCATTCAATCGCCCCGAAGGATCAATATAATGCAAGGAATCTGGGAGCCTCGGATTTCCATTTGAAGCTGGATAAAGAAAACTTCATAACGTCACTAAGATAACTTTGGAAAGCCAAAACTAAATCTCTCTCTCTCTCTCTCTCTCTCTCTCTCTCTCTCTCACTCATTACTTTCTCTTTATTAATAACCCCAAATCTCTCTCTCTCTCTCTCTCTCTCTCTCTCTCTCTCTCTCTCTCTCTCTCTCTCTCTCTCATTACTTTCTCTTTATTAATAACCCCAAAACCACACTCTGGAATGGCACAAGAATTTGGTTGAAATAAGGAAACAGGCCAAACACACATGGATATACAGATTTTTTTTAATTTTGTACAAAGAGCACTTTTTTTGGATTGCTAATGTCACTAATGTGACTTGAACCCACAACCACAAGGTTGCAATAGTGAGAACAAATCTCAAACGAACTAACGACAAAACAGCTATAATAACTTTCCCTTTCCAAAAAAAGTAAGCCACCCAAACAGCCTAAATTGTTTGCCTACAAGCAGGAGACAGTTTAACATTCTCACATAAGCAGATTGAACATACCAGTAAAATCAATAGCAACCATAAAATTGAGTTCAAATCCACTGGAAATGTAATCCAAAAAGCTATATTGAACTTTCTCACAAAATCGATCCACAAATAGCTGGCCCTTCAGCAGCTGCATAAAAATAGTTGACAAATTAATAAGGCTAATGACAGGTTTTACTCTAAAATTTACTATAACTTTCACTAAATGCATTTGCAAACTAACCTTTTGATCATTCTGAACAGGAGCTGATGAATAAAAATTTGTCCCAGCTTTTTCCTCATTAAGTTTCTGCAGTTCAGCCAGTGATTTCTGAAGTTTTCTGTAGATGAAAGTAATCAATGCAAAAGCAGATCCCAAGTTACAGGCAAAAATCACAGAATCATGTAGGAAAAAAAGACTGAATGAACATACAATGTTCAGTGGTATTATTCAATAAGCCCTACAAAACACACGTAGTGGACCCAAAATTGGCAATCTAAATTCTAAACTGCCGATATGATGGGCCTCCTAATGGATAGGGAAGTATCTCCCAGATACTGCCACATCAGATTGATAGGATGAGGCTCTTTTGATGATGCTGACTATAATACTTGGCCATCAAATTATTCCATCTATCAAACTATTATCTCATTAAACGATACCGGTGACTTATTTGTCCATTTGTAAGCCACCAATCATCTGACTGGGGAGATACTAGGACATGAGTCATTCCATGAAAAGGCTCAAGGAAGTAGGGCACAACCTGTACCATTTCATAGGTTGAGCAAAGAACTTATATTTTGCACCAAGCATCATACAGTATCACATAAATTAATGACCAAAACATTCACGATTACCCTATAAGTGAATGTCTGCCATTGTTATTGAAGTCGAAACACTCAATGATCAAGGGAGTATCCTGCAATTCACAGGAATGTCATTAGAAAGGAAAGAATATAAAAATAACCCTAAAAAATAACTAAATGTTGTTAAAAAGAAAATGCCTGCCTTGCTTCCAAATTGCTGCATAGTCAGTAATAAAGGCTTCCAAGTGGGACTCAAATTGTTATTCACAACTTCTGTCTTGCAGATTGGAACAGAACCACCGCTCTCCACAGGCCTAGATATTCTCAAAAAAGGGTCCTGCATGAAGGTAAAAAAAAAGATGGTAAGATTTTATGCATTAATTGCATATAATTACTTCTCAACCATACAGCTTGTAGAAAAGTACATACACTCTTAGAAAAGAGATCCTTGTTATCTAAATCAGAGCATCGAAATACCAACTCTACAACTGTTCTTGAAGCCATTGTTTCCTCTGATTTGATAGTGAATGTCCCCAAGTTCTTCATCCCTCTATGCTCGTTTCTCTCTCGAAGATTAAGAGTTAAACTCTTACTATGTTTAGTCACTATCTGCCATTAAGGCAAGGAAAAACACAATTCTATGAATCATATTTTGTATACAATTTCTACAGATGCTTTAAGTTCATGGGGAACATAAGAAATTGAATGAAATGAGTATGGCATAAAATCAAGGGAAAAAAAAAAACACTACATTTCATGAAGGTAAAAGGACAGTTTGCTGCTTATATACACAAGTTAATATTTGCAGTATGTTTTGGTTGACTTGTCAACATGATTAACTGGAAGAACTTCGATATATGCATCTGTAAATTTCTTTCAGAAAAAGATCATCGCAACTGTATCCATGCATATGAGTGCAGCAGTTAATGCATTACTCCCACAGACAAAACACATAAGAAAGGTAAACCAAACCTGGGCTTGAAGTTCCTCACTTTGGCACATATGCAAATTTCTGCCAACAATTTCTTCCAAACCACTAGCCACTTAATTTCAAAAAAAAATAAAAAAAATCCAATGCACGTGACCTCATGTGAGCTCATGAATGTAGTTTCCCCATGAGATTCTATGACAACTTACCTCTGATAGAGCACAAGTAGCCTCTCCAAGGAAGTCTTGTTCATTCAACTTCAGCATCTGGAAAAATGAACTTTTAGTGAGTTGGGAGTTCGGACTCGATGTCGAAAAAGAATATGGTAACATTAACATAGATAAGCAAAAGGAACACCAAGATTGAACTTACTAATGGTATCAACTATGAGTACCGAGATACTTGGGAAACGATCCATATTATCTTATCCCTACTACATTTTTACGGGAAAAATATGTCCGAGATTGCAACTTACGTGTTACTCAACATCAACTTTATTTTTGCGATGAAACAACTGAACCACCAGGTGTAATTTTCACTCACCCCTTTGGCTCAAGATAGATCGAAATGTAGACGACCCCAACATAGTTGGGACGGGGTTTTGATTATTATTATTATTATTGCTCGCTTTTGTGCATCTAAATCTTGCTTTACAAGAAATCAATCTAATGGTAGGCTCAACTCGGATTGAGAAAAAAATTTCTCCTAGAGTATCTTCCATGGACATCACACTAACGCATCCTTAGTCTTTAAGCATATGTCAGTAACGATAGACATCTATTTTTAATTAATTTACATTTTTCTTCTACATTTTGGGAATCTATCATTCCCAAATATGCACCATCTCAATTGGAGTTTTCTTCTATGAGACCTTATGATTATGTATTTAGGGTCACTTCTATAAAAGTAGGTATGTTTATGATATAAAAGGATTTGAATCATTACATAAAGGCGCCAGTACAAGAGATATATATCTTTTTTATAACAGTAAAATTTCTTAACCAAGGGTGAAAGCACACCCCCCACCCCCCACCCCCAAAAAAAAAAAAAAAAAAGCCTCACGAAGCAAATGCTTCCAAATGTCTCGAGATATCCTACACCTCCTCAACCCGATCAGCCAAACTATCTAACTTACGTAACTCACGGCATCCAATCAATAGAGATTCATTAGCATCTAACGAATGCGTAGACCCAAAGAAATTCCTAAATACAATCCCATTCCAATCTCTAATGACTCCTCCAATTACAACTCTTTTACTTGCTTGAATATAACTTCCATCAAAATTTAATTTGAGAATATCCACAGGAGGACTTTCCCACGAGATACTTTGCACGGGTTTAACAGCCCTACCCCTTTTAAAATAAACTACCCAAGATCTAGAAAGATCTTCCAATGCCAAGGTCACCACCTCTGAAAACTCCTTTCTCGTACACACCCATTCCGACACCGACCAAATAATGGACTCAATAATCGCCTCGAGATTTTTGCTTTTGTTTCTGAAAACTCGAGATATATATTAACGAAAAAGATTAGTATGTATGCAACGAATCTTGTTTACCGGTACATCCTAGGATTCATGTGTGAATCTTACAATTCGATACTTGTTTTCAAGTCTTACGATTCAAGCCATTCATGTAGGCAGGAAGAGACACAACAGAATGACTAATATTAATGATATTTTACTTTTCTTTTCTCTTTTTTTCATGTTTCTATTTTTTAAGAGGTTATCTAGTGATTAATGAAACCTCTAAAGAATTAGTGGGATTTTAGGAATGTTTAAGAGATAAATAAAGAGAGTAGGCATATGATTGGAGCATAAAATAAAGAGTAGAGTGAATCATTCAACGATACATATGGGTTTTTGTCATGTAATCTTTATTTATTTATTTTTCATTTTTCCCCTTCATGAATAATTTTTTAACTTCAAGAGATATCCCCTTTTTATTCTAACGAGGCAATCCCCATGGTAAATGACCCAATAGGACTAATCATGTGGGCGGACACATGACCCCATAACACAAGAGCACCTGGTAAATCTAGGGGGTGTCGAACACACGATGTGGGAAGCAAACCCGTGTCTTATGCCAGCGAACCAACACCCAAGAAGGTTTTCAAGAGATATCCCAACCGTGTAAATCGATGATTATTATTGTGTCTTTATTTTTTTATTTTAAAAGAACAAAAAGAATGCTACATATCATTTAGTATAGATTAATATATTTCCATGATGTTCCTTTCAAAAAATATATATATATTTCCATGATGTTCTTCATATAATTGACCAAAGACTTATTTGCCAATGTATTAATGTTGCTATGGATGGGAAATAAATGAATAATGAATAAACACATTTTTCTCTCTTAAAATTCTAATTTTTAAAAAGAACCCTACAAAAAACAATGATTGACTTGATTTTATTTGTTACTATTAAAAAAAAGAAGTGTTTTCTGACTCAATGGAGTTGGATTTACAAATTACTCTATTTTTGTTTTTCTGTTCTTCATTATTTTTATATTTTAATATTTACTATTTTTGCTCTCCTTTATGCATTTTAATCGCGTTTTACAAGAAATCAACTAACAAAGACCCAACATGGATTGAAAATAAATTTCTCCTAGAGGATCTTCCATGGACATCACACAGACCTGCCCTTATAGACATAAAGTTTTAGGCATATGTCAATCACAGTAGACATCTATTTTTAATTATATTATTTTTTCTACTTCGACATTTTGGGAAGCTAGCATTATTATTAGTAGGAAAAAAATTCCCCTTTTTGGCTTTTGGTAACTATTGTATAAATAATACATTGTTCTTTTAATTTTGGCAACTTCCACGCCAATTTGTATTAATTTCTTATTTAATGTAAAACTTCACATAATTTTATTACTTTTTGTTTTCTAATTATATTTTTGAAAATTTGACCCCTATAAATACTATTATGACTAATTTTGATTTATTTATTTATGCAAATACATGCGCGTGCTTTAAGCATGGGTGGTCAAGCTAGTTTGTCTTACATGTCTTGGCTATATGGAGAATTGTTCCATCCAGAATTCAAAGATTATTAATTGATGCCACACACGTAGATACAAGCACACAAGAATTTATACAATCCATTGGGAGTTGTAATACTAAAAGGAGGTTAGAAAAAAACTCATCAGGAAGGTCACAAGAAAAAGAATAAGATACTATAGGAGAGATGAAATTTAGTTTGAAAGCTATGTTGAATTGACCATTCGAGTTAGTGGGGTGTGTAGAAAGTCAATTTAGCGCCACTCTCATCCGAATTGAAAGCTCTGTCAAATTACCTATTCGAGTTTGAAATGCAATTTAGTGCCACTCTCATCCACAGTGGCCATTACGGTCCACTATTATAGTTTGCTAATGGGGCCACTACAGAATGAGACTAGACTGCTACTTTCCATCATTTTCTTAAACACGTAGTAAGGCTTTTTTCTTCTCTTCTTCTCTCTGAATAACATTTCTACGTAACTCTTCTACCCTTCTATGCTTAAAAAGAATACCAAAAAAATACAAGATTTCACCGAATTGAAGCCGACACATAGAGTTCCTCTTAAGGGCTCTTCTCAATGTATATCCTGGCAGACACCCCCTTGGGTATTAGTAGAAGTATTCTTTTATCAATTCTCAACAAAAGTACAGTGTTATATACAATTGTGCTAAATTGCTCATTTGAATTATGAATTTAGAAATGCATACTAATTTCTAAACATAGTATACCTAACTAACATGAATACATGGAAAAAATAGATCAAGACTATTACTTTATAATCATTCAGCGATACAAAGCCTCTATGCACTAAAGTGGCCGCTACACCCCCCCCCCCGCCCCAACACACACACACAGTTACTTAAGGGCCAGTTTGGCAATTTACTATTACTGTAAAAAGGACGTAAAGCATCAAATCAAGAGAGAATAAAATATAAATATAAGGGGGTTATGATGGTAATTTGTCTTTAGTGGATTGGTAGGGAATCTTTTCGACTTTTTGCGTAAAAAGTGGGTGTCTTTTTTGTCATTTAGTGGAGAAATGAAGTTACTATTTGACCTTTTTTAAAAGGAGGGAATTTTGAAAATGTGTACTTTTGATGTGACCTCTTGTCTGAAAATGGAGGCTTTACATTACTTTTACTAACCTAATAAATTGCCAAACGAGCCCTAAGGAAAAAAGTATCAAATTCTAACATTTTCCAATATTCTGCAATTTTTTTTACCACTTAATCAATTCACAACGCTATGCATATATTGGGCTATAGATTGCACATCCGCAACATCTATTATTTTTCCCCCTTTAAGTAAAGGATAGACAATGGATAGAGGGGACATTTTCCGTGAAAACTCAAAAATCATAGGATCTCTCTCTCTCTCTCTCTCTCTCTCTCTCTCTCTCTCTCTCTCTCTCTCTCTCTCTCTCTACCAACGGCAAACAAAACAACACCAAACTCACCGAAGAAGGGCCTTGACTCTCAAGCTATGATACCCGGATACTTGTGATAGCCCAATGTATCTGTATCAGACCGATACGACACTTGTATTGGTATCTAATACTGCATTGATACTTCTAGAGAACAAGTTTAACATATCTTACTTATAAAGTCCTTTATTTCATATAGTTCTTTTAATATTTTTACTCATCATCATTAAAAAAAATGCTAGAAAATGACAAAAACAATGACAATTTCATTGATTCAAAAGTGATCAAAAGAAAAAAAAAATTAGGACAACCATATCCCGTATCCGTGTCCTAGATTTTCAAAAGTGAAGAGTCATATCCTCGATCCCCGTATTAGTGTCTGTATCCAAATCTGTATCTAGGCATCATAGCTCTTGAGCCTTAGGTAAATGCTATTAACTGAAATGTGATTTCCAATAATGTAGGCCCAAATCACTGGAAATCTACACAACTGATGTGTTGATCACCAGTGCAGATCTGAACATACAATACCTTTCACCATGTAAAATACATTTTTTTCCCAGCTCGAATTCTTCCAAGTTAGGATATTCTTGTTAGCATTCACATCAACTGGTGGGTGTTGGAGCCATCATTTCACAATTTGGACACTATACCAACGGGCCACTTGGGCATTGCATGTGCAGAAGTGCTGAGCCAGGAAATTAGGAACTCCCAAAGGCTGATCCCATATTGCTATAGACAGATGGGGATAATAATAATTATGTTCTCAATCAATGGCAGGCCATGTTTCCTTAACACCAATAATAGAGAAAAGGTTCAAGCATATGGAAGAAGATGAAGGAAAAAAGACATGGGTTCAAAGATAAAAATGGGTAAAAGAAGCGAAGTAATATCTTTTTCTTCCCCTACTTTCAGATTGGTAAGAGAAGAAGTAAAATCATGAAGAGAGGATCTAGAGCTGGATCGGAATAGGATCTGGGAAGCAGAAGACCTTACAGGGATACAATCTTGTAATGGGAAATGAATAAACGACTCTTTTATTTATGATTTTTCACAAGTATGTTGACATAAAAAACAAATGATTCAGGTTTCTCATGAGAACAATAATAAGAAAGCAGTACGCAGTCGCAGTCACATTATTTCTCCAGAAATTTAAAAAAGCAAACATTGATCCATTTTCTTTCTTTTTCTTGAATGGTACATTGGCCCATAATAAATCATAAACAAGGTTCCAAAGACTAATAAATTTCTAGTCATTGCTATGGTTAAAGAGCTTGCACAATAAAGTTAAGAATGAAAATGTAAGCATGAGATCTAGGATACCTTGACTGGAATATTATGATATTTAGTATCAACATCATACACTTGAAACCTGAAATACAGGGTTGGTGAATACCATGAGTAACATGAAGTAGACAAAAATGAAGAAAAAAGTTGCAATTGGGGGATCATGAGAAGCTTACACCAAAGGCTGAATAATTTCAAACTGATAAGCGGTTGTAATCTTTGAAATCCAAACAGGATTTAGTGTATTCATTATCACTTCTGTGCGACCAAGTTCTTCAAGTGTCCCATCTCTTTTCTTGGCAAACACTACCGCCATGGGATCACTCTAAAAGAAAGCAAAAATCACCAATCAGAATAGGAACATAAGCAGCTCTCCTGGTTAATTAATAACCAAACTAGCAAGGAAATTCGGATGCAGGGAGTTTTATACAAAATTACAATGCACCCAACCAATACCATTCATATATGAAATTTCATTGTAGACACATGAACACGGAAAAAATGATTAAATAGAATGATACCTTAGAAAGGACGTCAAGATCACGCAACTTTGATGCAGAAAATGATAGCTGCAACACGTGAACAAGAAAATCAATTCAACTATCATACAGAACAAAATAAGTAAGATAAATTCAAATTCAAATCTACCCATAAAAAAAATAGAATTCAAATCAAATGGAACGGAAAAAGGATGAAATACAATGTTATACTCAATGATCAAGAAGACATATATTGAGACTGTGCTAATGCATAAACAGACATCATTTCTTTCTCACTGGTGAATTCCAGATGTCATCATAGTTTGAAAAATCAACTCTTTGATTCAAATTCCATTTGAATGGTCATGTGTGCTCACTGCTCACTCCCAACAGTTATAAAGACCCTTGCAAACAGTCACCCTGTTACAATATAAACAAGTCACCCAGGTTTGACTCAACTCACTGAGTTGCATGACTAAGTTAGCATCATTCTTGTTCGCCGCATTGGCAGTTACTAGCAACTGCATCCCAAGGGGTGGCTTCTAGTGACCGTTGAGGATGTCAGCTTGTGGAAACCGTTGCCTATTTGAATGAAGGATCACCCACGTTCGCTCCCAACCATCTGCAACACCCTTGGAACAGTCACCCCATAACCATATATAAACAGGGTCTTGGTGAAGTACCTGACAACACCTGTGAACTGGTTGCAGACTTGATTTAGCCAATTGGGTGACAAAAATCATGTGAATGAAAGCAAATCCATAACATTCCTTGAGTTGTTGAGAAAAAAATAATAATCTGGCTTCACTTAAGCTACATCAGCTCCTTGGGCCTCGTCTCTTTAAAGTAAAAAATTGCAACTGATTACTCTTCTTTCTTCTCTTGGGGCCCCATCTCTTTAAAAGAAAAAATTAAAAAGGGTTGCTCTCCTTTCATCTCTTTAAACACTTTTCTCTTTAACCAAATATAAAGAAATGCCCCTCACCATTCAAAAAGAAGAAGAAAAAAAAGGAAATGCCCCTTCCTCTACCATGAACACCTCTTTCTCTCCCTCTCTCAAACACACTTTCTGTCCAAGAAAGCCGCTCTCTCACACACACTTCTTTATTGTCGCCTCCTCTTCAGGGATCTTTGTCGTCTCCCTCGCTTATCAAGGTTTTAAAGGTGTAATGTATATCCTCTTTTCTCACCTCCCTTTGTCCCTTTATTTTCTAGATCTTTATTTCTGCCTTCCACAAGGGAGAAGTAGGAGAAAATGATAGAGGGAGAAATGGGGTACTTCATTTGCACTTCTCCTGAAAAATATACTACATTCTCACGTAATAGAAAAGATGCATTTCCATTGAAATGCAAGCATCCAAACGGAGCAGAGGAAAATGGAAATCAAGATTCCAAAAATAGCGAAAGACAAATCCATTCACACGCAATATATTTATATATCTACAGAGAGAGAGAGAGAGATTGATGAGGGAGGTGGGACTGGGAGAGAGCTTGGTGTGTATGAGAACGGTCTTGAAAGGGTAATTCGGGGGTGCAGGGAAGGAGGAAGTGCTCCAGCATCTATTCAAGAGCATGTAAATTCTTCTTACCATCATCAATTGCTACCAACATCACTGGTTTCTAAACTGCCATCATTTTGATTTCCACCTCTCTCTCTCTATCTATCTTTTTTTTTTTATATATATATCTCAGGGTATCCCCACCTTTGGTGCGACATGATCCCTGGGCCCCACGCCCGCACCCACACAAACGGAGGACGGTTAACGCACGGGGGAATCGATGCTAGGACCTCTGAGGAGAAAACCCAGTGTCCTAACCACCGAGCCAACACTCGGTTGGGTATCTCTCTATCTATCTATCTATATATGTAACTATGATTTCTCAAGTTTTTATTGAGTAATGAGATTTTTCAGAATTTCTTTCATACACTTCTTTGATTCAAATGTAAGCCGAACTCTTTCATTTTTCTTTATTTATTCTTTCATGATTCTTACTGCTGAAGAAATGGGTTATGATATGAGTTTTGCATTATTCTCACTAATATGAAGAAATGAATTTCTAATTTGAGTTTTTGCATTATTCTTATGAAGAAATGGGTTTCGGATATGGACTTCTAGTGATTTTTGAATTTTTGTGAACTTGATTTCTATTCTGATATTTCATGCTGTTGTTTAAGAAATTGGGTCTTTTTAGTTTTTATATGTACATGTGTCATCTTTGTTGCATCAACTCATAGTGCAAAATTTTCAACTTTTTGTGTAGAGATGAGAAGGAATGTGAGAAAACAAAAGGTGATAAAGAAGGGGTAGTTTCAAAGTAAATGAGTTTCCCTCAGTGGGTTTTTTCTCAAATCTTGAAAAACTTTTGATTGAGTGGAAATTTTTTGTCATTGCTCAAAATCTTACATTCAATTTCTTCTCTTTTCCATCAAGTTCCTTTTTGCAAAAATCCAACAATCAAGAAAGCCCAGGCTAACCTAACCCAAGTTGGGTCCAATTCTACCAATTCCAAAGGATGCCATGACTTTCCTCTGCTAGGCCCCACTGGAGGAATCAGTATATCCCCTACAAGATTCCCCCCACCAAAAGATCCTATCCAATATCCATGTTCCAAACCAATGCTGAATTCTCCTTCTCCTACTCTCTCTCTCTCTCTCTCTCTCTCTCTCTCTCTCAAAACATTGATAAAAAAAGTTGAATAATCTCTATCCAGGTGGGGCCCATCACATCAACAGTCCAGATCACTCAATCAATTCACCTCTCCCAATCGTCCCACTACAAGCCCCCAAACAACAACATCAGATTTCTCAATCACAAACTACAACACAAAACAATACACACACGTTCGCTGTATATTGCATTCTAATTTCACGATTCCAGTAAAGTGCAAGTGTTCTTCTTCCGGGCGAGATTTGGAAGAGAAACTGAAGCAAATCTAGGGTTTTGGGGGGATTCACCTCGATCTGCGTGAAGAGGGCGTGTAGGCCGCGAGATCTCATGAAGTGATCGACCGCATCGTTGTGGCCTTGATCGGACGGTCGATCGAAGGGCGTTGATCGGTGGGCCCCACCAACTGCCTGCTGCCCTCCCCTGGTATCCGAGAAGCATCCTCCCATGGCTTCTTCTTCTCCTTCTTCTGCTTCTTCTTCAATCTCGCTCTTCGATGTCTGTACGGTATATATAGGCTGCTCGCTGCAGGCGACGCGCAGATGCTCTGTGAGGCTACAAAAGTGGGAGGATTTTGATTTTGAAAAAACAAGAGTGGGACCGGGGCAGCCCACTTATCAACATCTGAACCGCTCAAAATAAACGTCCTCGTATTATTTTTATAACCTCATATTTTGCCTTCAATCCTATTTATGTTGCAGCTCCTTAACCACCCTGATTGCCAATTTAAATGGTACACCAAAAACAGGGACCACCTTGATAGGGACCGACCATAGAGTTTGGCACCCATATCCATCCGCATCGACTGGATTATCATATAGAGGGCCGTACTTTTTTTAAATATAATGCCGTTAAATTTATGAGCCATTGATGAAAAGGCTAGGACCATGGGATTGAAGTCAAAATTAATACATGGGGTTATCCAATATGAATCTTTCAATCCCCAAGAGGTTTGCCGAGTGGTCAAGACCACAGTTTCTCCCTCTTCTAGAGCTAGAGGTAGACCCTCGGTTTCCCCTCTTCAAGAACTAAAGGTTGAGTCCACTTATGCTACCATCTAGGGGTCACAGGGGTTTTACCTGCCTTCTCTCTCAGCCCGGAGGGAATAATCGAACCCAAAGAGTTGGGAATTCTCCGTTAGGATGAGACCCACAGTGAACCCCACAGCAGGTTAAACCCATATAATTTCATGCACATATTAATACTTTTTTTTTAAGCTTGAAATTTTTTAAAAGATAATAGTACTGTTTTATATGAACAGTAGTGCTACATGGACAAACTTTTTTGCCAGAATTTTGGACAAACCCATAGATATCCCTTGAATATTAGATATTCAAGGGATATCTATGGGTTTGTCCAAAATTCTGGCCAAAAAATTTGTCCAAATAGACTTTTTGTTATATGAAAAGGTCAAGTAGAAATCAATTATTTCAATATGTGGGTCCCATCTTAAAGCTCAATCTTTATGTGGGAATTCTGACCGGTGGTGACATGGCAGACCGTGAATGATCCACTCAAAATTGGTAAAGTCCTAGGGATTTCAAATCCTCGACTAACCAAATCACGCGCATAGAGCAGCTGTGTAGATATTTAGAGATATGATTTCATACTGTCCACAATTCCAAATTGCTATATTCATCTGCCTGATTTAGCCCATGAGGGGCTCAAATTTGCATGATCGAATCCGATCACATCAAATCATTATCATACATCGTCTTTAAATAAGACTGATTGACCGTTGGGTTGATTATATATAGAAATTAAAGTGATTTACAATATAGATGACTAATCAACGGCTGAGATCGACTCGATTGAGCTGAGATTTGGACTAGTATTTGTGATTAGAGATCAATGTGAAACAAACGGTGTAGATTCAGCAATTGTGGGAGAAAAGTAGGTTAAATCAGATGTTGGGTGATTTCAAAATTGTACTAATGGAAGCACATGATCTTTCTAATGAACATAAGTAGATTTGTTTGACTCCAGTCCTGCAGTAAGAAACTGAAAGCGCGTTGATTAGAAGTAGCTGAATACGTTTAACCATTTTTGTTAGGGTAGTCCGGTGGAGCATGGAGTATGAATGTCTCGCATCTGGATCCTTTGAATCCATTATGGGGCTGGCCCACCTATTAAATCCGATCTTATCAAGTCATTCTCTTCTCCCCAAGAAATTATATTCTGGCTCAATACTAGATTGATTGTTGGTAGAAAATGTGATTTCAAGTTTTATGTTAATTGTGTGTTTTGCAGGTGATTAATTTGATAGTGAGTTTGAGATTCGAGTGAAACTTGTCACAATTTTAATATAGGGCTGTCAATCGTGTCGTGTTAACGAATTCGTGTTGCGGGTTAATGAGTTCGTGCATATGATCAATAAGAAGGTGGGCCTGAGATCCGAGTGGAATTTGCCCCAAACTTCTATACTTGTGGCACAAGTGATTATATATATTATTTATTATTATTTTTAACTAACGGAGGGTTCTCAATTTTTTGGGTTAGACTATTCCCTCCGAGCCTAGAGAGAAATCAGGTAATTTTTCTGTGGCCCTTAAGTGGTAGCACAAGTGGACTCAACATTCAGTTCCTGAAGAGGGGGGAACTGAGGGTCGATAAAGAGAGAGGAACCGTGGTCCTGACTACTCGGCCAACCTCTTGGAGTTGCCACTAGTGATTTTATTGGTGTTAAGGTAGGAGTGGGGAAGTTGAATGAGTGGTCTAAGGTTTTTGGGCACAAGGCTTTGCTGTCCTTTTGGATTTTTCATTGACCAAGATTTTAAGGTCAGACACTCTGCTTCTTAGAATGAACATCATGTAATTGGGGTCCGCTAAAGAGAAAATGTTTCACATCAGCTTTCCTATCACCCTATAGCAAGAATGTTTGAATTATCTCTTATGCTAAAAAAAAACATTCCGTCGATGCACAAATGCATCCTAATGGGCTCCACCCCAATCAGTTCTAATCCTATGGAGATGCACCATTTGATTGATATGGCATGAACCATGGGGAAAACACTAAGTTTCAACTTCCAAGTCCTCAAAGACTTAATATGATGTAACTGGCCCTTTTTTTTAAGTTTTTTCAACCCCTAATCCACGCTTAGACAGTTTTTTAAACCATTGGCCCCTTTTAGTCCAAGTGTGCATCATAGGGTGGACACTGGGTCTCAGGTAGGTTAACTATCTGATTAAAATAAACAATTGATGAATACAATTTGGTGAAGCCATGAACTTTCAGGTCTTCTTTTGTTTTGTTTTTTTTTCAAGTCTCTTGACTGGACCAAAAGAATATCAAGGATCTTCTATAAAATAAAATAAAAAAGGAATATCAAGGGTTCCATTATTTGGGTCTAGGCCCTCTAGGGCAGATGGAGGACTACCTAACATTTGTAGTCCCCAAAGACTACTGTTTTATAATTTGGAAGTGTCAGGTCAAGACTCAATCCTGATTTGTAGTCTTCTTTCCCCTATAAATAAAATTTGGTCAATGCGAAGACCTTGTGGAAAGACAGTGGAAATGCACTGGAAACTGGTGAATGCAACAAAATATGCTTTCAGGGAAAGACAATGGAAAGAGGGAGGAAGGAAACAGATGAGATGACTGACTACAATAGTGCCAAATTGCTCTTCATGGATAGAAGAAGAATCTCAAGAGGTATTCAAATAGGGGTGTTCATGGGCCGAGCCAGCCCGAGCCAGATCCCGGACCAGCCTGCTTTGGGCGGGGCTTGAATTAAGTGATAGAAAGCCCAAAGCTCGGCCCATGTAAGGAATGCATGTAATTTAATTTGACTAGTCCAAACAATTGCTCAACTGCCCACAAAGGTGGTAAAAAGTCCGTTTCTGCCTGGCCCAATTGATTAAATGGGAGGGCTCAAACCTGGCCTTTACTGCCTGTATCGGGCTTAGGCCGTGCCGAGGCCAGTGTTTCTAAAACTGGGGCAGGACTGGATATGCTGTAGCCCGGCCCGGCCTGGCCTGGCTCATAAACACCCCTATCTTCAAATACGGTTTGTGAGAGTTCTTATTGTAATAATATCATGATAAATTAGTTTTTATTGTAATAATATTACCATTTAAATGTTATGGAGGAAATATCATGATGTTATCATGATAATAAATTTAATGTAACAGTCAACTTTGTAATGGGAGTTTTGAGTTTTGGGGCTTTTATGAAGGAGATAGGGCCTGTGAGAGGCATGGAAAGTTTGGGTCCACTTGACAAACTCAGTTTATGATTTGAGTCAGCCCCGCACATGGCTACCGCCCTAAGGATTTATTTGTGCAGCTAAATAATAAGAATCTCATATTCGTTGAATTTTTATTTCTATGGGAGAGAGGAATGTTAAATTTATATCTGTCCCATGCACAGTGGGAATCCCCTCTATTGAGGAAAATAAGTTCATACTTTTGTGTGCTCCACCTACCAGCAACACCAAACACCAACTCTATATATCAATCGCTTCCATTGCTAGCGATCAGTAAATGGGCATCATTTTACACCATTAGTGAAGAACATTAAGGGTGTTGATGAGCCGAGTTGGGTCGGGTATATCCAGGTGCAGCCCGACCACTAAAATATATATCCAAGCCCGAATCAGACCTTGAGTGGCTGGCCCAAGCCCGGCCCGTCTGAAAATGAGTAAGCTCAGGCCCAGCCTGAGTTTCTAAGTGGTAGTAACACATAGGCAACCTGGAGATGCAGTGTCTTCGAATCCACTCTCCAACACTAAGCCCAGGCCCATCTATTAAACGGGCCTAAATAAAATGTTCGTGCCTGGCCCAAATATGAAAACCTTTGGCCCAAGCCCTGCCCAAAGCGGGCAGGGCCCGACTCGGGTTCTGCCTGGCCCGATCCATGAATACCCCTAAAGAACATCACTATGAGGGGGGTTCTAGCTTTGGCGGTTTACTTCACCCTGCAAGAAAAATGTCGCACCAAATTACAAAATAGTGGGTTGTACAAAAATTTAAACAAATTTCCTCTTTGTCACAAAATCCCTTAGATTTGTTTGTGCATCACAAGTTTTTATTTCCATCATTGCACGTTTGGTAAACAAAGAGGAGTCTTCTGATCTCGAAATCCTCTTTGAGGATTTATGAGGGAGGAGTCGTTGCATTCCAGTTTTGGGAAAAACCTAGGAGGAATCACTTCTTGTAAGTGCTTCTTTACCTCTATGGATTTGCAAGATTTGATGGGGGGCACTTTTCCTCTCTTCACCCAAACACTAGAAAAACACGCCTGTGCTTAGCACGGGCAATATAAATCATAATATAAAATTTATAAAAAAAAATTATGATCAGTTTCTTTAAAATTAAATGCAAAAGGTTTTAGTCTGAGAGAGAGGGAAAAAAAAAGTCCATAAGAATTCAATACCAAATATCATATAATTTAAAAAAATCACAAGCTCATATAAATTGAAGATTAATGATCAATAAAACTAAAAAACAAAATCAAAACAAACAAATAATATAAGCTATGAATAAAATCCAATGAAATTTGAAAGACACATAAAATTAAAACATAGAAATGAAAATCCATAATCAACTCGATAACATAAGCAATTTAAAAGAATCAAACACTTATAAGAAAAAAAAACTCAAAAATGGAACACAGAAGTGCAAAGACAAAAAAACCCACAAATTCATGAAAAACCATCATAAAAAAAATAAAAATAAAAACCTAAAAACCCATCACAAGTGAGAAATTATAATACATAATAAAATGAAATAAATTTATTAAAAAGGCTATAAAAATATATATAAATAAAGATTCATAGACAATACAATGATAAAAGAAGTTTAGAAGAACCAAACCAACTTATGATAATCTAATACTTAAAAATGGAAATATGAAGCCACAAAAGAAATAAGAAAAATCTATAAAAAGATTTCACAAAGAGAACTTAAAAAACCCAATGGAAGTAAAATAAATAATTAACTCATAATAATAAGCATTATTTTTTTTTAAAAAAAATAGAACAAGAAAATGAGAATTCACAGAAAATCCCATGATAAAAAGTGATTTAAAAGAAAGAAAGAAAAAAAACCAAGGAGATCCCAATACCCAAAAGTTGAAATAAAAAAGGGGAAAAAAAGAAACTCACGATCTATGAAAACCATACAAATACAAACCATAAAAATATTGTAAATCTATAGAAATTTTAAAATGATGATTCTTTTGTATAAATCATATTAAAATGACATAACTAAAATTATTAAAATAAAATATGATTAACTCAAAAGTAAATGAATTAAAAAAGGTTTACCTCTCAAATTGAAATGTTTGATAATTGCACTAATTGTCTCAAGATGCTAACATTTTAAAATGAGTTGAACACTGTTCTAAACTAAGCATGTATATGAGACATGAGACGGTACTAAAAAGAGATACAGAGAAACAAAAAAATTATTGAAGTTGCTCTAAAAAAATACAATGAACTTAAAAGTAAATGAATGGAAAAAATGAAAGTTCTCTTGTTGATATAGAGAAAAAGAATTATATTGGAGAAAGTAGAAAATGATGATAATAAGAATGAACTTAATTCTTTATTTAGATTGACCAATATTATTGGAGATTCTTTTTAACATTAGTTCCGCATTCTTAGAAAAAATAAGTGTACAATCAAAATCAATAGATAAAAAAGAAAGTAGACAGCTCAGAACCGAGAGTGGATTAAATAAAAAAGATTAAGGATTAAATAAACCAGACAACCCAGAAATCGGCATTTCACATTCTAAGAAACAAGAAAAAAAAATCATATAATCAGAAGAAACAAAAATACTTGAAATTCCTTAGATTAGTGGCACTTATATTCACTTGGACTCATTAACACTTAAATACTATTGCCTTGATAGAAATAAGATGATATTGAGAGTTTCTTAATAGACAAAAGGCATGATGGAGAGTCCAAATCACAAAAAAAAAAAAAAAAAGAAAAAAAAAGAAAAAAAAAGAAGAAGTTTGGAAAACTCTAGTATTTTATATTTTTTTATCAGAGAATCTCAATTTGACCGTAGAAATAACCCAGAATGAGGTCAGAATTTGAGGTATCCCATAAATAGTAAGGATGTTTGCCTTAATGATTGTGATTTTTAATAGATGGGGTCTATCAAAGTGTTCAACTCCATTTACATCACGATTTATAAAAGTTAAAGCCACAAAAAAAAAAAAAAAACCTAGACTCCACTCTTTCTTCCTTGACAAGCGTGCATGGTAGTACATCAGTTACATGGAAAGTTTCCCGCCTCCTCTTTAGCTCCACACTGTTGTCGCTAGTTTTTCGTTTTTCAATAATATTGTCATTTTCTTATTAATTATGAAACTTATCATTTTTGTTGATCAATTCCATATATTATATATTCATTTGAGTTTAGTTTTATTGTAAAATGGTAGTCATAGAAAATTAATGACTATATAGGAAATCATATAAAATAGTTATTTCAAAAGTTTGATCATTTATGTTTAAAGTACAATGCATAAGTATGAAAATAATAACAACAGTATTTATAGGGTTCAATATTCTAAAAATATAGTTATTTTTATAAATATCTCGTAGATAAATTCCAACTCACGGTCAATATTTCAAAGTGGGGCCGGGTCCCTTTCTCATCAACTAATTTTAAGTTTTTGTTGATAACTATTAATAAAAAGATGCTCTGTGGTATCCTGAGTTCGAGTCTCGGCACAGACCAGATTAATTTTTACCATGTCATTTAAAATACACGGGTCAGGTTGAGTCCAAAAAGTGTGCTTTATCTCTGGCTTGACCTAATTTACCCCAATCCGACCCGTTTGCTGAGGTCAAACTAAATTAAATTGGTAGCTCAATTGGCCTAGGATTACGGTTTGCACCCGGAGGTTGTGGGTTCGAAACTGCACTACCACACTGGGGTCATAGGAGAAATTTACCTTGCTGTGTTATATATATAAAAAAACATATATATAACAATCAAGTGCATGGATGAAAAAATCGGCCGATACCGATCCGATATGGCCCTGATATATCAGTATCCGTATCTCGGGGCCATATATCCCCACATCTCGGTTTTTTCAAGATTTCGGCCGATATTTTTAAAATATCGGCCGAGATCTCATAAAAAGTGTTAAAACCTTATTTTTTTTTGTCTTTTTCCCCATCTTCATCTTGTTCTCCTCTCCTCTCATTTCCTTACTCCTTAGAGCAGCGGCCATACTCCATCACACATCCCTTTTGCATATTTCAAATCCCACATCTATTTCTTGAAAAAAATATTATTTAAGGTAAGAGAAAATCAACTTAAAGCATTTTATTATGTGTTTTTTATTTTTAGATGAAGCATAGAAATAATTGGGTTTGTCACTTGTATTGTTTTCTTCATTTAGAAGTTAAATCTACATACTTTCATGCTAGATGATGATGATATCGAGCCAAGGCAACACTCCACTTGGAATTAGGCTGAGATAAACCATGAACCTTTTGATGTCCAAGTGCTTTATGATTTATCTATCTCACTATCATGTTTCTGATTTTAATATGTCACATTTAAGGTCTTGAATTTCACAACTTATTTGATGATTGAGTTAGTATTAAATGATGATTGATATGTGATTTTTATTTTCTTATGTTTTACACTAATAAATTGATCATTAGCATCAATAATGGTTGCATTATATGAAATACTGCAGAAGACAGCGAACTGCGACACAGACATGACTCATAACTTAAGGTGACAGAGATTTTGATTTATTGTTGTTACTAATGAAAAAAATATTTTTTTTTCAGCATATTTTAATATTCTGGATTTTTTGGATATTTTTGTGAGTTTTTTTGGATTAAAAAAAATTCACATCGCGATGGACCCGATATCCACGACTGATACTGATATTATATCGGTTTTTCGGCCGACCGATATCAATATCGGGACCAAGATCGAATTTTTAAATCATGATCCAGTGTAGTAAAAAAAAAGAAAAAAGTGTAGTGATCTGTTATTTGACAGTTTATTAAAAATGTCCCACTTAGGGGAGTAAATATGGAATGTCCGAATGAATCTTATCGTTTCCTTCGCTGCAACGAAATAATTTGGGCGTCTGTCTCTGTCTCGGACAAGAGAGTAAGTTCTTTCCTTGTAGCAGCTTTTCAACTTTTTTTCGATTCATCTTCTCCATCAACCGATTGAATATTTGTTGAACATCATGCAAGGAAAAGAATCCTCCTCCACTGTCATTGAACAACATCCCTCCTCTATGCGTCTGCAAATGCCTGGAGATGGACCAGAAAGCAGCTCGAGTGATGTCCAAGTGAAGGTCACACAATTCATTGCTCCCCCACTTTTCATATATATATATATATATATAGATGATATAGGAATCTTAATGGGTCGTTTGGTTTGGAGAAGACAAGGTGGAGAAGATTGATCATAATACAAATTTGAACTGTATAAAGTTTGTCTATGTCCATTTCTCTGCCTTTTCTCCTTATCCAAAGACCCAAATGAAATTGCACGGTTTTGGTGTACTCTATGCTTAGTAGGAGTCAGATCTCGACTACCCCATATGGTTTTTTCTCTTAGATTTTCGTGGGTTGTGTTTATTTCCAGCTATGGAACTTTGATTAATTAAGAATATGTGATTTGATGTTCATTATGTGAGTGCCCCTTTTTTCCAAAATTTCTTTTTAGGGTCTCTTTGGAAGATGAGACAAAAGGTGAAGTATAAATTGCCCAAGTTCAAATTTACATTCAAACCCCAAGGAAATTACATGGTTATGGTGTAGTTTATGGACAGCAGGAGTATAGCTCTACTATATCTATATCTATATATATATATATATATATATATATATATGCATGGTTTGTGTGTGTGTGTGTGTGTGTGTGTGTGTGAGAATTCTTGAAAACTCCCCATTTAAAGGGAGTTTTTTTCCCTTTTGATTTGTCCAATGAGATGATGCCGACTCACATGTGCAAAGCAAAAGAATAGGATAGTTTTAAGGAGAAGATAATTAATTTAGGTAGATTCATTAGTTTTTAGGATGAAATTTGTTACAAGTGCATTACACGGTTTTATCTCCTTCTTTTAATATTGATTCTCATGAACTCATGTGGACCCCTCAAGAATCCATATTTGTTATAGCCAACATCCAATGCTATAAATCCAATTGTGGAGCCAAGTTTCACTTCAATCAAACATATGTCCATTAATGTTTTTCTTTTATATTCAAAGATTTTAATGTTTCCATGCTTGGAGTACTTAAATATTTTAATGTTACCATGCTTGATTGTATAAAGGGTCCCACTCATAGGTTTTAAACCTCTTGAGAGGAACGTGAGCCATTTCTAAATTTCACTTCATCAGGAATTGAGCTACCTTAGATAAGTGGGCTCAACTTGAAATCCAAGCCCTTCACACTCACATATCCTAGTTGAAGTTGAGATTGTTTCAAATTTAACACCAATAATTGTTATGAGCCTCTTGTAAATTTCACTTAAAAAATTGGACCCATATTTGGATTAATCATTATAATTAATTATTTGATGGAAGACCCAACTCCACCTCTTTATTAGGAACGGTTTTTTTCTTCTCCTATAATTGATTAGGAATGAGCATCTTTAGATAAAAGGCATGTCTCTTAAGAAGGAGAAAAAATAGGGAAGCAGATTTAATTAAATCATTTAAAGAGGGAGAAAAAGTAGGAAACAAATATGATTAGGATAACTCTGTCTCCACCTCAACAACCTCTCTCTCCTCTAATTCGTTTAATAGAGGGGCATTTTGTAGCCCTCCTTATATATATATATATATATATATGGAGATGCTCCCATGAGAGTTACTTTTACAGTATATATATATATATATATATATAGTTTGGGTTGTGACAGTCTTACACCGGCTGTCAATGCAACCTCCTCCTTTACCGGGCTTGGGACCGGGTATGACTTATAGAGCAGAATGTTGGCCAATCAAGAAGTAACATATGCACAAAATGGATGTAACAGACATGAAAATGTTGAGGTGGACGTGTGGTAATTGGTAAAACTAGGATGTATAAAATTAGAAATGAGCGTTTTTGAGAGCATTTACGGGTGACATCAATAGGGGATAAAATTAGAGACACCGTTTGAGATGGTTTGGATATGTCCAACGCAGGCAAACAATGGCGCCAGTAAGGAAAAGTTTGACTATGAAGGTTGATGGCCTACCAAGGGGAAGGGGTGTTCCAAAGAGGATGTGGTGGATGAAGGTAATAAAAATAGATTTGAAGAAGTGCAACTTATATGAGGATTTGACTCAAGATAGATCAGAATGGAGAAACATAATTCATGATAGCCGACCTAACATAGTTGGGACAAGGCTTTGATGATATATATATATATTTGATGATATATATTAATATATATATATATTTATTGATATCCCCATATATATATGTGAGCGCCCCCACCTTTATCTCTCATATTAAGGTGAGAGTGTCTCTCACAAGAGCACCTCCCATATATATATATATATATAGTATCATATTCTTTTATGTGCTAAATTTTTTTTTTTTTTTTTTTTTGGATTCTTTCAGTTTCAGCTACGGAATTTAGATTATAATTTATGCTCATACAATCCGGATCTTGGATAACCATTTATTGTTCTTTTTTAAGAAAAATATGTAGTTAGTTATGGTTGCTCACTACAGACACATGGAATAAGGCTACATGATGATAACGATTGTTTTGCTACAGTTCTTTCTTTGAGACATTTTGAGAATGTACACATTTGAAAAGTAAACATGCATAAGATCGTACTTCTGCTGATATTTCATTCATGCCTATCTGTGTACATATAAAGCTAAAATTTCAAGCATTATATGGCACAACCCTGGATCCATGATTGAAGATAGATCTATCTCCCGAAGGATTAATCGAATCCAACGATGGATTCCAGCCACTAGGCCACAATCACAACCATGAAACAATCCATAAAACCGACGAAACTCAGAAATCTTGATTAATTGAATAAGCATGCCCAATACAACGGAGGGCTCAATATATATAGGTAGTATTGTTAGCCATTAAGAATCCCAAAATAGAAAGCTACCAATTCTGATCAAGTAATGAAATTAGAAACAAGTCCCTAATTAAAATAGGAAATATACTTAGGATACAAATAGCATGTCACAGTAGCTTCTCGACCAATTGGGCCTGCGGGCATAACCCAACGGACTGGGTTGGATGGCAGGGTCCATCACGTGGGCCGAGGGGCTCTATTGGGCTTCTGTACTGCATCATTATGGAGGCTGGTGCTTTTAGTCTACGAATTGATAACAATTTCATGTATCGAGAGGTTTGGGCCAATATACCATGCTTAAAACCTTGAGTATGAGTTGTTTTTCTTGGAAATTGGTGACACATGTTCAGATGCATCTGTATGTCAACCGAGGATCAAAATGGCGATTGTGGTGGGCATAGCGGCTACCGGCCAAAATGCCAAGTAGCGGCGTAGCGGTGTGAATTTTTTAAGCGGTCAAAGGAATTCCAATCTTGTTCAGTAGCCAATCTTGTATTTCTTTTAGTGATTTGGAACCATATAATGGTAGGGATAACTTTAGAAAGCCTATTGACGAGAAGAAATAGGGAGAACAACATTTTGAATTAAAATTGCTTGAATTTACTAGGCTTTAGACTATAAAATAAAGTAGCTGCCTCAATTGCTATAGCCAATAATACGACCATTATGCTACGTAATGGCTGCTATTTTGAACCATGATTTCAGCAACATCTGATTCACCCATTTAGCAGTGCAACACAATGATAATATATGGATATGCTGGAAACTGACAATGCGCTTGAACTGAATATCCAAACTAGTGCTTAGCTAAAGTCTGAATAACAAAACTAGTCAGTCACAGGAAACATGGTTAAACATTTTTTTATGATCTTTTTTCAAAGTAGGTTGTTGTGAAAAACTATCTAGAATAGAATGCAAACAAATAAAAAAATCACAGAAATGCAACAAACAAGAAACACAAGGATTTACGTGGTTTGGCCATGTGCCTGTGTCCATGAGTGAGATCGAGCTTTCACCATCTTTTGATAAAAATAGAGTTACAAAGCTTCTTGGTGTTCTCTCACCTCACGCAGACCATCCGATTTCAATAATAAAACCATAAACGAGAATCCTAATGACATACAAAAGATTACATCAATTACCCATAATGGCCCCAAAACATTATAATATGTACGAACATACATCCCAGTTGGGATTGGTGTATAATGTCTTAGATGATCAGTCTTCATAGAGTACAAGACATCCAATATAACAATCTCCACCTAGGCTTAAATTCTATTTTGCTACTTTGAAGATAACTATAAATGCTTTCTTTTCTCGTAACTCCCACAAGGCATATGACTCTGCAGTCTGCACCCACTGACCGGTTGCTGCCTTGAACTTGTTTGCGGGAACATGCTTCATCAAGCATCTCTATTGGATTTTTTGCTGTATGCGTCTTCTTCAAATATATAACACCCTCTGATGCTGTCTTTTTGATGAAGTTGTTTGTATCTCACATCAACATGCTTAGTCCTCTTATGATGCCCTTGGCTCTTTGCAAAAAATATAGCACTTCAACTATGACAATGTACGACTGGAGTATCCTGTTTCATACCAAAATCACCAATTAACCCCTTGAACCATATTCCTTCCTTTACTACCATAGTTCGTGCAATGTACTCTACCTCTGTCGTGGACAAAGGAACTGGTGTCTGTACTGTAGGCCTCCATTTCCCAGCACCTCTATGAAGACATAGGAAAAGTCAACAGCCTTTTATCCAGGCCCCAAGCACAGTCAGAATCCGAATAACCCACAACATCACCTGTAGTCATTGTCTTGACCAAACGCCAAACCAACATCTAGCGTTCCCCTCAGATAATGGAGTATCCATTTCACCACATGCCGATGTTCCTTGCTCGGATTGTCGATGTTTCTTGGTTACCACGCTGATTGATTGTGAAATATCAGGCCCAGTGCAAACCATAGCATATATAATGATCCCAATTGCACTCGCATATGGAACTCGGGACATATAGTCTCTCTCCTCATTTGTGTTCGGTGATAGGGCTATGAAAAGTTTGGAGTGGGCAGGCAGAGGAGTACTAACAGGTTTAGAGCCATCCATCTTGAGACACTCTAAAACCCTCTCACCATATTCCCTTCTGACACAATTTTAATTTGCCCACCTTCCTATCCCTAAGTATTTTCATATCAAAAATTTTCTTTGCAGCCCCTAAACCCTTCATCTTAAACTTGCTATGTAGTTGAGATTTCAATCTCTTTAACTTTGATATACTTTTAGCATTGATAACCATGTTATCAACATAGAGCAACTTATAAATAAATGAGCCATCAATAAGTTTTCTGAACTAGCACTTATCATACTCCTATTATAGCTCAGCTTCACCATGAATGCATCAAATTGTTTGTACCACTGTCTAAGAGATTACTTTAACCTATGCATTGACTTCTTCAATCTGCACACATACTTCTAGGGACAAGTAAAAAATGTAACCAATGATATTTTCATTAATTAAAAAATGTTCTAAACAGAAAAAATTAGGACAACCGTAGATGTATGTATGTCCTAGATTTACAGAAGTGCAAAGTTGCATCCCTGATCTTCGTATTTGTGCCTGTATCTGTATCCATATCTTGTCATCATAGGTTAAACCCCGTTCACTCATGTGCCATGTGTATATGCTATAATCGTGTCAAGTCAGAATCAGAATCAGAATCATTTGATGAGAACACAGCTACTCCACCTGTAGTTGTACTTACGGACAACTTATACAGGTTTTTAACCTTCTTACCCTTCATTTGAACCAAAGCAACCTTCACAACCTTTATTACTCCTCCTTCAGTTGTGTACTTACAACCATTTGAGTGTAAGATACTCAGAGACAAGATTCTTTCTCAAATCAGGTATGTACCGAACTTTAGACAGTGTTCTCACCATGCCATCATGCAATTTGCTTTTGATTTTCTGTGTCTCAATAGTCACACAGGTCATATTATTACCCAGCAAGGCACTGCCATCATTGATTTCTCTGTAGGTGTACAAGCAATCTATTGGGAGACATGTGATAAGAGTAACTCGAGTCAAGGATCCATTCTTTGCGGGGATGGACATTGTTCACAGTTACAGACAATACACTTTCATGATTTGATCTATCTTTTGTAACGTTGATTGTATAAGAGGACCTATCATCATTCGTTTTCATTTAGGGTAGCTCTTTCTGATGTGTCCCTTCTTATGACAAGAATAGCAATCCACATTTTTCTTATTAAATTTTCTTATTAAATTGGGCCTTGGATCTAAGTTTCCTCTTGCTACTAGAGACCTTTCTTTTGTTCTATCTTGAGCCACCAAGCCTTCCTCTTAGGAATTGGGATTCACCATTTGTCTCCTTCTTCATCAACTTGTTCGAAAGAAGGGTTCATTAATGTCTTCCATCTAGATATTTGCTGGGAAAGTCCCACATTCCACATCGCCCAAGTAATTGGTTTGATAGGGCTTCATATACCTGTTTGGGCCTTCCACCTATCAGCTTAAGCTTTTGGGTTGGTACATGGTATCTTACAATATTTTCCTTGCAACACAAAGTCGTAACTAGATGCTCATAGGATGAAGAGAGAAAAGACAACAAGATAAATGCCTTTAGCTTCTTCATAAAGATTAACATCAATTGTGGGCAGATCACTTATTATCTTTATTGAATTCAGAGAGATGATCATTAATTTCTGTACCTTCATTTGTACAGTATACAACCACCACTTCAGTTTGAAGTGATTTCATCATGGAGAGGCCTTCAAATTCCTTCCAAAACTCCTTTGCAGAAGACATGTACTTAATGTTGTATACCATGTCATCTGTAAGAGACAAGCAGACTGCACTTATGGCCCTTAGATCTAGATCCTACCAATCATCATTGGACATTCCAACAGCCTTCTTCTATTTTCCCTTTAATGCCTTTTGCAGCCCTGAATCAGCAGATCTGAACCTTGACCATCGACCAGCTAAAGCTTCTCTTTCCGTCTAATTTGTCCACCGTGAGCTTGATGCTCAAGGACTTTGTTGCCATTATAGGCTTCGTACCCGACACTCTGATACCATTTTGTTGTGAAAAACAATATAGGGTTTGGGCAAACAAAGAAAAAATCACAAAAACTCAGCAAACAAAAACACAAGGATTTACGTGGTTTGACAATGTGCCTATGTTAACAGGTGAGATCAAGCTTTTACCTTCGTTTGATAAAAAATAATGTTACAAAACTTCTTGGAGCTCTTCCCTACTCTCCTATTTCAATAATGAAACCCTGAAATGAGAATCCCAATGATATTTAAAGATTACATGAATTACCCCTACTGACCCCAAAACATTATGAAATTTACCCCTACTGACCCCAAAACATTATGAAATGTATGGAATGTTCTAGATCATCAGTCTTCATAGAACACAAGACATCTATGATCTAACATAACATAGGCAATGCATTATGCATCCATGTTGTATCATATTTTGGTGCTTCAAGTGTTAGTATAGAATTGGTAACCACGTTGTGTCCATGCTACATAAAGCATTACATGATGGTCAATAAAGAGAAATTGCATATGATCAATCAGTTTATTGTTGGGCCCAACTTTTACATTAATAAGCTGTTTCATCTGTTAGGCTTCATCATTGTGTGAACCGTGACCTAGTGTATCCTGTCTTTGATAATATAGTTATTGAATTGATCGTGTGCAAATGTAGAATTACTGGGAGTGGTCTGCAATTAAGGGAGAATATCAACAGTAATGATCAGCTGTTGGGTGAGATTTTTGGGGCATCTTTACACTTATAAAAGCCATCATATGAATATTTTAAGTCTCTCTCTCTCTCTCTCTCTCTCTCTCTCTCTCTCTCTCTCTCTCTCTCTCTCTATTTTGGAATCCCACATGATTGAATATTGTATATTTCCTCGTAAAACTATATGTTACACCTTTCTGTCTCATAATCATATGCTGTATATTTGCACTTAAACTATATATTGCAACTTTCTGTCTCATAATCATATTTTAGTAGTTAAGCCATTTAAATCTGCATGTTAACTCAAGTAATGTGCTACATGCAGTCTTCCAACCAAATCATGGAGCCTTCAAACAAAGAAGTTATGCCTGTGGAACATGCTACTAAGAGGATGGATCTCTCTCTTAAAATACCTCCAAGACCTGTATGTTTTGGCTGCAAACCCAATGGGAAAGGTCTGCTCGATTTAGACAGTTTCTCTAGAGGCTGTTCATCAGCAAGAGGTTTCTCGCAGGACCCAAGCTTCAAGAATCAGGTATCTGTAGTTGATGAGAGGACACCTCTCCTCAATTCGGATCATGGGGAAAGATCAGACCTGATGATTCCTGATAATTCAAGCATGAGAAGTTATATTGCAGCACTTACTTCTTGGAAAAGATGCGCATCACTTCCTGTTACTCCTGCCTCAAACTTATCCCCTTCAGTTTCTAGCCCTGCCAGGGAAACAACATTTAGCGGGCCGCTTCGATCTCATGTAAGCCTTTTTGCTGACTGCAAATACTTTAGTTTATCATATGTAACCTTTATTATCTATTAATACTAATTTCTCAAGTACGTTTTTTTTTTTTTTTTTTTGTTGTTGTTGTTGTTTTTGTTGTTGTTGTGGAGATGTATTACAGTGGTTGGAATGACATGTTTTACTGATATTTATTGCATGTTGAGCTGTGGAAACTGCTTCACCATCATCAAAACCTTGTCCCGAGTCCTGACTATTTGGAGTCAGCTACATGAATTCTGTTTCTCTATTCTAGATCCATCCTAGGCCAAATCCTTGGATAGTTTTGGAAATTGCTTCGTTTCCATTACATTGTCAGTTCAGACAGGGCGGAAAAAAAAATCACATATGCCTCACAAACTTAATCCCAGGACCTATTCCCTAATGTGAGGTGCCTAAGCTGTTTAATAAATAATAAGTGTCATGTTGCCACTGCATTTTCCATTTTTGTATAGCCACACATGTACATTTCTCTTCACACTTATGGGTCTCTTCTATTTAGCAATACAATTGTCATTTATTAGAAAAGAGTTTGTGTCTGAAACTTTGTCCTAAAACTCTAGTGGAGTCGTCACTGGCAAATCTTGCTCTTATAAAAACTTGGCTGAGTCACTTGATTGGATTTTGAGTCCAGTCCGAGCTGAGTTTTAAAACTTTAGTTTAAAATTCATGTGAAATATGATTCTTGACCGAGACATGTGGCTGAGATGGGTATGCTAAGATGGATATGGTTAGAAGAAATGAAAGAATTAGGAACTGGTACATAAGTGGAAATCTATGATGGTTCAATCATCATTATCATCATCAACATTGTTTATCCCTGCATCTTTCTTTCCCTTTTCCTCCCATTTCTTTTCCTTTCTTCTTCTTTTTGTTTAATTATTATTATTTTTAAGAAAGCCTTTTTTTTCTCTTTCTCCATTTACCCATTTAACCCTCGGTGGATTTTTTGGTAATTTATGACTGATGATAGATGAAACCACCTTGATCTGTTCCTAAAATCTTGATGCCTACTCAAATCGTGTGGGAAAGGTAGATGGACTCCTCCAAGTGGGTTTTGGAAGTTATATGGTGATGGGGAACCTAGGGCCTTTGAGAATAGGAAGAGAGAGAGGGTTTTGGAAGTTATATGGTGATGGGGAACCTAGGGCCTTTGAGAATAGGAAGAGAGAGAGAGAGAGAGAGAGAGAGAGAGAGAGAGAGAGAGAGAGAGAGAGAGAGAGAGAGAGAGAGAGAGTAGTATACATGTGTACAATGTACAATGGTCTGTCAAGATGACAAGCATGAACATAGAGACGGCCTGTATAATGGTCTGTCAAGATGACAAGCATGAACATATAGACGGCCTGTATAATGGTCTGTCAAGATGACAAGCATGAACCAATTGCTGCTATGATCTGCATATCCACCAAGCTCTGACCAACATTTGCTGTTTTGAAATATAAAAGCCCAAATTTGGCTCAAGAGTTAGAAAACGCGTTAACTTGCGTTGGTACGTAAGCATTTATAACCTTCATTAAACCCACTCTCTCCCTCTCTCTAATGTCACTAGGAGGATTTGAAATCTCTTAGGCTCGCATTTCCTATCACCAAAGAGCATAAATTCTAGCAACATTGTCTTTGTCTGCTTAGAGCTCATGGTGGGTGTCCCATACTTCTTTGGCTGTTTTTAAATTGTATAGCCGTTCACCATGTATGATTCCATAGAATCGAGAAGCCATGACATAACAACCACACTATTGATCTCCCATTCTTGGCATTTTGGATCATATGTTGGTGGCTTTTCTATTTTACCATTGATATATCTCAATTAAATCAACGTCATAAGAACATTCTGGCAGCCCTACGCCAATGATAGAAATTTGTGGCCTTAATCTAGGTGGAGATAATTAAAAGATTGGGATTTTCATTGTTAGGATTGCTCATAGGCACAACTGTTGATAATTTTGTCATTATAACTTGATTTAAACAAATAAAGAAACCTCATATCTCTTTAATTGGTTTAAGCTTGTTTCTTAAAACATTATTGACCTCTTCTTGAAGAGAGATTCATCAAGCTTCAGATACTATTCAAACTAGAAAACAAAGAAAAACTCAATATTACCACGTCAACATACCAAGCATAGTACCATTGGCAATCTCCTCTCGAAAACATCACCAATCGATTAAACATGAAAAATCAGCCACCACAAAGTTTCCCATGCACAAAACCCTAGGGGAGTGCTTAGCATTACATGAGCCAGTGTCAGACTCTCAATGCAGTAGCAGCTTCTTTTTTGTGGGAAAAAGAAAAGGGAAGGGTGGGAGTAAGAGAGAAGGAAGAAAGAGAGAGTAGGAAGAAGAAAGAAAGAGAATCTAGTTTTTTCTTCTTTATTTGTTCTTTATTTTTTCAAGTTGTAACACTTCTTTTCCTTTTCCTGCTATGATAACATGTTACGATTTTAGAAAGAAAACTGTAATGCACTAGCCGGTTAGCCCTAACTGGGCATTCACTCATATATATATTAATTGAGTTTTTTAAAATTACAAAAAATGGCTTTATTTTATTAGTTTACAACAAGAACCTTATGTCCCCTAAATTACAAATCAATCCCTTCTAATTGAAAAAAAAAAAAAAACCCTAAATGCAAAGCATTGTAATACATATATCAAGTGTTATGAAAGTTTGATGGGGCTGATTCTTTGTCCAACCCTATTGCGTAGCAAGATTCTCCCTCCCAGTACTCTTGCATCCAGGTTGGCCATTAGCCCCACAATCAAGTGACACCTCTCTCTCTCTCTCTCTCTCTCTCTCTCTCTCTCTCTACACACACACATGAATGCGTATAGATTCACACCCCCCACCCAACAAATGAATTAGAAGTGAATTGTTTGGATTGATTGCATGTAGAAACCGCTATTTATTCCATTGGAGTTAATTACGTTCCCATTTCAATTGAAGTATTTTTTTTAATGGCGCCCATGCAATTTCATGGGCGTGTTATATAGGCGGGTTAGATTCATGAATGGTGAGACCACTGTAATGGTTTTGGAAAAGTGGAGCATGCTCCATGGTAAGAGTGGGAACTAGCCATATGCACTTGTGTGTGTGTGTGTGTGTAGGGATGTTCGTGGGCTAGGTTGGAAAGGGCAAAGCTTACCCAAGCCCAGCCCATTTAGTCATCGGGCGTAATATTTAGGTCTAATTCCAGTCGACGGGCCTTAAGTCAAGCCCATTCCAGGCCCTTTGGATAAAATATAACCCCCTTCATGTTAAATATGTCGAGCTGTGACCTTACAGAGTTAAGATATATAGGCTGAGGCCTGCCCATTTCATTACTGGACTAGAAAGTAGGCCCAGTTACAGCTGTAGGGCATAAAACAGAGCCCAGATCCAGCCCAATGCAGGCCGGGCTCTGTCTGGCCTGACCCATGAACACTCTTAGGTATGTGTTGAGTGTAAAGAAAATGCTGGGTGTGTCACTGAGTCCTTTAGAGTAGGTAACTTGATAATGGATTATGAAAATTCTGGTTGTTTTCATTTCTATCATTAAGCCTTGTTGTGATAATACTAATGAATGATTAAAGCAAATTGACCACAAAGTGAATTTGCAGAAACGGACAACTCCAGCAAACATTCCACGCTCATTGTCTGCGCCCATGCGAAATGTTCTCATCTTGAGATCCGCATCTTTCTCTACCCCGAAGGAGTTGGGTCAGTCAGATACTAATGATGGTAAAGATATACCCTGTTACTGGTCTCTGGTGTTTGCTAGACATCTTGTTTCTGTCACCATCATGGGTCAGATTCGACTTGGATCTGAAGAAAGCCAAGTGATATATAACTTTAATGTTCAATCAGAAAGGAAAAAAGTGAACTTTCAAGGTTTTAGAAAGTTTAGGATTCTCTTTTCTGATTATGTTGATACTTAAATCTTTTATAAGTCATTATTACATTATTGGTTGAGGCAAGACTGAAATCATTACAGCACGCATGGACTTAATCCTTGGATCTGTCCCCTAGTGATACGATGCCTTTACAATTGCAATACTTGCATGGTAGACTACTTTACTTCTTCAATGAGGTTAAAGTGTATGTCAAAATCAGGCTTGGGTGGTGCTTCTCACTCTGATCGAAAAAGAAGAAGAAGCCTACTTAATGTGGTTACTTTGTCCCTGCTGCCCAAATGCAATTTCTATACAGTCGCCTTTGGCTTCACCCCCGATATTCATCACCTTCAAGATAATTGGGGTACATCTAAATGCTCCCCAAATGATTTTTTTCCTCTTTCTTCTTGCCTTTTAATATTCTACACTGTCCTCCCTCATTGTCCAAATCAGGTCATGCAAGCCCTGCTCTTTTGGAAGATGGTGATGAAAAGATTCCCGAGGATGAAGCAATTTGCAGGATCTGTTTTGAGGAACTATGTGGACAAAGTTCTCTCAAGTTGGAGTGCAGTTGTAGAGGTGCTCTAAGGCTTATGCATATAGAATGTGCAGTAAAGTGGTTTGGCAACAAAGGCAACAAGAAATGTGATGTTTGTGCGCAAGAGATTTTCAATTTACCTGTGACTTTGTTTAGGTTGCAGAGTTCTGCTCAAGGGGATGATAGTCAACAACATATCGGATATAACTCAAGTTCACAATTGACAAGGTAATAAATCATGCTCTATCAAGAAGGAATTATTAGGCTCTTTGCCTCAAAGTATTGTAGTCTACTGAGGCATAGGATTCTATATTTGTTGTGCCTTTTTTTTTTTTTTTGAAAGATGAGTATAGAGGTTTATTTATAAATCAAGGGAAATCCCTAAATGACAACATGCATATGGTTGACTATAACCATATGCTAAAAGGAAAAATAACAGCCCAAATCGGCTGTGTGATCTAGACTTTCATGCGATCAGAGGTGTGGGACTTGGAAGCCCAAATCTCATGGATTTGATAAATACTGAGTTCCTAAGTGGGACTTGGAAGCCCAAATCTCATGGATTTGATGGATACTGAGTTCCTAATATTGGCTATCACCCTAAAAAGTCTGTGTCAAGGAGAAAAAAAAAAAAAAAAAAAACCGCAGTCAACATGAGAAATAACTAAAACATTGATGGATTGGGATCTTCCAATCTGGGAGGTGATTGGCATGTGCCCAATAAGATAGCCCATCAGATCTTCTTACTAAATCAATACAGTAACGAGGTTCAGTTCAAGTGAGGAAACCATTTATTTATAATTCGAACAAATATTAATAATTTTCTCTGTTATTTTTTGTTGGGTGTGTCTGCTAATTTTATTATATCGGCCCTGTACTTTGTTTCTGTAGAGCTTGGCAGGATGTCGTGGTGCTTGTCTTGATTAGCACAATGTGGTATTTCTTTTTCCTTGAGCAGCTGCTGGTATGTGGACATTGGATATGAAAGAAAATTACTCTAAAACAGGCCCCAGTTTTGTCGATTCTATGACTTTAAACACCATTATTTTTAATCAATAAATATGTATCTTGGTTGTTTACATAGATATATAGCTCGAGACATGCATATACCAATATGCACATCATTTCACTTTTCCCTCCTTTGTTAGGAGTTTGCTTATTATCTATCCTCTTTTTCTGTAGGTTGATGACATGAGATCTCAAGCAATTTTGATTGCTGCACCATTTTCTTTCACCCTTGGCCTTTTGCAATCAATGTCTGCAATTTGCTTAGGTAATAGGTACAACTGAGCTTTGAAAGGAATTGCAGTAACTCTTGAGAACCTCTCTGGTTTACTCAGAATTTGCTCATTTTGATGCAGCATGGAAGGATTATGTTTGGTCATATTCAGCCTTTCAGTTTGTTCTTGTGGTCATATTCCTCCAGTTCTTCTATTCTGTGGTGAGGGATTCCTTGACATAATTTCAGTGATTTACTACAAATGGTTTGTTTATTCTGGTTAATGCCCTAATAAATGTTACAGATTAATTTCAGTACCATCTGTTATTTAGCTTTTGGCTAGATATACTCTGTTACGTCCTCTTGGTTTGCAACTTTGGATATAATAAATAGAAATTCATGCTTTAAGTGGTTAAAAACGAAGACGAGAGGTGAATATCCAAAAATGAGCATCTCATAATCTCTTCTTTTATGGGTTATGGGAATTGAATCAAGGGAGGACAAGAAATGAATACCAAGGGAAGACAAGAAATGAATACCCAGACGTCCTCTTCCTATTCACGATTGTTGCGAAGGCTTTGAGTTCTTTATTAAGGAAAGTGAAGGATTGTGGCTTGATAGATGGATTTAATGTTGCGCAAGATGGGATGGCTATCACACCTCCAATTTGCAGATGATACAATTATTTTTAGCGCGTCTAAGTGGGAGGCTAGGAAGCACGGACACCTCTCCAGGGTGTCGGACACCGACACTCTCCGGACACGCTCCGACACGTGTCGGACACGCTAAAAAGAGTGTCCTGTTTATTTTTTAATGTTTTATATTTTGGACACGCTGGGGACACGTTCTGGACACGTGTCGGACACGTTTGCCTCTTTTAATTGGAAAAAAAAAATAAAATTAGAGTAAAAAAAGAAGAGCAAGGGGGGCTTTTTGTAAAAGGTCATAACTTAAAAGCAAAGGGATCATCCTTCTGCTGCCCTGAGGAGGCCGAGCGATGGGTTTTTGCTGTTTACATGAATCTAGTAAATCTATTTTTGCTGTTTATATATCAAATCTGTTCTTTATATCAATTTTTTTTTTATTTATTTATCAGCTCTGCTTCTTCACCTTTGCATGACAATTTGGAATTTAGGAATATGAGTTCACACCCCTCCAATGAAGAAGATATAAATAAGCCTATGTGGAAATATGTAACCAAGTTTGAGAAAATTAATGAAGGAGGGGGAAATATTACTTGGCTGTGGAAATAGTATCTTTTAGTATATGATTAGATATATTATTATTATTATTAATTATTAACGTGTCCCCGACGTGTCCGTGTCCTATTTTTTTGAGAAAAGTCGTGTCAGCGTGTCCGTGTCCCATGTCCGTGTCCGTGCTTCTTAGGTGGGAGGAGGTGGCAGTGCTGAAAAGAATCCTTAGGTGCTTCAAGCTTTCTTGAGGGCTTAAGATCAATTTGGCAAAAAGTTTGCTAGTGGGTGTTGGATGCTCAGAAGAGGTGATTCAACCTTTAGCGAGGAACCTTGCTTACAACGTGGGGAAATTGCCATACATTTACCTTGGTTTGCCTCTTGGTGGAAATTCTAGATCTAAGAGTTTTTGGGATCTATTGGTGGAAAAATTCGAGAGGAAGTTATCCTCTTGGAAAAGAAACTATTTGTTGATAGGAGGAAGGATTACTTTAATAAAGGCCTTGTTTGATTATAGAGTAACATCTTTTTTTTTTTTTTGGGGGGGTTGGGCAGAGGGGGGAGTTTCTCATGTTTAGGGGGTGGTCTAAAAAAAGGGGGTGGGTTTCAAAGTGGGGGAAGAAAGTTGAGTTCATTTTTGGTTTGATGATTGGTTGGGTGTCGGCCCTTTATTTAGAATGTTAACTCGGCATTTCCAATTATCATAGAATAAGATGCCCTTTATTAAGGATCGTTATGTGGGTGAAGGAGGGTTTGTTTCTTGGGATGTGTCCTTCAAGAACAATGATCAAAATACCAGTTGCGGCGAGTGTAGTGGCCGGTGGCCAAAATGCTACGTAGTGGAGTAGTGGTGTGAATTGAAAAAGTTGTCAAAACTTTTTGAAAAAATATAAAAAAATCCAAAATATTGGAAAACGATAGAATTTGATGTTTTTTTTCCCTATAATAACTAAGATAGGGGGTGTAGTAGTCCCTTCGGTGCATAGAAGTTATGTATCGCTGGATGATTAATATATATATATATATGTATATAATTTTTTCCATGTACTAAGTTAGATTCTGTAATGCTTTTCTAAATTCATAATTCAAATAAGCAATTTAGTACAAATGTATATAGCAAAGGATATATAAATTATAAAATAATGCTTAAATCAAGTTTATAGTTCAAAACAAATAAGAAATTAACTTTCATAAAAAAATAAGAAATTAGCTTTCATCACAAGACACAATGTATTTTTGTTATGTATAGAGAGTAGAATATGTCTACCAAAAGGGGTGTCTACCAGACCAGGATATACCTAGAGAAGAGCCCTTAAGAGGAACTCTCTGTATCTACTGCAATTCGGCGAGATTAAGGTTTTTTTTTTGGTGTGTGTGTTCTTTTAAGCATAAAAGGGAAGAAGAGTTGCATAGAAATGTTATTTGGAGAGATCCTTTTATGCATTTTAAATTTTTTTAGAAAATAATAGTCTATCTCACTCCATAGCGGGCCCCGTTGTGGGCGCTACGGATGTTAGTGGCGCTAAATGCCATTTAGCATGGCGGTAGCGGCTGCTATTTTGATCCATGCTGGGAGAGCCCTTTGTCAGTCTGAGGAGTCCTTGTTTGAGTCAATGTCTAGTATTTTATCTAATATGTTTATTTACAGGGATGAGGCAGATGCTCGCATTTGGAAGCCGTGGCCTTCAAGTGCCTTTTCTTCTAGATCTTTCCTTAGATCTATGGTGGAAAATTCTATGGTGAAGACTTCGTGCTCTCTTGTGTGGTTGCGGTTGGCTTCACCTAGAGTGGTGGCATCTATTGATTAGGGATGTGGCAGATAATTTGAGAAAAAGAGGAATTTTATCTAGAAGCAATTTCTGACATTTGTTTGTTGTTTGGCAAGGAGAGGGAGTTAGTTGATCATCTTTTTCTTCATTGCGAGTTTTCCTATCTTCTGTGGTGTCGCTTCCTCTCTAGATGCAGTATTTCATGGAGCTTTCCTCGGTCCTTAGTGGGTTTGATCGAGGCATGAGGTACAGTTCCTTACTTTGGGTGTCGCGTAATTTTGTGGCGGATGATTCCTTTTGGAATTTTATGGTTAGAGTGGGAAGAGAGGAATGACGAGTTTTCAAGGGAGAGTCTACAACAATTGATGATCTCTTTCCGCGTGTGCTTTTAAGAGTTGCTAAGTGGGCTTCTTTGAGAAAGGAATTTTACAATTTAAGATTAAATGACATTTTGCATAATTGGGGGCTTCCATTCTTTGCAACGACCCCTTTAAGAATAGGTGTCTTGCTCGATGGGTTCCCCCAGTAGAGGGGTTCGTGAAGTTTAATGTTGATGGAGCAGCTAGTGGTAAGCCTGGATTGGGTGGCATTGGAGGGGTGCTTAGAATTTGCAAAGGGGAGGCATTGATGATGTTTTCTAAGAAACTTGAGATCAAAATTCTAATGAGGATGAATTATTGGCGATCTTAGAGGCGTTGCGGTTGGTTGTTCATTCTCATTTTGATAAAGTGATTGTTGAGAGTGATTCGTTCATTGCCATCACTTGGGTTCCCCCTCTTGGGGACCAACATTCTTTTTTTCCTAAAGGAAATCTGATTGTTGTCCTCTTTTATTCATGTGGAATTTAAACATGTGCTTCGGTAGGCTAATGGAATGGTAGATTCTTTAGCAAAGCTAGGTGTGGATCCTCATTCGGTTCCTTTTGTTTCTTCTTTGTTGTAATTTCTCAAGTCTTTGGTATAATACTTTTATACCATCTTGAGCCAACTTGTTTTAACTGGTTTGTTGCTTTTGTACTCTCTTTTCTTTAATACAATTTGGTTATCAATAAAAAAAAAGGTGACACAGATCCTTGGGTGCATGATAAACAGGTACAGGCTACTTGCAACCTTGTAGCATAAACTGAGAAGTTTGATTGCGGGTTCCCTTGGACTTTGTTTGCTAGCTACTTTCTGCCTGGTTCTCTCATCAAAAAACAAGATTTCATCCTATTACCTGACTATAGTATTTTAAAAGAGGGAGAGGAATTTCTTGTCCTAAGTAGGCAGGGTTTCTTGTAAAGTAAAAAGTTGCAGGCCTATAGAAATTCCACAAGGCTACTCAACTGCTTGTGTAAAACATTTAAAATACAGAAAAGCTCTACTTACATGTCTATTTTTCTGTTGCATAGTGCTCAATTTACAATTTTCTTCTAAGATAAGATGCTTACCCCGCTATGGTGGTAATCTATAGTCTATACAGATGTTTGAATACTCATTATATTTATCTGATGAATGCTTACATTTTAATAATATGATGATCTTGATATTGCTGATCGGTCATGGCTATTTTCTTTCCATGTTGCAGTTACACGTGAGTGCAGTCTATGCTATTCTGTTTGCCTCGCTTGTGGCTTTTGGGATTGCAGTTGGCATCAATTCATTGGTCATGATGATCTTCGCGTGGAGAACTCGGGCTGTTACGGCAGAGATGAACTCCAATCTGGTTTGATTTTGGAGAGAAGCTTTAGCTGTCTGTCTTGTGATAACAATAAAGATACATGCACATGCACAAGCAGTGCTCCACATTCAATTGAGGAAATTTATATTAAGATGATATGGCCATTTCCGAATTGTACAGGCTCGTGAACTGGATGACTGATATGAGGTAATAACGTCTAGAACCAGTCTTGGATGTCACGTGTTTGATGAATAAAATGAATTGTAAATGGTTTTGATAATCTCTTGATTCTATTGAATTGTGATTGGGCAGCATCAACAATTGGATTAGAAATCAAATGTACGTCTTGATTCCCCTATGCAAATGCCTTTGTTTTCCACGTATTGTTTCACCATCTGTTTTGTGCTTTCACATCAATATTGTAAATCTTTTTTCTTTCTTTTTTATATTTTTTAAAAGATGTGGTGATCTAAGAATCTAATTTATGTTTGGTTTCCTGCTCCTAGAAATGAAATGATGGGTCTTTTTGAGTGGAATGCCATGCATTAAAGATCTCCCAGGTAAGGAAAATTCATTCCTACCCCCCCTGGATTGGATTTCGAAAAATAGATGCTCGTGTAGAGAATTACAGCAGTATATATCTCTTGTACTTCCTTGTATTTTTAATGAAATCTAGTTACCATTCCCCAAAAAAGAGAAGAAAAAAGAAAATTACAGCAGTGGGCCACATTCAACGCGAAAAGGGTTTAGCATGGATGTCCAGGATATCTGATGTAGAGACTCTTGGGGGCAACAATCAAGTGAGAAGAAGCTGAAGTACAAGTTGCAGATATGGCCCATATGGGCATGTTAGGAAGAATTCATAGAGTGAAAAAAAAGAAGATAGAATCAAGAATGGGCATATAGGAAGTAACTTATGGGTATAGCTTTAACAAGGGACAGATATCAAGGAATGTCATTTGAAATGGTATGGACAAATATTAAGATATACTAAAGGGTGCATTTTTAAGGAACAAGAAAAAGAGGAAAACCAGTAAAGGCCTTACAGTTACATCAGGTAGTGAGAAAAGACATGATGGATTAAGAACAAAATAACTATGGTTATGGCAAAGAACAAAATAACTACTAACTTAAAGATAGCTCAGGTTATACAAACTGCAAGAACCCTCATTTACAAGTAAGCTGAGTGAATTGTACATTTGCAAAGATCCAAGTGAGCTCTTTGGATTTTTCCATCCATTGCTTTGGTGACCAGAGGATCCTTTAATACTGGTGAACATTGATTTCAGCATCAAAATAACAGGTGGGAGTTGGACATTCTCATTTGAATTCAACAATAGCAATGGGAATGAGCCAAAATTCCAACTTATATTTTACAACTTACAAGTTCTTCTCAATCTCTTAGCTTCAGATGCCTAAAGAGATTCATAATTTACATGAAGAGGCAAATGAAAAGAGTAATAACTTATCTAGCCTAGGATAGTTCACAAAGTGGGAAGAATGGCAACCAACTAAGCAACCCTTGTTATTATCCAAAGGATGTAGTTTTCTTTTCTTTTTTCTTTTTTTTTTATTTTTTGCTATCGGAGAGTTCCCAACCCTTTGAGCTGGAGTAATTCTCCGGGCCCAGAGGGAAGCGGGGTAAATTCCCCTGTAGCCCCAGTGTGGTAGTGTAGTTTCGAACCTAAAACCTCCGGGTGCAAATTATAGTCCTAGGCCAACTGAGTTACCCCTTGAGATTACCGAAAGATATAGTTGAATCGCTTATTAGTCGATCTTTTATATAAAGAGGCTCACATAACATTGATCAGAACCATCAATTCAATGCATCCTTGAGGCATTGGTATACACCCCAAAACTTGGGTAAATTGATGGAAGTAACATTGATTGATGAAAATGTGGCTAAATTGTGTTCTTCGGATCCAACAGGAAACATTAAGTTTGATTGGACTGTAATTTCATAATGTTATGTGAAAGGAAAATTGACATACAATGGACTGTAGGGATCACCCAAATGTGGGTTATATCATATGTAAAAGCCAAATTTAGTAATAAGCTATTTTCTTCAATCTGATCATTGTCTTGGGAAAAGACATCAATGTGCCAATAGATGAACAGGATAGGGGCACAACTTTAAAACCTTGGGTCTTTAGAAGGTGGACCCACATGCTTAAATATGAAGATTTTCCTCGTGATAGATTGAAATGGAGAAAAAAAATTCATATAGCCAGCACCAATATAATTGGGGCAAGGCTTTAATGATGATGATCATGATGATCATATTATGTGGTTAACCTTACGTGATAACTCCTCTAGTTCCGTATAACTTTGCAAAATCAATTTCCTTGAATGTCACCTGGCTATCCGGGATTGATCTGAGTATGCCACTCTTTCCACTTATATGGGCTACCTTAGGTCTCTGCCCTCTTGGCAGGGCTAGCTACGAATAAAACTGAAAGCCCAATAACGGAGAAAAGGGGTGAGAGAGTAGTAGTTTTTCTTTAAGTAGAGAGGGTCTTTCCAGATGACACGTGGCCGGAGGATCTTGCATCAGGGCCACTTGCATTTGTGACCCACCTCATGAATTTCCAAGGAAGGAAAACTTAAGACTTCAAACACTTTAAATAACAATTATGGAACCAGATATAGCATCTTCTGGGCATTTGGTCTAGTGGTATGATTCTTGCTTTGGGTGCAAGAGGTCCCGAGTTCGATTCTCGGAATGCCCCCTTTTTCTGTTTTCATTTTTTTTTTACCCTTTGACCCCAAGTGGGCCCCACAAGATAGTCTCTGTGTGGGTGCCTTGTACCAAATTTCATTCCAATAAATAGACCTTGGGCCCCACTGTGAAATTCATCACGCACACAACCTGTGATGACTATGCCAAATTTTATTTTATTTTATGTTTTTTTTTTTTTGTTTTCAAATTTGGGCCACCGGCAGAGATGGAGATTGGGTGGATAGGATCCAGCCATACATGGATCCAAAACACAGAAATTTCAGGGCTTATTGTTTGGGTTCGCATCCAAGTTGAGTCTGAGTACTAGGACCCAAAAAAAAAAAAAAAAAAACAATCAAATATAAGTGTACATGATGGAAGGACCCTAATTAGAAATAAGCATGAAATGTTGATTTGTACATGGATCCATACATGGATCCACACAAATTCCTACCCTCTGTTTGGGAGGGGGGGTGGAAATGGGGGGAAAGTTGTTTTGGAGGGTGTTTGGGAAAGGGGGGGAGGGAAAATGGGGGGATCGGGGGGTGGAAAATTGTGTACAAAAATTCCCCCCCCAAAAATGGGGGGAAAATGGGGAGAGGAGGGGGGGAAATGGGGAGAATTACCACAATGCCCTTTGTATATAAAAAAGAATTTTAAAGTTTTTACAAAAGTAAGGGCAAAACGGTAATTTTCTCTTTATCTCACAAACAAACAAAATCCTACTTTTCCACTTTTCTTCCTCCTACTTTTTGACTTCCCAAACAAGAGGAGGTAAAATTAATTTTCCCTCCCCTCCCCTCCCCTTCATTTTCCTTCCCCCTCAAATTTTCCCTCCCCTCCCCTTCATTTTCCCAAACGGAGGGAAAAGTCCAGGATGCAAATGCACATCCTTACTGAATTGTGAGATATTGAGTTTGGGAAAGTTTCAAATAAGGCCTTAGGTTTTTGCCTTATGTCAAAAAAAGGACACAAGTTTAAAAACTTTTCAAATTAGTCCCCAAGTTTTCCATGATGTTTTTAATTAAGGACATCTGGTCATTTAAAGGTATTTTTTATGGTATTTTCTCTCATTTTTTTAAAAATACCCAGAGTACCTTCATTTAAAGCCATGACATAGTTCTAACAGCCACTATATTTAGCCGAAGTACCTAATTTTCCTTAATCACTATAAAGCTACTAGCGAAAAAAAAGAAGAAAATATAAAGAAAGTGAAGGGGGATTTTATTTCATTTAAGGATAATATGTGCAGTTTAAGAAAATTGAAGAACAAAGTCGCCGGAAAATAACTTTAAATTGATGAATGTCCTTAATTGAAAATCTAGGGATTAATTTTAAAAGTTTTAAAACTTGTATCTTTTTTTGAAATTAGGCAAAAACTTAAGTACTTATTTGAAAATCTCCCCATTGAGTTTTAAAGCCTAGCTGACCATTTCCGAGACAGAAAATCAAGCCCATCTGGCTATGACTGACCATTCAGTTCCATTAGGCTTGGTATTCTCTAGAGAGTGACCCACCAGGCACCAGATGAAAGGTCAGTCTCCTGAGCAATCTGACTTCAATTGCATAAGCAAGAGGATCCATATATGAAAATTTTATCATCCCATTACTTCCTGTTGTCATCACATTCCAAAGTGCCCAGTCTGTTGGACAGTAACATAAACTTCTCTCTCATCTTTTGGTAAGTCAATAAAAAAAAAAAAAAAAAAACAGACCAACCAAAAATGCAATAAAGGGAAAACCAAACCACCCAACTAACAATCATTCCAGAAGCAGATTAGTCTTCATTCATTCAAAGTACATCCAAGATATGTATGACACTGAATGAACCCACCAGAATGCTGGAGAAATTTTCTTCAGAAGAAACATTTTGGTGAGGCAGCAGTTTATGAGATGATAACAGCTTCATTTTTGGCAAATGCTCAGCAATACTGTCAAGTGATCTGGACCATCAAAGGCTGCCTGAACGGATATGAGACAAGCGCAAGTTAACCAAGTTCTCTGTTTCTGATGTCCTGGGTTGACTGGCATTTTGTTTAATGTGTATTCAGAGTCTTGAGTAAAATGGACTCAGCAATGATAACGCCTCAGAGCAGGAAATAGTTTCCCCTGATACTGATACAGTCAGAATAAACTAGATTTTTAATGGAACATGGAACAAACAGCCAATGCCCTGGAAGACAGGATGACATCCCAAAAATCCTCAAGTGCTCAAACAGACAAAAATACAACAGGCAGCACCCAGTTTCTTTGGTCACACTATCAGGCCTACAACTGGGCTAGCAGTATCAGGTGGGCCTAAAGTCGCAATCCTTGTCCAAACTCAGGATTAAATCAGAGAGGAAAAAATGAAACGCCATGGATGACTCTCTCTCTGTGTGTGTGTGTGTGTGTGTGTGTAACTTGTTGAGAACAATTTATAAATCACGAATATTTAAGTGAATGAAAAGCTATCATTTGTCAAGTTTACAAAATTCTACATCACAAGTATATCCAAAGTACTCTTATTGCAATGTGTAGAAAACAAATCAATAAAAAGGAAAAGATTAGAACATATACTTAAGGTAACCGACTGAGATTCATCCGGAATAAAACATTTTTGGACCTTCCACATTACCCGCAAGGGGTGAGTTTCTTATTGCCAGCACCACGAGGATGGTCATCTTTCCAATCATCCCAGGCACTTGCCTTCTCTTCAGCAGCTTCATCATCATCATCCGCTGCTGGTTGCCGGGGATCTTTGTGCCATGAAGAATTAGCTTCTTCAAAAAACTTGGCATTCCTTTCTTGCCATCTATTCATCATCTCCATTTCACAGAGGCCTGCTTCTTCGATGCTCATGGTAGGGAGTCTACCAATTCCAATAATAAAAAAGGTTAGTTAATTGCTAGTGTCTGTTTCATACAAAACATTCATCACATTGGACTCAAGGAAATGTTCAAGCAATCTCACTGATCAAAATAAATAAGTAAAGATGAAAAATATGAGAAATATGAAACATGAAGGAAAATGAGACATATTCTTGCTCTTACAGGAATATAAGATGTCAGTAAACTAGTCATGCACATGGTCCTAAGGAATGGATGCATTTAAGCACGCCCACAAATTTATCAGATTATATAGAGGTTGGATACAATACTCATGTAGGTAACAAAATATTTGATGAATCCCAGCCAGGCCTACGCAGCCAACAAGGTCAGACGGTCTAACCAGGCTGCACTTGGGCCAACCAGCCAGAGGGGCCTGGTCTGGCCCACACTCATCCTCGCCTCCACACATCATGCTCAGGAGCTGTCCATGAACATTAGCAGTTTTTATTTAATATATTTCCCATTCAGAGCTTTCAATTATTTTAAGATTAATTGCAGGGCCTCTCTCCGAAGAGACTCAAACTAGGACACTCACCCATTACAAGTGGGCAATGGCATCTATGACCAGCTGAGCTACAGCGTGGGACCTGCCCTTTTCCATTTTGTGGTTCCATGTCTATTTTTCACAGGATTGCATCAGGTTGGCAACAGAGCCATCATTTCTGCCTTCATTTCCTTGAGAGCTTCCCTGGGCATCTAGTATGCTGGGTGGTAAGTGTAGAGATTGAGGAGTTAGGAGAGAAGAGGATGAACTTGGTGCATGGACAAGGTAGGGATCGAGAACGTAGGAGAGAAGAGGATGAACTCATGGATCCAATCGAAGAAAGAATACACACCAGAAAGACAGTTAAAACCATTGTCCAACAATTCAGTTACCAGCAAGATCCAAACCTTCATTCTAAAGTGGTTTCAATGGGTATGAATGGAATTTTATTCTAGTTTTTCACAGGACTGCTCCATGTGGCGAAAGGTGGCTGAAGAAGATTGGTGAAGAAAAAATTGAGAGAAGACGATAGGATGACCTACTCATTAAAATTACAGTCTAAAAAATTTGAAACTAATTCGTACACAAAGGAAAACCAATTTCACTCACTAGAGTTTTTTCTTGTCTTCAAGCTAATGGGTTTGCATATCAAGTTCGATTCTTAATCTAAATCTTAATTTTCTTTGGATTTATTGTGCTAGAAATGGCCAAAAGCACTGCATATAGTATGATGCATCTAATATTTCATGTCTATATTTTCCTAAGGTTCTGAAATTAACATGGGATTTCTGAAAGCAGTGCATATTGTACATTCTCCAGTCATTTTAGATAAATTTTGTGGAAGTTGTTAAGCAGAAAACTCGGCTTTAGTAATGCCCATCACCCCCAAAATCAACGAACAAATCAAAGTCGTGATTAGAAGATGGGGATATACTTTGCAAATGTAGGTGAGGGCTAGACCAAAATACAGGTATCTTGAATTGCCACATGCAAAGTTTGCCTACAACCGGATAAAGAGAGTCTGTTTTTATTACGGTAGTTCAATGAACATGGTGGATCTTAAACTTGTGCCTTCACCGTACAAAGGAGAGAAGGAAGATAGCAGATTCAACAGAAAATATTAGAAGGTTCAATGAACAAGTGCGAAATCAGATTAAAAGCAGAAAAACCGAATACAAGTGGGCTGCAAAAGGAACATCATTAGAAAGCAGTCTTCAATGAAGGGGAAATTCTCAGAGTTTTCATGTGAAAGGAGAGGTTTCCAGTGGCTGTAAAATCTTATGGAGAGGAAGAAACATCCTTCCAAAGATTTAAGGTTAATCAAGGACAGCACCTATTACATGGAGTTTCCAAAAAAAATGAAAACACAAAGCATTTGATAAAATTAATACCCTACAAGGTGACTGAGTAAAGGAAACAGCAGATCACAGCTCAACCAGACCTGCACGAGCCCAACCGGACCTGTGTAACCCCAACCAGACACCAGCCAGCCTAGCCAGCCCTGCCCATGCTAGCCGGTGGCCCATCCAGGCTGCAGCCGGATGAGCAAGGTCATGCCTGGGCCCACCAGGCCTGAGCAACTGGTCTGGCTTGCACTGCCCCACACTTGCACACGTCGTATGAAGAGAGGAAGGGCCGTCTCAGCAACCCATATCAGTTGCAGTTCTTTCATTTTATCATTATATTTCCAGTTCAGAGCTTTTAATGGTCAGATTTAATTTGTTTATTTCTTTGAGGATTGAAATGAAGGATTAATCCTAGGGTTTCTTTCTTATGAATTCATGTAAGCAATTGAGAACCCCCATCGACAACTTTCGGAGATTGGTTTTCACTTTCTATTCCGCTTGGAGTTGGCTCCACAACCCAAGGAGGAAAAGTTACGATCAGGGAACTTCAATTGGCATTGATGTGAGCACTCACAGTTTTTGCATGTTCTCTATGATTATGGGTTCCATCTTTGGGTTTGATTTGGAGAAAAGCCACAAAGGGATCACTTAGGAGTAACCTTGAGGCGGACAATGGATCAAGATGCAGGGTGGGTAGTGATGAAGATGGAAGATGGAAGATGGAGGGATAGGTCAGACCTCACGCCTGAATTGAATAGGCCTCATGCCATACCTTTCGCAAGAAAGGGAAGAGAGAGCAGAAAGCGCTCCAAATTTTCTTTTCATTAATCATAGTCTAATCAAGCCAAGAGGCTTTACAATGTTTTTAAATAGAGAAATAAACACCCTAGAGCTAATCTCAACTAGCTAAGCATGTCTATGGTCGAGATTAAAACAACCATACTTAAAACATAAGTCATTAAATAACAACTCTAAATAAAATAAAATGAAATTGCATATAGGTCGGGCCCACTAAACTGGTCAACCCATTGGGTCATGGATCTGTCCTGCATTAAACCCTTTCATCTTGTGGTTCTTTATACTGTATAAATATTACAAAAATCTACATATGTACTTTTTCAGATTGATTAGTGGGACAGAAAACCTGTGGCCTTAACAAACCTAGTGTCCATAATGCTAGACCACAAGGCATGTCCCCATGTCTCTGAATAAATCAAGAGGAAATAACATTAAAGGGAAAAGGTATCCAGTGCATATCTTAGGTGAAACATACCAAAAGGTGAACATTTTGGATAAATGGATGGTTGCTTTTCTTCTAAAGATTTGGAGAGGTTGAAGATGGAAATCATGTTAGGTGAGTGAGACACTTTAAAAGATAAATTATCCTACAGTGCTGACAGCAGCTGATCAATGAAACCTTGAATATATGCTGGAACAAGTTTCACTTCCACTGGAGTGAAACACACAACTGATTAGGTCATTTTACAAAATACAACTATATATTTCACACATGATCATTCCAAAGGATCATCTCACTCCAACAGAAGCAAAATTTTGGAACATGGCCCAAAATTAGGAAGGCATGTCGAATGAGTTGGATCGCATAAAGGTGGGTACCATGCTGCTTCAATCAGGTTTAAGCTGTAGTCAAAATACCATACATCAGCATAAAATCATTCATTTGTTTCTTGTAGATTTATGCCTTTCTCAATCCTCACACGAATGTTTACCACTGTCTACTGATCTGAACATGATTCCTGATCTCTGCATGTTGATGACAGTGAAATGACTGTTTAAAGTTGCAACATGTAAGGCATATTGAAATGCACCCTTATATTCAACTATATTCAACTAGAGACAAGGAAATCAGACCTGTGACCAGGCTGGAAGACCTGTGCTGCCATCCTTTCCCTTTCACTAGTTAGTTTTCCGCCTACAAGACTTGCCGGTCCAAATAGCAGTGGTCTGTGTTTGTGTTCATGAGCTTGTGAAGCCTTTGCCCTCCCTTCTATGACGTCCTGAGCAAAAGTAGCACATGTAATTGGTTGTGCCGGTTTTGAAAATTGTGCTTGAATCACAGCATTTCGGTGCCAAGTTTCTGCTTTCTTGGTGCGCTCATCAAGAACCACTCGAACAATTTCTTCATCCCCTTCCTGCAATGCAATGTTAAATCCATAGTTTTCAATCCCGTTATATTCCAACCAGAACTCCCAAAATATCCTGATTTGGAAGGAAACTGGCACTAACGCTCCATATAATACTGACAAAGATTTCAGTCTGTACCAACTGGAACAACCTATTTCGGACAGAACAGGGGAAAAATACTTGTTTCGGTCTTTTCTTTTAGGTCGCCACATGGAAGATCTAAGAGGGACATGAATGGAATTAAAAAATATGGTCGAATTCCAAAACAAAGACAGTACACTTCCAGAGCCTAGCATAAAACAAAGTGCAGCAAGAATTTACGAGTGAACAAGACCAAAAAAGCAGTTGCAAAGGGCATATCGACTGCACAAATGGTGCATACTCTGCAATGCATATTCGAAATTGGAGTGAATTTATGTAAGATAAAAAAAATATAAATATAAAAAAATGTAAAAACCTCAAAATATTAGAAAATGTTAAGTTTGGTTTATTTTCATTAGCAGTTAAAACAAATGTATGTATCAAAGTCATGGTTTAAAATCTCAGTCTCGGTCGCGGTATCGGTCGGGCCGAAAAACCGATATGATATCAGTATCGGTCACGGATATCGGTCTGTCGCGGTGTGAATTTTTTTTTTAATCCAAAAAAATTCGCAAAAATATCCAAAAAATCCAGAATATTAGAAAATGCTGGAAAACAATATTTTTTTCCATTAGTAGCAACAATAAATCAAAATCTCGGTCACCTTAAGTTATGAGTCCTGTCTGTGTCGCAGTTCGCTGTCTTCTCTAGTATTTCATATAATGCAAACCATTATTGATACTCATGATCAATTTATTAGTGTAAGATATAAGAAAATAAAGATAAGATATCTAAGTATCATTTAATACTAACTCAATCATAAAATAAATTGTGAAATCTAAGACCATGAAGATAAACTATTAAAATCTGAAACATGATAGTGAGATAAATAAATTAAAAAGCACTTAAACATCAAAAGGTTTATGGTTTACATGAAATTAGGGGAGACTAGAGAGAGAAATTGATGAGCATGACAGCCTAATTCTAAGTGGAATGTCGCCCAGGCTAGATAACATCATCATCATCATTTATTCGGTATGGATTGTTAAAGAATAAATAATAGTTAAAATAAGGGAGTGTGTTGATTTTCTTACCAATATAAAATGATTTCTTCAAGAAATAGTGTTGGAAATGTGCAAGAGAATGAACTAAGGAGGAGGGGTTGCTCTAAGGAGATGAGTGGAAAGGAAGAATGTGGGGGAAGAATGAGAGAAAAAATGAAAATTTTAGGGGTCTTTTTTAACATTATTTTATATTGGCCAATATTTTGACCGAGATGACCGATATATCGGTTAAACCGATATTTTCAAAATATCGGCCGAGATGGACCGATATTTTGGCGATATTTTGGTCTCCAGTACCGAGACCGATATCTCACCAAAATATCGGACCGGTATGGGCTGATACCGGTTCATATCGGCCGATATGAACCGGTATCGGCCGATATTTTGTACCATGATCAAAGTCTTAAATGTCATACAATCACTGGAAATTTTATAAGTACAGTGCCTATGCATATGTTCACCTATGTTCATGATACTCAAGTATTTTAAGATAACTACTAAATTATTAATGGACAAACCATCGAAGCAAAATTTGATCAATATGTATTAACTACGTACGTAGTAGCATCATTGATCATGTACTATGAAGTACAGTAGTACTTGGTTACTACTTAGTACTTTGCGGTTTGTAGTCGGTACTAGTCAATAACTTACAAATAAGTAGAAAATATGTATCACAAACAATTGTAAGGGGTTGATCCGTTGAACGCGAATCTAGTCAAAGGAAGCATTAATGAAATAATCTGAGCAAGGTTTTAAAAAAAAATCTTTATCTTTCCGAAAATTCCCAAAAAGGCATCATTTGTCTTTTACACGTGATATGAAAGTGGAATTTGCATACGTGAAACAGATTGCCATGTTTGTTTGGAAGCATCATATTCACATGAGTAGACATTGAATGATTCGGATTACACATGTAAAATTTTCATCTATCTCAACATCTAATGAATACTTTGAGATGAAGCTAATGGGTCAACAAAAAAATTCAATGGTTCAGATAAAAAACTTGGGGCCCACAAGAGTCGTAAAAAAATAAAAAACAATGAGACACTGCGACTTGTCCTGGCTATTAGTTGCACGGGCACCTTTTTTAACCAAAGAGGTCTCTAACACTTTCACCTTTTCATGTGTGAAAATTTTCATATGAAAATGACCTCATTTACACACCATTTCAAACACTTCATTTATGCATAAATGTTATATGTGTAACATTTACATATGTAAATTCGTGCAAACATAAAAATAATAATAATAATAAATTGCAAATGAACCATAATGCAAGCATGAGCCAGTCTACACTCAAAACATACATTATGGATGGTTGGGAGTTCATTCCCCACCTTAAACAAGGAAAAAAAAATCCAAAAATAATTACAAACAAAAAACAGAACAAGTACCTACAAAATCTAGAATATTGCAAAATGCTAGAAAAGATCTTTTTTTTTTTTTTTTCCTTCTAACTAGCATATAGTCATATATACTATACACCAAAATATCGGTCCCTATATGTCATACATCCTGTATTGCCCTTTAATCCTTAACTGTCAAGTATGTTAAGTTTTAGGGGGCATTTGGTCACGCTAAAAATAAGCTCTTATTTTCTGATTTATAGCTTATTTGGATATTAGAGCAATTGGTAAACCTCTATATTTTTCTCATTTTGGAGCTTATTTATGAATTAAAGCTTTTGCCCCTAAAAAAAAAGCTAGAGCTTATCTGCGAATTAAAGCTTTTGCCTCTAAAAAAACAAGCTAAGGGGTGCTGCTTATTTTTTTAGAGATTTTCTAGCTAAGGGGGTGTTTGGACATAACATAATATCAACAAATATAAATATTGTAAGATTTCATTATCATAGAATAAAATAGTGTCATATTATTATATTGTGTCACTTATGGTGTTTGGCAACTTTCACAGATTTTAATACACCTTTGACGTGTTTGGCAATTTATAAAGAACTCAAAAGATGATATACCAAACAAGAAATGGAGAGAACGTAATCAATTAACCCAATGTAAGACCCACTAATTAGTAATCATAGGTGTTAATAATCATGGTAGGAACCATATATTGTTAAAAAATTATAAGATTAAATGTTAAAATCATGAGATCCAAGCAATGTTGTTTAATTAAGGTGGGTCCACCAAACGTTGGTAACTAAACTGTAATACATCTAATGGTGATTATCACAAATGACCCTTATCTTGTTAATCATGGGACCCGGCTAATTTTGGTAGTACAAGACCCACCTAATGTTAGTAATCACAATGAAAGCCCCTAACACGACATTTGCAGGACCCACCTAATATTGATAATTAACAAGAGCTATGTAATTGTGATATGGCTATATTAACTTACATTAAATTTGTAAGCACTGGGACCAATCTAATAGTGGGAGTCATAAATGTTAAAACTTATAGTGGGCCACTATGGGAACTTCACATGTAGAATGAAGTGAAGTAAATGAGAAAAAAGTGAAAGAATAAAATATAAGTGGGTTATGATGATATTGTCTTTAGTTGTTTGATTACTTTTTGTTTAAAAAGTAGGGTTTTTTTGTCTTTTAGTGGAGAAAGAAGGTTTTTTTTTTTTTTTTTTTTTTTTTTTTTTTTTTTTTAAGGAAGGAATTTTGAAAATGCGTACTTTTGATGTGACCCTTTTTAAAAAAAAAAAAAATGGAGGCTTTACTTCACTCCACTCTACTAGTGAAGTTCCCAAACAGCCCCTTGGTGCACCCCAACTATCTTATGAAATGAGAGTTTTTTTTTTTTTTTTTTTAATAATTTTACCAAACACACTAATTGTAAATTAGAACTTAAAAATTAGATCTTGTATTTTAGACCTTAAACTAATTAGCTCTTATTAATTAGATTAGACTTTCCAAACTAGTGTTTACTCTCTAAGTCTATCTTTACAACTTATAAATTCATCAAAACAGCCCACATGTAAAATCCAAACCACTCAAAATAGTTATCACTTACCACACTTCTTATATTAGCTTTGTGAAAAAGCTCACTCCAATAGGAGTTAGGCCCACTGTCAAATTGACTATGACCATATGATTAGAATCATCTGACATTAGATACAAATTTAGGATCTAGCCATCTACATGAAATCAGATTCATCAAATGTAGCCAACCATCTAATCAATGATAGTTATTTTGGACAATTAAAATATAGAAACTTTGCTTAATGTTCATTTAATGACATTAGATGGACAATCAGATTCAATTGATAACTATAAAACCCTTGAATTGTTTCTTAATATTTTATTCAAATGTTTTGACCTAACTCCGATTCAAGTATAATTTGTCGAGGGCCCATTCAAGATGGGGCCTAGCAGTATATATTTCTCATAAGTAGGCCCTCTCAGCAGGGTACAATTTGAAAAAAGGTCCGTACTCCAGGAAATTTGTAGGCTCCATAGTGGGGGCCCATCTATTGAAAATCTAAACTGCTCTAAATAAATGGCGCCCTCATATATGCCCTACTCAAATTTACTCTAATAAGGGATGGACCCACTATCAAATTGATCCAATAGTTGGCCATCTCATGTTAGAGTGAAATTAAATTAAAAAAAGGTCCAAAATCCCAAATCCTTCATGACTTGGACTCTAGGGGAAATTCATGGGCTCCATAGTATCTCTTTCTCTCTCTGGTTCCTTCTTTTTTTTTTTTTCCTTACCGTCCTCTCCCTCTCTCCTTTCTATTCCCTGCAAATTCAGACACCATCATACTTTTCAGCTGACACAGCTGTAATGGCTAATACGATGCCAATATTTACGAGACATGGACCGCAACTGATATCACAGCAAGATGTCATAGTAGTCCCAGCTGATACCTGGTTAAACCATGACCCTGAATGTGAATAGCAATAATTAAATTTTATCAGTTCGGTCTTGGTCAATAAGATGTATCAGTCACCTTTTTTATCCTTATAAGTAAATATGTTGTTGTATGTGATGCATTACATTTGTAATATTTAAATATTTGTTTTTATTTTTTACTTTTTCCTAAAGTTAACATGACTCGAACACACAACAACTGCAACACTTAGCACCCTCCAATCATACACAGGCTCTTTAAGTTTCAGCTGAAGAAAAGGGCACCAAAACCCTGACTAAGATTGCTTAAGTGCATGATAAGAAACGGCTTAAATTTTAGCATATTTTGGCACAAATATTTATACAAAATATGGCACTGCTTAGGCATAAAACCATGACACTTGAAAAGGATTTGATACCCAAGGATTAAAATTGGGATTGCAAAAGGCATATTAATCCCACCACACAAACACACACCCCCCCCCCCCCCCCCCCCCCCCCCCCCCCCCTTATATAACAATGATACATACACAGGATATCGGCGTAAATTCTGTATTAGGCCTAAAAATCAAACATACATATCCAAAAAAAAAAATTCCAGAAAATTAGAAAATATTCAAATATGATTATATGAAGTTTATCTTCATTAGCAAGCAAAGGAAATTTATAGGACCTTCTTATGCAGTCCCAATTATCACAACTAATTAAATGCATGATTTTAGAAGCATGATGTTAATGCACTTCAGTAATTCCTCACCTCTATTAATGTTACGTTTTTGTTTTTTAGAAAAGTGACTATATTAAGAAGAAAAGCTATACAGTATAGGAGAAGTATACTGTAAGTCTGTAACAAAAAAAAAAAAAAAAATTTGTTTTGGGAAGGAATAAACTCCAAGTCATTCATGTTACTTGAGTAATTGAAGTCAAAACTTAATAAAGTGTTAATGGAAAGACAATTAAAAAAAAAGTATCAGTATTTATTACATTAGGAGAATCACCAATTTGTACTATTTAGTATACAAGTACTAGTTATTACTTAGCACTTACCACAAATTACTTAGCACTTAGTGGTTAGTTCATACTAGTTAATAGCTTACAGGTGAATAGACTAATGATTTATGGATGATTTCTTGAAGTCAACACCTATTCACTTAATAGATAATATAGATAACAAGGAACTTCTAAGACATTGATCTATAGAACACATAAATATTCTAAAGAAACACTAAAGAAATGATCTCCATAAGCTTTAAAAAAAGGATCAATTATCTTCTTGAAAATCCCCAAAAATCCATAGATATTTTGAGAAACCAACCTAATAAAAAAAGAAACAAAAAGCACTAAGAACAAGTTTGTGCAGAGCAATTTATATGGAAACAAAATCAACCCCCCGCCCCTCTTTCCTCTCTCTCTCTCTCTCTCTCTATATATATATATATATAGGGAGATGCTCCTATGAGAGATATCTCTCACCTTATATGAGAGATAAGGTGGGGGCCCTCACATCTAAGTTGTTGGCATTGGATATGGATGTGAGGGCCCCCACCTTATCTCTCATATAAGGTGAGAGATATCTCTCATAGGAGCATCTCCTATATATATATATATATATCTATCTATCTATCTAAAACTTCTGCTTCGTGGGTTTCTCTAACACAATGTTGCACAAACAAGCCCTAAAACTAGCAAATGGCGCCCAAAGAATGCATGAATGAGAAAAATCAACTCAGTTTATTCCCTCCCAAAACAAATGGTTTTTTTTTTTTTTTTTGGGAAAGGTAAGCGCACACGCACACACTCACACAAATCCATTACCATCAGTCCTACAACCAGGGATCGATCCCTTAGTTATTTATGTGGAAGGGAGGTCCCTCACCAACTAAGCTACCAGTGGATTAGCTTCTCCTTGAGTTTTTCTTAGCATAGAAAGGAATAAAAGCATACTCGTAGCCTTTCCCTTGTCAAAGAAAACAAAGTAGGTTTTTGGGCTCAAAATGGGCTCAACCAACCGATACGCGCATGAATCAGCATATATCGGCCAATATGCCCGATATATTACACCCAATGCGCATGTAAACAGTGATAATTATGTTTTACCTGGTTTGCTCTCAGTCAGTACGATACACATAGGCCTTGATGATACCGGTACAATTCAGACTATATAACAAAGGGCAGTTGATTTTACAAAACACGTAGGAACAGGAGATCATCATGCCTATGATGGTTCCCATGTTATATACACTGACAAAATGCAAACGTGAGGGCATATTGCACATGGTAATGGGACCACCTTTGCTGCATAAGGCCTATTGGCATTGACAGGCTCCTAATAGATGTCTACCCTAATGCATCCATTGTAGGTCCCACAGTCCAGTGCAAGAGCAACTGCAGTTTGTACAAATATGGCACTGGGACTTCAGACTATTCATTACTTATTTGTATGGAAATGTTTGCACATCAAGATTTCCAGGGTCCCCATGTCTGACACGTCCATGTCTGGCACCAGCACATACCTGTGTCCAAAGCTAGGGACAACTACAGGGTATGGTATAGAACTATTGAAGTGAAAACTAAATTGAAAGTTTTGGGCATGCTTCCCAATATTATAACTAGTTAATGCAAAGTAATACCTGTAACTGCTGCTCCTTAACCGCTGAAAGCATTTCCTCCTCTTTTTTTAGCATTTCTAGTAGGTCAAAAGCCTGTAATCATGGTAGTAAGGCAATACAATAGTAAGAGAGTTTTGCACATCTGTTACAATTATGTAGCAAGCACATAAGAAATTCAACATATTCTGAAGATGGTCAAAAGACTAAAAAAACAACCTTGCAGAGAGCCAAAGATATGGTGGTAAGCCATGCCTGCAAGACAGAATAATGTAGATTCAGAGAAGTGATGAATCACTAAAACAAGCACCATAAACATTTTAGCAAATAAATTAAAAACTATATTCATTGTCAAATTCTTTTATGATATCAGGGAATCTTCCCAGATTTTAGATAAAGTAAAAAAGGTTTCTGCAGTACCTAAAAAGAAATTTAAACTATGCCATAAAGTTGGGTGTTCCAGAAACTCAACAATTTCACTCCATGGCAACAGACATGGGATTCTGGTTGGAGCTTAATCTACAGTATGACTTTCACATGCAGGACCAAGGACTCATTGGTCCTTGAACATCCTAATTAAGTCAGCTGAATTTTATCAAATAATTGTGACTTGGGCAAGTCCAATGACCGATGGGAATTTTTTCTACAATCTATACGGTAAAAATTGACACAGGAGCAGAAGATATTGATTTGGTGGACCCTGTGTTTGAACAAGCCCTCAATTATTTGGTCAGTTCGATTGGTCCAATGACCTCTTTTACCCATCTCAATCAAGGCTCAATCAAGCATAAATTTGAGTGGGCTTAAATTAGGTTATAAAATATTCAAATTTAATGTGGGCCCAAAGGAAACCAATTAAGTCCTAACCGAGCCCATATAGGACATGAAAGATCGAACCCTGGATGCACCACTCAACACAATACTGCATGCTCAACAAGTAGGACCCATAGCAACTTAAAATATATTCAACAAGTGGGACCCAAAGCAATTTAATATATGCTCAACAAAGGGGGACCCATAGCCCAATTGGAGTGGGATACCGAGTGACTTCTAATAAAGCCATTAAATTTTCAAACTGAAGACTTTCCAAGTAGAGAAACCAAGAGAGAGGCTTCCTTAAATCAAGGAACACTACACGAACTGGACTTTCCAAGGAAGCAAGAGGATAGAATTTCTCTCCAAAGGGGGTGTTCAAGAGTCAAATCCCTAGCTACTTTATATTCTTTTTTTTTTTTTAATGGCCCTAGCTATTTTGTATTCTTTAGTTTATTTCATTATTTTAAGCAAGTTGTTAAGTTTTGTACAGATTTATTTAATCAGTTCCTTAATTAGCTAGACTAAATGAATGGCTAGGATATAATTCTACGGAAGTAGGGTTGTTTTATTGCAAACACTATATAAGCAAAAGGGATTGGATGTTCAATACTGGTAAGAGATGGTAACAGCTGGATGTCAGCTTTAGGATGGATCAATCTTTTTACTCTCTCAGAAGAGAAGATCAACCAAAGAGATTTAAGGGAGAAACAACAGTAAATGTGTCTTCGTAGAGTTAAAAACAAAGCACAGTAGAAGTAACAATTAAAAGTAATCATGCTATGTAAGCTTGTACGCACCTCTACTTCTAGTATACAAGTACTTCATATAACTTTACCTTTTTGAATGTTACACATGACTATTTTTCACAAGTGCATATAATTTAGTTATAGGATGTATGGCATTCAAGAATTCAGGTGCACAGGTGTCAACCCCCATTAGATCCAGGCTCAAGCTGAATTTTATTCAGGTTCATGTCAATCGTCCTGAACCCAAAATTAAAATGGTCCAGATCCAGGACCTATACCCAACTTTGCTGGGGCAGTTCTTTCAGGTAATTGGGTGTTTGGGACCCATTTACATCCCTACTGAGAGCATATTACTAAGTCTGTTGTAGTGTTGTGGTATTGAGCAACTTAATTGAGAACAACAAAACATATTCCATTTTCCTTTAATTTGGAAATAAAACAGACCTCCCTTTCTTCTTCACCATCATCATCCAAGGAATCTTCCTCCCCAGCCTCAATAGGGGCAGATAAAGCTGCTGCTCTGGTCGATCGCCCACGCCTCTCTTTCCTTTCTTTGATTTCTTGCAGTTTTGATTCTGCAGCCTTCTGACGCCTGAACCGAGCAATCTGAGATTGTTGTAATCAGAATCAAGTACTCACTCATATAGAACATTGAGGAAAGTCACAGGCAGACGGGGATTTTTTTTTCACAACATATAAAATGTTTATCACACTCAACTCATGAAATTTTTTCACTTTGTATGATGTATGAAAAATCTGTAACAGCTGAAAATTCAATGCCAGTTAATACAATGTAAAAGGCATACAGTTATCAATCTAAAAATAATGCATAAAACCTAGATGCTTGTGAGTTTGTAAACTGTGAGCTTCATAAAACTTGAATAATAATAATCATAATAATAATAATAATAAAACACTGTGAGCTTCATAAAACTTGAATAATAATAATAATAATAATAATAATAAAACACACACACACATGCAGATCCCTGAAAACGCTCAAATGTATCTGGAACAGACTATGCCTAATGTCGATAATGATGATGCAGGATAATATCATAAAAGACACCTTTTTGGCCCTTCGTGACGCAAAATTGTCTGGCCCGTGCTGCACTTGCGAATCTAACTCCTCTTCAGGCACAAGTTCAAGTGCTTCACAAAAGGAAATGAATTCCTACAAAATGAAGTTATAACGAGCAACACATAAAGTCTCACAGAACATCATGAACCCAGAAGACAAAACAAAAAGAAAAAAGTTTGACACATAAAAGAAAAGAAAAGGGAATCATATGCCATTCCGGACTAGTAAGGGACATCAAAAGTCCTCCAGGGAGGTATCAGTAGCCCATAGACAAGTCTACAAATCGCTTCAGGTACTGACGTACATTTTATATATCTATATATAGAACAAGATTCACCTTCAGTCGGTTCTGAGAAATCTTGAGAACCTGTATCCTGTCATCCTGTGTAACCTTTTCAGTCAACTCCGCAAGAAAATAAGGTACCTAGAGAACAGATGCATACACATTAGAACAGATCTAAAGTCAGGCAATCAGAACACATGGTCCAACATAAACATTACAAAAAGCGACACCCATACTATCGCTAAAAGCAAATCACATCTTACTTTTCTCCCATTTTCTATTTTCATAGGTATTCTCTTTCTTGTATTCTTTTAAATGTCCACATTACAAATTTTAAGTAGGTTGTACCTTGCAAAAGGTTTTCTGTATACAGTGGATAAAAGGAGTCATCCAACTGTGGAATCAAATAGCCTTTGTTTGACAATTCTTTGGTGGCAGAAAAGGTTAGTGGTTTAATTTTCCAACGAGGTTCATATTGCACCAAAATTCCATCACACCACACAAAAGGGCCTCTTATAACAAGCGCCCATTTCCCACGCGACGCCTTAATGGAGAATTAGAGGTTCAATTTTCCAATGAGGTTCAAATTGCACCAAAATTCCATCACACCACCACACAAAGGGCCTCTTATAACAAGCGCCTATTTCCCACGCGACGCCTTAATGGAGAACCAAAATCATAAACATCAAGGCTCTAAAATAACACCATCGCAAGGAAAGGAAAAACCCGTAGAAAATCGCTTCTTTGTTATTTCTTTCATTTTTTTTTCTTTCGAATCACTTTAATACCACAGATCATGGAAACAAACAGATAAAAGAAAAGGGGAAAGGAAAGTTAACCAGCAAATATTTCAGATTGGTAGTGCTGATGTCTTCTTTGGTTTCATTCGCGGAGAACAACCCTAGTTTTCCAATCATTTCATCGCACTTCTGCAGCATTCTGCATCCCTTCCTCAGCGCCTCCTGAAAATGCCCCAAAAAACAGCACAGAAGTTGCAATCAATTCAAAATAAGGCTAAAAAAAAAAAAAAAACCCCAACAGCAAGAGGTGAGTGAAATCAAAGAGAAGAAAGAGAAATACCTGATCGACGAGTGATTCTGAAGCCATGGAGTGAATGTTACGAGCCTGCTCGAATAGAGCAGGAAGAGGCACGTCGTCCATCTCCCACTCACCCATCAACAAAACCCTAGAATGTAAAAATGTAAAAAAATGGAGAGAATCATATAATATAACAAAGAAGAAGAAGCAGCAGCAGCAAAGTAGAGAGAGAGAGAGAGAGAGAGAGAGAGAGAGAGAGAGAGAGAGAGAGAGAGAGAGTAGAAGACTGTTTTGGGAGAAGATGGTTTGGTGGGGCGTGTCAATTGTTCAATCTGCTTTACAAGGCAGTGGTGGTGGTGGTGGTGGTGAGGGAGGAGTTGGAGGGGTTCATTGGTGGGTGGGGTGGATGGATGGGGTGGTGAATTGTTCAATCTGCTTTACAAGGCAGTGGTGGTGGTGGTGGTGAGGGAGGAGTTGGGGGGGTTAATTGGTGGTTGGGGAGGATGGATGGGGTGGTGAAGATTGAATGATAGAAAGAATGAATGAATGAATGAAACTCTAAAAGAAGAATAAATAAGAAAGAAACTCTACCTCTGAGGCCTCAGGGACTGCAATCAGATTTCCTGGGTAAAAGGGTGATAGGATATTAGGAGCTTTTCCTTTTCCTTTTTCCCCCCTCTAAGCAGATCTGAGAAAGAGAGAAAGGGCAGGTTTTTGTGAAAAACCTTTCTACTTGTTGGGGATGGAAAGTGAGAGGAAGGCACAGACAGAAGAAGCTAATTGAGGAATGGAGCATCAATAGCTCTGTCTCTATATAAAGGAAGAAGAAGAGAAATATGGGGCTTTCTCTGGAATTCTGGAGAATTCAGAGAGGGATTTTTTAAATTTTTTTTTTTTAATGAAAATAATTCTGTGGACCAGTGGGCCTCTGGACTATGGATCTGTTGGTTGAAAACCCCATGGAGTCTTTTTTTTTTTTTTTTTTTTTTTTTTTTTCTGATGAAGAGACCCTGGGTAAGCTGGTCAATGGGACCCGCCTGGACTTGGGTTGTCCTATCCCATTTCGAATATTGCACGGGCGTGCTGGGGTTATCAAATTCCGACCGTAAATTGAACGGACATGCATCAAATCCCGTCCTATACATGTCTGAGCTTGGCACGATCTTGAATATAAGCTATAAAGAACTCAACCTGTAAATTTCTGACAAATAGAGAATTCGACCTGTAAATTTCTGATATACAAAACTTCTCAAAAGAGTGGTTATAGCCCCGTTGTGACATTTCTACTCAAAAGAATCCCTCCTGGTGAAATGTTTGTCTAGTCCACTACATTTTATTCCTACGAACTAACGTAGCTGTCCCAGTAGGTTTGGTTAGATGATCCTTAATAGTGAGTGGTTATAGCAGTTAAAATTTGACTTATCATATATAGGGTCGTTCTCAGGATTCACATTGTAACCCACTTAGAATGGCTTTCATTTACATCTAACATTACATAATAATAACTTGACTAAGAGCACTACTTAGTCCTGTCAATGGGAACGGATGAAACGGGTAAAAAGCCCGTCCCGGCCTGTCCCAAGCCCTAAAATACAGGGCTTTTAAAAGAAATTTGAGCTCAGTGGGTTGGGTTTGGACAATACATTTTAAAGCCCGGCCAAAATGGGACTGGAACTGGGCAGAGGATGCTCAGCCCGTTCAGGCCCGGCCCGTCCCGTCCCAAGCGCTAAAATACAGGGCTTTTAAAAAAATTTGAGCTCAGTGGGCTGGGTTTGGACAATACATTTCTATTCATTTCTTTTCAAATTACTTGACCTATAAAGGAAAATAGGTTACTCATTCGCATTCATTTTATTGATTTTCTGATTTTCTACTTTTACCCTAAAAAAAAAAAGAAGTTTTTAAAAGATCCTACATTACTTTAATTTGACCCCTACAACCACAATTGCCCAAGCCCTTTTTTTTTTTTTTTTTTCAAAAACTAAAACATCATTAAAGGAAAAACAGTTACAACAAGGGAAGCAAAGGGAACATTACAAACAAGAAAAGGAAGCAAAAAAAAAACAACAAATAAGTCTTTAAATAAAAAAAACAAAAAATAAATAGAACTTACAAAAGATTTCTGAGGGGCGAAGTTAATTACAAAATTGTCCCTCCTAATTAATCTTTTTTTTTGTTGTTAGTGGGGGGCAGTTTCGGTAAATTTATAAAAAAATAATGGTTTTTCCTTGCGGGCGGGCGGGGTTGAGCTTGTTCTGCCCATTCCCAGTCCTATTTTGACTGTGCTTTAAGATTATTGCCCAAGCCCAACCTGCTGAGGCTCAATTTCTTTTTTAAAAGCCCTATATTTTTGGGTTTGGACCAGGCCAGATACTTATTTCAATGGGCTCAATTAACAGGACTACTTGGAGGCTGAGGGTGCCATTTTGTTTGATTAGTGTTGGTAAGTCTAGGAATTCTATTAGGGGCCACAATTGGAATAATATCCCAGTCCTTAAAGAGGGCCCAAATGTCACCTTTTCTGGGTAGCTCTCTCCCCTTCATCACAAGAAACCAAGTAGGAGAACAAAGAGAAATCTACTTGGCCCTCCCTGTCATTTTTAAAGTTACCACATGCAAAGGGCAAGTCCTCTAGAACCCAATCCAACCTCATCTTGGTTGTCTGGATCAGGTCATGGTTGTAGCGACTGCACTGAAATGATCCTCTTAATACGACCGTACAATGTCATGCATGCATTTGTATCATAAGTAGCCCAAATCTGATCTGATGCAAACTGGCTTTCTGTTCTATCCTTGTCCAAGTTGGTGAACTCTGGTTCAGAATTTGATAGGGTCTTATCCTCTGCCTGTTCCCTCCCATTTTCCTTATTTGTTTCAGATTGCACTCTTGCATTGTAAAGGGACGTTGTATAAGGGGTGGGTCTCATCCTTCACTCTCTCTCCAGTTGCCACAAACAATTCTCTCTCTATTGTTTCTGGTAGGACAGATTGTTTGATTCAATCAAGTGAAAAAAAAAAAAAAAAAGATATATGAGAGATCAGGTTAAGTTATGTGAGGAAAAAAGACAGACGAGTCACTGTTGAGAAGCTTGAGCTAATAAATGCACACCCATTTTTCTCCTTTCTCTCCATTCCAAAGCTAAATGCACCCAAGTCCCAAGGTGAGAATCCTCCATTCCAGGAAAGTGGGTAGAGAGAGAGATTTGAGAGAATTTGAGTTCTCCGGTATAATTGGGATGAACCCCAAGGGGTACTTCAGTTGGGCCAAGACCACGGTTTGCACTCAGAAGTTGTAAATTCGAAGGCTACAGAGAGTTTACCTAGCTTCTTTAGGCCCAAAGGGATTAGTCCAGACCAAGGGTTAGGAAACCTCCGATAGCAATATATATATATATATATATATATATATATATATAATTGGGGTGATAGAAGGTAAGGGTCCATTTGCTTGTTGATCAAGATCTCATGGGTTTGCCTCCAACACCCACATAAAAATCCTTGGTCCGCCAATTATACAAGTAGGCCCACTATATGATTGATATTGTATAAAAATGTGAGTATATTAAAAGGATTAAAGTGCTTTACACATCGGGGCTCACTTTCTTAAATATATTTACAAAGTATTCCATTATATAATCCAAAACATTAAACTCCTGGAGCCCAAATTATGAGAATATTAAAAGGATTCATGTGTCCAATACATCAGGGCCCATTTTCTTGAACATGCGAATGAAAGAACATTAAAATGGCAGAGCCTCAATTTTTAAAGGCTTAAAAGGCTTTGCTTAATGAAGTAAAAAAGGTTTTGTTTAATAAAAAATAAATAAAGTTGCTTTTACACTTTTCAATAGAGCAAAAAACTATGAAAACTAAAATCATATTCAAACACAAATATCTTCTCTCTTTTGCTCACTACTCAAATTTTTAAGCCATTTTATTTAAAATTAAACAAATAACCCAAATCAAGTTTGCATTTGAATATAACTAGGCTTCAATTTGAGTAAAAATTAGATTGAAGATCCAGTTTTACTCTGATTAAACCTATCTATATTTAAATTCAAATTTGATTTTTTATATAAATCACATAAATCAAATTAAAATGAGTCCAGACAAAAACCTAATTTCTCAATTTTGAGATTTGAGTTTTTTAGGATTTAAACCCTATTTTGTTCAAATAACATAATTAAAACTAAAATGGGTCAAAATACTACACATAAATTGTTTGGTTTTCTCAACTTTATTAATTCACTTATTATAATTAATAAATGATTATCTCCTATCTTGTATCTAAAGCTAATGAATGTATAAAATAAATATATATTAACAAATATATATACTCGTATTTTCATTAAAAAAAATAGCATTATTCAGTAGTATCGCGTGGTTTGGGGAATCATATATGGATAAAAGAATAATCATTCATTAATTATAAGAAGAATTAGGGTTTATGTGCAATATTTTCACCCATTTTAATTTTTTTATGTGAACTGAACAAAAACCTACCTATAGTTTGGAGGAGAATAAGATTTCCTTTGAGTAAGAATAAGTTTGAGTTTTGATTGGGTTGGGACACATTGCATTGACTAAAAATGATAAAGAAAAAGCGCGAACAAAAAGTGGTTTTTAATTTGTTGGGGTGAACAAGGATCTCAAATATCTAAAAAAAACTCAAATGGGGAAATTAGATTTACATCTAATATATGGATTACTTTTTATTTGAGTTATGTAGTCGTAAAAAAAATATATGTATTTGAACAAATTTATGCTTGGACCTAAGACAAAACGAGTTTGAATTAAGATTAGGTCAGATTGATATAATCCCAGTATCGTATCAATTGATATTCAACAAAATGATGGAAAGATGACCTTTTCGATTAGGATTGGACTCCTTCCTTGACTTTATTTCTGAATAATTCTCAAATCTTAATCACAATTTTATACTCAACTCTTTTTATAACTAAACATTCTTAAGTCAAAGTATATCAAGGATAGCCATAACTATTGTTTTATTTAAATAAGCAAAACACTAAATGTAGGAATGCTGGATAATTAGTCTAGCATGATTCTTAGAAGGCCAGTTAACCCTAAGGAGTTGGCCGAGTGGTCAGGACCACAGTTCCTACCTCTTCTGGAACTAGAGGTCTTGGTATCGACCATCGGCTCCCCCCTTCTTTAGGAATTGAAGCTTGAGTCCACTAGTGCTTAGCAAAAAAAAAGAAGGCTAGTGAATGTTCTTGGATCATTTTTTCTTTAGTAGTGAATACTTTGGCATAATCTCTGCATATGTGATAAATGCTAGATAATTGGTATCTATCACAACCCTATGAGCTTAGCCTCATCTCATCAGTAAGAGAAATATTTGTACTTCTTTTTTATTTCAATTGAATCTTTTTGTCCCTAGCTTAGGGGCTATGACCCTAGCCTTATTCACATGCGCCTACATCATCAAGCTTTTATCCACCATTGGATTGAATTTCCAAGAAATCTATGGTTAATAGACCATTAAACATTAAGGCTATTAAATCATGGGTAAGATGATCAGATGGGGCTGATTTTTTTCTAACCTTTCCCATAAGGAGACATTTCCATGTACCCCACTTCCACTAATAAAAAGGATCAAAGTGGCCACTCTGAGTTAGACTACATATAAGCAACATATAGTCTGCTCGTGGGAGAACATTGCCCCATAGATGTGCCACTTTATATGGTCCTAACTCAAACCCTTGGATTTAGCAGTTTCTATCAACAATAAATAATAAAAAGAAATAAATGCTGACATTGTGTGAGTTAAAGTCCTTTTTTTTAAAGGCTAGGTTGGGTTACTGGTCTAAGTGCGATACTTCCAGTACTTGAGGACCCGGGGATCGATCTTTGGGGTTGGTTGTGAGACTAAAGGTGCTAACACCAGTCAACTATGAGTGTGTTTGCGAGTTCAAGTCCATTTGAGTAGTGTAGGTTTCTTAATAATTTTTGATATAACTCAATTGTTGCTTTTCTACATTTGATAAGTAATATGCTAAGCAACGAGCTGCCTGATGAAGGGAGTGCAACAGTTTTTGACAAAAATCCCATATTAAGTACAGATGCATTAAAAAATAAGAGATCATTGAACTTATAACAAACTTTAACTGTGATATATAAACAATTACAAGAACAGAAGCCCTAATCACTTTTCTATGGATGAGTAACCAAAAGTATACACAAAAGCTTTGAAAAGCTCATTCAAATAGACATGAAAAAGCAATGCTCAGTTTGATTATACCATGGATAAGCATCATTGCTTATATAATCGCTTTATCCCAAAAAGCTGCCATATGAGAACCTTAAGCCCCTTTTTTTTTTTTCAAACATCTATAAATAATTTATAAGGTTATATATCTTTTCTTTTCTTGAACATATATCTAGTATTTTACTATGTAATTGAGGTACACATGTTACAAAACTACATATTATACAGTAAAAAAAATGCTAGAAGCAACATATTATACAATTAACACGAATTATATTAATTAAGATCGAAAAAAAAGGTTTCATATCTACTTTGGATTAGAGTATCTTGAAATATTGAAATAATCAAATATATCTTTTTGACTCTTTTTTCTCAAAAAGAAATTGTTTTTTATTATTATTATTTTTTAATGATTTAGGACCTTTTGATTTTTGACCCCCTTCTTTTACATTCTCTTAACTTGACCCTTATCTTCACTATACTGTACAAGTAAATTATCAAACTACCATAATTGCATAGAGCTCATCTTCTCAAAATCCGATCTCGTGATATCTCTCCACTTATAGGGTTAAATTGCATTTTGGTTATGAGAATCACTGAGTTGACCATTGCGACATCAATCCGAGTGGTAAAGACCGTTAGTTCTTATTTGGCTCCTAAGGTTCGAACCTCGGGTACGTCACCTCTTCCCGCTTGTGTGGGCTCTTTTCCCACTTTTGTGGGCTTTCTTTCCGCTTGTGCGGGCATCCTTCCCACTTAAGTGGACTACCTTCCCGTATGTATGCGGGCTTTCTATTGGATCTCAACCACCTTGACCCAAAAAAAAAAAAAAAAAAAAAACAGTTGTCAATGGGACTGAGTCCTTGACTCCATGTCATCATGTCTGCAAATGGCCAAATAATCTGTGACCATTCTTCTATTGTTTCTGAGCCCAAAAAAGATCTTTCCTTTCCATTAATCAATCTAAGTCTTTCTTTATATAAATCAGCCCCACATCATCTGTAGCCTCCATTTTGTGGATTGCCACCATATTGCAATACTTTAAAGAAATTTTCAATATTACCATTATCATATTTTTTAGAATACCTATCCTAACATTTCTCAAAATTATAATTTCCCAAGAACTTTACTGTGGTAGCTCTCTAAAATACTGATGGTCCACCAATGGGAAGGGATAGGTCGAAGAGGGCATGGATGGAACTAGTGCAACCTATTCTAGGGTTGGGCTCCGGATAGATTGGAATAGAGAAACAAAATTCACGCAGCCGACCCCACAGTTGGGATAAAGCTATGATGATGGTGATGACCTCTCCACAGTACAAGCAAAAACTCCATTTGCAATGGCTAGAATGCATACAATCCAGTGTTGAGATACCACATGCAGAAGCTCTAAAAGCGCACACACTGAAATCTCACCCTGGGGAGGCAAAATATGCTTTCAAGCGCTATGTATATATATAGAAGCAGAAGTATTGAATTTATTAAAATCTGTGAAGTGAAAATGCACATGGCTAGTTAGCATATCTGCTTCAATAGGCTGCAACAAAAGCCCTGAAGATTACAAGCATATGCGAGTAGAGTAGAGCAGGTGGTAGATTCGCTATCAATGACACTGGCTTCCCTCCACCTCTGGATAGACTGGATCCCCCATAGATATTGAGAAAGTTATGGTCACACAATATAGAAATGGATTTGAGCAAGAGTAAGATAAAAGAGTTAAATGAATGTTTCATAGTGTAGAAGTTCCAGGTGAACAGTTTCCATGCTTAAAAATCTTTTTAAGGACTGTTTATTTGCTAAAATACATAAGAATTCATGGTCAAATGAGCTCCATCAAAAGATTATAAAAGAGGTGAGGGTGAAGGATACAGATTAACAATGAAAATTGGCCCTTAACTTCATAGGAATTAGCAGGGTGATGGCTTGGGAATTCATTTCCCATCTTCCCCTCATTTTAATTTCCATTAAAAGGGAGGTTATTTGTTGGTAATTTTTGAATAATTATCTTCTTCATTTTTTAACCACTTATTTAATTAAAAAGCCTAACAATTCCTAGGAATTCAATTATATGAAACAAACAGTCCTAAATCTTTTGTTTTGCATTCCATAATTACTTTATGGTTACTAAAGCAAACAAACAAATAAAAAATTAAAAAAGCCCTTCCCCCCTCATTTTTTCCATTCGTATTAAAGCACAACAACAATATCCCTCCATCCGTGGTTCATAAGTTTAATAACTTTATATCAAACAATAATAAAATGAGGGATTTTTTAATCTAACAGTCCAACAGTCCAGCCCATTCGAATCCATGGGATTCGGTGACTGTAGGGGAATTTTGTATGTGTTGTCAATTTGGATGGGTCATAAAGTGGGCCCCACCATGCGGACCATAACCTCATAAGATCGGTTCCCCATATATATATATATATATATATATATATATTCCAAGTTTCAAGTAAACTTTTGATTTGATTGAAGAATAAGCTTACCTGTTCTTAATTCTAGGGCCAAAAAAATGATATTTTATTAATTTTATTAATATAAATAAATCTTGTATGATCAAACTTACCATGACCAACCTGGGACAAATGGTTGTGACAGGTGTGGTGGCGTCTGCTTAGAGGTTGTAAACTGTAATCTCCAAAAGTGACAAGACAGAATCAGAATCAGAATGCTCTTAGTTTTCACTCGTAGAATCTGGTGTTAGTGATAAGAAAAATAAAAAGATAATTTGTGAACTGAGCAAACACCCAAATGAGTAAACAGCAGACAAAACACTGTTCACAAAAATGATCCTACTAAATTCAGAACATGATTGTATTGCTGCCCTCTCACATGTGGTCATGGAAATTAGAATCAGCTAAATTACAGCAGCAGTGTAGAAGCTTGAGGTTTTTCTACTTAACATGGCATTCCATACCAGTGATGCTGCCAAAACAAACTTAGCAAGGCAACACCAAATGCTCAACCATGTGGCTGCTGCTCCTCTACTTCCTGGTAACCTGGTATATATTTTAGGTTGAAGGTCATCTGATGTTGGTTTGGGGTCGTGTGGAAATTAGAGAACATTTTTTGTCAACCTAAAATCATTTCAATGCTAAAATCTGATAATGATTTGATTTGAAATGCCAGACAAGCAGTATCCTACCAACCACACTACAGCAGAATGTGCAAAGCATGTGTAATTTCTCCATTTAGTGCCTTTGAAACCTCGACCAAAAGTTTGTGTGTTTCCTGAAGCACAACTTGAACACAATGTAACCACCCAGGCAAACACCAAGTGAACCATCAGTTATTTATAGTTGGCATTAAATCACCACTCACAAACCAACAGAATGACAAGCATCTAGACAAAAGCCTCAAATTCAGTGAAAGCATGTTTGCAACTATCAGTTGTTTATAATATGCAACCAAGGTAGCACCAAATTCATTTTAGGCCTTGAATCCAAACTTCATTTTAGCAAAAGCACCAAAATTCAAGTCAACATGGAGGTGTTGCGCCATTAAGTGATGGTTCCCAAAGAGCCTCCGTCTGTCCCTCCCTCAATAGTAAGAATTCCTAGGACTTCTCAATAGCGACCAAACAAAATGGGACCTCTCCCCCTCCCTACTTAATCCAAAACTCCATCCCTGCCCCCTTATAATAAAGGTATATGTCCAAGACACAATTAATCAAAGATCTACATCCCAAACTGACATATTGAATCCAAATTTCAGTCCTTCCCCTCCACACAGCATTCTCAATCCAATTGTTTTTTTATTAGCATATTCAGTATGAATTAAGTCAGTGAAGTCCGCTGGGCCAACCGAGCAAAAAAAAAAGTCAGTGAAGTAAGGAGGGATTTCTAAGAAGGATTTACAAAATGTTTATGAAAATTTGTTTCTAACAGCAGAGAAAATTCTAGTTAAAATACTTTCTCAAAAAAAAAAAAAAAAAAAATATTCTAGTCGAAATACAAGTATATAGATCAAAAAGATGTTTAAAATCAATCTGCATGCAGGAATGACACTCGTTGGAGTAGAATCATTTGGAGTTAAGCAGTAAGTGTGCCCAGAATGAAGTCTATTAAAGAAAATAAGTGACTCCATAAATGAGCACTATCTTGGTTTTCTCCATCTTCTAAGGATGGAACTTCTAAGGATGGAAAGGAGTAACTAATCGAAATATCGGCACACAGTCCATCAATAATGGCTGACAAAACCCACAAATTTATATTATCAAAAGGTCAGCCCCAACTTTTACAGGTGGAAGGAGAAAGGGAAAAAAGAAAACCTTAAATAATAAAAGAACCTTTAAGATAAAACCACCTAGTCTATTATTAAGCATACACTGTAGTATACTGAACGGGAATGCACCAGTTAGTGAAAGTAGAACGATGATTGGGGTAGACCAGCACAAGATTCTATATAAGAAAAGTACAAATGGAAAAGGTTACAGACTCCAACATAAACATAAGACAGTTGTTAATGCCAAGGGAGTACATCTTTACCTCATCAAGTAGGACAAAATGTTATCATCCCTGCTGCTAGTCTGTTGCCTAAAAAGCCAACTGCACATTTAAGCTGGGTGCCTAAAACAAATATCATCACAAGAGAAAGGGTATACATATTAGAAAATCATTATGCAGGTCTAATTATGAAAGATGAATATTCCTTCTAACATCCGGAGAGAGAACACTTGAAAATGGATGAGAACCCCCACAAACAGCTGCCCTTCACCACCACCTATTCTGTCTGAAACATTAAAACTGGAAAGTAACAAGCATGGTCAAAGCTCCATACATAGTTTAGCGGAAGCTTACCACCCCCTCTTCATAGAATAAGATGCACACAACAGCACCTTCAAGTTCTTGGTTGCTTTGCTCCTTGAGTGGTTTTTGACATTTGGTGACACAAAAAACACAATTGAGAAATCCTAATTAAGATCCCTTCATTCCTTCTAACTTGAGATGGTCAGATGGACCAATCTGTTCAGAAAATGAAATAACCTCAAAAACTTCAGGCAACAAAAGGCTTCCAGTGAATATCATTCATGTGACAGGCGAGAGACACTAACTGCCTACAACTTCAGTTTGAGGTTGTACAAAACAAAATGGGTGGGATTGCTGCAGGATCAAGTTCCAAGTAGCCTCTCAGCTTGCCACCTCTTTCCTCTGTCAGGCAGAAAGCAGGGATCTGATGGGAGAATCTTAGAAACTCCTTCCTTGGTATCTCCATCTCAAGGCCACCATCTTTGAAAACAGAGTTATAACCACCCACCTTCTCCAAAAAGGTAACTCTTAACCCTGCACCAGTATTGTTGAGGACTCTTACAATGTCATATCCACAACTTTCCAAGTCATCACGAGTCCAATCAACACTCAATTTCTTGTACACTGCCCAAATCTCACCCGTCTTAGGGTAGATACTGTATCTATTCTTTGAAGTTGTCTCCACTCGTACCTGATGAGAGAATGTCAAGGTTGTATCATAAGTCTCTTTTTCACGACCTAAACGAAACTTCCCACACCCATAGGGTAATGACTTATCAGACCACCGGATCTCCTCCTCCAGAGGGCAAGCATCAAGCCAGGTAATCTCCACCTTGAAGTTTGTAGTGGAAACTTCCTTTATCTGACCATAGAACTTAGGCAAACTATCTATGTCACTATAGAGTGCCCAGATCTGACCAGGTTGGAACTTGTCTTCAGATTTATCTGCTTCAAAGACAAAAAATTCAGGATCAGGGTATTCAAAGTCTTCCCCTGCAGATGCTAGAGGAGGGGAATTATCACTTTTGGCAGCATTGGCAGGACCATTTTTTGCAGCATCTATATGTTCTGCCTCCGCTGCCTCGCATTCCGTCACATTTGATTCCCCTTTTCTGTAATCAACAGAACCATCAGCATTGCCCTTCCCACCATCTCTGTGCTTTCGTTTCTTCTCATAAACCCCATTCATTACACTAGGAGAAGGGCCTCGGTCATCTGTTTCATCTCTGCCATGGATATCCGTCTTGTTTGTATCTATGCGCTTCTTGCACTTTTCATTATCACTTGCAGATTTAGAAAAGGAACCACTGGCTTGAGTGTCATTACATTCAACATCCACCACCACATCATCAGAACTTTTCAAATGCCCAAACTCAACCTCTTCAACATCAGTAGGCAATGAAGCTGGATCTAGTTCATAAGATCCTTCAGGTACATCTGCTCTTTCCTTCCCTGTCATCCTGCAAGAAGGGATCCTATGGGAAAAGCGGAGGAGTTCACATGGCGGTATATGGAACGAGTCCTTTTCCTTGTTTCTTGTTGGATGAAACAGGCTTACGAACCCCTTCAACTTAACCATGCGTGCAACTTTTAAGCCATTCTCTTCATCATAATCAGAAAGGACTTGTACCACTTCATATTTAAAATATTCCCTATGCATGTCTGGATCAGAGCTCCACTTAATATTCCAGTCCTTAAAGAGGGCCCAAATGTCGCCTTTTCTGGGATATATCTTGTAGCTCCCTCTATCCCTTCCTTTATCACAAGAAACCAAATAGGAGAACGAACAGAAATCTACTTCGCCCTTACTACCATTTTTGAAGTTCCCACATGCAAAGGGCAATTCCTCTTCAACCCAATCAACCTCATCTCGGTTACCAGGATCAGGACAGGGTTCTAGCCATATAACATCCAACTTTGACTGTTCTGAAATGATCCTCTTAATACGAGCATAGAATCTCGGCATACATCCATTTGTATCATAAGCGGCCCAAATCTGATCAGCTGCAAACTGGCTTTCTGTTCTATCCTTGTCAAAATCAGTGAACTCTGGTTCGGCATAGGTCATGGATTCAGAATTTGATTGGGTCTTGTACTCCGAATTGAGAGAAAAATCTTCATCAGAGCTGTCTGCATCTTTCAAGTTCTCCACTTTTCTTCCAACATCTGCTTGTTTTTTCCCATTTTTCTCAAACTGCCCATTTCCATTTGCCAAGCTTTCTCCGGAAGGGATGTTGCCTTTATATTTATCTTTTTTCTTATCTTCAAAAATGGGTCTCGCTCTAGCTGCTTCTGTTGTTTGATCAGCATATTCTTCCTTGTTCTGCCTCTGATCATCTGACTCGCCAGAGACCCCACCCCTCCTCGACCTTTTTGAACTAGGAGGGTTAGCAAAGTCATCATCACTTCCATCTTCATTATAAGTAACTTGCTGCTTCTGCCTAGTAGACCTCCGCGGATAACGGTTACTGGTTGTTTCAACAGTCTGACTGGCAGGAATATCATCAGCAGCAGAGGCCTCATCCTCATCACTGCTGTCAGTATCACAGCTCTCGCTAGATTCTTCTTCTATTATCATTTTCCTCCCCCTCTTACGGCTCTGTGCTCGCTTACGACCTTCCTCAGGCTTCTCCTCTTGAGACTTGGCCCTTTTTTCAGCTGCTTTACTTTGAGATCTTCCACCAAATTCAGAGCGGCTTTCTGTTTTCGAGGACTCTGGCATCGTTGCACTCTGAGAAACCGAGCAAAAAGAGGAGTTTCCAGCAGTACCTTGATGACCTGCTTTAGGAGCACTCTGACCTAGAACCTCTTTTTGCTGAGGAATTCCGGACGGATTCCAATACTGTCCTGAGTTAGCTCCTGCTTGTGTGCCTTGGGCATTAATAGCATATGCAATAAAGGGCTTCTGACAGTTTTGACATCGTAGAGCTCTATTCATAACACTCTGATAGTATTGATACCTTATACCGCAAAAAGGACACACTGTCCAAAAAGTCAAGGGTAGTGTTTGCTGCTGACTCATGCCTGGGAACTGTGAAGCAGCATCATTTGGAAATTTGTTCTGAATATTTGGTTGTTTCCTAGCATGTGAATTCTTATTCATGTGTGGAGGAGCCTGTCTTGCACCAGTGGTTCTAGTGTTCACTGCTCTCTTCATGTCATACAACGACCGTTTCGATTGGTCAGTGAGGACCCTGTTCGCTTCCCCAATTAATTTGAAAGCAGCCTCTGCACCCGCAAAATTGTTTTTATCAGGGTGGAGTAGAAGAGCGAGCTTTCGGTATTGCTTCTTGATGGATGCTTCATCTGCTGTCTGTTCTACTTGAAGAATACCATACCAATCCAATTCAGACCCAGCAACTTTGACCACAGAGGAGCAATGCACATTGCAGACAGTAAGCATCTGAGAGATGTTTTCAAGCTCTGGGAAGAGCTGTTGGGCCTTGAGAGCAATCTTTCGAGCCCCCACAAAATCCTTACTTTGCATCTTCTTTTCAGCAATGTCCTTGGCTCTAATAGCCTCTTCCTTGTTGCACTCCATTCCAAACAAAAATTAGAAAAATAACTGAGCTCGGTTCCTTCACATTAATAATGTAAAACCAAAAATGCTACTCTTCTGCCTCATGTTCCCTTTGATCACAAGCCACAGTGGAAGAGCTACAGATGATCCGGATCCCCACCCAATGACTAGAATGCTGCTGCTCCCAAAAATAGTGACTGCACTGAATTCAAAAATTCATTATTTTAGCTCAGCATTCACAAAACCCAAAAAAGCAAAACACTTTCAGAATCAAATTAGAACCTATTCAACACAAGACTTTAGTATTACAATACCGATGAATGTGAGAGAGAGAGAGAGAGAGGGGAAAATGTTTATTTATTTAATTTTTTTGGAATGGTAAGAAAAGTTTAATACTACATCAAAGTATGAACATTCAACACAAAATTACAATTGGACTACTTTTGGCACCCTGTCGATTTTGGAGGTTAGGAAATTATTCCAGAGCCTTATGTTGTGTCATGACTTGATAGTTCATTGGCATATGAAAGAACAATTAATAAATTTGATTGCTTAATGCAGCCAGTTTCAGGAAGCTTAGAATAATTGAATCAGCTTCCATAGGGCTTTTAAAAATACAAGGTGAGGCCCAATGATGCCTAACGTCCAAGTCATATGTGACAGCCAATATCTTGGCTAAACCTTTGCAGAGATGATATGTTGTGGATGTGCACAACGCACCCATGGGATGAGTGACATTACCCATTTTGTGATTTTTTGCAAGTCCAACTGGAGTTTTATTCTATTTTGGTGTTTCCTATCACAAACTATAAATGATTTAAGAGCCTCATTGAGTTAAGAGATGCATTGTTTTTGTATTAGGAACATGTAAAGAGTTGGTCGAAGGTGAGTACAAGTAGGAGATCTCGACTTGGAACCTGTCATAAGGTCTTCAAATACATGTATATGGACATTGCAATCCCACTCAGCAGTTTCGTCTTTGGTGTTGGTGACGACTCCAGACCCTCCCCTTTAGTGATCTCTTGACTTGGAACTTGTCATAAGGTCTTCAAAGTTCAAATACAAGTATATGGAAATTGAAATCCCACTCAGTAGTTTTTTCTTCGGTTTTGGTGATGACTCCAAACCCTTGACGCAGCGTGGGCAAGGGAAGAATAGCCAACAGACTTCTAAGGGTTAGGGATGGGGATCCATAGGATCGAAACAGCCTTGGTCTCACACCAAGACAAACCACCGAGAGAAATTCTCAAGGAAAGAGATTTTATTAATCAATGAACTTCTTGAACAAAAGAGATGACAATCCTTTATATAGGCATTGCTTTCCTAATTCTGTTCTTGGAAACAATTCCAATTGAAATTAAATTCTAAATACTAATATAAACTTTCTAATAAAATCAAATCTATATCCCTAAATTTTAGCTACTCATGATTTAAATAAATGGAAAAACAGGAAAGAATCCTAGGCTTGCACAATCTTGAGATTTTAATCTCTTTAATGGGCTTTGGTGGACTTGAGCCTCCTGCTGAAACTCTTGGGCCTATGGGCTGGCCAACCTCGCGTCTGGCCTGCATCAAACCTCCTCTTTAGTGATGACTTCATTGGTAATCCCTAGGTGCCGGCACCTAGGATTTATCACATGCAGTGGAAGACCAAGTGCCACCACTTGGGCAGTCTGTCCTGACAGAAATTGATGCTTGAGAAGGTAAATCCCCCAGTTTATTTATTTATTTTGCTATCCAATCTGATTATCCACCACTCACCCATCACTTTTCTATTTTTAATTAACACAAATCTGCACCAAACCCTAGTGATGCAGTTGAATAAAATACAAAAATGGGCTCCAAAGGGGACCCGCCTTAAATTGCACAAGACAAAGGAATTTCAACAAGGCCACTTGTGCAAATCCCCCCCGTCTCGTATAGGAGCCAGTACTCCTGTTTTCTTTAGAATTCTTTGCTTTAATGGTTGAGATTGCACGTCATTTGAGCAAAGGTTGTAGAGTTATTACCTTCTTCTATTAAGAAACATAGAAAAAGGAAACCAATGAAAACATAATAATAAAAGGAAAGTAGACCAGTTGGCCAATTTATTTTTCTGGGATTTATTCTATGAGATTTAAAAGAGCCCTTCTGATGGCGTAGCCCGGAGGCCACGGTGAAGATCTACACCTCCGACAGTGAGATTAAACCCTAAGACTCAAAACCCTAAGATCACTATGGGGAAAATACCCAAAGGTAGCTCACGAGAACACTTCTCAACTTTGATTATCAATATAGCATAAACATTATAATAGGGGACTCCTCTATATATAGAGTAACACTCTTTCTTAATAACCAAGACATTCTAAAATAAGAAACTACCTAATCTTAATCAAAAGAGAATTTAGGAAGTAAATATACTACGCAACTCTACTAATTTAGAGACTATCTAAACTAATGATAGGGATCTCAAAATTAGAGATCATGTGGACAGACTACCTAAACTAATGATAGGGATCTTAAAATTAGAGATCATGTGGACCCCATCAAGCGGGTCGGTCCATCAGGGCCTACGGGTCCTGATCTTGGATCTCACTGCATCACCTTCCTTTGTAAAACTGTGAATTGTCTTTCTTTGTGAAAGAGACTGAATTCCTGTGTGAGTGTCTACTGTCTAGTGCAAGGTGGTGTCAGGCACAGATCTGCCTCTGGACTTGACTGCAGGCTCTGATGCGCACAACTGGGATCAGGGTGTTGGGCCTCAAGAGTCGAGACAGACATTGAGAGGCTGGAACCTGCCGTGCCTTGTGCCTTGTGCCTTGTGCCATGGGGCTCTTCAAACTTGGAAGTGTAGGCCTGGGTGAAGGGTGATGCTGCCCTAAACCCTCATGCTCATGGTACCTAGAGATGCCTTGAGTCTAGTAGCAATTGCTGGTTGGATCCGGGGAGACACCCACAAAGGCCCAGCGTGGCCCAAGTGATGGGCTTGAAGCTTGATTAAAATTTTGTTAGGCACCGAGCCGACTTGGTGCCTGTCGGCACCTGAATGAGTAGGTGACCGGGATCCAAAAAGGAAAAAAGCTCTGACTCAATCGAATTAGACTAGCAAAAGACTGAGACGGACCAGCATCAACCAGCATGGACTATGACATAATCACTCAAATGAAAACATAAAAATGAACTCATTTTTTTCATTTTTCCCGTGTATGAAATTTAAAGTGCAAGGGACAGGTCCTAGCATGGAATCCAAAACAACTTAAGTATATGAATAATGGAGCCTACAAGCAGTATTAGTTTGGTGGTGATCAATACAAGATAGATTATCAATGTCACATGAGATTTATCAATAAGAAGATGGGAGCTGGAGCATTTGATAATTTTAGGTATTTTATTCATTAGGTTTCCACAATTATCCAATAAGGACTGGTGATATGATTATGTTGATGAGGATAGGATCAAGCCAACTCAAAACTCAACACAGTTTGAAGAATTAGTTGCGCCCGTGGCATAGCCCCGGATCCGCGATCGACGAATAGATCAATCTACCACTAGGGCACACTCAGAATCATGAAACACTACATAACTGAACAGCACTACATAACTGAACAGGACATCCATTTAATTAGGAATCTTATTTTGAGAGTTGATTTATTTAGAAGTATTTAAAATTAGGAGTTTTATTTAATTTGGATTGTTAGGAAAGTTAGTGATTTAGTTCCCTTTATTGTTTAGGAAAGTATTAGTGTCCAAGTAATAGAAGGGAATGATCCTACTCCATATAGAGTTGGCAGCCTTCATTGTAATCCATGCTTACTTCAATTAATCAAAGATTTCTCTGAGTTTTATCCAAGTTTTATCTCTTATCATGGTGTTATCACTGTCGTGAGTGTGCCCTAGTGGCTGAATACATCTTTGGATTCGATCAATCCCTTGAGAGATTGGTCTAGTTTTCCAATCGAGAATCCAGGGCTGTATCACCCCGTGGCCACAAGCAATTACACCTTAATTAATATCATGGTTTGAGGTCTTGCTATGAGAGTTAAGGTATACATGGGTATCATATATTGGGAATTTTGGTGCTCTATTTGTGTTAAAATGGTCCTTCCATTCATTAGCTACAAAAATGATGAACGCCGGTTACACCGCACTAGCCTTAAGGAAAAATAAATATTTCTACAATTGATTTTGGATACAATACAATGATCATATTTAATAAATATCTCTATAAATGATTTAAGATACAATTCAATGATCAATTTACATTTTTTTAGCAGTTTCCATTATTTATTAATTTTAAACTTTATGTTTTAAAGACAAGCACGCGAATACCTGTCCAGCTCAGGTAGCATTGACTTGTCTCCATCCCAATTGGCACGACATCCGCAATGGGATTTAAAATTTTGGTGATGGCACATTTCCCTCTTATACTTGGATAAAGTCCAAGGTGTGTTAGGCTCAGTCCTGTGTGCAAGGATCAAAATAGCGGTGGCGGCAGGCGTAGCGGCCAATAGCCAAAACGTTACGTAGCGGGCAATACATAGCGGCATAGCAGTGTAAGTTTTTTAAGCGGTCAAAAGGATTCAAATCTTGTCTAACAGTCAATCTTATGTTTTATTTGTGATTTGGAACCATTTAAAGGTAGACGACTTTAGGAAAGGCTATTGAGGAGAAAAAATAGGACAAAATGATTATTTAAATTAAAACTGCTTGGCTCTACAGCCTATACTAGGTTTTAAACCGTAGCACCGCTATTTTCAAAATAGCATAGCGGACTCAAACGCTACGGTTGATAATGTGACCGCCACGCTACATAGCGGCCACTATTTTGAACATGCATGTGTGTCCCTTCGAACTCACTCTTTTTCTAACCTCTGCTGTTCATGCTCATGAGCTAAACTAAATTGATATAACATTCAATCACACACACAGTGTAAAATCTTCTATTAATCCCTAGTGATTGTCATTTATTTCAGTATCTTTTAAAGCTGTCGAATAGCTTGGAACACTGGATTTTGAGTCTCAAGGCCGCCCCAATCATACCCTCGACCACACATACCTAGGGGTTGTAAATACCTCCCAACTTGCAGGGCCTTGTTTGCATGTCAGTGGGATGCATTTCAGAGATGACTTTCTTTCTGTTTGGGTAATTTTGCAGTACCTCTTTCAGTCAAATGCTCAACCCAGCATAAACTGTACATGTGCTGTTTTAGGTTGGAGTTGTTACTGGGTGCTTGGGCTGTTGTTATATCAAGCCACAGTCGCATCCGTAAATCTGAAGATTGTTTGTTCCACTATGGAATTGGAATGAATAATACATCTTGCTAAGTCTGAGCAGGATGTTTTGTTTATTTGAGTTGATGAATGTAACAGTTAAGAGTTGATTAGTGCTGGGGCTTTCTTTATTTTGGTAAAGCATTCAAAACTAACAAATTTTATATAAACACGGCTGAGCTGCACTACTTAATTCAGTATTTGCATCACCCAGCATCCATGTCCCACACTCCAAGCCTCATAACCACGCCTAATACTCTGACAATATTCTCGGTCCTTACTGCCCATAATTCCAGGCACCACAACCCATTCAAACACTAGACTGTTTGACCCATTCAGCTCTAAAAACTATAGCAAAAATTCCCCTGTATATAAACCCAAGCCTCCACAATCAAATGGTCATTCAATACCTCTCCATCAGAGACAACTCCATCCCTAACTCTGCACCTCAACCTTGTCCAAAAACCCAGCCTAATCAGTTGCCGTAAGTTCTGCCTCACTCCAAATTCCAAACACTCAAGCCCCCAAAAAGAAGCAAAATTCGATATTACAAGGTTCCAAACCAGAACCCATCATAATACAGCACCCTAAACTCAATCCTAAATCACCACAATTGATGCAACCCCGGATCCACGATCGGAAAAATAGACCAATCTCCCAGGGGATTGATCGAATCCAGACATGGATTCAGCCACAAGAGAAAACTCAAATAAAACTCAGGAAACCTTGATAGATAATAACAAACATGAATTACAACGAGGCAGCCCACATATATATATATATATATATATATATGGGATCAGCCTTCTGTAACTTGGACACCAAGACTTTCCTAAACAATAAAGGAAACTAAACTTCCCTAATAATCCAAATTAAATAAAACTCCAAATTTTAAATACTTCCAAATAAATCAACTCTCTAAATAAGATTCCTAATTAAATGGATGTCCCATTGGGCCTATGGACTAAGCCCAATGGGTTGGCCGCCCATGGTCTGGCCCACAACAACAATCCGGCAATCCAATAAGCCTTAAAGCTGTCTCAATACCAGTCTTAATCCATTCATAACAACAACCCAATGAGAGCACACAGCCAACCTTGAGTCAGCCCCAAACTGCCTCAAGACCTTAAACAATAGCAGCCTATTCTCAGCAAAATTCCTGTACTGAACAGCCATCAAACAAACCCTCCCTTGGTGCCATGTGGCACTCCCACGCACCAGAAACAGTCCTTGCACCCAGTCCCTTATCCAGCCTCACAAAATGCCTGCCAATATCCCAGCCACAAACTTATCAAACCCTAACTTTGTACTAGGGCTATGAACTGGGCCCTTTTATGAGGATACCCGGCCCTATCTAGCCCTCAAAAAGCCCACAAAATGAGCATTTTTCTTTTTCTTAAAAGCCCAAGGGCCAAGCTTGGACAAAATTTTTGTTGACATGCCAATTTGAGAGCTGGGCTTGGACAATACTAGGCCGGGCCGGGCCTGGATAAAAGAGCAAGGTTGCATCAAGTAGATTGACAGCCGGTGTAAAACTTTTGTCACTACTACAACATGAATCGTGTACCAAGCCCCAACAAATTTGGGACAATTCTTTGATGAAGATGGTAATAATGTTGACCAACAGAATAGGGCATCATGATGACGATGACGACAACGATGTACAAGGAAGTTGGCTGAATGTGAGTTTAAGTAGAACATGCTGACTCGGAGCATAAGCAACTACATCTTTAAATACATGTATGGGTGTTCCAAACCACACAATAAGATTTACTTGCTTCTATTCAAGATTGTTGGTTTTGGTGACAATTTCAGACCCATCACCACAGTGATCACTCCATTCAACATCCCTTAAGTGTTAAATTATCACAAGAAAAGGAAGCCTGAGTGCCACCTCTCCAGTGCATCCTATTTCAACATTCAGTACCTTCTTTTTTTTCCAATTTTGGCAAACTTAGCAAAAGTAGGCTTCCCTAAAATCATGAAAGAAAAGTCTTAGCTCTCAAAACAACATAAAGTGGAATACAGCTTCAAGGAAATAAAGTTTATCAAATAAAATCCTCCTAAGAGAAGTGAAGACATTGTACGAAGTAGAAAGAAAAAAGTTGGAATCTATGATGCCCATTTAGGGGCAGGGACAAGGATTTTACACACAAAAATTGAAGTATTGGATATGATACAGCACTATATGTTGCCCATTTTGAAGTACCCATGCATCATAGGTTGGAATGTGGAGTGATAGAAATATGGACCAAGTGGGAAAAGAACTCACAAAGGCAAGCCGAGGTTGATAGTCAAAGATACCCAGACCATATATTATTGTTGACTCCTTACTAGAATATTGATAAGCTTAATGGCAGGTTATATCCAGTGCTTAATATGCATGTGTTTAGGAAGTATCATTTATCATACATTTTGTAGGATATCAATAATTCCCTTTAGAGCACTTTGCCTTCTTCTAGGATTAACTCTATGATGCAGGCAAGAACAGAGTCCTTGCCAATATCTGCAGCCAGATTTCAGTTTTTGTACAGCCTAAGAAAGTCTCATGCCCAACAAAAAGGATCATAAAATAACAGTTCCAATTATCAACCATATATTTAAATCAATTTGAATCCTAACAGCTCTAAGTTTCTTATCCAAAAACTTTAATTTGAACAAATCCAGTAGATACATTAGACTTCTAATCTAATCCGGCAAGTTAAGACACTTGTCACAACTTATCCTAGATGCACTTGACAAATAATAAAAGATTCCTCAAAGATAAAATCACTTCTAATTGATTAATGATTTGGTGGATCCATGTGGGTCCCATGTGCAAGGGATGCATCATTCCCTCCTGGTTGGAGGAAACATGGCCTCCAGTTCATATGTGGTGCCTTCTTCCTCCTAGATCAAACACCAAACGGACTAGGACAAAGATTTACTATAATTTTGACTCATTTTGGATCTTTCTTTGAATACAAATGATAGTTGGATGATCTATGTTCTTGTTGAATCAGATTGGAGTCACTCAATGGTTGGATCTCTCCATACACTCTGACCATCTGATCTGAAATCTTCTTCTGTTCATTCACTAGATTCACTTGAAACCATGACCTGACCACCAGTTGAATAACATGTGGTCGCTCACTGACAACAAAAGTAAATTCAATTGTGCCAGATCCATCTGATGCACTTGGTCAAAACTTAATATCATGATAGATCCACTTCAACATTATCTTCATCTTTTAAATGGCCAGTTTCCAATACATCATCCATCGTCATTATTAATTGATCTTTTACTTAATATACTAGAATTTTCTTCTTTGATCTTTTTCTGCCATAGGATCTTCTGGTTCTAGATTCATTACATGGGTTTAATCAGTCGGAGGATAATTAGTCGCCACCTTAAGAAGTTGCAATTGTTTATCTGCATTTTCAACACCGAATCGAGGCAATCGCGAATCCCTTTAAATGCTGCATTTATTCTAGCACAAACCTTTCCCCACCAATCAAATGCTTGGACTTGCCTGTTCGTTGATCCAAACAATAGCAACATGGATGGATTCCCCCAATGATCAGAACCAAACATTTTTTCCCTGTCGCCTTAATGGGATCAAGACTTATTCTGATACCATATGATGGAGTCAAAATCAAGGTCCTTGCAAACATCTAGAGCAAGATTTAGAGGGCATATGGAAATTCTTAAACTCAAGAGCTTATTTGAGTTCTAGAGTTTAATTAAATTCATGGGCGTTTGATAAACCTCTAATTAGAGTCCTAATAAAATTAGAAGTAGAGGCAAACCCTCTAAAAAAGGTAGTTTCGAGGTTACTTTTAAATGAGAGCTCATTGGCTAAGAAGATGAGAGGGTCAATGTCCTTACTAAATTAGAAATACAGGCAAACCATCAAAACCAAAAAAGTAGTTCTGAGGTTACTTTTTAATAAGAATAGGAATGGGTCGACTTACATCCATTTTGGACAAAAATACCCACAATAAAATGATTTTATCCCTTAAATGCCCTCTGTGTATTTTTCTAAGCGCTCTTTAAAAAGACCCTCGGCCGAAACACAACCAAGCCCTCACCATAAGCGCAGCTCTTCCTTCCATGTAGCTCTACCCCTGGCACAGATCGATGGCCGCTCCAGTGAACTTAAAAATAGGTATGTTCGCCAATCGGACTAAACGTTAAAAATTAAAGATGTTTGTTCTAGACCTATTCCAACTAGCTATGATTAGGTTAAAATAAAACTTTCAAATAAACCCTTAGGTTCTTGCACAATCTCTACATGGACAACACCCAAAAGAAGAGAATCCATAAAACCAACACTTCCAATTAGTAAGACTGAAATCTTGTGCATACATCTTACTACATAAAGTTAAATCAATTCAAATCCTAATAGATCAAAGTTTCTTATATAAAAAAAAATAAAAAAAAATAAAAAAAAAAAAAAAAAAAAAAAACTCTAATTTGATTTAATCTAGTAGATAGATTAGAATTTAATCTAATTCCATAAAATGCGCCAAATCTTATCACAACTTATTAAGGACCCCTAATTGCATTTGACAAAAAATAAAGATTCCTAGAAGAAAAAACTCACTTCTGTTTTGATTGATTGATTATTTGCTGGACCCAATGTGAACCCCAAGGGCTGCATCAATTTCCTTCCTAACTCCCATATCGCCACAATCTAGTTCATTATTCACTCATTCACATACAAAGCACACCATAGAAAGAGAAAGGGGAGAGGGAGAGGGAGAGAGAGAGAGAGAGAGAGAGAGAGAGAGAGAGAGAGAGAGGACTTGCAGCCAAGTGACTCTTTTTTATTCCTATTGGTACGTAATCATGAGTCATGACAATATAGACAATGGATACTACACAAAAAAAAAAAAAAATGACAGCCCTAAGCATTTCGTCTCTTTTTTCATAAGCAACATAACTTCAACCAGCAACCTTGTGGTAGCTAAAATGAGCACCCTCCCCCAGGGCTAGGGCTCTTTTCAGGCTCTGAGCGTCATATAATCTTACCAATAGCTTACAAACGTACATCAAAGGCAACAAAAGAAATTAAAAAAAAAAAAAAAAACCGACTCACACTCAACTCCTTGGTTTGACAACTAAGGATCAAACAATTGGTTCCATATTTGAGCTAAGGTCCATCACACCACTTGTAAACATACCCACAATCCACACTGTTCCAATGGCATTACCAAATAATACCGCCATTCCCAAAATCAAACCCTAGATTCTGATACCTGAAACAATCATCCCAACAACACAAATCCTTCTAAAAAAAAGGAATGATTGCAGCATGCAGAAATCTTCACAGGAAACATTATAGAAAAAAAACACACAAATAGAAAACCATACCACACAAGCTAAGCCAGGTACCCAGCAAACAAAAGAAAATTAAGATTTAATTGAGAGAGAGAAGAGCAACAAAAAAAAAAACTTTACAAATTAAGCTACAAAATCATAATCACATGAATCTCTAAACCAAAAAATCCATCACAAACCCTAGCTCTCACCACCCCAATTCCATCAAACTCCCAAAATGAAACTAAAACCCTAGATTCCAAAACACCCCAAAAACCAAACCCCCAAACCCCCCAAAAAACAATCCCCTCACATCAAACATACCCAAATAGGTATCAAATGAACAAAACAAAAACATCAACTGAAACAACCCCAATGCTCGAATCCGTCCCCATTCCTTGAAAACACGACTCAAAACAAACTTCTCGCACCATCAAAACTGATAAAATATCGGACCCCACGAAACCCTAGAACCAAAAACTCCAGTTCAGAAGCTGCAAAGAGAGAGATTTCCATGAAAAACAAAAAAAACAACAAAAAAACAGATGAATGGAATGCAAATAGAGAGAGCAGATGGAGATAGATTGAGAACTCACTCTAGGGCTTCTCGAAGATATAGAGAGAGAAAGATAGAGATTTCGCCTTCGGACGGGGATTTTTTTAGAGAGAGAAAGAAGCAGAGGGAGAGCGGGAGGCGCTGCCGATGCGCGCCAAGCGAAAATCAGCGAACGAAAGCCGAAAAGAAGAGTCGAAACGATACAACCATCTCTCTCTTCCCCTTTTGTATGTGCCTTGTGTGGGGCCCACCTTGACCAAGTAGGCAAGTACCTCTACTTGGGAGGTGGGGCCCATCTGTCTTAGGGGGTTGATCAACGGTCGTGATTTGATGCCTCCCATCCCTTTGTGGGCCTCAATGCATTGATGGGTGTTGTGATTAGGTCAAAAATTGGTGATGTTTTTGGGGGTTCAATATGTAGGGAGGGAAAGGTGAAATGATATTTGGACTTTGAGCTTTAATGAGCGTTTTCCATTGGTTAGGACCGGATATAATTACTTGAAACTAGTTCGGATCCTTGTTGGATCCATTCCCAATGGGCTGGGCCGAGATACATTTTTCCGTCATTTTAGATTAGAACTCGATATTAGATTGATCACGCATAAAACACATAAATCACAACTCACAAGACTTCGTGTTTTACAAGTAATCGATGTAGAAATGGGACTTACCAAATTCAAAGAGTAGAGGTTGTTAATTTATGAACCTACATAAAATTTTCTCCTACGGATATTGATGTTTTGCTCTCACCATCCAAGTGTAATGACGCCTGTATGGGACCATTGGCCTCCCTGATTTTAGGGTGCTGACCATGGCTACCAGGACATCCATACATGGGAACATCCATAGGAGAAAATTTCCCTCGACAGCCACATGTCGAGACCAATTGATTTCTTATGAATGTAGAATATAAATCCGGAGTAGAGTATAGAACCAGATCTTATACTGCTCAATTTCTCATTACAACCATGTCACAAATGACTTAGTTTAGGGCTTAGGGCAGTCAAGGTGTGCTTAGGTATGAATGAAGTCATCTAGGTTAGATTTCTCTAAGATTAAAATCTAGAGTGCTCATGCATGGAGAATCCACTAGATATCCTAACATCTAACTTTGGAGATGTTTGCCTTTATTAGATGTGATAATATCTCAATTTCACCATCATATGGAGTGGCACTACTTTTGGGATTCTTCATTTTTCTTCATCATTTAAGCATGGCTCATCCTTTCCCTTCTTAGGTCCATGAACTTTCTATATATTCTTCTTCCCCTTAGTTTGGCAAGTTCATGGTCATGCAAACAAAACCAATTTGTATACTTTCTTCTTATTTCTTCATTGAGTAAAGCTACTCTGTGTAGGATGTGTGTCAATTTTGGGTGATTTTACACCAACACATACCAGTTGATTTATGCTATTATCAATGTTAATATTTTGGGCTTTTTCATCTTGAAAAAGAAAAAACCTGATTTATACTATTATCCTGGCTAGCCTAACAATGGTGAGTCTGACCATTATCCTGGACATCTCTTCCTAACCAAGTTCAAAGACCATTAAACCTATAGGGTTGGCAAACAGGGGCAGCAGGTGGGTAAAGGGGTGTGCAGAAAATTTTCTGGTTCAGCCACTGGTGGCAATACTGACCCGGCCCATTGGCCTGACCCAATTTTAACTGGTATTTGACTCTCCAAAATAAACCCTAACCCAATAAACCTAGGGTTAACCTGCATGAACCCTATATATTGCCTCCTTGTTTTTTTTTTTCTTTTTTTTGTTTTTTGCATTTATTGAGTAACCCACATATAGGGGTTAGGGTTCTATCTTAGAACGTGTGGATGGTGTGGTCCACCTTGGCGCCTAAAGTTAAAAAAAAAAATTCTTGTTTTTGGTTTCTAGAAATTTTATTGGACTTGGAAACTAAGGGTGTCTTTGGAATCGTGACATTTAGATGTTCCCATGTTCCCACGAGATGAGTTTAAAGAAAACAAAAGTGTAAATCATTGTTTCGAATTTTGTTCTCATGGGAAGGACTCCCAAAATCTTAATCCGATGGCATAAGAAGTTTAGAACAAAAAAAAAAGACTTTACTTTTTTAAGAAATTACCTGCTGGCATGGTTGTTTCATACTTATATCTTAATGTCTTTTAAAGAAAATTATTTAAAGACTCTGAATCCTCACACTCACTGGCACAAATCTCTTTCCATTATCCAGACAAGAAAAGACCAAGAGGTCATATCAATAATACACAATTTCAAAATTCTTTCCTTCTTTTAAACAAAAATAAAAAAACAATATCCTTTCTCTACTAAATGACAAAAAAATCCTCTTTTTACACAAAAAGTCAAAGAAGATTCCTTATCAAGCCACTTAAAATAAAAGACTATCATAACCCCCTTATATTTTATTCTCTCTTGGTTTGATAATTCACCTTACTTTACAACAATTCACCGTCCATCTAAACACGCTTCTTAATCTCAAAGAAAGAGGCCTGACTTTGTAAATCCTGAATATTGGTCGCCAGGGGCGGATCTAGGGGAGCACCCCCCCACCATATTTTTTTTTAGTTTTCTTTAAAAAAAAGGCAAAAATTAGCCCCTCCTTCGGATGGATGGCCCCTCCAATGTTATCATATTAATTATTAGTAATATAATCTATGTTTTCGAAAAAAAAAAAGCTAAATAATAACTGATTTTATGGGGAGAATCAGATGAAAGAAGAAAGGGAAGGAAAAGAAGCAAATAAGAAAGAAAATAAAATAAAAGAAGGGATTAGGGATGGATTATAAACTATTTATCTAAATCTAGAGTCGCCGTCGCCACTCACATACCTTGATTTGAGATCATCATGGTTTGATTGGAGAGCTTATTGTTGGGACTTAGAGATGTTGTGAAAGGGTTTAGAGTTATGGTTGCTTCATCACAGGTATGGAGAAGAAGGGTTGAAGAAAGCAACCCTTCTTTTGCTTAGGTTGAAAATTTTGATATTGAAACAATAATCGATGATTTCAACTCAATGAAAAAACGAGAGCACAACTTTAATAATTTTTATTGTGTATTTTATTTTTATTTTATTTTTACTGCGCGCCCCACCACCACCCCCCCCCCCCCCCCCAAATGAAAAACTCCCGGTTCTGCCCCTATTGGTCAAAATGGTCACAATCACAAAAGGTGGGCTCATATTATAATTTCTATAATATTGGGACCACATTAGAAGGCCTCGTGTTTTAATTTGTAAAGGTGGGCACCATGTATGATTTTTAAAAGAAGGTCCCATATCCACAGTCACAAAAAATGGTGGCCCCTCTTTATAATTCTTAAAGATGGGTCATATGGTCACTATCGCAAAAAGTGGAGCCAAGCCACATTATAAGTCCTATAAATGTAGGCCAACATTGTGAATCCTCTGAATGTGGCCCGTGTTCTAATTTCTAAAGGTGTGTACTACATTGTAGTTTTTAAAGGTGAGTCCCAATTTACAATCAATGAAAAAGATGGCCTCACATTATAATTACTATAAAGGTGGGTCCACATTGGAAATGATGTGGGTCACATGGTCACAATCACAAAAGGTGAACCCACATTGTAATGCTATGAATGTGAGCCTCATGTTCTAATTTCTAAAGGTGCATATGATGCTGTAATTTTTAAAGATGGGTCACTTTTTTACATTCACAAAAAGATGGCCCCACATTATAATTTCTATAAAAGTGGGTTCACATTGTAAATCCTACGAATATGAGCCCCATGTTCTAATTTCTGAAGGTCGGTACTACATTGTAATTTCTACAGGTGGGTCCTATGTATAACATTATTAGAGTGGTGAAAACAATAAAAGGTGGCCTCCACATTGTAAGTCCTATGTTCCTCTTGCTTCCGTTCCGTAGAATAAAACTTTAATAATGCGACCAAACTAGTTGTGTAAGGCATGTTCTCAGCATTGTAATTTAATATAATTGTTAAGTCCATAAATTTGCATACTTTCTTTTTTCTGCATCATTTATGTATCATTTCAAGTAGAGTTATGGACTTAATTAGGATAAATGCATCATTTATTTTACACAAATTCATCATTTTATGCATTTTCCCCTCAAAATTGATAATTCTGACATTTCATACACATTTCTTGCATTATTTCAACTTTTCATGCAAATTCCTAATCTTTCAAAAATTCCTAGTTGGATTAGGACTCTTCACGGAGGAGTTCTGGTTCGATTAGGACTCTTCAGTACTTCACTGGTTGAGCTTGTTTGCGTAAGAAATAAGATTAATTGTGGGACTCGCAAAACCCTAAGGAAGACTTTGAATAGTCCTAGTTTCATCAAAACTCTATTACATGACCCACTTTAAAGCACACATAGTCATCTTGAAAGCCTGCATTACTGAGTAGAAGCTAAGAAAGAAGTAAATTGAGGAGTTCACCAAGTAGACCCCACACATACACACATATGAAGGTCAACTAGAGGGGTGTCCACTCATCTTGCACAAGTCCAAGAGTCCTAGTTGAAGTGAAAGACATCTTGTGGGGCCCACCATTCAAGCAAAAGAGATGTCCCACATGGCCGGGTCCATATTAGCCGCATATTTGAAATAGTTTGGATTATCTCTTAGATAATTCAAAGAAGATAAATCTGGTGGAAGATAAAAGCCCAGGAGTACTTTTGAATGAGCCACAACTTGATCCTCATTCCTTGGATTCAAATTCAAATGCGTGCAAATAGAAAGTCATTTTCAATTTAAGATTTAAAAAAGTCAATTCTGATTTTTCTAAAAACAACATATCTTAAAATGATCATTTCTCTCAATCCAAGTGTCAGATCGGCACAATCGACCAACCATTGGAAAGATCTTTCAGAGTAAACGTTCAAGGAGCCCAATACTGCACAAATCAGAGCTAAATTGATTAAGTTATGAGGCCAAAAAATTGAAAATACATTTTTAGGTAGGATTGCATATAAAATTTGCACCATTGAAGTATAACTATTGCACATCCATCCGTGGGGATCTCATCTGAAGATTAGCTAAGCTGCCACCTCACCTCATCTCGATAAGATCTCCCTTTCATCTCTGGATATCACTCTAATCCCAAGTTACAAAAGGTGTCAAGATATAATGAACCAAGTGAAGCCAGAAACTATAAAAAGAGGCCACCCTGGGAGGCTCAGGGACATTCTTTTCCCAACATCCGTGGACATGCCCTCCACTCTCCCCTCTCTCTTCTTTCTCCTCTTCTCTAATAAATGTAACTTAAGAATTATCTCTAGGTATTCTGGAGCCATGTTTTATAAATTAGGACTATAACCCTCTGTTTGGGAAGGAGGTAAAATGAGGGGAGCGAAAAAAAAAGAGGGGAAAATGGAGAGAAAGTGGAAATTGATGGTGTTTGGGAAGGGGGGAGGGAAAGTGGGGGTAAATTTCATGTGGGGCCCACCTTAAAACTTTCCTCTAAAAAGTGGGGGGAAAATAGGAGGGAAAGAGGGAAATCTTCATCATTTTACTAAATTGCCATTTTCACTTTTTCACAAAGTAAGGATAAATTAGTAATTTTCTTTCTACCTCACAAACAAACAAAACCTTACTTTTTCACTTTTATTTCCCCAACTTTATGACTATCCAAACAAGAGGAGGTAAAATTAATTTTCTCTCCCCTCCCCTCCCCTCCCCTTCATTTTCCTTCCCCCTCAAATTTTCCCTCCCCCCCCCCACCCCCCTTTTCCCAAACATAGTGTAAGAGAGAAATTTGAGAGATTTACTATAATCATCTAGAGAATTTAATAAAGAAATTCTAAAGTTCTTTTGCTACGGAGGAGTAAACTGCCAAGATCAGGATATTTGATGAAGTTAAGTAACTGATTTACTGTTTCTTTATGCAATTCAATTTAGTAGTTTAATTATCTATGTTTAATGCATGCTTAATTAATGATCTTAATAAATCTGTCTTTACGTCTATGACGAACCTCTGATTTTATTTCTATTGAATTAGTCTTTAATCTTGTATGCTTTCTTAATAGATTATGCTTATATTTAAGCTCTTTGCTAGTCTATGTTTGATTGATATGTGATATTTAGATGGTTTCAATTTTTTTATGAGGTGAAGGAGGTTTTTGCTTTACTTTAAATTTCTGAAAAAAATTGTGTTTTTTATTAGACAAATCACCCAGATCAAAAACATTGAATTGTTACTAATCTAAAGTAATTTGAGATAAAGCTATTTAAATGATTGGATAAAGAGAGTTGCTAATGTCACAACTCAAGCTTCTCTTTCAACATCCCTTTTACTCATGACCAATATATCCATATGTAAAATTACCTCAAAGGACATCCATCAAAATCTCTCCGTCCTCAACTTCTTCCTACACTCACCCACACCCACCCTAACCCCCCAGCCCAACTACCATCGTCCCCTCTGGCAGCACCGCTGTATGGGGAGAGGGACAAAGAGAGGGAGAGAGAGGGATAGGGAGAGGGCGGCGGGTGGCGACAGGGAGGGAGGGAGGAAGAAGGAGGAGAGAGGGTGGCGGGCAGGGCGGCAGCATGGAGAGGGAGGGAGAAAGAGGGAGAGGGAGAAAGACAAGGAGAAGGAGAGAGAGAGAGAGAGAGAGAGAGAGAGAGAGAGAGAGAGAGAGAGAGAGAGAGAGAGAGGACAGCATGCGGCACCAGGGAGAGGTAAAGGGAGAAGGAAAGGGAGAGAGAGATAGGGAAAGGGAGAGAGACAGGGAGAAAGAGAGGGAAAGCGGGAGAGAGGGTGACAATAGGGAGAGGGAGTGGGGGGAAGAAGGGGAGTGAATTGAGAAGGTAGAGAAGGGTATTTTGGGAATAATTGAGTGTGTAGAAAGAAATTTTGGAAAGAGAAGGGATGTGGAAAGCGAAGCTTGGGTTGTGGCATTTGCAGCTCTCTTGCATAAAAGTGGTTTACTTACTTACGTGATGGATCATGATAATTTGATCTAATTTCATCATCTTTGTTATTAATTTTCTGCGCTTTAGTTTTATTCATTGCACACACATCACTCTTGAATATTAATTGATTCTTATAAAAATTCAGATTTATATTAATGAACTTAAAAAGGCTCCCTGTGGGTTTTGACATGTAATTGCCACTGTCTCAACAAGATAACCATATACTTGCATTTTTAATGGATTGAAATAAATTCCATAACAATAATGTTGCCAAACAAGTACTACAAAGTATAGTCTTGACACAACTCAATCTCAGCACAACTTGATCTTAACATAAAATTGAAAACAATATGAGAACGACACCAAATGGGCCCTAACAGGAAACTTCATACTCAAGTTACTAATAAGAGGGACAGTCCTAATAAATTACGAAGAAGTTGAAGTGAGTTGTAAACCACACGTGTGAGGCTTGCTCTCGCTCTCGCTCTCTCCCTTTCACACACCCAACATATGATGGAGTCAAGTACACGTGTGATTGTATTATTTAGTTATGATATGTTGAAAGAGATTATGTGATTAAGGTTGAATCTAATAGTTGGTATCAGAGCCATTAGTTAATTTATATTTTATTTGAATAATTGGATAATAGAATATCAATTTCTATTCATAATCAAGTTTGATCACATGATTCATGTTATTATTTATGCGCGATTTCTATTCTAATATTTGTGCATGTTTGACTAATTTAACTACTAGCATATTTAAAATATTTCATATTTGCAATGTGTATTTACCAAGTTCTTTGGTCATGTCTAGAAGTCTCAGCTGAGAAGGAGTGATCCTTGGAATTACATGTTAGTAGCTTTAATATTTTGCACACACAACTACACATATTAGACAGCATTTTTTCTCTTAAACTTAAACATGTGCTCTTGTTTTCGGTAATTTTAGATTAGCAAAAAAATACTTCTCTTAACTGATTGGTCGACTTAGAGATGGGACCTGTGTATTCTTTTTGGATCAACCATCAACAATTTAGAGGTGGGCCTCACCATGTTTGAGAGTGGGTAACACATAGGGTGCATCTCATTGCTTCTCTGCACTTTCGAGTTTGGACACCCTGACTGCCTCCTCTTAGAGAATCTCCAAGAGAAACTTCATATTTTGGATATGCCTTTTTCAAAATAAAAGCTTACGTGGCAGAAAAATAAGGCATATGTAAATTTGGCTTCTCACTTGGGCAACTCAAAGAGAGATGTCAAATTATTATTTTATTATGTTTTTCCTTTAACCCTCATTTGCTTTATTACATATATCTTATTTATATTTAATAGGATTTACAATTTAAATGTTATTAAAGTAATAAATTATTTAAAAAAATAAAAAATGCACAAATTGTACTTGAAACCCATTTTTCATTGAAAAAGTAAAATCAAATTATATAATACTATTGTCAATCACAACCTTTTTCATATTGACCTTGGAAATGCCATAGGTGCTCAACTAGATCGCCTTGGAGTTGGGAATGTGTTCTCTTATCGCGAATGCGCAAGTGGTTTTGAATGAAATCCCGAAATTATGAAGTGTAGTCATGTGACACAGCAAGGTCACTATATTCACCATCTCGTGCATCGTAATTGGGTGGAAGACTTTTATCTCGTTCATCTTCGATAATCACAAAATTTGTTGACAGAAGCTTGAATATTTTGCCATTGTGGTAAGACATCCGCATTATTTGTTGAAAGAAGCTTGAATCTTTTGCCATCGTTGTGACAACATTTTATCTGTTCGAACACTAGAAAATTACTTATTGTCGTGATAGTATTCTCCCACTAGTTAAAAAAAAAAAAGCCTCAAGTTTCTGCTCATTTCCATACATAGCATCCAAACTGGTGTTCAACCACGAACGGACGAGAAGACGGTCTTCTTCTATACTGAAGCCGGCGCCTCGACCAACCGTCTTTTTCTTTGGGGCATCATCAGTAGGGAATTTGGATGCCTCACTGAAAATTTGTGAATATTGGGTAGAAAAAAATAGGAAATTAAGAGAACTGAAAATCCATAGTGTGAATGAGGAAAAAAAAAAAAGTACTGCAAACACTCTTAATTTATAGAAATCACAGCTCCAAAAATTACTCAAATTAACATAATAAAAATTTCCAAACGGTCCAAAAAAAATGTGCAACGGTAGAAAAATGCATGTAACCGTTGAAATCTCCAGCCATTATTTAATTCAAACGATCCAAAAAAAATGCTCAATGGCTCTTTCATTCAAGTCTCCATCCATTAATTAATTCAAAAAAAATATTTGGTATACCACTTTATCGCATGCCAAATTTGACATATGAGATGGAATGCCAAATGCCAGCACACCTTTGGCAGGCCTCTTGGAGCAAGATTGACCTGCCTTTTCTACCCATTGGAGAGTGAGGTGGCAAAATAGCAACTCTGTTGGAGTTGCTCTTATGAACTAGTAATGGGTTCTGTCTGTGAAGTTTGGGTTTGACTTGACCTATTAAAGGCTCATGCCCAATTTTTTTTTTTTTTTTTGAAAGACAAGGTATTCTTTCTATTTTCTATTTTCCTTAAAAATGAAACAAAATACAGAAAATTGAATAACTAAAACTCAGTTACCCACAATGGGGCATACCCCATTAATAAGCCCACTTCCCTAGCCATATAATGAAAAACCTACAAACCGGGCATAAACAATTAGCCTTCATACAAGTGCATCAGCTTTTGATTTGAGAAGTGCTTAGCAGAAGTTGAAGCTCTTTTGATTTGCTTAAGCAACCGCCAAAAAGGCCGAGATAGAGTAAAGAAACTTCGAAGATTTGCCCAATACTTTAAAATATACCTTAGTTGTATGTAAAGATTGTATAGAGTATGATGCATGCTTCATTATAGAAGCCATCCAGAATATCAGAGGCTGTCATTATACTAACGTTAGCGATCAAATCCAAATCGACTAAGTCGGCCATTGAAACAGTAATCTCACAATTGCAGACACATATGAACTCGGATTTTCGATCCATCTCCTTCTCTTTGCTTTTAGAAGTCAGTTTATTAGGTTAACGGTATGGACCGAGGCCACATGGGATTTACCCGGTTTCCCTTGGGCCCATAGGCATTAGTCCGGCCCAAAGGGAGGGGACACCCTCCGTTATAAATAAAAAAAGTTCGGAAATTCTAGATTTTATAACATATTAATTAGACCATGTTTCATTAGAGTTTGGTTATGCATTCAAATTAACAATTTTTTTCTTTGAATTAAGAAAAGTTCATGGGTGCGGTTTTTTTTTTTTTCACACCCATGTCTAATTTAAGGGGAATCAATGGATGGATTAAAGAATAGATACCTTAATTGAAAAGAATTCATTAAAAAAGATTAGGCTTGTGATCAATCAAAATAAACGTTATTTGGATGATCAATCACATGTAGGGACACCTAAATTAATGGATGAATGATCTAAAAGTTCAAGTGGACGATTAACCGCTAATCATTGAGATAAAAATAATGAATCCAAACGGTGAGATGTTTTAAAGAGACTCATTAGATCATTATCGGCGCGATTATAATTTCTCATTAGCAAGATTCACAATCTTGATTAATTCGGATGTTGCCAAAGTAACCCAAAATTATGATACATGTGAATTTTGTAATTGGAGTTAAATGACCACTATACTTAATTACATGATGTTTAATTGCACCTAAATAGCTTTTCAAATGTAGATTGGCCTTTATGTGGGCACCACTATGGAGTTATATTTGCTTCTTTTAACTCAGGATTTCTATAAGTCTAAGCTTCCTAGAATATTACCATAGGCAGAATTATCCTAACCACCAAGGATATAGATTCTTATTGTAAGGGAGATTGTTGAAAAGCCCCTGCCATTTTTCCTTTAATTTGCAAAAGCCATGGACCGAATGCAATAGATTAGATTCTCTTCTTTTCAAAAAGCTAACACACCCCACTATACAAGACAATATATTTTTTCTTTTCTTCTTTGATGACGAGGAACCATCCAACCCCTTACGGTTGATTATTGATAAAATTCTGGATACACAACACCACCCACTAGCATTGTGTATCGGGTAAGGCCCCAAATGTTTTGACTCTAGGACCTCAAGCTCATTAGTTGACTTACTAACCACTCGAACAATTTAAGTGTGGGTACAAGACAAGAAAATTGTTCACAGCCTTCAAAACTTTTTATTTTTAAAAACAATCGTCAAACTTGAATTCCTTGTTTCATCACATGGTTTTCAACTTTCAACTCAATCCCTTGGCACATTCTAAGAAGATAATTAATCCCCAAATTACTGGTTAATACATCTTTTATTTTTTCGCTAAATCACAACTAGTAAATATTTCAAATGTAGATTGATTAATTACATATGTAAAACCAATTTCTCTATCACATACGTAAAAGGCAAATGGTCGATCTAAGCGTGAAAAAGACCAAATAAATCCTTGTTTTGCACAAACATGTAGCAAGTAAGCCTGTCAATTTAACCCCTTAAATGGGTACCTGGCCCGTCCCAAGCCCTAAAATAAAGGGTTGTTTAAAAAAATCGAGTCTAGCAGGCTGGGCTTGGACAAAGGTTTTAAAGCATGGCAAAAATGGGGACTGGGAATGGTAGGACAGGCTCGGCCCAGCTTGCCCGCAAGCACATTTCACTTATTCTTAATAAAATTACTGAAACTGCCCCGCTGAAGTGATGATAATTTTTTTTGAGAAATATAGAATGAATTATAATAAACTATTTGAAATAGTCATGTTACTTGATTCCTTCTATGAGATAGCATGCTTGGAATTATGATAGTATATGAAACAAAGGAATCAAAAAGTAATCTTACAGCAGAGGCTCCTAAATGAGGAGTATCGTATGAGATTTGGTGCCAAAGATAGTGATTAGAAGATAGATAAAAATGATGCAACTAGTAGGCATTTTATAAGAAAGGTTGGTGAAGATGAACATGGAAAAGGCTCGTTCTTTTTTTAAAGGTATCGAAAAGAAATTACCAATAAAGCAGTTTTAGAAGAAAAAATGGAATTAGATTGTTATTTTGATGACAAGTCTGTAAAAGAAGATGACACGATAGATATATAACAATGGTGAAAATTGAATTAATCTAAGTATCCTAATTTATTTCCTATATATGGTTCGCGATATTTTAGATATTCCTATGTCCACATTTGCTTCAATGTCGACATTTAACACTGGAGGGATGGTACTTGACCCATATAGGAATTCTTTGAAACTGGATAGATAGAACCATTTGTATGTGCCCATCATTGGTTCAGTCACGACCCAGCTAGTGCTGATGATTCAAACAATGATGGGAATGCAGTTTATGATCTTTTAGACATATTAAGAGCCGGCTTTACCATAAAGCCAACAAAGCCATTGCTTTAGGCCCCAAACAATAGCCCCTTAATAACAGCTGCCTTTTTTTGAAATTCAAAAACATCAAACTTACCAAATGACACCCCTTTTTTTTTCTCCCCAAAATATAAGCCCCATAATAACTCTCTCTTGAGAAGATACGATCAAGATTTTCATGGGCCTTAAAGTGTCATTTATGGCCTATTATATTTTCAAATTTTTCCCTTATATTTCTATTGCTAAGAGTCCAATTGATTTTAGTACATCATTATATTTCTAGCAGTCAATGTATATAAAATCTCAACAATACATTCAGTCATGAACATGCCTTAAAAGCCTTTCTCATTATTTTTGTGTATCCTATTTCAGTAGAGGCCAATTCAGATTTGATCCATGAAGAAACCGTAATAGATTTATAGCATGGGATTTCAGCCCTACTAATAGATCTTAAAATTTAAGATGAAAAATGACCCACCGCCGGAATTATTCACTTGCCCAACTAGTGATGATGTTTCATACAATGATGGGAATGCACTATATGATCTTTTAGACATATTCAGAGCCGGCTTTACCATAAAGGCAACAAAGCCATTGCTTTAGGCCCCCTAAAATGGCCTCATAATAACAGCTCACATCTTTTGAAATTCGGAAAAAGCAAACTTGCCAACCGCCATCTCTTAGTTTCTTCCCAAAATATAAGCCCCATAATAACTCTCTCTTGAGAAGATACAATTAAAATTTTTATGGGCCTTAACGTGTCATTTATGGCCTATTATATTTTCAAATATGCCCCTTATAGTTCTATTGTTTGGAGTCCAATTGATTTTAGCGCACCATTATATTTCCAGCAGTCCATGTGTATCAAATTTGAACAATACATTCCATCATGAACTTGCGTTAAAAGCTTTTTTCATTATTTTTGTGTATCCTATTTCAGTAGAGGCCTATTCAGATTTGATCCATGAATAGACCATAATAGATTTGTAGCATACGATTTCAGCCATAATAATAGATCTTAAAATTTAAGATGAAAAATGGCCATCCGCCGAAATTTATTCACTTGCGCACGGTGCATATGAGGACCGTGCTTATAGAACATCCAATATGTGGGGCACACCTCTGAAGTCCATCTTGGATGGTCCTAACACATGGTGCATGTGAGCACCGTGCGCAGGTGAAGATGCTCCAAGCCCCACCAGTGAAGGACTCAAGATTTTTATTTTTTTTTTTGGGGGGGGGGGGACCCAAATAGGTAGTTGGATTTTCTGACCCAAGATTTCCATGTGAGTTTTGAGGACGGGCCTAGAATTATCATGTGCCTTTTGGAGGTGGACTTAAGATAGGTTATCAAAACTTAGATATAAAAACTTCATTAGTAGTTTTGCATAAAAAAAAAAAAGGGAATTATATTGTTATTTTGATGCCAAGTCTGTACAAGAAGATGACAAATTAGATATATTATAATGGTGACAGTGGATTCAGCTAAGTATCCTAAATTATTTTAAATATATGGTTCGCGATATTTTAGATATTCCTATGTCCACAGTTACTTCAAAGTCGACATATGACACTGGAGGAGGGTACTTGACCCATATAAGACTTCTTTGAAACTGGATAGATGGAACCATTAGTTTGTGCCCATCATTGGTTCAGTCACGACCCAACTAGTGCTGATGAATCAAACAATTATGGAAATGCAATATATGATCTTTTATACATATTCAGAGTCGTCTTTACCATAAAGCCAACAAAGCCATTGCTTTTGGCCCCCAAAAATGGCCCATAATAGCAGCTGACTTCTTTTGAAATTCAAAAAAAGCAAACTTGCCAAATGTCATCCCCTTTTTTTTCTCCCCCAAAATATAAGCCCCATAATAACTCTCTTGAGAAGATACGAACAAGATTTTCATGGGCCTTAAAGTGTCATTTATGGCCTATTATATGTTCAAATATGCCCCTTATATTTCTATTGCTAGGAGTCCAATTGATTTTAGTACACTTTTATATTTCTAGCTGTCCATGTGTATCAAATCTCAACAATACAATCAGTCATGAACTTGTCTTAAAAGCCTTTCTCATTATTTTTGTGTATTCTATTTCAGTAGAGGCCCATTAAGATTTGATCCAAGATGTGATTGTAATAGATATATAGCTTAGGATTTCAACGCTAATAATAGATCTTAAAATTTAAGATGAACAATGGCCCTCCGCCGGAATTCATTTACTTGCCCACAGTGCATATGAACACCGCGCATCTTGAACATCCAATACGTTGGGCATACCTCTGAAGTCAATCCTGGATGATCCTAACTGATGGTGCATACGCGCATCGTGTGCAGGTGAAAAATGCTCTAAGCCCCACCAGTGGCAGGCTCAAGATTTTTGCTTTGGCGGGGGTGGGGGGGTGTTGTGTAGCCAAATATGTGGTTGGATTTTCTGACAAAAGATTTCCATGTGAATTTTGGGGATGGGCCTCGAATTTTCATGTGGGTTTTGGAGGTGGACTTAAAATAGGTTACCAAAACTTGGATATAAAAACTTAATTAGTTGTTTTGCATAAAAAAAAAGGGAATTAGATTGTTATTTTGAAGACAAGTCTGTAGAAGAAGATGACAAATTAGATATATTATAATGGTGAAATTGGATTCAGCTAAGTATCCTTAATTATCTCAAATATATGGTTCGCGATATTTTAGATATTCCTATGTCCACATTTGCTTCAATGTCGACATTTAACACAGGAGGGAGGGTACTTGACCCATATATGACTTCTTTGAAACTGGATAGATCAAAGCATTAGTTTGTGCCCATGTTTGGTTCAGTCATGACCCAAATAGTGCTGTTGATTCATATAATGATGGGAATGCAGTTTATGATCTTTTAGAAATATTCAGAGCCGGTTTTTCCATAAAGCCAACAAAGCCATTGCTTTAGGCACCCAAAAATGGCCTCATAATAGTAGCTTACATCTTTTGAAATTCAAAAATAGCAAACTTGCCAAATGCCATCCCTTTTTTTTGTCTCCAAAATATAAGCCCCATAATAACTCTCTCTTGAGAAGATACGATCAAGATTTTCATGGGCCTCAAAGTGTTATTTATGGCCTATTATATTTTCAAATATGCCCCTTATATTTCTATTGCTAGGAGTCCAATTGATTTTAGCACACCATTATATTTCTAGCAGTCAATGTGTATCAAATCTCAATATTACATTCAGTCATGAACTTGCCTTAAAAGCTTTTCTCGTTATTTTTGTGTATCCTATTTCAGTAGAGGCCCATTCAGAAGTGATCCATGATTTGATTGTAATATATATATATATATATATATATATTTATATAGTTCAGGATTTCAGCCCTAATAATAGTTCTTAAAATTTAAGATGAACAATGGCCCTCCGCTGAAATTTATTCACTTGCCCACAGTGCATATGAGCACCGTGCATTTGGAACATCCAATATGTTGTGCAAACCTCCGAAGTCAATCTTGGATGGTCTTAACTGATGGTGCATATGCGCAGCGTGCGCATGTGAAAATGCTCCAAGCCCCAACAGTGGTAGACTCAAGATTTTTGTTTTGGTGGGGGGGGGGGGGGGGGGGGGGGGGGTGGAAGCCAAATAGGTAGTTGGATTTTCTTGTGGGGGTGAAGCCAAATAGGTAGTTGGATTTTCTCACATAAGATTTCCATGTGAATTTTGGGGACGGGCCTCAAATTTTCATATGACTTTTGGAGGTGGACTTAAGATAGATTGGCAAAACTTGAATATAAAAACTTTATTAGTAGTTTTGCATCACAAAAAAGCAGAAAAAACGGAATTAGATTGTTATTTTAAAGACAAGTTTGTAAAAGAAGATGACACAATAGATGTATTATAATGGTAAAATTTAAACTCAGCTAAGTATCCTAATTTATCTCATATATATGGTTAGGATATTTTATATATTCGTATCTCTACAGTTGCTTCAAAGTCGACATTTAACACGGGAGGGACGGTACTTGACCCATATAGGACTTCTTTGAAACTAGATAGATAGAAGCATTAGTTTGTGCCCATGATTTGTTCAGTCATGACCCACCTAGTGCCGATGATTCAAACAATGATGGAAATGCAATGTATGATCTTTTAGACATATTCATAGTCGTCTTTACCATAAAGCCAACAAAGCCATTACTTTTGGGCCCCAAAAATGGCCCATAATAGCAGCTGACTTCTTTTGAAATTCAAAAAAAGAAAACTTGCCAAATGCCATCCCCTTTTTTTTCTCCCCCAAAATATAAGCCCCATAATAACTCTCTTGAGAAGATACGATCAAGATTTTCATGGGCCTTAAAGTGTCATTTATGGCCTATTATATTTTTAAATATGCCCCTTATATTATTATTGCTAGGAGTCCAATTGATTTTAGCACACCATTAAATTTCTAGCAGTCAATGTTTATCAAATCTCAACAATACATTCAGTCATGAACTTGCCTTAAAAGCCTTTCTCGTTATTTTTGTGTATCCTATTTCAGTAGAGGCCCATTCGGAAGTGATCCATGATTTGATTGTAATAGATATATAGCTTAGGATTTCAGCCCTAATAATAGATCTTAAAATTTAAGATGAACAATGGCCCTCCGCCGAAATTTATTCACTGGCCCACAGTGCATATGAGCACTGTGCATCTGGAACATCCAATACGTTGGGCACAGTTCTGAAGTCAATCCTGGATGGTCCTAACTGATGGTGCATATATGCACCGTGCGCAAGTGAAAATGCTAGAAGCCCCACCAGTGGCAAACTTAAGATTGTTGTTTTAGGGGGCTGGAGATCCGAATTGGTAGTTGGATTTTGTGACCCAAGATTTCCATGTGAGTTTTGGCGACGGGCCTAGAATTTTCATGTGGGTTTTGGAGGTGGACTTAAGATAGGTTAGCAAAATTTGAATATAAAAACTTAATTAGTAGTTTTGCATCACAAAAAAGCAAAAAATGATAAATTTTAAATAAAATATTTGTCATAATAGTAAAAGATAGAAAATGCCTTATTTAGGATTGAAGCTTTAGGCCTCAAATTGTATCGAGCCGGCCTTGGACATATGAAATGAAAAATCATTTCTAGTGATTTTTGGTGAGTTCTTTTAGACATTACTTGACCCACATAGGACACTTAGTTGGTTTTTGTTAATTTTTATTATTTTCTACTTTGTCACCAGTAAAATAAATAAATAAATAAAACTCCACCATATTGTTTGTTACATTGCATTTCCGGTCACAAGGTTAGAAAAACGGAGGAGGGTTTAAAGTTTGGTACTCACCCGGTGTCCGGTGGAAATATATGAATAATTAGATAATGTTTTAGCTTATATTCAAGACTTGCTAAGCGTTAGGCTGGCCTTGGCTCACATGGGACAAGATTTTATGTAGGTCCGTTCAATTTAGGATGGGGATTCGACAACCCCCGACAGGCCCATCCAATATGCGGGACGGAACTGGACAACCCAAACCCAGGCCAGCCCGGCCCACTGACAAGCCTAGTAGCAAGGAAAGGTTTGTATAACAATTTGACAAGAGGGTTTTTTGCTCCAAAAACTTTCATTTTCCCACAATTACAACTTTCCTACCTTCCTTGTAAAAATCAAAATCCTTTTTATTATGAATAGTAAAATTCATTTTTAATTTCTTTTACTGGCAGTAATATTTTTTTTTACATTAAATGACAGAAAAGTTTAGCTGTGCATAAAATCCAATCAGTTATCCTCTTTAACTTAAATTGTCTCAGATGCAGATACTGAAAGATTTGGACTTTTGACCCAAAGGAGGAAACATTATTGTAAACCCTTGACAAGGACTTTCACAAAAGTTTCAATCCCTGCCGTCCACCACTGAATGTCCCTCAAAAAGACCAAAATGCCCAAACTCCATCTCTTCCACCTATAGTAATCTGCAGTAGCAGCTATACCTTCAGGGGGCATTCTGAGTCATTTTTCCTTTCACAACCCCCCATAAAAGAATCAATAAACTTCCCCCCACTTCCTCCTTCCTTTCCCCAGGGAAAACAAACTAAGAGCAACAAATCTCTCTGCTGCTGCTGCTGCTTCTTCTGCTTCTGCTTCTCCTCAACCCCTATCAGAAAATGGCTCTTTTTCTTCAAAAGGCCCTGCTCAGAAACACCTCCAGGTATGAACTTTTTTTCTTTTTTTAATCTTTACTTTCTTCTAGAAAGGAAAAAAAAAATTGGGTTCTTTTTTTATTATAAAATCTTGAGCTTAATTCTTCTTCAATTTGAGAATAAACCCAAAAATTAGAAAAATAGACTTCTATTGTAACTTATCTACACATGAAATCAAACCAGCACTAGATAAGATTTAGCATTAAAAATCAGCACTAGATAAGGCTTAAGATGAGGTTGTTAATGATGCCAGGCCCATTGTTTGATGTGATTGATATAATTGATTGTCTCATGGTGATAGAAAAATGAGATTACATGGTCTGTGCCTGTCACTGTGCAGTAGACTTGATAGGGGTATGGGTTGGGTCAATTAATGCTCGGTCTGGATCCATATGTATATATCCAATTGGTCATCCTGGTCGAAATTGGGACCCAACTGTTGGCCGGATTAATTTGGGTCAGTTTGGGTCTGATTCATGGGTTCTAAAATTTGGGTCGATGGGTCTAGAGCATTGGACCCAGATCCAAATAGACTAGGGTGGAGTTTGGCGTCTCTTATTATTGCCTCTATTTGTCTTAAAACTGGTTGAATCAGTTTTGACGGTTTGAGAACTCATGCTTTAAAGCCTATTTGAAATGGATTTTGGATGATTTGCCTCCATTTCAAGAAGCCAGCAAAAGGGGCATATTTGAATCAGTGGGTTGTGTCTGAAGCGGAAAGACACAAACCGTTTTTTCATTTTTTCATTTTTTAACATTTATGGGACCCAAAGTCATGATCCGGACCATTAGATATATGAATAAGGTTAAAGCAGCCACGTGTTAAAATTTCAGCCGTCGATCTATCTCGGATCTCAAGGTATTTGCAAAAAATCGTGACCCATTTGATCTAATTTTTTGGACATTGTGGGCCCCATAATCACGATCCGATCCGTTGGTTCTCTTTGGAGGGCCAAAAATGGCTAAAGGTTCAAAAATGAGCCTCTAATTCAAAGTGGATCTTGAGATATATTTACTGATCATTGATGTACCATGCATTATTGACCGAGTTTTGAAATTGTACACAGGCAGTGTGGTTTTTTCTTTCTTTTTGTAAATGCAAGCACCATAAATCATGATCCAAACCATTGGATATATTCAGAAGATCATTCACAACTATGGGTCCAAATTTTAGCCGTTGGATCATCATTGGTTTTGAGATATTTTAAAAAAAAATGCAGACATTTATATCTATTTTTTTGAAAACCATGGCCCCCAAATGCAAGATCCAAACCATTAATTCTCTTCGTAAGGCTAAACACAATTATGACGTCAAATTTCAATACTTGAATCTTCATGAATTTTAAGATATTTATGAAAAACTTTCAACCATTGTTTTAAAAATGTCTACTTCTATGTTACCAAACAAACTATTTCTACACCATCTATTTCAAACAGGGTCATTTCATATAGATAAGAGACGCCAAATAAGCTCTAACAGTTATAGGCTCAGTTATAACTCACCTGTGGCTGAAACCACTTGGCTTGGGATGTCATCACCTGAGTTACATGGCACCACTACCAAATCTCTGCTTAGATCTGGAAGTGAAATGGCTATATACTGAATGAAAGGTGTATGCACCAGGTTCCTGGTACTACCACTAACTAGTCTATAGCAGCATCATGCTAGCTGTTGGTCACTGACCACCTTGTCTAATATCATTAATTGTTGTTGACAGAAGAAGTGTTTTGATGTTGAAAGACTGGAATAGTAGCAGAGAAAGAAACAAGGGAAGACAGTTGTCCACAGAGGCAGGAAGGTAAATATGAGATGTCAAGTAACTGAGCATTGTCTTCATTCCTTTGATCTCACTTCAACTCACCTCATCTACTGAATATGTAGAATTTTATTATTACATAGTCCAGTTGCTGTCTTTCTCTCCTGGTTCTTGTTGTCAGTATCCCTCAATGCTTTATAAATTCAACTTATTGGATGATAGATGGGTAGCACTTGATGTTGGTTGGGGTTCCCACTCTAGAGAGACAACATGAACACCACATTATTTTGTTCTTTTGTGCTGTGTTGACAAAGGAAAATGACATCCAAGTCAGGGTATCTATTGGACCACATTACCATAAACTGGCTAATTTATCCAAACCTAGTCTAGGGGTGGCAATTCCTGACCCGACCTGCCAACCCGACCCAGATTCGACTGCGTAATCCAGGTTCAGGTTGACCCTTTTCGATTTACAGGTTGGGTTAGAGTTGACATTTCATGCCCAATTAATAAAGGGGTCTGGTTCTCTAAGCTGCTAACCCAACCTGAAACCAATCTGGTGACTCTTAGTTCTGGTTGACCCTTTAAGTTTTGGTTGACTTCAATCCAATTAATAGATGGTTTGGATTTGGGTCGAGCCTGTATTTTTTACTAATATCCGCTGACCCATGCCATTGCCACATCTAATCCACCCTCTAATTGACTATCATTACAACTGATGTTATAATCCTGAACTGAACCTGCCAACCCTACCTGAGCCTTAACTTATTCAGGGCCCAAACCTATCCCTCCATCATAGTCCAAATAATTGGGCCTATGGACCATTGTAACAGGGCCAGGAAACCCTTAACCCAGTCCGAACCCAGACACATTGGAAGCAAGTCAGCAGCTGAATACACCCATCCTCTCTCTTGACTGTGTTCATGTAGTTGTAGCAAGTTAGCCGGCAAGGTGGCAGTGATCACCGGAGCGGCAAGCGGCATCGGAAGAGCGACCGCTTCAGAATTCATCCGCAACGGCGCCCGAGTAGTTATCGCCGATGTCCAACGCCAACTAGGTGAAGAAACCGCCAAGGAGCTCGGTCCCAATGCAGCTTTCATCTCATGCGATGTCACCCAAGAATCTGAAATCTCCGCTGCCATCGACTTCGCCATCTCTGAGCATGGCCGCCTAGACATCATGTACAACAATGCCGGCATTTCCGGCTCAGTCGTCTTCAGCATCACTGATCTTGACCTGTCCGAATTTGATAAAATCATGAACATCAACGTGCGAGGGGTGGTGGCCGGCATAAAACATGCAGCCCGTGTCATGATCCCTCGCCGCACCGGCTGCATTCTCTGCACCGCAAGCATCACCGGAATCATGGGCGGCCTCTCGCCGCATGCCTACTCCATTTCCAAGTTTGCCACCGCCGGAGTAGTCAAGTCTGCTGCCTCAGAGCTGTGCAAGTATGGCATTCGTGTGAACTGCATTTCACCTTTCGCCATTCCAACACCATTCTCGACAGATCCTATGTCTGTTCTTTATCCAGGGCTAGATGAAAGTGGGGTGGTGGAGATCATCCAAGGTGCAGGGGTGTTGAAGGGTGCAAACTGTGAGCCGGTGGACATAGCGAAGGCCGCGGTCTATCTTGCATCTGATGATGCCAAATATGTTAGCGGCCATAATCTTGTGGTTGATGGAGGTTTTACTGTGTTCAAGAGTATCCAATTCCCTCCACCTGATCAGATGAAATGAAATACAGCCGTTGGGAGAGTATGAATTTGAAAATTAGTGACCCGGAGGGAATGTGTTTGATTCCATTTTACAATCATTTTCCCTCTTCTTTTCATTTTTAAGATTTGACCCGGGATAGATTGAAATGCCGTATAAAAGTTCATATAATTAAATCAATATAGTTGCAACAAGGCTTTTATTGACGATGATGTAATAGTCTAGAGGAGATGTATCTCTCGCTCTCTCTCTCTCTTCTTCTTCTTTACTTCCAGGCTCTTCTATTGGAAAGAGGAACAAGGAGGGTTCACAAAACCAAGGAAGAAATCAATATGATTTTGTTTACTCGTCTCACTTGCCCTGTACCATTAGGTCTTGAAAATTATCAAAGTGGCCCTATGTTTTAGACAATCAATTTCACCGTAGTAATTTTGGAAGGAAATTTTGTCTAATAATGGAACAAAGGTAAGCTATTCCCTATTGATTTCTTGCCACAAAAGGCTCCAATTTTTCTCATATGTTGCTTTACTGCAACAATAAAACAAGGGGGATTCGGCGAGAGGTCCCTCAATAATATGACTTTGTTGCAAACAGTCCACAAAAAAAAGTCATGCAGCCAAAGGTCCTGCACACACATTCCCATGCATGATATGTCCATTTTGCCATCTCTTTAAATCATATCCCATAATTAGTGGGACACCCCATTAATAATGGCCAACTACCATTTTAATTGCCCACGATTAATGGAATCCCATTAATGAGATTTTCAAATAAATTTTAAAAAAACACAAGTAAATATCAAAATAACGCAAATAAATTAAAAAAAATGCAATAATTTAAAAAAAAAAGCAATAATTTTTTTAAAAAAGCAATAAATTTAAAAAAAACACTAAATTTCAAAAGAACGTAGAAAAATTTAAAAGATGCAAATAAGTTTCAAAAGATCGAAATAAATTTCAGAAAATATAAATAAATTTCAAAAGACTCAAATGAATCTCAAAGAAAATTCAATAAATGCAAGTAAATTTCAAAAGACGCAAATGAATTTCAAAACAAGCAAATAAAATTCAAAAACACAAACACATTTCCCAAAACTAAGATAAATCATTTTTCAAATTTCTAAAAAATTTGCTAAAAACTAAAGTATTTTTGCCAAAACTCAGTTAAATTTATTTCAAAAAACGCAAATAAATTTCAAAAGACGCAAATAAAATAAAAAAATGCAAATAGATTTCAAAAAACATAAATAAAATTAAAAAATACAAATAAATTTAAAACAATGCAAATAAATTTGCCAAAACTAAGATAAACCAATTTTTCAAATTTCAGAAATCAGATAAATTTGTTTCAGAAATCAGATAAATTTGTTCCAGAAATCAGATAAATTAGCCAAAAACTCAGATATAATTGTCCATAACTCAGAGAAATTTGTTTCAGAACTCAAATAAATTTGCGCAAAATTCAAATAAATTTGACAAAAAATGAAAAAACTTAGATAATTTTGATAGAAACTCATAAAATTTGTTAAAAGCTAAGATAAATTTGACAAAAACTTAGATAAATTTCATAAAAACTCAGATAAATTAAGATTGCTTTCTGCTTCACGGGTCAGGCGAAACTGACCCAAACCCAAAACTGAACCCAACTGACCCAAGAAGGTCGTCTTCTTCCTCCTCTTCTCCTTTTGCAACAAGGAAGACGACTCCCTGCTGTCTTCTCCTCCTTCCACTGCACCAGCGCAGCGGCGCTTCTTCTCCGGTGACGCCCAGCGGCGACGAAGACTCTGGCGATGGACGCAGAATCATGGTGATGTGGGGCCCAGCTGAAAAACAGATTTCGGCGTTCTTCTTCGATTTGCAAATAGAAAATACAGAACCTAAACCGCCCCACTTCCTGCTGTCTTCTTCCACTCCGGCCACGCCCGACGCTTCTTCGGCGAGAGTTTTGCAGTCCGACGAAGAGTAGCGGCATCGTTTCTTTTCCGGCAATCTTCTGCAACCAGGGACGAGATCGATCAACAGAGATCTGGGCCGTCTTCTGCGAAGAACCAGAAGGCTTTCTCTAATGGACTACCTTCGGCTTTGGCGAGACCAGATCACCAATCTTCTTCGGCGACATCTGGGAAACAGTGCCCTGTCACCTCATCTTCCTCGTTCTGTTTTAGAGAATGGAACAATAGAACTTTGCAAGCGCCAGGCTGAATCCAGTGCCTCCTCCGATTCTTCGATCTATGTGGCCCACCAAGAGACTGATCTTCTGCGATCCTGGATTAGTTCACTGCAACGAACTAATTCCGAAATCCTTCTTCCCCGATCTCTCTTTTCTGCAAGGAATAACCACGCGCTAGGATTGCACAAGCCAAGGAGGGAGGATACAAATTTTGAAATTTTAAATTTCAAAATTTTATGCCTAAAATGGTTGAAGGGCAAATTAGTCTTGAAATATGTGATCGTATGGATTTAGGGACCTCTGGCTACAAAAAGTCTAGTTGAGTGAACCAGAGCCCTTAAAAAGAATTTTCTTGGACTGGAGGCTAGATAGATTCAATTCTAGGGACCTTTCGCTAATTATCTCATAAAACAAAGAAATTGAACAATTTTTGAAAAAACCATTTCAAATTGGAGGGAGGAGTTTGGACCACTTTCCCTAGTGCCACTAAAACAAAAGTATGTACAATTCCATTGTGAGACAAACATGTCCATAGCGAGGTAGAAGAAGGGACATTGACTTGATTTGAATTACTAAGCTAGGGTGATGGCTAATTGTTCATTTCCCATATTCCTTTCACTCGATTTCCATTAGAGAAGTTATTTGATGGTCATTTTAGATATTCACCCCTGATTATTCTTCACCCGAAACCACTTAAAAGAAACACTACGCCCTCAGTTGTGGAAAACAGACAATCCCTTATTTTTCATAAACCCTCGGGCATTTTCGATCCACGATGTCCACAAAAGTGGAACCTCCTCGGACTTAAATTCCAACAAGGCAGTAGTGTGGGAGTCCTGTAGGTGAAAATCACCCTTTGAACTGTGTATCAATCTTAGAAGGGTATTTGTTTTGGCCCTCTTTTTTTAAATAAAAGAAATTTGAAAGTGTTAACAAGAAATTTTTTGTACCATTTTTCAATATTTTTGCAGTGTTAAATGCAAGTAAATCAACAAGTAGAATAGAGTTTATTGAGGACAACATTCACCCTCGCTCCTGAGCGGTCATAATTGTGATCGAGCCCTCGCCCTCACCATAAAACTATTGTTGTGCCATTTCCTATCACCAGCTGGTTTTGGGATAAGTGGTAGCTCAATGGGGTGTAAGATCCTACAAGTGATATCAAAGCTTGGTAGGTCAATGGGGATTATTTTAAAAAATCCTCTCACCTATAAAGAATTATAGAGAACCCACTAATATATTAAAATTTCAGAACACCCTTTGAGTAGCATTTTCAAAAACCATCATTCTCAGCAATGAGAAGACAAGAAATGGAGAACTCTGGCATGCATGACAACCTACTAACTTATTTAACAAGCACAACGTCATTCATGCTAATTATATGATGGTGCATGTGACCATTCTATCACAGGGATGCACTCACTCCCAATATGAACCCAATCACAAAGGACTCAAACCAATGAAAACGGGGCTCATTCATTTTTTTTGGCTTGCTTGATATTCAGTTCTAAATGTGCATGATTAGAAGGATGTTCGGTTTACTGAAGGAGAGAACTCCACAAGTATGTTAAAAGTAGTTTTCCCATATCTGCAATCAAGAGGAAAAATCAAATAATCTCAATTGAGATGTTCAAGCACGTTTCCAAATAGAAGGCCAAAAACTGTCTCAGTGAGATGAAATAGTTACTTGTGAAACCATAGTAGGAGAAGAGCAAATCCATTTAAGACCTTGGGCGAAGCAATGAGGAAATACATGTAATTTGTGAAATAACAGAGAGTGCGACGTCGAATAGGGTTGAATGGAAATCATAGCTCATGAAAGTAACCTTAAGTACTTAAGTTTCACAAGCCTTGTCCCAACTATATTGAAGTCGGCTAGGCTACAACGTTCCTACATGAATAGATATATTCTTAGCTGTTACCAATGAAGTTAGGCCTACAGTGTTTATTATTATGATATTAATAATAACCATCAGTAACTTAAACTTATTTCATCAATCCAGGACAGTTTAAAGAGTTCTACTCTTCAACCATGCAAAGCTACATCATCTAATAACAAAATTCAACTGACTAGAATTATCGCTGATATAGGTTATATACTATGATGGTCGAATCAATGGCCATGTCCATTGGATTCATGTACTACGATGGCAATTGCTCCAGCTTCTTCTGCTTCTCTCAAGAGCCGAGTATTCCTTGGTGTGTAAACTGAATCGAAAACCAGATCATATGCATGCACCCAAGACCTCCTAAGCAAGCATTAATTACATACAAAGCACAAATAAAGTCAGTTCAATGAAATGAATTAAGAAGATGCAGTTTTACTATCCTTCTCAAAATAATGCACAATACAATTTACCAGGGCTGTCATAATACAATAAGAAGGAGACATTGCTACAAGGAGTATTGAGTAGTTGTTTGTGTAACTTCTATCACCAATTGGTTTTGGGATTACTGGCTAGCAACTTTGAGATGGTATCAGAGTCAAGACATCCCAGGTTCGAAAATGCTCCATGTTGCATTTTATTTTATTTTGTATGTTTGTGCGGGTGCAATGCAACTGTACATTTTATTTTATTTTTTGGGATGGGGGCGATTTTTAATTTTTTTTTGAAATTGTTTAATTTTTTCTTCCAACATTTTTAAAGATTTTAGTTAACATCTCATTTATTTTCATGGTGTTGAATTCTCAAAAATTCTAAAAATATTGTCCACTCGAAGTTGCTAAAATTGAAGAAAGAAAGGTGAAGATCCATAAACGGCTATCAAATAATATTTCCTTTGGTGGAAAATAATTAGCGGCCATTACCCAAGTAAATGAAATCCTTGAAAATTACTGGCCAGCAACTTTGAGATGGTATTAGAGCCAACACATTTCGGGTTCAAAACCACGCTGTCCAAAAATGCCCCATGCCACGTTGTAATCTTGTGCCGGTGTGTGTTTCAGATCTGGACTTGTTCAGAGAAAGCTGTTTAATTTTTAAATTTTGTTGAAATTGTTTAAATATTTCTTCCAACATTTTTAAAGATTTTCATTAACATCCCATTTATTTTCATGGTGTTGAATTCTCATAAATTTAAAAAAATGCCTTCCCCTCTAAGTGGTTAAAATTAAAGAAATAAAAGTGAAGATCCACAAACGGCCATTAAATAATATTTCCTTTGGTGGAAAATAATTAGTAGCTATTACCCAAGTAAATGAAATCCTCAAAAACTCAGGGTCCCATCGATATATCCACCTTATATCTTTCACCTCCCACATCTTTAATATTCTTTCATTGAAACCCACTATACCATGAATTTCTAGAAATTCAATATAGAAAAGGCACACAAGCATTAAATGAAGAAGATGTGAAAGAAATAAATATAAGTTTTTAGCATTTTGGCCAACCTTCCACCATGCTTCGCAGTGACCTTGAACACTGAAGTTGAAAAACATGTCACATGAACCATATTGCACAACATACCAGATGTATAACAAACCTTACTAGGAATAATAACGAAAGGCGCATAACTTGTACATTATATATGAGAGAGAGAGAGAGACTGTTATAGAGATTGTAATATATCTCTTAGAAGTTGAAAAGCCAAAAGTCCCACATTAAAAAATACAAGCAAGGAAAGTGGTTTATAAGGAAACATGTGATGTGATATTACTTGTGTATGGGTGAGAGTATGCTACTACCATACACTGCACGCGCGCGCGAGGGCGATTGGGCGTTTAGGGCGCTTTTGAGGCGCACTTTGCACTTCGATCGTCGCAAGGAGCATTCATTCTTCAATTGCTTGTGTTTTCCATATTTAATCTAGACCGTTGATTTGATCGACTACGATCCAACGGTCAGAATTAAATGTATTCAGATTTAATCTGAACCGTTAATTGAATAATTAAGATCTAACGGTTAGAATTAAATATTTGTTGACCAACGGATGTATCTGTTGACCAATAGGTGTGCCAGTTGTAACAGTTGCACCTTTTCACCAAAAGACACATTTTCAAGAAATGTTGTTTCTGTTGGGTTGTATCTGATAGAAAAGTTGCATCTCTTCATGAATAGACAAGTTTTGGCAATAAATAAACTCCAAATCTGAAATCAGATTCATCTTTGTTCTGGGAATTCAATGAGATTGCAAATTATTGAATTCAGGGTTTGTTGTATCTTGGAGGTAATTTGCCAATACACCTATTAGCAAACTTTTCATAGTGGGGGCAAGTAAAACCTTAAGGAAAGTATTCCTACGCCTCAAACCCACATTTTGTCTGTTTTATTTGCACTTCAACGGTTCTCCACCTATTTTTATTAAACAATCTTAAGGTTTTATTTTTTTAATGGAGGCCGAGAAGACTATGGCTTCTTTTCTGAATCGGAATGTTCAACTTGATCGTTTCGATGGGACGAATTTCACTCGCTGGAAAGGAAAACTGTTTTTCCTTCTCACTGTTTTGAAGATTGCTTATGTCCTGGATCCAAATCTTCCGCCAATTTCAGAAGCCAAGGATGATGACACTTAGGGGTGTAAAAAAAAACCGAAAAACTGTGTAACTGTACCGACCCGAACCGAACCGCGGTTAATAACCGTGTTTCACGGTTCGGTTACGGTTACGGTTAATGAAATCCAAAAACCGTACGGTTCGGTTCGGTTACGGTTTTTAGTCTTGATTCACGGTTATTAACCGAACCGAACTGTAACATACGGTTCGGTTAACCGGCACACGGTTAACCGAACCATTATATAAATAACAAAAATCTGAAGGGCCTCAATGTAATATGTTTATAATTACTTAAAGTGTGTATCCTACTATCCTGCAAAAACAAGCCCTAAGTCCTCTTTCTTGCCTCACTCCCTATCTTGACTCCAGGCACAACGAAACCTCTCCTTCTCTTGTAGCCGAACAAGGAACTGAGGAAGAAGAAGAGGAGGAGAAGAAGGCAACGAGTACTCTCTCTCTCTCTCTTCTGTGTTTTTCCCTTCCCTCGGATCTCAGCATTCATGAATCTCGCCCTACGCCCATATGATATGCATGTTTATCACATCTGTGGTTTCCCATGTCGATGGTGACATCGAACCTGGGAGATGAAAACCTGCTCCTCGGCTCTGATTGTTCATCTTTTTCTGGTACTTCTTCTTCATCTTTTTTTTTTTTTTTCAATATATTTTCTTGCCTTATTCTTTCTTTTTGATTTGGGGTACGTTTGGATATACCCCAGATCACTATCGATTCGTTGGTACCTTATCTGGGCATTTGAGGTGGCATGGAATGTGGGAAGCTTAATTGGGTCGGACACTATTTTTTTTTTTTCCAGTTTCTCCTTAAATAAGTACCATTGCAATTGCGCAGATTGATTTTGGGGCAACAATGAGAGTGCTTGGGGGTGGTGGTGCAAGTGGAGATTTGCGGAATTGTGTTAGGGTGGCAGTGATGGAGGAGGTTGGGTAATGGTTGTGGAGGCTGGAATTGACTGGGATGAGTCCAACAGATCCTGTTCCAGTGTAGGGAATTCCAGTTGGGATGGTTCTAAACCATGAGACAGTTTAGTTAGGGTGGAAAGCAAAAATGGGTTACTCTGTTGTAATTGGTGTTGGAATAGTGGCATTGGTGTGTCTTGTGAAAAGGACTGGTACAATATTTATTCTAAACTATGTTATCTGGTGGATTTCTCAATTCTACAAATTGAGTCTTTGACTTCAATTCTTAGATTGGCTGTTTTTGTTTTGTTGTCTTTCTCATTAAAGGCTGCTGCAGTTCATGGATTATTGAGGACAGATTTATAGTTGATATCCTTTGCAGCATTTTGGTCAAGTGAGGATTTGATTGACCCATGTGATTCAGCAATCTTACTGAATAAACTATCCAAGTATCTGATGATTTAAAGGGGGACAGAAAATCATGCTTAAAATTCAAGTTAAGGAATGGGAGGGAGAGAAAACACACAGGATGGTGTGAAAATGGTGCATAAATAGATTTTTCCACAGTTATTAACCGTAACCGAACCGTCTAATACGGTTAACTGCGGTTCGGTTTTTCACGATTTTTGTGGATACGGTTACGGTTACGGTTTTAAAAGATAGAAAATTGCGGTTACGGTTTGGTTAACGGTTTTCCCAAAATGACCAGTTAACCAAACTGTTACACCCCTAATGACACTAATGAAGAGAAGGCCGCAAGGAAGAAGAGGCAAGACGACGAATTGATGTGTTGGGGACATATTCTGAATACTCTTTCGGACATGCTTTATGATCTTTACAATTCTATGGAGACTCCAAAAGAAATTTGGAATGCACTTGAATACAAATACAAAACTGAGAAGAGAAAGGTACGGATAAATTTCTGATTTTAAAATATCTCAAATTTACTATGGTTAATACTAAATTTGTTTTGGATCAAATCCATGAGTTGCAAGTTATGGTCACGAAACTTCGAGAATTGAAAGTTGAGATTTCTGAACCATTTCAAGTGGGAGCTGTGATTGCTAAATTACCCTAGAGTTGAAATGGTTGCAGAAAGAAACTCCTTCATAGGAGGGATGACATAACTTTGGAAGAATTGCATAAACATTTGAGAATTGAATAAGAAATTAGATCTCGTGATCATAAAAGTAATCCTCAGGATTCCTCCAAAGTTAATGTCGCTGAAGCAAGTAAATTCTAGAAAAACTTCAAAGTTAATAATGATAAAAAGTACAAGAAATCTGGAAATGGCCAGAAAAAGTTCACTAAAAATCGCTATTTCTGCTATGAAAGGCCACCGACAGAGTGACTACAGATTCAAGAAGAAGAAAGAAGAAAACAATTCCAACAAGGCCAACATGGTTGAAGAGAAGCCTGAAGAAATCTGTGCTATGGTTTCTAAAATGCAAATTGGCATGATCACAGAATTGAACATGGCTGCAGCGACTAAATCCTTTGATTGGTGGCTTGATTCTGGTGCTACTATACATGTCTGCAATGATAGGACGTTGTTCTCTACATATGCAGAAGAAAAGGATGGTCAATCGGTTTTCATGGGGAATCATGATGCTGTCAAAGTTGTTGGAAAAGGAAGTGTGGAACTTCAATTTACTTATGGAAAGAAATTACTTCTAAAAAATGTATTTCATGTTCCAGAAATTATAAAGAATCTTATATCTGCTAGTCTGTTGTGTAAAAATGGTTTGAAAGTTGTACTTGAGTCAGAAAATTGTATTTTGACCAAAAATGGGTCTTTTGTTGGGACAGGATACTCATGTGATGGCATGTTCAAACTTAGTATTAAAAAAATGATGAATTATGCTTATATTGTTGAATCTGTTGATACTTGGCATGCTAGATTAGCACATTTGAATTTTAGATCTTTGAAATATATGTCAAAGCATGGTTTAATTTCTTGTAGAAATGTTAGTCATGAAAAATGTGAAATCTGTATTCAAGCAAAAATGACTAAGAAACCTTTTCCTAAAGCAGAAAGAAATACACAAATATTATACTTGATACATTCTGATATTTGTGAATACAATGGTGGTTTGACTAGGGGAGGAAAAAGATACTTTAATACTTTTATAGATGATTGTTCTAGATTTACATACGTGTATTTACTAAGAACAAAAGATAAAACCTTTGATAAGTTTAAACTTTTCAAGGTAGAAGTAGATAATCAGAAAGAAAAGAAAATTAAAATGATTCGTAGTGATAGAGGTGGTGAATATTTTTCAAATGAGTTCGATGTTTTTTGCGAACAACATGGAATTATTCATCAAAGAACTGCCTCGTTTACTCCTCAACAAAATGGTTTGGCTGAAAGGAAAAATAGGACCTTCACAAATATGATCAATTCTATGCTTCTTAATGCTAGATTGCCAAATAATCTGTGGGGGGAAGCCTTACTTACTGCATGTCATGTTCATAATAGAATCCCTTCTATGAAGACACATGTATCCCCATAAGAAATATGGAAAGATAGGAAACCTAATTTGATGTATTTAAGGGTCTGGGGTTGTATAGCCTTTTATAGAGTGCATGACCCTAAATCTTCAAAATTAGGACCAAGGGGAATTAAAAGTGTTTTCGTGGGATATGCGGAAAATTCCAAGGCATATAGGTTGTTGAACTTAGATTCTAATGTTATAGTAGAATCAAGAGATGTTGAGTTCATTGAAAATAAATTTATTAATGATACTACAACTGAATTGGAATTTGTTTCTAATCCACCATGTGACTTAACTCCTAGTTCCTCCACTAGCAATAAAAGGAAAGAATTTGAAAAGAAATTTGAACCTAGGAGAAGTCAACGTGAAAGAAAAGAAAAATCTCTAGCACCTGATTTTATTTCATCTCAAGCTTTAGCCTTTTTTGTTGAAGGAGATAGAAACAATGTACTTAATAAGATATCCTTGCTACTTAATATAGAAGATGATCCGAAAACTTTTGGTGAGGCCATGTCATCTAGACATGCTTCCTTTTGGAGAGCAGCTGTAAATGATGAAATGGACTCAATTATGTCAAATCAGACATGGATCTTGGTTGATCTGCCTACAGGATCAAAACCAATAAATAGCAAGTGGGCATTTAGAAGAAAGTACAATACAAATGGGTCTATACAAACGTTTAAGGCTAGATTAGTAGCCAAAGGTTTCAAGCAAAAACGAGGTATGGACTATTTTGATACGTATGCTCCGGTGGCTAGATTAACATCCATAAGAGTGCTAATGGCTATTGCATCGATACATCATTTGTGTGTGCACCAAATGGATGTGAAAACTACTTTTCTTAATGGTAATCTTGATGAAGAGATTTATATGGAACAACCGGAGGGTTTTGTGTTGCCTGGAAATGAAAAGAAAGTTTGCAAGTTAGTCAAGTCACTTTATGGTTTAAAACAAGCACCAAAACAATGGCATGAGAAATTTGATTCTGTGATTTTGGCTCATGGTTTCAAACACAATAATGCCGATAAATGTATTTATTCTAAATTTACAGATGATTATGGTGTGATTATTTTTTTATATGTTGATGACTTGCTAATCTTTGGAACTAACATACAAGGAGTGAGTGATACTAAGAAGTATTTAACTTCACATTTTAAGATGAAAGATCTTGGTGAGGTAGATACTATCTTAGATATCAAAGTTAAGAAAAATAGTGGGGTTTTTTTCATTATGTCAGTCTCATTACATTGAGAAAGTGCTTCTTAAATTCAATGATTTGAAATTTAAAGAAGCGAATACACCGTATGATTCTAGTATTAAATTACTAGAGAATTATGGCAGAGCAGTTGCACAACTTGAGTATGCAAGTGCAATTGGAAGTTTAATGTATGTTATGCATTGTACAAGGCCAGATATAGCATTTGCTTTGTGCAAAATGTCTCGGTATACGAGTAATCCTAGTACGGAACACTGGAAAGCAATTGAGAGGATACTTGGTTACCTCAAAAGAACCATTAACTTGGGTTTGTTTTACAATGACTATCCAGAAGTACTTGAAGGATACTCTGATGCTAGTTGGATAACCAGTGCGAGTGATAGCAAATCCACATCTGGGTGGATATTCACTATAGGTAGAGGAGTTGTGTCTTGGTCGTCCAAGAAACAGACTTGTATAACTCACTCAACGATGGAGTCTGAGTTTATAGCACTGGCAGCGGCAGGCAAAGAAGCAGAATGGCAGAGAAACTTATTGTTTGATATAAAGTTGTGGCCACAACCGATGCCATCAATTTCTTTGTACTGTGATAGTGAAGCTACTTTGTCTAGAGCTTATAACAAGGTATATAATGGAAAATCTAGACATATTAGCTTAAGACATGAATATGTGAAGCAACTAATAACAGATGGTGTTATTAATGTTGTTTATGTGAAGTCTAATAAGAACCTAGTAGATCCTTTGACAAAAGGTCTATCAAGAGACCTAGTAAAGGATACATCTAGTGGAATGGGACTGAAACCTTTCTTTGAAATGAATCACCAGTGACGGTAACCCAACCTTGTAATAGTTTTACCGTTAGTCCATAGTTTAATGAGTAATAACAAGTCACTGATAAGTGATTAGTCAGGCACTGAAATTTGTATTGTGTCCCTTCCAGGATGATTCAGTGCAAATAGCTACGCGTTGAGGATGAGTACAAACTCTTAATGAAGTTCAAGTCTTAAGTAGCTAAAGACATGAACTTCACCTATGTGAACATAAGAAATGGTGTCGTTTCTAAAAAGAGATCGGTTTACTCTTGTAAATGTTCATGAAGCCAAGATAGAGCACACGGCCGTAATAGTGCTAATATGAATGGAACATAGCTTGAAACTGAGATAGCTCATATGTGATGTATTTCTGGTACTAACATAAAAGACTAGGTCTAATGCATTAGCACACCTTTGTCTAGTGAGTGCTTTGAAGTGCAGTCACTAATTTAAGGTTTAAATCGAAAAATACATTCTTGTATTTATGAGTATATCAACTAAAGATTTGAAGAAATATTATAATCTAGTGAGGGATTGTTATAGAGATTGTACTATATCTCTTCGAAGTTGAAAAGCCAAAAGTCCCACATTAAAAAATACAAGCAAGCAAAGTGGTTTATAAGGAAACAAGTGATATGTGATATTACTTGTGTATGGGTGAGTATGCTACTACCGTACACCGCATGCGCGCGAGAGGGCGATTGGGTGTTTAGGGTGCTTTTGAGGTGCACTTTGCACTTCGATCGTCGCAAGGAGCTAAGGAGCATTCCTTTTTCAATTGCTTGCGTTTTCAAGATTTAATCTAAACCGTTGATTTGATCGGCTACGATCCAACAATCAGAATTAAATGTATTCAGATTTAATCTGAACCGTTAATTAAAAAATTAAGATCTAACGGTTAGAATTAAATGTTTGTTGACCAACGGATATATCTGTTGACCAATAGTTGTGTCAATTGTAACAGTTGCACCTTTTCACCAAAAGACACTGTTTCAAGAAAGGTTGTTTCTATTAGGTTGTATTTGATAGAAAAGTTGCATCTCTTCATGAATAGACACGTTTTGGCTATAAATAAACTCCAAATCTGAAATTAGATTCATCTTTGTTCTGGGAATTCAATGAGATTGCAAATTATTGAATTCAGAGTTTGTTGTATCTTGGAGGTAATTTGCCAATACACCTGTTAGCAAACTTTTCATAGTGGGGGCAAGTAAAACCTTAAGGAAAGTATTCTTACGCCTCAAATCCACATTTTCTGTCTGTTTTATCTGCACTTCAACAGTTCTCCACCTATTTTTATTAAATAGAGAACTTGCTCACTAGAGTCTTATCTGAATTGGGTTGCATTCTTACAGAGGTGGCATTTGCAAGGATCATCCTTTTCTCTGGGCAGAAGCTGTTAATCTCTTTATAGGGTCTAGCTTCCCCTCATACTGCACTTGCATGAGACTTTGCTCTCTCTTCCAACCCATATAATAAAGCTCAGTAAAAACAAAGAAAATAATACTCACAGAACCACATAAACAATAAATACTTATGGTGTGTTTCAAGTAACCAATTTCTATACAGTTCATATATTTTGGCTAAGCTTAAATCCATTTTGTTATGGTTTGAATGAAGAAAACATGGACAAACCATATCATTATTTTGTAGGGTACAAGGTTCCTGCCTTCTCCACCTCAAATAGTATGAATGAAATACATGCTAACAATTTAAACTATAAAATTTTAGAAATTGGTACCCCACGTAATTTGACTTAATTTTCTGAAACTCATCTGAATGTATAGGGTATGTTTGCTTGCTCAGTATGAAGTTCCTGGGAATTATAAGGAATGACCTCCTATGAAAGTGACTAAAATTGAAGACGTAAAGGTGAAGATCCAAAAATGGGTATCAAATAGTCTCATCCTTTGGTAGAAAATGATAACCCGGCCATGACCCTAGTAAATCAAATCCTACAGAAGTGAGGTTCTCATCAACTTCCCCATCTCATATCCTTTACTTCTCAACTCTTTAATAGTCCTTTGTCAGAACCCATCTTACCATGAAATCCAAGGAATTCAATTCGCCAAAATCTGATGTGATTTAGAAACTATCAAAAGCAACATCTTATAATACCGTAATTTCCATTGAAAATGACGATCCGAGCTCCTCTACTTTTTGCACCAAAGGCCAGTGCCCTTCCAGCTCCTCCAGCTCCAACTAGCACAAACAGTTTCCCAGCAAGTGGTGAAGTGTGAGATTCTCCTTCGTTGGGACCTGTCCTTGCTGTAAGATAAAATCAGGACATGTTTGGTGTCTTTGGATTATAATGAAGTCATTAAATGTAAATGACATCCCTAGATCATTGATCTATATGAGTGCTTTGATTGGCACTACTATTGATGGGAGGTGCAACAAAAATCTTCTAGATTGGAGGATCCTAGGCATGTAGTCACTGACCTACAAAATAGCAGTTTTCAATAAAAATGGAACAATTATCCAAGAAAACTGAGGATTAAAGATTTCCACTTTTGAACAGTTTGTTAAAACCATCATTAGATTAGGATTCTAATAAAGTCTACTACTTTTTTTATACAAACTTGTTTTTGGTAGTGTGATTATAAGATCTTGGCCATATTGCTAAGCCCTACCACCATGGTAATTGGAGACTGATTTTGAAGATACCCACCATGTGGATCTTTGACTAGGAGTCAAATCTGGAATGCTTTTGGAACATCTCTCATATACAGTGGGAAACATCGATAGTTTGGATCACCAATGATAATGCCAAGGAGCCAGTGGTATGGATTGGTTTCACAACATTTCAACAAGATTATTGTAAAAAACCACAGTACTTTTCTTTCTTTTTTGAAAAGGGAAGGACATATAATAGCATTTTCTCAGTAATTTCTTGACTTGATCATGGTACCTCTCATTGCATCTTCAATGGCAGTAATAGCCGCCTCACAATCTGTATTATAACCAATGAGCTTCCCATCACTAGGCCTCCTTACAATAGTATTTACAGCTCCTATGGACTAATTAAGCATATATCAAAATTGAAAAGCTTTATAAACTACCATTTTCTTATCAAATCTTAAATGCATCTAAGAATCTAAGATCATGAAATGCAATGGCTCAATACTATGCTACCCTGATCATTCACTGGAAATAAACATTGTATGGGAGTGATTGAAAAGTACCCTAATTCTAGAAAGAAAAAATGGACATGAGAGAAAGTCTCAAGACCTTTGCAAGTGGATCAACTTCATCGCAGCTTCCTTGTGAGGGATTCCAGCATTGCAGTTGTCACAATTCATAACTCATAAAGGGGTAAAATGTGCTGCATGATATGTTTCCTATAATTGGATTTCACATTATCGAAGATGATAAGATCTTTAATAACTACACCATATTCTTTATACAATAGGCCAAGTTACGACCACATTTTCTGTCACGACCTGAGCCCAAGATTAAGATTAGATCTAAGATATTCTCGAGTCGTGGCGTATATTTACTCCCGTGAACTTCAATCACATCAAAATTCACAAGGGATATCATTACACATTATGCGGAATATAACAATTTACATTGATGAAGTATATAAACAAAATCCATTTACATCATGTACAACATTAATCACTTGCATATTTAAATACAATGCAAGGATCAAAAGTGTGAAACGTTTTCAATTCATTCTAACTCAAGGTTTCCTTTCAGTTTCATCTCAATATCATACTCATATGATATTGTTTCACTTCCATTCAACTAACCCTCCTGGAGGAACCTGATCGGTCGTCTCCGCTGGCACTTTGGTCTCAGAATGACCGGCATGCGCGACTGTGCCTGTAATGCCATTAATAACACTATGGATTTGACAATTCAGCAATGTATAAATAATTATATGATTTCACATGCTAATTTATAAATCCAATCTATCTAAACAATGTTAGTCAATACAAGTTATCACTATCCAAATCAATATGAGTCTTTTATTATTTGGCAAAACTACCATAGCATTTCATTTCAATTCAATTTCCATCTTCCTAAAAAGGAAGGATAATTACCATCTTCCAGACGGAAGGATTTATATAATGTGGGATTTATCAGTGCCCGGGCCAGGGACAACTGATATCACCACGGAGTTCCGGAATACTCCCATATAAACTGCTGCAGCAGTAACAACTCTAAAGAGCTTATAGAAATCACTATGTAATGCCAGACTCAATGAATAATTCCATTAACATATTAATTTCCATTTAATTACAAATTAACGGATACAATTCAATTCAATGATTCCTTTCATGACAAAGGAAGGAAATAACAATAATACCAATATCATTAGATTGGAACACAATGAGATAATGAGAGAATTATTAACCATCTATGGTTTCACTCAATCTTATCTCAATTCTAAACAACCATTCGAGTGTAACCATTGGTTTCCCAATACACGTATTATTCTTGATGGGCATCATATTATATATACAATATGTGCATTATTAGTCCCCGTAATTATCACCTATGGAGTTTAGGCCATTATCGATCAATTATGGTTCATTCATGGAACCTTTATTAACACATCATTAATTCTCAATAACTCAATTTAACCCACGATTAGTCTTAAGTCTAATTGGGGAAGCATTTATACTCACAAGAAGTACTCCCAATTCACGTAAAAACCTAAAATCCAAAATCCATTACCGTTAAGTCCGATCGATTGGCCCAAATTTCGCACACAGTTAATACCCTAATAGTATCAGGTTCGCTTGAGCGAATTACTGTTCGCTCGAGCGAACCAATACAGAACTATGTTTGCTCGAGTACACTTAATGTTCGCTCGAGCGAACTCTTCAGAATTTCTGTCAATCCAAACAGAACCTTGTTTGTTCGAGTGATATCCCTGTTCGCTCGAGCGAACGCTCACAGAAGACAGTTTGCTCGAGTGGACTCCCTGTTCACTCTAGCGAACTCTTCAGAATTCCAAATCCGAAATTTTGAACAGCTCTCTCTTCTCATACTAACCATTCACAACCTGCATATACACATGGAACCTCTTGTTCTCTCCTTTAATCATCATCTATAAACCACAAAACACTTCTATTTCATCATTTAAACATCATATAATCATTCCATAATCCAAAACAAATCAATTCGAATTTCTACATAACATATTTGAGCTTACAACCTCAAACGACTAATGAAACCTATATGAATTAGCATCACAATCACAAAGAATTGTTATGCTTGCCTTTAGTTAAGATAAACACAAAAACCCCATTAATAGCTTGAAGTTTGAGATCAAAACTTCTTCAATCCAAACCCTAACATCATCAAATTCCCAAAAACGAATTTCCATAAGCTATTAGGCTACTACTACTACAAATTTCTTTAATAGAACTCTCAAAAATTCTACAAATCTGAAAGTTCACTTACTTGTAATCTCAAAGAAAGAAAATCTGAGCTTTCTTCTCTATTCTATCTCCAAACAAGTTGAAAGAGATGATGAGCAAGATGAAACAACCAATTCCCTCTTCTCCATGCCCTTATAATCTCTTTGTATGAACACCTCAATGAAGAAATTCAAGAAGAAACGAAGAAGAAAGAACTCAGGTTGCTGTCTTTCCCTCTTTCTCACTGTTGCTGGGATGAAGCCACCGAATGAACTACATTCTGGGCTCTTCTCAATCTTATTAACAGCAATTTGCACATGAGCCCCACCTTTTACACATATTTAAAGTTTGAGTCAATTCAAAGTGTACTTGACTCATCTCAAGTCAAATGGAAATGTGTGTAATGAAAATTATTGTACTCACCAAGATACATATGTTGGTATCAAATTTCATCACATTCGACGAAATACGTATAAATTCGTATTTACGAAAAAGTCCTTATCTTAACTAATTTGGGTCTAAAATCAACTCTATTAAATCAATCTCTTTTAAACTCATTCCATTATACTTAATTCAGTTATATGAGACTAATTTGACCCATCCTAGTCATTAATCACCATTAAGTTGATTAACCATGTTTAATTCACATTAATCGTGATTAATTAGAGTCAATCTTGATTAACTCGGGTCGGGGTGTAACATTTTCTACCTTAGTTTGGGGATGTTGCATATGCTTAAGATGCTGATACTGTGATGAGCAGATGAGCTGATGTTAGGCATTGAGGTGTCAAGTGTAACTGTGGGTGTATTAAGATCAATTTGTAAAAGAAGGAAGCCGTAGCCTTGATTAAGATGAGAATTTAAAGAGGAGGGTGTTTTCCATCTTCCGATCATCTTTCCCTGCCAATTTTCTTATAATCAGCAATTAATTGCTCAAGTTCTCCTAACATTATATTTATGACATTTTATTTTAAGTAGGAAGGTCTATTACAATAAAGGCCACAACTTCATCTGACAAGAAATGGAAATGAATATGCATATATTGTCAACTATGAGTCCCTTGACTCTATCCAACTCAAAAACCTATCCAAAGGAGTTGGAAGCCTACCTCTTGTAAGAATTTCGAATTGGAGGAGAGGGTGGAGATGTTTTCCTTGCCAACAATGAAGAAAGAAAGATGGAGAAGATGATGGTGATGATGATGAAAGCTCCTAAGCTTCCAAGATATCTACCTTCACTCTTATAGTGATTGGAGGAGAAGAGGGTTGGAGGAGAAGGAAGAGAGAGTGGAGAGAAAAGAAGGTGAAAAGGAGTGGATGAAGGAGATAAGGTTATATATATATATATATAGAGGGGTAAGGATGTCCTTTTTTTATAAGGAAACCCTTCCAAATTCTAATATTTTCATAAAGAGTCAAATGTAAGCTCTCTTCCTCAATGGTTGATCAAATGAAGAAATGTTTAATACGAAAATCAACGTACTCATCGAAATACATGTGATGGTACCAATATGGTGTGTAAATTATGTAAAATGCAAAAATCAATAATTACAAAAAATTCCTTAACTCAACCCAATTGAGTCAACTCTATTCAAACTCACCTATTTAAGGTTCAAGGCTTAACTAACTCAGTCTATGAAGACTAATAAACACTAATTACCATAATTAGCAATTAAATATAATTAATTTAGCTAAAACACATTTAATTAGTACTAATTAGGGTTAAACCGGGTCGGGGCGTAACAGAGCCGTTCAAAATGAATGCGTAGCTATGCTATTTATGGGATATCTTCAAAATTTTATTACTCCAATAAGTCTGCTCATTATAAGATTTGACTATTCACTATATAATATGAATAGTGTGATTAACAGAGACTTATGCACATAAGAATAGTGGATTGACTGTTTATAAAAATCAGCCCCATAACATATTAGATATGTCCAGTCATCTAGTCAAAGGAAGTCATGTGAACAGTGATAGGCTACAAAAGACAATAAAACACCTAAGGCTGCCGCCTTTTTTTTTTTTTTTTTGTGTAGAGGACACTTACAAGTGGACTCAGGAGAGCTCACATCACTTGCAACTCATACACAACCATAGAATCAGGATGCTGTGAGGTTCTTGACCCACAGTGACCGTGATTGGACCGATCACGGTCCGCCATGTCACCCACGTCACCGTGGGATGCCTGCCTTTGATGGGCCCACGGTGATATGGCAGACCGTGATTGGTCCACTCACAGTCACAATGGAAAAAATCTTGAGAGGATCCGAACTCCACAACGATACTACATCCGAAAATGTTCAACCATGTGAAATCACCATGTCGAACCAAAATGTTAAGAAGAAATAGCCTTGTGGAACCATGTGAAATCACTAAAATGTTCCTATTCTAGAACTTTGTATAAAGCCTATTTCTTTCACCGGTGGTGTTGCGAATTTCTGGACATGATGTGATGGCATCCCAAGCATGTGTAAATGCCATATCTCTTCACAAGAATTTCAAGACTTCAATAATATACCCATGTGTGAAATTACCAAAACAGGTTTCATAGCTCACCCAATTTCTCTCTTCACTCACCCATCCCCACCACCACCCCAGCCACCACCGTGCCCACCGGCAGCAGCACCGCCGGGGGGGGGGGGGGGGGGGGGGGACGGACAGAGGTGGGAGAGGAGAGCGAGAGGGAGAGAAGGAGGGCGGCGGCGAGCGGCGGGCGGGGCTAGTGAGAGAGAGGGAGAGGAAGAGTGGGTGGCGGTGCGGGGGCAAGGAGAGGGAGAGAGGGATGTCAGAGAGTGAGGGAGAGAAGATGGGTGTGTAGAGAGAAATTTTGTAATTATTTTTTTACTTAAATAGTGTGTGGAGAGAGAAGGGATGTGGAAAGAGAAGTTTTGGCAATGGCATTAGCGGCTCTCTTTCAAAATTTCGGCTTCCTAGAGCAGGAGCGCCGAAACACTAAATTTTAAAAAAATTATATGTCTAGAGCATCTATACAACATATTGTTTATTGATTTATAAATAATTAACTAATGTGCACAAATATATCTTATCTACATATTCAAGTATCAAAAATGAAGAAAAAATATTAACTTTATAATTTGATCACATAAAATAGACAATAATTAACAAGTCAGAAGAAATTTTTTCATTTAAATGATAAATGTCAAGTTTACAGAAAAAGAAAATGCATATAAAACAAAGATTCTGCATGGTTTGCTTTATATTCGGTTGATTCGCGCTCCGAGCATCTTTCGAACCACGCTCCAAAGATGGTCGAACCGCGCTCTGAGAGCGTATCTACTCCAAAAACGCCAATCCGCATTTTCGGAGCAGGATCGAGGAGGTTCCGGGTAAAAAGGTTAGTCTCAAATGACAAGAATAACAAAAAAGCATATAAGAATTCTTCTATGTCCGAAAATGCATATAAGCATATAAGTTTCAAAACTTCGGTTAGTCTCAAATGGGAGAGAAGTTTCCAACTCATTTATTTTTTGGTGGAATTTTTAGTGCTCAATTACAAAAAGACATATAACAATGATACTATCTCTGAAATTTTGAAAACTCCTAGTACGTAATTCCAACAAAGAAACAGGTCATAAGAAACAAGGGGACTGCCGTTTCACATTTCTAGAAACATCAATTTGTGGCTATTATTCTTCCAATGAGAAATTCTTTGAATCCACAAGAAATATCTCATCTTCCAATGAAGCTATTCAATGGAAATAAGGAGATGTTTGGGGGCTTTACTAATGGAGTTGGGTGAAGTAAAGATTATTTTGAAGAAAAAATAAAATAAAAGTAGGTTATGATGGTATTTTATTTTTAGTTGTTTGGTGTAGAATTTTTTTAACTTTTTGTATAGAAAAGTGGATTTTTTTTTTTTGTTTTTTAGGGGAGAATGGAGGTTTTTTTTTTTTTACTTTTAAAAATTATGGTGGGAAATTTTAATTAAAGTATTTTTGATGTGACATTTTTTTGAGAAATGGGGCTTCACTTCACTTGACTCTATTAGTAGAGTTGCCAAAGATTTTGTGGAGCCATCAGTTCTACTACTCGAGGCAAATATGTTTTAGTGGTTAAATTATACAAAATGGTTATAACTATTGGATCTCACTCAAGGATATAAAATGGACAGTCAAAATAAAAACTTTAGGAACTATCCATTTTATAAACTAGGGGCTGTTTGGAAACTCTAGTGATTAGACTAAGGTCTAAAATAAAAGCTCTATCTTTCATGTTCTAAATAATTTATAATTAGTTTTTTTTTTTTGTAAAATCATGAAGCAAAGATAGTATTTCGTGAGCTAATTATGGCCCACCAGTTAAAAACTACAATGTAGAACTCATCATTTGCATCATTTTAAAGATTTTATGAGGTTATTTTCATCCAAAACACTTGTAAACTTTGCATTGTCTAGTTTCATTCGCTTTAACTAGAAAAGCTCTAAAAAAATGGCACATAACTTTTTTTTGATTAGAGACAAAAGCTTTAATTTGTTGTGCTCTAAAAATAGAAAATGAAATTACATGTCTACCAAACTCTCCAATATACAAATAAGCATAAAATAATAGCTTATTTTTAGAGATTCCAAATGCCCCCTAAATGGATTAGTCTCATGACATGATGTTTTGGAAATTGCAACAAAGCATTTTTTGTATCATCAAGGTAAATGAAGCTCTCTGATGTATATCCTATTTTAATCATGTAACGGTTGATAAAAAATGGTTGCCTAATTGGTTGGGTGCCCTATTTCTTACTTAACTACCTAGCTTTCGATCTCTTGGTTCCTCTTTCTATAAAGTACGTAGACTTCTATTTTTAGGACTTTTCTTTGTGTGGGAGAAAACTTCTTTCTTGCTAGGGTCTCTATTAGGCCCTAGCCCATTGGCTTGGTACTAAATAAATAATAATAATGATAATAATAATAATAATAAGAGGTTTTCACCAAAAAAATTACATAGAAAATCAATAATCACCAATTAATGATTTGCTAGAAAAAGAGATGTCCGAGGACATAGAGAGTCACTCTACCCCTAAAATCTCTACCTTTTCACATGATTTCTCTCCTTATATGCACGTTACATTCAATGGATCCACAGATTACTAAACACACGAAAAGAGAAAAAAAGGAAGAAGAAAGGTTCTTTGGCTTTGATAGTGGGCCCAACGAATTGATGATAAATAAAGAGATCAAGTTGGTAATGACTTTTATGATAGGTTCACATGTATGTATTAAATTTTAATGTAGATCAATTTGGGGGACCCTCATACCAAATCTAAATTATAAGATCTAAGGTCCACTTATAGATCATAGTCGACTTAATCTTTATTGTTTTTTATTAATTTGTGGTGCCCACTATTAAAGCCAATTTTTTTTTTTGAAAGTTTGAATAATATAAGGGTCCTATTATGAAAGCTAAATTTTCTTTCTTTCCAAACTAATAATTAACAGGGCCACTTTCATAAGTTGTAATTACTATATTTTTTTATTTTATTTTCGTTTCAATATCGGTATGCTTAATATAGAGAGCCCATTATAGAAGCCAATAGATTTCAAAATCCATATTTAATATTGACACTCAATTCATACTTAAGCACAAAGAAAATCAAATCAAGCGTCCAAAATGGACGCCCATACCGGATCCCCTGTTTGGACCGCATCCCCTGGTTGGTACAAACAGGGCATCCGATTCCGGACCCTCGTCAGAAACCCAAGCAATTCAATGTCAACGGTCAATGTCAACGGTCAACCCCAAAAGAGGAAATCATTATTTATTTTAAAAACCCAAGAATGGGATTTTCAAAATGTGAGCCCCACGCTTGATCACTCCACAGTTGGCGGGGGATTTTCAACGGTCTGCTCCTTTCCTAACTTCCTCTCTCGACCACGACACATGAAAAGATTTCGTCTCGTCGCTTCTCCTGCAATGCACAGAGAGAGAGAATGGCGGGTCGTTTTCCATTTCTTTCCATTTTTAGGTCTCGCATTGATCACCCTCTAAAAAATAATGCGGTCATCCGAATTCCTCTCGGACTCCTCTTCAAATCGATGTTTCCTGCGTCTGATTTGCTCTCCAATCGAGTTGCATTTGCCCCCCAATTGAAAGGCCCCCACGTTTTCCGCTTTTCTTTAGGGTTCGTATCGATCATTTTCATTCTATGGTCGCAGAGACGTTGTAATTTCACTGAAAAGTTCATGATTAGAAGACTTCGTCTGCAGGTTTTTTTTGGAATTTCAAACGGTTGAGGTTTGCATTGGATTCTCTGCCGCTATTGGTGCTATTTCGAGAAGTTTCGTAGATGTAATTGAGTATGTTCACGGCATAGATTTATGTTTTGATGGGGTCTGGATCTTATCGGATTTTGATTTGGTTCGGTATTGATTCGGCGGGGAATGATTTTGATTAGAGGTTGGAAGTGAGAATCCTGATTTCGGGAATGGTGAAAGTTTTGATTTTTAATCTGTTTTTGTTGTGTTTGTCATGAAGATTGAGGATTTGTTTTCGGATTGTTTGGAGAGGAAAGGGGAATGAGTTTAAGGTGGAAGTGGATATTTTGAATTGGTTGGTGGGTTTTGATTGTGGAGGATGGATTCTGCCAGGAGTTGGTTTCATAAGTTTCAACCACGAGAGAAAATGAGGCAATTGTCAAAGAAGAAGGATGGGGGTTCGGATTCGAAGGAGTCGTCGCCAACAAGCGATGAGGCGCCTTCGAATGCCACCAAACAGAGGGTTGCGGCGGCGAAGCAGTATATAGAGAACCACTACAAAGAGCAGATGAAGAACCTGCAGGAGCGCAAGGAGCGGTATGGTTTCTAGACCCATATTATTCTTCCAATTATATGTTAATGAGTTCCTCTGTTCCTAATTATTATTGTTTTCCTAACGCGGCATGATCTTTCATTGGCAAGGAAATAAAAACCACAATTGCAAAGACATGATAATTTGCATTGGACAGATGCAGCTATAACAGAACAGTCTGTAGTTTGAAGGTAGGCTTGATATTTTCTAAATCATGAGGTCTATCTACAACCTGCAGCATATAGAAAATCTCCTTATACACTAAAGTTTATACTAAGGGTGGACGGGTTCATTCTTGCTTATTTAATGGTGCTTAGAGGGCCTGCTTGCCTAATTCCTACTGAATTTCTAGCATGTCACTGGGAAGTTTGATCATATCGAAGGGGCCTAGAGTAAAGGATCTAAGGTGGAGATCTACAAGTGATGATTGTTGAAATATTCACCCTTTGATAGCAAATGAGTAGGAAGTTGATGGTGCACTATAGAAGGTCCTTTCCTTTGCATTCTCAGGAATTTAATAGGAAGTTGCCGTTTGTTCATTTAAGGAATTTTCATAGATAATTACTGAGTTCCTGCTTCTGTAAGATCTGTAAACATCAAAATTATTGTCCAGGAGCCTGCAACTTCTCCTTGGTCACTCAGATCTATTCTCTTAAAATGCATCCATTATCTTTAGTAGTGGAAAACGTGAGGACAGAACATTTTAGGATAAAAATGTTGCTTCCATTAAAGTTGAGTTCGAGATGCCACTATCTGGTTTTTGTGAACTTCAAGGTTTTTTTTCTTCTCCTTTTCTTCTTCTTCTCCCTTTTTCTAATGTCTTTGAATTGCTTCTCTAAGTTTATTGTAGTTATAAATCCCTATCAAGCTAAGATTCTGGCTATCTTAGAAGTGTTAAGGATGTATGTGCCTTCTTTCCAAGAGAACCTGTTAGTTGAAAGTGTTTCATTTAACGTGGTAACTTGGGCTTTGGATGTTGTCACGGGTGGTCCTTGGAAGCTTCACTATTTTATTAACAAAATCAAGCAATTTTCATTATCGTTGAAGGTTGAATTTTGGCAGTTCTCTTATCAGCTAATGAGGCGGTTGATGGGTTGGTAAAGGAAGGAGCTCATGATAGGGATGAAAGTGGGTCTTCTTCATTGTAATTTTTGGGATTTGGCTTGGTTGCTTTTGTGTAGGGCATAATGCTCTTATACTCTTTGGGTTTTTTTATTTTCTTTCTTTTGCCCTATGTTTGTGTGTATCTCCTCTTCTTCATTGTAATTTTTTGGGATTTGGCTTGGTTGCTTTTGTGTTGGGTATAATGCTCTTATACTCTTCAAGTTTCTTTTCCTTGGCCCTATATTGATGGATAAGGCTTCAATGATGGATAAAATATGATCTTGATTCTGTTTATTTGTCTTTGTTAAATTGTTTTTTCTAGTTTCTGTTTTCGAAATATCAACAAGTGACATTTTACACTTCATAGTTTTGCTTACTTTAGAAAGAGAAAAACAAAATTGTTTGGATCTTTCTACAAAGTGCATAGGATCTTCATTCCCTTTAGATGACTTACAAAATCTCTTGCTTTGAAGGGCTTGAGGAGTAGCGAGTCCAATGTGCTGATACTGGCTTCCCTTTCATCTTAAACAAAATGTTATTACTTTTGCGGTCTTTTTTTTTTTTGGTTTGATAATTTAACTTACATTATAAATAGAGTGTATATACATGCGACTTACTCTTTATGTTAATACTGGGCTGGAGATGCTTCCTGCATGTTCAGGGTTGAGCATTTACTTGTTTTTAGAACTATCTTAAAGTGGATGTTGTTTTGAGTGTGGAATTTCGTGCTTCTTCTTTTTTATTCCAAGCAGACGCTCAATCCTGGAGAAAAAACTGGCCGATGGTGATGTATCTGAAGAAGACCAAAACAATCTTTTAAAATTCTTAGAGAAAAAGGAAACGGAATACATGCGACTTCAGAGGCATAAAATGGGCGTTGATGATTTTGAACTATTGACAATGATTGGAAAGGGTGCTTTCGGCGAGGTATGTTTTAATGTAACATCTGATGATGTTTGTTTCACAAGTGATAGATCATTCAATTTTCAAAGCTGTTTCTTCAAAAGCTCTGTAGTTGAGTCTCCATCTCCAAATATCACATGTTTATGTACATTTGCTTTATAGACATAGCATTTGGTCATTGTGCTGTAGGTTACACGACATAATAATCACAAGACCAACATTGCAATTTTGAGGTCACTTTCAGAAAACAAAAAAAAAAAAAATGATTGCATCAATGTGAAGTTTGTGAGTTTTAGCATGAATTAAATGTATATTACCTTTTGCAGCAAGGTAAGGTGACATATTCATTAAAAGGCAAATGTCATGCGATTGGTGAGAGATCCCAACAAGCAACACTCTTGAACAGAGTTGGCGATGCAAGTTGCCTCTCTGAACAAACTTCCATTCAATGACATTCAAACAATACCCTTCCACAAGGAAAGGACCAGAGTAGTAAAAACTTATATTTGATGCCTCATCGTCCATTTAGCACCATACAGGAATAGGATTAATGATGATCCTTATTCAATGGTCCCTTAGCCTATCTCCAATGGCCCTGAAAAGCTTAGATATTCCAACCTGCTCCCAAAATGCTGCTAAAAGCTTTTCAGTTGGCATCATGAATTAGGCCATCCAAACCTGATCTTCCTTGGTGACCAATTGCATTGCATCGAAGTTTAAATTTTTTTAAAATCCCATTGGTGGGGTGGACCATCTTGTCACTATTGAGAATTTGATGGGTTGTATAATCAATAGCATCCAATGAGCTTCCGTCCAATGTGGTTGCCAATATTTATCTAAAATATTTCATGACAACGGATCATGGAATAATTCAATTTTGGAAGAGGGTGCATCTTGTATATTTATTTTTGAAAGACGGTGTCTCTCTCCTTTTGTAGAAACCAAATGACATCAAGAACTAGTAAGATGCCACAAAATCTTACCCCAACTCAATCCAAACCAAGAGAGGATCGAAGTCCATAGCCATCATGAAAATGAAAAATTAAATAATAAATGACTTTCAGTTTCCTCATCACACCAACATATGATACATACATAAGTGATAGTTCTCCTACTGTTTAAATGGTCAATTCCATTTTTTTAAGAATTTACCGTCTAGCCACACAAAAGAGGGAAAGGGGGGAAGGGAAGTGGGTTCACTAATTGAGAAATTTGTTCTACGATATCCCGCCCATAATCTCATTCGAAAGTAAAAATAAATTCCCACACATAATTTTCTAATAAACCTTTGTTGAGGAATATAAATACCTTGGAGTAGTTGCAACTGTTCTGCTCACGTAGAGGTTTCTTTTAAACATCAACTTTTAAATGTTTTTGTTATCCAAATGATGGCACACCATTGCATCTTTCCTGGATGCAACTTGTGAAAGAGATGGGATAGAAGTAGTAGAGGTTGATCATCCACCTAACAATTTGTTCAGAAATACAGCCTCATTCCATTCCCTGCCCAGATTCATTTTAACTTTTATTTGCTTCAGAAGGATTCTCAGGACTTGTGATTGCTTCCAAATTCCTGAATCCGTCTCACGTGTTTGAGTAGACCACTCATATCTTCGTCACTGATTCTCTTCCGCTGCTTACGTAGAAAAACCTGTTTCATCTCCTTCAATGGTGTAATTTCTAATCCACCTAGACCTTTCAGTTGACAAACTTCTTTCCAATTAACAAGGTCGTACCTTTTCTTCTCTATTCCTTTCCAGTACAGCTATATTTGATACATAGCAGACGCTGACATGAAATCTACGACAAGGTTTGACAAAGCACCCTTGACTAGAGCTCTACTGAGCCTGTGGCACAGTGGAAGGTGCTTACTAGTACAACCTTGAGGCAAGTCACATTACCAATCGAAAAAGGGAGGAAGAATCCACTTTATCCTTGATATTTCCAAGAATGTTATGATTTAGTGGTTGCATCAAACTCTGCTATTCTGAAGCTTGGATTTGATTCATCTTTGGGGCCTTGTGTCAACATATGCACTTGAGCTTTGAAGCCTTTGAATTGATGGTTTTGAAATGCATTTTATCTCACACTATAATATCTCCCATGTGCTATTTATGAGTTTATTTTATATAGTTCAGGTCAGAGTTTGTAGGGAGAAGACAACTGGTACTGTGTATGCAATGAAAAAGTTGAAGAAATCAGAGATGCTTCGTAGAGGCCAGGTATACTGTAATTAGACATGCTAAAAGTTCTAATTTGAAATTTGCTCCGTATTTATTAATTCGATTTAAATTGTTGTTTCAGGTAGAGCATGTTAAAGCTGAAAGGAATCTTCTTGCAGAGGTTGACAGCAATTGCATCGTCAAACTTTATTGCTCCTTCCAAGATGAAGAGTTCCTATACCTAATTATGGAATATCTACCGGGTGGGGATGTGATGACTTTACTTATGAGGAAGGATGTCTTGACCGAGGATGAGTCTAGATTCTATGTTGGGGAAACGATTCTGGCTATTGAATCTATTCATAAACACAATTACATTCACAGGTTTGTACATATTGAATTGCTGCAGTACTCTGCCAAATGCACACACTTTGGCTATTGCTCTGTTTATTTAATATTTTGTGTTTAACTTTATCTAAATTTTATGTGCCATCCTTATTGTCATCATCATTGAAACACGGACGCATGCACGTGCGCGCGCACACGGAGATTATGCCCCTTGCCAACAAAAACAAAGAAAAAAAAACCATAATGAGTTCACATTAGCCTGAAAAAGAACTTTGTTCAGAGCAATTCATCCTTGGATTGAAGTGATCTTGGCCAATTTATTTTTTCACATTTAAACTTGTGATGATGAACTTTATTTCAATCCAACAGTAAACATCATGATGTTCTCAGTGATTTTGGGCCAGCGTCAATTATCTCGGGTTGGTTTTGATCTTATGTCCTAGAATCATGAGAACTGAGCTGTATGGGGAGATACTATTCAACAATATTTGGCCATTCCTCATGTATATTCATAGGGTGAGTTCTTGACCATTGGGCATCTATGTCACTGGTAAGTATTGTCCATTTTGATCCTGTGATCCTGTCCATTTTGTATAGGTTAACTAGTGAAAATTTCATTAATTAGATGACTATTATCTAATTAATGTCCTAAAGCTCAACTGTTGATGGTTCAAATTATTGGGCAAATAATTCCAGTTATTAACCAAAGTCATCCTTAGGTCTCACATTAAATAGCTTATGACTTTAAAGAATCACTTTCATTTGCCAATGTCAGCCCTAACATTTTCATATTTTGGATTAGGAAATGGATGGCTGTAAGGAAATGGCCAACATCTGGATGGTTATGATCAGTATTCAGTGTGTGTTTTTACTAGCTGTCATATCAAAAGTCAATTAATGGAAAATCCTGATCAATGACATGGATTTTCTAAGTGTCAAAATGCAACTTGGTGTCCTGTAATTTACTATGAAAACATCACTGAACGATCACCATGAGTTGGTTCAAGTTCTCCTTATGCATTCAAATTTGAGAGACAAGGGAGTTTGGCAATTTAACCTGTTGTTTATTGGCTATTCTTGATTGTGTTGATATAATTGGTGCATGTCTTACAGCATGGTCTACTTTGAATGGATCAGAATGATTATCTCCTTTCTCATGCATTTTGCAGAGATATCAAACCTGGCAATCTGTTATTGACTATTGGGTAGATATCGTCAATTGATGATGCCACGTTTGGACTATGCAAACCATTAGATTGCAGTGGCTTCCCTAGTCTAAATGAGAATCACTTTCATCTTACAACCTTAACACCTTCATCTTTTGAATGGGAAATGTATGGTTGTATGAAAATGAACCAACATCTGAATGGTTGTGATCATCAATCAGTATAATTTTACAAATTGCTAGTATATTTTAGTGGAATTTTCTGGGTGATGGCCTGGATCATCAACGTGCCAATATGCAACTCGATGGCGTGCAACTTTTAGTGCACGCAATGAACTGAATGTTCGTTGTGAGTTGGTGTAGAATTGTGCTTGTACCTGCATTTTGGGAGGCAAGCAAGTTTGACACCTTAAGCCACTTCCATACTGTATGCAATTTAGCATGGCTTTAATTACTATTTTGATTGTGATATTATTGTCGCATGTCTATCTTTACATATTGCCTCTTCCATACTGTTGATATTATTTTACATCATTGCCTTATATCTTTCTCATGCATTTTGCAGAGATATCAAGCCCGACAATCTGTTATTGGATAGATATGGTCACTTGAGGTTATCAGATTTCGGACTATGCAAACCTTTAGATTGTAATAACTTCCCTAGTTTAAATGAGAAGGATATCACAATGGGAAACAACAATAATGAGGTTCTACAAAGTGATGGACGCCCATCTGCACCAAAGCGCACCCAACAAGAGCAGCTACAACATTGGCAAAAGAACCGGCGGACACTGGTTAGTTTCCTATTACCATCTGATATGAGCTTTGCAGTCATCCAAAATCATGTATCAATTCTTCACTAAGTCCTTAAATAAGCTGCGTTGTATCTGTTGGAGTAACAAAGTTTTTATTGTGATACGGGTGGTACGTTCTCAAATGCATGTTGTGGTACATGCACGTTGGCATGTGAGTCAAAGTAAGGCCTAAATTATGTTTCACAATTTTCTCCTTTTATTTTCCTAGTTATGAGAAAATCTATTTTAGACTTTGTTTGTATTGTTGTATGAGGATGCAAGGTGTGATGTCGCATCCTTAAGCCTTAAGTTTATACATATCGCCACCCCTTTCAGGTGATCGAACATCCATCCTTTTTCATATCAATTTGGACCATTTCTATAATTCCACTTGGACATCAGTTTGGATGCTGTTCATCAAAGGGTTAAGATCTCTTGGATAGATGAGATTTTAAAGGTCCAGCTGATCCAAGCATGTTGCTCTCTACAGATCAATATGCTGGATGGAAAATGGCTTCTCATATTCTCATACTCAATGCTAGAGGAGACTTAGCAAATCCGTACGTCAAGGATTGTATTGTTCCTGTTCTTATATGAGAGTCTTTACATTTCAATAGCTACATACACACACAAACCTCATGCATGTATATGTTTGGCGCGCTACCCTAGTAGTGGAAAACACGGCCACAGGGGCTTCCTCTGGTAGCAAGAGAATGACCTTCCACAAGTTCAAACCCTTGTCTCCACCTCCAGAGAGTGGTATCTTTACCATTGGACCAATGCAGCACAAATGTATAGTGCAATGTATAAGTGTCGTTGTGTTTATTGAGGTACCATTTGGTGTTTGATGAGGAAAATGTTAATGGAGAAACATCCGTTGGTGCAGAGTGAGGGCATCATCGATTCGAATGGATTGGACCTTTGGATTGAGGGTCAGATATTTTTTTTATTTAATATAAAGTTGTTAAACTTGTGGGCCACGGATGAAGGGGTTAGAGGCATGTGATTGACCCCAAACTTGATATCTGGGCCAATCCAAAATGTCACTCTCCATTCCCACCAGTCCCCGCCCCAAGTGGGCCCATTAAGTTGTGCCTCGCCATACTCTGGTGAAGGGATGGATAAGAATATTTGGGGATGCATATGAATATTTTCCACATATATATATATATATATAATCCTATGGTGAGTACACGAGCTCACCTTATATATATATATGTATATATATATATATATTTATTTATTTTTTTTGCTAAAAGGATTGCTCTTGGATTTTATGTTTTAGGCATATTCTACTGTTGGCACTCCTGACTACATCGCTCCAGAAGTTTTGCTGAAGAAAGGTTATGGAATGGAATGTGATTGGTAAGTTATAAATTTTTATTGTCCTTTTCACTTCAGCATATACTGAAAAGCTATTTTTGGTTCTTTACTTCTATAGGTGGTCACTTGGAGCTATCATGTATGAAATGCTTGTTGGTTATCCCCCGTTTTATTCTGATGAACCTATGGCGACATGTAGGAAGGTTAGTGTGAAACTCAGTATGTACTCCTTGATGTAGATTTTTTTTTTTCCTTTTTACCATTAACTCTTTTAAATATCCTTCCCTTCGCTTTGTTGTACAACAAATTTCAAACTTCTATTGCTCAAACTGTTTAGCTTTGATGCATACTTGATTTCTTCATGTCTATAAAATTTATCGTTACTTTTCTAAAAAAAAAAAATCAACTGCATGTGTTAAATAAATTAAATACTAAAGAGAAATGCAAAAAAGCCTAAGCAGATATATCAATTACAAAATTGAAGTGCCAGAAAAACACAAAATCGTTTTTCCAATCACTTCTTCCAAAGATTAAATTTTTGTTATGCCTGAATACACTCTTATTTGAGCTTCATTCTATCACTGTTTGTCCATGTTTCTTTGCTGGAGCTCTCCTCTGGCTCCCTACTTTCTCATGTTCTTTGTTAATCTTCTGCTGCATAGTATGGACTACTATAGAGGAACTGGCTGTGGCCGACGATTCTCCTTTCCTGAGTGACAAATTCATGAACCCAGAACCTTGAGAGCCATGGTTATTGAATAAATACTGAGAATGTATTGTCGAGTCCCTTATTGGAGAGGACTCATCAATATATATAGGTATTACATGCCTTATTCAAGGTTCAAAGTTAAGGAAACTAACCAGTTAAGTTACTTGCTATTCTAAGATAAGGAAACTAACTAATTAAAATAATATGTATAATTGTATTACAATTGAACCCAATCAATCCATTTGTGATATATGAGTTGGATCTTCTTATGGGCCTTGGGCCTTGGGCCTTATTCACACTGAGTTGTGTTAATTTGCTAGTCAGAAACTAATTGATATCAGATTCAGACACTGTTTTGTTGGGCTGCAACACATTTAAAGAATTTTCACTTTCGAATATTGTTCATGGTTATATGAATCCTGCTGGGACTTAAGTAGACATTTATAGGGGCCTAGATTCAACTCAAAGCAATTTAGTTCAGAATTGATATTTCTTTTTCTTTTTCCTTTTTTTTTTAAATAAAGGACCTGGACTTGTACATGCACACACAATACATAGCAGCCAGGAACTCCAGAATTGGATTTTTGAAAGTTCGAAAAAAACAGTCTATCAGGCACATGGTGTGATGGTAAAGGCATCACTTCAGTAGGGGAACTACGACTATGTTCTGGGATCAAATACATGAGGACTGATAAAAACAAGGTTTAAAAATTGAAGTCTTTTTTAGTTGCTGCTGGGCTAAGATTTTCCTTTCTACTAAACTCCATCTGAATGGAGAAACTTATATCTCATTATAGATTCATCATTTGATTCTTTTCTTTCCATTTAATCAGATAGTGAATTGGAGAAGTCATCTGAAATTTCCTGAAGAAGCAATGTTATCTCCAGAAGCTAAAGATCTCATCAGTAAACTCTTATGCAATGTTGAGAAGAGGCTTGGAGGGAAAGGTGCTGATGAAATAAAGGTGTTGTGTGGTGTGTTCTATTCTATTCTTTATTATTATTTTCTCATCTCAAACAAAACTGCTTAGTAAATGAATTATTTGGTTGTTCCTTCTACCTTTTTCAGGCTCACCCATGGTTTGAAGATGTTCAATGGGACAGGTTATATCATATGGAAGCTGCATTTATACCAGAGGTCAATGATGAGTTAGATACTCAGAACTTTGAGAAGTTCGAAGAGGTAGATGTCTCCATTTTGTGATTGCATGTAGTGGACTGGGTTATGCCAATCCTCATCCTAGCCTGCTCTGATTTGACAAGGCTCTATCTATAAGCTGCTTGGTTGTGCCCAGGGGGAAGAGTCCAAAAAAATAAGGGTTTTGTGAGCCTAAACCTCCAACAAACTGGCCAGACTGGCCCAACATATATGAACACTACTGCTAATTGGGACTGGCCTAATCCTAAATGAGTGGGTTCTACTCCCAAGTCCCAAGATATACTGGCCCATACAACCTTTTGTCTTGTCTGGTTCCCTCTGCTTTGGTTACAATCCTAGTGTGCTACAAGTCATCTTCTTTGAGACATTTTATGTTATTCATTATAGTTATTTTCATTATTGATTTCTTATTGTTTTGTATTGTATTCTTGTCCTTTTTCACATGGTTCCTTCAGTCGGGAAGCCAAACTTCATCTTCATCAAAACCAGGCCCATGGAGAAAGGTATGACTTTTCTGATTTACAAAAACGAATTCCCAATTTTTTCCATCTGAACAGCTACTTTCCTGTTATGTTTTGCTATTTGTCTAAGTATCTTAATTGCAGATGTCTCCTTTGATTTCATTTCTTGGCCAGTGGCTACCGAACTTTGATCTTTTCTTTCTGTAACATGGACCTTCATCAGACTTGGACACAGACTCAGCCAAGTCGAATAGGGCTCAACCCTTCCTAGTTACATGGATTTGGCCAAGACTCATTGGTCTTGGCCATGTAGCACTGGACTAAGTGGTGACTGATCAGTCATAGATGCTGAGTTTTATAACGTGCACTTTTGTTTTGGATGCTTGCCTGGACTAAACGTTTATGTTGGTGTCTGATTTTTTACTCCTACAGATGCTTTCATCGAAGGATTTTAACTTTGTGGGTTACACTTACAAGAACTTTGAAATTGTAAATGATCATCAAGGCCCTGGAATTGGTATCTCTCTCTCTCTCTCTATATATATATATATATATTGTGTATCTTGGATTGAAATTTTAAATTGAGAACTCTTTTGTGGGACCTTCTTAGATGCATGTCAATCAAAGGTAGTGCAGGATTTGAAGACTTGGTGTGGAGTAGGGCTGTGCCAAAAATAAGCATGATCTAATAATCCTATTTTTTAAGAGTCCCAAATTTTAACAATTTATACGTGCTTATAAATTCGTTTCCTTTAGGCCGTTAATAGGTTATTAGGATCATCAATTCGTATTGGTTTTTTGCCCACTCCTAGTCCAAACTAAGACCTCCTAGTGCCAACAGTACCCCCACGATTAGCATGCATCTAGGTGGGCCCTACTCAAACTTGAAATTTGAGGACATTTTTTTTCTTTCCTTTTGCTTTACATGAGACTCAAACTCATGCACCCACGCATGCTACACTATTCCCTAACTAGCCGAGCAACAACAAAGTACAAAATTTAAGGCCATTTCATATGTATGTAAATATATATAACTAGATCATTTTTTTATTTTATTTTTTTAATGCTACAACTAGGTCAATATCACATCCTCGTTTATTGAACTCAGATTCTTCTTCTTCATATTTTTCTTTTTATTTATTTTTGTTTTCTTTTTTCTTAGTGAACAATTTTCTCCTATGAGCAAAATATGTATTCCAACTCATGGAGCCCACTTAGATACATATCTTTCAATGGAAAGAGGGTAGATGGAAAGGTCTCCTTGTGGAAAAGGGGAAACCAAAAAATGAGGGCCACTAGATTATCCTAGCCCTTATTGGCCCTCATTTAACAACCTTAAAGTTAATGTCATCTTAACCTTAGATTTATTTATTTTTTTAGATACAATCCAATAGTGAGTGAATGTTCAATGAGTGTAAAATTGGTCCTACTGCTAGATCATGGGATGACAAGAGTATCAAAAGGTTTGGACTGATCAAAGGTGGGCCCAAGTGAGCCCCACAGAGCTGGACTGCACACACAATTGCTAGTAGGAGAAAATTCTCCTTTCTTTGTAAGTGTTTGGTTATTATTATTTCCTAATAGACTGAAGAGGACATGGATGGAAGTAGTAACAATAGATTTGAAGAGTGCAATCTATAGCAAAATTCATGTAGCCGAACCCAACATAGTTGGGACGAGGCTTTAATGATGATGACGATGATGATAATGATTTGACAAGCCTGCATTTTATGGGCCATGACAGAACACACAAGTTGAACAATTCTAACTATTGTAATGTTGTTAGAAGCTTTTAAGGACCAGTGGAGTCCTTGGATCTCAATGAAGTTGAAGTTTTTGCTCTTCTGGTAGGCTGTCGTGAGTTTTGATGGATGGGAGGTTATGATGCTTTTCTTGAACGTGATTCTTTTCCCCGTGATTCAATGGGGTTTGGGAAAGTCCTTTTGTCCTTGGAAATTAGCGGACTAGGTGAAGGTGTTGGATTTATCTCGTCAGTTGGGTGCCTCTTCTAGTTATATTTTAAGAGGCTAATATTATAGCAGATGGTCTTGCTAAGGAAGGATTCTTTCATTCTTCTTTGTCTTTCGATGTATAGTTTCCTTTCAGTTGTTTTATGTAGGAGGTTTTTTTTTTTTTTTTTTTTTTTCCTCGAGTTTGGCTTGGCTTTTGAGAAAAAAAAAGAGTTTGGCGGCTTGGCTGTTTTCCTTTAAGCCTCCTTTTTTTTTTTTTTTTTTAACTCTTTGGTGTAGTAAATTTTACCACTATAAAAAAAATCTGACTATTTGATTTGGATGGCTTTAAGGAATGAAAATGCATGGATACAAGATGAGTCAACCCAATAACCATTGGCCTTCCATTTTTCATTATTCTCTCATCTCTAATAAATCCTATGATTTGGGGCTTTGGAATTTCTGAACAATGTGTTCTATTTCATTCAACCCATCCTATAACCTCTGATAAATAATTTGGACACTGTACTTGTGCACTGTGTGTAATAGTTGGTAATTTGAGAAATACAATTTCCTTCTCTCTCTCTCTCTCTCTCTCTCTCTCATGCATAATTTACCATACAACAGGGGATTCTTTATTGATAATTGATTTCTTCTGTTTGTGTTCCTGTTTTCAGCTGAACTGAAGAAGACAACGAACAAAACCAAAAGGCCAACCATTAAAACTCTATTTGGTATGTTTTTCCTGTCCCATGTTGGTTTACTAAATCCTTGAAGATACAATGGTTTAGCCAATGACTAAAATGCCCTCATACTCTCCATTGATAGCAAATCAAGAGACTCAAATGGGGTTTCGGTTTTGGCACCAATCTATTGGGAAAACAGTATGCAGCCATGCGCTTGTGTGTGTTTTTTTCTCCAAAATGGCTACATAAGAGCAATATGATTTCTGGAGGCTCTGTGCTGGTTTCACTAGTTGGAATGTCAACGCCGGGCAGTTCACCTGAACCTGAAGATACTTAGGTCAATATGTGACAACTTAAAAATTCTATGGATACCATTCATATATCATTTCTAAAAGGCCTTTTCTTTTTTTTCTTTTTTTCTTTTTTTTTTGCGCTAATGGTACTTTAGGCTGGGCTTTTTAGTTTCTACACTTTTTATGCCAAACATCTACACTACCAATCACTCTCAGTTATGTAGACTTTGCATCTTCTTTTTTGTGGTTGGAGGGAGGGATCTATTTTCCTTTTATCTTGGAATGCTTTGAACTAGTATAGCTCACAAGGTTCATGCTAAAATTTCAACAATCAAGTTGAATATAGGATATTAAAAAAAAAAAAAAACAACAACAACAACAACAACAAAAAACTGAGCTTTGACAGGGCCATTTTCAATAAAAGCAGATTGTTAACTCACCCTTCTTTTGGTCACCTTTTTATCCATGCCATAAAGAAGGTGAAGATTCATCTGGTCAGTCTTCTCAAGGGAGCCAACCTTCTCAAGGGAGCTTTATGCATCTCTTGCCCGAATCAGAGAAGAACGAAAGGTGGACATCATCATAAAACCTGTAGTTTTAACTCTTAACAGCTTCAGATAACCAAGAGGAGCTCCAAGTCAGAGATAAAAGTGTTAGGAATTGGTTTCAGGAACTATTATTTCTTCATCTCATGTCATTATTTTGCCGTTGTTTTCTGGGGTGGCCAGTTCTGGTGGAGTTTAAGCTGGGAGGTAACTAATGAATGAGGATGGTGTTTTGTTGTGGGGATGTGGTCCATTTTTCTGTGTTTGGATAAGGATCTTTGTAAAATTTGTTGAGTGAAAAACCACATTCTTTTCTTTTCATATGTAATTTTTGTGTTCACCAATAGCTAGATGTATGTATTCTCTCTCACGCATTAGTCATAAATACAAATTTTTTCTATTCATATGTGAACTTATGCACTGATTGTATGGTTAGAAGTTAGAAGGTTTTGCTTTGATGTCAACTTACAACTCTACCTCCAGTATGAATCTGGTTCTTCATTTGACCATTTGGTTGGTTTCTATTTTTTCTATGCTAATGCATAATTTGATTTAGATGAGAGAGGCTATAAAATTTCAAATATTCAAACTCACTAAGGTTGCGCATGAGGGTTCATGTATTTGGATAAACCTTGTGCTGAGTTCCAGTTAGTTGGATTTGTAGGTAAATTGAGCACAAGGCAACCGAATTCCGAGGATGCAAACCGGGCAATTCATACCAGTTTATTTAAGCGTAAAGAAATTCTGTTTTCTATGCAATTGGTAGCCCATTGTTCAAGAGAAACGCATTGATAATATCCAAGAAAAGCCACACATGGTCAATCTAGATTACCATCCAAATTTGTTGGTCCAAATGTGGATGAGATGTAGGCTGTAGCTAGCAATCATGTTCATTGGACATTCTCAGTCCTAACTGTCTAATTAGTTATGGTAGTTGAAACTGAATCTCATCTGTGTAGGTGATAATGCTATAAGTGGAGGCCAGCACTTCTGTTATCAAGACCATCAGTCTGATCTGGCCTAATATTCATGGTGAGAGAAGCTCCAAAGATTTCTTGGATGGATTATTGTTGCCTTTTTTTCTATCTTAAGGGACGAGTGTTTCTTCTTAGACACTATTTCATTGCAAACCAGTCATGAAATGGGTGCATCAGGATCAAATGATTCTTGATTTTTTTTTTTTTTTCCAAATATGAAAGGAATGGGAGTGGAAGACCAGATTGATAGGATAAGGCTTTGCTGATGATTATGATGATTGGGAGAGGGTGGGTGACAAGTCCTTTTGCTAATAGCTACTAATTAACACTTTGATATCCAAAACAAATATTTGCAAGAATCTATCAAACCAAAGGGACGAGCCTAGAATTTTCATGTGGGCTTTGGCGGTGGACTTAAGATAAGCTAGCAAAACTTGAATATAAAAACTTAATTATTAGTTTTGCATCACAAAAAAGAAAAAAAAAAAAAAAAAAAAAAAGGGAATTAGATTGTTGTTTTGATAAGAAGTCTGTAGAAGAAGATTACACAATAGATATATTATAATGGGGAAAATTGAATTCAGGTAAGTATCCAAATTTATCTCATATATATGGTTCGCGATATTTTAGATATTCCTATGTCCACATTTACTTTAAAGTCAACATTTAAAGAGAGGGTACTTGACTCATGTAGGACTTCTTTGAAACTGGATAGATCGAAGCATTAGTTTGTGCCCATGATTGGTTCAGTCACGACCTAACTAGTGCTGATAATTCATACAATTATGGGAATGCACTATATGATCTTTCAGACAAATTCAGAGCCGGCTTTACCATAAAGCAAACAAAGTCATTGCTTTAGGCCCCTAAAAATAGCCTCATAATATAAGCTGACATCTTTTGAAATCCCAAAAAAGCAAACTTGCCAACTGCCTTCCTTTGTTTCTTCACAAAATATAAGCCCCATAATAACTCTCTCTTGAGAAGATACGATCAAGATTTTCATGGGCCTTAAAGTCATTTATGGCCTATTATATTTTCAAATATGCTCCTTATATTTACATTGCTAGGAGCCCAATTGATTTTAGCACGCCATTATATTTCTAGCGGTCCATGTGTATCAAATCTCAACAATACATTCAGTCATGAACTTGCTTTAAAAGCTTTTCTCATTATTTTTGTGCATTCTATTTCAATAGAGGCCCATTCAGATTTGATCAATCTGAATGTAATAGATATATAGCTTGGGATTTCAGCCCTAATAATACATCTTGAAATTTAAGATGAACAATGGCACTCCGCCAGAATTTATTCACTTGCGCACCGTGCATATGAGCACCGTACATCTGGAACATCCAATATGTGGGGCACAACTCTTAAGTCAATCTTGGATGGTCCTAACTCATGGTGCATATGCGCACCGTGCACGGGTGAAAATGCTCCAAACCCTATTAGTGGCAAACTCAAGAATTTTTTTTTTTTATTGGGGGTGGGGGGGGTGTTGGGGGGGGAGCTTAGACTGTTATTTTGATGACAAGTATGTAGAATAAGATAACACAGTAGATATAATATAATAGTAAAAATTGAATTCAGCTAAGTATCCTAATTTATCTCATATATATGGTTCGTGATATTTTAGATATTCCTTGTCCATAGTTGCTTCAAAGTCGACATTTAACACTGGAGGGAGCGTACTTGACCCATATAGAACTTCTTTTAAATTGGATAGATCGAAGCATTCATTTGTGCTCGTGACTGGTTCAGTCATGACCCAACTGGTGTTTATGATTCATACAATGATGGAAATGCACTATAAGATCTTTTAAACATATTCAGAGCCGGCTTTACCATAAAGCCAACAAAGCCATTGCTTTAGGCCCCAAAAAAATGACCCCATAATAGCAACTAACATCTTTTGAAATTCCAAAAAAGCAAACTTGTCAACTGCCATCCCTTTTTTTCTTCCCAAAATATAAGCCCATAATAACTCTCTCTTGAGAAGATACGATCAAGGTTTTCATGGGCCTTAAAGTGTCATTTATGGCCTATTATATTTTCAAATATGCCCCTTACATTTCTATTGCTAAGAGTCCAATTGATTTTAGTACACCATTATATTTCTAGCAGTCCATGTGTATCAAACCTCAACAATACATTCAGTCATGAACTTGCTTTAAAGCCTTTCTCAGTATTTTTGTGTATCCTATTTTAGTAGAGGCACATTCAAATGTGATTGTAATAGATCTATAGCTTGGGATTTCAGCCATAATAACATATCTTAAAATTTAAGATGAATAATGGCCCTCCGCTAGAATTTATTCACTTGCGCACCGTACATATGAGCATCGTGCATATGAGCACCGTACATCTGGAACATCCAATACGTGGGGCACACCTTTGAAGTCAATCTTAGATGGTCCTAACTCAAGGTGCATATGTGCACCATGCGCAGGTGAGAATGCTCCAAGCCCCATCAGTGGTAGACCCGAGATTTTTGTTTTGCGGGGGGAAGGGGGGGGCAAAAAAACGGAATTAGATTGTTATTTTGATTATTAGTCTATAGAAGAAGATGACACAGAAGATATATTATAATGGTGAAAATTGAATTCCACTAAGTATCCTAATTTATCTTATATATATTGTTCGGGATAGTTTAGATATGCATTGTCCACATTTGCATCAAAGCCGACATTTAACACTGGAGGGAAGGTACTTGACCCATATAAGACTTTTTTGAAACTTGATAGATAGAAGCATTAGTTTATGCCCATGATTGGTTAAGTCACGACCAAATTGGTGATGATGATTCATACAATGATGGGAATGCACTATATGATCTTTTATACATATTCAGAGCCGACTTTACCATAAAGCCAACAAAGCCATTGCTTTTGGCCCTAAAAAATGGCCCCATAATAGCAGCTCATATCCTTTGAAATTCCAAAAAAAGCAAAATTGCCAACTGTCATCCTTCTTTTTCTTCCCAAAATATAAGTCCCATAATAACTCTCTCTCGAGAAGATAAAATCAAGATTTTCATGGGCCTTAAAGTGTCATTTATGGCCTATTATATTTTCAAATATGCCCCTTATATTTCTATTGCTAGGAGTCTAATTGATTTTAGCACACTATTATATTTCTAGTAGTATATGTGTATCAAATCTCAACAATACATCGAGTCATGAACTTGCTTTAAAAGCCTGTCTCATTATTTTTGTGAATCCTCTTTCAGTAGAGGCCCATTCAGATTTGATCAACGATTTGATTGTAATAGATCTGTATCTTGGGATTTCAACCCTAATAATAGATCTTAAAATTTAAGATGAACAATGGCCTTTCGCCGGAATTTATTCACCTGCGCACAGTGCATATGAGTACCGTGCATCTAGAACATCCAATACGTGGGGCACACCACTGAAGTCAATCTTGGATGGTCCTAACTCATGGTGCTTATGCACACCGTGCGCACGTGAAAATGCAACAAGCCCCCACTAGTGGCAGACTCAAGATTAAATAGGTAGTTGGATTTTGTGACCCAAGATTTCCATGTAAGTTTTAGGGACGGGCCTAAAATTTTCATGTGGGTTTTGGAGGTGGACTTATTATAGGTTAGTAAAACTTGAATATAAAAACTTAATTAGTAGTTTTGCATCACAAAAAAGGAAAAAAACGGAATTAGATTGTTATTTTGATAACAAGTCTGTAGAAGAAGATGGCACAGTAGATATATTTTAACAGTGAAAATTGTATTCAGCTAAGTATATTATTTTATCTCATATATATGGTTCGCGATATTTTAGATATTCCTATGTCTACAGTTGCTTCAAAGTCGACATTTAACACTGGAGGGAGGGTCCTTGACCCATGTAGGACTTTTTTTAAACCGAATAGATAGAAGCATTAGTTTGTGCCCATGATTGGCTCAGTCACAACCCAACTGGTGATGATGATTTATACAATGATAAGAATGCACTATATGATCTTTTATTCATATTCAGAGCTGACTTTATCATAAAGCCAACAAAGTCATTGCTTTAGGCCCCAAAAAATGGCCCATAATATTAGCTAACATCTTTTAAAATTTCAAAAAAGCAAACTTGCCAACTACCATCCCTTTTTTTCTTCACAAAATATAAGCCCCATAATAACTCTCTCTTAAGAAGATACGATTAAGATTTTCATGGGCCTTAAAGTGTTATTTATGGCCTATTATATTTTCAAATATGCGCCTTATCTTTCTATTGCTAGAAGTCCAATTGATTTTAGCAGACCATTATATTTCTAGCAGTCCATGTGTATCAAATCTCAACAATACATTCAGTCATGAACTTGCTTTAAAAGATTTTCTCATTATTTTTGTGTATCCTATTTCAGTACAGGCCCATTCAGATTTGATCTATGATGTGATTGTAATAAATCTATAGTTTGGGATTTCAGCCCTAATAATATATCTTAAAATTTAAGATGAAAATTGGCCCTCCATCAGAATTTATTTACTTGCGCACAGTGCATACGAGGACTGTGCTTCTAGAACATCCAATATGTGGGGCCAAGGATGAAAATAGCGGTAGCGGCGGGCGTAGCGGCCTACCACCAAAACGCTACGTAGCGGGCGCTACGTAGCGTAGCGGCGCTACGTAGCGGCGTAGCGGTGCGATTTGGAAAAATCGTCAAAAAAATATGAAAAATTTCTAGAAAATCTAGAATATTGGAAAATGAGAGAAAATGTATTTTTTTTGCAAAAGTAACTAAGGTAAGGGGGCGTAGCGGTCCCCTCACTGTATAAGGTCCTGTATCGCTGTCTAAATAGAAAATAATAGTAATGATCATTTTTTTCACATGTGTTCATGTTCCTTAGTTATGCTAACTTAGAAACTAATGAAAGGCTTATAAAAGAAAAAACTATGTCATGAAGTCAAGACTTAAGAGTACCTAGAGAAAAAAATACATCTACCAAAGGAGGTGTCTAATAGGATGTACTTAGAGAAGAATCACTGAGAATAACTCTTTGTATCGACTGTAATTCGGCAAGATAATGTGCTTTTTGGTGTTCTTTTAAACATAAAAAAGTATAAGACTTGTGTAGAAATGTTATTTGGAGAGAAGAAAAAAAAAAAAAAAGAGTCTTATTATGCATTTTAAAAAAATTTGAAAAGTAGGAATTTTCTCACCCCGTAGCGGCCCCGTAGCGGCCGTAGCGGCCCCGTAGCGGACGTAGCGGCCGCTACGGGTGCGGCGGCCGATAAATCGGCCGTAGCGTAGCGGTGGCGGCCGCTACGGCCGATATAGCGGCCGCTATTTTCATCCACAGTGGGGCACACCTCTGAAGTCCATCTTGGATGGTCCTATGGTGCATATACGCACCGTCAGCAAGTGAAAAATGCTACAAGCCCCACCAGTGGCAGAAAATTAGATGAAGTGAAATAGAGCCGTAGGGAGAGTTTGAATTTGAAAATTAGTGACCCGGAGGGAATGTTTATGATTCCAATTTACAATCATTTTTTTTTTTTTTTTTTCATTTTGAAGATTTGACCCGGGATAGATTGAAACGCCGAATAAAAGTTCATATAATTAAATCAACATAGTTGCGACAAGGCCTTTATTGATGAAGACGTAATAGTCTAGAGGAGATGTAGCTCGCTCGCCCTCTCTCTCTCTCTCTCTCTCTCTCTCTGTCTCTGTCTCTTTTGGTGTTTTTTCTTCTTCTTCTTTACTTCCAGACTCTTCTATTGGAAAGAGGTACAAGGAGGGTTCACAAAACCAAGGAAGCAATCAAGATGATTTTGTTTACTTGTCTCACTTGCCCTGTACCAGTAGGTCTTGAAAATTATCAAAGTGGCCCTATGTTTTAGACAATCAATTTCACCTTAGTAATTTTGGAAGGAAATTTTGTCTAATAATGGAACAAAAGTAAGTTATTCCCGATTGATTTCTTGCCACAAAAAGACTCCAATTTTTCTCATATGTTGCTTTACTGCAAGGATAAAACAAAGAAATTGAACAATTTTTGAAAAAGCATTTCAAATTGGAGGGAGGAGTTTGGACCACTTCCCCTAGTGCCACTAAAACAAAAGTATGTACAATTCCATCGTGAGACAAACATGTCCATGGCGGCGAGGTTGAAGAAGGGACATTGACTTTATTTGAATTACTAAGCTAGGGTGATGGCTGATTATTCATTTCCCAAATTCCTTTCACTCGATTTCCATTAGAGAGGTTATTTGATGGTCATTTTAGATATTCACTGTAAGTGCCTAAAAATTACGTACTTAGTTAAACGGGGTTTGTTGTAAAGCTTCTAGGAAAAAGGGTAGCTCCTCAAGCTTAAAAAGGAAAGAAGAAGGTTAGAAGTCCTAGTTGTGGCCAGCCGAAGACACTCCGACGCCTAAGTTAGTTCAACAACTCAACAAAGGGTGAATAAGTGGGGAAGAAGAGAGAGCTAAGGATGTGTTATGCTTGCATACCTTCGCTGGTTTTACCTCATGTATATATATATATATAGGTGCTGGTCACCTCAGACCCTTCCTTAGTGTGGGTAGGTGGAGGTATTGTCTCATCGGACCATACCTTTCCCTTTAGTGGAGGTAGGTAGAGGTACTGTCCCATTGGACCATACCTTAACCTTTTGCATGACTGCTGATGTAATCGATGGATAAGGTCTACGCCTTATCTATATCCGGCGCCCATCTTATCAGTCAGGACGTAGCTGCCATTTCATTAATGTTGATTGACATTTAGTACCCACCTCGGTTGACCGAACTGATGGAGATACTGGAGTCAAGTACAGCCTCATTACAGATGCACTTCGGAACTGTGGCCGAGCTGCATATGATAGACGAGGCCAGCTGGTACTTCTACCGAAGCTAGCCAAAGTCCGGTGTGGAGTGGTGATGCTGCCGAGCTCAAGAGACCGAGATCAGGACAAAGCCTAATTTATACTTTTACCGAGATCAGGGCTTATCTCTAATTTACGAAAATGCCCCCACACATTCACCCATGATTATTCTTCACCCCAATCCACTTAAAAGAAACACTGCGCCCTCAGTTGTGGGAAACAGACAATCCCTTATTTTTCATAAACCGTCAGGCATTTTTGATCCACAATGTCCACAAAAGTGGAACCTCCTCAGACTTTAATTCCAACAAGGTAGTAGTGTGGGAGTCCCGTAGGTGAATATCACCCTTTGAATTGTGTATCAATCTTAGAAGGGTACTTGTTTTGGCCTTTAAAAAAAAAAAAAAAAAGAAATTTGAAAGTGTTAAGAAGATTTTTTTTTTTGTACCATTTTTCAATATTTTTGCAGTGTTAAATGAAAGTAAATCAACAAGTAAAATAGAGTTTATTGAGGTCAACGTCCACCCTCGCTCCTGAGCGGTCATAATTATGATCGAGCCCTCGCCCTCACCATAAAACTATTATTGTGCCATTTTCCATTTTGGGATGAGTGGTAGCTCAATGGGGTATAAGATCCTACAAGTGGTATCAAAGCCTGGTAGGTCAATGGGGATTATCTTAAAAAATCCTCTCACCTATAAAGAAATATAGAGAACCCACTAATATATTAAAATTTCAGAACACCCTTTGAGTAGCATTTTCAAAAACCATCATTCTCAGCAATGAGAAGACAAGAAATGGAGAACTCTGGCATGCATGACAACCTACTAACTTATTTAACAAGCACAACGTCATTCATGCTAATTATATGATGGTGCATGTGACCATTCTATCACAGGGATGCACTCACTCCCAATATGAACCCAATCACAAAGGACTCAAACCAATGAAAACAGGGTTCATTCATTTTTTTTTGGCTTTGTTTGATATTCAGTTCTAAATGTGCATGATTAGAAGGATGTTCGGTTTACTGAAGGAGAGAACTGCAAAAGAGTATGTTAAAAGTAGCTTTCCCATATCTGCAATCAAGAGGAAAATTCAGAACATCTCAATTGAGATGTTCAAGCACGTTTACAAATAGAAGGCCAAAAACTGTCTCAGTGAGATGAAATAGTTACTTGTGAAACCATAGTAGGATAAGAGCAAATCCATTTAAGACCTTGGGCAAAGCAATGAGGAAATACATGTAATTTGTGAAATAACAGAGAGTGCGATGCCGAATAGGATTGAATGGAAATCATAGCTCATAAAAGCAACCTTAAGTACTTAAGTTTCACAAGCCTTGTCCCAACTAGAAGAAGAAGAAGAAACTTACACAAGACCCAGAAAACTCTGATTATTTAACAGGTTACTGGTCAGAATTGGTTTAAAACAATATTGCGCATGAACTCTGCATCCGCTGCAAAAAAAGACCAAAGCAATGCATACCATGAGATCTTTCTATTCACTTCTAGCGATGTGTCGATAAAACAGTAGCCATTCACCAAGTTCATATTAGCAAGCCTATGCAAAAACAGATTATTTTATTGGGTTTGCTTGAGGATGCATGAGATGAAAGGAGGATCTACCAAGTCCACCAGTGAAGAGATTGAACTGAGCAATGGCCTGCCTAATGAACATCTCAACACCACTCACTGCAATTGCTCCAGCTTCTTCTGCTTCTCTCAAGAGCCGAGTATTCCTTGGTGTGTAAACCGAATCGAAAACCAGATCATATGCACCCAAGACCTCCTAAGCAAGCATTAATTACATACAAAGCACAAATAAAGTCAGTTCAATGAAATGAATTAAGAAGATGCAGTTTTACTATCCTTGTCAAAATAATGCACAATACAATTTACCAGGGCTGTCGTAATACAATAAGAAGGAGACATTGCCACAAGAAGTGTTGAGTAGTTGTTTGTATAGATTCTATCACCTATTGGTTTTTGGGATTACTGGCTAGCAACTTTGAGATGGTATCAGAGCCAAGACGTCCCAGGTTTGTGCGGGCACAACTGCTTAAGGCAACTTTATTTTTGATTTTTTATTTTTTTTTATTTTATTATTTATTTATTTTTATTTTTTTTGGGGGGGGGGGGGGTGGGGGGGGGGGGGTGATTTTTAAATTTTTTTGAAATTGTTTAAATATTTCTTCCAACATTTTTTAAGATTTTCGTTAACATCTCATTTATTTTCATGGTGTTGAATTCTCATAAATTCTAAAAATGCCTTCCCCTCGAAGTGGCTAAAATTGAAGAAATAAAGGTGAAGATCCATAAAGCAAAAATGCCCCATGCCACGTTGTAATCTTGTGCCGGTGTGTGCTTCAGATCCGGACTTGTTCAGAGCAAGCTGTTTGATTTTTTAATTTTTTTGAAATTGTTTAAATATTTCTTCCAACATCTTTAAAGATTTTCGTTAACATCTCATTTATTTTCATGGTGTTGAATTCTCATAAATTCTAAAAAATGCCTTCCCCTCGAAGTGGCTAAAATTGAAGAAATAAAGATGAAGTTCCACAAACGGACATCAAATAATATTTCCTTTGGTGGAAAATAATTAGCAGCCCTTACCCAAGTAAATGAAATCCTTGAAAATTACTAGCCAGCAACTTTGAAATGGTATCAGAGCCAACACGTTTTGGGTTCGAAACCACACTATGCAAAAATGCCCCATGCCACGTTGTAATCTTGTGCCGGCATGTGCTTCAGATCCGGACTTGTTCAGAGCAAGCTGTTTGATTTTTAAATTTTTTTGAAATTGTTTAAATATTTCTTCCAACATCTTTAAAGATTTTCGTTAACATCTCATTTATTTTCATGGTGTTGAATTCTCATAAATTCTAAAAAATGCCTTCCCCTCTAAGTGGCTAAAATTGAAGAAATAAAAGTGAAGATCCACAAATGGCCATCAAATAATATTTCCTTTGGTAGAAAATAATTAGCAGCCCTTACCCAAGTAAATGAACCCATCTATATCTCCTCCCTATATCTTTCACCTCCCACATCTTTAATAATCCTTCATTAAAATCCACTATACCATGAATTTCTAGAAATTCAAAATAGAAAAGGCACACAAGCATTAAATGAAGAAGATGTGAAAGAAATAAAATCCACACTTAGTGTCTTTATATAAGTTTTTAGCATTTTGGCCAACCTTCCACCATGCTTAGCAGTGACTTTGAACACTGAAGCTGAAAAAAATGTCACAAGAACCATATTGCACAAGATACCACATGTATAACAAACCTTATTAGGAATAATAACAAAAGACGCATAACTTGTACATTAATATATATATATATATGAGAGAGAGAGAGAGAGAGAGAGAGAGAGAGAGAGAGAGAGAGAGAGAGAGAGACCTTGCTCACTGGAGTCTTATCTGAATTGGGTTGCATTCCTACAGAGGTGGCATTTGCAAGGATCATCCTTTTCTCTGGGCAGAAGCTGTTAATCTCTTTATAGGGTCTTGCTTCCCCTGAGACTGCACTTGCAAGAGACTTTGCTCTCTCTTCCAACCCATACGATAAAGCTCAGTAAAAACAAAAGAAAATAATACTCACATAACCACATAAAAAATAAATACTTATGGTGTGTTTCGAGTAACCAATTTCTATGCAGTTCATATATTTTGGCTAAGCTTAAATCCATTTTGTTATGCTTTGAATGAAGCAAACATGGACAAACCATATCATTATTTTGTGGGGTACAAGGTTCCTGCCTTCTCCACCTCAAATAGTATGAATGAAATTGGTACCCCATGTAATTTGACTTAATTTTCTGAGACTCATCTGAATGTATAGGGTATGTTTGCTTGCTCAGTATGAAGTTCCTAGGAATTATAAGGAAAGACTTCCTATGAAAGGGACTAAAATTGAAGACGTAAAGGTGAAGATCCAAAAATGGGTATCAAATAGTCTCATCCTTTGGTAGAAAATGATAACCTGGCCATGACCCTAGTAAATCAAATCCTACAGAAGTGAGGTTCTCATCAACTTCCCCATCTTATATCCTTTACTTGTCATTTCTTTAACAGTCCTTTGTCAGAACCCATCTTACCATGAAATCCAAGGAATTCAATTCACCAAAATCTGATGTGATTTAGAAACTATCAAAAGCAACATCTTATAATACCGTGATTTCCATTGAAAATGACGATCCGAGCTCCTCTACTTTTTGCACCAAAGGCCAGTGCCCTTCCAGCTCCTCCAGCTCCAACTAGCACAAACAGTTTCCCAGCAAGTGGTGAAGTGTGAGATTCTCCTTCGTTGGGACCTGTCCTTGCTGTAAGATAAAATCAGGACATGTTTGGTGTCTTTGGACTATAATGAAGTCATTAAATGTAAATGACACCCCTAGATCATTGATCTATATGAGTGCTTTGATTGGCACTACTATTGATGGGAGGTGCAACAAAAATCTTCTAGATTGGAGGATCCTAGGCATGTAGTCACTGACCTACAAAATAGCAGTTTCCAATAAAAATGGAACAATTATCCAAGAAAACTGAGGATTAAAGATTTCCACTTTGGAACAGTTTGTTAAAACCATCATTAGATTAGGATTCTAATAAAGTCTTCTACTTTTTTATACAAACTTGTTTTTGGTAATGTGATTATAAGAACTTGGGCCATATTGCTAAGCCCTACCACCATGGTAATTGGAGACTGATTTTGAAGATACCCACCATGTGGATCTTTGACTAGGAGTCAAATCCGGAATGCTTTTAGAACATCTCCCATATACAGTGGGAAACATCAACGGTTTGGATCACCAATGATCATGCCAAGGAGCCAGTTGGTATGGATTGGTTTCACAACATTTCAACCAGATTGTTGTGAAAAACCACAGTACTTTTCATTCTTTTTTGAAAAGGGAAGGACATATAATTTCATTTTCTTAGTAATTTCTTGAGTTGATCATTGTACCTCTCATTGCATCCTCAATGGCAGTAATAGCCGCCTCACAATCTGTATTATAACCAATGAGCTTCCCATCACTAGGCCTCCTTACAATAGTATTTACAGCTCCTATGGACTGACGAAGCATATATCAGAATTTAAAAGCTTTATAAATTACCATTTTCTTATCAAATCTTAAATGCATCTAAGAGTCTAAGATCATGAAATGCAATGGCTCAATAATATGCTACCCTGATCATTCACCGGAAATAAACATTGTATGGGAGTGATTGAAAAGTACCCCAATTCTAGAAAAACAAAAAGGACATGAGAGAGTCTCAAGACCTTTGCAAGTGGATCGACTTCATCGCAGCATCCTAAAGCAGCTTCCTTGTGAGGGATTCCAACACTGCAGTTGTCACAATTCATAACTCATAAAGGGGTAAAATGTGCCGCAGGATATGTTTCCTATAATCGGATTACACATTATCGAAGATGATAAGATCTTTAATAACTACACCATATTCTTTACAGTAGGCCAAGTTGCGACTAAATTTTCTACCTTAGTCTGGGGATGTTGTATATGCTTAAGATGCTGATACTGTGATGAGGTGATGAACTGATGTTAGGCATTGAGGTGTCCAATGTAAATGTGGGTGTATTAAGATAAATTTGTAAAAGAAGGAAGCCATAGCCTTGATTGAGATGAGAATTTAAAGAGGGGGGGTGCTTTCCATCTTCCAATCATCTTTCCCGGCCAATTTTCTTATAATCAGCAATTAATTGCTCAAGTTCTCCTAACATTATATTTATGACATTTTGTTTTAAGTAGGAAGGTCTGTTACAATAAAGGCCGCAACTTCATCTGACAAAGAAAGTTTTGCAGTAAATAAGATGCATACAGCTTGTCATTTCTCAGAGTTGTAAATGTTTTTGCCTAATTGAAATAAATTATAAGTAAAGATGATCCCTTGTTAGTGAGAGACAGAGGAATTCCAGGTTTACTAATGTACTTCTATACACCTGGTACTAGTATCTTTTTGTGAACTGTCAGAAGGAAGATTAAAACACTAATGGTTTCATGTGGTGCAGCATGCTATTTGTGATGTCTATAATCAAAAAGAGGTCATTTTTAAGATAACAGAGAATTTTAACCTTATCAAAAGAGCAGAAGAATACCTGAAACCTGCAAAGTCGGGGCTTGAATAGACCTCAAAGAACTTCTTAATATCATCCACACACATAGGAACATAAATTCCATTATAACCAATATGTCTAAATGCTGGATTATGCAGAATTGGACCTTTGCTGTGGCCTACAGGATTTGAGATGACCCCATAAATTTGTGTAAATGCATTCATATACTCTAGCTTATAAACCCCTCTAAGGCTACACAAAGTAGGCAGGCCAGGTATAGAATTTCCTCCAATAGATCCATATACCAAGAAACCACCAAATTTTCTACACAGCAACTGGCTTATAAGTCCTCTATCTCCTGCAGCAAATGCAATCAATGGCACCTGCATTTAGAGATAATAGAAAGATGAAATTCCTTCCCAGTATAAAAAATTTCTCCAAACCCATATTTTGCATCAAGCTCAACCAACTGAAGAGATATATTCGATTCATCTGAACTACCTCCAGCTTAGCAAATATGAAGTAATAAAGACAAGCAATTGGACCTGGTTGTACCTCAAACCAGTGTCATAGTGATAGATTTCACTAATATCTCAAAATATTGTGATATCTTTTAAAGAAAGTTCCTCACTGAGATAAAATTGAAAATTATTATAATATTTAAAAATTTTCAGTTAAAATTGAATATTACTATGATATTTAGAAAATGTCACCTGGAATGAGAATATCAAAATATTTTGGCCAGAACTACCTAAATCACTATTTTTTACAATAATTTATTTAGAGAAAAAACAAAATTTTGAAAAGCTCCCCATATTACTTAGAGAAATGAAATTGCAGAAAATGAGATTTGTTACAATGCCTAAAATCACAGGTGGCTTGAATATTTTGGAAAGTTACTTGGTAACAATTCCATTTTGCATACGGGATGGCACATAAATGAAACGCAAAGAGCACAATGGTATAGTGGAAGGTGCTCACTATTGGAACTTTAAGGTTATGGGTTCAAGTCAAGTACCCAATAAAAAAAAGGGCACAACAATGAAACCACATTAGATGGGGCATTGTTTTTCTGCCTTATCCTGTTGAAGTCAGTATCAAAACCAATCATTGGCATCAACTGGAATTTTAAAGCTGAAAAACATCAATATCCAACCTAGCTTGAATTCAGATTTCTGCATCACTACAACAACAAACAAAAAGAGACAACCCCTTTATTCTGGTAAAATCATTGCTGTCGTCGTCATCTTAGCCTTATCCCATGTATCTAGGGTTGGCTTTAAGAGTTCTACTCAATGACTATAGAAAACATGTCATCTTAGAATATAACTTCCTAACAAACGTGCGTTAAACTATAGTCTCTCTGTGCGTGTGTGCACGCACGTGCGCTTGCACATGTTCTACTAAATATTTGAACCAATTACAATCAGGCTTGCAAGCACTTGTGGCCACCATTGACCACTTATCCAATTAATCAGCTGGAATCTGTTATGCATAGCGGAACTTTCAATCGAACACAACCACAATGCAAATAAATCTAATCAAGTAATCTAATGATGAATAAATACAAAAACGATTTAACGTGGTTCAGCAGATATTTTCCTTATTCCATGTGTAGTTAGGGTTACATGTGACATAATATTTATAGGATTTTATCTACTCTCCTTATTCTAGTCAGATTAAAACTGAGTTCCCTTTACTCTTAAGAAACCCTCTAGAAGCACCGCCAAAACCTAGAGTCCTGAGTGACCCAAAAGTCTGGTATTACAGAATACAAAATATTTATCCCAACATAATGTATGCTCAGTGATCATAATATCATAGCCAATGGCTCATCAGGTAAGTTCATTGATTGTGTTGTTGGGTATTTTTTAATAGATACATTGGTTGCATTTGCTTTCTAGTTGATATTAGTATATTACCACATCCTTTTATTGCAATATACTATTAGCACAGCTTCATCTAAGTGTAGCATAACCATGCCATGGAGTGTTTCTAACTCATACCTGGCATTGCGAGAGAAGATGAAATAGTTTTGCTACATCTGTTATAACAAATGAATCGATCACAAGTTTTATGATGTCTGCTCTAGTAGATTGCATATGTGCAACAAGGTCACCAAGCTTCTCTTTAGAGGAAGATCTATCTTTTACGTGGTACGATACAATTGTTTTGCTATTGCAATGTTTTTCCAATTGTACACCAGACATGAACTCAGCTGCTACCTGCAAATTCCAGTTGACATGCTTCAAAACAGATCTAGTGTGCAATGAAATGGTAATCCTCATACAAAAATGAAAAACTTAAAATGCTATATGCTATCATGACTTGGCCATTTGCACATGTTTAGGCCAAAAGGGCTTGCAGACATATTAAGGTTTGCGGGAACAATGCTTTTGTGTCTTTTCAAACAATGATAGGGCAGATATTTGGCATGGTTAGAGAGGTCTAGCTAGACTCTAGTCTAAATCCCTTATCATTCTAAAAGCTTAAAATTTTGATAAATCTTGCAATGCAAATCACTGTATCAGAACTCATGATCTAGATAGAAAATCTCCACCATGGTGGCTCTTATAATAAAGAATTTAGAACCAATCTAGACAGAAAGAATTTAAACAAACCAAAAACAGTTTTTCAAAATATAAAATGTTAAAAACTATCAATAAGACTGACATTGAACTTGATGTCAACAGCAGCATTATGATAGATTGTTTTTAGAAAAAATGGACATTTGTTTTAATGTAAAAGCCATGAGAGTACGTAAACCATAATGCTAAACATGGATTATATGATGAAGGCGACTCCATACCTCAAGCTCGACGTCAACAAATTCAGCACCTAATTCTACTGCTAGTCCCAAAACTTCAAAGCATTTCTTCCTTTCATCTGCTTCACACATTCCCCCAGATAATGTCAAACTGCACATACAAGAAAATGTTCAACAAATTTTATAGAGGAAGGAATTATACACCATCTAATAAAAAACTTACACTGAAAACTATGGCAAAGCATATTGGATTACTATTGATGCTCGCCCGTGGTAGGTTGCCACATGCCTTGGAATAGCTGGTCGCGTTATCGCCATTAATATATTCTTACTTACCGTTATAAGAAAATGTATATTAGATCTGTTAAGGTTTAAGTTAGCACCCTCTACCCCAAATATGAAATACGAGGCATCATGGTAGGTTCTAATGGCACAATCAGATTAAGTCCGGATCCTCCTCCTTTCTGACACAAAACATTATGGAGTTCAAGGAGTGGAAATGCACAATGAGACCCACTTAGTAGTGAGAACTGAGCCGGTCAAAATGAATGCGTAGCTATTTATGAGATATCTTCAAACTTTTACTCCAATAAGATTTTGCTCATTATAAGATTGACTATATAATATGAATAGTGTGATTAACAGAGACTTATGCACGTAAGAACAGTGGATTGACTGTTTATAAAAATCAGCCCCATAATATATCAGATATATCCAGTCATCTAGTCAAAGGCAGTCATGTGAACAGTGAAAGGCTACAAAAGACAATAAAACCCAAACCAAACCCACCCCCCTTTTTTTTTTATTGGAGGACACTTACAAGTGGACTCAGGATAGCTCACATCACTTGCAACTTATATACAACCATAAAATCAGGATGCTCTGAAGTTCTTGAAGCACGGTGACTGTGAGTGAACCAATCACGGTCCGCTATGTCACCCACGTCACCACGGGATGCCTGCCTTTGATGGACCCACAGTGACATGGCAGACCATGATTGATCCACTCACAGTCACAATGGGAATATCCTAAGAGGATCCGAACTCCACAGCTATACTACATCCCAAAATGTTCAACCATGTGAAATCACCATGTTGAACCAAAATGTTAAGAAGAAATAGGCTTGTGGAACCATGTGAAATCACCAAAATGTTCCTATTCTAAAACTTTGTATAAAGCCTATTTCTTTTGCTAAAATTTCTCCGGTGTTGCGATTTTCTGGACATAATGTGATGGCATCCCAAGCATGTGTAAATGCCATATCTCTTAACAAGAATTTCAAAACTTCAATAATATACCCATGTGTGAAACTACCAAAACGGGTTTCATAGCTCACCCAATTTCTCTCCACTCACCCAGCCCCACACCCACCACCACCCCAGCCACCACCGTGCCCTCCAGCAACACTGCCGGAGGGGGAGGGGGGGAGGGAGGGAGGTTGGGAGGGGGATAGAGGGAAAGACAGGGAGAGTGGACGGGGCAGCTGGCGGCGGACAGAGGTGGGAGAGGGAGAGCGGGAGTGAGAGAAGGAGGGCGGCGGACGGAGGCGGGCAGGATAATTAGAGAGAGGGAGAGGAAGAGTTGGTGGCGGCGCAGGGGGAAGGAGAGGGAGAGAGGGACGTCAGAGTGAGGGAGAGAAGATGGGTGTGTAGAGAGAAATTTCATAATTATTTTTTACTTAAATAGTGTGGAGAGAGAAGGGATGTGGAATGAGAAGTTTTGGACATGGCATTAGTGGCTCTCTTTCAAAATTTCGGCTTCTCAGAGCGGGAGCGTTGAAACACTAAATTTTAAAATAATTATATGTCTGGAGCGTCTATACAACATAGTACTTATGGATTTATAAATAATTAACTAATGAGCACAAATGTATCTTATTTACATATTCAAGTATCAAAACTAAAGAAAAAAAATATTAACCTTATAATTTGATCACATAAAAAATAGACAATAATTAATAAGTCAGAAAAAATTTCTTCATTTGATAAATGTTAAGTTTACAGAAAAAGAAAATGCACATAAAATAAAGATTCTGTATGGTTTGCTTCATATTCGGTTGATTCGCGCTCCAAGCATCTTTGAACCGCGCTCCAAAGATGGTCGATCCACGCTCTAAGAGCGTATCCGCTTAAAAGACACCGATCCGCATTTTCAGAGTAGGATCGGGGAGGTTCCGAGTAAAAAGGTTAGTCTCAAATGATAAGAATTACAAAAAAGCATATAAGAATTCTTCTATTTCCGAAAATGCATATAAGCATATAAGTTTCAAAACTTCGGTTAGTCTCAAATGGGAGAGAAGCAACTCATTTACTTTTTGGTGGAATTTTTAAGTGCTCAATTACAAAAAGACATATAAGAATTCTACTATGTTTGAAAATTTGAAAACTCCTCATACATAATTCCAACAAAGAAACAGGATCTTCTTTTCGACTATAAACGATGTAATCGTCCATTGAGATATATAAAAAAAAATGTCTTTCAAAATGCTGTAAGAAATGAAATGTCACAATATTTTTTTTACATGTGTCCAGTTGATGGAAAACAAATAATATCTTTTACATATCCACCCAGTTTATCGATTTTTTTCAAAATGATGCAAAGAAAGATGTCTTTGTGTACGACCGAATTACTATCCCACGAAGATCTGTACAATCATTGGGTTTATACCAATGAATAAAAAAGGTACAGCTTGAGCAATGAATTCATAAACCGAATAGAAGTTCTAAACAGGGATCTCTTACTATGGATGTGCTTGAAAAAAGGACCAGATTGTATAATGATAAAAATAACCAAGAAGATAAGAATAACCAGGTCCTAAGAAACAAGGGGATTGCCGTTTCACATTCCTAGAAACATCAATTTGTAGCTATTATTCTTCCAATGAGAAATTCTTTGAATCCACAAGAAATATCTCATCTTCCAATGAAGCTATTCATTGGAAATAAGAGGATGTTTGGGGGCTTTATTAATGGAGTTGAGTGAAGTAAAGATTACTTTGAAGAAATTATAAAATAAAAGTGGGTTATGATGGTATTTTATTTTTAGTTGTTTGGTGTAGAAATTTTTTAACTTTTTGGAAACTCTAGTGTAATTAATAATGGCTAATTAGACTAAGGTTTAAAATAAAAGCTCTAGCTTTCATGTTCTAAATAATTTATAATTAGTTTTTTTTTTTTTTTTTTTGTAAAATCATGAAGCAAAGATAGTATTTCGTGAGCTAATTATGGCCCACCTGTTAAAAGCTATAATGTCGAACTCATCATTTGCATCATTTTAAAGATTTTATGAGGTTATTTTCATCCTAAACACTTGTAAACTTTGCATTGTCTAATTTCATTCGCTTCAACTAAGAAAGCTCTAAAAAAATGGCACATAACTTTTTTTTATTAGAGACAAAAGCTTTAATTTGCCGGGCTCTAAAAATAGAAAATGAAATTACAGGTTTACTAAACTCTCCAATATACAAATAAGCATAAAATAAGAGCTTAGTTTAGAGATTTCAAATGCCCCCTAATAGATTAGTCTCATGACATGATGTTTTGGAAATGGCAACAAAGCATTTTTTGCATCATCAAGGTTAATGGGGCTCACAAACTCTGATGTATATCCTATTCTAATTATGTAACGGTTGAGAAAAATGATTGCCAAATTGGTTAGGTGCCCTATTTCTCTTACTTAACTACCTAGCTTTCGATCTCTTGGTTCCTCTTTCTGTAAAGTACGTAAACTTCTATTTTTTGAACTTTTCTGTGTGTGTGAGAAAACTTCTTTCTAGCGAGGGTCTCTAAGACCCTACCCCATTGGGTTGGTACTAAACAAATAATATTAATAATAACAACAACAACTACAATAATAATAATAATAATAATAATAATAATAGTAGTAGGTTTTCACCAAAAAATATTACATAGAAAATCAATAATCACCAATTAATGATTTGCCAGAAAAAGAGATGTCCAAGGACACAGAGAGTCAGAGACTCTGAAGTCTGAATTGACAAAATTGTCACCTTTTGTACTTGTTTTTTCCTCTTTAATCCTCTTTAATCCTCTTCTATCAATATTTTACCGTCAGTGAAACTGTCCTCTTTTCCCTCTTTCCTACCATTTTTTTCCAATCATCAATCAATCTTTAGAAGTGCATTCCAAGGAATGGAAAACAACAGTGACCATGCCTTCTTCACTGGGGTTTTGCAAACTCATGTTTCGGATGCCTTTTTGGACAAAAAACGGTTTAAGATTTAAGAAAGTTTACCCCAAAACCTCACATTCCATGCACATCTTTAGAGTAAATCAGAAACTCAAGAGATGCTGCTACAACCTCAAACAAACTGTGTGAGGGCATTTTCATAATATCAAAATGAGTCTCAGTTTTGATAAGAATACCAACTAGGCTTGTTCTAATTTCGGGTTCATGCAGCTCGGCAACAGTGCCAGTTATATACAATTCGGCAGCAGTTTCAGCCTGTACCGAGCCTGAACTAGCTTCGGTAAAAGTACCAGCTAAGCATGTCTTAGCGTCGGTTATTCGTACCTCGGTAATAGTGCAGGATGCGTTCATATATGATTTCGGTATCATCTTCAGTTCGGATCAGATAACCGAAATAAGTACTGAGCGTATGTCCACGATTACAGAACGTGTCAAGAGACAGATAAGCACTAGATAGAGATAAAGAGTTATTCTTATCCGGTGATTATGCCCATAATCCCTAACAGATCAGGATAAACTCCGGATAAGGTTCAATCATAAAAAAATCAAGACGATATCACGGGATTTTCAGCCTACATATACAGGGACTAATTCGAAAAAGGTACGTTCACACTGTCACATAAGTCTACGCTTAATTCCATTCCCCCTTCCCTTCGTTAAGTTGTAGAACTAACGTAGACATCGAAGGGCTTTGCACTGAGAGTAACCAGGGTTTCTTACTGCAATTTTCCTCCTCTCCTTTTTAAGGTCTCAAACATCTGATCTTTCCCAAGAGAATTTTTTACATCCACCTACGTAAGTTCGTACATATTTAGGCACTTACGCAAACCAATGATGAGATTGGGATTGGTTGTTACAAACTCAACCCAAGATTAATTGGCCTATGAAGGAGAGAACATGGATTTCCCAACCCAACAATCTTTGGCATATTGCATGCATCAGTTTGGTGAAGTAATTTAGTATTGGTGGGCAGTAGCTTGTGATGTCCTTCTTAACTGTCATCATGGGTGGAACCAGATGGGAGCTGGCAGGGGCATGATCCCCCTCCCCCACTAAAATTTCAAAAAAAATCATTTACCTTCCAAATTCTTTTTATAATTCTCTACTCATGGCGCCCCAAAAATTTTCAGAAAAAGCCCCTATATATTTTTGAAAAGTGCATTCATTTTGCATATGTTGCCCTCCCAAGATATTTCCTACATAGTGGCTCCCAAAATATTTATCCTACGTAGGGGTCCCTCTATTGAAGAATTTCTGGATCTGCCTGTCTGCCATTTCGTTCTCTACGGGACGTATCCTCTGCCTTTTGATTTTCTCCAACTACCTCAATAATCAGTACATTCAATGCATTGTCTCCAAGTCAAATCCAAATGATTCAATGCGTTGTCTCCTAGTCATATCCATATGACGCAAAGTTACTATCTTACCTTATTCTATCACTGTATAGAAAACTTCATTCTTATATGACAATGCATATAATTCCAACTAGAATGGAATCTTGTATGGTGATCAAATTAAGATGGATTAATGATTTTAAGCGGTTTGGATTTCAGACTCGGGCCTCATTTAGGGGTCGTTTGTTTGCTATGAAAGTGATTCACATGTGTAAATGACCCGCATGTGAGTCATTTGCATAGATAAATAACACACATGTGGATTAGATTCCACTGTTTGTTACTAGCATAACATTTCACATGTGAATCTATGAATGAGTTATATATTGTTTGATGACATCTCAACATCCAAGCCACATCAACGGTTGAAAATTGGACGCATGGCCGTGCTTGAGCTTCTAAAGATTGTGAACGGTCATGATTTTACATGTGGGGCTCAGAACATTAAAGAAATCATAAAAGGAGGACTGGGTATGTTAGTAACAATAGGTTGTATATTGTTTGATGATATCTCAACATCCAAGCCACATCAACGGTTGAAAATTGGACACATAGCCGTGTGTGAGCTTCTGAAGAATGTGAACGGTCCTGATTTTACATGTGGGGCCCAGAACATTAAAGAAATCATAAAAGGCGGACTGGGTATGTTAGTAACAATAGATTAATCCAACGGCTGGAATTATGTTGATGATATCTCAACCTCCATGCATCATCAACGGTTGAAAATTGGACACATGGCCGTGTTTGAGCTTCTTAAGAGAATGAATGGTCCGGATGTTACAAGTGGGGCCCAAAAAAAAAAAAAAAAAAAAAGGCGGACTGCTCATTGAGGCACTGTAGCAGTCCGCCTAGTAACAGTGCCCTGTGAATCTCTTTCACACCTCGAGGTGTGAAAATGTAAGGCACAAAAAGGTTCAAGTTTCACACCATTTACATAACTATTTTACACATGTGAATCAAAATCACACCAAACAAGCATGATTTATGTGTATCCATTACTCATGTGATTCCATTATATATGTAAATGAAAAAAACAAACAACCCCTTATGGATTTATATTGTTTGGCTTAAAACAGTCTTCCACACCTAGGTTACAAACTGAAGTAAAGGGAAATAAAAAAAAAAACAAACAAAGAGATTGCATGGTAGCTTCCAAGGATGGAATGAATTAAGAACAATGTGAAGAATAGAGTACCTGAAAGAGATGATGAGAGGCAAGAGCCTGTGTTTTATGACCTTTTCTACGTCGTTGATGGAATGCATGGAATGGAGCTTGAGTTCTGCTATGTCAGCACCTTCTTCTTTTGCTTTTTCCATGGAAGCCAACATTTCTTCTGGTGTCTCACCCATTAATCTGGTGCAGATGAGGAGATCATATTCCGCCATTAGCAGGACTTTCTCTTGAAAGAAGAAGGTGGTGATGAAGAGAATAAAGAAGTAAAGGTGGCCTGAAAAGGTGGCCTGCACATGTTTTGTATGTGCTCCAGAGCGTTAACTGTACCAAAATTGACAACACTGACAGGAGAGAGACCTACTTTTTAAACTTACCATTCGCTGAAATGTGATTTACCAAAAAAGACAAAAAAACAAAAATGCTAGAGGGATCATGGTTGAAATTAGGCACCGATAGTGCGCGGTTGAAGTTGCTATACTATTTTAAAAATAGCGCTGTTACGATTTAAAACCTAATAAAGCTAAAAAGTTTTAATTTAAAATATTATTTTCTTTTTTTTTTCCTCAATAGTTTTTTTTTTAATTGTCTATACTCTTATATGGTTCCAAATCACTAAAAAAAATACAAAACTGGCTATTACACAAGATTCAAAAATTTTAACTATTTAAAATATTTAAGCCATCATGCCGCTACGTATCACCATAATCGCTACATAGCATTTGGTTATTTGCCACTACATCTACCTCAACCGCTATTTTGATCCTTGGTTCGGTTCCCCTATATAGTTACAAAGTGTAATGTCAGCTAATTGCACACTCTCAAGAAAAGAAACACACATGTTCTTTTCTCTTAACTTATAGGCCAAAATGTAGAGGTGGTGGATTGCCAGATCAGTCATGGGCCACCACAACCCTAAATTCTTTTGTGGCCAAATTTCAAAATTTTTTTGCAATATCGCACAATTAACACTACATTTTTCTTCTCAGTTCAGTGGAAATAACTGCGACTTTTTAGCTAAGATTTCTCCTAACCTATAAATTAAAATGGAGAGATGATGGTGGATTCTCACATCAGTCATGGGCCACCACAATCCCTGAATTTTCTGTGGCCAAATTCCATGATTTTATTGCGATATCATACAAAAACTTTAGTTTTACTTTTTAATCTCAGTTGAGATTTCTCCCAACCTAAGATCAAAATGGAGAGATGATGGTAGATTCTCAAATCATTCACAGGCCCCTACAATCCTTAAAATTCTTGTGGCCAAATTCCATGATTTTTGTACCATATTACATAAAAACTTAATCATTTTTTTTGGGTTCCATGGTCATGAATGAGACTCTTTTTTTCGGGTTCATTGGACCTAGCTAAAAAAACTCAAGTTTTCTATATAAAAAGTCAAAAAAATTTCATACCAAACAACGAAAAATAAAACACCATCATAACACCTTATATTTTATTCTCTTTTGATTTGATGCTTCACCTTCGTCATACTTCAATTCTTCATACATCCAAATAGAAGCTGGTCTAAATCACCATTTTAATTTTGGATAATAGCCGATAACGCTCTACCATGGCACTCATTTAAGTGATTGAAACAGCTGTAGGCCCCACCTATTTAAATTGAAACCACTGTAGAACCCATTCAAACGATGGAGACCTTGGTGGAGCCAAGCCAAATTCAAGTACTCTGGGGTCCATGTTGGGTGAGAGCTGGCTTTAGAGGGCATGGGGTTGGAAACTCAGGTTGGGATGACATGACGGGTCATGTCATAAATGGAGTAGGGCGAGAGGGAGCAGCCCAATCCAAACCTACCTCAGATTTGAACTGGATCACAATCTGTAAATTTATAACTATATTGAATTTCGAAATGCTATTACCAAACCCGTGCCCTAATAGGACTGGCTAATCTACCCATCAACTGGCCTAATCTGACTAATTGGACCATGACCCACTAACCCATCCCGGGACAGTAAAGGTTTGTGTTGACACTTTCAACTTCCATGTTGATTTCAAGTGGAGCCCAAACATATTACCCCACAATGCTCATCCCAATCCGAACCCAACCCATTCCAACCATATATAGGTCCATCGTTTTAAAGAGGAGAAATGTCATTGTATTAGATATATGTAATTGGAAAATGCCAGGAGGACAAGGCCCACTTTAAAATGAAGAAATGAAAGAACCTGATGGGTCCTTAGGTCTTTCTTTTCTTAGATATGATATAGAGATTCTTAGGAGATAAAATGGCCAACTGACCCTTTACTATTTACGTTTTTTTTTTTTTTTTTTTTAAGATTGATAGTAAGATGTGTCGGTTCTTACATGCCTGCTTGTCCAATTCCTTTCCTCATCTGAGGTTGTGCGACCTCCCTAGAGGTTATTTTTCATTATGAGAGGATTCTCCCACCTCACCCGAGATTTACTCTCCTCCCGCGAAGGCTAGGGCTAGGGCTAGGGCTCGGGCCAGCTCCTTTAACTGGGCACCAAAAAGAAAAAAGTAAAAAAAATTGGCCTTCCTCTTGTCACACTGTTCTCTAAAAGTTAGAAATTCTAATACATTGTAACATTGGGCCCACCACCACACACATTGATGGGAAGTTTGGAACTTTTCCCTTTCTTTTCAAACACTGTAACAATGGGACCACCAATTGGTACGGATCACTCGCATGCATGACCTGCTCTTTTATGGGACGTGGCCAAGTTATACTCTATGATGAATTGTCCCTACCACCATGAGATTAAACTTGTATAAAACACAACATCAGGACCCACTTTTTTAGCCATGTAAATGCAATATAAATTGAATTAGAAAATTTTAAAAATTAAATTCATGCCTAGTATTTCGACCAATTTTAATTGAGTTATGTGATTTGATAAAAAATTAGGTTTGAATTTGGATAAATGGTCAAGTAAGATATTAAGTTGAATTTGGGGGGGGGGGTTTGACACAAAAATACCAAAAGCGAAAAAACTTGTTTATTTGGTAGGGATGAAAAAGACCATTCAAGAAATATTATAAATATTTTATTTTAGTTGAAAATTACAAAAAAAAAAAAAAAACTTATTTTAAGAGGAAAATATATTTCTATTTCGCAGTGACTTTTCAATTTCTAAAAAACTAAACTCCATGGTTTTACGCTTTGGATCGAAATGGATAATACGTGGAAGTAGCCCTTTTATATAAAATAATATACTTTTATGATATATTCTCCGTGTATTTTATGTAAGTTCAATCTCACAGTGGAACTCATTTATAACGGAGTAAAATTTGGTCAAAGTCCTAGAGAAGAGGTTTTCAATAGAATAGGTGAGCCAACTATTAATTTATTTATTTTTTTCTTCTTATTTTTTTTTAATTTGAGATAGAAAGAAAAAGGGTCAAACATGGAAAGCAGCTAAAAATGCAAAAGGGTCCTTCCTATTTTACTCTCCCAAAAAAACCCTCTTGTTGATCTTGTCTCAAAAAGAAGCCACCAAGCCCAATGACATTCTTTCATTTGTTTTTTTTTTTTTTTCATTTCAAAATAGGCTTCTTCTCAATAGGACTACTCTATATATATAAGTTCAATCTCACAGTGGGACCCATTTATAACGGAGTAAAATTTGGCCAAAGTCCTAGAGAAGAGGTTTTCAATAGAATAGGCGAGCCAACTATTAATTAATTTATTTTTTCTTCTTATTTTTTTTAATTTGAGATAGAAAGAAAAAAGGTCAAACATGGAAAGCAGCTAAAAATGCAAAAGGGTCCTTCCTATTTTACTCTACCAAAAAAAACCTCTTGTTGATCTTGTCTCTTAAAGAAGCCACCAAGCCCAATGACATTCTTTCATTTGTTTTTTTTTTTTTTTTCATTTCAAAATAGGCTTCTTCTCAATAGGACTACTCTATATATGTAATTAGGGTACCCCAGGCTCATGCCTGAGCCCAATCCCAGTCCAAATCTGACTTGCCTTTTAAAACTAGGTCCACACCTGAATGGAAAGAAACGCAATCGGAATTGGATTTACATATGGGCCTGGTTATACCTAACCCAAATTGCATTCTATTAAGAGAACTTCATGGAGTTCAGGCTCCTACTCAGGAAATGAAATTGACAAGGGTCTTCAGTGAAGTCCACTTATCAATAATATAAGCCGAATGATGTAAGTTTTAGGCGTGTTTTGGATGTATGGTGGTGAATTAAAGTAAAGTGAAGTAAATCTTTAAATCAAGAGAGACTAAAATATAAGGGGTTATGATGGTATTTTATTTTTAGTTGTTTGTTATGAAATTTTTTTGACTTTTTGTATAGAAAAATTGAGCTTTTTTTTCTTTTTTTTTTTTTTCTTTTTTTAAGATGGAGGGAATTTTGAACTTGGTCCAAAACATGTTTGTTTTTACGAGGGGGTGAGTGAAGCCGAAATAAATAGTCAACTGCTGATAAAAGAAAAGAAAATACAGTAAAAAATAAACGTACTAAATAACAAAGACACATCTTCTTTTTATTAAAAAGACAAAAAGCTACTATTTGGTTGCACTAAATAACATAAATGTGTGATTTGGGGAAGGGTAGCTTTTTGTCATTTACCACAGCCTTTTTTTTTCTTTCTCTATTCATTTGATCATTTACATCACTCCACTCATCCCCTCTTACAAACAGATATAGAGTTACACTCCAATTCATGATTTTTTAAAATGTTATGTTGGGTATTGGACAAGAAATTATACTCTTGTTTCAAACCCAGGGATTGATCCCTTGGTAAATTGCGTGAAACAAAGTTGCCAACACGACTCTAATATCATAAATGTGTCAGCCAACTCATGATTTCTCTAGGTTTTTCCTTTGGTAAAAAGGCATGATTTCTCTACGTTAAAAGCCTAAGAGGATTCAGCCTAAATAGGGAGAAACGTTTTTTTTTTTTTTGTTAGTAGACTTATAGAGGAAACTACGGGAAAAATTCCCATAGGACCTCATAGAACCGACGAGGACTCAATAGCATGTTGAAGACGGGAGGGGTCCTCAAGTTCTTTTCAGTCTTTTTTTTTTTTATCATCTTACGATATGGTCGATATCGACCATTTTGTAGTGTTCAGCAAATAAGACAGTTACATGTTAGAGAAAATATGATTGATAGAATGGTTGATATCGATCATTAGGAGAAAGTAGTAAATGATCGATATCGACCATTTTGTCTTGTTCAACGAATAAGACAGTTATAGGTTGGAAAAAATCTGACTGGCAGATTGGTCGATATCGACCATTAGACAAGAAGAAGAAAAAGTGCTCCCTCTCTTTCACAGGCAAGCAAGAAGACCGGGTGATGAGAATGAGATTTGAGAAAATCATGTTGTTTTTTCTTTTGGGTTTTTTTTTAGGGTTCTGCTCGGCCTTTGGTAGCCTGGAAATTGAAATCTCAGTTTGCCGATACGGTATATCATCTAATCTCTCTTTTTCTAGGGTTTATGATTTGGATCTGAGGGTTTTAATGGCGTTTCAGGCATGGGAGCGGTGCACGAGACGACGAAGAGCGGCGTCGGTGTGGCTTCTATGGGTGTCATGAGGCCGGAGCTCGTGATAAAATCGATCGTGCCTGTTGTCATGGCGGGAGTATTGGGATTCTACGGTCTGATTATCGCCGTCATCATCAGCACTGGGATCAACCCCAAGGCAAAATCCTATTACCTGTTTGACGGTTACACTCACCCGTTGTCCGGTCTTTCTTGCAGCCTCGCCGGTCTTGCAGTTGGAATGGTGATCGGTATAGTCGGCAATGTTGGCGTTAGGTAATGATCTATCTATCACTTTTTTTTTTTTTTTTTTTTTGTTATAGTCGGATTCGGATTTAGATTTGAGGTTGATGACGTTTTGATGAAATGTTGGTTAGAGCTCTCTGTATGAATCCATTGGATTTGTGAGTTTCTACCTGTTATTTTGGGAGTCTTCTATTGGTATGATGTTTAGATTTGATCCACGTGGCATGGTGTTGGTATGATGTTTGATTGAATCTCATAACGATGTGTCAAATCTTGTACGCATTCATTATATATTTTAGGCAATGGTAGTAAGCAAGACATTTTTTATTACATTAAAGAAGTGCGGATGATCTCCTTTACTCAAGTAGACAAGATCATCGTAAACACTACAGACAAAGGGAAAAGGGAAAGGAGACGACGGCGGAATGAGGGAGAAATGAGGTTCAAATACTTGTGTAAAATCGCCTGAATGGTCGATATCGACCATTTCATTAAACAAATAAAAAAATAAAATGGGCCCAGGGGACCTCTCCGGTCTCCAACATTATATTGGGTCATCAACTATCCATGGGGGTCCTTAGGGGTTTTTTCCGGTAGTTTCCTCAGATTTATAAGTAGGCCGAGTTCATATAAATAAGAATGGAGGGACAATATTTATGCAGCTGACCCCAAACTTAGTTGGAATAAGGCTATGATGATGATGACTATGATGATGATTTACTCTAGAGAAAACTACAAAAAAAAATGACCATAGATGGCCCCTAATAAAAAAACAAGCCACTAGTCAATATTGTACGGAAGCGGTTCCCCGTGATCACTCTATTTTTTTTATTAAAGATTTAAATGTGTGACGACATCGTCACTTAATATAGAGAGTTAGCGACGATGTCGTCGCTAATTCATCAAATTTGTATCTTCTCCAACTTTCATCATCTGCGATTGCTAGTTTTCTGTACCAAAATGAACTAGAACTCTATGTTATTGTTTTTATACACAGATATATAAGTGTGGGTCACGGATATAGAAGAGCAAGAGAGATGTTCAATGGGGTTTATGAGGAAAAATAATGGGAGGAAGAAGGCATCAATAGGGGAAATACATGCTCAAAAGGACCCTAGATTCAAAACCTCATTGATGCCTTCTTCCTCCCATCGTTTTCCCCCATAAACCCTATTTACCAGCACTCTACTCCATACTTCTTCTTCAAAACGCCAACAAAGTCGTAGACCTTGTGAGGGTTTGAAAGGACCTTGTAGACACTCTCCTTCTCCATTCATGTCTTCACCTAAGCAATTAGCTTATGGCACTCATTCTTTATGCTAAAATTGTCACCAATCTCATACGTGTAGAACCAGCACCACATCCACATACCCCAAGCTCTTGCCACTGTAAAATGGCTTGTCTTCAAGCTCTCCTTCTAATAGTTTCAAGCAGTCGATGAACTCTTTCTTAACTGCCTCTTGAGCCCCTCCTTTGTTCTTCCATATCCGTGACCAACACTCATATATATTGTGTATAAAAAAATAGTAACATAGAGTTTTTGTTTATTTTGGTACAGAAAACCAGCAATCACAAATGATAAAGGTCGGAGAAGATGCAGATTTGATGAATTAGTGACGATGTCATCGCTAACTCTCCATATTAAGTGATGACGTTGTCACATGTTTAAATATTTAATAAACAAAACGAAAGTGGTCATGGAGAACCACTTTCGTACAATATTTACCAGTGGCCTATTTTTCGGTTAGTCCATCTAGGGTTTTTTTTTTTTTTTTTGGTAGATTCCTCTTTACTCTAATATTTTGAATGAGTAAAGAGCATTAGACGATCCGGACTCGACCTATACATTGACCCATATATATTGTTACAATTTATCACCGTATCCAAGGATAAGATAGCCTCAGATTCTCTCTACACTGAAACTACTCTTCTTCTTCTTCTTCTTCTTCTTCAATGTCGATACTAGCAGTAGCAGCTTCGACCTCTTCATTCTCTCTCTTCTCCTTCGCAGACTGCTCTCCCTCCTTCTCTCCATCTTCCTCTCTCTTCCACTTCCATTCTCGCCAGAGAATACTCTCTTCAGCCCACAAAAAATCCATCATTTCCACAAGGAACCCATTCAAGAAACCTTCCTCTCAAAGAACCAACAAGGAAGAGGTGATTCTCTCTCTTTCTCTTCTCCTCTCTTTCCTGTTTCTATTCCTCTGTTTCCATTTCATTTCTTTTCCTTTTGGACTTCATTGTCTGTCTTTTACCCTATTGCAAGCTGAATATGATAGGCAGTATGGTTTTTTCGCGTGATATCTGTGCTCTTTTTGTTGATTGGATGCTTTTTTTTATGTTAAAGATTTGATTTTTTTAATGCCCATTGAGGGATTTTAGTTGTTGTGTTGATGACATGGTCTTTCTTCTTTTGTTGGTTCATCAATGAGGTTGCTTTCACATGTATTTGTTTGGGATTGTGGATGCGTGTTTGAATATTGATTATGTGAGGATGGTTGTCATTGTCTTTGAGGCCAATGGATCCCCTTTGGAGGGTTTTCTGATTTGGGTTTGTAATGCTAGTCTTCCAATCTCATGTGGAGGCTATGGAGGCTAGATGCCAATTAAGAGGTTGCAGACATGGCATGGGAGGAGGTGGGAATCATGACACTCCACACAATTGTCGACCCAACCAAAATAAAATGAAGTAATGATGCAAATCTCGCTCACAATGAAAAATAATCTAGAGTTGCTGTACTATTTAGACTCCCTAACTCAAATCCAACCTGAAATCGGTCCATACAAATGAATTTTCAAGTGCCATTTGCCTCATGGAGGTTGATGATAAATCCTACATGTGGAAGCAGTGTTCATTTTTTTGAAAAGATAATGGAATGCCAATCAGCAATCTGCAGTCTTCTTCTAAATTGAATGGTTGTGTTGAGTGGAAAAACCAACATACTCTAGAAACAGTACATGCCTTTTGATTAGTTCTTTTACCCATTGCAAATTTCTTTACTAGAAGTAGTTTGTAAAGCTGTTTATCTAATCAATTGGCAACCTTCATCTAATTTGGGAAATCCTTTATCTTTGTCTATTTGATATTTATCCTAATTATGAGTTACTACACACATTTGGATGCATCTGCTTTTCCGCCTTATGAGCATAATAACTTTTTTTGTAGTCAGTAAGAATGTACGATGTGTATTTCATAGGTATGCACTACGACAAAAAGGCTACCTTTGTTATGATTCTAACACGAAGCATGTTCATGTTTCTTGCATTGTTTTGTTCTTTGAAAATCTATATTTCTTTGCTTATGCTCACCTGTCTTGTCTCCAAAATTTAGCCTTCATGATTTCTTTGGATTCTTCGTCAGTTTCATCCATTGACTGTTTTTCTAAGAAAATGATCTATCAGTGAAAGCAAAGAACTAAATCTCCAACGCCGCTTCTCGCAGATTCCTTTGGTGGACTAATTCCTCCCATCTTGGAAGCACCTTTGTTCGTTCTTCACAATCTCCACATCATTATGGCTATTCTCATAGCTGTTTTCATAATCATTACACAAGATTCCTATTCCTCATTCCTATAAACAAACTATTGAGTATGATTGTTGGCATGCTGCAATGGATGAAGAATTTAGCGACTTAGATATGAAATTAGGAATCACAGTTCGGCCACTGTTTCATGTCTACTTGATGACTGGCAAATCACTGGGTTACAATTTAATATTATTCCGTGGAGTTAAACTCTGGTGGAACTCTAAACCATTATAAAGGATGATTGGTGGCCCTTGGAAATAAGCAAGAATATGGTCTGAATTATGAGGAGAAATTTGCCCTTTAGCAAAACTGACAATGGCATGCACTTTGTTTGCTGTGGCCACTTCACAATCTTTGCCCATTTTCCAAATGGCTGTCGAGAGTGCCTTTCTCCATAGTGGCCTACAAGAACAGTCTATATGCATCTTCCTTAAGGCATTCTACTTAATGTCCCAGATTCAATTAACTGCTTATATCCTAATCTACTTGATTTCAGAGCAATTCCCAAATGTATGATATGAAAAGTAGCTGAAGCCTGAGAATAATTAACAGGAAAAGGTAAAACATGGCTTTTACTCAAATAGCATGAAGAACATTTAGAATGCAAATAAGAACTAAGCAGTTTGTTATCAGTAGAAGAATCCAATGATCCATATTAAACAAAAAACATGAGCTTATCATTGTGTAAATGACTAAGGCACTGATGCCAAATGGTCCACATCCTAGTCAAAGCCCTAGAATAATAAAAAAAGGATGATCCTAAGCCGACATCTAGCAAAAAAGTCCTTCCATGCTTACTCCCCATCTCGATCACCTCCCCACTGTGCCGATCGTATATGATACAACCAGAAGAGGTAAAATCCACTGAGCATCTGTTATCAACCAATTGACCAACCGAAAGCAAATTATCAAATAAGTTGGGAATAAAATAAACATTTGATAGAGTAAGACGATGGTGTTGTGGGGTGTTCATGTTGATGGAGCCAATACCAGAAATGGACAAATTCTGACCATTTGCAACCATAATTTTTTCAGTTCCGGTATAAGATGGGGTGCAGTAAGGTTGGCTTCTCAAGATGCCATATGATTAGAAGCCCCCAAGTCAATGTACCATGAAGAGGGAGAAATGGAATGATACTAACCATTGATACCCATTGATGTAAAAGCAGAGGTGATTGAGGTATTGACCAGTTCTCTGATTTGCTTTGGAGTCATAAGAATAGCTTGGGAAATGGAGGCTTCAACGGCAGGAGCCTGAATTGGAGCCTTAAAGAGAAACCGGGGTCTGAGTAGGATTCATATGATGTTGTATGCTGTCATTTCTCTTCTGTGGACGTATTCAGTAATCAGAAATAACTTGGCTAGTTTTTTTTACAGTAATTGCAAAAGTTTTTCGTCTTACAGTACTTTGCAACATGACCCATCTCTTTGCACTCATAACATTGAATGGGTTTCCCTTTCTCAGAGAGATGTGCCTTTTCTTCAGATAATGAAGATCTAAAAGCTTTGGGTCCATCCACCAATGATTGTCGGGACTGTAGTCTAAGTTCCTCCTAAAGAACCTCCTGGACACGTATCTAAGTGCGGTGCATTTGCTCCATTCATCAGGGCTGCCTGGACAGACTCGAATTCGGGCCTCAAGTTCATCAGAAATTGGTTCATCGAATAGATTCCCCTTTGAGGATGAATACAATATATTCATAAATACAATAATGGGCCTTGAGAATCACGGACCTAAACTATGAACAAGTTCAGGTGGCTCATGTTTACATTATATGTTCACATTAAATATCACACAATTCCTGTATGATTACAACTTTTTCACCTTTGACTTCAGCTCAAAAGTCAAAACTTATTTGGTCTTTAAATGTGCAATTGTCAGATCCAGATTGAAATTGTATCCCAGAAGAGATATTCCAAAAGTGCAAAAGATGATAGGGGTTATTTGCCTTCAGATGGTGTGAAAAGGGAGACGGCTCGATCACCTTCAACAGTATCTAAATCACTTGGCGTGCAGAAGAAAGACAAGGGGTTGGTTTCTGATCTGAAGGAACAACAGGCATGGCCACTGGAGTTCTCTATATACAGTTAAAGCACAGGAATACATTGCATTGTGCTGATTTGTGTAGCATTATCTATTTATTTTCTATTGTGCTGAGCTTCTAACCTGTGAGTGCTAAGAAATAGTGAATATTTTTCAGATTAATGAAACTGGAAATCTTCAAGATGCATCTTTTCTTAATGCTGTTGTGAAGGTAATCCCCTTGCTGCTTTTGAATACTTTCTTAGGTTTTGAATAATAATTTATTGCTATATGAAATAAATAGTTTAAATATATAGTTTTAAGTCAATGCCTTTATTTGACCCTCAAGTTATTTTCTTTGTCCGTTACATTGTTTATGACTTTGCACTTAATATAATTTTTAGTTAAGCAGCAACTTTGTTTGCTGTTAACTTGTTATTTATGTATGCTTATAAGTATGCATGCATGTACATATGCGTGCAGAATGTGTGTATGTATGTATCAATATCTCCAGCTAAGCCCCATCTAATCATTTTGGGTTGACTTTGTGAGTAGTGATTTTCTCCTCATCCATAGTTAGGGCTACACTCTATCACACTCCATTCTGATGTATCATTCACATGTCATGACTTCATTCCAAGTCGTTTTTGGTTGCACCCCTCTCATTTGTAGTTCCCTGCACCTGACATTAATTTCTTCATATGGGGTTGTATTCAATCTTTATTGATCTATTTGGTTGAAAGACTACTCACTGATTAATAATTAGCTAGAAGGCCGGATCCTACCCTGCACCGACCCCTTTCTCCATATCCTCCTTGACTTCCCTGCCCACCCAAATTATGTTGTTTATTTCCTCCAAATGTAGGAAACTTTTTTTTTTTTTTTTTTTTGAAGGTAACAATAATATATTGAAAGAGAAAGTACAATAGCTAGGCTCAAAGCAGAAAAAAATGGGGGCCTGTATAATAGATATATACCAAGCCACCCAAACCCAAACCCAAAAAATTACACTGTCATAGCACTTAAATCACATAAATGGTCCGCTCCAGCCCTTGTTTAGCTAAAGAGTTTGCCATCCCAATAGCAGACCTACTGACTTGTTGAAAAGATTTGCAATTCCCCGTCATAAGAACCTTAATTTCATTTAAGTAAAATTGCAAGATTGCTAAGAATATCAACATTTCATATAACCTCATTAAGCGCTCTGCAAACTCGGAAGCGGACAGACTAGCCAAAGAGGGAGTATCCAGACCGTCTTTGTGTATTGTAACTGACTGTTAATATTTTTTGCCTTTAGGTTCACGCCTGACTTTTTGGGGGTGGACAACCCTTTCCTTTTGGGGATTTTGGATTTTTCCCTTGGGTTTTTTGGGCCTTTTTGGTTATCAGTATACTACTCTTATACTGTAAAGTTCCATAGTGTTATGAAATGAATTCAGCCATCCCTTCAAAAAAAAAATTGCATCTTCCAAAGTCCTCTGAATGACCTTGCCCAAGTTACGGCATTGATAGAATCACTCTCCACTACAAGAGAATATTGAAATGAGCGATGATAAATACAAAGAGCTTCCAAGATAGCCAAGATTTCAGCTTCATTAGAATCTTTGATACTAACATTCTTTGAAAACATATACAACACCACCCCTTTATGATTTATGAGAACTCCACATATTCCAGCCAGCCCCGGTTTACGATTTACCGCGAGCAGACCTATCCACATTAAGCTTTAGAACCCCCAATGAAAGAGGACTTCACTGCACTTTTACCCTGATCTTTGAGGTTCCATCGACAAGCACGCTTCCCAATTATGCATGATTTTATCTATGTTGAAATCCGAGAACTCCTTTCTAATAGAAGCCCATTTTTCAATTCTCAAAACCATTGAAGACACCAAAGTGTCCCGAGATACTTCCTTTCTTTTGAAAATACTATTATTTCTTTCTTTCCGAATAGACCATAGAATAGAAAAAGGGATAAATTTCCATAGAATCAAACCACACCCAACCAAATGATATTCTTGCCAAGCCTCAAACATAGGAAACTATCCCACAATAGTACCAAGTGGTTCTAAATTTTTGCTAGGTTACCCTCCCTACGCCGAGATCTGCTAAAATTGCATTTCATATTTTTGGCCATTTGTTTTTTTTTTTTATTCAATTGACTGGATACTAAATAGTATTTAAAGGCTACTCGAAAATCCAAGCTTAATTTTTAATTTTTAGTTGGCTTTCCTGTCTGATTTTCACTAAATCAGTTGCAAAATATATACACTAAAGGAACGTCATCCTAGATTTTGTTGTCCATTTGTCTATAATTTATTAGCTTATGTTTGTGTGTGTGCATAAGTATATTTAAAAGGTTATTTGTTAATTTGTATTAACGTGAGAACTGAGAGAACCGTTTCAAAAAATCCAAAAGAAAAAAAGAAATGAAAAAAGAGAAGAGACAACAAAGAGATATGATGTTACAATCCCATGTCTACAACCCCGAATAGCGTTCAAAATGAAAAAAAGAAAAAAAAAAAAAAAAAAAAAAAACTCAATGTAGCTCAGGAGCTTTGGACAGAAAGCTGACTATTCATCAAAATGCACTTTTCTTTGTACCTCAGTCTCTGGGGAGGTAAAATTTAAGACAGCCTTTGTGGATAAGAATATAAACTAGATGTCCATAATGAGGGGAGAAAGCCCTAGTCACTCCAGCTATTTTATGAATAGATGGAATCTTTTCTTTCTTTTCCTTGGAGTAAACTAAAGAGACCTAAGTAGCTGACATTAGGTAGAAAGGAAACTGGCTAGAGAATATGGCACCTCTAGTCTATTTGTGGCAGGGGTTCATTAATCAAAGGGCGAGGAGAGTTGAAAGATTTTGCAAAACTCTAGCTTGTTGTGACAAATCATTCTTTTATGAGAGAGTTATGGGCTTATAACTTGAGTTCTATTTCCAAAATATTCATTCAGTTCTGTTGGGGACTTACTAGAAAAGAGATTCTGGTATATATGGCAGATTTCAGATCTCTGAAACAAGCACTAATTTGGAAGTCGATGCTTTCATTGAACCCCATGAAAATCTCATTTTTGGAGCAGTTGTCAATTGATCTTGTTCAGTTGGCTTTGTAGCAGGGATACTTATTTTTTAAGAGATTGCCTGTCTTTACCTAAAGCAGTTATTTGAATAGAAGGTTTTACATTTACTACTACTGGCATGGTTTTAGAACTCGGCTGAGTCATACCTGACTTGGCTGACTAGACTCAGACTCGGTCCCAACCGAGTGGAGACGGGTTTCAATCCCCATTTTTAAAAGTAAATTGACTGAGTCCAATTGAACTCGATTGAGTCCCATTGCGACTTGCCTAGTGAGCCAAGTTGCCTTGTAATATGACGTGGACTATATGAGGGGCTTCTTTCTAAGGTTTATTGGGCCTGGGATGATTTGGTCCAACTCAAGTTGACTCAAGAGGGACCAAGTCACCTCCCAAGTCCGAGTTTTTAAACCTTGACTACTGTTGATGGTTTTGGGACACTGTTAATGACTCTCTTCTATACAACAAAGTGTCCGTATTAATGCATAATTATTTTCTATTAGCTGAACCCATCTTTACATATTAAGCATATTTAGTTTACATGACAATATCTGTTACATATTGGTACTTTACCAGTAAATGTTCAGTTTTTGTTGAGTATCCAGATGTGTGTATCATGATGCTTGTATGTTCTACATTTGTCTAGGTTTACTGCACCCATACTGCTCCTGACTATTCTCTCCCTTGGCAAAAACAAAGACAACACACAAGTACAGGAAGGCATGTATTGAACTCTATACCTGGTATTTGACCATGCAGGATGTGGTCTTTTTAAATATCCTGTTCTTCCAATTGGTCAATCAGTTCTTTTCTTCTGTATTTGATACAATTTCTTTATAATGTTGAAAATTCTCAATGCATTTGCTGATGCTTTTTTCGGTCATGCAGTGCTTTTATGATAGGGGAAGGGAAACTTCTGACAAATGCACATTGTGTTGAACACGGTACACAGGTATTAATTCTGTAATTTTATTCATGAAAATATGCAAATGGATGCTTTACTTCACTGTGTTTGTTATGCCTTGACTGTTCTAGTTTGTTGGAGAGTACAAAAAAAAAGGTTCTATTATGTTACCTTCTTAAATTACCATATATTACATCTGGCAGAAGCGTGTCCATATAAACACTAGTGAAAAGTTGGTATGTGTGTCTATACGAGGACATCCTACTTATTATTTATGAAAGTGTCTTTGATGTTTTCCCTTCTCAATGTTACTTTTGGGCCATTTGTGATGAGTACTGGCAACATCCTTTCAGAATAGCATTGGTATTTTAACTTTTAAGTCTACAACTCGTAATTCTACAGTCATCACGTTTGTCATTATTTACTTTGTTTTAATCTTTTCTCAAGTATAATGGTGCTCATTGATAATCTTCTCTTCGCTTGTTTTCTCTATGCTTTATATGCATTCAAGAACTAGCCACATTCCACAGCTTGCCAGCCACCTATGTGTTATTTTTTTTCACCTAACCATTTCTTCCACTTCAGCCCTCCCATATACTAGTTTTTCTCTTATTTTATTGTATGCCTGGGATTAAATGCTTACGGTTAAATGACATTACTTTGTACTGGACTCTATGAAGCATTTGAAAATTGAATTCAGCATGCGAGAGATTGACTGTCTTCCCTCTTAATAGTTGCTACTGGGTTTGTGCTTTTATATTTTGCGAAACATGAGGGGAAAAAATAAATTTATGAGACATCTTGTCTATGAAGCACATGAGAGTTATATTCATTTCTGGTGATATATGTGGACTCTTAGTTTCCTTAGCATCTTTTATTATTTATGTATTTATTAAGAACATAGTTGGGACTTTGAAGAAGTGTAACTTATCTGAGGTCAAGATAGATCGGAATGAAGAAATAGAATTTGTGTAGCTGACTCCAACATAGTTGGGACAAGACTTTGATGATGATGATGATTAAGAACATCATCTACGTATCAACTGCTAAAAGAAATATTGCATAAATAAATGGACTTGTAATCTTTGGTGGTGCATTTTTCCACCTGCTTTATGCAACAAAGTGCGAATATTTATGGATGGATCTTGATTTTGATTTCTAGATGCTTGTGGAGAAACTTGTCAAATTTGTATAAGTTTTCCCTGTTGAACAGCAGTCTCATTAGTTTAATATTGCAGATTCTCTTTTAGGGTGTTTTATATATTTTAGTTTTGCCTGGTTCTTCATGTGATTTGATCATAACTGCAGGTCAAAGTAAAGAGAAGGGGAGATGACACCAAATTTGTGGCTAAGGTAACTCATTAATATTAAGAATTGATTTGTTTCCACCTAAATTCTCTTATGATTATAATCTTGTAAGATTTTATCATCTCTAAGCAAGGTTTTCGACCTTGGATTTCTTGGTTTTTCAATTTTTCTATTTCTTTTTTTTTTTTTTCTTCTTCTTCTTTTCTTCCTTTCTTTTTCTTGTTGGGTGGGTGTGGGTGTGGGAGTTGGGGGGTTGACTGCTGGGGGTGCTTGGTGTTAAACAGGCCCAAGGCCCATAACAGGATCCAGTCCAACACATATCACACGTGGGTTGATTTGGTCAATATATCATTCAGCTGTACATATTCTATTAAGGTTTTAGTTTCCTAACTTAGAATAAAAATTGATTGTAATTAGTTAGTTTCTTAAATTGGAGCCTTGATTAGGGCATTGTAATAACTATATATTGAGATACGATCTCCAGAGGAGATCACACAGTAATACAAATTTGAGTATTTTCAATCTTTCAAGTTCTACTATCATAGATTTTGTCATGGTATCAGAGCTTTCTGATAAATCTTTCCTCTTCTAGTCTTCTTCTTCGACTTGTTTGTCGAATCTTGGTGATAACAGTTATTGACATCCTGTCCTTGACTGTTCGTGCATGTTAAACATAGTTTTTCATCAAAATCTTGAAGTCTGATCACTGTGGCCCACCACAGATCAGCCCAAGTTCATCACAGACATCATTCTATCTTGATCGACAGTTGATTCAGAGCCTTGTGGACAGTTGTTTGAATCAGCAGAGAAATCAGAGCACACAGATTTAGATCTGGGAACCATTCACGTCAGCAACTTGGAGCAACTCATCAGGGGCCCACCTCTGATCAGCACTGGAACATCAGCAGAGCCTCCCATCTTGGTCGACCACTCATCCTAGAATTCTTGGACATTTTTTCAGCAATTTTAGATCATCGGAGGTAGGCCATCTACCATATTTTTTGGTATTTCAGTTTTGTCCATCAGATTTCATCTCAGCCGTTCAGAAGTGTGGATTTTGGTCCGTTTTGAGTGAGACTTCTTCCAATAGTTGCGAAAATAGCTTAACCTTCCATCCCCAGTCTTTGATCTGACCATTGATCACCATCTGGGGACCACGTGGACATTCTTCCACTGACGACAGGGTCGTCTGGAGTGTTTTTGTTTTCTCTGTTGGGGGCTGTTGTGTGCTGTGGCCACGGGAGTCACTTGCTTTGCTGCTGCTGCTTCTATATTTCTATTAGAGTTCATCTCCATCCTCAGATCTGTGAGAAGATCAATTGGTGGGGCCCACGTACACTTTTCTGGTTGCTGCTGTTCTCAGATCTGTGAGAAGATCAATTGGTGGGGCCCACGTACACTTTCCTGGTTGCTGCTGTTCTCTTTGCTGCTGTCTTGATCCATATTTTTTTGCCAATATCTAGTTGAGATGGAAAAATCTGACGTTACCTTGATCCGTTTCACTGGAAAGAATTACCCTGCTTGGTCTTTTCAATTTCAAATATACCTAGAAGCTAAGGAATTGTGGGGATTTGTGTCTGGCACTGATCCTACACCCACTGAGGATGAGAAGAAGATCTCTTCTTGGCATACTAAAGATGCCAAAATCAAATCCTGGATTCTGGGATCTGTTGAGCCTCATCTGATAATGAATCTCAAGCCTTATTCAACCTCTAAAGCCATGTGGGGGTATTTGAAGAAAGTATACCATCAAGATAACTCTGCACGTCAATTTCATCTTGAATGTGCGATTGCTGAATATGCACAAGGGACCTTGTCGGTACAAGACTACTATTCAGGTTTCCGTACACTGTGGTCGGAATACGATAATATTAAATATGCGGATGTGGCTGACAATGTGTTGACCGTAATTCAAGATCTTCAGGCCTCTAGTCAAAGGGATCAGTTTTTGATGAAATTGCGGAATGAATACGAGACTGTCCGATCTGCCCTAATGAATCGGACGCCATTACCTTCGTTGGATGTCTGCCTGAATGAACTTGTACGAGAAGAACAGCGCATTGCGACTTCGGCTCATATAGCTAAATCAAAGACCGAGACTTATTCCGTCGCGTTCTCTGCCAATAGGACTTCTCAGCCTCCACCTCGAGACTTGAGCAAAACGCAATATTACAGTTGTAAAAAATTTGGACATATTGCAACTCAATGTAAATAGAAGGTCTGCAGTTACTGTAAGAAGTCAGGACATATCATCTCTGAATGTCGCCGCCGCCCACAACGTCCATCACCACAGTCTCAGACTCCGCAGTATCAGACTCCGCATGCGTATGTTGCTTCTTCGGTTATGCCTGTTCCTCCATCGGCACCCTCACATCCTGAGCCCTCATCCTCTCTCACTCCTGAATTGGTCCAACAGATGATTGTCAATGCCCTCTCTGCTTTTGGCCTCTCAGGTACATCCCCTCCATCTTCTACTTGGTTCCTTGATTCCGGGGCGTCTAATCATATGACGTCTTCTCGTGCCCCACTCTCTAATGTGCAAAGATACACTGGCCATCTTCAAATACAAACTGCTAACGGGGACTATGTTCCCATTACTGCTGTCGGTGACATCCCTGGTCCTATTCCATTGAAAAATGTTTATCTGTGTCCAAATTTAACTTCCAACCTTTTGTCAGTCGGGCAGCTCGTTGAAAATAATTGTAACATCTCTTTTTCTTCTTCTGGTTGTGTTGTGCAGGACCAGATGTCCGGGAAGGAGATCGCGAGGGGGCCTAAGTGTGGACGCTTGTTTCCGCTGGATTTTTCTACGACTTCTAGGAATACAATTGACAATGATGTGTTTTGTTTTTCCATTAGAGATAACTGCCAATTGTGGCATAAAAGACTCGGACACCCTAATTCCAAGGCTTTGTCCCTTATGTTAAATTCTGGTTTATTAAATAAATCTATTGGCTTATCTTCTTGTGTGCCTTTTGATTGTGCTACTTGTAAAATGGGCAAGAGCAAAACTCTTCCTTTTCCTCTTTCCACTACACACAGCACTCGGTGTTTTGATTTGGTTCATAGCGATGTATGGGGAATTGCTCCCGCTCTTTCTCATGCTCACTATAAATACTTTGTGACTTTTATCGATGATTTCAGTCGGTTCACATGGGTTTACTTTCTGCATTCCAAATCTGATGTCTTCAATGTTTTTAAAACTTTTTTAGCTTATGTTGAGAATCAATTTTCCACCTGCATCAAAATCTTGCGATCTGATTCGGGTGGGGAATATGTGTCCTCTGATTTTCAAAAGCTTTTACAAAGCAAAGGCATTATTTCTCAGAAAACTTATCCTTATACTCCACAGCAGAATGGAGTTGCTGAAAGGAAAAACAGACATCTCCTTGATGTCACTTGTTCCCTCCTTCTTGAATCATCAGTTCCTTCCCGTTTTTGGGTTGAGGCACTGGCTACAGCAGCTCATCTTATAAATCGTATGCCATCACCCTCTATTGACAATCAGAGCCCATATTACCGCTTGTACCAGACATCTCCATCATATGATGATCTTCATGTTTTTGGCTCCACTTGCTTTGTGCACTTGCCTTCTTCTGAGAGAACCAAACTTACCGCACAATCAGCTAAGTGTGTGTTTTTAGGTTATGCGCCCTTCCAGAAAGGGTTCCTTTGCTATGATCCTCACATTCGTCGCTTCAGGACCTCTAGAAATGTCGTTTTCTTTGAAACAGAGTATTTTTTTCAAAAACACCTTGATCCTCCTGCCTCCTCCTCCTTGGTGTCTTTACCTGGTTTTTCTGACAACACCTCCGTTGTTCGTTTTAATACAGACTTTGTGTATCACAGATGGAACAGAGAAGCGCCTCCTAGGGATCCCCCTCCTGATCTTCCTCCAGCATCCGGTCCACCTCCGGCACTTGGTCCATCTGGCTCTCCTTCATTGCGTCGCTCCACTCGCATTTCGGTCCCACCCGACCGCTATGGGTTTTCCCATACTTCCTTAATGGCCACTTTGTCTTCTTCTTTCATTCCCCAATCATATTCTCAGGCTGTGCAGGATACATGTTGGAACAAGGCTATGCAAGATGAATTGGCTGCTTTAGAGAAAAATCATACGTGGGATATTGTCCCCTCTCCTGTGGGTGTCAAACCTATTGGCTGCAAGTGGATCTTTTCTCTCAAGTTAAAATCAAATGGCACTCTCGATCGGTATAAGGCGCGCCTTGTTGCTTTCGGAAATCGGCAGGAATATGGCATTGATTATGATGAGACCTTTGCTCTCGTCGCCAAAATGACCACCGTACGCATCATCATTGCTGTTGCTGCATCTCAGTCCTGGCCTCTCTATCAAATGGATGTAAAAAATGCGTTTCTTCATGGTGATCTCAAAGAAGATGTTTATATGCGTCTACCTCCAGGGTCCTCCTCTGGGAAGGGTATGGTTGCTAAGCTTCGTCGCTCTCTCTATGGTCTGAAGCAAGCTCCTCGAGCATGGTTTGAGAAATTTCAAGCTGCCCTTCTCCGTTTGGATTTTCATCCTAGCCAGTATAATCCTTCCATGTTCCTACATCATGCTCCGTCCGGGATTACTGTGCTCCTAGTCTACGTGGATGACATTGTCATTACTGGTTCCAATGCACAAATGATTCAAGCACTCCAAGCTTCTCTTCATCAGACATTTCAAATGAAGGATTTAGGCCCCTTACATTATTTCCTTGGTCTTGAAGTTCATCAATCGCCTAAGGGTATAGTTCTAAATCAGCACAAATACATGGTTGATCTTATTGATTTGGCTGACCTTACCTCTTCCGCTCCAGTCGATACACCGATCGAACTCAATGTCAAGCTCAGTAAAGAGGAGGGTGCCCTTCTTCTAGATCCTACCGCATATCGCCAGTTAGTGGGTAGCTTGATCTACCTCACGATCACCCGTCCTGATATCTCATTTGCGGTCAACCTAATGAGTCAGTTCATGACTGCTCCTCGTCATCTTCATATGGCTGCTGTTCGCCGCATCATTCGGTACCTTATTTGCACACCGACTCGGGGGTTGTTTTTTCCATCCAACAATCCTCTATCTCTCAAAGCTTATTCAGATGCTGATTGGGCTGGTTGTCCAGATACTCGCAGATCGACGACAGGATGGTGCATGTTTTTGGGTGATAGTCTGATTTCCTGGAAATGCAAGAAGCATGGAAAAGTTTCCAAATCCTCTACCGAGGCTGAATATCGAGCCATGTCTGCTGCCTGCTCCGAAATTCTTTGGCTCCGAGGTCTGCTCTCTGACATTGGTTTTCCAGCAGAAGGAGCTACCCCCCTCTATGCAGATAATACCAGTGCAATTCGGATTACTGAAAATCCGATTTTTCATTAACGCACTAAACACATCGAGGTTGATTGTCATTTCATACGCGATGAGCTTAAACGCGATGTCATCAGCCTTCCGCATGTCCCCACTGAACTTCAAATTGCTGATATTCTCACCAAAGGTCTTCCACGACCTCGCCATCAGTTCTTGGTTGGCAAATTGATGCTTGTTGATTCTCCCGCATCAATTTGAGGGGGGGTGTTAAACAGGCGTTACAGGCCCAAGGCCCATAACAGGATCCAGTCCAACACATATCACATGTGGGTTGATTTGGTCAATATATCATTCAGCTGTACATATTCTATTAAGGTTTTAGTTTCCTAACTTAGAATAAAAATTGATTGTAATTAGTTAGTTTCTTAAATTGGAGCCTTGATTAGGGCATTGTAATAACTATATATTGAGATACGATCTCCAGAGGAGATCACACAGTAATACAATTTTGAGTATTTTCAATCTTTCAAGTTCTGCTATCATAGATTTTGTCACTTGGTCCCTCCTCGAGTCTAGTCAATTTGACTTCGCTCAACCAAGTCACATTGTAGGGCCCCAGAAAGCCTTAATTTGAGAAGAATGATCAAAAAAAAAAAAAAAATGAGATCATGATGTCCTATGACTCTAGACTTTTAAGAGTGTTTTAATTAGTGGAAATGACTTTAAGTAGTAATAGGCGGTCATGTTTGTTTTTCACCAAGTTAGATGAATAGTATCTTTGATCTTTCCATGCTTAAATCTTGAACAGGATGTTGTTCTAATCTTCCAAAATCAGTGCAAAACAAGACGAGCCTGTGCAATAGTAAAAGGTGCACACTATTGCAACCTTGAGGTCGTGGGTTTAAGTCATGTTACCAATTGGAAAAAAGAAGACGATAAAAACATCAGTGCAAAAGGATTCCAACGATCTTGATCTCCATCTTCTCATATGCTATTTTTTTTTTTTTTTTTTGTGGGGGGGGGGGGGGGGGGGGGGTGTGGGGTGTTTTCATTTATGACCTTTAATCTGTAAGACATGGCCAGAGGGTGACTTGACTTGTAGGTGCTGAGCCTAGTTGACTCAGTTAAGTTGATTTTTATGACCATGTTCCCAAGTGTATCTTTGTAGCAAGCTGCTTAAGATGTAAAAACTTGAGAGTTAGGTTCTGCTGTAAAAGAAGGACAGAGGGTGATGGAAAAACTTGAGATTCTGAAAGTTCATGCTGTGTCCTATATATTGCTTTACAAGTTTAGTAGTTTGCCTAGGGAGTGTGTTTGTGTTTGTGTGTGTGTTGATTCATAGAAGTGCAAATACAGTAACAAATAAGAGCATGATGCAATCATATCAAGAATATCATTTATGTGTGTGTAACATAATCGACATTACTTGGGACATAATTGAAATTACTTAGGGAAGATGTACTTAACTAGGAAAGATAAACTAGTTGCAGTTTTCTTTTATTCTCTTAAGATCCAAAAGAAGAAGACCAGATAATCAGTGTTACATGGTTAAGATGTGGTGCCTGAGGGTAAAAGAAGTGATTAATGGAGAAAAACCTAAAGAAAAGAAGAAATAAAAATGCAGGGAAAAAACCCTTGTTTGGTCGGGTCATCCACTCTAGTTGCTACTCTATTTGCACACCTATTCTTTGTTTATCTTTTTATCTTTAGAAGCATCCGAAAATCCCACAAATTCTGTTTCCTTTCACTAGATAACCTGTTAAATAGAAAATTAAAAGATTAAAAAGACTGGAGTCAAAAATGAGAAAATTCGCCATTTGGCTGCTACAACTCCCGCATATAGATGAATTGTCTAAATTGTGAGGTCTGATACAACAAGTATTTTGTTAAGGTTCCCACCCAAACCCTGATTTATTTGTAAATGGATTGTTGTGTGGGTACGAATCTTTTCCTTCGGATTCATATGCCACATCCTAGGATCTTGACAATAAATCAATAATACTGGAAATATGAGTTGTACATATGCGGCTTGCAATTAATGATTCATATTTCATACTACTTAATATGGTTGTGTGAGTCACATGATGGATGAACATTTCTCAATAATTTCATCTTTAAAAAAAAAACTGACCCTTTAATGGACAATTGATGTCCTTCAAAGCAACTCTCTTAGAGGAAACATAACTTTTGTTTGTGAATGTAACAAAGATTGAAAGCTGGATGCCTTGGATATCTCAATCTGGTTTATTTTCCGAACATTGTTCGTCTAAGGTGGGACTTGTAAGTTAAAGGTGCAAATATATTTTGGAATCCCTCTAATTCTATTTTCTGAGTTGTCCATTTGGGTTATAAAAGTGACCTCATTGATTTTGATGCTAAAGCAAATTGACTTGTTGTTTATTCCAACTGAAACTTTCTTGGATGCCAGTCATGCTGATGATCACGAATTATTGTTTGGCTTTGGTTATTGAATTCATGGCTAACAACTTCCTCAGTGATCTGATGTACAGGTTTTAGCTAAAGGTGTTGAATGTGACATTGCTTTGCTTTCAGTGGAGAGTGAAGAATTCTGGAAAGGTGCTGAGCCACTCCGTTTTGGCTGTCTCCCCTGTCTTCAGGTTATTGACCATATCTTCTTTGAGATTTTTTTGACATGCACAATGGGAAATTGGAATAGTCTGAGACTTCTCTAGTGGTTCTATCATAAGCCATGACTATTATCTTGTTGTGTGATTTCACGCTGGCATAGTTTTTCAGGGAACTTATGTCCCATGTGGATATCTATATTTGCATGTAAGCTGTTTAACATAGGCCACACTTTGTCCAAATATAAAGTGTTTTTGTTTCCACTGTAGCCAAATTGCTGTTCCTGTTAATTCACCTCAATCTTCAGGAAGTGAGGATTTGTTATTCTTTATTTAATTAATAATCATTGCCAATTTTAAATATGCAGGATGCAGTAACTGTTGTCGGATACCCACTTGGAGGAGATACTATATCAGTGTCAAAGGGTGTGGTATCACGAATAGAGGTCTGATTCATTACTTTCATGAACTCAAATATCCATTCTGCAGTGTTTAGAAAACCAGAGCAGACTGGATCTGTTGGTTGAATTGGGTTCCAGTGGAACCAGTACCGTCACATGTTCAGTTAGGTAAACACTGTGGTACTGGTGAAAAATGGTTAAAACTGGTGGTTGAACCAATTGCACCCACCATTGATTGAAAAAAAAAAAAAAAAACATTTAAGATTTTTATTTTTATTTTTTACATCTTGGTTAAGCCAGATTAAATGGACGGTTACATCTGGTTGGACCAAACCATCCTATCCACTGGTTCATCCTCTGGCTGGTTTTTAAAACATTGCTATTCTTTTGTGTGTTGTTGATCAATATGACAAAGAATTGTAATTCTGATACTGGAAAGTGATATAACAGCACCCATAGTCTTGGAATCACAAATAGGTTAGAGGCTTGTAGTGCATGCAATGATGCCTTTGGATCTTACCAAGAGACCTGAGTTCTCTGCTTACTTTTAGGTGTATATATCAGCTTATGAATTATGATTGACTGAGTGCAGGTTTACTGTCTTAAGTTGTGTCAGTAACATTAGATAGGATGTCATATATGGTTGGAGTGTACTATAGATTTACAAATTCAGCATTCTTTTTTAATGTTGAAAGTCTGATCAATCTTGAAAAGTAAGATCAATTTTGGTAGGCATGAATCAAAATTGAATAATGTGTTTTTGAACACTTGAATTCTTTGGCATTGACAAGTGAGGATAGAGTTAGAGAGATGGACTGGTTATTTTGATATGAAGTGAGTGCTTTTAGTTTATTTTTTATATTTTTCCCCGCGACAAAAGTTTATTGTGTTGAAGCAAAAAATTAAAAAATCAAAAAAAGAAAATCCAAAGATTACTCAAGGGGATGAACTATCCATCTTCGACTAGAAAGAAGGCTAGGGGACATGAAACTTTTTTTTTTTTTGTTTGTGTTCTTTTGCACAAGATGCCAAAAGTTATTCTAGTTTTTGTTCTTGTTAGGTTACTTCATATGCCCACGGTGCGACAGATTTGTTGGGTATTCAAATTGATGCAGCAATTAACCCTGGTTAGTGGACTTAAACCGCATTGTGAACACTGTTGAATTTTCTTTATTTCTTTTCACTGTCTAGAATTCACAAAACAGTCTTTATTAATCTTGCCTGATGGCTGTGTGATGTTTCCTACATTAGCATTCTTCATTTTCATCATTGTTGTAGGTAACAGTGGTGGTCCTGCATTCAATGACCAGGGTGAATGCATTGGGGTTGCATTTCAGGTAGATTCTCAGCTGTTCTCTCAAGTTAATTGTATGATTACACTCTATGATCATTCTTACCTCAAGCTCAGTATTCAAATAGTTATTCTGTACATTTTGATCATCTACTTTACTGATATTATTGCAGTTGAAATCTACTACTTATTTTCAGAAGTAGGTGGAATAAACATGGAAAAGCGTTGCACTTGTTCTTTTCCCTACTTGTTTCTATTAAGCCTTTTCTTTATTGTGCTAATATCAAGGGTAGTATTTTGAAAATAGTTGTAAGAGAATGAATATTTAGATCTGAGTTGGATATATGGTTGCCAATAATTCCATTCAAACACCAGATTCTGTAGGATTGAGAATTAATTTATGGAGAAGAGAAAAAATTTTCTGTTCCTTTTTAGAATTTAGATATTTATGATGCGAATGTCATGGAGAAACTTTAAGTAGCAGTCCTTAACTTTCGACATGAATAATCTTAGTGTAACCAACTGACCATGTGGCATGATTATGTCCATATTCCTGTTGAGAACTGGTGAAAAAGTTCAAAGGTAAGGAAAATCTTACAAAACAGTTTCTATTAATTTAAAGAAGTCTATGATAACTGATCAGGTAGACATTGAAGAAGAGGTGCATCCTGAATGGACAGTGTAGGGTGAGCTGACAAGCTGGTTGGATGTCGTATCATCATTGAGTGCCACTACAGTTAAAGGCACATTGTTATAAGATGATACTTTGACCTATATTGTTATGTAGAGCTGAATATTAGGCAACAGGGGAAAAACGCAAAGTACATGCGATTCAGATGTGCATGCCAAGATGGGTGTATGGAGTAACAAGAAAAGATGTAATTAGGAACAAGCCGTAAGAGGGAATTTACAGGTGGGTTCAAGGAAAAAGGGAAATCAATGCAGTTTGCTGACCCAAAAACTAACTTAGAACTCGTTTGTCTAAAAGGACTCCAGAGCAAAGTCTTTTTTCACATACTTGATTACGCATTTGGAAAAGCGTTTATTGAAGTAAAGGAGATTGTCATACAGTGAGAGAGTCGTGCCTCTCTATAATCTTGAATATGTATAGCTTTGGTAGCTCGTGGTTTATCTTGGTGCTGTTCAAAATAGGCACTAGTGACCCGTTATTCATATGGGTTTTGTTCAAGCGAATGGAAATACCCATTGGTTTTTCGTTGGGAACCCTTGAGAGAAAACGGCAAGCTCACCAATGGGCATGATCTTAGCTTTCTAGTGACTGAGTTGAATTAAGCTCGGGGTATTCCTTGTGAAGATGTGTACATGCAAAGTAATAAGGGTGCCTACAGCACCATTGTATTCACACTCCACACACTCGCACATGTGATTGCCAAAGGCAACGTCTAGGTCTACTCTCAAATGGGAAACTAATGTAGTTATGGAATGCTTTAGAAGTCCCTTTTAAGTTTTCCATGTAACCAATGTGGGACTAAGGGAAAGTGTAAAAAAATGTGGGCTTTCACACAATAAGAGATTTGCAAGTTTTGAGAGAATTTTTTTCTCCCTATTTCCACATTAAAATCCAAAAGTTTTGGAATGATTTTCATAAAAATTAAAAACAAAACCTCATTAGCAATGTCTGAAGTTGGAAAACACGAATACCACGAAACAACTGTAAACAAATTTCCAACATTCAGTTCGTGACATCATGAAAAGATCAAATGTTAGCTCATTGCATTGGCCATGGATGCAAAGAAGATTTTGGGGATGAAGGCTAGAAGCTTGCAGGAGATTGAGGAAACACCATCAATGATAACCTCGTTCAAATCATGGTGGATAGTAGATGGAAGCAGCCGCCAAATGATTGTTGAAAATTAAATGTTGATGATTAGGTGGTAAGCAACCCTGGGGCTAAATTCCCATGATTTCATGGTAAAATGATCGCAAGTAAATTGAGGAGGTGAGGGGTGAAGGATATAAGGTGGATATGTAGATGGGATCCTCACTTCCCCACGATTTGATTTACCGCGGTAATGACTGGGTAATCATTTCTTACCAATGGGGAGACTATTTGATGGCCACTTATGGATCTCCACATTTAATTCTTCAATTTTAGCTCTTTCGTAAGGAAGACATTTGCTTAGAATTCCTATGAATTCAGTGTCAACTACACAAATGGGTTCTTAGCATTTTCAGGTCCAGTTGGACTCGTAGACTCAAACTGCACTATCCTTTAAAAGCTCCATTCAGAATTCTTGTCCATTTTTTACTGCACTATCCTTTGCAAACTTCAGTATGTACCTTTTGTTCTTGTTTAAACGGCATTAACCTTGAAGTTACAAATCTAGTTGTTCCTCATAGCATCGTTCATCTCATTGAAAAGTTATATATTTGGTCACCTTCCTGTTTTTAATTTATCACAAAAAAATTATTCTAGTCTGCAAAGTCTTTCTATGATTTTCTTTTCCTTTTATGTTGAATATTCACTTATCAAACATTTCATTTAGGTTTTCAGATCTGAAGAAGCTGAGAATATTGGATATGTGATTCCCACTACTGTTGTGTCGCATTTCTTGGATGACTACGAAAGGAATGGAAAGTATACTGGTAAGAAAATTTTCGGGAACCAGTTTCTCCAATATGTCTCTGGAAACCTGTTGGAAAATATGTGCATTTAATAGTACTTGTTACGCCTGGCCTGGGTCATGTTGTGCATTCATGCTTTCATACTAAATTGTAATTTTTAAGTAAAGCTTGAGGATTGTCTTTTAAGTAGATAATGATTACAGTTCTTGGTAACGGAACAGTTTCACATCTATAAGGAACAAACCAAAAACTAAACTAAAAAATCATGGCTTTAGTTTTAGGTTCTGCAACAGAAATACACATATAGGCCCCTAGTACTCGTGTAGATATGGTACAATACTAATGTGTGTGTGGTAATTTCAATATTTTACCCTTACGAATGAGAATAATGTCACGATAGGAAAATTTAAAATAATGTCACAATAGGAAAATCTAACTTCCAGAATGGAGAAGGTTATCAATGCCTATCTTTTATCTTCTTGCATTTTCTTTTATTTCTCTCTTTTTTTTCTCTTTCGATTCAGCAACAGAAAACTTCATAGTTATCAGAATCCTACGATTCGTATTCCGAATCTTAAAGAAAACGATTTGTATCTATGCAATAAATCCCATTTGCAGACAAATCTTATGATTCCAGTGTGAATCCTACGATTCGATACTCGTTTCATTGAATCTTACGATTCAAGTGACTCGGCGAAGCGAGAATAGCTAAAACCAATAAGTTAATATTAATAATCTTTTACCTTTTTTCTTTTTTTCTTTTAGCGCTTTTATTTTTTAAATGTTATTTAATAGTTAACAAAACCTCTTAAGAATTTTTTGCGGCTTTGATGAGGTTTTAAAGATGAATCAAGAACATGCATTTAATTAAAGCGTTAGATTGTCCTTATGATGCTTGCCTATATCTCCTTCTTCGTTTTAATCTATTTTGGTTTTTTTTTTTTTTTTTTTTCCTTCATGAATACTTTCTTAACTTAAAGAGACATCCTTGTGTGTAAGATTGATTATTTCCGATGGAAGAAGCAAATGAAGTTAAAGAGACATCCTACTGAGAAAGGGGCCTGATGGCTTTCTGATGGCCTTCTTTTAAGATTTCTGGGGGATGCTGAAAAAGGATATCCTTGCAGTCATGCACGAATTCCAACAGAGGGGCAAGCTGTCTAAAGGCATGGGCGCTTCCTTCATAGTGCTTATTCCGAAAAAGGTAGGGGAGCTCACTATCAAGGATTACAGGCTTATTAGTCTTATTGGAAGTATTCGCAAATTTTGGCTAAAGTACTTGCAGGGAGAATCATGAATGTCTTGTCGGAAATTATCTCTAGAGAACAAGGAGTTTTTTTTATGGGGAGACAAATTCTAGATGACATCCTTGTGGCAGCAATTTTGGGGTGCAAGGTGGGAGAGCTACCTGCTTCTTATTTAGGACTGCCTTTATGCTTAGGACTAGTTCCTAAATCTCTGTGGAACCCAGTGGTAGAAAGAGTGGAAAGGAAACTGTCTGCTTGGAAGGCTAGTTAGCTGTCTATGGGAGGAAGGGTAACTCTTATCAAGGTTGTTCTGTCGAATCTTCTAGTCTATTATTTTTCTCTCTTTAAGTGTCCAAATTCAGTTATCAAGAGAATTGAGATTCTGCAGAGAGAATTCTTATGGTATGGTAATAGCACTCAGAGGAAGTATCACCGAATAGATTGGGAATCTATTTGCACACCTAAGGAAGAAGGGGGTTTGGGTATTAGACCTCTCAAGCAGATGAATAAAGCCCTTTTGGGAAAGTGGCTTTGGAGGATAGGAGAAGATTCAGATAGCCTTTGGAGAAAGGTGCTGGAAATGAAATACGGGTTGTCTAGAAATGGATGGGATGTACAGGATGCCACTAAAAATTCTTCAACAGTTTGGAAAGGAATTACCTCGGTCAGAAACCTCTATATGGTCAACATTAAGTATCAAATCGGATCCGGCGAGAGGATTCTTTTTTGGAAAGATCGATCGATGGGTTGGTGACAGGCCACTGGCGGCCCAGTTCCCGGAGTTGTTCAATTGTGCAATGGACAAGGAGGCTACGGCTCAAACCTATATGTCATCAGTCGGTGGTCTGGTAATTTGGTGCCCTATCTTAAGGGAGGAACTTAAAGGATCATGAGGTCCCTCAACTCCTATTGCTCCTTGACCTCTTAACGGGGTATCAAGTGATGGAAAGAGGAGAGGATGAGAGGGTGTGGATGACCTCTAAGGACGGCCGTTTCTCCATTACTTCCTTCTTTATGGCTTTGACTAATTCCAGGAGGGAGAAATGCGTAGCGAGTAGCATTTGGAAGTTTAAAGCTCCCCCTAGGGTTATATTTTGGTGGTTGGCCTTTCGGAAAAGAATTCTCACTATGGATAACCTGAAAAGGAGAGGGAGGATAGTGGTCAATGGATACCCAATGTGTTTAAGAGACGAGGAAACTGTGGACCACCTACTGTTGAATTGCACCATAGCTCAGTTTATGTCACGACCCGAATTCCGGGGCCCTGTCGGATATCCGAATCGTGATCATATAGCAATGTATACCTCAAATAATATTCATAAGGCATTAGGCTTTTAACTCTAAAATAATTTCAATTATAAATACCATTATATTTCTGAGAATTCCAACTCAATTCATAACATGCTTGAAACATTAAATAATTTTCCTAATAAGTTCTAATGATTCCATCATCTATTTAAGTTTTTCTCGTTCTCTTTTTTCAGCTACGCATGCCGAAATCTACGTGCTGATCGTCAATCCGCTCTGGCCCACCCGCTATTTGATTACCTGAAGGGGTAACACAACATCAGTATTACTGGTGAATGAATTTTCCTAATTACACAAGTCATATATAATATATCATCACATAATCATCATATCTGAATCAATAATCAAATATCATTAAAATACAACCATTTGTAAATCCGTGCCCATGCACATTACTACGCCTCAAAGGCCCATCATAACACATATACCGGTCACCATGACCCTGTCTCATCAAACACGTCCACTAAGGACCAGCCAGCATAATGGCCACTTACGTCCACTAAGGACCAGCCGCTAAAACGGCCCGGACACAAAGTCCAACATCCCACTTACGTCTGGGACCCTGCACATAATATCACATAACAACCAGAATATGAATATTAAATAATATAATTGAACACACATGCAGCAGCGTGGGCCCAACTCATGCACAATTGCACATCTCACTGGTTTCTGCCCCACTTCTTATCATAATTAGTATTGAGTAGTATAGGGGTGGCCCACACTATGTTATACACATAACATTAATTATTCTGAATTTAAAGAATTAATCACAGTTAATCATAACTAATCATATTTAATCGTAATTCACAAAACCTCACTTCAAAGAAAGTTATTTAATATTTCTAGACTAAAAGTCCAAGTCTTTCTTAGTTACTAAACCCATCTCGACTTATTTTTATATACAGAACATAGAAAATAAACAATCAGTATATAAATTAAACAATCAGTATATGACTGGCGCTCTTTGATATAAAATCCAGTGGGTCCCGCTGGACCAAACCAAGATCAGACCTAATGTCTAAGGTTGTCCACGGATAGGCTTTGCTCTTAATGGATTGGATTGGCCATCAGACATCTTTATTGGGCCCCTCAGACTCAAAAACGCAAACAGTAACCCTTGTGGTTAACAAAATTAAAGTATCTGGGTAACTGGTCAGATGGAGCCCTAGCCACATGGGACCACCACCATTCAGACCGTCACTGGGCCCTCTTCAAAACGTGGGGTCCTAATCTCTGATTGATTTAGGTAGTGGGTCCCACCATGAATGTCGATCAAGCCCTGTTTCCGTCAATTTTCACGCCTGCAACCCTCTTCTTATAGAATCCAGTGGGTCCCACTTAACTAAACCAAGATCAGACTTCTAGGTCATGATCGCCCAGGGGTAAACCCTCCACCCATTGGATCCGATCCATCATCAGATCATATTCTGGGGCCCACAAATCAAAACTGATGTTTACTGTTTTCCATACTAAATCACGCCTGGCTGTAATTGAATTCATTGATCAGTGGGTCCCACTGATAAAAATCCTAGATGTCCAACTACACTAAGGTCGCCCATGACTCCCTTATAGGATCCCTGGACTAGATTCATCATCCAGTGGACCATGTGGTCCCACAAGTCCAGCTTCTTCCTTCCCCTGTTGACGTTCAGGTTCTGTCCTCATAGAAATCTAATTCTGATGTCCATAACACATTGAGATTCAAAGAAAACATTACTTAATAATCAACTACCTATGATACACAGAAGCTTACATATTCATCATGACTCAAATAGTTCCTATGCCAAATCCATTACAGGATAATTTCTAAAAGCAGAAGCATTGAAAACACTTGAGACATTGCAAATCATCAGTCATTCTCGATTAATTATCCAAGGTATTTAGGAACATCCACTCACCTCTGGTATGTGATAGTTGCTTTTGCTATGTGTGGGCGCGAATATGACATCAATAAGTGACCTTCTTCCTCTTCTTCCCCTAGGTTCCAGCAACAACCACCTCTCAGATTGTTTCTCTCAAAAGTTAGAAGATAATTCCATATAAGGGATGGACGATGGTTACATATATATATATATATATATATATATATACCAAGAGGAATTTAAAGTCCTAGCCCTCTTATACTTCCTAATTCTAATCCTTCTCTTATTTCCATTGTTAGAGTTGTTATACAACTCCGGTCCCATACGTGAGACACTTTCCAATAACACCTCTAATTTCATAAAAGGGAAACACTTCTAAAAACCAATTAGCAACTAAGGGTCCTTCCTGGGCCAAACTAATCCTGGGCCCAGGTACTCAAGATATTACAGTTTATATGGAGATTGGTGGTGGAGTGGTTCGGCTACTCTTGGGTTTTTCCCCATTCTCTTCAGGATCTCTTCCAAGCTTGGAAAGCTCCAACTGGGGCCCCTAGAGGCAAGGAATTGTGGAGATTGTCTTTTCTGGCAGTTTTATGGACAATTTGGAAGGAGAGGAACTCTAGATGTTTTGAAGGGGTTTCAACTAGTCAAAGATGTTTGGTGGAGAGAACTAAGTTTCTAGTCGCTCTGTGGGTGTCCACTAGTATGTTATTCAAAGATGTCTCCATAGATCAGATTATGCACCATTGGAAGGAGATTGCTTCCTATTCTGTTGAGTCTATGTAGATATGTTTTAGGGGTCTCTTTCTTTTATTTTGTTCTTCGTGTGTTTCTTTTGAGCAAGTTAGTAGTATTCTCTTGTATTGTTTGCTGCTTTAATGATAAACCATTTCAAAAAAAAAAAAAGATTGATGATTTAGATTTTAATTTTAATTTTATTTTTTGGTTTAAAGATAATATATATATATATATATTGATACTTTAAACTTATTTAACTATTTACAGCTACACATCATTTATTTCATTTATATATATATATATTAATATATGTTATGATGTTCTTGATATGATTGTATGATAGGCTTTTTTGTTATTTTATTCATATTGCTATAAATGGGAAAATGGATGGTTGTGAATAATTACTTTTTTCTTTTCTTTTCTTTTTTTTTTTAATTATTTTTCATTTTTATTAGAAAAATAAAAAAATCCTACGATTCAGGATACGATTTGCGATTTGATTCGATTCAATTCATGGGTATGAACGATTTGCGATACGATTCCGATTTTAAAAACTATGGTAAACTATATTAATGAAAAAAAGGTTCGTGCAAGATATGGTAAAAAGAAGAAAAATAAAGGTGGTGATGTATAAGAGGGTCTTTTTTCCTTGAATGGTAGATGTAAGAGCATTATAATTTATACCCAATCACACAACCACACAATAGAAGCAACCGACAAAGAGACTCTATCCACCCCTGGCTAGCTAGAAAATCTTCCATACTTCTTGATGCCCATTTCATTCTGCAAGATTTCACATGTAATCTCAAGTATATTTTCAGACCTTCAGCTTCAAACAGGCCAATATCTTCTGCAACGAGCATCTTCCCCTACTCTAGAAGCACGAGGATACCTTTCCTCAAATATTCCAATCACGAAGTTCGAAACTCTCTTCGCTTTTTCCCAAGCTTATAAAGCAGGAACCAGGATAGATATCTACATCTGTATACACACGTACATCCAGTTAGTCCCTTTTCTTATCTAAGCACCTGTGAGCACCTGCTTATATGGACACAACCTGTGACCCACCCAACCCGCTCACTAGAACACTTTAATCAAACTCTTGATAATATCAATAAACTAGAGGTGAGACCTGTATCCTAGAGTATGGAAAATAATGAATTGTGTCCTCTCTCCATGTCCATGTCCATATCTGAAATCCAGATGTCATCGATTAGCATTGAACCCAAAAGTGTAGTACTAGGGTATTTAAGGTGCTCTCTTGCATCCATATAAAAGCATCTGATACACTTAGCTTTATGCTTAGAAATTGATATGAAATTAATTTGTGCAATCTTTTATGCTTGAATATTCAGGATTCCCTTGCCTTGGAGTTTTGTTGCAGAAGTTGGAGAATCCAGCGCTACGCAAATGCTTAAAAGTGCCATCTAATGAGGTATGTTTCTTACATATCCCCAATTCTAAGATAAGGGAGTTCATAAAATTGTGAATGCATTATCGGCCAAATTGTGATAAAGACGTTTTTCATTCACCCCATTTTTCTGGGTTTAAAAGTTCTTTATCAATGTATGATCCCAATTCCCATCTACCTGAGAGCAACAGTACTTTAACAATATATGAGGTGAAAGGGACTGGGGACCAGGGAGTCTAGTTTCTGTAATATTGTTTTAAAAATTGGCAAGTCCAACTTGGCTTTGCCGAACTCAGCCTTACTGCGCCAAGTCCCTCCTCGATACATGTGTTCCTATGCATACACCTCTCAACGTCTTATAGTGAGAGGTAGCTTGATGGGGCCCATCCGGGGCCCCACTAATCATGGGACTGGGGGCATGGAAAGAGCCATCTTGGATGGGCCCAGATATCAAGTTTGGGTCAATCCCATGCCTCTAACCCCTTCATTCATAGCCCACAAGTCTAGCAACTTTATATTAAAGAAACAGTTTGACCCTTGATCCAACGGTCTGGTCCATTTGGTTCGGTGAAAACTCGACGGATCCGGTGTAATTCAGGGGGGCATGTGTATACGGTTCGGATTGGTCATAGGTGGGCCCATATGAAAGTCTCTTTCTATCTTTGGCTGTCTCTCTCTCTCTCTCTCTATATATATATATATATATATAAAGAATATATACAGGGAAATATATAGGGTAAGCTTCTGGAGATCAAAACACATTTTTTTTGCAAGATCCAAGGCTTCAACTCTTGTCAGCCATGTCAACCATGTATGGCCATGGGACTTGGGTACTTGCTGCCTCTAACTGCTTGTCGAACTTCAATTCTACCTAGGTTTTTTTTTATCATTTATTAAGATTTTTTTATGAGTTTTACACTTTTTTAGCTTGTAATTGGCCTTTGGGTGGGAGTTGGTTGAGTCAACTTGACTTGAGGATTACCAAATTTGCATCCTGTGTCCAGTTTTTAGAACTTTGTTGTAGAACTATAAATTTTCTTTTTGACACTTTTTTTTTTTTTTTTTTTGGAAAGAAATTTTCTATTTGACACATTGAACTACAGATTCATTATTAAGTGTGATTGCTTCTGTTGAAATTTGAAAATATGCATGAAGCATGCAAGGTTTCCATTTGGTTTCAAAGAATTAAATATTAAATTTTAATACCCATCTCAAATCTATTTGTATTGACACGTAAAAAGCATAGCTTTGGACAGTGTCTTTAGATGTTCTCTAAGAGTCTAAGTGATAATAGATTAATAGGGTTGATTATTTTTACAAAAAATAATTACTATTCATTTTATGTTTATAGTGCTTTGAAATTGGAAATCAGATTTAGTAGGATTCTTTCTTCTTAGTTTTCCACCTTAATAATCGGCATTCAGTGTGCACATCCTGCAATTGCATAACACAATGACAACAACCTTACTCTGTCAAAACTATTCAGTACTTGGGATTTGGATACCATCCAAATAGACCCTTAGTGCATAAGTCTGTAGAAATGCTTTAATCAACTGCATTTTCTTTACTTTTTGTTGTTACAACCATTATGCCCATATCTTTTGGAGCATCTGAATGTCATTATATTATCTAATTGTGTATGACTCGTGCATTTCAGGGCATACTGGTTCGTAAAATTGAGCCCACATCCCCTGCATATAATGTTTTGAAGGAGGTATGTGGTCTGGAGAACTATAAACATACTTAAAATCATTTATACATAAAAGAAAAATGATGCTTAGGAGTTTTCAAAACTTTCTCTAAAATATTTGCATATAACCATTCTATGTTTTACAATCCTTTCTTAATAAAACGGGCGGAAAATAAAATGATTGTGATATTATCTCTAGTCCCTTTTACTGAAACAAACAATCATGGAATTTTTGCTTTTGAGAAGTTTCATCTCTTCCACTCCATAGGTCTTGATTAGAATGCTCATCTTTGTATAAATTATGTTATTTCCAGGGGGACGTGATTGCAAGCTTTGATGGTGTGCATGTAGGGTGTGAAGGAACTGTCCCATTCCGGTCCACTGAGCGTATTGCATTCCGCTACCTAATAAGTCAAAAGTAAAAGGCCACATCCTCTGCAGATAGAATTTATTTCAGAATATTACTTTTGGATGTCACCATCTGATTTTTGGTTTCCTTTTGGCCATTGATATTTTGAAGTTTTCATTTACTTCAAGTTCTATTTATGTGCTTAAAAACCATTCATGTGCGCGCGCGTGCGCATTTTGTTTATTTTTTTCTTCTTCTTATCCATTTCATAGTTACATAGGCACAAAGTGACATTCTTGAGAACAAAATGTTGTTTGAAACACTCAGGTTTGCAGGTGATATGGTGGAGCTTGGTATAATCCGAGAAGGGACTCACATGCAAGTTCAAACAGTTCTAAATCCACGCGTCCATTTGGTATGCAGTTAGATGTCATCTCTTTCAATCCAATGATCTGGATCTGAATTATTGATCTTGTAAGAAAGGCGAGGATTTATGATACCTTTTCTCATCTCATTACTTGAAATTTTACCCTTCAAGGTGCCTTATCACAGTGAAGGAGGGCAGCCCTCATATCTGATCGTTGCTGGCCTGGTGTTCACCCCCCTCTCTGAACCTCTCATAGAGTAAGTCCTAATTTAAAGCAAATATTCAATGTTCTATTGAACATTTGTACTTCTGAATGAATATTGTTGTTGAGGCAACCTTTTTGGTTATGAAGTTTCTCTATCCGATGTTTGTGATTGTCCAATTTGACCCCATTAAGGACTTATTTGTTGGCAAGGGTAGAGAAATAGTTCACACCCTTGCAGCAGGATCATGAATTAGCAGAGATATTGAGGCATTTCACAATCCATGATGTCATGCACCTGATCGAAGGCATTTTGATCCCCACCCAAAAATAAGCATTATAAAGCACCTGGCCAATATTTGTTACTTGGTCATTGAAAATAAGTATTGTTTATCTCGATTAAGCATAAATATAATGCAAATAAGTACATTTTTTAGTCAGAAACATGCTCTTTTTCATCCGCAAAGTTGTTCAAGAATGTAATCTCTAAGTGTCTTGTTTTTTATGACAGGGAGGAGGGAGAAGACTCGTTAGGGGTAAAGTCTATTAACCACTCATGGCACTTTATATTGCTATGTTTTTAACTAAGAAATAAAAATATTTTATAGCAAATGTTATGTGTTAACATTTTGGATGGTCTTCTCCAAAAGGTGACTGTTTACATTCTTTTGGCTCAGTTAAAACTACTGGCAAAGGCACGATACTCTTTGGCCAAGTTCAAAGGTGAAGAGATTGTGATCTTATCCCAGGTTAGCTATACCTTCTTCGAAAATTCATGTTTGAATGAATTTTTTTACTCTTACCTCCTTGAAGAAAATACCATCATTGCTTTATTCCGATCTGCAATATTTGCACGTTCACCTGTCCGTTTTGGACCTATTTGATCTGAGTTGGTCTGGTATATAATGCATATGCATCCATCCCCATCGTTTTCACAGTGCATATGTACCAATCAGAAAAAAGGGAAAAATTATATCTTTTCTTTTTGGTAGAAGGGGAAAAATGTATCATAATATAATTCCTTTAGAGTAATCTCGTTTTGATCAGCTATAGCTGTAGTTTGTTGTCATAAAAGATTTAAACACAGTAGCTTGTATATAATGCCAGAAATCCTGACAGTTTGTTGACCCAACAGTTTGTGGATTGATTAGCCGCATCTAGTAGGGGGACAACATTTATGTGCTCTGGAGAAGTAAATAATGGTCGACTAAACTGGTTATCTACTTCATAAAAATAAAATATAGTCTACAAAAATTGGTCAATGGTCCACTGTCTACCTTTCTTTACGTATTTGAACCACTTGATGGATTGGTTGACATGATATTGGTCTACAGCATCTGTGAACCTGATGTTTGGTAAATGTGACTACACGTCTTTTTTTTTCATGTTTAGTATTATAAATTTTGTGAACCTCATTTGAATATTCAACTTCGCAGAGTTTTTCCTGACTTAATAGCTTGTGCAAATCTACCATGCTGATTGTGGAATTCACCCTCCTGTCTAATTCCTATATATCTTTATTTTTTCTACTGAGGAAACCTTGAGCACTATACACTTCTTTCACATAAATGTGATCCATTCCAGCCTCCTGGGAAACAAATGCAGTCATTTCAGTCCCTGTGGGTGTTCAGACTAGGCCTGTGATTTGAGCCTAGACCCAGCAGAACCAGCCAAACTAGGGCCCCCCAGGACCATCCAAACAAGACTAGGCCTGCCAGGCCCCTCTCAGCCCAGCCCGGTAACTGTTGGCCCACTGGCCTTGCAAGGGGGTTTCAGTTGGGATCAACAAGAGTGCCCAGACTGCTCAATAATCCAAATTGGACTAGCTTCAGGGATCTACGAGCCCAGACAGCACCCCAATTCTAATCAGATCAGAATCATCAACCATGGACCTGCTAACCACCTCATTGAAGCCAAAAGGCCTTACCTAGCTTTGTTAGGCTGAAACAGACTTTTCTGTTATTTATGTTAAGTTCAAGGTTTATAGGGTTAGTTGCATTAGGAGAAGAGGAGGTTTTAACTGAAGTTTGGAGGTATACTCTATATAAGATGGTTGACCCATTGTAGTCAAGGTGCAAGACGCAAGCTAGGCACTAAGCCCTATTGGAGCTTGAGGCTGAGGCTGAGGTGCAAGTTTAATTTTGTTAGCGAATCTTCAACAAAAAGTGTGTGGTTGTTAGCTTCTATTCACACACACACACACACACACACACACACACATATTTGAATGATAATGTGACGTGAATCTGCGACCTTGTGGTTGCAACACTGGGCACCTTCAAACTGTGCTCCCATTATTAACTAAACAGAATTCACTCTTCTGGCTCATTTCAATTCGTAGTACCATTAAGTAAATAGAAATCATACTCTTTTGTTTGCATTGACAAGGTTACGAAATCCATTCATGGTTTACTTCCATTAAATTGCTTTCATCAAGAGCACTTAAACTGTCCATAGTCACCTACACACTGAATTTCTGGTGCACTTGGTGTGTAACAAGAGTTGGTTGGATTTGTTCGATAACAGTGACTGCTGCAATCTGTGTCTGTGGTCTGTCCTTTTTAAAAGCATTCCATTTGCTTAATGTTTGACGTCGAGTTTTCAGATACAGTAACATGTCAGCAGCTCCTTGTTACTGACTGTGCAGGACTCCCGTAGGGGAAATCAACCCTGTAATAGTAAGTCCCTCAAACACGAGCAAATCAGAACATCAGAAAAATGTGTGACAAGTAACAAGGAGCTGCTGACCTTTCTTGCAGGGGTTGGGGTGGGGGTGGGGGTGTCCTTGTTTGCGGATGGTGGGAATTAAAAACCCCGCAAAGCACTACCATTAGATTGGAGTTCAAACCTAGCTCCATTAAGACAATCCTAGCCTGTACTCTGGATGAATTTTATGTATAAGATAGTGGCCCGTCAATTGACTTCATCTGAGCTTTCTGTAAACGTCACTTCACTGTTCCTTCACCTAATTGTTCTCCAAATGAATGGCTAAGATTGCATTTTTATACATGATTGGCACATATAGAATCTAGTTACTGATAAGTAACTTAAAATAAATTTGTTTAAAACCAGTTTATCCGGTATTTTAATATGAGCTAGTCTCACATAGGGAGTACCTGGTTCAAGGCTAGCTCACCATGCTGATAAACAGCTACCCCAGCTAGGCGGCCTAACAAAAGAAAACAAGGGATTGATTGGTTTTTACCATCTTGCAATTGGGACCCTCCTTTTTTTCTTCTATGCAATATTTGCCATTTGTTTCACACTGGCTTTCCCTATCTCAGTCATGTGAAACTGCAAATTGCCTTTTTTATTTTTTTTGGTACTTTTAATCCAAGTTGCATTCAATCATAAACATGGTTTTTACAATGTCCAAGAAAAAAAAAGCCACTCGATTTTGGTAGTGATAATAAGATGACTGAATGAGCAATGTAATTTTTGCTCGTCTGGTACTGACAAGTTATGCCCCTGATCTCACCCCTGGCTTCCAGATAGCCCAATCATAACCAAACATGCATCATTTTCAACAGTTCTGACATTTTTTCATTTAATCATGGGTTTTTGTTGGTCTCTTGTGAAACATTATGCACATGACTGAAGTTCCATTCTGCCCTGCTTTAACTAAAAACTGTTCCCTGTATCTGTTGGGAACTGTCAGATTAGTGGCTGCTTCTTTAAATCTCCCTTTGCTAATGATCCTTGTTATTATATAGGTTTTAGCAAATGAAGTAAACATCGGATACGAGGATATGGGCAACCAACAGGCAAGTGAATCACTCACCTTCTCTTGAACTCTGATGTCTTCTTTCCGACCAATATGTCATATTAATTCCACAAAGAACAGGTTCTGAAGTTTAACGGGACTCCAATCAGAAACATTCATCACCTAGCACATCTGGTTGATTGTAAGTATTTGTAGCTGTTGGCCTTAGGAATTATGGTGTTCTTGAGAATCAGAATTCCAGACATGTTGGATCCATGATTTGGTAATTTAGACAATCGATCTAATGGAATCCACTGAATGGCTGATGTCACAAAAAGATTTTCCTTTGTATGATTCAAAGTCTTTAATCTACTGGAATACCTATAGAGATGGTTACTGCAACCGAAGATTGAGACATAAAAGAAAGAGAAAGAAAAGAAATAAAAATAATGATTCTGTAACATGTCTGGAATCCTGGACCTTAGCAGACTACACATTTTTCCAATATACACAACCCAAAACCCCATCTTTGGAATCCTAATCCTAGCTGCTTGCTAATACTATTGTGGATGTAGCATGCCAGGACAAGTACTTGGTTTTCGAATTCGAAGAGAATTTCCTAGCTGTATTAGATCGAGAGGCAGCCACCATTGCCTCTCCCTGTATTCTCAAGGATAATGGAATTCCATTAGAAAGGTCTACTGATTTGTTGGAGCCATATGTGGATTCATCAGAGAACCAATCAATAAATGAGGATATCGGCGACACCCCAGTTTCAAATTTGGAAATTGGATTTGATGGGCTTCTTTGGGCTTGATCATTTTATCCAATACTTGAATTAAAGGCTGTTTTTCCGCTTGTCAAAGCTACAGCCACCAGTGGGAGCTGAAAATCTGTTTTACAGCACTTCTCGAAATCCCTTGTACTATATATTGAGTCATATTTGAGCTGTTTCTTACATTTTTGTTCTCCTGATCTATTTCATTCGGTGCACAAGCACATGTAAAAGATCAGCAGTATCCAGTTCCATGGATGTGTGATGTATCAATTGGCGGTTGGAGGGGTAATGATTGGCTCCCTTTCTGAATGGTTTAAGGGGATCAATTTTGTCTTGTGCAATTTGTGTAACTTGATGACATTGATTTTCTTTGATTCATGTTATTAGAATACAATAAAAGGAAATGTGTGCAACATGCTTGCTTCTTTGAAGGTGCTTTAGATGATCAACCCATGCGTACTTTCAAAACTATCTGGGCGTGTTTGGATGTGTGGTGAAGTGAGGTGGGGTGAGGTAAAGCCTCCATTATCCAAAAAAAAAAAAGACAATGGGTCATATCAAAAGTACACAATTTCAAAATTTCCTCCATCTTTTTCAAAAAATGTCAAAAAAGCAACATCTTTTCTCCAGTAAAAGACAAAAAAGCTCAACTTTTCTATACAAAAAGTAAAAAAGATTCCATACCAAACAACTAAAAACAAAACACCATTATAACATCTTATATTTTATTTTCACTTGATTTAATGCTTCATCTCATCATACTTCACTTCACCGTACATCCAAACAGGCCCTAAAGAGTCTGTTTGGTTCTTTGTAAACTGAGTTACAGGTAAATCGGTTACTTTTGTTGGGATGAGTGTTTGGACTTTGGATAACCAGATTTTACTGTAAAAGTGAGTTGTTCTGTTCTTTGCTTTATAATCCAATTTTACGCAAATATACTTGCGGGTAAACTAGATTTACAGGTAAATCAAGTGCATGGCAACTGAGTTCGAAGGATCCAAATTAGGCCAGAAGTAACAACAATTTTCCTAGGCACAAAAATAAGATCACTGTAGTTTTCAGTATTGAAAATCAATCTTTATTCATACAGAAAATGAGATAAGTAACTCTTTAACAACCTAATGTTTATCCACTTTAGTCTTATTCTAATCTCTCTCTTTCTAAAATTTCTAACTATTCTTACTAATAAATATAATCTCTGGCCTTTGAAGAAAAAATCAAACTCTTTCATCTCTAAGACAAAAATTTTGCATAATAGATGATCATATCTTCTTGGTGATCACCGTCTGTCTATCATATTATAGAAGAGCATGAAGGATACCATAAAGAATTTTTAACATAATTTCACCATGAGATTTATCCAATGATCTCATTTTATACGGCCTCATATTAATTCAAATTTAAATTAATCCTTATCTATAAGGTAAGGGTACCATATTTGTCTCAAATCTTAACCAATTTCTATCTTGTTTGGTATCTCTACTCTTTTTTTTTTTATAGATCTATCTAAAATAGAGCCATTAAAAAAAGAGGCTGGAAATAAAAAATAAAAAATAAAACGCGTTTGGTGACTCACGAATCTATTTTAAATACCTTGCCTCTATATTTTAAGACCCAAAGGCTCCATTTCTAATTTGTCCACTTTTGGAGCATTTGGCATTTAGGAGATTTGCCTCTAAATGTTTAAAGCGTACAGAGTCTAAAATCTTGTGCCAAATGTAAATATGGGCTTAAAGTAATGTACTCTGGACATATATGGGTACATGGAACAGTACAGAACAAAATGCCAAAGAGAATATGTAATTAAAATTTTATACAGTCTAATGTGAAGAGCAGCAAGATGCAATAGGCACATAGGCCTTGTCTGAAAAAAAAAGTTTCTGGTTTTGAAAAATCATGTTGAAGAAACAAGATATTTCTAATAGGAAGAGGGCTTTATCCCATGCACGTCGTGTACATGTAATTTTCATATGCACAACTTCTTTTTGGGCCTCAACGGAGGTTTGGGTATGTGGGTCATCAGGTGGGCCCCACTGTAAGGTGTGCAGAGTATGATATATATATATATATATATATATATATAAGATAATTTCCGCTAATAGGAATATTAGAATTTTTAAGCAGTCTAAATCCTTTTCATCTAAACTTTAATAGAGAAACAGGCTGTGAGGTGATCGAAGGGTTCCCGTATGTAACAGAAGACCCCCAATAGATTGGATGACTGTGGCAAGTGTATGAAGCTGGTAGGACCGGCACATGACAAATGATCCTACCAGATTCAATAGGGCTTAAAAATCTTTATAGCAACAAAAGTCTGTATCCGCTAAATGTTGGTAATCATATGATTTAAAGTCACAAAATGAGCGGTGAAAATAATAATTCTGCTCTTTTCATCTTCTTATTGTCCATCTCATGGTCTTAAATCAAACAACTATTATTATCTTATGGTCTTGACCTTTTTTTTGTGATTGTCTAGATCCCAAAGTCCTCTTTACATCTACTACGTGATTAGTTGGGCTCAACTATGGAATGTGCCCCGAAACACCAAAAAAAGGTGTGCACTGGATAATTTCTCTCACAAATATTGTGAGAAAATTATACTATAATTACGTATTATATCTAATATTATTCTAAAGGAATTATAGGAAAATTTAACTACCTGTTTTTTTTTTTTCCTGATATTTACAAACAACCACCTCCAATTTGGATAGCATACAACCAGCTATAAACTCATGGTGGTATTAGGGGGTGTACGCGGATCGGATTGGTGCGGATTGGGCCAAATCCGTCACCAATCCGTGGCTGTTAAAAATCGATCCGATCCGATCCATAGAGGACTGGATCGGCGTTCAATCTAATATTAAAAGAAAGATATCAAACATGTTGTAAAAAATTTCATATTTGACCCCTTAATTTTTCTTCTTATTTTATATTTAGACATCTTAACTTATATTTAGACCCCTTAATATTTTTTTATTTATATTTAATGTGAACGGATTGGATTGGATTGAATCCGCGAATTTAGGGTGAAATCCGTCACCGATCTGCTGCTAACGGATTACAAGATTTCCAATCCGTGACCAATCCCATTTACCTTTTGATCGGTTAAAAATATGCGGATTGGATCAAATCGAATCAATTTTACTGATCGATGGATTTTTTATGCACCCTTAGACTATTAGCCAGCCACTTTGACCGTCAATTAAATTCGATTTTCCGTCAATATGATCAGACCCAGTTAATTATTCTCAAGAAGACAACAATGCGTTTACCTTCACAATGAAAATCCTCTAATTACTTACTCGAATCCGGATATCTACAATATTAACAAGGCTTTGACATCTAACCAAGATGTTCATTTGACATTGATAATCGTCTAATCGAAGGCCAAGAGAATGAGAACTTCGTGGCTTAGATTAAACTATTCAATGAGTCTTTTTTTTTTTTTTTTTTTGCTTTCGAAGGATTCCCAAACTTTTGGGTTTGACTAATTCCTTCGGGCTCAGAGGAAAGCCGGGTAAACTCCCTTATAGCCCCAGTGTGGTAGTTTAATTTCGAACCCACAACCTCTATGGACAAACAATGGCCTAAGCCAACTAAGCTATCCCTTTGAATTTCCTTTTGGACTTTGCGTATAACTCAAAGGCACAAAGCTGCATAAAGCTGCACTATATATGTTTGCATGTCTCTCAAATGTTTGCTCTCATGTTCTGTTGGGACTGTATAATGGACATCAAAGACCTGTGACCTTTTTTTTAATTTTATCTTGGGCCAATCAAGAATCAAATGCCATTGTCCCCATGTTCAAATTTTTATCTATCTACAAATGTACAAATTTTCATTTCATTTATGATATGCAATTTCACTAAATCATGTGTTCATAGTGTTCAAATATCAGTTTAAAAACGATATATTGGCATACATGAAGGTTTTGGCATATTGATTGATCCATTGTTTGAAAGCATATTTTAAAACTAAAATCAACAGTAGCCTTGAATTACAGAATAACCATAGAACTCAATTCAAATTCCACAAGCAGCTAACTCTAGGCCCACCAAGACCCACCCAAAACCCTAAAAATACCAACCTCAAGTCACCCTTAACCTGACTTTACATATCATTCTCCATCACTCTTTTTTCCCCACATTCTTTTTATAAATGTATTTAATCGATGCCTTACTTTAATTAGTGAGTTTGTTTTCTCATAAAAGTTTGCATAATTAGTGGTACGGGATTTTCAATCTTTATTGGCTAAAAAAGTTGACCCGAGTCACCATTGTAACTTAAATTAAGAGGGGTCAGATTTAAACTTTGTTTTTGTTTTCACCCAGCCTGACCCACACCCGAAAACGCCCAATCTACTGTGGGTCTTGCTTGGGTCAAGTAAGTTGGTTTCATGTTTGACCCAACAAAATATACAATCACCAGGGCCTGGTGTTGCCTGCAATATGCATCCTCCTAGGTGAGGCTCACATCTAAAATCCAAATGGATCATAATCACCCTCTCTCTATCTATTAACGTTTCATATTCAATCTGACGGTGAGCTCAACTCTTAAATGAAATATCTAATTTGGCACACCACTAAAGAAGATTTAAATAGTTGCAATTAGATTCGGGCTTGGCATTATGGTGTTTATGGCAGCTAAGATATGGTTTATCCATGTTCGATCGTTATGATGTGAACCCTATAATTGATCATGTGCAAAATTTGATTTTTTCATTCAATTTTCTAACAATCGTGGAACTTTAGTTGGAGTGAAATTTTAGACAATTCAGTAGGGTTGTAAACGGGTCTGTTCCGGGTCCACCATGCAGGAGAAGGTGGAACCGAATTTGGGCCCGAAACCAATTCGGAACCGGTTTCTTGACTCTGGAACCGGAAAAGAACCATATATGGGACGGGTCTTGATCCGTACTGGGTTTAGGTAGAGAATGATATTAAAAAAAAAATGATTTTTATGAGAGATTTTTAAAAATTGAGGTAATATATCGGGTCTCGGGTCTGAACCAAGGTGGAACTGGACCCAGACCCATTTACTTATCGAGGCCTAAAAAAGGATCCAGACTCAGTTTTTAACGGGTCAGAACTCAGAACTTCCGGAGAATCGGAGAATCGAATACCTATTTACATCCCTACAATTCAAGGTCCACGTGATATGATTCGGTCTAATCATGTACAAGTGGGTATTTATACATGGTTCATCGAAGAGACCCAAATTCAGCGGGGTCCACATATTTGAAGCAATTGGATCAATCAAAGGTGGGCCCACATATGAAAAGTCAAAAAAAGAAAAAAAGAAAAAAAAGAGTAATATAATTGTGTTACCTACCTTGAGATTTTGCTTTCAAATCAGTCTCATTTTTTCATTTCATTTCATTCTCCCGCCTCTTCCCAAAGCAAAAGACAAGACCACCAAAAACCCCATCTCTCTCTCTCTCTCGATCTCGATCTTGATCTGTCGATTTCGAATTCTCGAAACCCTTTGGGAGGAGAAGCCCGTGATTTCCACATGAATCAGTACCACATATACGAAGCGATCGGCCATGGAAAGCATTCCGTAATCCCACATCTCTCACTCTTCTTCTTCTTTATCTTTATAAAATTTAGGGTTTTTCTTCTCGATCTTGCCTCTTCGATCTGAATCGCTCTCTTCTTTGTTTGTTTTTGTTTTTAATTTTCAGACAGTCTACAAAGGGAGGAAGAAGAAGTCGATCGAGTACTATGCCATCAAGAGCGTTGATAAGTCCCAGAAGAACAAAGTTCTTCAGGAAGTGAGTGTTTAGTAATTCCTTCATTTCTACCATTTTTTTTTCATTCAAGATAGGAATCATTTTGCACAAATAGTTAGTTCATCAGCTTTGTTTGTTGCCATATTCAGCTCATTATGTTAAAGGAGAAGTCCTAAAAAACTGATTTTGGTAAAAAGCAAACCCATTTTTGTCTAATTGACATGATGGGTGTTCACAAACAGCTACCCTGTGAAATGGGGGGCGGCCCAATTTGACATTGACCTGATTGTTGTCCATCATTGGAGTGAATAATGATAGAACAATGTGCTTATGCAATTGTTGAATTATGAGCCCCTAAAGTCAAGGGCTAGGGTTATATGATGAGAGTGATATTTGGTCAAACTTCCCTTGCCATGTGATTTACATGGATCCAGTTGGGTGCCACAAGCAAACCATTTTTATTTTTTATTTTTCAAAAGATCCATTTATTTATTTTTCATGCAAATGGCATCTACATTGCATTTAAGATTAAATCTATATCTGTTTGACATGTTAATCCACCTGTTTTTGAAGACTCAAATTCTTGTTATACTGTTTTAAAATTGTAATTCAGTCACCAGTTGGATTCTTGAAGTTTAATCACGCAAACAAAGGGTGAGATTGAGAATGTTAAATTCATATTTGTATCATCTTTGCGGCATTCATGAGGTAATCTTGATCATCTAATTTGAGTTCTTTAAGGTAAAACGGAAATACACGGGAGGCTAGTTTAGTGTTTGGTCATTGAGTTGCTTGTGGATGTGTTTAGATGTACCATAAGGTGCAATCAGTTAGAATGAACTGTTAGCCATTCTGCTATGGAAATTGGAAGTGCGCAATAGGTGGGATATTGTCCTTTGTGGTTTTCCACATGTAAGCAACTGTAACAAATTAATTTGGTGAAGAAAAGGTAGGAAAGAAAGCTTCATGTAGTGTTTTTATTTGATTTTCACATTGCCCAAATGTATAGCGGAACAGAGCCATCCCTTTTGCTAAATGTTTACGTAGGGATCTTGGGTTTATAAGGTGTTTTTTTGTTTTTTTTTTTTCGTACAATTTTTTTTCCCTGTAATTTACATGTGTAAAAGAATCATATGTGAAAAAATGATGTGTAAAACGGCCATAATTCATCTAAAATTTTCATCCCTCCATCTCTAGTAAAATGATTTATATATGTAGTTAGTCTGTATTTGTCATACATCTAAAAGGCATCAGAGTGGAGTTTTTTTATGTTCGTCTCTTTTGATGTGGGTTTGAGTTGCTGAAAAAGCAAATATAATTTCCCCTAAAGGTGTGGCAAGGTTCTCCAACTGGGTTTCTCTCTCTTTTTTCTCTTTCCTTCCTTCCTCCAACTATCCCTAGCTCCTCGTGTGTTTTTTCGCTTTTTCCTTTCGTCCTTCCTTTTCCATTCCTCATTTCTTTCCTTCTTTTTCCTTCCTCCCTCACTGCAACTGTCCCTTGCTGCCCTTGTCCTTTTTTCCCCTCCTTTTTCCCTTCTTCTTCCTTCCTTTCCTTCCATGTTTTTTTTTCCTCCTCCTATTTTCCTCCTTTCTTTCCTTTCTTCTTCCCTCACTGCAACCATCTCTCATTGGCCAACATCTTTTTGTTTCTTCTCCATCCTTGTCCTCTCTCTCTCTCTCTCTCTCTCTCTCTCTCTCTCTCTCCAATATCTTAATTCTCAATTATACTCTGATCACCATCTTCATATTGAAGAAGCATTCTATCTAGAAGTATGATGATAAAAGATACAAGATGATGTATTCAACACACTCTTTTGGCTTCATACCTAAATATATATGATTACAATAAATTTGTTTCATGTCCAATCTGTTCAAACTTTGTCCATGGTTTTAAAACACTGGCTTGAACACTAAATCAACCAATTGTTGAAACCTTTCCATATCGGCCGACATATCTGTTCATAACTAATATTCCATTTTTTTCGATCTCTTTTCATAAGAAATAATTTTGTAAAATACTTATAAATGTTGAAGTTCCAACAAAGTGCTGTAAAGGGTTTTATTTTTATGTGTTAGGAAGGTTAAATGTCCACTTTTTATTTAAATATTAGTACAAAAATTGATTTCATAGATTTACATATATGGTTAAAAAATGTTGTAAAATGTAGTACATGTGAAAAAAGGTATGAAAATGGCATCTGTAGACGAACATTGTAAAATTGAAAATATGTGCAAGACTTAAATTTGAGTTGAATATTTCACATGTATAAGAACATACTACTCCTAAAGCACTTTATATATCTACCAATGTGTTTTCTGGCAGCTAAAGTATGGTTGCCATGTTCTCAGATTTAGACATTTATATGAAGTAAATCACCTGATCATAGTATGAGTTACCCAACTGATGAGCTAGCTAGTGTGCTTTTGGCTGTAATCGATATTGCTTGTTGAACAAATGTTTTTGAGAACTAAATAACCATCAATTCTGCTGTTGGTTTGGAGGGTGTGGAAAATTGAGCCTGCTTTATGTATTTGGTGTTTACCCTTCATTTAATATATGTTGGCATAGTTTTGAAAACCAGAATTGTATCTCAAATCGTTCATACCCATGAATTGAATCGAATTGTGAATCGTATGATTTTTTTTTATAAAAAAAAATAATTACAAATAAAAAAAGTAATTATTCATAACCATCCAATTTCCCATTTATAGCAGAATGATATGTGTAAACCATTTAATAAGTTTAAGGTATCAGTATATATTTATTTCTTGTTATCTTTAAGTCAAAATATAATAGTAAAAATAAAATCCAAACCATCGATTTTACACAATAGGATATCTCTTGACGTTAAGAAAGTGTTCATGAAAGAAAAACCAAAAAAGATTTAAAAAGAAAAGAAAAGATACATGCAAGCACCGTACGTACAGTCGAACGCTTTAATAAAATGCAATTCTTTTGCCTATTCACATACCTACCTGGTTTCTTGTTTCAAATACTTGTTTCTCACTGAAACTTCAGTACTATAATAAAAAGTTTCAAAATGGCATTTCATTCATTTGTTTCTTGCCTTGCATTTTGCATCCATTTCTTGGCCTAACAGTTATGTTCCTGTGCTTTACTTTTGATTTTGTTAGTCATAAATTGTCTAAATGCTGAATATCAATGCAATTCCTGTAAAATATGAGATGTTTTTGGATTTTATTTTTCCCTTTCCTTTTCTTAGCTCGTTCAGGGTAGCAACAGACTATTTCCTTTTTATTGATTGGTAATGTTAAAATTCATCAAAGAAGATCACTAGAAAAAGGAAAAAAGGAGAGAGTAATTACAAAGAATGTCAGGTTGTGCAGTATATTCTATATATGCTATAAGCTATGATGACCAAAAATGGGATGAATATGGAAGGGACATGCCATGGATGTAGAAGGAACATAGATTTTCCACAGGTTGACCAAAAAAGAAGTATCAGATATTGAATGATGTGATATGTTGCCTATACTGAAATAAATGGGTCATAGACTGCAAGTGCAAACAAACAAGAAAACATCCATGACAAAATTAACCCCCTGTAAAAGTAAGCGCCGTTCCCTGTAAAATATGAACAAACTAATATTAAGGACATTGAGTTGAAACTTTATATCTAGATGATTTCAAATTCCGATGAATCTTATAGGGATCACAGAATAATGTACATGGATTGAAATTTGAATTTGTCGTAGTTATTCTCTCTATTGATGCGAACCTTTTATTAACTTATCTTTTCTTTGTTATTCAGGTACGGATCCTTCACTCATTAGACCATCCAAATGTACTGAAATTTTATTCATGGTAAGTCATGCTGGAATTTGGATTGCTCTATCATTATGTTAGAGAGGTACTGATATTTATCCTCCTTGATTCACAGTTTGTGTTGCAGTGATCTGTACTGTAGGTTGGTTTGCATTAGTCTTGAAATTTAAAAAAAGTTTCATGAATTTTGATATAAATTGCCCATAATTCAAGATTTTGGACACTGCATGCTTTGTGAAAGTTTTGTTCACAGGAAAACTAGTTATCATATTGTTATATGAGAACACCTCGCATGCCAATCATGGAAGGTAGGAGGATTGGAAATTATACGCATGGATTTGGGCCCACAAAAATAAGCACAATCAAATAAACAGAGACATGAATTTTGAGGCTCCAAAGATCGGAGGTGAAAAAAATGAAAAAAATGTGCATTATAGTCCAACGGAGAGTTACAGTGGGATGAGTGTCAAATTGCAGCGAGTACTTTTTTAGGGGTGGGGGTCTTGAATGTGGGGGTAGATTGATCATAGATTGGCTTTGTGGGCCCCATGAGCTGGTTCCCGTATGTTGTACGAGAACTGTTTCCTATGTAAATATTCTGCTATATGTATTTAAATCATTGATTAATGATTAGATACATAAATCCAAAACATTAAGGGGGAAAAAAAGGATTCACAGGCATTCAATTAAAATGTCAATCTGTACAAAAGGGACCCATTGCTTAGAGATCCATATTTCTGATATTATGCATCCAATTGTTATGATAGTCTATGTATAAATATCTCTCAGACATGAGATGCCTTACGTTGGTTGCAAAAAAATGGATGGTTAAGAAAGAAAGTACTGCAACAATCAAATTTATAAGAAAGGGCCAAAGACTGGATGACTAGGATCTAGTTATTTGGAAGATTTGTTATGCCGACATTATATATTGGACCTTGCTTTTACAGAGTAATTGAATAAACAAAATCATTACATGCCAACATTATATATTGTCTACCTGTGGTAACTTTCATTAGCAACAGAGAGGTGCTATTGGATCTTCTGAGAATGAACAGAGTGCATGCACACCAACTCACAGAATCCCATTTCCAAATTATGTCTGGGATGGAATTGGACTCAATAGGCTTAAAGCTTGCCCAAAATGGTATTTGGTTTTCTTGGGATGTCCAATGGGCTGTTTTAGGTGTTCAATCCAACCCAATTCAAGGAGATGTGCTTGAAGGTGGGCATGCACAAGGTATTCAATCAGAAGTAGGCCAAGGTTTTCATGCACTCATGCAAATGTAGTAGAAGAGAAAAAAAGAAAGAAATGGAGATATTACGTTGAATGTTCCTGGACCAGACCTTGTGAACTTGAATTGATGCTCTCATCTTTCTACCGTAAGGCCCAAGTGAGCAGTCACGTGCGAAGTCTGTTGTATCGATGCAACTTGAGGATTGTAATTTCAATGGAGAATAGAGTTTTGTGAAAGTTTAAACATCACAGTATGAGAACCGTACAAATGCAATAACAGATATTTCAAATTCTCAAGATTTGGTGAGTGGGTTCTATTAGTTGCTCCATGCAGCATGAAGTTGTCCATTTCACTCTTTCTATTTCCTGGCTTATAGAGGACATGTCGAGCTATATATTTGGACGTCAGAATACGAATCATTTTCTATTATAAATCAGTTGGAAGCTTTTGATGGAGGGAAAGCAGATAAAGTTGCTCATTGTGAGAATTCAGAATCTTTAGTGGTTGAAACTTGAAACAACTTCCAGTTTCCCACAGATATGGTTATTAGCAATAAGGTCGGGGCCCTAAATTGTCTGTTTTGGAGAAGGTGGAGGAGAAAATCTTATAAGTTGGTTAAATTATGGGGATTTCTTCATTAACTAGGAAGTAACTTGGAAGACTGTTGGTCAATTCAAGGAAATGAAGAAGAAATGAGGATGATTTTCCTTCACCTTTCAAAGAGAATATGAGTGCTACTATCCAATGGGCTGATCGGATTAGCGATGAGGTTAATAATATCCAGATGCTTGAAGATAGAAGGTAGAGGTTATTGTGACGTGGCAATATTAATTGCTAATTGTTCTCATTATCAAATGATGGAAGCGCAGATGTCTAATGCTTGTAAATCAAGATTTTCTTTTGGTGATTATGATGATCTTATGCAATTTTTTGTAAAGGGACTTTTGGATAATCGAAAGTGGAACCAAGCTAAAAGGAAATCTAAAGGGAAAGGAAAGAAAGAGATACAAAATTTTCAATTATTTACGATTGACCTGTAAATATCTAGGAAAAAGTTGCTTTAGTTGTTTCTTAATGTGAAGGGGATACCTTATGTTGTTGTTGTGTTTTCTACAGGATACGTGTGGGAGGTCATCATAAATCCCTGATGGACCATGGGCCGACCGCCAATGGGTCCAGCCCATCCATCTCGGCCAGTTCTTTGGGCCCAGCCCACTTATCTTAGTTTATTTAGAGTCTTATTTACTCTTTTATGTTTTAAGTTGTATTCAGTTGGATGTTTTAATCTTGGCCATCAATCCCTTTTTTGGATTGTTACTTGTATGCCATTCTATTTTATTTAGTCTTTTCCTTGCTGTCACCTTGAGTCCTCTTGTGTGCTTGTTCATAGGGGCGTTCATGAGCTGGGTTTGACCAGGCTGTTCAATAAGGTTACCCAAGGTTGGCTCATTTAGTTATCAGGCCTGTACCCAGACCACGGGCTTGAAACAGAGGTCCATCCCCAGCCCATTTACAAACTCTATGCCCCCTTTATGTCAAATATGTCAGGCAGGCTGGGTCTTTAAGCATATAGACGCCAAGCCAGACTGTTTAATAAAGAGGCCAGAAAATTATGCTCAGACACAGCCCATGGGCTAAACAGAACTCAAATCCAGCCCAACCTACTCATTATGTGGGCCTGGGCTGGGTCAGCCCATGAGCACCCCTTGTCAATTGTCATTAATGCATATGCAGTTAGAATTATCTCATCCTTCCACACACACACACACATATATGTGTGTGTGTGGGCGGAGAGAGAGAGAGAGAGAGAGAGAGAGAGAGAGAGAGAGAGAGAGAGAGAGAGAGAGAGAGAGAGAGAGAGAGTTGCAATCCATTGATTTGGGTTGCATAATATGTGCAACTTATATTCATATTACTAGTCTTCTAGAACCTGTGGGCTGTATTATTTGGTTTGTTTCCTTTCAATTTGCATCTTTAGTTGAGCTTAAATCTCAGTTTATCAATATTCTTCTATACATTGCGTCTTTTCTATTACCTATTCACATCATGTTGTGCTGCCCTGGTACTAGGTATGAAACTTCTGCTCACCTATGGCTGGTCTTGGAATACTGTGTTGGTGGAGATCTCATGACTTTACTACGTCAGGTAATCGTGGTCCTTACTCTGATAGCTACATATTTTCGTGCCCTGATCATCATCACTGAATTCTGTTCCTCTCAATTTTATTTTGACAGTATTCTTTTAGTCCTAAATTCTTTGCAAGCGAATCTTGTATTTTAGAATGTGATTTCTTTTCTTTTAACTGTGGATAGAAATTCCCTAATTGGTCTTGTTGTCAAAATTTCCTTTTTATTGGTAACAATAATTTTAGTGAATGAAAAAGACGCAACCAGTCTTACCAAATCTGAAGTTTCAACTCTGAAAAGTTTTAAAATTTAGCTTCCTACATTACCTTCTCATCTCTTTCTATGTATTTTTATTAGGAATCTCCAATGGCATGTTCTTTGTTTCTCTTTGTCCAATTCCAACACATCATTCATAGCAATTAACAATACTGTCTTACTTAAATTGGTTTTTGCAGGATAGTCGACTTCCTGAAGATTCAATTCATGATCTTGCCCGTGACCTTGTCCGAGCTTTGCAGTAAATATTGTTTGGCCTTGGTTGATATTCTCGTATTTTGTATGAGTTTTTTTGTTCTTTAAACTAATGTTGGGCAATAATGATCTTGTTTAGATTCTTGCACTCAAAGGGTATCATTTACTGTGACTTGAAGCCATCAAACATTCTATTGGACGAGAATGGGTGCATGAAGGTACTTAGCCACTTAATATCTACTCCTGCTCACTCTCTCATCTTTTTTGTCACATTACCCTTTGTTAAAGCTTTATTCTTTTATTTGATTAATTAATTAATTAAATTTTTTTTTTTGGTAATCTAATGCCTAGACTCTAGATTATACTTATGGAAATCTCTCAGCTCTATCTATTGTGCATTTCAGCTCTGCGATTTTGGATTATCGAGACGACTAAGTGATATATCAAAAAGTTCTATTTCCATGGTTTGTCCTCCAAACTGTTACATTCTGTTGCCCCTCTTTTGTGCATTTTAAGTGACAAAATGGATTTCTAATTTTGAAGGATGTTTCCCCCCTTCAATTGTGTGCTTGTATAGCTGCCACAGGCAAAGCGTGGAACGCCCTGCTATATGGCACCTGAACTTTTTCAGGATGGAGGCGTTCATTCCTATGCTTCTGATTTCTGGGCACTTGGTTGTGTATTATATGAATGCTATTCTGGAAGGCCTCCCTTCGTGGGAAATGAATTTACTCAGCTTGTGAAATCCATTCTTTCAGATCCAACTCCTCCTCTCCCTGATAACCCAAGCAGCCCTTTTGCTAGTTTGATCAATTGTCTACTGATAAAGGATCCAGCTGAAAGAGTACATTGGGCTGACCTTTGTCAGCATGGTTTCTGGAGAACAAAATTCACTTCAGTGCCTCTACCTCCTGAGCCGGCTTTCAGCAATATGCTCCAACTTTATGCTAAGCCTTGTCTTTCTGAGCGAAATGGAGACAGACCTCTTCAAGATCGAACTCCGCCTAAATATCGTGAGAAAAACTCAAATGGGATTCTTAGACAGGATGAAAATTCTTTTACAGCAACCAGAGGTTCGGAAACACCAATTAGAACTACACCCGGTGGTAGAAAAATTCAAACAAAGGCTTTGGGTAGAGTTGCTGAGGAGAAACAAAAAGAGGCTGCAAAGGGTGTGAATCTTCTCAGGCTCTCAAGGATTGCTAAATCAAATTTGCAGAGGGAGAACGAGAATGAGAATTATAGGAGACCATTGCCCAAAAGATCTGAGAATGATACTGATGTGAAAATCGTGAACAATGATATGGAACTTGATTTTAGTGAGACCGCTGAGGATGATACACCAGATGAATCTGATGGTTCTGACAATCTGCCCCATACTCCTGGAGAGAAGCTTCCCACTCAAAATAATGACAATGATAGAAAGGAAGAACTTGATAATAACACAATCCTATCAAATATTCCACCAGAGGCCAATGCAGCCATGCTTGATGACCTGAAAGCTATTGAACAGGATTCATGTTCAGAACATATTGAGGTGGCAGCGACTCCACCTAGCGTTGGATCCCAAAGAAGAGGTCAGCGTATCAGAACAGTATCAGGTAGTGCTCCCGATTCTGATTTATGCAAGTCATCAAATAATCTCTCCTCTGTTCTTTGGCATTCATCTGATCTATCGGTCAGGCCAGTTATGCCAAGCAGAAAAGGTGATAAGACATTGGACGCACTGCCATCCCTTCCCTTCGACGCTTTTGCTGCATGTGACTTGGTGAAGCTTTCTCCAGATCAACTGGACGCTCTTAACAGTAGAATCATTTCTATCTTGAGTGGAAACTCCCCAGTTTCAGAGAAGCAGAACACAATCAGATATCTTGAGATGCTTAGTGGAAATGCAGATGCCGCAAATATCTTGACAAGCGGGCCAATAATGCTGGTGCTTGTGAAAATGCTACGTCAATCCAAGGCTTCTATCTTGCGTGTTCAACTTGCTTCTGTGATTGGCTTATTGATACGCTATTCTACTTTTATTGAAACTGATCTGGCAAGTTCTGGAATCATGGGTGCTCTTACGGATGGCTTGAGAGATAAACAGGAAAAGGTTAGAAGGTTTTCTATGGCTGCATTGGGTGAGTTACTATTCTACATCTCCACTCAAAATGAACATTCTAGAGATAGCAGTGCCCTAGAGTCTCCATCGAAGGAAAACCGATCTGCACCTGGCTGGCAGGTTAGGATCTTATCATATTAAAATATCTGGTTGTGTAGATCATGTGACAATTCTATACTAAATCTATGTAACATGAATTCTTTGGAATGTGCAACCTACCCATGTCAGACATGTATCACACACGATAATTTGTTGGTTTTGTTTACAGATTCTTCTATTGCTAATTTAAACATTGTTTTCTAGTTGGTAAAATATTATTCTATGTTTTCTTCTTTTGAAGTCTAATTCAAACATTGAACTAGTTATTAGTTGATTATATGTAGTTAGATTTATAATGATTTATTTGGTGCCATTTTTTGTACATTGTTGTTATTTGTTAATCTGAAAATTAAACACTTAAATTTGCTGAATGTATACTGAATCCAAGAATCTTATGTTTTGGACTAGCTGAATTAGATTTAGATCTCGTACTGGTAATTGATTTTGACTGACATACCCTTCTCATGTTCATGCAACTTGTACTTAATTCACCAGTAGTTTTCTTTTGATGCCAAGTTTTTTAATGATCTCAGATTTTTTTAAAAATTTGTTTCCATTATCTGAAAAATATACCTGTATTTGTACCAAAATAATCAAACCACTTGGGTTGATGTACATCCAGTTGAACTTATTTGGGTAGAATGAATTGGTAATTTGGTTTTCTTTCTAGTTTTTCGGTTTTGGTAATTGGGATTGATATGTGACTGAAAATCGCATTTAGCGGGGGTGCTTAAATAGCTGTTTTTTTATTCCCCAAATTGTGCTAATTGCTGATTAGGTTGGGGAAGGAATGTCAGAAAATAGTAGTCCAAATATGGCTGTAAGCTTTTAGTTATCATTTTACCAAGCAAAGTGATTTCTTTTCCATATCTTCCAAATAGTATTGTCTGGCTTGACACCTGGGTGGTTACCTTTACAACAGGTTCCTGGTTCATTGATTGCATTGGTTTCATCCATTTTACGTAAAGGAGAGGATGATGTTACTCAGTTGTATGCTTTAAGAACAATAGAAAACATATGTAGTCAAGGTGGGGATTGGGCTGCTCGTTTTACTAGCCAGGACGTCATAGGAAATCTCTGCTACATCTACAAAGCGGTGGGAAAACAGGAGAGTACGAGACTAACAGCTGGTTCTTGTTTGGTGCGCCTTGCTCGTTTTAACCCTCCAGCCATACAGTCAGTGATGGAGAAGCTCTCATTCAAAGACTGCACATCTTCCCTTGTCAAGGGAAGCCCACGTGAGCAGCAAATCAGCCTAAATCTTTTAAACATGGCCATGCTTGGAAGCCATTTGTTCACAAACATGGGTCGACTCCTTCTACCATTGGTGGAAGAAAAACAGCTAATTCCAAGCCTGGTATCACTTATTGAGCAAGGGACTGAGGTATTACGAGGAAAGGTGCTTGTATTTGTGGCTTTACTTTGTAAGAATAGCCGCAGATGGCTGCCCTATTTCTTTTGCAATGTGAGACTTCTCTCAGCAGTGGACCGGTTGGCAAAAGAGAAAGATAGTTATTTGAAGCAGTGCGTGGAGGCTTTTGTGCAGGTTGTGTCTTCAACTGTGCCAGGTTTGCTGGAAGCTGTGTCAGTGGATATTCAGCAAATGATAGGAGGGAAACGCCATGGACATATTGCTTCTCTGGCTGGCCGAGCTAATCCAAAGAATAATGCCCATTTGTTCCCTGTTGTTCTAAATCTTCTTGGAAGCTCTTCTTTCAAGAACAAGTTGGTAACCAGTCAAGTATTGCAGCAGTTGGCAAATCTCATCAAGCTTGTAGAGTCACCTTTCCAGGTATAAATCATTGAACCAGACTTTTTTTTTTTTTTTTTTTGGATTTCATCAGCTATGAGGCTCATTTTTATTAGTGTATAAGGTAAGCATTGGCACACATGGTTCCTGCATTTTGACAATTTATTACATTAGTATGGTCAAGCTGGATGAGAAATCAGTATCACTGATGTTTCATCTATTGATAATTCTAGGTAGCTGATTGTGGCTTGCAGATGGACTGGTAGGATAATCTGATGGGAGATAATATTGGGGTGTCTCCTCCTGTCCATGATAGGGCCCATCATGGATGGTGTGGGCCACCGAAAGGTTGTCCTACATGTACCCTTTGTAGGCTTAGAAAATGACCGTTGAGTGTAATTTGTGACTCCCACTTCTTTGCATGTTTCACTGTATTTCTTTATATTTTATTTTCTTACTGATACTTGAGTCAGTTTTAATTAAAATGTCATAAACTTGCAAATAATGTTTGGCAGTAACTCAAGTTTTGACTTGTATTCATGAAATCTCTCAACTGCAGGGAAGAGATGACTTACAGATAACCTTGCTGCGAATTCTTGAATCTATAACGGAGGAACCTTCTTTTATTCTTGAAGATCCCAATATTTTCATCGGTCTTGTCCTTCCCAGTCTGGCCATCTTGTACAAGGGCAACAAAGATGGGGATGCAAGGTTCTTGTGCCTGAAAATCTGGTTTGATGTGATGGTTGTTTTCTTGGAGAATACATCTGAAGCATCATCACCTGGAGATAAGGAAAGGGAGAGGGAACTGAAAGTGTTATCGAATACACACTTCCTACCTCTTTACCCCATCTTTATTGAGGATGAAGATCCGATACCTATGTATGCACAGAAACTCCTAGTAATGTTCATTGAGTATAAGTACGTTAAAGTCTCGGACATTCTGCATTTACAAATGGTATCCAAGTGCTTTGAGTTTCTTCTTGGTGACATTTCTAGTGCAAACGTCAACAATGTCAAGCTCTGCCTGGCACTTGCATCCGCTCCTGAGATGGAAACTAAAACACTCTCTCATTTACGAGTGGTCCGTAAGATTGGGAACTTGTTGGAGTTTGTAAATACAAAAGAGATGGAAGATTTCCTTGAACCAACTCTGGGCTTGTGCAAGGCATTTGTTGTACATGCTATAGGTAGCAAAACAGCCAACAGTTATTCAAAAGAACCTGCTCTTTTAGGTGTTGCTTCCTTTGACATGGGTGTCTCAGCTGATAAGCAACACTGCATCAAGGATATTTCTGACTTTAGCAGCAACGTTGGTATCTTCTTGGAGTTGAGTGGAAGTCATGAAGTACAAATCACTGATTTGGCATCTGATTGTTTAATCTTGTTGCTCAAGGCAGCACCAAGGGAAGCCTCAATGGGTCTGCTGACAAACCTCTCCAAGTTTTGCACTGCTCTTGAGTGCTCACGTCGTGGTGTCTCCACCTTACTGTTGCTACGCCTGCTGCATGCTTTTGGCTATTCTTGCAGGCAATATATATCACAGGCGATGATACTATCAATTTCCATACCTGAGGTCAAAAGAATTGAAGGCATTGTTTCTGATCTCAGAACCTCGAGCATCCGCGGAGTTGCTGATGCTGCTTTGGAAGTGTTTTCAGAGTTGCAGCGGCTGCCTCGCTGCCTATAAAATCAGAATCACCTCTGGGTCTAATGGCTTTGGTATGAATGCTTAACCTGAGCTCAGTGATTGATTTTATTTTGTTTCTGAAGAACTGTTTTTAGTGGTTTGCTAATATTTTAAGTAGCTGCCCCTTATGGAAGATGTGTGTAATTCAACTATCCAAGCCATCCTAAAGGTGAGTCCCACCACTAGATGCTTTGGATTGAAATGTGTCTGCACTCGTATAAAGTGGAACTTGTGCCCCATGACTTTCATGTTATTGACTTGTCATCAGATGGGGGCAGGGTACAATAATAAAACCTCATCCATGACCCAACAGTCCCCATTTAATGTACTTCAAGGATTCAGTCTATTAAGATTTGAGTGGACTAGTCTGACTATTTTGGGTGGTGGACCAGCTTATAGAAGTGTTGAAACTTGAAACTGTAATCTTCTGTTCAACCAAGCTTTGATAGGGACCTAGATTAGGTTAATGATAACCACTATCAAGACAAAACTAATGATTCTACTAAACAAGAGTACCGGTTGGTCCAGTATGTATCTGCCAAGTGTCACATAATATATTTGAAAGACACTTCTTTTGATACAATACCCTTACGCGATCTGGCAACTTAAGTACCAAATGAATGTTTCGATAAACTCATATCCTTAAAATATCAAATTCCTTACTATACAACTAGCAATACTGTCCCAACATTCATCTTGAAGGATAATGTATGGGGTATGATTTGGATTACTTTGGGTGTATCCAAATTTCAACATGGCCTGTGTAAACCTGTTGAACAATGCACAATGAGATTGCTCAGACAAAAAATTTCCTTATTTAATTTGCATATAGTACCAACATGATTTGAAGGTAGAAATCGTCAAAGAAGCACGGACAAGGACACAGCACGACACAGACACGCCGACACGGCATTTCTCAAAAAAGTAGGACACTGACACGTCGGGGGCACGTTAATATTTAATAATAATAATAATATATCAAATCATATACTAAAAGATATTATCATTTTAACTTTGTAATTAATTTTACAAACGGCCCCCTTCTCTTTTCTTTATTATAATTTTAATACTTTTCTCCAACTAAAACAGCCAACGTGTTCGAAAAATAAAATATAAAAAATAAGTACAACACCATTGTTGGCATGTCGGACACGTGTCTGGGCGTGTCCGTGTTCGACATGTAATACTTTTCTCCAACTAAAACAGCCAGCGTGTCCGGAAAATAAAATATAAAAAAAAAAGCAGGACACCATTTTTGGCATGTTGGACACATGTTCGGGCCTCGGAGAGGTTTCCGTGCTTCCTAGGAAATCTTTGTGGAAGTATATGCCAATCATGATTTGATATTTATTTATGCTGTCTCTATTGGTGGACAAAAAGGCAAAGGGGCGTTTGCCTTTGACATGTGATAGGAAAAATGAGATTTACATGTGTAGATGCTATATATGCAAATGTTATACATGTGAAACACATTACCACGCTTGGGGGTGTACAAAAAATCCGTCGATCCGTAAATGCGATCCGATCCGAGCTGCGGATTTTTATCCGATCCAAAGGTAAACGGATTGGTGACAAATTGAAAATTTTGTAAACCGTTAGCAACGGATCGGTGGCGGATTTCACCCTCAATCTGCGGATTCAATCCGATCCGATCCGTTGACATTAAATATAAATATAAAGAATATAAGGGGTCTAAATATAAATTAAGATGTCTAAATTTAAAATAAGAAAAAAAAATTAAGGGGTCAAAACATAATTTTTTTACAACATGTTTGATATTTTTCTTTTAACATTAGATTGAACGGATTGAACAGATTAATCCGATCCAATCCGGTCCTCCACGGATCGGATCAGATTGGATTTTAACAGCCATGGATTGGTGAAGGATTCCAAATCCATCAATCCGTTAACGGATTGGTGATGGATTTTGCCCAATTCGCACCAATCCGATCCGTGTTCACCCATAACCACGCTTGTCAAAACTCAAAACCACCATTGTCACATGAGTAAATGAGTACATCAAACAGTTTTAGATGTTTTTGGATTTTTGTGGACATTTTCAAAATCCATGAAGAATTGCCGTATAAAATTAAACGTCTTGATATTTACCATTGATACAAGAATATTGACTTTGGATCATTCCCACAGAATTGCAGAAGATTAGTTCTATGGGTTGGGACTGCTAAAAAATTACTCAATATATGAAGATTTAAGATAATCAGCTTCAAGGTCTTGGGGATTATTAGTTCAATAAACAAAATGAACGATTTGGACTACAAATATGGGGCCTACGTGAATGAGAGAAATAAAAGTGGTTTATGGGGACCACAAGAATGCAATCACCATGTAGAAGAAAGTACTCGCACCTTTTTGGAAGGAGTGTGAAAGTGAATTTCACACCTATACAGGTGTGAAAATCTTGGTATGTAAATGGCCTTATTTACACACTGTTTTCACACCTCATATACGTACCACATGCCTGTCCAAACAAATGTGATGATGCATAACCATTAAGCATGAGAATCATTTACATATTTAAATGACCGCAAACAAACGACCCCTAAACAAACATGATTTTTTGGAGTAAAGAGACTAAGTCCAACACTTAATGCCCAGAACCAAGCTTCTGTCATGTTGCCAAATCCTGAAAATAGTGAGTGGGAGAAAGTTGCATTGGGATTTATTGATTTGGCGAGATTACTAAAACAATTAGTTGACAAGATGCAAGATAGAGATGAGTAATGACAAAGAAATATTGATAATTCTCTATTCCTTTGGGGCTTATTTGTTTAAGATGTGGTAAAGGGAAAATGGAGTAAAAGGATATCTATTGGTCAAAAACTTCACTTTAACCATCTTTAGTCTTAGAGTTGCTAGCCAGTAATCCCAAAACCAATTGGTGACTGGAAACTGCACAAACAACTACTTAACACCCCCCGTTGGGTGGGACACCGCCTAGACCCGAAGCATACGCTCGCACAAGACTACAACGCGGCATGGGGCCTTCTTGCCTTGTGCACGTACGCCGCCACGAACACACAACGCGGCATGGGGAATTTTTTGCCCTGCGTGGTTTCGAATCCAGGACATGTTGGCTCTGATACCATCTCAGAGTTGCTAGCCGGTAATCCCAAAACTGATTGGTGATGGGAAACTGCACAAACAACTACTTAACATTTAGCTGTGCATCGGTCGACAAGAGAAGTGAACATGTCGGGGCCCTTGGTTTTATTTTATCACTCTTCTTTTACAAAAAACCTATCACACCTATTTTGTAATAAAGCCCCTTCTTTACTCTCTCCTCACAGACATTTCTCATCTCATCCCCAACCTCCTTTTCAAAAACAACTCTTCTTTTGATCCAAATGGCATTGGATGGGCTACATCTAGGTCCTCAATGGACTTTGGTTTGAGGGAACCTGCCTGGATGGTTAGGACTTAGGATACGGCGGATGATCTCCTTCTTGATCCTTGTTGTCGGTTGAGGAGATGTTTGGATGGGAGGAGAGGAAATCGTCAGGGGGATTGAGAGAGTAATTGGACCTTTCTCATAGTGGCAATGATGATTGCTACCTTCCTCTCTTTACTACTTGTCTACCATATGTAGAATAATCCATTTCCAGCACATTTAGAAACAATCCATGATCATCATTCCTTTATTTCGCCCTCCATTATCTCCATTCAGCCCATATGAAATTGGTAAGCCAAACAACTCAATGCCCACTTATCAATGCTTGTATATTCTGCCCAGCTCAACCATTCAGCTCATATGGATTTGGTAAGCAAATCAATGCTGGCCTGTCGATAACTGTATAACTTGGCCATGATAATATTCCTTATCAAGATTTGGTGTTGAGTTAAGGAGGGCAGAATTGGAGCCTGCCCATCAGGCTTTGGAAGAGGAGTCTCTTGTTTTCTGGGAGATTTTACTGGTTCAGGAGCTAATGTTGTTCCTGATGGTAAATCTCCTACATGCTAGGTGGAAGTTATGCCCACCCTTGAGTTTTTTATCAGGGAAATTTGGGCTTTGTAGGAGGGTTTAGGCGAGGGAGATGGTTGTATTTGTGGGAATTCAAGGGAGATTTTTTTTTTCTATTGGGTCCCACCGTTGAATGAAATATGCAGGTGAATTTTGTTGGTTATGACTTTAGCTGTTCTTTTGAACCATCGATGCTAAGGATACCTTGGTAAGGGACCTTTTTTTTTCATGAAAATCTTGCTTATATGTTTTTTTTTTTTAATTTTTATTTGATTGCTCGTAAGTTATCCAAAGAGGATAAAGTAAAGATCAATTTCCTTGACCACAACCAGCTAAACACCTTTTTCATTTTACCAAAAAGTCAACTCCACTTCCAAACTACCATTATTATTATTATTATTTTTATAACGGAGGGTGTCCCAGCCCTTTGGGCCGGACTAATCCCTACGGTAAATCCCCTGTGGTCCCAGTGTGGTAGTGCAGTTTCAAACCCTCAACCTTTGGGAGCAAACCATGGTCCTAGGCTAACTGAGCTACCCCACGGGGTTAACCATCATTAATTTTTACTGACATGACTTCCACTTATCCTTAATTTCTTACTATATAAGTAAATTTACCGAACTGCCCTGTAATGTGTTTAGAAACCATTTGCAGTCTTAACATGACCTTAAGATGGAGAAAAAGATACTGATGTGAGAATCTATGCAAGTCAAATGATCTGTGCTAGTATCAATGATCTAGAATGGATTTGAAGAGAATGAGGCACTAGATTGTAAAAAAAAAAATTATGTACCTGATTGAACATGAATAGATTGAGATGTGCAAGAAGATTTTCCTTCAAGTGCCATGAGATGATGAAAAACCTCTACATCTCATCGATGAGAGCATTGATATAATCATCTAAGAGATAATATTGAGGTTCTTTAACAAATCTTCTCGCCATTTTTAAAGACGGTCAACAACTGGATCACACTTGCACAATCACCTAGAAACAGATTACCCCTGTTTGTCTTGGATCACACATACCGTTCAGCAGATCAAAGTTCTTTAAAACCACCAACTGCAGGTTTCACTAGTCCAAATAAAGATCACAAAATCATAATCAAAGCCAGAAAACTGTCACAGCAGTCAATGGCATCCACAAAGTTTCCATCACATGATCCAATGATCATCCCCACTTCTTCAACAGACTACACGAATCTGCACAATAACCAAAATGCTAGACCAGAAGTCCACCTTAAATCAAAGTGCAACATGAAAACTGAGCCAGAGGGTCCTGACATCAAACAGATAAAGATATATGGTTTTTTTTTTTATATTTATTGTTGTATCATGAAACTTAAGTAGTAACCACTCAGTTGAGAAAAACTGATCAGATTCATTGTGCACAGTACCAATACCCTATAGATCAAGAGGTTTGGCTCCATGTGATCCTCTCTTGGTGCCCCTTAGAGTAGTATCAGTAAACTTGCAAATGTCCATTTTAGTAATCCATGAACTTGGGCGTGAGATCTTGCCCCGATATCAAGTTGAGATTTGGTTTGGTTAAAGAAGACACAAGAGAATCTAGAAGAGAAGATTGAAGAGAAGTCAAGTTGAGATTTGGTGTGGTTAAAGAAGACAACAGAATCTAGAAGAGGAGTGAACGAATTTTGAGATTTGTTGTGAACAAGAGGACAAAATAATCTAAAAGAGAAGATATAGATACATACATGTCTTTACACATACAAAAATTTGATTATGAGAACTTTCATAAATTCTATGAGGACTAGTTTGTGGAGCCCACACTGACCAATTTATTATCATTCTACAATGATCTTAGCATTGATCTTTGGGGCCTTAGTGTGTGTGTATATATATATATATATATATATTTAAGGATCTGATTATATTGATTTTTGGGACATCCATAGTCGACGCAATGACCTCCATGATTGGCATTCATCCAGGCCGGCCTTCCAAAATCCATGCAAATGCCTTCCCATTCCCCTACTTTCATTTTTTTTTATAACCCAGGGTATCTCCCACCTAGCTCAGCCCAGGAGCCTTTGGCCCATCCCCCTACCTTCATGGTCGAAATGCTTCAGGGTGTGCCCCAGAAAAAAATGGTTCTTAATTAGAAAAGCGAAACTGTTCTCACAGGACCAGAGTCACACATGATGGTTTCATGCTTCTGGTTTACATGATCCTCATTCTCAAGTATTGAGAAGTTATTAGGAAATATTGTTTATAAAAAAAGTTTGAGAAAATGTTGTGACATTTTATAATATCAGCGTTAAATGGACACTGGTGGCTGCATCAGAATTTTTGTGTGATATAGGCATATTTTGCACCTTCACTACTTTCAGGGTATATAAAAGGGTCTTTTTTCCTTTTTTGCTTTGCAGAAGGCTGTTCCAGATGTTGCATGCCTCAGTTCTATGGTCTGTGGGTCCCTCTTATTTAGGTGAGCCTCCATGGATGACACTCTGGTCATCAAAGGTGTCCTCTTGTGGGGCTTGCCAATCAACTGAGAACTCAGTCTGGCTTGTCGCTGTATGATCTATGTATAGCAGTTGAACTTGCAGTATCGGTGCGCTGTGCATTGACTGTTGTGGCAACTAGGTGAAGTTATGAGTCGGTTCTCTGTTGTTTCTTGATTTGATTTCATGTTTGTATGATGGTTACAGTTTTGCTTTTATGCATCTAGCCACCAAATGTTTCTGTTAATGGGCATTTTGGCTTGAGGAAAACAATCCAAGTAGATGGGTGTAATCTGTTTACATTCTTGAGAATAATATATGATGGTTCTGTCAAAATAGTAAGCCTTTAACATGAATGAGGCAGAAATAATGAGTCTAGCACAATGTGCATTTGGTTACAAGTCTAAAAAGTAACATCCTTGATGCTGATATTCTACCTTGATGAATATGTACGGGTGTCCTTGTGCACCCGTTCCTCCCAAGTGAAAACCCATGTTTTACTGAACTAGACCATTGGTTTTATAGGCCCATCATGTATCCAGATTCCAAAATATGATGGTAGCCATTTGCAATTTGACCTTTCTAGCTTCTTCAAATGTACTTGTTAATTACTTATGGGCGATGTTCTTCTATGGGCAGACTGTAAACTTCTTATATGCAGCCCAGCTTGTGGGGCCTACTTAGATGCCCAATAAGCGGTGTGGGGTGGAGCCATGGAGTACATGGAAAGGTCTCCATAATCATATGGATAATGGTCAACAAAAATCAGTCCCTTCAGGTCATTCTAGCCCTTGATTTAATTACCATAAAGTTTAGTGGTCTTTAAATGATAGATTTCTCAGAGACTCAATCCTACAGTGTATAAATGTTTGATGAGAGTGAAATTGGGCCAGTGCTGGATCATGTGGAGATGAGAGTGTGAAAGGGCCTATAATGATCAAAGGTGGGCCTAAGTGGGGGGCTAGGATGATCTGAGGGGACTGATATTTTGGTTGACCTTTATCCATATGTAGACCTTTCCATGTACTCCGCCCCTACCGATTGGTGGGCATCTAAGTGGGCCTCACAGAGCTGGACTGCATATAAGATTGCTCCTAGAACCATAATATTAACTAGTGGGTATAGGCTTGGGGCCATGAGGACAGCTAATTCTTTAACATCCCACTATGTTTCAAGCTAGCTCGAGCTAATTGTTATCATCATCATAATCTTTATTCCTTATTGGATTATTATGGAAATCAATAATGGATAGAGTACTTATAATTATTAAACCCCTTCAGTTTCATTGTTATACAGATAAACTACATGCATCATTGATAATCAATGTTGTGCTGTCAACTGCCATCCATATTCTTGTGTATGAATTTGTTTTCACTTGAAAGTTCAAATTCATAGGAAAAATGAGAAAGCGAGTCCATCTTATGTTTTTTTTTTTTTTTGTCCAGTTATTGTCTAACTCATTCCTTACTAATTTCTTATCAACCTGTGCCAATCCCATACTAATAATGCCAACTTGGTCGAGTTGAGGTCTTTTATTGGGGGCCTTGTCTGAAGAGGTACTCAGATTGGGTGTGAGACTTGACACCACGTTGGACGTTTTGAATTGAAAACACTCATCAATACTTTTCTCATACTTTTCTCAAGGATCACGAGAGAGAGAGAGAGAGAGAGAGAGAGGCTTTCTATTCATAAATATCTTTGACTGGTTGTTGCAATGAGTTTACAGCCTGTGGACCTGGGAAAAGTTGGTCACCTGTGGGGCTGTGGCTAGTGGACGAAGCTTGGACATCATTGAGGAGGCAATGGGTTTACAACCTGCCATTTTTCCCCGCAGGATTTGTAAGCTCTAGATGCCACTGCGGAAGATGATCTTCGATTGTGTGGCCGCTACTAACGCAATTAGAACTGCACCAACTTGGATCAAGTACTAGATGTGGAGATCTATGACTGTCTATAAGAAATAAGTCACGGGTATTTCCCTCTTCACAATCCAAGGGTATGATGGACGCCTTACACGTGGATGATGATGGTGATGATGACAACAGTTCAAATCAGTAGAATGAAGAATATGCGGCTTTCCCCGGAAGGTTTTTCTCTCTTTCTTCTAAATAATTTAGATGAGGTTATTATTGAGCATGTGCATTAGGCCTCCCTATAAGAATCCAAATATAAAAGGACTTTTATCTTTATCACTATTCAGGGATTAACATAATCTTGAGTAGCAACTACTGAAGGTTCCTTTTTAGGGGTGTACTTATGTGGTTGGGGTTGGATCACAGTAGGTTCCATACTTAGCCTAATGGATGAAAAGCCCACCACTAAATTAGTGGGGGGCTTCCACATGAGGAATGCGCCCCCTAAAGAGCAATAAATACTTCAGGTCTATGTATAACAACAGAAGAAAAATGGCCCCCAATTCTTCTGTTATTATACATAGTTACCACCAGATTTGCCTATAATGTTATTGTTAAATCTGATTGGGATTCTAATAATGACCCAATTAAATGGAACGCCTTTTTGAAGCTCCATCTTCTCAAAGAGTCTTATATTTTTTAATGTCCTTAAATCTGTTCTAAGATGAGTAGAGGAAATTCAATATTGCTGATGTGTTATCAAGGGGAGGAGTGGGTTGTTAATCATGCACTTTCCCTGCAAACATTCTTGAACTGTATGGTTTAGACCCACTCTTCCATGCTATTTCAAAATGATCCTAATATCAGTATTGAAGAATGGTGGGAGGACTCTTTTGAGTCATGTCAATCAACTTTCCCATCTAATGAGAAATAGGGTAAAGCCTAGGTCCTAGACTTGTGGTGGACTATTTGGAATTCTAGAGATGAAATGGTGTTTAGACGTGTGAAAATAAACACGCTTAAAACAATTGCCAAATAAAAAGATTTACTGGATATGATGTGTAAGGTCAATGCAAATAAAATAAACAAAGACAAGGATTGGGACCCAACTTCTCATATCAAATTAGAAAGAGAAATACTTATTTTTTAAAAGTATTTCCGTTGTCTCTATTAACATCTCGAGATTTTGGTAAGATTGGTTAGTTGAGGAAGCTTAATATGGTATCGATACCAATCGGTTGCATCATCTCCTAGGACAAACAACTTGGTGTTGAAATGTGTGTGTCACAATGTGCTTTGATCAGATCCCACCAGAGGAGGAATGTTAAGAAAATCAGGTTCCACCCAAGGGGGAGTATTGAAAAACATTTTCACAGCCTCCATTAACACCTTAAGGTTTTGATATGACTGATTAACTTAAGAAACTTAATATGGTATCAGAGTTAAGTACCAGTCGCAATTTCAAATCTCAAGAGGAATGGCTCAGCATTCAAATGTGCGTATTGCTTAAAGTACGCCTATCGAGTTTCATCTGAAGGGTAATATTGGAAAGTATTTATTATGCTGCCTCTACCAATGCTTGGAGGTTTTGTAGAATTAGTTAGCCAAGGGAATTTATTATGGTAGTTATTTCAAATCAATGAATGATTTGTCTTAATAAAGATATGATTGTATAGAAGGAAAACATTTCATAAATACTGTTAATAACCAGTAATACCAAAAGCTCGAGCTGTTAGTGAATATCATTACAATTTATATAACCCCCTCCATCCGAATGGGAGGCTGTTCGAATTCAAAACCTAACAGACAGAGAAGGAACAAACTAGACAGACATATGAAGGTAACATGCCTCCTAGACCTTAGGGGTTTCGACCTCGAGTTTTTGATGTTTCTGGTCATTAACATGGTATCAGAGCCAAACCTCCGACGTCACAAGTTCGAAACTCCTAGGAGGCATCTTACCTCCATCAGTGAAAATGCCAAAAGAGGGGCTATTTGAATACCCAGAATTTGCCCAACTCTAAAGAGGTTGTGCAAGCTTTAAAAAGGTGCAAAGAGTGGTTGTTAAGACCAATACTTTTGGAATCTCAACTTCTTTTGATAATATTGAGTTTAAACACATTCCCAAGAATTTCAATGAGGGAGCACATCCCCTGGCTGAAATCAGTTATTCTTTTCAGCTGATATAATTGGTGTCGGACCATCCAAAATGGTTGTTTGATTTGATGGTTTGCTTTGTGTTGGTTTACCAAAGAATGAGTAAAAAAGAAGTATGTTCCGATGGCAATTGTGTGATAGGCAAATAAAGAGGGATTAGCCCAAAGGACGGTTGAACCTATCGAACCAAGCCCAGGGTGCTTGCTAGAAGCCCATATGAAGCCTATTTGGGACAACAAACATGAGTAGGCTGATTAAAGTCATTGAAACTGAGTGGCTGCTCCATGTAGATTGGCTCACTATATATGGTTTCCATGCAACAAGCTATGATGCCCAGACGCGGATCGATATCGATGCAGACATGGATATTAGAGAATATTTAAAGAAGGTCGAATATGGAATTGATAAGTTCATCTTAAATTACATTAGATTTAGATTATATTAGGCTAGCGACATTATTTGATTAGATTTCCTACTTATGTTTGATTAGTTTTCTTATATTAAATGATGTGATTAGGTTTCTGTTTTGAGACAGATTACATTTCTTTGTTTGTCTCAACATCTTTGGTTTAGTATACAAATAGCCACTGGCTATTCTCAATAAAACCAGTTTAGAGATTTGCCAAAGATGTAGTCCCTAATTTTTCTCATAGCATCATAGCCATGGCCAACACCATGATTGTAAATCACATGGTTTCATCAGGCTTCTACTTCTTTCTTGATAAGATTGTACTCTTTCCCTCTTCTAGCCACATATGTGCATCATATCCCTTGTGGGCCATTTGTCTTCTCCATCTAACTCCAACTCCAACCTTACTGATGCGAGTAAATTGGTGAAACCCAGTCCACATTGCATGTTTGGTTTTCTCGCCCCATGTGCATGCAGCACCTTTGTGGGGTCTTGTGATTAATGGTTCTGGTTTGTTCTGTTGGGCACCTTCTAAATAGTAGAAGCTGTCTGTCTAGGTCACACTTTGAATGAGAGTCATGTATGGTGAATGTAAAACGTTTGAATGTAGCCATTGGTGTTGCTACATCATGTTGGTGTCTTTGAATTTATCATAGTACTCGAAATAAAATGTTCATTCGAATTTCCATCACGCAGTCTTAACTGGTGCAAATCTCCCATCTCAAATTTTCCATTTACTTCATCTTTGAGGCGTTGTGTTAAATAGTTGTTTGTTCAGTTTCTTATTACTAATTGGTTTTGAGATTATTGGCTAACAACTTTGTCATCGTATCAGAGACAAAGGTCTCGAATTCGATGAAACCATGTAGAGAAAATATAGGCTATGCCACGTTGTGTGTTTGTGCGGGCGCCGTAGGTGCACTGGGCAAGAAGACCCCATGCTGCGTTTTAGTCTTATGCGAGCTTGTGGTTTGAATCCGGGCGGGGACATTGTCTTTCTTCTTCTCCATGTGGCCATGGTTTTTCTTCGTCCTTTGATTACAGTAGTGGCTACTCTTCTTCTCCGTGTAACATTAGCACCAACACCTATGGCTTGGTGGTGCATTGATCAGACTATATCCTCGTTGTTAATGCCATCATCCTCACAGACTCTTCTGCCTAGAACCATCATCCACCTCTAATCTACTTGTGTGACCAAATCATATCTGATCTACAATAGGATCAAGTTCTCTTCCTTTTCATATGTCATGATCATGATCGCTGTTCTTCTTTAGACCATCCCAACCTCTGCTTGAGTGTACTAATTATTGTAAGGTTTTGCAACCAATTCGTGATCTTTGCTCTTAACTCTGTCCCAAAGGTGAAAGATGTTGAGGATCAAGAAGAAGCAGGAAAAGATGGGCATAGAAACCTCGCCTTCAAAAAGCATCGATTGCTTGCAAAGAGAAGAAACCAGAAAGAAGGCGGCGGCAAAAGGTGTTGTTTCTTTCCAAAGTCCAAGCTCCAAAAAGGAGATTGAAGTCTCATGATAGATCATATTACCATCAGTAGAGAGCCATGAAAGCAGCATTGCCACATCAGCAAAGCCAATGCTTATTTTTACTTTGACTAGAATTAATGGTCAATGTTACTTTGAAGGTTCCAAACTCATTCAAACTCTGATCCTTGATCTAGTTTTGCCTATGTATTTGTTACAAAGAGATCTATGTATTGAAAGAATGATCAAGACAATTTAACACTTGGAAAATATCTCTTTATTATTGTGATTTTCAAGTGCCTCAATCTTGACTGTTTTTTAAATGTAAAAACTCGACAAGTTATTTATTAGGGATGATGCAGATCCTTTTGTTGATTAAAAGCTTAGGCTTCTTTAATTACCTCAACAAGGATGCCCCACTTATCATAATCAGGGATGAATCCACAATGAAAATTGAAAAATCTTACATATGTGTAAAAATTTTTTTCCAGCTATCGGGGGGTTCCCAACCCTTTGGGCTGGACTAATCCCTCTGGCTTAGAGGAAAGCCAAGTAAACGCCCTTATGGCTCCAAGGTGGTAGCACTAGTGGATTCAACCTTCAATTTACATAATTGAAGAAGAATGTTCTGTTTCTCAAAACTTGCTTGATTGATACTATAACCGAGGAAGCATTGTCTTTAGTCGTTGATCTTGACATGTCCAAGCAAGTTTGGGAAGCCTCGGAAGATATCTTTATTCAGCTAATAAAAAAAAAGGATCGTGTTATGTGGACAACTTCGTATAGACTAAGCCTACCAACAAAGCATGATGGATGTTTTGACAAGACATAAACCAAGATTAAGTGGTTATTTTTTTTGTAAGCCATTGCATGATCCTTTCTTGAAAGGACCAGTCAATTGCGGGGGGGAGTATTAGAGAAAGAGAAGGTCGATATGGAATGGTTAAGTTCATCTTGGATTATATTAGATTTGGGTTATGTTTTGCTTATATCATGATTATCATTCCTATTTATTATTTGATTAGGTTTCTTGTTATTATGTCATTGGGTTTCCTCTTTTGAGTAAGGCTGTATTTTTTTTTTAGTTTAAGTTAATATCTTTAAAGTACTCTATAAATAGCCATTGGCTACTCTCAATAAAATCACTTCAAAGATTTGGCAAAAATGCATTCCCTAATTTTTACAATGCATACAAGGATTGAGAATACAACTCTTCACTTTTGAAAATGTATGATATGGATAGGGATACTGCTATCCTTGTTTTTTCTTTAGAACATTTTAAATTCATGAAATTATTATTTTTTACGTCTCTTTTTAACATTTTTTATATTGAAAAGTAAGAAAACTAAAAGAAATGTATGAAATAGTGGACTTGGTATGGAGGACACATTTTAACTTATACCTTAGAAGTATTGGGGCGATATTGAGTACCAATGTGAGTGAAATATCATTCTGACACTGATATGTTAATGGGAGTGTACTACTATCCGACTATCATAGGTAGCAAAGAATTTTTAACATTCAATTGCTAATGTCACAATTGCAAGCTAAGGCAATAGAGAAGATGATGAATACTGTTGCTGGTTTGGTTGCATGGGGAATGGTTTCAGTAAAGTCAATCCTTGGGACTTGATGGGACTTTTTTCACAATGAGGCATGCTTTTAATAAATCTAGACTGTTGTCAAAGTAGAGTTTAGCTCTGGAAGCCTTATTTATATCCTACTATACTAGGGGTGTAAAAAAAAAATTTGAAAAATCATCTAATTGAATCGAATCGAACCACGGTTAATAACCATATTTCACGGTTCGGTTACGGTTACGGTTAATGAAATCCAAAAACCACACGGTTCGGTTCGGTTACAGTTTTTCGTAATAATTCACGGTTATTAACTGAACCGAACCGTATGATATGGTTCGGTTAACCGTATGCGGTTAACCGTACCGTTTACAAATAAAAGAAAAAATAAGGGGGCTGAATGAAATATTTCTTAGCTTATTCAATTGCTCTTTATGTGTCATTTTACCTTCAATCATTCACATTTATCCCCTTATGTGCAGAAGGCATTCCACGATTATTAACCGTAACCGAACCGTTTAATACAGTTAACAGCGGTTACGGTTTCCCACGGTTTTTGTTAGTCCGGTTACTGCTACGGTTTTAAAAGACAGAAAACCGCGGTTACGGTTCGGTTAACGGTTTTCCCAAATTGACCGATTAACCAAACCGTTACACCCCTATACCCTACAATATTCATTTGAGGAGTGTAAGATCCGACGGGCCTCAGCCAAGGTGAAAAACCCAATTGTAATCTGGTGTGCGCATCACCGAAGTACACTCAAGAGGCAAGGGACTGCATGAGTCCCATATCAGAAACATTCAAGTCCAGAGCCTGGACTTATATGCATCCATGAGTTACCTCCGCCGTAAGGCATCTTTTGGAGGGTAAGACCCTATGGTGTGATGGAAGGTATTATAGACGAAGACTTCTTTGTTTCCAGTGGGGAGGAGTGTACGTATGAATTTATAAGCAGAAAGAACCAAATGATTGTCTTCTTCAGAAAAGGTGCTATGCAATAAGAAAGGAAGCCTACATGACTTAGGCACTTGACAGCTACTGCACACTACTACAAGACCTTTTTTTTTTTTTTTGGTAAATACACTACTACATGACTTAGCCACTTAGCCTCATAAATTCTCTGAAGATTGTATGCATTGCATTGTCTTTGGGGAGTTTTCTTGTTGGGTTATGTCTTATATTGCTAGTTCGACATGTAAAAGTGTTGAAGAATGAAGGCTGCATCCATCGGTGTAGGGATGTACCTGTCAATGAAGTACGAGAAGACATTGCTAATTATCTTCTGGTGTCCTTGTGGCTCGAGTTTTACGGAATCTAAGTCAAGGTGGAGATTGTTGGGTTTATGTCTTGTATTCCGGGTTTACCGGAGTGGTCCATTGGACCAAGTTCAAAGTCAAGGGTATTTTGGTTATTGTACATGGGCTTTCTTGGAGGCGAAAAAAATGGATATATAGTGGAGATTATATATATCATGTAATTTGTAATCCTAGACTCTGAAGAGAGTTAAGATGTGATTCTATACTCTCTTACCGTGGATATAGGTGGATTTGTCGAACCACATAAAATCCTCAGTCTCTCGCTTATGTAGCATGTTTGATCGATTACAGGTTTAGCGCTTCCGCACATACGAGCACAGCATTCAACTTAGATAGGAAACTAGCAATTCAGTCCGGACATGTTTGTGTGACGCTGAAATTCCATGATAAGCGATGCGTACCCTCTTTTGTAAGAGCACAAAAAAGTAGTACACCAAACAAATAAAAAAAACTGTAAATGGTGAAAATTTGGAGGCTTTTCCTTACCATCAAGGAGTCGTGGGCCTGCCAAATGTATCCCCAGATGTATTCACAGTTTCCACCTAGATAGTAAACAAATCCAAGCACTTGTAAACACCATTTAAGCTTGTTTACAAATTGAAATTCTCTTTCATTGCACTACAAACCTCTAAGCTTCCAATCTTGAAGAATCAGTACTCCCTTTGCAAATATCTGGGTCTGTTGGATCCTGCACATCACCCGATCATGGACTCAAAATTTATGTAGAGTTGCACCTGGATACTACTATGCATGTAATGATGTGTGATGACTGAGTAGTTCCTGATTATAATAAGAAAAAGATTTCATTGCCAACATCTGCTTATAAAAGGAAATGCAGTTTGCCTTTATTATATAGTGATAGTGCTGGATGGCAAAGAACCAAGTCCAGATGCTTCTATGTGGGCAGGAAACCAATCCTGTCCAACAATGTAGATTATAAAATAAGTGGAGATGTTTAAATGCCTTAAGTGGGACCATTTAGAGAGAGAGAGAGAGAGAGAGAGAGAGAGAGAGAGAGAGAGAGAGAGAGAGAGAGAGAGAGAGAGAGAGAGCACCTTAAGTGGACTAGTGTTTTTATATTTCCTGATTGGTGATGCCTAATTAATGATAATATATTCATGCAATGCCCACTTTTTAACTGCATCTCTTGAATTTAATAAATATAAACAAAAGGGAAGCACCAAAGGATTTCTTCTTTTTTTTTTTTTTTTTGTTAGAAAAATAACTTTCATTAACATTTATATAGACATTCTTTTTCCTTATTGTGCACATCATTTTCACCACCACCATCATCAGAAATGGTTAACAAATAATAAAAGATTCCTACCAAAGAACTCTCTAAATTTAAACATAAAGAGACTTTAGAAAGTTAAAACTTCTAAATGAATGGTAACTTGGTGGACCCCAATGTGAGGTACATTTTCAATGGCTGAATAAGAAATGGTACAAGCATATGGTTGTCAGCTAGCTGAGAACTATATATGACTGAGATGTATTCTGTAGAAGAATATTTTCAGTAGTTTAGTATAAAATTATTATACATATACTACTGTATATATCTCGTATGCTGCACCTCACGAGCTAATTGCTTGAAGGTCCCCCACTTATGTAATCTGATTGGTCTGCTTAGGTTTTGCCATTGGTTTTAGGCTGGATCCAATTTCACCAATTGAACAGTAAAGTCTTGGTTTTGATCAAAACATTCTGCAGCTGACAAAATTGCTGATTCATTTGGTCTGTCTGGTTTTTCATCTGTTTAAGTGATTTTACTAATTCTGGACCATTTAAAAGGATTTAGGCTGGACCAGTAAGCCCAAGACATAGGTTCCAGTTAAACCGGGTCCGACCGACTGATTCAGTACGGTTATGGGCTTAATTTTTTTTTATTATGTGCTAATCATGCTTATTAGACGATCCAGACCATCATCATCCAATTATTGTTCATCAAATTAAGAAGAAGAATGAAGTAAATGGTTAGGAGTCAATGAGGAAATTAATCTGATTGCTAGGATTGTATGATCACAGTCATTTTTTTTTTTTTTTAACTTTACTCTCCATCCATATGGGACCCCACTCAGAAGACAATTAAGTTAGCCCATAGTTATACATCAGCTGTGACTTCCACCTAGGACCACACATCATCTGCCATGTGGCACATGACCCACTAAGCCACCTTACCTTACCTTCTCCCCAAGGCTTTTTATAACCTCATCCTCCCTTTTATTCTTCTCCAACTTCATTAACCACAAGCCTTCCAATGTATCATATGGCTTCCTTTGTAAAACACACCACCCCAATTCACTTTGCCATGGTGGTTTTCTTAACTACCATTGCCACCACCACATCCCTGTCTACTCCTCTTGATGGGGTGAATACCATATCAGCTGCACCTGCATTGCTGCCGGAGGCGCCGATGTCGGTCCCACTCCCACCCCCACCGGAGCTTGCCCCGGACATCACTCCACTACTGCCTTCGCCGAGGGGCGTTGCGCCTTCGCCCGGTGACTTAATGCCGACGATACCGTCGAACCGGAGTCCTCCGAACCCGGATTCACTAGCTGGGCCTGGGCCCAATACTGAGGTCTCACCATCTGGGTCTGTCACTAGCTTGGCTCCCTCCTCTTCCTCCCCCATCTCTGTGGCAGCTCCTCTTAGTTCAGATGGATCCATTGCAGCTTTGTGCTATGGTTTGGTGTTATTTTGTCTCTTGCATTTGGTTGGTGGTGCTAAGTAAGCTATTAGTGTTTTGGTTGGAATCTTGGATTTTCATTGTCTTATTTCATGTAGTCCCTCTCTCCCTCATTCAAATATATGTCTAACAACTAGTGTGTATTTTTTTTTTTTTTTTTTTTTGGGGTGGCTATGGTTTGATTTTATTGAGCTAGAGTAGAAGTGATTACTTGTAAGTCTTTGTTATGGTGAAATGATGGGGGTTGAAAATAAATGAGAATAAGAAGAATAATGAGGTGGTAATTGGTTCACGGCACTACAATGATATGGGGACTACTTTTATTTGACTTGTCATTCTTTATCATTTATTGCTTTTGGAGGATAGTTATCATGCATTGTGAGAGTATGGATGGATTCCTGCCAATTTGCAGTTTTTTTCTTTCTTTGTAAAAGGACAGTTTCAAGTTAAAAAATCTTAACCATATGATGGAGGGAGAGAGGGAGAGAGAGAGAGAGAGAGAGAGAGAGAGAGAGAGAGAGAGAGAGAGAGAGAGGAACCTTACTTGTTTAGAATGGTAGAAAATAAGATGAATGCCTTGTTTTTGTAAAGTAAGTTTCTTTACGGACGAGAAGATGGAATGAGATCGATTGAATAAGGTTAAGATAATGATGATGATCAACTATTTATTGATCAAATGAAGCATCTTGTACAAATGTCTGTCATGTTGCAGTTGTAACTAAATTAAGATTCAATGCATAAAGAAGCAACATAACAAGAAGATTTAGGTTAGTTTGACAATATGCTTATGTCCATTGTACGATGAGAGTAAGCTTCATTATTTCTGAAAAATTAGTGTCAAAACTTTAAGAGTCTTGGTCTCCTCACCTTTCGGATCCTAAACAACCCATCTAGAGAATATTTATGTTCGTTACAAATTATCAAGATATCAAAGTATGAATCAAAGGATAATTCACCACTTAGTGCAGGACGATTACCATGATATGCAATGTATTTGTGTGAAATCCAGTAATCTTATATATGTTGATCCTTGCCAATTGTTACTCCCTCATTTTGAGAATGAGATATTCTCAAAAACTCCCCTATCTCAAAAGGGGAGTTTCTGCCTTTATCTAATAGCCAATAATTTGTTAGTATTTTAAGAGATCCATCTTTGCAGGATTAAAATATTTATGTGAGAGAATCGAATACGTGTATCACTGATGACAAGTGTTACGCTTTCATTGGCTAAAAGAGACGCCCAAGGAGTTTTGTAGCGTAACTCTTTTGAGATTAAGTTCAAACACACAAGAGGTAGAGAATTAATTCTTGGATTCTTTACACAAAAGGTAAACAATTCAATAGGGAAGGTGTTTTCCTACACTATTCACTAAAAAACAGGAAGTTTCATTTTCATAGAAAATCAAACTACTACATTAATAAAATGCCACATAAACATGCCTATGGGCTTATGGAATCACTCATGTGTGCCCATCCACAGAAATTCAGTGCTCCTAAGGTGTGTCTTGTCTTTTAACCTTTTCTAGTGGCCTTTGTCTTGTCTTTCTTAGCTTGTAGTTTTGCTTCTCTTTTAATGTGCTGTGGGGCAGGGCAAAAAGAAGGTTCACATGTTGAGTGTGGACAAAAGGTCTCCAGAGTAATATTTTAAAAGGAAATATCTTACCAGACTAAAAGGGGATCACATTAGGTAGAAGTTGGATTAGAAGAATAATGTTGGTTTTATTGATAAAGAAGAATGCTGTTTGTTCACAGGCCTTTATTCTTAGTGGGGATGACTCATGAGTCAGGCAATGTTTAATGGAAAATAATGATATGGGAAAAATGGGTTTAAATCAGTTCAAAATTTCTAGAATTAATGGTTAAGATATAATTTGAAAAAAAAGACAAAGATTGAATAAATGGATGTAAAACTTAAAAGTTTAGGTGAAGAGAGTAAGTCTATTTCTCTATTGTCATTGTTAATATTGACTATCATCCATATACATGTAATAACTATGAAACTAATCAGAAAAATTTAGCCTCTTGCATTGCCAAAAAAACCACTCTCTTCGAACGCACCTACACTCCGTGAAATCACAGATGATCCTAATTTGGAAATATCTAACTATTATTCACCGTCGATTCATATTTAAGCGGTTGGCATTGGATATGGATCTAATAGGTCCCTCCTTACTCTTACAATGGTGTGAGAGTTATTCTCATAAAAGTATTTCCCATATATATATATATATATATATATATATATATATATATATAAAAACGAAAAATTGATAGGTGGGTTTTACTCCCGTAAGAAATCAAAATCCTCCTTATCAAGAAAGAGTCAATTCTCCGTTGAACAATGAAAAGTGGGCCATAAGGAAAAACCAGAACAGTGAATCTCTGTCACGTCCTCTCCTTACACAAGTCAGTTTACAATAATTGACACCTTGCTGCAGCCTGTGTGTTTAACCCTGGAAATTCAAAGAAATGGCTTCCAACCAAATCCAAGGGACTAAAATCCAGACAACCCTTCTAGGGTTGGGACCATGGGAGTGAATGCGTTTGACATTGAATCCATAGTTAAAACAAGAGGGGAGGAAAAAAAGAAAAGGAGATAAAAAAACACCAAGGAGACACAAAATTGAAGATATGTAAATGGTGCATATTCACAAATATCAGAGATAGACTCCCCCTTGGTAGAAAATGATTACCTTAAGGCAACTTTCCAACCAAGTCATCTAGGCAGGCTTGGATGCATGGTTAAAAACCTTAACTGGCGAGATCTAACCAGGGTAAACCCTAAGGAATTGGCCGAGTGGTAAGGACTACGGTTCCTCCCTCTTCCGGAGGGAGAGCTCTTGATATCGACCATCGGTTCCCCCTTCTTCATGAATCGAATGTTGAGTTCACTATTACTACTACCTTGGGGCCACAGGGGTTTTTACCTGGCTTTCTTTTGGGCCCGGAGGGATTAGTCTAGCCAGAAGGTTGAGAACTCTCCGATAGCAAAAAAAAAAAAAAAAAGGATCTAACCAAGGTCATGAGCACGTTCGACTTCTATTAGGCCCACTAATATGCAATATCATAAAGTAATATTAACCTAAACACGCACCATATAAAAAGGATTTATTTTAATGTTTATCATTTTTTTAATAAATTGATACTTAGTTTTAAAGCCTAGATTTGTACAAATGAGTAGACCTGGGCCTGCATGTTTCCCAGACAGACAAACCGCGGTCCGAGCCCAAGGGTCCATTCTGAACCCAAACCCAAACTCAAGACTCCTGAAGTGTAAATAGATTTGGGCTTTGCCTGGCTAGAATCAGGCCTGTGCTTGAAAGCTTATGATTACCCATAAAATGCATGCCCTACTAAATCAAATCCTAGAAAAAGGCCATTGTGTTTCCCCAGTTCTTGTGCATGTTAGAATACGCGCAAATAATTAGTTGATGGCCAAATCCCACCATGGATAGGAAAAAAAACTCAAAATTTCTCATTGAACTATCCAGAAACCTGGAAATGTTGAAACAGAATTCAACTGGAGCAAAGTCATTGCAACATTGGAAAACTTCATACTTAGCTCTAGAGCCAGAACCCCAACCTCCTAGGATTGTCTGTCTTGCATGATTTTTGGGGCTATGGCCCATCTGTGGTGAGTACAAGTACCACACATAAAAAACTAGATTTGCTGGTGAGCCAAGGACAAACAAAGGCAATTCCATTGCATCAAAATATTCCATGTGATAAGAATTCCAAAAGCCAAAATTCACTTGGGACATCAGTGGGTGTAAATAAAAATGTGATATCTATAGATTATAAAGATGGTATCAGTTCTGAAAGAAGAAAGCATCAAACAACCTAAGCGGCACGTCCATTATAGAGAGGATGGAACAGGTTCCAATTGTAACAAAAACTGAGTATAAATAGAAGATGCAGAAATTGGCAGGAAAGGAGAGCAAGAATCCTGTGAAACATCACTGGATTTTTTGTTTCTCCATTAACCGTCTTTAGTTTCAACGAGCTTCTCAATCAGATCTGCAGCATCCTGCACTGTTGCGATGGTCTGGGCACTTTCCTCCTCTACGCTGATCCCAAATGCCTCCTCGAGTCCCATTACAATCTCAACCTACAAAGTCATTGCAACAGTGAACATTGTATACACATACATGTAATGCAAACCGATATGTCAGTCATTTCTAACTTAAGAAAATAATTGTATTTGCTTCCCACCTGCATTAATACATGATGCCAAGAATGCTCAGAAAAAAGCATGACCAAGGGTAAATTTTGAGAAATATGAAGTTATGAATTATAATGACCATGTGGGGTTGTCAAAATGCACCCAGAATCCCAGATCCCCATCAGGTTAGATATATCCATGATTGGTGGTGAATCAACAATTCATCATCCATTCAGTCGTTTGGAATGTGCACTTTATCGTATGATGAATCATGGAAGGATGTTTACTCCCCATTTCTTGATAGGGAAATAGGCTTGCATGTTTCTAGTTCCCAAAAAGTGAAGGACCCATTCAGAGCTGCGTAACTAGAGTGTAAGTAAATTTAGTTACACATAAGTATCACCACCTGCATTTTGATTCTACACTTCTTTTGCCTTAGGAAAACCACTAACATGTAAGTTGCAACAGTTAACTGTTAACTGATGTTCCTAAGGTCCAAATGGTTAAAGAAGAATTCCTTCCGCACCTTTCCCCCACTGCACACCTTTCCCAAAAAAAAAACAAGGAAAAAAGAAGAAGAAAAAGTGATCAGTTCAAGATACCGAGTGGCGTTTCCAAAACTGAAGTACCTACTGAATGTTAATGGGCCAGAGGTTATTCCAAGAGAAAGCCAACCCCGGAAATATTTTTCCCAATTATGAAGATATGAAACTAACTTATCTATGGGTTATTTCACATATTTTGAGAACAAAGCAATATATATGGTTCAGTTCTAAAGTCATTCTTTTTAACAAAAGAAAGTCCGCCATAACATATGTAAATGGTTTAGCAAGTACATCAAAAGAGAAGAAAAAATACTGGCATGATGACTTTTGAGGAAAGGATCTTAATTTCACAGTTCAGAGGCAAAATGGCTAGTGTTGATCACTAGTAACTAGACTACATGATTGAAAAAGACAGTAACAAGGGCAACAAAAGTGGATGCTAGAAAGTCACTAATACCGTATCGAGCGAATCAGCACCAAGCTGAGAGAACTTTGATTCCCCAGTAACAGAAGAGTCCTCTGGAAGTGCCAACTGCTTCCTCACTATTTCACACACCTTATCCACTGTCTCTTTTTTAGCCTGTACAGAAAATTATAAATCATTTGTCATTGGCTACTGCATCAGTCATCGTGACATGGATAATAGACAAAGATTAGCAAGGAACCCTGTTTTGATTAGTTGCCTGCCCATAAGATAATGGTTGACAACCACTCCCTCTAAAAGCTTAAGTTGATAGAGAATGGTGTAACGATGTATATCCAAGTTACAAAACCCCCCGCACGTGCGGGCTCCTTCATGGGAATTACACTCCTCATGGGATAATACTGGGGCTCCGCATAGGAATTACACCCTCTGTGGGAGAATACAAGGCACAACAACCTCAGGGATTCAAACACTCAACCTCCTGTTGATACCATGTTGAAAACCACTTACTCTAGAAGCTTAAGCTGATAGAGAACAATGTAACAATGTATATCAAGGTTACAACAATAATAACATGGGTGGGGTCCCACATGGGATCTACGCAGAATCCAAAAGAAGTCTTGTGCAAGCTACTCTTGTGCAAGTTTCCTCCTCTCGTCAGTCTCATTGAAGTTGGTTGGTGTGGGGATATCAGTTACCCGTTTTCAAACTTTTAGATATTCCTTACCTTTTAAAGAGTCCTTGTTTTACTAGTCAAGTTATTTAGTTGAGTTTTTGTATATACCCCTCTAAGGTTACTAGGATTTGTAAATAGGGCCATGTGGTTTCAATATTTGCATATACCCGCTACTTTTCATTTTAATACCTTTCATGTCCCAAAATCAGTAGCCTAACAACCACCATCTTTTAGAGTAAAATGACACTTGCCCAACTCTATATCCCTATATGTATAATTTCAAAAGCTAGGATTTATTATTCTCTAAAGCTTGTAACTATAGTGCATTTAGTAGAGTAACCCTACATAAATCCTATTTTATTAATATGGGGCCCATTTCTCTAAATCCAAATCGGTCATAACCTATACTCATATTTGGTTATAATTTCCCAATCCATGCACGACTGACCATTGGATTGATAAATTTTTCAAAATACACATTAGGCTTCATATGCATGAGAGAGTTATTGAGAGAGAAACCTGTGACACGGGATAAATTAATAGTATTTTTGTAAATAATGACATATTCAATTTTGTTTAATGGATGTTAGGTCAAAGCTTTCATTTTTATAGAAATTCAAAACAAACCTCTTGGTGGTTGCCCATTCTAGTTAGGACTACTGATTTTGAGGACAACGAAGGTATCAAAATGAAAAGGCAGGAGGATATATGAAAATACTGAAAACACAGAGGCCTATTTACAAATTCTATAAACCTTATGGGGTATATACAAAAACTATATTTAGTTTACATTTAAGAGAGAGGACAGCTAAGATTAACCTTCTATTTTTCAATGGACAGGATTCGAATTAGATCTTTATGGCATTAAGAGCATAACAAATACACATGTAGGCCATTCTGCCAGGGCAGTATTTTTGAGTCAGTTGAACAAGTAAATTCATTTATGAGGAAAGTCCCTTTCATTAGTTACTTTGTGAAACTGGGTGTGAGACCCTTCCCCTTGGGATAGATCCAAAGGCTGGCATGAGGCTGAATCATCCATCGTAATCCTCTCATTATCCTTTCTTCCTCTTTAATTACTACCATGGTATTTTGTTTGCTGCAATTAGAAGAAGCCATTGCAATTTTGGATGGTACAGATTTTCAGATCAGGTTAGTACAATATCTGAAGTCTGTGGGTTAAGTAATCATACTACTGTTGATTGATTATTCATATATTACGAAATCAGCCGTCTGTTCCGAAGTTGTACTAAATCAAATTAGGGAGTTTTTTAATGCAAAGATCTGCTCCAATTGCGTTGGATTTTGCAGAATATTGATGTTATGTTAATCTAAATCCTGTAAATTGGCGGCTAGTTAATTGACTGGTTGAGCCTAGTGGCTGACTGGTTCCATCCTTAAGATTTACATCAACTTGTCACTAGGGACAACCTTCATACCAAAAAACAGTTCGGTAGATTACGTGCATATGTTTATAACATTAGAAACAATATATATGTAGGACATGCGTCATATTGCCACGTAATTTGTTGGGAATCATAATAATGAGCGCCGAGGAGCCCAAATAAGGAAAAAATTTCGAAAGAAAATAGCAAGGAGAAATGGGATCAATGAATCCAAGAAAACAGAGGTGCTGCATTGTTAAATGGTCTGATTTCCACTTCCATTCATGTGCAGCGGTAGAAGAGACATCAAAACAAGTACTTCATATGAATTTGTACTTGAATCTTATCTGGTTCATTATGCATATGTTACATCAATAAACTGACCAACAAGAACCACACGGTTGAAGTCGTTAAATAATATTAATAAAACATAAAAACTGATTTATACCACAACTAGATGTTAAGGTTCAACACCAAGAAATAGACAAAAAGTATAAATATTTTGGATCTATGTCAATGATATAAAATATACAATAACGAAAGAAAATTTGGATAGAGGAACATACAGAACAGGAAACGCGAAATCGCTGTGGCCCTGGCTGCAACCTAACTGAGGGAAAGGTCATCCTTTGACTGGGAAGTGAAACTGATTTCAAACTAGAGATTGTTGCTGTCGCCTGCTCAAAAGGCAGTGATGGGGGCTTGAATCATTATATAATTATAGAAAAAGGTTGATAAACAAAGACCAACAGAAGAATTGCCTAAGATCTTGTAAGCACAAATTTCTTGTTTTTAGTCCATGGAAAAAATAACATTTTATTGCTTTCATTAGAAAATTAGCCAAGAAAACGCAAACAGCTACTTGTGTATGACTTTGTGTGCCATAAATTAACTAAACTATCACATTTTTAAGCGTTACACAACCTCATCCATTAAACTTACCAAAAAATAAATGATATGTGAGCCATCAAAATGCAAAAGATGAGTTATAGGTGAACCATGCACCCAGAAAAAAAACACAACAATGGTGAAAGTTTTTTTTCCTAAATGAAGGAGAAATATTTCACCATAAATTGAAATGACAAAAATAAGAAGTTCATTAATACATAAATGGATGCTCAAAAATCTTTACTACAAACGTTAGGGATGACCGTCTAATGAAATCAGCTGATTTAATTGAATCTTAGAATTCTTAAAGACCTTGTGTATCTTTAAACAAAAAATTCACAGAAGGAAATAATAGCCAAAGAAACTCTTTCCAAGTTGAACTATGGTAAGTGGATTTAACAACTAGAATCTTTTAAAGCCCTCTATCAAGTCAACTAGTGCATCAATTTTGACACTTGAAATCTGATGAACAACAATACACCAATGCCAATGACACACCTTGGAGTGTCAGTTATCTACAATTGGAATTTACAATTTGGAGAGATGGACTGCATCATAATAGGGTAATTTTCTCCTGCAGATGTTCCCGCATGTGGATGTCCATGTCATCGTGATGGGGTCCATGAAATTTAGGTGGGTCCCAGTTTTTTTTATGAGGGCCTGCCTCTTTAACATACAGATTGGGAATGTCTGCATGGAGAAAATTTCACCATCATAATATCATATAAATGGACTTTATGATACTCTTTCTCTAAATAATTTGTCAGTGACTCAAATACAGTCAACAAAGAAGGTTGTGAGGCACTTTTTCTTTTGAATGGCAGGGCAGTAAGACTCTTGCAAAGTTCCCTAATAGCATAGAGCTTTGAAGCTTGGACACGTTCAAGATCACAACAATGCTCTCTCCCCCTCCCTGTTATTTGTTATAAATACTTATAAACAGCTGTTTGCTTATGAGATTAATTGAGTAAGCTTTCATTCCTTCATATGCTATGGTCAACTTTTATTTATATTTGATATTATAGGGCTAATCTCATTCAAGACATCAAACTTGAATCATTCCATACCGAGCTATCATTTTATTTCCTTTTAAAATATAGAATAAGTTAAATCTTCTAAATATATTTCTAAACAAAAAGGCCAGCTACACACCTATTGTATTTGCCCAAGGCCTGAAGTTTATGAATTAGGTGTGTTGGGTTGAATTAAGCAAGCAGATTAGGTGGTTGAAATGGTACGCAATGAGAATTATCCAATGCTTGGGAATAAAACAACAGGAAACAGAATCCAAAACCCAGGACTAAGTCAAAAAAGATGCCATGACACAATCCTTGAAAGGTTCAAGAGGAAAACTTTAAAACAGTAACCTAAGAAAAATATTGAAGTTGACTAACAATGATAGTCCACAGGATAAATAAGATAGATTAGATGTTCCTTGTGCTTAGGAAGTGGGCAGTCTTATGTATACTATGTTATATACAAGTCACGGTTTTAGTTGTATTGTAGGCTGCAGTTAGCAGATACATAAGCAATCCAAGTGTAAAACAATCACCAATAATGAAAACATCACACAAATACTTTAAGGAACAAATAATCTGAACTTACGTTTTCAGGATGATATGCTTGAGCTCTGAGAAATTCAAATGCAAAAACTCTGTTGGGGAGAAGGTAGTAAGTCCACCTTACAGACATTTTTATAAAGCCAGTCTTGTATCACTCTTGAGTCAAGAAGCTGAGTACTTAAAGGAAGTCTATGTATTCTTCATCAAATTAATCTAGATATCCTGGGCCCCATGATTAAAAGGATGGTGCCATTGTCCATCAAATCTATGGTGTAAAAAAATGGTGGAGAAGAAAGAGATAATGGTAACATATCTATGGTCAAGGACCATTTTTTCTATGCACGCATGATCTGATTAATCTAGTGTCCATGTATTGGCCCATATGATGAAAATCATCAATGGTGAGAGAATGTAGGGCTACGACCCACCACGGACTCATGACGTTTCCCCTAATAACGTAACCATATTTGAATGCTTTGAAAAGTAAGAGTTTAGGAGTCAGTAGGGGTGCACAAAAAATCCACCGATCCGTAAAACCGATCTGATCCGATCCAATCCACGGATTTTTAACTGATCCGAAGGTAAATGAATTGGTGACGGATTGAAAATCTTGTGATCCATTAGCAACGGATCGGTGACGGATCTCACCCTTAATCCGCGGATTCAATCCGATCTGATCTGTTGACATTAAATATAAATAAAAAAAATTAAGGTGTCTAAATATAAAATAAGAAAAAAAAAAAAAAATAAGGGGTCAAATATGATATCTTTTACAACATGTTTGATATCCTTCTTTTAACATTAGATTGAACGGATTGAACAGATTAATCCGATCCGATCTGGTCCTTTATGGATCGGATTTGTTTTTAACAGCCATGGATTGGTGAAGGATTCCAAATCCATCAATCCGTAGGTAATGGATTGGTGACGGATTTGGCCCAATCCGCATCAATCCGATCCGTGTACACCCCTATAGGAGGATAAGAAAGTAATTTGGGTATTTGTATCCATCCTTCCTCTTTTTCCTCACAAGACAACTCATCCTTGCATCTATTGGGAAAGAAAGCTATTGGTTTGGTTCCTTCCCTTTTTAAATGCCTTCCTCTCCTTAGCATATCTCTTTTGCTATTGTGTAATAACTGTTGTAAAGCTGGGACTCTGCATAGCACTTTGGCAGTAGAACTCCACATAAACAAGCACACAAACACTCTACACCTTCTATCTTGTTTAATATGTCAGTGTCCAATTAGTGTTTTCTCAAATGCCCTTTAAGTGTCATACTTTTTACAAGTTGGTATCAGAACTCTTTAAATCGGTATCATAGCATTTGAAATATGTGTCTAAGTTCTTCAAATTGATATCACATCACAAGGTTGGAAACCTCGTGATTTGGACTCGCCTAGTCCCATTAAAAAAAATTGTCCCTGATAGAGTCATTTAATTTATTTTTTTTAATATATCAATTACTTATAAAATATAGAATAGGATTTTACAGGAAAATTCTCATGGGTGTTGCACAAAATAATGCCTCCTAACTCGGGCAGCACAAACGAGTACTTGAGAGGAGTGACGCTAGCGTCACTCGTCTCCAATAAAACGACGCTAGTGTCACTCCCCATGACTACGGGAGGAATACTTTCATGCTGCATGAGTTAAGAGGCACTATTTCGTGCAACCCACGCGATTTTTTTAAGTAAAATCATCAATATAGAATTACATTTATTTACATACATTCATAATAATCAATTCAATTTAATAAAAATACCCAATGTTCATTCAGTATTAGACATTGCCTCAGACACAATTGGGTAAGAGTACTGACTGAACCCAATTGGATTATTTGGACCCATGATGCCACATGGACTCTTTCCATCTTGGTCCATTAATTCAAAATTCCCAATCATCACCTAGGGCCCTTACTACCTCCTAACAAGTGGGCCCCACAATTCTCATTCCATTTAAAAACTCAAATACACATAATAAAAAAAAAAAAAGAGAGAGAGAGAGAAGAAGCTCTAAATAGGTCCATTGTGTAGCTAAAGCTAGATCCGAAATAGAGATTCAAAATGAAAAGAGCAGAAAAACTCTAAATAGGCCACGTGGAAGAGCAGGGGGGCCCCACTAACCCAGGACCATCCAAATCTAAAACCAGGTCCATTAGATAGCGAGGACGATAAAAGAAAAAAAAAAAAAAAAAAGCCCCGCTGGCATGTGGGCCCCACAAATATGCCACGCGTCCTACCAAGTCCGAATCGGATCACCTATCACACATATCACACCTACATTGTGAGTGTACCAATAATATCCCGCCACGCCATCGGATTTTAGATGACGTGGCAGACTGATACTCATCCACTCACGAAACAAATACTAAAGTTGATCTGGACTCATCAAGTCCCTGAGTCCAGGGAACAGAGAGAGGGCCCCTGCAACCATCATCACCAGCTCATTTCACAACACCTCGAGATTCCTTTCATTTTCCAATGGAAAGTATAGGAAGCAGGTCGTATCAAGTCATGAAACAATCGACGCCGTTGGAAATCTCTCAAAAATCTTCTTAGATCTGAAACGGCCGGTCAAGATTGAGAGAGAGAGAGAGAGAGAGAGAGAGAGATACCTGATTCTGATGCAAGGGGGAGGAGCGGATTGAGATCCACGTTCCTGCAACGGAAGCCATCGATCTGATTCGAAGAGAGCTGATGAGAGAGGCGAGAAAGAGAGAGAAGGGCGGAGAGCACGAAGCGCGTGAAACAGAGAGAGAAATGCGGGAATTTATAGGTTGTATACACGATGCCCTCACGCATTGTTTATATCGGCAGCGTTATGAAGCCTTCTGTACTGCTCGTCACGTGCGGCCTTTTTTTTTTTTTTTTTAATACCTTCTTGCCTGGCCACCTGGCATGCTGTGGGGCCCACTGTCTACTGTGGCCCACTTTCTTTGGATGTGTTAGCCACTGGGAGTTGGCGGAGTGGCACATGGCACATGAGCTCAGTGCCCGAAGCCTCCGCCCCCGCCTATTCCATCTCGCTACTACAAAACTGCGGATCGACATTTGCGGACGGTATCGTTTTTGGAGCGCAGAGGGTGTGGTTCAATCAAATATGAAGTGAATCGAATAAAATTTTTGAATTTTTATATATTTTTTTCCTATAAACTTGATATTTATCTTTTTTGAATGAAGAAATTTTTTATTACTTATTAATTATTGTCTATTTTATGTGATCAAATTGTATAGTTAATTTTTTTTTCCATTTTTTTAATATTTGAATATATGGATAAGATGTATTTGTGCTCATTCGTTAATTGTTTATAAACAGACAAGCACGATGTTGTATAGAAGCTCCGGAGGCACTTCATGCGTAATTATTTTAAAGTTTAGCGTTTTGGCCCTCCCACTCCCGTCCCTGGCTCCCACTCTGCGTTCTGGACACTTAGGGTGTGAGTTTGTTTTGCTTCATGTCTTGTGCTCAAAACTTACCTCGGATTTGCCCCGTCTGCACTTGTGTGGGTTTAGCGGAAAGCAAAAGCTCTACAAGGAATATTCTTGTCGTATTAGAGACCTTAGAAATGCCCATGTCATAAAAAAAAAAAAAAAAAAAGAAAAAGAAAAAATGGCAGTTAGAACTGAGGAAAATGTTCTTTTACACTTGCATTACATTTCAGCTCTATGGGCCCAAGTGCAGCCCCATAGATAATTTTGTCATCCCATGACCTGAGACCATGTCTAATTATATATATTCATTTAACCTTCGCTTATATTTGAATTGAATTTAAAATATACAATTAAGATGCAATTAAACTACATGCCTTTTAAACCCATGGCTAGGATAATTCGGTGAGATTGAAATTTTTGGCTTCCCCTTTTCCACCGGAGACCTTTCCATTTGACCTCTTCCCGTTGATAGATTTTCATCTAAATGGACCCATTGAGCTGAACGACATGTAAATAATAAGTAGTCGGAAGTTCTCATTGGGAGGTCTAGGCTTTGAACCTCGCCGCCCCCCTTATTGCGCATGTCTGAGTCCCACAAGGTCATAGGCCCTTAGCTGGTATAAATGAAAAATAAAAGGGAACATTCTCTTAGATCTAATGGCCAAAAGAATCAACCGAAATGAGTAAGAATATGGCACAAATCAGATTGAAAAAGAATTTTAGGGCAATAATGTGAAAGCACCATTCATTGAAGATTAGCTGATTATTTAATATCAATGACCTCTTGTAAATTTAATCAAGCTGGATCTAAATATGTTTAATTTATTTACAGCAAACTAGGCCAAATTTACCTTTGGTTGTAAGTAAAACTGGTTGATTGAGATTTTTATATTAATAGAGATTGCTATTTGTGAAGGGAAAAAAAAAAAAAAAAAGGAAGAGGAAGAAGAGAGGATAATCAATGTTATGGCCCCTTATCATGCCACAATAAATATAGAATGGGTAATTGCATTTAATTTCCTCATGATGGTTGAACAGGTGGGTCACTTTTTGCAACATCTCGATAGCGCCACGCACCTCAGCATGTTATAGTACCAGATGTTGCTACTCATCCAATCTAAATTGCACAGAAAGTCAATTTAGAAAGTTATAACCCAGCTATTATTTATCCAATGATCCTTCATTTCAAGAATTTAGATTGGATTGCTAATTAAATTGGGTCCACCATATTATTCTTAGATGGTCAATCCAAAGATCTAATTCCTAGTATCTTTGTAGGCCAATAGGCCTCACAAAGTTGAGACTTTGACCGAGACAATGTTACACAAAAGTGCCCTAAGAAGCATCTAATGGCAGGGGTTCTTCTGGGCATTTAGTTTTCATTGGTGGAGCTCACTATGAAAAAGAGCTTGATAATCAGTAGAGACCAGAGTGGGTCACATATAAATGCAGAGGATGGCAATGGTGTGTGCATGTGGGGTGGATCAATCACTCATTGAATTAGCATTTATCAGTCGATTGAAAGGACCTGTTCTATACTTCTGATTCATCTTCCCTACTGAGTGCTTCACCTTTAAGAAGTTGCATGCATTTGTGGAGTCTGACAGTTGCACCAAAAAAGCAGTCATCTTAAGGCCTCCCACTTTTCCAATTGATTGACCTGTACTCCAGCCAAAGGAGTTGGGACCTGAGAGAGAGCCTGTATACACACGGAAAAACAATTCACTCAAGTGGGAAGGAACCCAAAAGTAGAAAGAAGTGCCGTACCTGGGTTGAACCTCGGGCAGTCAGGTAAAAACTAACACACTGTACCACTCGGGTAGGGAGCCGTTCTTGCATTAATAAGGATTTTAAGATGGAACTTGAGGTTAAACCTTTTGGCAATGAGGTAAGTGGCCATTCTCTACTAAAACTAGTTAAAACCAGCATAAATTACATGCCTTTGAGTAGATATTGATCATACAAAATTAACTTGTGCAATCAGGGTTGGACTCAAGTAATGGCATGTGGGTACAGTCCTATCTGTCAAACTGCAGTGCACTTCCAAAACGTGCCGAAGAATTTTGGGTCCACTTCCAAAAATCCATTAAAATTGTGGGTTTAACTAACTTTAAAATCCACATGAAAATTCTCGATTTGCATTTAAAATCAAACCATCTATTAGGATCTGTACCCCTTAAACGAAAATTCTGGTCCGCCATTTTGTGCAATTACTTTATCTCACATCTCTTCTTGTTAGAATCGACTCTATTTTGCTAGTTTTGGAGGGTCCATGTGAGACAATAAGATAAGTTGTCTGTTAAAATAGGATGAAAGAATAGAAAACGAGAGCTACCCAACATGAATGCCAACTATACTAACAGCAACTTAGGTCGCCACCTGTCTTGGCAAGTGGGCCCCTCACTAGTTTTGCCCTTGGGGTTGTTTGCCTTTTATTCAGGTGATATGAAATTGGATTTTACATATGTAATATTTGCGCGTGCAGTTGTTTCATATGCAAGTGTTACCATGTTTGTCAAAATCAATATTTCCACATCAGCAAATAAGTATATCCAATGGATTTAGATTTATATAGTTTTTTTTTTTATTCTATTCACAAATTTCTGAAAATTCATGAAGAATTAAGATATGAAGCTTTCTTTCTTGATGTTTACCATTAATAAAAGAATATTGAATGGAGATCGTGATTTGGGGTGCCGTAAAAGTCCAAAAAATTAGATTTATAAGTTAGAGATCTTTTCACAAATAACTCAAAAATATCAATGTAGTTCTAAGATAACCAACTTCAAGAACTTAGAGTTTATTAATTTAATAAATTAATAAACTATACATTTTATATTACAAATATAGGCCTGCAGGAATTCAAAAATAAAGTCTATGATGGGCCCTGCTTGAAAAATTACATTGTTACTAATTTCTTTTTTTTTTTTGGTTTTTTGTTGAGGGGCGTGAATCACTGTCACATCTATAAAGGAGTGAAAACTTTGGTGTGTAATTGGATATATTAACACACCTTTTACATATCTTATTTACGAACTATATGTGTAAATTAGTGCAAACAAACATGACCATGCAAAACCATTTCATATAGAAATCATTTAAATATATAAATGAGAGCAAACACACTAATTATCTCATATATCTTAATTAGATCACGTTTGGTAATTATGTCCTCTGAGATTACTTATTAGTTTTCAATAAAGTCTTCGAAAACCTATGCCTATTAATTGTAAATTTCAGAGGAATTAAACTAGTTCTAGAAACCCTCAATTTTGAGGATTTTTTTAGATTCTTCCCCCTCCCATAGGATTTGGAAATCCTCATAAAAAAATTCTCATTTTTACTGATTTACATACTGATGCCAAGATTTTTTCACCTATACGTATCAAAATGCATTGACGTTAATGAAAAATCCTCAACTACACAATTTCTTAGTGAGGAAACCTTGTTCCAGGGCAATGACGAATCCTCAAAAATTTCTCACTTATTGCCAAACACGCCTTTAGTATAACTTAGTTTTCTCAACTGAGAGTGTACATTCATACACTGATAATCCAAGCTTTGCCCATATGGATCATTCTGGCCAAAGGGCTGGAACTGTCATTTTGTGCATATGTTGCATTTTGAAAGACCCAAACTACAAACCATCCACAGCTCACATCCATCTACACGGGACAAACTAAATCCAACCTACCAGCCAACACATTCATGGTTGAATGGAGTTGACACCTTTGTATCACACACATGTTTAGAGATCTATCCCTGGATTATTTGATTGTAAGTATCACTACTCACCCGTAGCCCAACTTACGAAAAAAAAAAATCTAGTGGGACTCATAGTTGGGGAAATTTAATCTCATGCTGGGTCCCACACAACCGACCACTTATCTGTGACATTGCACCGCCTCTACCCAACCATAAATAAATATGCTTCTCAAAAGTCTTCTGAGAATTTAATCAATGACTCATTTCAAACCATACATACCATATGGACATGAATATAGGTTGTAAAAAGTCTTTCCATTATCATTGCATCAATTCACAGATTTATGTGGTCCTTCTGAAGAAAATGAAAAGTAGTTGAAGGGCCAAGTCCATGACTTGCCCATTTTAATCATCTTCTCAGATTCTCCCAACCAACTCTTGAATTTCTGGCTCTGAAAATGCTTATTAATCACTGCATTTCTTTCAATGATGTATCTAATTGCATGAAAATCTTGTGGCCCCACATAGAGTTGGTATCCATTTCTTTCATATGGATGACCAAACCAGGTGAGGGGGCTCATTGACCAATCAAGGCCTAAGCCCTAGATATATCAAAATACAACTACCATTTGACCATCCCAGTATCATTTTATACAATCTGTTTAAGAACCTGGTTGTTAGTGAATGAGTAATTGTTGGATTTGTGTGTCTTAAAGCAACTAAAATTGTCTTCTCTTTTCAAATATTTGCTTTCTATTCTCTAAAATGAAGTAAAGTGTGTTGCACGTTTGCATGGGATTTGAGTCACCAAAGGTGGGTGGGTGGTGGGTGGGTGGTGTGTGTGTGTGTGTGTGGGGGGGGGGGGGGGGGCGGGGGGGCGGGGGGGGGCAACTGTGGACGATTTTGTTTGAGAACCTTCACCATGAGTAGCTACCCAAACAACAAACTCATTTAAGAGAGCTAATCCTGGTGAGACAAACTGATCTCACTTGATTGCAATGATGGACTCTCTAGCGAAACAAGGGGTAGATAGGGTCTTCTTGCTTACACCATGTGATTGTTTATCTTCAGTTTTTTGGTATTAGGCTCTTATACCTGTTTTGGTGGTGTGTTGTATTTTTGTTTGCCTTCTTTTTTATATAATGTTTCAGTTACTGTTAAAAAAAAAAAAAAAAAATACAAACAAACTGACTGCTCTCTACACACATTTTTTTTTTTTTTTGGGTACCCCTAGCCGGCCTAGCCCATGCAAGTATGAAGTAAGCCCACACTAGTCACTAGTGGGAAGGGAAATCCACATAAGTGGAAAGGTCGCCAACACATGTGAGAAGAGGAGCCCACAAATGTGGGAAGAGTGGGATACCTAGTAACAGTGGCTGATCCAGGATTTTCATTTGAGTAGGGCGGATGGTTTTTAATTGAAAAGGTTAAAATCAACGTCAACTACCAATATTCTCCACTCATTGTATTTTTTAATGACTTGAGTTTTGTTTTATTACCACATTAAGTACAGAGATTAGTTTTTTATTCAATCAATGGGATACAAATCAAATTAGCAACCACACTACAATATTATTAAACTCCGGAGGACTCCGAAGATGTAATAATCATTATTATACGAAAAAAATGCCTCTTCTTTCCTCAAAGCTCCTAAAGAGTACCTAATAATACCTATTTGATTTCTCACCCTACATCTTTGTCACGTCTTTTATATATATATATATATATATATATATATATATATAAAATTATAGGAGGTCTATGTGATGCCTGGGTGTTTTTACAACAAAAAAACACCCCTCCTTTTCACGAATGAGTGAAGAATTATTAATTCCAAATTGTGGCGATGAGGTGGACTTCTCATCTTAAAAGGAATGCATATCTTTTCCTAATTTTAAGGAAAAGAGGTTTAATGCTTATCATCTTAAAACATGCAATAATGGTGGCTAACAAACGATTTCAAAACCTTCCTAGTTTTTCTCTTCATTTAATTCAGGATTGATTGCATATCCTTTCTCTTTTCTCATTCACTTGGGTCCATTGATTCATAAGGATTTTACTAGAAAAATCCCAAAATATAGTCATTTATCCTTAAAAGTCCTTGTAAATTGTGTAGCACTAATGAGGTCCTTTCGCAAAATTTCTTTTTTTTCCTTTTTTCTGAACGACGATAGTGTCACTCGTCCGAATATTTCCTAATGTCTTCTTCTTCCTCTCCTCCTCTTATTTCTCCATCCACGATGGAGACGATCAGACTTCCTCCACAGTGTAAACTCAGGATTCACGCTAATAGTTTCGCCATTCTTAATATATTGTTTTGGCATAGGAAAACCACCATCAAGAAAACCAAGCATATCTTCATACTTGATGAGACCCATCATTTGAGTTTTCCAGAGAGAAAAGTTTGTTTGTGTCAATTTAATTGACACAAAATTTCCCACATTTAGTGACGAGGGATATGGGTATTTTTGTGTTGATGATGTTGCAGTGGTGGCCATGGACTTGGAGTAGAATTTGGAGTTGAAAAAGAGCAGAGAACTTGGATTAGAAAAACCCTTTCAAAACAAAGTTGTAGAATTTTAAAATCCAAGAAAAACCAAACAACGAACTCTTATCATGAAAAAGTTGTTTATTGAAACACAAAAGGATTGATTTATGAAACGGAACTTTCACTGCAATCAGCCTTCCTTCTCAAGAAGAAGTTGGATTGGATCCCGACATGAGTACCTATTGAATTGGGTGAAAATTGATTTGATTTTTTTTTTTTATGGAAGGAACCAGATCTGTTGAAGTTGGTGATGGAGTGGAGGGCGGCCCTACAAAAAAGTGGAGGCGGAAAAGGAAGGTGGTTCGTGTGCTTTTCTGAGCTGGCGGTGGCTGGGCGCAGGCGTTGTGGTGAAGAGATGGGTAGTATTAGATTTTCAGAGGTATTTTAGAGTCAGTTCATGCTTTTTCAGGCCTCGGCTTTTAGTTTCCTTTTTTATTTTCTTTGAAAGGTCTCAAGACTCAAGTCTCAGGTCTGCCCAGATGGTGTGGAGGAGATGGAGAAATAGGAGGAGAGGGAGAAGTAGACATTAGGAGACGCTAGACATTAGGAGATACTCCGATGAGCGACCCTAGCGTCGCTCTCGTTAGACATGAGCATGCTAGACATTAGGAGATGCTCTAATGAACGACGCTAGTATCAAAGTTGGAAAAAAAAAAGAAGAAATAAAGCCCGACAAACCTCTTTAGTACTACACAATATTTGTTGACCCTTTTCGAGGAATATCCAAATTTCGGTAATGTTTCTTATAGGAACTCTACATCTAGACCTCCTCTCCTACTGGAATTCTACATAAAAACCTCCAAAATGGTGTTTTGCACAAAAAAAGCCTCTTATTTCCTGCTTTTTAGGGAGGAAAGTCAAAGCATTTAAATCCCAATTTTCTCTCCTTTAAAGCAACTAATGCTTTCCTACTTTTTCCAAAGATCCATGTTGGTGGTGAGTTGTATCCTCTCATAAGAAATTATTTGTGAGGAAATATCTTGTACTTGGCTTTGTTTGGTTTGATATTACAAAGGGGTAAAAAAGCCCATATTTTGAACGGGCGTTTTAGAGAATTTTTCATATATATATATATATATATATATATATACGGGGGAGATTTTACTGACACACAGAATTTTCCTCTTTCCACACAAATTCTCTTTACATACATCATTATAATTTAAAAATTATATTACTTCTTTCCACACACCAAAAATCTCCAAATAACCCATCCTTCCATTTTTCTCTTTCTTCCCAGACACATCCTTTTCCCTTTCTTCCTACACACAAATCACACAACCGGACCTCTCCACATCTCTGGCATCTCGTTCTCTCCGGCGTTCCCACTGTGTTTCCAGTCCTCTACACATCTCATCTTCCAAAGGTAAATGTTTTTCACCACCATTACCATTTCATTCTTCTTTACCATTTCATCCACCTTAGATTGCCGTTTTTTCATGAAAACTTATTATGGGGGATGGATTCGCAATCAATGTAAGTTTTTACAAACAACGTTAGTGTTTTTTCACGTATTTGGGCTAAGTTTTATGTCTCATCGCATAATTTTTTCTTACAAAAATCATGACTGTTCAAATATACAGTTCCGAACCAAATCTATAGTGTTCAGATATATAGTACCGAACAAATTTACATAGTTCACTACTGTACTTTCGAATATTAGCATTCGGTTAAGACTTGAAAGACCGCACATATTGGAACTGGCAACTCATTCCAAGCAAGAAAAACTTAAAATAAATGGCAAAAATATGAAAAAATAACAAAGAAACGGACCTTTCCACTGCTGCTCTGATTGAAAGGTACCATTTAGTTGTTGTTTTTTTCCTCCATTGTACTAGAAAGCCTTAGAGATGTAATGAAAAATAGAGAAAGTACAAGAAGGAAGAAAGATGAAGTAGATGGAGGAAGATAGGTTGCCCAAGAGCGGAAAATGGAGGAAGATGAGTTACCTAAGAGCGGAAAATGGAGGAAGATGAGTTACTCAAGACTGTTGTGTGAGGGAAGTGGCGAGTGAGATGAGCGGGAGAATGGGATATAGAAGAAGATAAGCTTGTGTGTGAAAAGAGAAAATTTGTTTTGCGTTTTTGTAGGATAATGGATATTTTGGTCATTTCATAAAGGGGTACAAATGTAATAAACTAAATAAATTCCTTGTGTGGGAAGCATAAAAATTTGTGTACCGATAGAATGACCCTATATATATTATTAGGATAATTAGAATCATGAGATAATAACTTACTCAACCTTTGGGCTAATTACATTAGACAATAGCCCCGGTGTCCCGTAGCATTTCCAAGAATAGTTGATTCACTTTAGTCAAGGTGGGTTCTACAAAATCAGAAAATTGGAACTTTGTTTAAAGCATGCAATTTTTTTTTTCTTTCAGTTTCGTTTTAGAAGTAATATGTTTTTCCATAAATAAACATGAGACCAATAATTTTCTTGATCTTTTGGCAAAAAAAATCATCATCATCATCAGTGAAGCATTTTTTCTTGTTCTTCCTTTTGTTTTTATCTTTTTGGATTGATTTCAGAGGATTTAATCGGAAAAATCATTTTATTCGCACGTGTTACGCAATCAAACACTTTAGCAAGTGGTGCACCAATTAGAGCAATTGGGCCCAATTTTTATTTTTTTTTACCTATTTGGCACATCATCGGCGCCGACCTTATTTACACTGCATAAGGTCGGCGCTGACCTTATTTACACTAAAATTTGTAATTTTTTCAGAAAAAAGTTCTAAGTCAGCGTCGGTGATAACCTTAACAATATAAAATAAGGTCATTACCGACGCAGGTTTCCTATTTTTTTTTCCTATTTTTTTGACAAAAAATTGTAACTTTTTTTAGGCATTTTCGGAAAAAAATTCTAAGTCAGGGTCGGTGATGACCTTAGCAATGTAAAATAAGGTCATCACCGACGCAGGTTTCCTATTTTCTTGACCAAAAGTTGTAACTTTTTTTAGGAATTTTCGGAAAAAAATTCTAAGTCAGTGTCGGTGATGACCTTAGCAGTGTAAAATAAGGTCATCACCGACGTAGGTTTCTTTCTTTTTTTTTTTTTGACCAAAAGTTGTAACTTTTTCAGGCATTCTCTTGAAAAGATTCTAAGTCAGGGTCGGTGATGACCATAACAGTCTAAAATAAGTGATACAACATCAGTAATGACGCTATATAAATTTGGAAAGAAAAAATCCCAAGGAAGGGGACCAATAAATTTACATCAAAAGGCCCTTATGTGCTTCAAATACAACATTTTAAATACAAATAAAAACATTTTTTGTATTCAATTGACATTCAATCAATCCATCAACATCTCATATACATTTACTTAAATTGCCTGTACATCTCCTAAGTTTAAAGTTACAAATTGACAACATCCATAACATAACCATACTTCAATTATAAGTTACATTAAGATCAATATCTAAGAACACATATAGCACAATAAATGTAGGGGGAGGTTCATTGTAAGTCAAGAGGCAAGACCAAGAGTAGAGGGAGGTTAAGATAAAGCACTCAAACATAACCACTTATGCGAAAAATGACAGTTTGAATAACGTTAGCCATTGATTGAAATGAAATTCAATTGATTATTGGTTGTGTGGAAGAGAGTATACCAAACCGCGTTCGATAGCGACAAAAATGTGATGCTCTTGCTCGCACAAAAGTTGGGCTGGTTGTGCATTTTAGGTACTAGCCTCGTTGCAGGGTAATTCGTTCTTGCTTGTATTCTCCTTAGACATCTGTGTACATCCAAATTATACATGATAGCATTGAATATAATGAAGGCAAGCATATATAAAAAATATTCACAAGACGGAAATAATGAGCACTAAAAATTTCATGCTTATATGGAATAGTGAACACTAAAAATGTACATTTCATAACAATCCAATATTAGAGATATATTACATATTACGCCCACTTGAAGTAAGAGATAAACAGTTTTGTCTAACACCACAATAGTTAAAGTTCATGTAGGGTGAATTATTGACTTTGCAAGGAAGTATATGATGTATTATCAGTTATTTGCAACTAACTACATTTGTTAATATTGTTAATATTACTTATTAATTGCATTGTATAAAAAAATATGCACTAAAAAATTGGTGCATCTCCAATTTTTACTCTCTTTACGATTTTCGTATTACAAATTTTGTTGGTTGTTTACCCGTGCTCAGCACGGATTTCTCTTTGCTAGTATAGTATGAGACCAATATCATTCTAGTTAAATTACCCTAATATTTTTATTTTATAACATTTATCTTTGTATATGAACCATTCCTTTTATAAATGGTCTGATTAAAAAGAGTTTCATTATTGATCCCATTGTGGTTCCCTAATAACAGTTTCAAACGTGGTTCAATTAAAATGCGGTTTCATAAAGAAACTAGTGACCATTTTTGGAACACGAAATGGCCTAGTTTTTTGTCACTTGACTAAGAAATGTTTCCCATATGGATCTCATGCATTTGGGCTACATTAATGAGGCAAGTTTTGGTAATAGAAAAAAAGATCAATCAAATAAAAGGAAACTAATCAAACTATAATCTTAAATTAATTACAGATCCAACTGAACACCAAAAACCAAAATGAATCTATTATTAAGCTTTGGGACCAAAATCAACTTAATCCATTTCACAAAACAAGAAAAATGAGTAAGGAGAACAAATTCATTCTAACTACCAAAGACGATAACTGCTTCGGAACCATCGTCCTTCTCAACTTAGAAAACCTCAAATTCAGAATCCTACAAACCTTTGTCCATTCAAACAAATAATCTATAAATCCCACAACGACCTTGAAGCCCATGTACCATGCACTTCGATATCGTATGCGGGATGTCAGGAGAACCAAAAGGAAGAAAAATACAAAAACATAGAGAAAGACTAAAAAATGGCAAAAGATAGATACATCTGCAGTCAAGATAGAAAAAATAGATGATGGAAAAACCGATCGGAAGCAAAGAAATGCTGTTGAGGAGGAAGTTTGAAGCCTAGTGTAAGTGGAAATGACAGCAACCACGCAGGAGTACTCGTCCAAGGTCGGTTTTGGTGAGAGTCTAGGAGAGAGAAGAAAAGAATGAGAAGAAACAGGGTTTCGAACCCTAATAGGATTCGTGGATAGGATCGGCACCAACCTTATGCAGTGTAAATAAGGTTAGCGCCGATGATGTGCCAAATAGGTTAAAAAAATGAAAATTGGGCCCAATTGCTCTAATTGGTGCACCACTTGCTAAAGTGTTTGATTGCGTAACACGTGTGGATAAAGTGATTTTTCGGATTAAATCCTCTATTAAATGGAGGATATAGTAAATGGTGAGGATGTAGTATCAGGTGATTGATTCATCATAGCCTTTAGTTTTAGGTCCTCAGTGATTTTGCACACATAAAAGATATTTTTTGAACTCAAGGCGGGGGCCTTACATTTAAGTTGTTGGGATTAGATATGAATGTGAGGGCCCCCACCCTAACTCTCATAGTAATGTGAAAGATGGTTTCATAGGAGCATCTATATATATATATATATATATATGAGAATATTCATGTACATACATCTCTCACTATAGGGTGAGAGACACTTACATAATTGGAAATATTTATGTGCAAAAGAGAAAAAGCCATATATGGTCACATGCAGAAAAAAAAATGTTCATGTGCAAAGAGGGAAAGCCATATAAATGTCCCGGATGAATGCACAAGAATAAAAAAATACAGCTTATGTATAAGTCACATGCAGCTTATGTTATCCTAAGCTGAAATCATCTTTCTTAAAAAAATAAAAAAACAACATCACTTCTCCACTAAATGACAAAAAACACTCACTTTTTATTGAAAAAGTAAAAAATATTCCCTACCAATCAGCTAAAGACAAAATACAATCACAATCCACTTATTTTTTATTTTCTCTTGATTTGATGCTTTTATTTACTTTTATTTTCTGATAAAGTTACCAAACGGGCCATCCTCTGCATTAATATCATAGATGAGATATTAAAATAAAAAAAAAACTCTACTTTCCCATACAAAAAGTCAAAAAAATTCCATAACAAACAACTAAACACAAAATACCATCATAATCTATTTATATTTTATTCTTTCTTTAAAATGAACTTTACTCCACTTGACTCTATTAATAGAGTTGACAAACTTATATATGTGTAACAAGGGATTTCTTTTTTACAAAAATTTAAGATTAAACTCTCAATCCATAATGTAGAAAACTTCAAAGTTTGTAAAGTAGTAGAGAGGGAACAATCTTGAGCCAAACTAATTATCTCTCGGGCCCACCATGCGGTGTCCCCCAAAAGTCTCTCCATCATTCAAAGATCATAATTCCTACCTCTTTCAATCATCATCCCACAATTGATGGTCAAGATCCTCCCATCCGAGGAGGCTTTTGGGGACATCATCAATGCAAACATCACCTCTTTGTTTTGGAATATTTCATCCCCTGTCACCATGCAAAGAAACAGGAACACAGATGCCGCAGAATCCTAATAGGTCCCACCATTCAACTCTGACCGTTCACACACTCATTAGATTGTGGGTCCCACCTATCTATCGGGCCCGCCAGTTCTACCGGCAGCGTCATTTGCTTTTATGTCATGTGTTGCAGATACGTGTGGCGAGAACATTGCGTTCGTGCGACGTCCACCCCTGCTGGCAGTTTGCAGAGAAATAATGAGTTCCAACTAATTGGACTACCTGGAGAATCTAGTTGGTAAGGCCCCTCACTCCCATCCTTCCCACAGGGATTGATCCTTCATTGGAGGTAGGGGTGTGAAAACAAATCGAAAACCGTCTATCCGAACTGAACCACGGTTAATAATCGTATTTCACGGTTCGGTTACGGTTACGGTTAATGAAATCCAAAAACTGCACAGTTTGGTTCGGTTACGGTTTTCTGTAATAAATCACGGTTATTAACCGTATTATACAGTTCGGTTAACCATATGCGGTTAACCGTACCGTTTACAAATAAAATAAAAAAATAAGGGGGTTGAATGAAATATTTCTTACCTTATTCAATTGCTCCTTATGTGTCACTTTACCTTCAATCATTCATATTTATCCCTTTATGTGAGGAAGGCATTCCGCGGTTATTAACCGTAACCAAACCGTTTAATACGGTTAACCGCAGTTACGGTTTTCCACGGTTTTTGTGGATACGGTTACGGTTATGGTTTTAAAAAACAAAAAACCGCGGTTATGGTTCGGTTAACGGTTTTTCCAGATTGATCGGTTAATCGAACCGTCACACCCCTAGTTGGAGGTTTGAAATCCTCCCTCTTGGCTAGCGAGCCAATACACAAATTATACTACTGATCATATTGCTCTATGCCGGGTCCGCAGCGCAACTTTTGATTTTATTGCGATCGTCTGTGCTGCATCTTATTTTATTTTAATTTTCCTTATGTTAACCGGAGAGGCCACCTCCAGACACTGTACCCGCTGCTTTTTCCTTTAACTAAATTAAACTCTTATCGCAAAAAAGAAAAAAAAAGAAAAAAACTAATTGGACTATTGTAGTTCAAGCTATGACCTACCTTTAAAGGCCAACATTGGCGATATCTATGTATAATAATGAAACATGGAAAATTAATAAGATATGATCCATAGATGGGGAGATTTTTACGAAAAAATTAATTTTAAATATTAATTTAATGGTTTTATGAAGAAACAAGAGAGTTGTTCGTACTTTTTTTTAAAGATAAAACTACCCCAATTAACTGTATCATCAATCTAATTAAAATTAGTTTTTTCGTAAAAACCCCCGCAAAGATTCATATGAGGATCCTCACCAACGACCTTAGGTTTTTCTCTTTTGGTGGTTCGATTAATGGTGAAGTAAAAATATTAAATAATAATATAAAAAGTTTTAAGGTATTATTTAAAGAATTATTTGAATCTCGTAGGCCTGACCGCACCCTCATGCAGACACTTGGGTCCGCCACTTATCCGAACCATAGATCTATAAGCATGAAACACAAACGGTTGAATACAATCTTTTTTATATATTTATTTTTGCCAAGGAAGACTTGAACTCATCGTTCTCTCTTTCCGCATTTGGTGTGTCTTAACAAATATAATTCTATCAAGTTTTAATTTTGGTGTTTACAATGTTTTTGTTTATTATATACAAACATTTAATTTTTTTTTTCCCAAAACACTTTTTAATCTTCTATTTTGAGCTCTATAACTTTGATGCATGTGCGACTTTTGAATCCATCTGTCCTATTTGAGAGCTTCAAGAAAAGTCCATTTGAGAGCTTCATGAAAAGTCCAGACATAGAAATTCAAGTACATCCAATAGAGATTAAGAAAAAAATCAACTTCATTTATAGTACGTTTGGTAACAGGCAATGAATCCATAGATCTGATGATTTTTCACTACCACTGGAACAAGGATTCTTCATTGGGAATTTATGTAGTTCAGGATTTCACATTGATATTGGTGTGTATTTGAGAAAAATAGAGTTCAGTATGCAAATCCACTTAAATGAGGATCTTTAAATCTTATGGGGGGTGGTCGGATCTGAAAATACTAACAAATGAAGAATTACATTCGTCCAAATCCTCACGAATTTACAATTGTCAAACATGGATATACCACAACTTTAGGAAAATAAAAAATCTTTTCCCTAAAGATATGGTTGCCAAACGTGACCTTAGGGTACCTTTGTGCAGTGCCATGGAATCTTGGTCATGTGGAGAATTCTCATATTTCACGGAAAACTCCCCTCCCCTCCCCAAAGATTTGATTTTCTGTGGAATTGCGAAAAGCTCAATTCATTTTTCCGCTTTTCGAAGTGGAAATATCGGCTATACCAAATATGAAATTTACAGTAGCGTGAACAGTGTATTATGCTTTTCACACTTTTTCCATGGAAAACCATGTACACCGACCACAAAAACGTGCTTTTAGGAATTCTTAAGAATTGGAAATATATAAATTCATGACTTACGTGGTAAAAAATGAGATCCAAGGAGCATATACAAAAATGATATTCTTCCCTCTCATCTCACATCATTCACACCCCTCCTTTAATCATTCTCGTGGAGCTCATTTGACCATGTTTTTCTATTATAATATATTAAAGTCAAAGGTTTTGCAACCAATTTTGACCAAATTATTTTTTATTTTGACCTTTTTTTTATCGAACCACCATGATTATAAAAAAAAAAAAAAAAACCAAAAAACATATATAGAATAGCAAGTTTCATCTCTTGATCTCTTATTTATTTATTTTTTTAAATAACTAATCCAACCACTACGCCATATAATACTAATTTATAATAATAATAATAAAAATAATGACAAAAGTAGCTAAATAGAGTAAGGACCCACTTAGCATGGATTATTGTGCTGGTGTAATAATCTAAGGAAATTCTATATGTACCTCCATTATGTGCTGTACACACCCACATCCCCTTATGTGAATAGTGAAAAATTACTATTTTTTTCAATATTCACGTAAAGAAATATGGGTGTTTTAGGAAAAACTACCTTCCCGCAAAATCACGAAAACACACCTACCAAACATCCCACTCCCTCTTAGGAAAAACACCCATCCAAAACACCATTTTTGTAATTTCAACCCTATGAGATAGCTTCTACTTAAAGAACGGAATAAAGAGAAACGAAAAGCAGAGATGCAGCTGTTACAACCTCCCACCCAAAACCACAACCAACCAAACAACCACACGAACTTCCTCTCGTTTCGACGACCCCAACAAGATTAAAAAAATAGAACTCAAAGCCACTCTAATAACTGAAACTTGCCACACACCACTTAAAAAACCGCACTTTCCATGCAGTCCAACTCAAAAACCAAAAACAAACCACTTCTCTCGTCTCACAAGCCAATCCCCAAAACAGTAACATTCATCAGATTCGTTTAAATCTCATCTCTTTCTCTCTCTAGATCCATCCGTCGCTCTCGCTCTCTCTCTTTTTCTTTTTGTTATTCTTCCTTTCGATCATTTCTTGACCTAGGGTTTCTCGCTGTACAGTAAGTTGTCATCTTTTTCTCCGCTGTTCTGATCTTTTAACCTTTTCTCGATCGATGGCTTTTTCTTCGTGCAAGATCGGATTTTTTTTTCGGGGATTAGGGTTTTGTGGGGGATTGAGTGTGGGAATTAGGGTTTTGGAGTTGGGTTGCGGTGAGATTTGGTGTTCGATCTCTTGGCAGGGTTTAGGGGTTTTTTGATGATGATTCTTGGTTTTTTTTTTTTTGGTTGGAGAGTGTGAAGAGAATTTGTGTTTTGGGTGTTTTGGTTTTGCAGGTTGAAGAATTGTGATGATGGAGCTTCTGGAAATTCAGCCTCGCGAGCTTAAGTTCACTTGTAAGTAAGGAGTGGAATGTGGATGAGGTCTTTTCTTGTTTCTGTTTGTTCGATCGATTGCTTGATTGTTGCTGTGTCATCTTCTCTGGAGTTGTTGATTTTACCAGTTGTGGTAGCCTTTTGAGATCTGATTGTTAGAGTTCTATCAGAAAGAAATGATCTTTTGGCGGATGCTAAACCTGTGTGGCTCTGCCTTTGCTTGATCGAATTGCTTATATCACACAAGACAAGACCGCCCTTTGTATTTGAAATGACCCATATTTCATCCTAACCGACTGATATATGCACAGTGGGATTGATGGTTTGAAAATATAACTATATATATATATATATATATTTGCAGATGATCAATCCAAGAATGAATATCACACCCAACTGGAGTGAAAATTGGGAGGCTTGAGTGAGTTTGATTGAGCAAAGGTGGTTGCTTTAGTGTTGGCAAGCATTACTTCACTAAGTTGGTTGCTTAGCAAATATGGAAATTTTGTCTGACCCATTTTGATCATTTGGTTGTAGATCTAGTACAGAAGAAGTTCTATGAAGTTGTATGATTAATTCTACTCTGGGACCTTTTTAAAAAAGATTATATTTTGAATGCTATTATTTGAAAAAAAAATTAAATGATAAGATGAGTGAGGGTCATTAAGCAGGGAAACCTGTTTGGGCGTCTTCATTTTTCATTTTTTATTTTTAATCTCAAAAAATAGGGATGAGATGTGGACGCGTTTTATTTGGCTAGCTTCAAGGCCGACTGGAAGTTCTGCAGGATCCAAATTCAAAAATAGTGTGCTCCCTAAGTGGTAGTTATTTGCATGTTTATCTAAATTATTATTATTATTATTCTTGTAGATATCCAGTCCTTTTGGTCAGCCTGACAGGATGGTTTCAGGTGATAAAATTGATTAGCAAAACTTAGATTGTGGTTTCTGGGGAACCTGTTAACCCACAAATTCTTGGAATTCTTCTGCTTCTGTGCCCTACTAAAGGCAACCACTGAAATAAATTGCTGCTAACTGCTGACCATGTGTCTAGTGTCAATTAAGTTGCTGTCCCTATGGGGACTGGTAAATTGGCTGCTGTGGTAGGAAAGAGACAAGGAAGGGGGCCATTCACAAAATAAAGAAAAGAAAGTAAATAAATGAAGCAGCAGAGTTGAAAATCAGGATAATTATGTAGTTTTTTTTTTTTTGTTACCAGATGTCATATCAGATGTTGTTTTGAGTTTTGACAAGAGCCTGTACTGTAGTTGGAAGTTGCTCGTCTTCACAACCAAGCAAGATGTTTTTTGAGTCTTTAGGAGGACTAGGCCATATGTTGGTTTATTGGCTATCTTTTGCCAATGGTTTATTGTTGAACTGTTCATTTGAGTGGAATATGTGAATTCAGGCCATATATTGCCTAGGAATACCTCTGAAAATGAAAACTAATATACAAAATTCAAGTATAGACGTCGGACTATGAAAAACTTTGTTGCATCAATGATCAGTGTTTGGAGAATTTAAATTTAGGTCCCAACCTTCATTTGTTTATGCTTAAGAATTCAATTTGCAGAAAACTATTCATTACGATTTACGACTAGATATTGCTTACAGCGTGGCGTTCAAAAGACTGGTCAAAGTTTTGTAGGATTGAAATTTAGTTGTGCATCTCTATGACCAATGCAGAGAGTTGCAACATTGGATATCCTTTGTTGTGTATTTTGGGTTTTAATGGTGCTTTGGGAAACCTTCGTATGATTTTATTTGGTTGTGGGATGTGTGCCAGTTCTAGAAGAGAAGAAAGTTGATGGGGAAGGCAATTCCAGGCTCCAGCAGAGGCTATGGTCATTTGGGAAAAAACAAAATAGCAGGGTGTTTTAGGATGAAGAAAAGGTTAGCAAGGTTGTTCTTGAGCTAGTTAAGTTCTGAGTGGTGAGTTGGTGAGAGACAAGGAAAGTATTTAAAGATTTCAGATGTGTATTTCCTCGATGATTGGAAGGCAGTATGTTAGGGGGTGGGACAAAGTAGGGTGTGTTGAAAGATGGTCAACTTGCCCATTGGTAGTTGGAAGGTCATTTTCATTTTTGTGGGGGACGGGGTCGGGCGGCAAGATCACAAAGATAGAAGTCGACCAGAAAGACATAAGTTGTTCGATTTGATGCAAGAGTCTTCTAGACATGTGAGAAGTGTGACCGAGTTGGTGGACAAGTTAGACGGGTATTGATCAGGAAAGTTTATTTGTAAATACTCTCTCTTCTGTTTGGGGAATTGATTTTGTGAGAGAGTTTTTATGTACATACCATATTTCTAACCATGTAAACCTCATATTTTTGTTTCTCAATTTGTACGTGTCATCCTTATATTTTTGCTTCTTGCCAATGAAATTTTTGTTGCTGTTATTCAACAAGAAGTTATTATGGTCGTCAGTATATGGTTTGACTTGTAAAATAATTTTGAACTGTAAGTAGTTGATCTATCCGATGGCTTGGCTTAGGCCCCAACATAGTTGGGACTAGGCTTTGATGATGATGATGGAACAGTAGTTGATCTATTTTTGTTTAACTCGTTAATCTCTATAGGATTAAACTCTCTCTCTCTCTCTCTCTCTACTTGTTTTGGAGTTGCCTCTCTATTTTGTTCATTCATAGTGATTCTTTTTTAGTTTGCTTCTTTTATATGATTTTTCTTTATAATGAATTTCTTCCTTTCCCTGAAGAAATTTCCTTTTCTGATGATCTGTTATTAGCTGGATTTTTGTAGGATGGTTGCTGCATCTTTCTGAATAATTTCACTTTGACGTGACCCTAACAGTTAAAAGCATTGTTTTGTGCAGTTGAATTGAAAAAGCAAAGCTCATGCCAAGTTCAACTTGTCAACAACTCGGAACAGTATGTTGGTTTCAAGGTGGAGATTCTCCATTTAGATTATCATGCTATGATACACCTCTTATTTTGGAAAAGATGAAGATGCTAGGCTGTTTGTTTCCAGGTTTAAAACTCTGAATCGAGGGGTGACTCGACCCCAGTTGATTTGAGTCGAGTTGGCCGAGTAGCACCATTTGGCCCCTAGAGTGTAGAATTTTTGAAGATATTGAAAAATGTGAGAAAGCGTATAAAAAATTGAAACATAGTCATATAATTATAGAATGTTAAGAATCATTTTTTTTTTTTGTTAATATGAATGAGTTTAGATATAATTAGGTGTTGCCATTTGTTTTCCACCCCATGGGATAAACTGTGCGTCTCATCTTTGAATATTTAGATCTTCCACAAAATCTGGTTTAATCTTCCAAAATTAGTGTAAAAGGTCCCAAAAGTCTTCAAAACTTCTTCCAATAGGAAACTATGGAAAAAAATATGCGTTTCATCCTTTTTCTTTATATAGGTAAGTGAATTGGTGAGGAGGGAGACTGGGAGGGTGACTTTCCGTACATGACGAGTCCACGTCGGCTTGGATGATTTTCAAAACCATGGCTTGTTTTTCGTATTCTTATTCATAAATAAAGTATTCGTTGCATATAATTTTTTTAAGTTATCCTTAATAAAAGTTGGTGAGTTACTCACATCCTTGACTTACATGTGTTGTTCTAAAAATAGAAATTGTATTGCAAATTGTTTAAAGGGATGAATTGAAGTGTTTATCATCAATCGTATGGCAAATCATAGGTTTTTAATTTTTTTTCTTATAAAAATTGTAAAAAGAAGTTATCTGTAATTGATCCATTTTTCATCCATAACAGCATGATTACAATGACAAGATTAGGATATAATCTTACCAAGAAAGCCGGGACATATACTAATATATCAGACATGATTTGTGTTAATAGTTATATAGTTTAAGATATCAGCATTATTGTGAAAAATAAATAAATTGTGTTAATCTTTTTTGTTCACTTTGAATATAAAACTAAATGTAACATCTAAATAATCAATGTTGCATTGTTAGGATGTCTCTTGAAGTTAAAATAGTGCCCATGAAGAGGATAAAATAGAAAAAAATATAAGAAAAATAAACATAGGAAATAATCCTATACATATAGTTGAACGCTGTAGTCATATGTTTGTTCCTTATTAATCTCTAAAACCTCCTTAAAATTGCAAAAGTTGTCAAGATGTTTCGCTAAATACTATATAACCTTTTAAAAATAGAAATTTTAACAAACAAGAATAGAAAAAAAGTTGAAAAAAAACCTAATATTAACCTCTTTCCCATTCTCACTTAGACGAATTGCTTGAATCGTAAGCTTCGATAAAATAAGTATCAAATACTAAGATTCACACATGAATTGTAAGATTCACTTGTAAATGAGATTTTTTGTATGGATACAATTTTTGTTCCTTGGGATTCTATACTAATTGTAGGATATGGGATACAAATTGTAGGGTTTTGACAACAATGCTTGCATGTAAGATATTGAATTAATGAAGTCAACCTATACATGTAACACTTCTCCCGTCGTAGTTGCTTATTGGATATGGAACTTCTCCCATGGAAACTTGATCTTTACTCTTAGCTCTGTTATGGCTAGAAAGCTTCAGTAGGATGGCTCATCTATTTATTCCTTATCTAGTTATAGACTAAATGCTATAGTCTTTATGTTTAGGGAAACATGGATATGATTATAAATACCATATTGGCAGGTTAAGACTACGTCTCCAAAGAGATATTGTGTACGCCCAAACACCGGTGTGATCTTACCAAAGTCAACTTGTGACTTTATAGGTATTTGCTTCTCTTTACTGTGTTATGAGTTATGACAGAAGTTTGTAGTCATGAGTTTGTTGCACAATGTCAACCATTTTCTCCCACTGTTCAAAACTTGCCCGTGTATGTTTTTTTTTTTTTTTTTTTTTCTCTTTCACTTGAGAAGAAATGAGATTGAACATGTAGAAGCTTTTCTGACCCTTTATTAAAATTAAAAAAGGAATAGAAAACCATAGCTTAGGCAACCTATTTTCCTCCGGAAGCATCTCTTGAAATTTCATTTTGAAAACCATTTTGCATTAGGTTAACAGAATTGCAAAATTCCTGGACTACATTTTCATTGAAAGCTGAAATGCAAGTTCCCATCAGTGTAAACTCATATTTCTAGTACTTTATACTTAGGGCCTGTTTGGACGTATGGTGAATTGAAGTATGGTGAAGTGAAGCTTCAAATCAAGAGAGAATAAAATATAAGGTGTTATGATGGTGTTTTTTTTTAGTTGTTTGGTATGAAATCTTTTTGACTTTTTGTATAGAAAAGTGGAGTATTTTTGTCTTTTAGTGGAGAAAGGAGGTTGCTTTTTTTACTTTTTTTTGAAAAATTCGGAGGGGATTTTGATCAAGGGAGAATAAAATATAAGGTGTTATGATGATGTTTTGTTTTTAGTTGTTTGGTATGAAATCTTTTTGACTTTTTGTATAGAAAAGTGGAGTATTTTTGTCTTTTAGTGGAGAAAGGAGGTTGCTTTTTTGACTTTTTTTTTATAAAATTCGGAGGGAATTTTGAAACAATGTACTTTTGATATAACCCATTGTCATTTCTTGTCTAGATTCACTTTACTTTACTTTAACTAGTTAATTGCCAAACACGTCCTTAGGAATAAAATTCAACAAAAAACAGATGGAAAACAGGCCCTCGAGGTACTGTGGAAGTGGTAAGAAGTCCTGGAACACAAAGAAATCGAAATGTTAGAAACAACTGAAAAACACAAGGACAATTTCATGGTTGCCAGGCATGGAACTTGCATTGCCTTTCTTTTGGGAAATAGAGCCCGTACCTAGAAATATGTCACTGCAAGCAATGCATACTGTGGTGCTTTCCAAATAATGTGGTTTTCTTCTTCTTCTTCTTCTTCTTCTTTTTCTTTTTCTTTTTTTTCCTACTTGAAACTCAGCAACTGCATGCATTTTCTTCAATTGATTCCCCCTTGCTTTTAATTTCTATGTAGTTACCATGCAAGCTCAACGGGGCGCTCCTCCTGATATGCAATGCAAAGATAAGTTTCTGATTCAAAGCACAGTTGTTCCCTTTGGGAGTACCTCAGAGGACATTACACCAAACCTTGTAAGTGTTTGACACAGCAGTTGGTTGAGACTGTTCCCTATGGTGGCTCACGTATTTTGGCTTGACTGCTCACCAAAGAAAATGGCCTTTTTCGCTTGACAGTTTTCCAAAGAAAATGGCAGATACATTGAAGAGAACAAATTGAAAGTGGTCCTTGTTAGTCCACCACATTCTCCAGTTTTGCTTCCCATTAATGGGTCTTTGAAGCAGGAGCCAGCTAACGAACCTTCAAATTTGAAAGATCAACTATCAAATGGAGTTGAAAACCTCCCCCCCTCTCATGTTGTTGTAAGAGAAACATTTCTGTATTATATTTTGATGTTAGCAGCACGGAACATATTCACATTGCGTTAATTTAGTTCTTATTCAGTAATATTTTTTGCAGTTTCATTTGTCTATAGAACTCCTGAATGCTGTCCTTCTGAAGAATATTGAGAACTTTGTTGAGAATGCATTTTTATGTTATTCTTACTTCGGCGGTCATGAATTTGTTGGCATTTTCACTTTAAATTGATGAATCGACATACCTTGTTATCCGACTGAGTCAATCCCCAATTCCTATGGTCATTTTTCCCAAGTGGCCTTTACTTCATTCATTTTCATCATATTTATTTTCAATCAGTTGCATTATACATTTTATCAATGAAGATTTTTTTTTTCTCACAATTAGGAATACAGTTCATTTCTGAGTTCAGATTTCTAGTTTTCATTGTAAAAAATTCCATATTAAAGATATTCATATGAATTCATATCCTCATTTCATGACAGGCATCCAAGGATTTTGAGACTGCGAAGGATTTTGAGGTTGCAAAGGATTTTGAGGCTGCAAAGGATTTGACTGTGAAGGATTTTGAAGTTTCAAAGGATTTTGAGGCTGCAAAGGATTTGACTGGGAAGGATTTTGAGGTTGCAAAGGATTTTGCAGTAGCAAAAGATGTTGAGGAGTTGAAGTCAAAGCTAAAAGATTTGGAATTGAAACTAAATGAGGTCAGTCAGTCAGTCATTTTCTTGGAACAAAATTAGCATGTCAGCAAACTTAGTTTTAGAGATTATAAGTTTATAACTCAAGTTAGCTTTGGGTGAAGGATATGTGTTCTCTCATCTCTTCTATTAAGAAAGCACAGGGGTAAACTGATGAAAGGCAGTATTAAAAATGCGGCTGATATTTTGAAATTATCACAATACTATCAGTGGGTCGGTGGCCTTTTTTTCCCCAAAATTATAATTTCCTTAATACAGAACTTATTCAAAGAATAACAGCAAACCCCCAAAATTTTTATTTAACACGACCTATTATTCTATTTTGTGAAGACATTCAAAAATTTGAAGATATTGCTTATAATCCCAAGAGCAGGACGTTTGAGTTTTAATGATGGCGAAAAGAAATTACCGGGCATCTTTGAATTCTGTATTTTCAAGTGTTGGACTGGATTAGTAGTAATGTGACCTCAACCTTATCCTTAACAGTAAAAACAGAATTGAGGCAAGAAAGCTAGTGAGCCTGTCTCCTAGATGACCTGATATGTTTTGTGGCCTGTGCCGTGGTCAGTTCCAGGTTTGGGTCCTCTGGTTTGATCAGTGATTAGATTGGATGTAGGTTGACCTGGGTTGACCTTGATCTGACCAATTACTGCACGTTTGTACTTGTACTATACTAATAATATCGACATGGTGTTGGTTGACCAATCACCCAGCTTGGGATCTGTGTTAGGGTTCCATTGGTTTTGGATCAGATCTTGATTAGGTTGGCTGTGGGTTGACTTTGATCTGACCAACTACCACACGTTTATAATCATGCTAATTATAAAACTGAGAGATGGTGTTGGGACCCAATCATTCAGCTCCAGATCTGTGTTGGGGTTCCATTGGATTTGTATCAGATCTAGGTCCTTAGATCCATTTAATAATCTGCTCAAATCACAGGTGGCTATAATCTGTTTTTTTTTTTTTTTTTTTTTTTTTGTGTGTGTGTGTGTGTGAGTCTGGTGGCTAAAGTTTTTACTTGCCCTCTAGAAGTCCAAGTGCATTTTCCTTGTTTCTTTTTTTCTTCCCCATTTCCTCCTTAAATCGAACTCTTGAATAAAGGAAAAGAGCGAAAAAATTAATAAGATAATAGATAAACTTAATTTGGAAGTTCTACCTGAAGATTGTCCAAAGAAAGGGGCATTGTGCATCTTCCAAGCTGGAATGCATTTGGCAGCTGGTACTTCTTGCCAGTATATTCAAACTGGCATCTCAAACTCGAGCTCAACTGACTTATGCAGGGAACAAGAGACCTCCAAGCCAGAGTCCTTGTTTATACATTACAAGTGCGGTACTTCTACTTGTATAAAGTATCAACTATTAACCAATACTTTTGTTGTAACTTTAACATGGTATAGAAAAATTTTGCAGGCTGAGAAAACTATTACGAGGCTGAGGGACGAGAGGAGCTCCACCATTCAAGAGAGGGATATGTTAAAACAAGAACAAGTAAGTGTTCCATTTAGATCAGCCTTTAGAACCTGCAAACATTCAACAAATTAAGTATACCATTTTATGTCTTTCTGGTGACATGAACTCCTTGATTTCTTTGAAACTGCCTCCAATTACCCCCACTTGACCATATATATATATATATAGCCCAATTGACTATCGCTACAGAGCTTATTTTGGTAGGTACATAAATTTGAAGGTTGCTGGTTCTGGTTGTACATTTGTGTCTAAGAGGAGGAATCATCTGTCCTGTACCTAATGTACACTTTGTTCATTGCTGAGCCTCCCAGTTGCACACATCCACGATTCATGGTTCTGTTATCCAAACTGTTAATTGATGTGTCACAGAATATTCAGATTGGAAGATTCTCATTCTTCAATTAGTGGTCATGAATAGACGGTTTAGCATATGATAAAATTGTTGATTGAAGAAGCCAAATAATGGATGGCTATGATCTTCTAGTTGACTGGCTTTTTATATGTCCCCCATCCCCCATCTTTCTGCAGGAGCAACAGTTTGGATCCGGGGACCATAGTATAGAACTGGGGAGGTCCAGTTAAATGTGCTTCTTTGTGGATATTATTTTTTTCCTCTCTTTATATTGAGTGGTGACTCTCTATCTGTCTTTCAATTCTGCCCTTCATTCGAGTAGCTTTTTGTTCGCCAAATTGCTGGAAGCTTATGCTGTTTTCAATCCGATCGTAGATATTATGACAGTCATACCTGTGCTCTTTTTTTCTCTTAGCCTTTGTTTGGCAAGCTGCTGCCTTTGGGTAGGCCTTGCTATTTTTGGTTTTGGTTGAGGGGAGATCAGTACATGGTCCCCAAAACCCAGGACCTAACTACCAAATAGTAGTTGCTTAACCAGTTGGTTAGTTGCATGCTATTTGCTTCTTGGTTTTTTTTTATTTCTAAATTATCTCTTTATTTAAAAACCAGTATTCATGGTTCGTGTAATGATGGTTCTGGTTGGGTGTTTCTATAATTTTGAATTTTGATCCCTATGGTATTTTTCATTTCATGATGACCATTGTCTCTTGCTTTCAAATCTTACCTTTTCTTTTTCTGGGATAAATGACTGGTTGATATAATATCTCTCTCTCTCTCTCTCTCTCTCATGCCTTCTTATGCTTCCTTTATTTTTTCTAATTTCTCTTTGGGTGATCATTTATATTTTGATTGAGGGAAGACCACCAATACATGGTTCCTTGCAGACACAATACCAGTCTGAACTCCTCTGATGGTGACTGCCTAATTAGTGCCTAATTGCACTGATGACTTTTTGGTTGGTTCTGTTTTTATTTTTTTATTCATTATTCCATTATACTAGTATGATATGTTCATTTCAATATTTTGCTCCTAATGTGGATGCTTTCTGGTTGGCTATTGCCATTTTTAAGTTTTAATTCTAATTTTGTTTTTCTTATCGCTTGTTTTGAATTTTCACAGTTTTGATCTCAAATAGATGATTGTTTGGGAGATATTTGTGTTCGCTGCATAAGCTTCTTCCTGACCTTAAATCGTCTCATCATGGTTTTTTTCTTTCCAGGCATTGGCGAAGATGAAGAGCAGTGTTAGGAAAGTTCAGGTGGGCTTTCCCTTCCTTTTTGTCTGTTTCGTCGCCATCATCAGCCTTGCACTGGGATACATGTTGAGAGCATAAAAACTCAAGCTGAAATTTAGGAATAAGTAGACCTCGAGTCTTTGTAATTAGAATCTGCGGTAACAGTAGTTTAGAATGAAACACCCTTCTTATCTCTAAGACTAATTTAATACAAGATGTCTGTTTGTCTTGTACTCTAATGATTTCACACCAGACTAGCAAGGTGTGCATGTAAAGGAAGGAAGCTGTTTGTTCGAAATAAAGTATAGAAATAAAGTGAAAACCTGACCTGAAATTTACGGTACAAGTTAAGAAATAAATGCAGCAAAAGGATCACAATGAAACGAAACTGGGGGATAATTGTAGTATTCCATTTATTCCATCCACAATAAGGCCAATCTGGGCAACTCTCCGAGTTCCTGTAACATGGGCACCATTCTCACATAGTCAAGGATTGCAGATGTAGATATCCTGTAATAGAGTCCTCATCTGTATCATTGGAACTTGATAGCTCTGCACTCAGTTTTCTGTTTACTCTTTACTTGGTAGCGAGGGTGATTGAGGGGTTAAAAAAGAAGCGACCGTCATAGTACACTGGTAACTCGGTCGATCGTAGTGTGCGTGTCCTGGTTTATGTTTTGTTGAGTTACCCGCACTTGGTTTACGATCCAACCATCCATATTTGTACAATTCCCATTTCAGTACTATGAGTAGTCAAAGACTGCTAATTTAGGTCTCAGGTCTTGATTTTCTGATGGCTATACCATTTTTTCTCATCTGTTGATTTGTGTTTTTCATCATGGGAGTGGAGAAATCAGAAACATTGAGGCAGAGATGCTAAGGGGTTGTTTGGATGAGGGGAAACTAAGTGGGAAAAACTATGTACAGAATAAATTCCAATTGTGGATGTATTCTCGTCCATTTTCTGATAGTTAATTTTCCTCATTCAGTGGAGAGAACAGGTGGATAGAAACTGTTCGAGATATTGTTCACAGTACCATTTTTCATCTGGGGACAGTTTTTTTCCACCTCCATTTTCTTCACCTGAATGTGACTTTCTTTCCAATGCCTTTCAAAGTGGGATACAAAATTTTTATCTCTGGTTCTGAGTCTTATCAATGATCAGGTACTTGGGTTTGCACATTGCATTCCCCTTCTGCTTAATAGCGTGGTTGTAAGATTAAGTTTGGGAGATGCCCATGGTCAGTAATTGGAAGTTGAACTGAATCTGATCTGTTTCAAATCTAGATATTCTGAAAATAATTGGAGATTCCATTTCGAAACCCGGATTAGATTTGCAATGGATTTGGATTCAGGACCCATACTAATCAATCAGCTCTTGATACATCCTGTATCTGACTTGTGTCCAGCCTACTTTGATTTGGGCTGTTTATCTTATCATCTGGACGTGACTCGCCAAAGCACAATATATGTGGTTATTGCCTCTTTCCAATTAATTGGCCAGAGAAAGAGGTTGCTAAAAGCCAAACTGCCTGTAATTATTCTTCTGATACCTTCAATAGCATGACTTGAAACTTTACAGAAAGTTTAGATGCTAAGAGAATGCATTAAGAAAAAAATTGCCTGCATTTGAAATTTGAACTGTCGACTACTTTTGTTATCTTTCTTCTTTCCCTGCCTATTTTTCTCACATGATTGAACCATTCATAGGGTCTGTTTGTTTCGTGTAATTAGATTACTAAGAGCTCTAGGACTTCGATTTTTCAAAGTGGTTAAAAATAAAGAATGAAAAGTGAATATAAAAACATGATCATATAGGGCCTCGTTTGTTTGTTGGCATAAAAGAGATAGGAACTCATGCAATTAAGTTATTAAAAATGAAGATAGAAGGTGAACACATGCAAAAAAATGATACCAACTATCATTGTAATAGCCTCTCCTTCTATGATGCCCAGATACGGCATGGACATGCCATAGACATGGCAGGGACACGGATTTTACACATCAAAAGTGAAGTATCGGATACGATACGACACGATACGATACGTTGCTCTATTTTGAAGTATCCGTGCATTATAGCTTCCCTTAAATAAAAAGTGAATAGAAGGAAGAAAGATTGGAATTGAATACACCAGCTATCATCGTAATAATTGAAATCATACGAAAGTCAAGGTCCCATTTACGCTACTACACTACCCTGTATCCTTCATCGTCGTTCACCTCATCATTCACACTTTACCTCTTAAATCCTTTTTAAGAACTCATTTGACCATGAATTCCTATGTATTCAATTTTTTATGTATTATATGTAAACAATCTGGCTCGTATATATATCTAATAAGGAAGTAAAACTGGTGGAGTTTGAATCCAATGGGGCCTATCTAGGCCCAAACTTGAATTTACTAAGAGAGAGCCCTTGCTTATGATAGAACCTTCACCCCATCCAATGTTTATGTTCCAGGACGTGTGTGTCCATTCCTGAATTTAAATGAAAGGACTCAAACCTGGACTCACTAAAAAATAATTATTTCTTATTATAACAGATAAGGTTATTTTTCATATCAATGCCACTTTTTGGTACTTTACTAATATAGTAAAAGTAACGTAAAGCCTCAATTTTTCAGACGAAATGTCACATCAAAAGCATTTTAATTAAAAACTCCCTCTATCTAAAAAAAAAAAAGTAAAAAAGAAACTACCTTTATCTACTGAAATAAAAAAAAACTCCACTTTCCTATATAAAAAGTAAAAAAAAGATTCCATAATAAATAACTAAAAATAAAATACCATCATAATCCGCTTATATATTATTCTTTCTTCAAAATCAACTTTACTTCACTTGATTATATCAGTATGGTTGTCAAACTGGCCATAGGGGTAATTCAGTCATTTCCTAGGTGATGATATAAGGTCAGTTGTTGGGTAGCTAGTAGTTAACCTCAAGAAGGAAAACAGAAAGATCTGAAAATATGACAGTTATGACAGTTTCTCTTCTAGAGCCCATAAAAAGCCCTTCAACACCTTTTCCTCTTCCTCCTCTCCAAACATCCAAACCCCATCATCATCATCACATTCATTATCAGCACCGCCACTATAGATCTATCTCCACCATCCTCCATCAAAATTCCAATCTCAGCTTCCACCAGCTCAAGCAAATCCAAGCACAGCTCTACCACAGATCCCTCCACCACCACCACATCCTCATCACCAAACTCCTCTCCCTATTCGCCTCCTCTGGCGCTGTCGATTATGCCGCCCGCCTCTTCGCCTCCCTTCCTAACCCCGACCTCGTCCTCTGTAACTCCATGCTCAAGGCCTACACCCACCACTCCCTCTTCCTCCCTGCCGCTTTCCTCTTCGTCCAACTCCTCGAAATTGGCTTCTTGCCCGACCATTATACCCTCCCTTATGCCCTCAAGGCCTGCGCTGGCCTCCCTAATTCCTGCCTTGGGCGTCAGGTTCACGCCATTGTCGTGAAGGATAGAACCCTATGTGATCACCAGTTTGTCTTGAACTCGCTCATCGATATGTACTTCAAGTGCGGGGAGAGCGAGTTTGCAATGAGAGTTTTTCGGATGATGGGGGAGCCCAATTCGACTTCTTGGAATATAATGGTTTCAGGTTTGTTGAGTGTGGGGAACTTGGAGGCCGCGAAGGAGACGTTTGATGAAATGCCTGATAGAGATGTTGTTTCGTGGAATACTTTGATAAGTGCTTTTGCAAAGGGAGGGCAGTTGGATGTTGCTAGGAGGCTGTTTGACGAAATGCTGGAGCGGAATTTAGTCTCGTGGAATGCTCTTATTGCAGGGTTCGCTCAGAATGACCGCAATGATGAGGCGTTGGCAATCTTCTCTCAGATGTTGGAGTCTGGTGTGGTGCCCGATAATGTTACAATCTTGTCGGTTGTTTCAGCTGCTAGTGGGGCTCGCTCACCAGATTGCGGTGTGGTCGATCGGATTCTCAGTTTTGCGAGGTCTACACGTTCTGTCTCGGTGTCGACAGCAGTTTTGAATCTTTATGCTAAATTTGGGAGAGTCGATGATGCTCGTAAAATATTTGATGAGATTCCGGAGAAAGATGTGGTGACATGGAATGCAATGATAGGAGGATATTCTCAAAATCAAAGGCCTATTGAGGCAATCGAATTATTTCGTCGGATGCAAGATCAGTATGGATCCAAAGTTAAACCCGATGGGGTGACCATGGTTAGTTTGATTACATCATGTTCCCAGATGGGTGCATTGGGTTTGGGAGAATGGGTTCATGCTTACATTGAGAAGAATGGGATAGAGTTGGATGTTTTCTTGGTGACTGCTCTTATTGATATGTATGCTAAATGCGGGGATTTGAAACGCTCTGAGCTATTGTTTTGGGGGATGTCCGAAAAGGACTTGACTTCTTGGAATGCAATGATAAAAGCATTGGCTGTTCATGGGAAAGGAAACGAGGCTCTCAAGATTTTTTCTTTGATGGAAACAAGTGGGCTAATGCCCAACTATGTAACTTTTGTGGGGTTGCTTAGTGCCTGTAGCCATGGGGGCTTGGTGGATGAAGGTTTGGAGCTATTTCATTCAATGCAAAGTCGATATAATATCGTTCCAAGGATTGAGCACTATGGCTGCGTTGTAGATCTACTTGGTCGGGCAGGACGATTAGCTGAAGCTTATGAGTTTATCAAGAACATGCCAATTGAGCCTGATGTGGTTGCCTGGGGTGCATTGCTTGGTGCCTCCAGGTCCCATCAAAATGTTGAATTAGCTGAAGAAGCTGCTCATCGGCTTGTCGAGTTGGAACCTAGGCATGATGGGAATTACGTGCTTCTGTCGAATGTGTATGCATCGGTGGGGAAATGGGGCGAAGTTGCAAAGGTGAGGGCACGGATGAAGGCCCGACATGTGGAGAAAACACCAGGGTGTAGTGCGGTTGAGTTGGGAGGTGTTGTCTATGAGTTCAGTGCGGGGGATAGGTCGCATCCACTAGCAACAGAGATTTATGCTGCTTGGGATGAGCTTGTAGAGCGGCTCAAGCCGATGGGCTATGAGCCAAACACTGGAGCCTTGCTGAGGAACTTAGATGAAGAGGATAAGGAGGAAGCTTTGTATCGTCATAGTGAGAAGTTGGCATTGTCGTTCTCCCTTATCCGTTCAACAGATGTGTCACCAATCAGAATTGTGAAGAACCTGCGTATATGTAGTGATTGCCACAGAGCCATGGAGCTGGTGTCTAAGCTTGAAGGGAGAGAAATAATCATCAGGGATAGGAATCGCTTCCACCATTTCATTGGCGGGCATTGTTCTTGTGGGGGTTACTGGTAAGATGGGACAAGGCCCCAATCTGAGGGATGAGGTTATTTTGGCCATTTTAGAAAACAAGCGATTTTTTGCTCAAGCACTGGATTACAGAGTCTACTATTTCAAGCTGATGACTATGTAAGTGCTTTGATGATATCATAATTTATGTTGTTCCAACCTTGACCTGTCAGAAGCTTACTAGCCAGCGAAGAAGTCTTCGGGTCATCACGGAAGCATAAGAGTGCTCCAGACGAGAGGCTGAATCTTGTACATTCTCTATGGAGGAGTAGATGCCTAGCCCATTGTATTTAAGGTTAGTGTACAATTATTAATATGCATTATATATGATAGAGAAATGATCTCATGCTGTTGGCTGCATCTAAGTTTTAATAACTTTCTTCAACCTGCATCATGCCCACATTTGCTTGATTCAAGCCTTTCAAATCACATGCCCCCCTGGTGTTTTGTGTCTGCCTCAAATCACTCCAATTACAGTGATATATACTGGTTGGATTGCACAAAAAATGACTCTTATTTATTTTACACATTCATGAACCTAATGGTGCATTTTGTTCGAAAAAAAATGCATCCTTATATGGACATATCCAACATCGTAGTATATGATTATTTGCCCTGAAAAGAGAAACAGATCAAAGCTGAAACTGGCATCTTTTGGTCTCAATGGCACATAAGGAGGCTCATAGGCGGACTTGTGATTGAGTGGCTTGATTACAGTATATGGAAACAGTTTTCTTTGGAATAAAATATGAATTCACATTCATCCATATACATGACAGTCGGACTATCAGAGCCACAAGCTGGGCTTTGCTCACATTCAAATTAGTCACACTCAACCTCAGCTCAAGCTTGATGAGCTTAGCTTGAAAAACTAATGAGCCAAAACTAGGCCAGCTGGTTCCCTGCTTATCTTTAAAGTTAAATAGCTTATTTAAAGTTTGCATCAAGGTTAAACTTAACCTCTACTTAGATTTGACTTAATGTACTATTTTCAATATTGGTATGTATCAGTGTGAAAAATATTGGTGACAATATGAACTTATTGTGATATCTTGATGATTTTTCAAAACTTTGAAATAATATCAAGATAAACTCGATCGTTGTTGAAGCCTTATTCCATCTATCTAGGCCAGGCTTTTGAGTTCTACTTTTCCACTCAACCCTATTTACACAATTTCACAATCCATCATGTCCTTCCTCACTACTACATTTAAGGTCTTTAATGGTCTTCCGCTCTTTCTAGTTCCTTGAACTTATAATCACTCAATATGTTTTACAAGATCTGTTTCAGTCTTCTATATAGGTGCCCAAACCTTTCCAAATGATTTATCAATTTCCTCTTCTATTGAAGTTATGTGGAAGGTTCCTCTTACACACTAATTTCTAGTATTTTCTTTCTTGTAACTCTGCAAATCCCTCACAATGCATGTATCTCCATAACATTTGCTTCTACCACTCTTTTCTTTGTTGCCTACTCATGCAGGCTAGCAGGTCTTCTGTCATCTTGTGAAGATTACCTTTTAATTGAAGTGGCACTTAACATTCACATGACAATTCACTAGCTTGCCTCCACTTTGCCCATGTCACATTGGTATATTTTTTTGGCTATATCCAACTTAAATCCTCCATTCGCTCTTTAGTTGCTTCTAGATATTGAAACCTATCACTCTGGCGCAACTTTCATATCCATTCATTTCCTTTCATCTTCTAATTTTCAACTTGTTTGACTCTAAAGCAACCTTAAAAGTCTACTTAAATTTTCTTTAAAAAAAATTGGAGGGAACAAAAACTTTATGACTAGAATAGGAATTACAATGCCTCTTGGCTGAAATACAGATTCAGAGAATTTTAGTATCTCCATATCAAACACCTCTCCGAATAACAGAACCTGAGATATCTACAAATTCTTCGTAGAAGAAGACCATGAAATTTGACCATTGCCTGTGCTATTATATTTACCTTTGGATGTTGATGCAGCCAGATTCTGAAAAACCTGTATATTTCTTTGTAGCTATATGTACCAGGAAAACACAAACACCATACCATGACACTAAATGAAACCCTTTTTTGAAGTAAGAGAGATCCTTTGTGAAGTAAGAGCGTGCAGCATCCATAGAGGGGTTTATGCCATTGAAGTGGGTGCAATTCATCAGCTTCCAAAGGCTAAAAATGGAGATGAGAGGGTACTTCCTATGGTCCTCAACTCCCCTGGAAGAGAGAGTGGAAATTGCCTTTCCTTTCCAAGCTCCAAAACTTTTTCTGGAGATGCTTACATGACAGGTTGCCTACAACTCATAAGTTGGCATGTTGGATGAAAGGTCTCTCACCCCTATGCCTTTTGCATGTAGCAGAGGAGACAGTTACCTGCTTTTATGCCAATGTTATTTTACGTTTAGGGTTTGGCAACTTTTCCCTAGCACCATTGATAACCCCACTAGATACAACAACCTGTTGGAATGGTTCCTTATATGCAATTCTATGTAGAGGATCAAATTAGGAGTTCATTGTCTCCTGGTATATCTGGAAAACCTGAAATAACCTTCTTTTCCATAAACATCACCCCAGCCTGGCAGGTTAGAAATAAAGCCATTACTCACCAATTTCAATGGAACTTAACACAATTATATGCATCTCCAGGATCCTACGTGGGCTCCTCCACGGACAAATGGCTCCCTCCTCCTCCAGGATGGTTTGAGTTGAACTTTGACGGTTCCTTCAATCAAGCCTCAACTTCAGCTGGTATTTGAGGTATAATCAAAGATCCCCTAGGAAATATGTTCTCTGCATTTGCTGGTAGAGTCAAGGCTATGCACCCCCTAGAAGCTAAATTATTGGCTTTGGAGAAAGGGCTGGAAGTCTGCAAAGGATTGCAAATTTCATCTCTTCATATTGAGGGGGACAACCTTGTCCTAGATGCATTGGCCAAGTTGGATTTTCCAGTGACTCACACCTTTAATGCTGCCCTCCAAGAGCCTGCAACAAAATCTACTAGAGCCTTCTGTTATCATGTTGACCCAAACTCAGATTCGTCGCATATAGGATATATCTATTTTAATATCTGATGATTCAGACAACTTTACAGGGTGTAATGTAACCGGAATTGAAGCTTCAGCTTATAGATGCAACAGACCTCCATGATTACTGGTCTTAGGATGAGACTTTATAAAGACAAACAACAGACCTCCAGATTCCTAAGGCCCAAAATATGTTTATAAGTATATATGTACTTTTTTTTTTGGAAAGGTTGTAAATATGTAACTCTCCCATCTCCTACCCTCTTAAATCTCAAAAAGTATCACATGGTATATTTATTTTACTGTCAAGAGTCATACATCCATACGTTTCCCAATAATATGTCCTTCCGAAATCCCCTATGTTTCCCATTTCCTATAATATCTCTACAGCTTAACGTAATATATATCTCTCTCTTGAAAGGGAATCAGAGATTTGGCCTAATTGCCCATTATTGTAAAGGTGCTTATGGATCAGGCCGGCCCTGGTTGGACTAGGCTTGCTTTGGGTCGGGCATGGGGTTTATGTTATAATAGATGGGCCGTGCTCAATTTTCTTTTATTTGGACTCAGTGGTTGGGAGGTAGAATCCCCGCACGACCCAAATATGCATATAATTAAATGGGAGGGAGTAGTGATAGGGGGACTAAAACCCATGACCTCTCGTAGATGGTGATATGACCATAGAAGTTCAGCTTGCCTAGGACATGGTAAGAAACTCAATCTTTTCTTCAATAAGTCTCACATGGGTGGGGCTTAGGCTTCATCATTTTCATGTGGGCTAGGCACGGGCCAGACTGAGCTCTGGCCAGGCTTAGGCTCATTGTTTAGAAGTCGGGCGGTTTTGAATATTCCTCAGCCGAGCCCAACCTTGTCCATGAAAACCCATAGTTTTTTTTGTTATTCAGTTGCATGAGAACTATATCTATATGTATCTTTTTACATTTTTTTTAAAAAAGGAAGTGGTGATTTTGAAAATTTAGTATCTCTTGAATTAACCCTTGACTTAACTTCACTCGTAAAGTATGTTTACCAAATATGAAGAAGTTAGCGAGTGAGAAGTGAACAAGTAGAGCGGTGTCTACTCATGATTACATCCAATGGTTAAAAATCATTATCATCTCGGTTTTCAGGATCAGATCCTTACCTATGAAAATTGAGTATGACTCATGGGCCGGATAGTGAGGAGGAAATAGATGGGAAGAAGAGGAGGGAGAAGAGGAGGAAAATGCATAGGTATTCGGATGATGAAGATAACGGTCACCGTCTTCATAGGAAGAGTATAAAGGAGAAGAAGAGTAACCATGGGTATTCAGAGGATGATGGGCATCCCCGTCACACGAAGAGTAAGAAAGGGAAGAGGAACCATGTGGAATCGGAGGATGAGGATTATGGGCATCGCCGTCATAGGAAGAGTAGGAAGGACGGGAGGAGAACCCATGGGGATTCGGATGATGAGGATGATGGGCATAGCCATCACAGGAAGAGTAGGAAGGAGAAGAGGAGGAGGAGGAGGAGTCACTATTCTTCAGCTGATTAGGACAAGTCTGAAGAATCCGACCGCCATCATAAGCGGAAGGGCAGAAAAGCTGCATCACTTGTTAATTCTGGAAATAGTAGCTCGGATGATTCACAGGTAGGCAGAAGGAAGAAGCGGAGTGAAAAGAAGACCAGAACGCATTCCCATAAAGAAAAGACTTGAATTCATGGAGGGAAAGAAGATATTTGAAATGCAGCTTGTTTGTTTGCTATCTTGTTTGAGTATTATTCACTGATGATTACTCATTGAAATGTGCTGGAACTTGTTTGTTTGAGATATCTTTCTTAGTATTGTACTAGAACCATAACTACTTAATATTGATTTGCAATCTGTTTGTTGCATGTAATGAATTTTCTACTTCTTCATTTTTCAATCTTCACTTCAGGACCAGTGTTCCACCGGTTGGCTATATTTGTTGTCTTTTTTGTCGGTCTTGAAATGGTTCAAGATGCTACACAGCTCATATCAGAAGTGATTTGAGTGATATAATGTGCCAACAAATTACACCAGAGGGATTAGACTTCAGATAGGAAGATACCGCTGCCCCTCAAGAAATCGAGGATCCTGTGAGGGGTTGGAATGTAGCGCACTGGCCTAAGTGGAGTATAATGTTAACAGCAGCAAGGACTATGGCATCTGATATAAAGTTGCATTTTCTAATCGTTATTGCTTAAGTTAGCACTATGAATGTGAGAATGCTGATTACGTTTTCCTTGCATTCTCCTTTTCATCGTTATACTTGACAGGTTCTGAATTTAACTAGTGCTTTTAATCTTTCTGCACCTTGATAAGAGTATATTAGGAGGCTGTTCTCTAATTCTGGTTAGAAAAACAGTTCTGGGGTTGCGTGGCAGTTGGCACCCTTCCCATGGTGTTCTTTTCTGAGACTACTCAGGATGCATGTTCTTGAAGAGGAATTATAGGGATCATAATGCATCAGGATGGTCAAGATGTAGCCTGTAAAAGCTGTGCCTGTATTGCATCTGTTTAGAAACCGGCTACAGAAGTGCACTTCCAGTGTAGTAATTTTATGCCTGATTTGAGTATGTGAGTAGTGAATCCCCTCTCTTGTAATTCATTTTATTTGAGAAAATGAAAGACTCTAGTCTTTCAAAGGATTTTTTTTAAGCATGATTGTTAAGAGGCCTTTTTAACACCCAAGATGTAATCTTCCAACAAAATCAAACCAATGAAATTCCGCGGAAAGTCGTCGGCGAGCGGGTAGAATGAGTGGTAGACTCTCCCCTTCAGCATCATGCTAGTGGTGATGCAACCATTCCTCATGTGCAAGAGAATGAACCTGATGAACAAGATGAAGAGCTAGAAGAATCATCATATGCTAGTGACGATGGTGGTGATCATGTCCATGATGATAAAAAAAATCATGTCAACTTATAAATGCTGAATCAGCTATAGTTGATGAGTTGAAAAGAAGCTCAAGGTACCTAAACCTTCAACACGATGTCCTAACTTAGAATCTATAATGTCGACAGAAAGCTGTGAACCATAAAGCAAAATGAGTGGAAGAAAAGTATGCAAGAGGAACAGAATCTAAGTAAAATAACACCTCTAATTTGGTGGAAAAGGGCAAAGGGTAAAACACCTTTGAAGCCTTCAAAATTAGTATCTTTCTTAGTATGTTCTAGAACAAAAAAAATAGTTAATATTGTTTTGCCATCTTTGTGAATTTTTGGTTTTTTTATCTTTTTTTTTTTTCTATTTTTGGAACAAGTGTTCCACATGGTGGCTATAATTGGCATGTCTTAGTCCAGCTCATGGGGCCCACTTAGACACATGTCTATCAATGGAAGGAGGGCAGATGGAAATGTCTCCATATGAATTAGGAGAAACAAAAAAAATAAAAATAAAAATAGCCACACCAAATTATCTTAGCCGTTTATTTAACAACCTTGAAGTCTAATGGCGTCTTAACTGAAGATTTTTTGTTTTCTTTTGAGAAACGATACAATGGTGAGTGAAGGTTCAATGAGTGTAAAATTAATTCTACTTCCATATCATGGGATGATAAGAGTATCCAAGGGGACTAAACTGAGTTCTACTGTCGTATCATGGGATGAGAAGAGTATCCAATAAACTAAACCAACAAAAGGTAGGGCCCCAAAGTGTAAAATCAGAGAACATTCTCCCAAATTATCCTAGCCCTTGATTTAACAGACTTTTAACTTTAATGATCCTATAATCATAATTCTTTTTTAGACTAACATCATGGGAGCTTATGAGATGCTCTCATCAAAGGTGGGCCCAAATGGCCCCATAGAGCTGGACTACACAAGCAGTCTGCTTGTAGGAGAAAATTCTCAAGGAATTTGGGTCACCTAAAAAATTAAAATGATGAATCTCAAAGAGAAGAAAACCTTGTGCCAGTTATTGAAGCAAGTCTTGAGATTTTTGTTCCAAGAATGTTCTTGTGCTTCTAATCCTCTCACTAATTAGCCCAACAAAAAGTAATTGAGAAAACTAGACCTTAATAAAGAAAGTAAAAATTCATCTATTCCCATCTGTTATACCTCGGAATGAGTTGTTTTCAACTGCTGCTCAAGAATTTATCTGATCACACACTGCTGGTTCAGCTAAGTAAATCAACAGTTACATACAATCTCTTAAAAAAAGATCACTCTCATGTTCTATAGGGATTAGTTAATGGTATTCAGACTTCAGAGTCCCGTTGATTGCAATGGGGATCCCACAAAAAATTTACAACAATGGGTCCTATGAACTACTAGTCTTGAAACTACTTACTGATCCAATATCTGATTGATGGAGGAATCAGAAAAACAAACCCCGTTTTCATTTCCTACTACTTTGATTAAGTTGGACATGATGTCCCTTACTAATAAAACCTTGCACAACATTACTTAACCAATACAAATCCACAACTACTTCTGGATTTTATCACATGATGTAGAATTTGTTGGCAACCAGCCCAGTAGCAATTACCCCTCTAATGGTAAAATCTCTTAAGTTCTGCAAAACTTCCTCAATCATACAAATGTATGATCAGTCTGTCATACTTACCGACATCCGCCTGAAATAAATCTAGGCGCATGGACTAGAGGCCTTAATAAAAAATCCTATGGATTAGAGGCCTTAAACGACAATATTAAGAGACCTCCGGCGAATTTTCCCTTTTATTTTATGCCAGGTTGTTGCGAGGGTTTTTGTATTTTTATATTTGGTGAGGGTAGCTCTATGTTTAATTCTTTCATAGTTGTCCTCTAGAAGATTTAGTAGATTGCTTGGTAGTTGAGCTGCTTGTATGAATTGTGCTAGTAGGGAATGCAGTTTTTAAATTGCCAAGTCAGGCCATCAAATGTCCAGTTGCTCTAAACAGAACTCAAAAGTCACAGCTGTGGATGGAAGGATGATTTTGATGATGCAAAGTGATTTATCTACCAACAGGTAGAGCAATCAGATCCTAAATTGCTGCTCTGCAATATGCTGACAACTTCACTAAAGAAGACTTGAGAGCAACTGTCAATTTGGTTTTGGTAAGAGTGCCTGAGGGCTGTCATCCCCAGAATTAGCACATTTAATTATTGGTGTAAGCCTCAATTTTCCATCCAAATGAGCAAAAGTGCTAGCACCAGATTTTCATTTCATCATCATTTCACATAGTTGTTAGTCCTCATGTATGCAGTTTGTTGTTTATAAACCCACCAAAGGGCCAGCTGCTCCTTACAGCCCTTCAAATAGGAGTTGCAATTGTGAAGGAATTTAATTTAGAAATAAAAATCCAAAAACTTACTCTTAAAGTTATTCGAACTTACAAAGAAGCTCTTTATCATCAAGGATTCATCATATTGGAAGAAGAACAAAAAACCCCACATCCCCTCTTCTGAAACAATTAGATTGGGGAGAATGACCAAAACAAGAAGTCAAGATTACTTAAATTATTCAGACAAGTAAGATCCCTTTGATCATCAAAAACTTAGTCCGGGGTGGCAGTGCCTTGGTTGAGCTCTGCAAATCTCAGTCCAACACGCATGGAATGCTTTAGGAACTTCTCAGCACAGCGGCGGACACATGTCTCCTCTTGCTTGTCTAGCGACTTACGCCGGAATGTGTCCACACAGTCGGAAAAGCATCTCTCTACCAGTGAATTGTACATCCTCAGACTACAGTTCAGCAAAAAAATAATCAATAAAAGAAAAAAAAATTGAATCTTTTTTACTTCTCCAAAAAAAAGATGATTCTGTAAAATGCCACAAAACAAATTTACAAGAACGGCATGTCACTAGATAAATTTGTCTACATCAACACCATTAATAAAATAGAAGTCCCTGAACATATTTGGAGAAAGAAAGATGTCTCATACAAGCACTTGCAGATATATGGAAGCAAAACTTTTATGCATGGTCCCAAGTAGTTAAGGATAAATCTATGCCATGCATTTTCTTGGGTAATGCAAATAAAGAATTTGGCGACAGTTGTGGAATTGTGATGATGAGAATGTTTATATAAGTTGAAATTTAGTCTTCTGAGAAGATCAAATCATTGAAGACTTTAATGAATTGTGATGATGAGAATGTTTATATAAGTCGAAATTTAGTCTTCTGAGAAGATCAAATCACTGAAGATTTTAATGAGTCTATATGGCGGAAAGTTGTTTGAGTGGGTAGAGTTCCCCATGAGCATCGTATGATGGCAAGCAACTATTCCTCATGGGATAACAGAATAAAAATGATGAACAAAATGAAAAGCTAGAAAAACCACATGGTAATGATAATGTTGATAATGCGATAATCATGTACATGATAAAAATTATGGCAATGTGGAGGGGCAACCTCTAAATATTGAGCTACCTACAATTGAGTTGAGAAGAAGAAGCTCAAGGGTACCTAAGTCTTCAACAAGATATCCTAGTTTACAATATATAATAATGACAAATAGTGGTGAGAGCAGCGTAGAGAAATTCGTTTTGGTGTCTGTTTCGGTTTGGTGGCCAAACTGAAATATTTCAGCCGATTCGGAAATTCAGTGAAATATTTCGGAAAAAATAAAAAATAATATTTATGTAAAAAATATAAAGTGAATATTAAAACTTCAAATAATAGATAAAGTAATACATTTGATTTATTCTATAAACTATGGCCAGACCATTTTTTTTAATTTTATATATATATATGTGTGTGTGTGTGTGTGTGTGTGTGTGTGTGTGTTTAGTATGAAATGGCTAGATCCATTTTTCATTTTTTTATATATACATATATTTGGTAAGAAAAGGATATATATATATATATATATATATATAAAATATTGTAGGCCATTTACGTTTTTCCCTTCACTAGGCTACTGGCTAGAGAGTGATAATTATTAAATCTGTGGACCCAGACTATGTATTCAATGGCTCAACCACTATTGTTGGTGCCTTAGGTGGCCCATTTATCAACTCAGTGAAACTATTTCGCATGTGGGCTTCAAGGATCCGAAGGACAATCTCGGTAAATATAAGAGTCCCTTTCGAGAAGCTTCCCTCGAAATGCTCTCTAGGGCGAACGAAATGGAAGAAAAAAGAGGAAGGGAAGAGAGGGAGAAGGCGATGGCGAGCAGCGACAGTGATGGCGATGCGATGGCGAGGTGATGCCAAGCAGCGACTGATGGCTCCTCCTCCTCCTGCTGCTGCTCCTTCTCCTTCTCACTTCTTCTTCTTCTCCTCTTTTATTTTTTCCCAGCAACCAGTGGCCAGCCCCTTACGATCTTCTTATTTTTTAGTTTCTGGCAGAAACTCTTTGGACAGTCTGAACGAAATCTGGAATTTTGAATCGAAATTCCAGATTTCGTCTGAATTGGTCCGAAATCTGGGTCGAATATTTCTCATAGGGTAGTTCGGTTTGTTTTCATGACCGAACCAAATTTGATCGGAGATTTCGTATAAACCCAAATGAATCTCGTAACTTTGGGTGAGAGAGAAAGCTTTGAAGAAATTCAAGCTAGCACTTACAAAAATGAATGAAAGAAAGCTACACAATAACACCTATGATTTGGTGGAAAGGCCAAAGGGTAAGACACCTTTATAGACAACATGGATTTATAAGTTGAAATATGAAGAAAATGGGCAACTTCGTTACAAGGCAAGGTTAGCTGTAAATTGTAATATCCTACAAGCAAAAAAAGGAAATTTGATGAGTTATTTTCTCCCACAGGCATCAATCCGCATGATATTGGGTCATGCAGCAAACTTGAATCTAGAGTTAGAACAACGAGATGTCGGGACGGCATTCCACTATAGTGACTTAAAGAAGGATAATACATGCAACCAGATGGAAAAAAGAATGAAAAGAAAAAAGAAAAATGAGAACATAGTTTGTAAATTGAAAAAGAAAATTGTATGGGTTGAAGCAAGAACCAAGGCAATGGTGCAAGAAATTCCACTAATTAATGGTACAGCATGACTACCATAAATCAACAGCCAGTTATTGTGTTGTGTCTACATTAAAAAAGTTTTCAGAAGGTAAATTCATCATTCTATCTCTATGTAGATGATTTGTTAATTGTTAGAAAAGACATGCATATGATTGACTGGTTAAAGAAGGATTTAATTAAGCCTTTCGCTATGAAAACTTAGGACTAGCCAAGCAAATTTTATAATGCAAATCTCCCTAGATAGAATGGCTAGAAGCCTTTGGTTATCGGAAGAGAAGTATATTAAGAAATTATTAGATTAGTTCAACATGAAAAATGAAAAGCCGGTTGAGTAACTCTTACAAGACATCTCAACTTGAGCTCTAATTAAAGCCCTTCGAGTGAGAAGGAGAAGGAAACAATGACATCTCCTTATGCATTGGAAATGAGAAGCATGGTGATTGGCTATGGTTTGTAATAGGCAAGACATTGCACGTGCAGTTGGTGTTGACATGCCATTAGTAGATTTCTTGCCAATTCTGGCAAATAGCATTGGCTACAGTAAGGTGAGTTCTTAGGTATCCGAAAGGTACTTCTAAGGTATGCTCATGTTTAAAAAATGATAAATTAGGGATTGGAGGGTTCACGGATACAGATTTAGAGATATAGGATCAACAAAATCCACCTCAAGCTATGTGTTACATTTGTAATGGAAGCAGTTTCATGGCAATCTAAGCTGCAAAAATGTGTTACGCTACCAAGGCTGAGTATAATGCAGTTGTCAAAGCATGTACAAAGATATTATAGATAAAGAATATCATAAAAGATTTGGGTGTCAAGCCAATGGAATTTGCCATTAATTATGACAGTTAAAGTACCATTTTGCTTGAAATCCATCATTTCACTTAAGAACAAAACACATTAATTGGGGGTATCATTGGATGTGGGATGTGTTAAGACACAAAGTTGTTATAGCTGGAGAAATTTTACATTATAAAAGAAAACACCATCAGATATAATGACTTGGGCCTTACCAAAAGACAAGTTTGAGCCTTGCCAAAACTTGTTTGGACTTGATGTTTTATGAGCTTTGAGGATGAGCTGTTCACTGAGCCAATCCATATTCTCTTCTCTTGTTCCAAGAAATCAAGCAGCAAGAGAGTTGAAGCCAAAGTGAGTTCTTCTTATTTTCGGGGAAAGAGTTTCTTGTGCATGTTTGGATAGGCAAAAAATAGAGTAGAGAGAAGTTAAATGGGCCATATTATAACAATCTATAATCTCAACTCTACCATGTTTGGATGAGCCTAGCCCGATAGATGAAGTAATGTTGCGAGCCACATGTACTCCAATTCACTTCAACTCTAAATACTTCCATTTCCTTGAGTAAAAGTGGATTATATTCCAAACCTTTTAACTTTAAAAATAAGCATCCAAACAGAGTAAAGTAAAGTACTATTATTTAGCTTCTACCTACTTCTCCTCCACTTAACTCCACATAACTCCACATGTGAAATCCACCACATTTTACTCCACTCCTCATTTATCCAAACAGGCCCTTCGAAGGGGCTCTTTTGTAAGGAGGTGATTCTGGGGAAGAAAAACCTTGTAAACTCTTATTTTGCATAGTGAATTTGATAAAGGCTCTACTTCTTTTCCCTCTTGTTTTAGAGAGTTTTCCACATAAATTTACCATGTGTTTCCTTTACTCTTTGCTCTCCTTGCTTTTTTTTTTTTTTCCATAGTACTTGTTGTGGTTGCCTGGATTAGATTGTCCATCCTTTGTGCATAAGACCCTACTTCCTATTTCATTTCATCTTCATAATGTCATCCTCATAAAGACATGTGCAAATAGAAAGATCAAAACAAAACCCAATCCAATAATCCAATTTCATATTGCAGATCGAAACGAAGAGACATACAAGAGAAATGGAGAAAGATATAGAAAGAGAGAGATGTGTGACCTGTCTCGGATCTGAAGCTGGTCGATCATGGCGGCCATTCTGAGCTTGTCTTCTTCCGGAAGAGATTCCAGATCTCCGAGCATGCTCTTGTCCATGGCTGCGATTGATCGGTCGATCTACGTGCTTCTCTTCTTCGGCCCCCCCCAAACCCTTACTTCGCAAAAACCCTAGAAAACAACACGGAGGCTCCTTCAGTTGCTTTTGTAGGGCCTTCGCCCACCAGTGATAGTAGTAGTAGGGTCCACTTTTTGTTGAATTGGTCAATTAACTTTATTAGTAAAGTGAAGTGTTGTGGCTCCGGTTATCCGATTTTGGTTTTGGACCTTCATGGATGATTAAGCTTTTATAGAGATGTAACGGTTCCGTTAATCGGCAATGTTGAGAAAACCGTTAGCCGAATCGTAACCGCAGTTTTCTATCTTTCAAAACCGTAACCCCAACCGTATCCACAAAAACCGTAGAAAATCGAACCGTGGTTAACCGTATTAGATGGTTCGGTTACGATTAATAACTGTGGAAAAAAAATATTTAATTCATTGTGAGTCAAGATCCTAGAGCAGAATGAAGTAGGTAATCCCATATAAGTATTCTAGATTTATGAGAAACACACGCAAGAAAAAAAATCAAAATCCAACCCACAGATAGAAGACATCCAAAAAAGAAGAGCATAATATATTCTAGTAAAAAAGAAGATGCAAAAACAGAATGTAAAACAAACAAACATGCAAATCAAGAAACCAAGGAAATCAAAACAACAAAGAAAGAAACAATCCCCTATAGGTGTGCCAGATTTATAAAAGAAAAAAATTTCGAAATCCAATCCACAAATATAAGAGATGGAGCAAAGAAGAGCGTAACATTATAATGAAAGAACACCAATATGCCAATCAAGAAACCAAAACAACAAAGAAAGAGAGAACCCCATATGGGTATTCTAGATTTATAAAACAAAAGTAAAAAATCTCAAAAATCCATCAAAGACATGAAAACAAGAGGAGCATAAAATTATAGCAAAAAAAAAAAAAACACAAACAAAACTATGAGCGCATAAGGAAAAAAAACATGGGTACTTCTGAAACATCAAAATGAACAAATCCCAGATCTTAGTATCTCTAGAAACAATATCAAAACCCAAAAAAAAAAAAAAAAATTCAAGGAAGAAGCAAAGATTACATAAGAACAACCCAAATAAAACCTCACATCAAAAACAAAAATCAATGAAAGAGAGACCGATCCAAAGACTCCAAAGACCCCAACAAAGATTCTTTCTTCCAAATCAAAGAAGAACTCCCCTTCAAATCTTTCAACCAACATGGGAGAAGATCCATCCACTCCTGATTTAGCCATAGAATCCGTCAATCCGCAAGAACATTAGCCATAGAATCAGAGAAGCCAAGAATCCAGCCAACATTTAAGAACAAAATAAGCAAAAATAAACAAAATCCAACCTACACTAATATAATTATCCTCCATCCGGATCCCCAGTCCGAACATACAAGGATCCAATTTTAGATCCAAAAGTTCTTAATTTTATGTGTAAGGATTCGATTTCTGATTTGAATTTCTCCCAAATCTAAAACACGCTCCATACTTATATCGTTCTGAATCAAAAACTTTGAATACTTGGATAATCGGATACTCAGTTCAAACCCGATCCGGCGATGCCTAGGGGTTTTTGGTTTCTAGCTATTGGGCCGAAAATCATGGGCCGGTCTTGGCCCGTTTTTTAGACCCCTATAAATAAAGATTTCGCGCGCGCGCGAAAGAACGAAATCCCTTTAAAATGCTTCTCTTGCGCGCGAGCGAAAGTGGGAATTGAGAAAGAGAGAGAGATGGATGGAAATGGCGGAGCAGAAGCAGTTCTCAATCTCCCCTGCAATTCTTCCATCTCTGTAGCATACGATCCTCTCTTTGGTTCTCACGAAGATCTTCTCCTCCTCGAAATCGAACCCATTCTACTTCCCCATTTCCTCAACAACAGGTACGTATCTATACATATTTATATATATATATATATATATATGCATAGATTTCGCCTCTCTTCACTTGGACTTGGATTAGGGTTTTTCGTTTTTCTTAGGGTTAGGGTTTTGTTCACAGGGTGACGATCCGAGGCCAACCCAATGAAGAAGCTGTTCTCTGCACACCCTCCACCACATTTGCCCTAAAATTCGTCTCCAACTCCAACTCCCTCTTCCTCATCCCTCCCACAACTACGGATCGCACCGATCCCGTCGAGTCCGCATGGGTTCTCAAGAGCGCCCCCGGTAACATGGAACTAGTCCAAGTCGCCCCAAAGCTCGACAAACTCAAAACCCTTCTCTCCCAAAAACCCTACCGGGCTGAAGAAGAAGAAGAAGAAGACGACGATGAGATTTGTGTTGTTGTAGATAGGACTGGTTTCTACACGTGGGACGATCTCGTGGATCGGATCCAGGCGAGTGATGAGGAATTGAGAGGTGGATTGCAGGCTATCTCTGCTGTTGAGATTGATGGGTATTGGCGTGTTGTCGATGAGGAATTGGTAACTGGGGTTTTGTCGATGTTGGTTCATGATTCGGTGTTGTTTGGATGGTCTTTGGAAGCTCTTAACGAAGTGGATGTTGTTTCTTCACTGGAGGCAGATGGGTTTTCGACGAAGTTGGCGGTTCACTGTCTGGGGATGTTTGGGAGCAAGGTCGAAGGTGTTTGGAGCCTCGACGAGAGGCGTGTCTGTGTGCATTTTGCGAGGCAGGTGTTGAAGAAAGGGAAGAAGAAAATGGAGAATTTTATGGAGGAATGGGAGCGGAGCATCCCATCAGGAATGTGTGCTCGCCTAGAAATGTTGGAGGGGGAGGTTCTGGTTGATAGAATTGGAGTCGAGTCATGGATACGGGCATTCCGTGTCTCATCCCTGCCTTCTGCCCCAGCAGAGCGTTTTGCTGCTCTCTTTCGGGAACGACAGAAGTGGGAGTGGAGAGATTTGGAGCCATACATCAGGTTTTGTTTGGATCTTGTGATCTTGATTTAAGGCATTTGGATGTACTTCTAATTGAGAAGAAATTGTTCATTTTGGCAGAATGGATGGTTATCTGTTCTGCAATGCTAGATTTTGATTGATTAAGGCAGAAAATCTGGAATTTTAACCGTGGCCTATACCGTGTGAATTTGTATTTCTCTACCATTCCTAATGTTTAGCGGAACAGGTGACCGGTAACTGTCCCTTCTTCCAAAGAGAAATTCACATAACGACTTTGGTACATCCTAGCACATTTCTATACTGTTTTAGTGATATGGATCTGAATTTTATTTTTGAGTTATATTCATTGTTGTGGCATTTGCAGGGACTTGCAGGTACCAGGTCTCTCTTCAGAAGGTTTGCTTATAAAGTACACTCGAAGAACACAGCCTACTGCAGATGTAGAACCTGTTTTCAGTGCGAGATAGTTTCGTTGCATCACTTCATCTCTCTCTTTTTTTAGTAATTAAGTTTTCTTCTGTTAGTATTATGATTATATGTGGCTTCTATTTGTATTTTTTCTGATATTCTATGCAAAAGAAATGCTATTTCTTAGTTCTATTCAATATTGATGTAGCTTGCATTGGGATCAGAACAGTTGACTTCACTGTCTTACGTCATTAATAGGAAGAAACATCTCATGCTTTCATTCACTTTGTTTAGTCTTACTACAGATTCTGGTCAATTTGGGATTTTGATGACAATGGGTCTTATCATTGGCATCAATGTACGGACCTAAGAATATTATGCAATATAGTGGTATAGATTGAAGCTATGGAACCATGATTGTGTATGGATTATTGTCTTGAGCTTATGTTTGTAAAATTGTAATTACTAGGACTCGGGTTGTCAGTTTACAATTGTAGGTTTTTTTATTTTTTATTTTTATCAGTAACTAGTAGCTTCTAGGTTATCATGGCTTTTTTCTTTCAGATCTGTTGTGTTTTTCATTATTTCTTTCTCCTTTTTTTAGGGTTCGTGATAAATGAGCTCAAATAGATATTAAAAATCTAGTAGTAAGATGAAATAAAATGTTATGTGCTGCATGAACATGGGAGAGGTCCATGTCTAAAAGATTGAGGACTACTAAACATTGTTGGCTAGGTGATTTGTAATACATTTGCTTCTTGATAGATGGTGAGTGATACAGCCTGGAGAAACACATAAGATATTAACATCAGAACAGCATGGATGTGATTTTCACAGAATATATGCTGATGTTCCCCATTCATCTGGTAAATTCTTCCATGAAATTTGGTGGCCTAAAATCATGACAGCTTGCTGATCAGATGAGTTGCACTTGAATGAGAAAAATTGTAAGACTATAACAACAATGACAATCAATCCATGGTCAAAGCATGAGTGTGGATAAATTTTGATTAGACTACCCTCATTTTTTGGTCAAGTTACATCCCGAATCACACATTGACATGTGTAATGAAGTATGAAGTCTCTCTTTGCTTTGTATTCAATCAAATATTAGTAGCGAGGTTCTACTGCTTGCATCAGTCAGATCAATGATGTGCACAATTTGATCAGTGTTAGCCGTCACTTTCTAGTGAATGTGCTGCCAGTGTTTTGCTACACCAATATAAGGCCATCACTTTCTGTTCATAGACATCATGCTGTAATTTCTTCTGATTGTTGAAGGCAATTTAAAAATGCAATCAATTGGCCATGATCAGTGGAACCAAACTTGTGGAACTTCTTTGAAACTGACACTCTTTCAACCAGATTTTAAACTTCATGTGCTATTGAGATAAACCCTACCTCGGTGTAATGTTTTCCCCATACAGATAAGGCATCTCTCTCTCTCTCTCTCCCTCCCTCTGATTTTGGTTCATGCTCAAAGCTTAGATCTAAAGGACTAGATCTTGATCTGCAGGTTAATATCAGCTGGGAGAAGTCATTGATTTAAAGGTGAGAACTATTTCAATTCTTTGGTTAGTTCATTTCTATCAAGTATATGGGTTCCATTTCCTTATCAACCAAATCTCCATTTTCTTTTTTACTTTTCCTTTTCTTTTATCTCTGTTGTCTTTTAAAGCGTCACAAATAGAAGTACCTGGTGAAGATGTATGACTCGAGATTCCCACTTGGTTTTTCTAGGTCCATTTTGATTTCAGATCATTAGACTGGACCTGTGTCAAAGTTGGGTCCAAGGGCGTGAGATTGGAGTCAGACATGGGTCCACCCTGGTTCTGATGGTCTGGAAACTTGACCCATTTGCACCTCTAGCCAATGCTTGAATTTCTTGTAACCATCATTCAAAATATTGGCCAATGCAACAAATTATATCATCACTGCCGATAGCTTCATAGTGAACAACTTTTTGTTAATTCGACCGATAATTTGTTACTTTTAGTTATTGCAATTTCTTTAGAAATGTTCTTTGTGTTGACTAGTAATATCATGTAAGGAGGTTTCTTTTCGATTTCAAAATCTCATTTTTTAACTTTTAAAATCAGTATTCTTGTCTTGCATGCGAAACAGGGAGGAAGATCAGGTTAAACTGTTTTTCAAGATATGTAAGAACAAAAAAGCGAGCAAGAAAATAACACATCTCTGATAAACGGTTGTTAAAGGAACCAACGAGTGTTAGCTCAGTTGGCCAAGGACTCTCTGCCTCAAGAAGCTGAGAGGTCTTGTGTTAGACACCTACCTCCATTGGCCACCTCCCATAGTTTTACCAGATGCATGTGGATAGGAGGGTTTGCATGTGTCCCTAGAGATTAGTTCTCAGCTATCCAAAATCGAGTGTCCATTGGGCTAACGGCCAAAGGCTCTTGGGTTTGTCTGGGCGGGAGATACCCTGGGTTATAAAAAAAAAGGGTTGTTAAAGGAATCACTACATGCTACCATGCCATCTAGTGTACCATATGTGATAAGCTTGGCTTGCCTTCCATTCTAATCGTGCAGCTTATCATTCAGTTTTGATGTGTATCACTGCATGAACCGTCCTAAATTTCTGACATGTTTTTGACCATTTGGCTTCTTTTATGCAGTTGCCCACTGGTTTAGGGCAGGATGATAGGAGTGAGCAACTAAAGAACATAGGTTTTGGAAAGGTATGTGAAGCATGTCACGTGCTTGTTTTAACAATGCTCTACAAGAAATTTGTGCTTTTTGTACTTTATGCAAGCACTCATGTATTTATCAATAACTATTGAGATTGCATCTGATGGAGAATTTGAGAAAGAATTGATTTAAAATTGTAACATCACAAATCATGATCTCTTGTACGTTCTTCACTATAATTCTCTTAATAAGTAGTTTTTGCTATTGATTTTTAATTTATTTCACATTCATATCATTGAATGCGAATCATGTGTGATGGTCATTAGGCTTTTATTCTATGCTCATTGATAATGTAGATATATCAGTCTTCCTAATTATTCTGAGAAAACATACACAGATTGACCTATTTTCCACAACAGAAGTACTTAGACGTGAGAAGCATTGATGGGCCATCTTGAAAGAAGCAGTTGAAGCATTCAACTCATTTTGTTTTGTTCTGTTCATTGTGATTCAGAAGCTCAAGTTAATTCACCTCATATTGTTTGTTTGTGTGTGCGCGCGTGCATGTAAATTGTGGCACTAGTTGGGATGTGGAGCCAACTGCACCACTTATACATTGACATAGTACGAGTTTTAGTCCTAGCTGTCCAAATTGTGTTTTGTTGTAGGCCATGCATAACCTGAATAATCATCATCATCATGAAGGCCTTGTCCCAACTATGTTGGGGTCAACTACATGAATTTTGTGTTGCCATTTAAGTCTATCTAAAGACAGATATTCGAATAAGTTGCACTTCTTCAGATCTAACATCGCTACTTTCACCCATGTCCTCTCCAGCCTAGTCTTTTTGCTTGAGGAGCCATCAGCTTGCATAGAAAAGCCTTTCCTCGATGGTGTCGTTGTTGGCCTCTGTTGGATATGTCCATGTAATGATGCTACACTTAATTGCTATTGAATGCGCTTATTTTCTATTCTTTTTTTTTTTTCGGTTTTTCCATGTATCAATCTCAATATTCTCATATGTGCTACTCTCATTTTTCTGCATGTACTTTTTTATTTTTTTATTTTTATATATAATGAAAGTATAAATTGGACATAGGTATAGTGAGTTTGTTTATATGTTCTTTCTTTCTTAGCTTTAACCTCTTTTTTTTGTACATAATGAAATTTTATTCTAGCTACATTAGTTTAAATTAAAATGCTTTAAGTTCTTATAGGTACAAACTGCCCTCCATTCTTAAAACAGATCTGTTTATGAAGCATAACTTGCCAACATGAGGCAATGACTAAATCACATGCTATATTTTGGCAAACGCTTCCAAATTGTCCCGGACAATGAGTAAAGCTCCAAATGCAAGCTGTGTCCAAATTATTGTCTAGTTTTAAATTTGTAAATTGTACTATAAGAGGGTGTGAGTGGTGTAGTATGCATGTGGGTGTCATATCTATGCATTTGGAGTTTGGACATAGGTATAGTCAGTTTGTTTTTACCTTCCATATGAGGATAGCAACTTATGCTTGTCCGTGATGTTCTACAATGATAATGTTTGTCTGCCTCTTTGCACACAGAGGAAAAAGTCTTTTGTACATGCATGCTTGCATGGATTTCAGATTCTTTGGTGAGTTCTCTGTTGCAATTAGTTTTTTTTTTTTTAAAGTCTATACATCTAGTTCGACGAATATTATATTGTTCTCTGAAAATTATTGTCTTGATAAAATAAGAGATATTTTCAATTGGGGGGTTTCTCAAGATATTATTAGAAAAATGCTGCATAAAATAAATTAATTTTGAATAATAAAATGTACTATAAAATAAAAATATTAGTTACTATAAAAAATGTTTTTAATGTTATTTTTTATTCCCATTTTTCTACATTTCTCACTATCATTTTCATTTTTAGAATACTTTTAAGATATCACAAGTTTATTGGAAAATCAATCTTTGATTTTTTAACATTTGTGACAGTCTTTTTTTTTTTTTTTTAATCTAGCATTGGGTGAGATTTAAACTCACTTCTTTGTTGTGATTTTTGGACATGATGAGTGTCCATCAGATGGCTGTGGTTCATTAACTGAGCAATAGTGGATTTTTTTAACTTGCAATATTCCACAATATTTTGGTAAGGATCTCAGGGCTTTTTTTTTTTTTTTTTTTCATTATTGTGCTTTTATATGGATCCGACTTATGGGCCCAAGGGATTAGTCCTGTCCAGAGGGTTGGGAACCTTCCAATATATACACACACATATATAAAAAAAAAAAATATATATATATATATATAAGGATTGACACATCTAAATTGACTGAACTGTTGGATTAAGAGTTGAATATTTTTTTGAATATGAAGTCATTAAACTTGTGGGCCACGGATGAAGAGATTAGGGGCATGGGTTTGGGATTAAACTTGATACTTGGTGTCGTCTCACATAGATCTTTTCATTTTCCCCGGTCCCATACCCATTGTGGGTCCTATAAAAATTTCTCATATATTATGTGAGAACTAATTCTCAACTAAATATTACCGACATCCATATATATATATATATATATATAATATAGGGGAATGTTCATGTGCATCTATCTCTCACCATAGGGTGAGGGGCACTTTCCCTTTTTACACATAAAGACAAGGGAGTGTACCTCACCCTATGTACTTGAAAACTCACTTTCATACTTGAAAATCTCCATTTATGGAAGTGTCCTTCACCTTATGGTGAGGGATAGATGCACATGAACATTCCCCACATATATATATATATATATATATATATATATGGATCCGACAACTACAGGCATGAAAGACAATGATGGACCATAGCCTGGCAGGGTATCCAATTAATTCATCAACTACGAAAATCCAGCTGCCATTATCCTTGTCTAATTCCATTCAGCTGTAAGGTGGGACATTCTTCAACAGCAGTACTCTTCTGGACCACCATTTATATTGACTCTATTCTGTCTCCTCATGGTTAGTCTCATCAGTTCAGTAAATTCAGTTGTTCTGTGACGAACTACTAATTTCTAAGGCTACACAATTGGAAAAACAGAAGGCAGAATTTGATGAAGACCTATTCAATCTTTGAATGGGTTTTGACTCTGAAAATTGGCCTATATGGGTCTGGACCGGCAAAACAAAAAGGTTTAGTAGATGTTATATCTGATGTACTTAGACCCAATTTTATACAGGCATGTTGTGGAGAATAATAGGACGTCTTGTTTGTCTAGGATATTGAAAATCAGAGATTTTGAAAGCCCAAAAATGACATTTCAAGAGATTAGATTTTTTTTTTTTTGAAAGTTTCATCAATCAAATCCAATAAGGATTTTCAAAAATCTCATGGATCAGTACTATGATAAATTCTCGACAAATGGAATTCTCATAAAAGAAATTCTAGCATACAAACACCTCCTAGTTTTTATCTATGAGAGGAATTTGTAAGGCTTTGCGGGTCATTAAACTGTGCTACACAATCTTATAAAAGTTTGTGCTCACCCCCAATTGGATTTGGGCATAAAGATCCAAGACATGCAGCATCAAAAATTTGTCCTTGGCTGTATATAGTCACTTCCAAAATGAAGATTAAATATAGAGTTTCCAATATTTAGCCATACCACTGCCACCTGCAGCTCCACATGCATCTCATCTGCCAACCAAAATGCTTACTCAATTTTTTTATTTTTTTTTTATATTTATGGCCTACCCACTGCTATTACATTGCATTATTTAAAGCCAATCTATATTCATATTTACCACCCTCTTCCCCGCATGCTTCCATTTAAGATATTCTCTTTTTCCACCCCAATATTCTATCCTTGGTATTTTAGTATTATTTATTGAGAAATGACCATATGTTTGATGTCTACATGGGGTTTTTCTTGTGGGGGTGGGGCCTATCTTTTCTTTATTGATCTATTCACATTATATAGTGGTAAGAGGCGAATTTTTCCATTGATGGTTGATTTTGATATGTTTGCTCATGTCGTCCTTGATTTTGATGGTGAATTTTTCCATCGGGTTGATTTTGTTGCTCATCTATCACCCATCAACTCTTACATATAAGAGACCACATTGTGAAAAATCCGTCTCACCCACCTAGATAGGTACATTTGAATATTTTATAATAAGTTTTCTTTTTTTTCTAAATACTGATAAGGTTTTATTTTATTTTATTTTATTTTATTTTATTTTTTTTATCAGAGGTTCCCAACCTTTTGGGCTGGACTAATCCCTCCGGGCCAGAGGGAAGCCGAATAAACCCCACTTCGAACCCATAGCTTACAGGTGCAAACCGTTGTCTTAGGCCAACTGAGCTACCCTCGGGGTTTTAAATATTGATAAAGTGAGTATTTCAACATAACCAAAATCCTTGATATGAATGCAAATAGTTTCAACATGCAACCAAGTTAGAGATCTAATGTTTTTACAATTTTTTTATATTTTATTTTTTATGTTTGTAGTATTTACTAAATAAATATAATTTAAGATTTTAAGTATATCTGAATTTTGAGTCCATGAAATTACCACAAGAATAATGAGGTCCACATAAACAAACGAATAGGCCCACCTGCTCCATAAACTTTTGAAAATTTATACCTTCTTTTTTTCAAACCTATATAACCTTAGACTAGAAGTGTAGCCTTTCACACCAGGTGCAGGGCCTACGTAGTGTGATCTCTTTATATATATAGAGAAGATAGTTTCGATGAGATCCAACTCTGTGAAATCATGGAGCTGTGGGGAGAATCTGCCAGCATGATCATGATCAGATTAAACAACTGAGACTCTAATCTAAACATCAATAAATAGATTTGGGCCCTATATTGGATAATTCCAAGGATCTTGCAAAGGATCACCTCGATCATAGCCATCTCAAACACACACCATGATCAGTTCACATTAGTGATGGACCCATTAAATTAGTGTTTGATCATCTGCGCGATCAACGTCGTTATTGCTCCCATTAGATCAGAAAGATTTGCACATAAAGCTGTAAAATTCTCTTAGAATCTTTCCCCTGCACAGTAACAAGTCAATCAGTCATCCAAGCAAGAAGTAACTTAACACATGCTGAACCCTCTCACTCACATATTCAAGTAAAATAAGTACAGGAAAGATGGGTTCAAAGGAAATCCAAAGACCAAAAGTTACAAATGCAGATCCCGACTCCAAAACTTGGGACCCGCTGATCTTACCATTAATCACTGAAATGCATCACCCAACCTATGATCTCCTCTACATTGTAACCGTAGACATCATCCAGAAACCAAGAGAGAACAGAAGCCCCCAGGAGATTCTCTTCTAACTCCTGTTCGTCTTGTTACAATCAAATCCTTTTAGTGATGTAATAGCTATGAGAATGAAGTCCTTTTAAGGCTTGGACCTTTTGAACTCGAACCAAATCTCATAATGATTAAACAACAAACTATCATGTGTCCGCTTCCTAACATACTCAAGCCCAAGACTCGACAGCCGCTTTGTGCACTCCTCTCCGCCCAACCGTGAACAGAACTTTATATTATGGGAGGCAAAGATTCTTCCTTCATACGGCTTCAATCGTGTTGCCAAGCGCTCCAAGCCAACCCAAACGAGCTCATCCGGCATGTGAAGGAATACTGCACTCGCATAAATCAGATCATACACAACACCTGAACCAAACCTACTGAAATCCATATCTTCTCCTTTCACTATCAATGGCCGTTTTTGTAGAAGTCCTTGTGAAGGGAGCTCATATCGCAATGCAGCCATTAAAGAGAGATCATCTCTTTCCAAGCAGTGGAACCGCTCTGGATTCAAGTAACGGATGAAATGCAGCCCAACACGAAGGGTACCACATCCAATCTCAAGGACGTGAGCATCAGGGTGGAGGCGAACGGATGAAGCAAGGAATTCAAAGACATCACGGCCACCTGCCCAGGGCTCACCATAGTTGCTGTGGTGCTCTTCTACCAATAATTCGCCTGGGCAGGGCAACATTGTATGGTTGCCTGCTTCAATTGGATCTTCATAGTGAGAGATGCCTTTAAATCTGGAGTTGGAAAGTAAGCATCGGAATAATTAAGAAAGCATAAATCAAGGTGCTTCTGCTACATTGTTCTCTTACTTTAATAACATTTCACATTACATTCCAAAATAAAAAATAAAAAAGGAGAAGAAAAATATAACATAACTTATGACAAATTTGTACATCCAGGAAATTGTAAGTTTCTTCCCTTTCCGAGTCCCCAAAACCAATAGCTTGATAGCGCCTTAGAATTGGTTTGAGGCAGGAAATGCAAGTTAATCAAAGAAACTTGGAAAACAAAATCCCATGGAAGATCAGTGGGTCTATCTTAGTATACATGACGCTCGCCTAACAGGAATAAGGACATTAATTCTATGAGGCTTTTGACATAGGTGGCTCATGCATAACCCCAGAAATATAATCGGATAGACCCTTATCCCTAAAGTTTTGAGAAATCTCAGAAAAACTGGACCATCCAACTTTGGTACCCTTTTTTGTTGTTACTTTGCATATTCATTAACAATCCATTTACTTCCCTCGAAAACCCTCTAACCAAACGATTAAGAATTTTCAATTAGTGAGATTTTATAGATAGAACCGAGAGTTGAACACCGGTAAAAAATGCTAGAGACAGGAGTCACTTGTTCCAAGAGTATCTGAAAAAAAAAAAAAAAAAAAAAAAAATAATAATAATAATAATAATTCTTCATCATCATCATCATCATCATCATCATCATCATGGCCTGCAGTTGGGGTGGCCAGGTCGAATCTTATTTAAAATGTAACAAATGCAATATTCTCAAATGGAAGACTTTTGTAAAATGAAAGATGAAAGTGGCCGAACATTAGACAATGGAACGTTTTAGAAGCCTCTAGGCTAAGCAGGTTGTGCGGAATTGAGAGAGCCAGGCATTGGAACAGGAGCATGGATACTATCAAATGGAGACAGCAGGTGCTGTAAGGGATAAGTGATTACAGCTTTATTTATTTTTTTTTGGTGGGGTGTGGGGTTGGTTTGGGGTTTTAATTTGCCTGCTAACATCAACTGGAATCAGATTTTCCAGATGTCCAGGGAATGTGGACTTGTCCTGGATGTCTTCATCCCAAGAAGCAACAGAGAAAGAAACCATTCTCACTTCGCTTTCGTCAGAAATAGCAAAAAATGTGAAGTGATCAAAGCCTGCATAGGGCTGAATGTGTGTTATGTTGAGGCAGAAGAATGGTGGTGAGAATTGCAGCTTATGGCTGGAAGCACAGAGTGAAAGCAAGAGAAACAAACCAGAAAAACTGACCACACCAGGTGCATTTGCAGGTTTTCCTCCACTAACCTTATCTGATACTGTGTCATCTGTTGTTACACATAATGACATGCCTTGGCACTCTGTCATTACACGTGAAAATAAGAACCAGTCATGGTAGCTGACCCAAAGGGCAGAATTCCCAACATCAGCCCAATCTGGCAAGAAGTTCCAGCTTCTGTTTCCTGATGGGTAGAAGTGGTTGATGAAGAAAAGTCTCCAATAATGGAGGCAGGGTGATATATGACATAGGCCTATGGTTAGGCCGTCCTTCAAAAGGGGTAAACTAAAGAGAGCATTCAAATGACGCATCAGTTGTAGGAAGACAGATTGCAAGGAGTGAAAAATGAAGTGGAAGATCACAAGACGAGACAGGGTGTGGGTAATAATAGAGTTCTATAACAGGCAAAAGGGTATCAAAGGGTGGAGATTGGTTTTTAATGAAGATGATCACATGAGCATAGGAGGTATAGGGAGTAAGGAGAAAAGAGCAACAGTAACAAGTGTCAGAAAAATGAAGAAGGCAGATGTTTTGTTGCTCCAAGAAATGAATAGAAACTGTAAATGATAACATTGCGGCAGAGATATAAGGATCAACTGGTTGAAGTTTCTCCTGGGCACCATCGCAAGGAGTTTCTGGAGGCCTGCCCAGCTCCCATCATATGGGATGAAGTGTCAACTTCTATGAATGAGATTGTCAGGTTGAATTTCAGTTCTTCTCAGGGACAAGGGAAATGGTTTCAGATGGGTGGCAACAAATGTGTGTGGGCCAGATGACAATGGATAGAGAGGGAGACTTTTTGGGAAGAGCTTCAGAATGCAATAAGCAAATCTAATCTACCTTGGGGGTGGTGGTCTTCAGATTTCTCATTTTAAGAAATTTCTAGACCACAGAGTTATTGTGTTAGGCTTAGAAAAGATGGATTGGAGCCTTGACCCTTCAGATTTATGAATGCCTATTTAAATCAATCGGGCTTCTTATCAAAGGTTTCAGCTGTAAGATGGTGAACCAATTCCGATTTTAAAGGGCGGTGAGGGTTCAAACTTCTCAGAAAGGTCCAAATGCTCAAATAAAAGGGGACAATTTTTTCATAGCATGAAAGATGCTAGAAATCTAATGCCATGTGGTTGAAAGGAGGGGCAGTTTTTCCATAGGATGGAAAATGCTAGTAAAAAGAGGAATAGCTTAAGGAACATCAGCATTAGAAAAAAGGGCTGGAGGATCCAGTGGCGATCAAGCAGGGCATCAAAGAGCATTTCTTCAAGCATTTGACAAAGGACTTGAACCGTCCAACATTAGATAGTAATGATTTTAAAGCAGTATTGGGGGAACAAGCAGCATGCTAGAGAATAGAGAGAAATTTCAAGAAGAATCAACCAAATAAGTTCCAGAAAAGAAAAATAAAAGGGCACAGAAAAAGATAACATTGTCTTCAATTTTTCATTCATGAAAGCAAGCTGGAGTTCTCTTATTAATTTTACCTTTCCTAAGGTCCAAAGAAAAAGTAAAATTAATAAGGGCATTAATGCCCATGACTACGCCACTACTTCTATTGCTCCTATTCCGAAGGAAGAGGATCAGCTTCAGCTAAAAAATAATCCCTGTACGTCTTGTTGGATGTGTTTATAACTACTACCAAACAGATTAAGGGAGGAGTGCATTGTACAATTGGGCCAACTCAAGAAGCTTTTGCCAAGAAAAAGACCAATCTTAGATAGGGTATTGATTTCCAATGAGGTCATTCACTCCAAGGAGGAATTGAGAGAGAGAGAGAGAGAGAGAGAGAGAGAGAGAGAGAGAGAGAGAGAGAGAAGGGATTATCTGATGCAGGACATAACAATAGCCCACATGTGGGGGCTCAAAAGAGTTTAGGAGTTTTCATTATCTCCCTAATAAATTGTTAGTGCCGCTCTAATTTTGTTTAATAAGTTGTATTTAGGATAGAATCTAATTTCCTAAACTTCCTAGTTTGTTTAGGATTCTTAGCCACTAAGTTCTCTTTTTCTTGTTTATATGGTATTGTAGAGACTTAGATCTCAGACTTGAAGATTAATAATATTTTGGGTGGGTTTTATCCCTTTGAGGTGTGTCCTTGTGTGAAAGTCTCTGCGGAGACCTCTTATCATGCTTCAGCACTAATCACGCAAACCCTAACCATAGGGTTCTACGTCATTATTGTTCATGGTCGACATGGGGGAAAGCATATGATCATGTTGACTGGAATTTCATTAGATATAAGAGATTTGGAGAGGAGTCAAGGTGGTCGATAAGGGAGTGCTTATCCACAACTTTCTTTTCAGAACTTTGTAAATGAGCCCACAATGCAAGGTTCTCAATCTCAAGGGAGCTAAGGTGAGGTGAGCCACTTTCTCCATTTTGGCTCACGATTGTGGTAGGATTAAGCAAACTAATGGAAACAGCTAAAAGATAGAAACTAATCAGTGGCATTGCAGGGTGCATAAGCAAATTGTGTATAACTCACCTTCAATTCATGAATTTCAGACACGTTGTTCTGTGATGCATTGGTGGAAGAGGTTGAATAAGTCAAAAGATTTTTAGGTGTTTTGGAACTATTTTTGGATAAAAAATAAATATAGCCAAGTGAACTATGATAGGAGTGGACGCAGAGCTAGAGGAGTCAGAAGTGGCATAAATTCTGAGATGGAAAGATAAATAGTTTCATTTGAAGTATTTGGGCCCTTTTAGGGGCCAATCCACGATCAACATCAGTATGAGATCCAGTTTGTAGAGAATGAAGGAAAAGCTCGCAACATGGAAAAGGAGGTATCTCTCCCTCAGAGAGAGAATAACACTCATAAAGCATCAGTGGCAAAGAAGTTGGAAAAGCCACAAATAGGAAGGTTATATATAGGAAGGGGAAGGACTTAAGGAGGAGACAGACAATTCTTTGATTAATTGGGAAGAAGTGCCAATGGGGAGGAAGGAAAGGGGTTTGGGTTTGGGGAAAATTAGAGAAAGAAATTGGGCCCTGTTGTGAAAATGAATGATGGTCGAGGTTTGGAGAGAAGAGCAAGCTTTGTGCATAATGATAACTGTAGAGAAGTAGGGTTGGCTGTTGGTGGGGAATGGGGAGGGGTGGGAACTGGGTAAAGTTTCAAAGAAAAAAAGTTCAAAACTGTGAAATAGTTGACATAGGTAGGGGAGTTAAGAGTCTAAAGTAGGGAAGTTTTTGTTGGTGATTATTTTTGGCAGGGAAAGGGGATAGCACAGGATTTTGGGAAGATGTGTGGGAGGGAGATGAGCCTTTCAAAATCAGGTTTCCGAGATTGTATAGAGTGACAGCAAATAGGGAGTTTTTGTTTCAAATTGTTATGAGGCATGGGGAAAATCTGTTTGGAAAGATGTTTGGGAGGGGATGAGTCTTTCAAAATTAGGTTTCTAAGATTGTATAGAGTTATGGCAAATAGGGGTTTTGTTTCAAATTGTTTTGAGGCTTTGGGGAAAATCTGTTGGAAGTCTCATTTTCAAAGGAATTCTCTCCAAGTTTAATCGAGTACAAGCACAATAACCCATGCAAAGCACAGGCATGTTTAACAATAAAATTTGCAGCAAAATACATAAAAATCAATTAAAAAGAAATTCATATCACATAGAATTATCCCCAAATAATTAATGACAGACAACAGCAGAAAAGAAGATTATAACAGTACCTCTTTTTTTTTTTAATCCAAGTTTGTGGAGTAGAAATAGAGTAAGAAAAGTGGGTAGAAAGGAAAGAGGAGCATACAAACGTAGAGTACGTGAGATTTGGGGTGGAAACGAGGTTGATGAGAGGAGTGAAAAGTGGGAAGAAGTTAGAGATAGTTATGGTCAAAATTGGCTTTAATATAGTATAATGGGTCACTTTTAACAGCTCTCAATAATGTGTTTCTTTGCACATACTACAATAGAAGATTCTTGAAGTGAGCGCCATTGGAGAAGTTCTCGGCCAAAGCTTTAGGCCTTCCTTCTTTGGCCTTTGCTCCAAGTGCACTTGCTTGGACATGGCTAGCACCTCTTAAGGGTGGTGGAGGCTCTATGAAGAATTCTCACAATAGCCAATTTAGTTAGACAAGGAGTTTTCCCTTGCAATGCATTACAATCGTACACTCTTTTCGGTGAAGGGAATGAACCTATCAACCAATTCTTCATCAAAATGCTCGATTTGCAAAGGTGCCATGAGCAAAAGTATTATCTTTATTGAGCATTTCTTGGGTTCTCTAAAATACTATGGAAAAGATTTTGGTTCTTAGGGAGCAGACCCATGCCATAAAGAAGATGGGATTTTTCAAAATATAATCATGCAGGCTATTTTGCTGTCCATTTGGAAAGAAAGAGGTGAACATCTTTTCCGGCATAAAGGAAAATAAATGGGTTAATGTCCTAGACTTCGCCAAGGCAACATTCGCACATTGGGCGGTAGTGAGAAAGGAATTCAAAGGCAAGACCACGTCCATCTCAAGGACCTGAGTTAGCACCAATGAACAATGATGGACAAAAACAAGAGAAAACAAAACCATGGAAATTGCCACATTTCAATTGATCCAACAATGGCGCAGTTAGGGGCAAATCCAAAAGGATAGAATAGGCGAATTCTAAAAGGAAGCTATTGCTCTCTCTTTTTTTCACTGACTGTGGGTGTATCTACATGAATGAGAACTCTAAAGGCATGTTTGTGTAGAGGAAACTTCCATGGAAAGATGAAATTGCCACATCATCAAATTCTATGGTTTTTTAATTCCTCAGTAAATGTTTTACGAGGAAGTTAGAAATTCATGTTTAGTGCAAAAAGTTTTTCCTCATTGAATTAGTGCTAATGTTGTTTGGTGCAGCTGCGGATTTCCTTAGTAAAAACCACTTTTTAGTGAAAACTACTGGGTGGGTTGGCATGTGTGTGGGGTGGGTGGGGTTGGAAGGGGAGGGGGAAGAAAGGGGGTGGCTGATTGGAGTGAGAGTGGGAGTGCAGCCAGAAATAAGGGGTCCGTTTTCCGTGGAAATGGACTTTCCATACCCCCATAGGAAGTCCGGAAGTCTAAGTCTATTTTTTGAAGGAAAAAGCTGATGCGATGGAAAAGTAGTTCTGCGGAAAACTAGCCCACCAAACACCCGAAAAAAGAATTTTTTTCGCACAAAACTACATCCTTTTCCGCAGAAATGTGCTACACAAACGTAGTCTAATCAGTATCACCCATAATAGATTCCATCTTTGCAATGAGAAAGAGACAAATGGAAACCAAACCAGAATACAAAAGATACAAAGTAAAATAAATATCAGAACTCAATCCGTGTTTCCCCAATAGATCTCCATTGCCGGCGTCCACTCCTTCCAATCCAAACCGCCAGATGAACTTTTCCCTCTAAAACACAACCATACATCACTCTAATCAACAGAAACAAGTTCACACAACAGACTTCCAAATCCCCATCCAATATCAATCCACTCCCCACGATACTCAAACCCATTCTCACACACAGCCTAACACTTCACTCCAACGGTCCAGATTGGGCAAAATCACCCCCACAGCAAAAATCTCCCGACTATACACCAAACTTACAGTGTATACACAAAAATACCCCAACCCATTCTAAAAGAAAAAAAAAACACACCTTTTAGGGTTAGGGTTAGGGTTAGAACATTAAACAGATGAGAGAGAGAGAGGGATATGTACCGAACAAAATCGTCAAGCTGTTGGGCGCGAGTGCGGGGATTGATGCCTTTGCGGAGAGAATGCCAGGCCTCGCGAGTGGTCGGAGGGTCCGGGATTCTGTTCATCTCCAGCTGCGATTTAAGCCATCTCACGTCTTCCACGGACGCTGAGATTGGCTGCTGCTGCTGCTGGTGTGAATATTCAGAGCTTCGGTGTATGTTCGCAGTGGGATTGTTGCAGGAGGAAGGAGAGAAGACGAAGAAGAAGAGAATGAGAGCTGCTGCCGCTGCTAAGGTGAGTAGGGCTCGGACTGAGTTGCCCCTGGAATTCAACGCGGCCATAGAATGCAGCATTCGACTCAGACTCGGTGGCCTCTCTCTCTCTCTCTCTCTCTCTCTCTCTCAGATCTCGATGCAGAGAGAATAGTGGGGCTCTGTGCCTGGGGTGACTTGCAGGGATGGGATGTGAGGGTGTTTTCGTCATTTTAACCCATCTTGGTCAGGTCAGGTTCAACTAAAACTGATGGACCCAATTCGACCTGAGCCTAGGATAATACGGTGTGTTTAGAGTTGTAAACGGGGTGGGTTCCGATCCGGGCCCTTGGTGGACCAGGAACTGGAACTGTTAAGGAGAAGGTGGAATCGGATTCAGACCCGAAACAGTTTTGGAACTGGTTTCTTGGCTTCGGAACCAGAACCATATATGAGACGGGTTTGGATTCAAGTCTGGGCCTAAATAAAGAATGATATTAAAAAAATATTATTTTTAGGAGACATTTTCGAAAATTGAGGTACCATCTTGGGTCTCGGGTCTACGGGTCCGAACCAAGGTGAAACCGGACCCAAATTCATTTACTTATCGGGGCCTAAATAAGGACCTAAGCCCGGTTTTTAACGGGTCGGAACCTTCGGGTAATCGAAGAATCGGGGACCCATGTACATCCCTAGGTGTGTTTGATTTTCTTTTTTAATGATCCCCCATTGTCTATAAAGAGGGATCTACTCACACTTATGAATTCATCAAAGTGGGCCCCATGAGCTAGACTATATGTAAGCAATATGTAGTCTGCATAGAGAACATTCTCCTATAGTTGTTTTAATTATTTAACTAGCGAAAGCCCCCGTGCTAGGCACGAGCAATGTAATTAGTGGTAGTTATAATGTAAAGGTCTAAAATAAAAAATCAATAAAAATAGTTTAGAGTATAACCCTAATAAAAAAAATCAATGAATTATTTATTTGAGAGGATGGAGAAGAGGAAATGGCTTGTGGCGTTTAAAGGTAGGAAATGTAGAGACATGAATAGAAACACAGAGAGAAGAGGAAATAGTTTCATTGGATTGATAAAAAAAAAAAAAAAACATTATTAATAGGGCTAATATTAGTAGGAGGATTAATGAGTGATATTAGTAGGAGGTCAACATGAGAAGAGTTAAAATCAAATTTAAAATTGACAGTGAAATTGAAAATCGAATCTACTTCGCTTCATATATAATAACTAGAAAAACATGCCCGTGCTTAGCACGGGAATTATAATCATAATATTAAAATTTATGATCAGTTTCTTTAAAATTAAATGCAAAAGGTTTTAGTCTGAGAGAAAGGAAAAAAAAATCCATAAGAATTCAATACTGAATACCATATAATTTAAAAGAAAAACACAAGCCCATGAAAATTGAAGATTAATGATCAAGAAAATTAAAAAAATAAAATCAAAACAAACAAACAATATAAACTATGAATAAAATCCAATGAAATTTGAAAGACACATGGAAATAAAACATAAAAATGAAAATCCATAATCAACTCAATAACACAAGCAATTTAAAAGAATCAAATACTCATGAGGAAAAAAAAAAAAAAAAAAAGACCCCTCAAAAATGGAGCACAAAAGGGCAAAGACGAAAGAACCAACAATTTCATGAAAAACCATCATAAAAAATAAAAAAAATAAAAAAAAACCTAAAAACCCATAACAAGTGAGAAATTATAATAAAAGAAATACAAAATAAAATGAAATAAATTTTATTAAAAAGGCTATAAAAAATATATATATATATATATATAAATAAAGATTCATAGAATTTGAGGTATCCCATAAATAGCAAGGATGCTTGCCTTAATGATTGTGATTTTTAATAGATAGGGTCTATCGTAGTGATCCACTCCATTTACATCACGATTTATAAAAGTTAAAGCCACACACACAAAAAATAAAAAACCCAAACTCCACCCTTTCTTCCTTGGCTAGCATGCATGGTAGCACATCAGTTACATGGAAAGTTTCCCGCCTCCTCTTTAGCTCCACGTTGTTGTCACAAGTTCTTCTTTTTTCAATAATATTTTCATATTAATTACAAAACTTATTATTTTTGTTGATCGACTCCATATATTATATATTCATTTGAGTTTAGTTTTATTGTAAAATAGTTGTCATAGAAAATTAATGAATATATAGGAAATCATATAAAATAGTTATTGCAAAAGTTTGATCATCTATGTTTAAAGTACAATGCATAAGCATGAAAATAATAACAACAGTGTTTATAGGGGTTAATATTCTAAAAATATAGTTTTTTTATAAATACCTCGTAGATAAATTCCAACTCAAGGTCAATATTCCAAAGTGGGGCCAGGTCCCTTTCTCATTAACTAATTTTAAGTTTTTGTTGATAACTATTAATAAAAAGATGCTCTTTGGTGTAGTGGTTGGGTCGCTTCTTTGAAATCCATACTGTCTGAATTCGAGTCTCGGCATAAATCAGATTAATTTTTACCATGTTACAGGCATCCAACCCGTTTGCTAGGGTCAAAATAAATTAAATTGGTAAATTGGATAAGTCAAAATCAATTGGAATTAATTTCAATTTGAAACTATTCGCTTCATATATAATAAAAGGGATAAAATTATGGTATAAAGTTTTGGGCCTAAATTCGGGCTTAATCTAGAAACATTATTTTCGATTGGTGTGGATCTATGTTAGATACTCAGGTCCGTTAAAATTCAATTCCGGTGTGGTTATGGATCCTATAATGAGCATGTAGGGGTGGCAAATGGGTTAGCTTTGTGTTGTTAAAAGAGGCAGAGTTGAAGCTAAACCCTATCTTCATGGCAGACGCAGAAAACTCAACTTGAGGGCTTTATGTAAAAGAAATATTGCGGGAAGGTTAATTTTCAGAATTTGCGGGAGGCATTTCTAAGAATTTTCAATTTTTCTCATGTATAGATGGGGGCTTCAGCCCCCATACCCTTGTACCTGAATCCGTCACTGCCTATCTGACCTGTTATTAAGGTGGATAAGGTTACCCGGCCCGCACCTGATGCAGGCCAATCCAACAGGACCCGGATTGACCACATCCAATGTAGGTCAACCTATTTAACATTATCTGACCTGAAATGTGGGATAGGACATTCGGCCCACAGAGTTGTTCAACTCGCTATGGTTTCGATTTTACTGACGGCCCAACCATGGATAGTTCCAATACAAAGCATAGTGGATTTTATTAGCTGGTGTCATGGATGAGCGATTTCAACTGAACCATGGATAAACCTTCTCCATCATCAACAGTTGGCCCACTGCTATCATTCATGGTTCATCTTCACTAGACTTTAGCTAGTCCTAGTTATGTACATGGATTAAAGGATGAACCAACCATTCACATTTATATCAAGTAATTCAATCCTGAGACTCATTTGCATACTTAGTTTATTGATCCATAATGGCACACTCCTTCTTCTTATCCTTTTTCCCCTACTACTATGGACAACTGGTGAGAACACTATAAAAGTGAGACAGGAATGGATCAATGGGTGGCTATAAGATGAGACCCCATTTTGCCATTGAGTTGTGAGCAGGGTTGCAAACGAAATGATTCTGGATCGGAGTCATAGTGGATCCGGATCCGTTTCTAAATAACGATTCTAGTTTCAGATCCGGTTTTGACTCGGAACCTGTCTAGTTGGTTCCATACCTGGTTTACGATAGGAAAACTTGGATCCGGTTTTGGAACTGGATCCACGTAGAGGAATGGAATCTAGTTCCAAAATCGATTTTAATTTATCTTTATTTTGTATTTTTCTTAAAATAAGCATATCATTCAGCTTATAACAGTGCATCAAGTCTACTTCCTCTAATATTGAACATAAAAATGTCCAAAAAAGTTGATTTTAAGGTACAATTTGCAATATCAAAGGCTCATATAATGGGTCTCGGGTCCACGGGTTGGAACCTATGTGGACCCGGACTCGGACCCGTTTATCAATCGAAACCTAAATTAGGTTCCAAACCCGGTTTTTTACGGGTCGAAACTTCTGGATAATAGGAGAATCGGATACTCATTTGCAACCCTAGTTGTGAGGCATTTCTATGATGGCCCCATTTTAAACATTAGTAAACCAACATTGTCAGGGGAAGCTCACTTCCAATAGATGCTAGCTATGGTGGAAATTGGAAGAAGACAGTAGTCAGGTTAACAATGCCTTAACAATGTATGGTGCGGGCTGTGTGGGTTGACCTTAACCATTTAAAAGCAGCTCATTGTTTCATGACCTGTGAATTGTGATCATCCTCAATTTATGGCAAGTTGGGTTATGCAGGTTGGATACGGGTCGGATTAGTGGGGTAAGATGGATCCCCTATTAATATTTGGATCGAATTGATACAGTATGTCCCAGACCATTTTTTTCGAGGTCAAGGGATGTCAGTGGACCTCTAACTGGAATTTATTTCATGAAGTTAATCATGTGTTTTAAATGTGATCATATTAGGAAAATTGTGTAGCCCGACTGCCATTGGGCCCACGCCAGATCGAGCCCGGCGGTGTGTCGCGGATGAACTCCCAATAAGTCTTGATCTGGTTGATCGTCAGATAATGATCAAACTCTTGGTGGTAGAGTTTAGGTCAGGTTCAAACTCCTAGTTGGCAGAATTCACATGCTGGTCAGGAGATGTTGGATTCTATGAGGGGTAAAGTCTGTAGTAGTCGTGACTCCTAGGGATTGCTCTATATAAGAGAGATGAGAACCCTTGCTTGATCACCCAGAAGATTTGAGAGCATTCGCAGCTAGTTCGCAAGTCTACTCTACACCGGAACACACAAGGTTCTCGGCGAGTTCGGTTCCGACACCCATCTGAGACCAGCAAGTTCTTTCAGATCAATTCAATGAAAGCTCTTTACTTAGATTGATGTGTTTTTTCTTAATGGAGGAATGGAATAAGGAGGAGAGGATGGGGACCATGGGTGCTCTCATCTCAAAAGTTCCATTGTAAATAAGGTTCACTTAAATAAGGTAAAAAAAATGTTTAGATTTTTGGATATCATCTCTTAAATTTGCTTCCAATTACTGGGTCACATTGTTGTAGACTACAGCTCCTGTCAAAGCCTCACAGGATACAGACTCCTCACAAGCAGGTTCATTGCAGTAGGTAACGAACGGCTGCCTTGCAGATTTAGTTTGACTAAGACAATTACTGGGGCCCCCTGAAAAGGACGCTCAGGATATCTTCTGTGTTAGTTGATGAGAGCTGATCAATCATATCCACCTACAAAAAAGAGACAAAAAGAAGTCTTACTGCAGTACAGACTGCAGTCAGTTCCTGTGTACTGCATGCAGTCAGTTCCTGATTTCCCAAAAATTGCTCAAAATAGTAGTGTTTTGCATTTCTTCTTGCCTTTTCTGTTATGGGAAGGGGAAGGGGAAGGGGAGAATGAAAATATCATGAAACACATCCAAGACACAAGCAGTAACATGGGTTTCTGTCTCTCAAAAGTCTTTTTAACATCCACACTTCATTCACACGACTCTACCAAATTCCTACTGGAACAACTTTTTTTTTTCTTTCTTTCTTTCTTTCTTGACCTTTGCCAAAGGGAGAAATAAAAATATCAAGTAGAAAGTATGAACCTATGCTAATTGGATGTTTTGGTAGAAAAATTTATGATGAAGAAAAAATTGAGTTTTTTTTTTTTTTAATTTTGTCAATTTTAAATTCTTTTTATTAGTAACAATAAATTTATAATAAAAGCAAAGAGTACAAAAGGCAGTCAAATTTTAAGATTTTAAAGTTGAAGGGAGAGAGTTCAAATCTGTGACTTTTCTGTGAAAATGTTTGCTTTCTCTCTTCTCTCCATCAGTATACCATCATAGAGGGAAAAAAAGAAAAAAAGATAAATAGCTGTGTAATCCACACAAAAAAAAGTCCATGAAAAAGCATGATATGGGTTTTTCAAGGTGGGAAACCCACAGTTGTTCCTAATGTCACCTTTTCTGCGGTTTGATGGAGGTTTTTTTCTTTTTCTTTTTCTTTTTTGTGTGTGCTGAGATTTGAAGTGATTTTCTCAAATTCATAAAAAAACAGTTTCCAATGGTAAGGAGGAGGGAGAGGGTCAATACTGCTTTACCACAACAATAAGTGCTATTCCAATGTCACAAAAGTATTCCCTAGTATTCTAGTTTTTCCCTATTATAATATATTAAGTTGGAAGATTTTAGATCTAATTTTGATTTTAATTTTTAATTTTGATCAGAAGTTATTTTCAGTTTCTAAAACTACTAACAAGTTATTTTCGGTTTCTACAACTGCAAACATTATTTTTGGTTTCTACAACTGCGAACATACTCTCCCTCCACTTTTCACTAATATTCTTTCCTTATTTATGGACTTCCATCTTCCCCTTCCTAACATACATATAATCCTATCTCCTCCAGCATATACTACCTGTGATTAGCACAGGTTATTGTGCTAGTTTCATGATTAAGCAAGGGATGACAGCCCAATAGTTGAGGGTCCTGTTTTCACCCAATTGCCTAGCGTCTGATCTCCAGGGCCCCTGAGCCTCTCCCTTGTGTGTGTAGGTGGTCTTCTTCCCATTATATGATAGGGTTCACACCAAGAAGTTGAGTCTCTCAAGAGTGCTACCATCTTGGCTGCACTGGGTCAACGTAATTTAGCAATGACTTCAATTGTGTCAGGGAGGACTTCAGTTGCAAGTTTGAGATGGGTTGGAGTTTAATCTCTGAACCTAAATAGATTCACACCACCTTTGAACTTCAAATTGGTCCAGACCACTGCCACTATCTTCCCTAGTTCTATCCTCTTAACGAAAATATATTTTTGTCAATGTTAATATTAAGCAAACTCATCCTCATCATAATCATCCAATCCTCTTAATATGTCTATTAATAAGATGATAATTCTAAGTCCCTCCATGCAAATGACAAGAGTATCTAGAGAAGCTAGTGAACCCATAAGAACCCATGTGTCCCACTTTAATATGGTTGTTGAGTCATTGTGCACAAGTTGTTAGCCACACCCTTCTCATCATATTTTGTTTTCTCCCACTGTCCACCAATTAAAAGGTCATGATCTTCCAATCTTGGAACTCTTTTGGGAACATCAGATAAACCCTCTACAGTTGCATCACATAATCATGGGTGGTGGGCCACCACAGTCTACCAAAATTTGATCCAATCTCTCTATACATTTGATGATGAATCTCATCATCTCAATAAGCATTTTGTTTATTTTTTTTGTTCATAGCAGAGCTTATATTTGCTGGCTGCTGCTAGTGTTGGTCACAAAACAGGAAACAGAAAACAGCAATGTCAGTTATAATTTCTTCTAGACTGAAAGTCTTAAAGCCCATATCCAAACCAACCAAAGTACCAATATTACTTTTTTCAGAGTATTCCTTTTGTACATCAGAGTCTGAAATCCTATTTACAACTTCTTTCTTCCATCAATGCACATACATCAATTGATATGTATATATACCCTAAAAACCAACTCCCAAAACAGCACACAAACACAAGGAACATATTAATTCTTCTTCAAGACAAGTACACCAACAGGTCCCTTTTGATCTTTGACATCACAAATTCAACAGCCTCACCACCTTCTCCCCCATTAATCACAGCACTCACCGTCATCGACGTCTCTCGGCCTTCTTCAGAGGCAATGCCAGTGCTCAACACCTCTGCCTTGTGCGCCTCGAAGATGCGAATGATGGTGCTGGCCAAACCCTTCCTTGACAGCGATCTTATGCCAAAAAATGCAGTGCTTCCGGATACTGTCACGTCCACAGAGGATGTCTTAACGGTCTGCAATGAGAAACGGTTGTTCAATTGAGCCTTCTTTCGTGCCTCCAGCTCTTGCAACGTATTTTCTAGCTCTTGAATGTATGAGATAGTTCCATCAACGATGGATGTCCTTGTAGCCTGTACAAGAAGAGTACATATGTTGATATGGGTCACACTTGAATTCTCCTAGAATTGGAATTAAAGAAGAAAGAAAAACCATAGTCTATTGTAATGATACAAATCAATGAATGAAAGAGAAATTTCACTATTTTATACCAATGTTAGAAAGAAAGGATTTATAGTCTTGGCTAGTTGCTCTTTAAACCAACCGCAAGATTGATGGAGATAAGGCTGAGATGAAGATGATGAGAGGATTGAGTTCTAACCTAAGAAGTGCATGATTTTAAGGGAAAACTTTAGTTTTTGTTTGATGAAACCAATTGAAAAAAGAAGACCCATTGATGGGGTATGAGTTTCTAATGAGAAAAACTCAAAGAGTAAGGAAGAGAGACTGTGAAAATGATGCAACAGCCAGAACACTTGATCAAAGCAGTGAAAAGAGAGTGCCCCAGTTGAGAAAAAAAGATGGAATTGGGACCTTGGGCGGTATGTTGGGGACCATGAACTGCAGTTCTGAGTAGAAATTGCTCATTTTCCCTCTCCTCTTTCGTTCCATCATTGTCTCCTTCATTAGGGTCCCTGAAGCACCTTCCACCTTAGCCTTCTTCATTATGGTCACTTATAGAGAGAGAGAGAGAGAGAGAGAGAGAGAGAGAGAGAGATGGAGGAAATTTTTATTGTGTGGAAAGAGAGATGGTCTTTACCAAATTATATTGGTCTTAGGAGAATGATGGAAGAGAGAGAATACATGTAATGTAAGGAAACAAGCTGATTTTGATGTAGAGATTTTTTTTCCAAATAAGGAAAGGAGAATGTGATTCATCATTACATATTGATTCTTATGCATGTGGAACTTCTCTCCTATATTGACCAACATCTCTCTCTCTCTCTCATCTCTAGGGCTACTCTGGGTACATGATATTGAGGTGGGTCCCCATTGCAACCATTTATTCAGACCTGTTGGAACAAAAAAAGAGAGAAGAATTAGTTGGTAAGGTGCTCACTCCACTACCCCTGGGCATTTCTAAAAGACCCATCATCCTTATATTAGGCCCAATTGATAATTAGTTCTAGGTTTGAATTCATATTTGTAGGGATGGCAAGGGGTCGGATTTAACAGGCCGCCAAAACCAACTCCTATTAGGGGTGGGTTTGGTAATGTGTATTAATCGGATATGGTTTTCTAAACTGTACCCTAAGTCAGGTTCAGATTTTTACTTGCCTAACCTAACCTGCCGTGCCTCTATTGTTTTTAATTTATATATAATCAATAAATTTTTGTACACAACTTTATCACCATTTTCTGATTTGTTGAAGGTTCAAATCCCACACCATGTAACTAATTTTATCATATTTTTCAAATTAAAAAAAATCAACCGCTAATAAATCTAACCTGATTGCACCTCTCACTGGCGGGTTTGGTATCACAGGCTATAAAACTTGTCACTGTTTGGGTCGGGTGTGGGGGAGAAAATATGCCAGTCGGGTTGGTACCAGTTCAGCCTAAACCTGAACCCAACTTTTCCCATTGCCCTCCCTACGTTTTTGGGTCCTGTGAGTAACTGGGTCCATTCTTGAGTGTAAGCCAATAAGCCCAAGTCTATACTTAGAATACATATTGCACCCTTGTAGATATTTATCATATGAGGACTGATCGTCTGATCCTATTCTGATTTCTGGATGGGAGCTTCATACTGACGATTTACAGTTGGGTCATATGGGTGCCTCTTTTCATTGATCTGAGAAGCTATCATGTGGAATGAACCCCGGTGAAAATGGCAGTGGCCGGAATTTTACTTCAATCTTGGAAAATCTGTTTTGGATTGAACAAAATTTGAAAAAATAATATGAACTATTTAGGGCACGTTTTGTGTAGCGCTGTTTCAGCAGAAAACATTTTCACTATCTGCGGAAAACCAAGTCCTAGCCCCTCTACCTCCATGAAAATCGTTTTATGCAGAAGTGTAAAAGAGTTGGTTTATTTTTCCATTTTTTTCTTATGGAAAAGTGGTCACACCAAATGGGGTGATGTGGAAAACCAGTTTCACTTTTCATGCTTCTTATGTGGAAAAACGACCACACAAACATGCGCGTTTGTGTAATCCATTTTCACAGGAAAATGTATTGTTTTTCTACGAAAAACTGTTTCTTCATGCATTTCGTGCGGCAATTTTATGCCGCCACACCAGCATTTTCCTTAAATTGCCTGAAAATAGAGATCCTATGGCATGGGAAGTCAATTTCGATAGAAAACTTCTTTCTTCTTTATTACTTCAATCAGGAATCCGCAATCACACCAAACAACATTAACATCAATTCATCGAGGAAAAAAAAAATTTACACCACACAAAGATTTTCAATTTCCATATAAAACCTTTTTTGAGGTATTTAAAAATCATAGACTTTACTGATGTGACAGTTTCATCTTTTTACAAAAATTATCGGGAATTTGAAAAGTCTCTACTTTTAAGCAGATTGATCAATGGTGTATATATGCATTGAAAACTGGTCAAAGTTTATTGCTTCGGTGAAACTCGTCCGCATGGAAAGTCCCAGGCGGACGTCAGCGTCTGTGCAGATCTCCTTATAATTAATAACAAATACCAAATGAGAAATGATCGATATGAAGATTTCTGCACTTGTTTAGGATTCAATTTTTTATTTTTATTTCATTTTCTCCCTAAAATAATTTGACTCATTAATAATATGTCAGACAGCTTTGCACTTAATCAGGGGTGGTAAAACCGAGAGTCCGGATCTCCTGTTTGGACGAATGAGGGGGCAACACGTGGAGGAGGATGCCAACTCAGCTGACCTGTTATTGAAATAAATAAAACTAATGAATGGGGTGCTTCTTACAAATTGGTAAAAACTGATTTCAAAAGAAAACCAAAACCTCGATCGATCTTCTCTTCTTTTTTTACAAACGGACCAAAACTATAGGCGTCTCCTCCAAACATTCATCTCACCTCTCATTTCTTCTCATCGGTCTTCCCTTCCCTCTCTTCCAATCTCCAAGCTCTCAAGTCTTCTTCTTCTTTGCTTTCTTCTCTTTGTTGTTCGCTTGGTTCTTAGCAGAAATCGATGGTCGTCGTGACTAGAGAGCCTCACAGAACGGGAAGCTCATCACGCACGCATTAGCCTCTCACAAACTAGCACCAATCTAGAAATGACCATCATTCAAGCTATGGAAGTTGATCATGAAAATTTCAGCACCCATCACACCTTTATCTGGAAATTAGGATTTGGGTAAGCCTATCTTGAAAATTTTTAGCACCCATCTCACCTTTATCTGAAAATTAGATTTGATAAGCCGGTCTTGAAAATTTCACAACCCATCCTACATTGATCTATTTATTAGATGGCATATTCGAAGGTTTGACAGGACAAATCCACATGTTTTAATTCTGTGCACTAATGTTGGATGAAAAAAATACTGAGTTTTAGTGTTTCATTAGCCAAGAAAATTCTTGGATATTAGATGTCACGTGTGAAGATCTGATCTAATGGCATCGTATAGTATGGTTTGAATCATTATATACTGAGGTTGAAACCCAGTTTGAATAGGTTGTCTCAAAAAAATATTGAGGTTTCAGTGTGGTCATTAGGCAAGAGCTCACCTCTATTCGATATAAAATCCTGGATATTAGCTGGCACATGCAAAGGTATGACAAAGAAAATTCACAGGTTTTAATTCTGTGTATTAATGTTGGATGAAATAAATATTGAGGTTTCAGTGTTTCATTAGCAACCCCCTTATTCGATATAAAATCCTAGATATTAGGTGGTACATGAAAAGGTCTGACTAAGAAAAGTCACAGGTTTCAATTTTGTGTACTAATGTTTGATGAAACAAATATTGAGGTTTCAGTGTTTCATTTGCCGAGAGTATTTGATATAAAATCTTGGATACTAGATGTTACATGTGAAGGTGTGTCTAATCTAATGGCATCGTATACTATGTTTTGAATCATTATAAACTGAGGTTGGAACCCAGTTTGAGTAGGTTGTCTCAAAGAAATACCGAGGTTTCAGTGAAGTCATTAGGTCCACCTCTATTCGATATAAAATCCTGGATATTAGATGGCAATGCAAAGGTTTGACAAAGAAAAGGCACATGTTTCAACTCTGTATACTAAGGTTTGATGAAATAAATACTGAGGTTTCGGTATTTCTTTTCCCATTATTCGATATAAAATCCTGGATATTAGATGGCACATGTGAAAGTCTGACAGAGAAAATGCGCAGGTTTTAATTCTGTGTGCTAAGGTTAGATGAAAGAAATACTGAGGTTTCAGTTTTTCATTAGCCATACGACCCCTATATTCGATATGAAATATTGGATATTAGATGGCACGTGATAAGGTCTGATAATAAAAATTCACAGGTTTCAATTCTGTGTGCTAAGGCAAAATGAAAGAAATTCTGTGGTTATAGTCTCAGCTTACGACATTGTATACTATGGTTTGAATCATGATATACTGAGGTTCACATACAAAAGACCTTCGAATGTGCTATAACAAAAGACCCTATATTTGAGTTAAGTATCATTCCTTTGAACTTTTTTATCCTTAACATTGCCAATTGTGGGAAGAAAAAACAAAGAGATCTAAGTAGCTTTATAAGGTTTTATATTTTAATGACAACATGAAGATTAACACCACAAAGGGCAAAAGATATGTCAACATAGACATCTTACGGATTTTGAGAGCGTCTCTTTCTCTGTCTCTACAGCGATGACGGGGGCGACTAAAAGATGATGATGAAGAAGAAGACGATGAAGAAGATTGGAAGGAAGAAGAAAACGAGAGCACTCCACAAGACATGTCATACAAGCATTGAAATACACATAAAGAGAGAAGGGGGGGGGGGGGGGTGGGGGGGGGGGATTGGGGATTTATAAAAACCCAAGAACCCACGGTGGGATTTTTTGGCCAAATGAGTTGCAGGGTTCGCTTTTGTTAAAAAATGCTAGCTTTTGTTTCTGACAGTTCTTTCTATTCGTTAGAAAGCTCTTATACTTCTGTTTTTTATATTCATTTTAGGAAAAGAGTTGTCAGCTGAGTTGACGTCCTCTTCCACGTGTCGCCCCCTCATTCGTCCAAACTAGTCCAAACAGGGGACCCAGACTCGCATTTGGATGGTTAAGAAGATGTACAAATATTTTACAAATCCTTAACCCCGTGATTATGCATCTCATCGAAGGTGCCTCGGGCCATGAGTGCATGACAAGTAGCTTTCACATGCCGAGAATTCCCATTGGAGTGAGGCCTCAGTCTGCAACTCTAGACCCAATTAAGTCCAGCCTCCAAGTATAGAGGGACGAAATTTGGTCTAGCATAGGTAATCAATTCAAACCCAACTTACAAGTAGAGGGGGACAAATTTTGGTCTAGCATATATAGGTCATAAATCATTCCCAAGTTGCAAGTAGAAAGGTCTAATCGAACCCTAAATTACTAGGTTCATTTTGGATTTGGTGTAGATTTGTTGGTCAGTTAAGTAAATGGCACAAATGTGAATCATTACAAACCCTATTCAAACTTGACCTTTTTTTTTTTTTTTTAAACCCAGCCAAGGGGGTTGGGACCCAAGTGAGATCCCGTACACACACGGAAAGACAGCCCACTCAAGTGGAAAATGAGCGCGCACACGTGGAAAGAAAGCCCCACAAATGGGAAGGGAAGCTCGTATACATAGGAAGAGGTGGCGTAGCAGGGTTTGAATCTTGAGTAGGCAGGTGAGAACTGTCATGCCTTACTACTCAAGTGAGGAGCCGTTCTCAAACTTGACCCGTTGATGATTAGCCTCATAGGGTTTTAGGGTCTTACTTATTATAAGGTGCGGATGGCCATTAGTTGGCAGTGGATCAAGCTGTGATGATGGGTTCACTAGCAAGTATCATCCAGACAGGGTTTCCCTGTTTGGACATCCAGATCCTGTTTGTTCTGTAGTCAGACAGGGCCTATCCCTTGGGCCTTTCTGCAGACAGGTGCAGGTCCATCTCATGTGGATATAGTTTAAAAAGAAAAGAAACTGGAATCAACCCAGAAAGTCATGCGAGCTGAGGAACATGGATGCCAGACATAGACTTTCATTCTATTTGTCCATGTTTAACGGTGTTATAAGGCATGTTTTTTTTTTTTTTTTATCAGATTTCAATCCAAAAGTGAGTTCCATTCGGATGGATGTCAAAACATGGGGCTCTGTGATATTCACGGAGTGGCTTATGAGGAATTGGATGGATCATAGGGGCCCATAGGTTTTCTTGCATGGTGCAAGAAATGCACAACAAAACGAGAGTCGACAGAAGAGAGAGTACAGGCTCGGTATATGCATAAAAAATAAAAAAAAAGCATCCGCATAATTTGGGCTGCTAGAGTTCATGTATGAGGCCAGTGTGGGATTTTCAATCCCGTCCATCAACGAACTATGACTCCCCTAAATTAAAAGGTGGCGATGTGAACTCCGTAGGAGACCTTTATATATATATATTTAAAAGTATTAACTTGATATATTTTAACATAATTAATCAAGCAAGTATTTGATAAACTAATTATTAACCGGACTCAAACTTTAGACTGGCTTACAAAAAGTGGTTCATTGACATCCTTACTATATCTAGGGTTTGAAAATGCAGATGTGGATGCGTAATTACGAAGCAAGCATGATGCTACTAGCCAAATAGTAATTGAAATAGGGTATCTAAATAACCTTTGGGCATGTTTGGATGTATGATGAATTGAAATATAGTGAGGTGAATCATCAAATCAAGAGAGAATAAAGCAAGCAATCATACATCATACTTCAATTCAACTCACCATACTTCAATTCACTATACATCCAAACAAGACCCTAAAGCAAGCATTAAGCGTGCATTAGTAGGGTACACGTGTGTGGAATGATGATCATTACCTATTTTTTTTTCTCTTTTCAAAAGCACTACTGTCTCTCAACTTACAACTCCCTACTCTCAAGAGACAAAACAGGGCCTAACCTACCTTTAAAGCTTACAGGACTCCATGCAAAACCTATCCCACAAATGCCTACCTAGGGTTTGGGTTGTCTTCTCTCCCTCTCCCTCTTCCTCTCCCTCTCCCTTAAATGCATTTTTCTGCTTTTTTATAATATTTGGATGAGATTATAGTCAAAAGAGTATCTCCCTCCCACCCTCCCTGTGATGCATTTTTCTGCTTTTTTTAAAATATTTGGATGAGATAATAGTCAACAAGAGCATTTTTAGACTTCAGAGAAGTATTTAGCTGAGACCTGAATGCTACTTTTGAAATGTTGAACCATTGTTTGGGGTTAACCACCTTGATGTGTCTGGACATGAAACAAGGGTTTGTACAAAAATGGGTGATCAAATGATCAAGACTATGTATTGAGGGGTTCAGAAGTTTAATGGTTTCATAAGTGCATTTCTAATCATTAAATATATATTCGAACATGCCCTAACAATGAAATTTATTGGTGTAGGTAATTGTGTGACCAGCATCCACAAGTCCCATGTCCGATCAAGCATTACAATGGTAAGATATGATATGTTCCCACAAATAAGACTTTCAATAGAATCAGTGGATGCGGGTTTCTTCGAGAGGAAGTCTCTACAAAGTGTGGCTCTTTGGGACTTATCTATTCAAGATAATGGAGCTCTAGGGTTGAATGTGCTCCATTCCCATAGGTTAGACAGATGCGAAGAAATCCGCAAAGCTTCCCAATTAAAAGACATAGATCTCCAACCGCATGTCGGAATCTCTATGACTCAAATTCAATTTAATACCCACCCGGGTGATGGTTCGCTTGCATAAAGCGTGGGATTGCGCCCGTGTTTTGGAATTAAGTGCTACCCTAAAGGTACAGACTAACTTGGTGCACACTTGTTGTAGGGTTATGTGTGCACCCTATGGGATAAAAATACCACATGACACTCACATCATAATAATAATAATGATAATAAAGGTTTAATAGGTTCGGTATCACATATCCTAAACCCATCACGAGAGTTTATATTGTGCTAGACATTCACACGGGTGGATAAAAACAAATGTATAAACATACAAATATGTGATTAAACAGCACAAACTAGAGTAAAAACAAACTAAGTAGATTGATCTAAGGAGATCTGCGGTGTAGATCGAAGATGGAGATGGCCACAAGCAAGACGAACGAGATAGATCCAATCTGGGAGACAATCAGAGATGCCATCACATTGCGGCAGAATTTCTCAAATGTGTTGCACACCTTGTTCCACCCCACGTGCGAGTTCCCCTTGTAACCCAGTAATCCAACGGTGGTGGCTGCTCCATTGCCAGAGAAGAGAAGGGCCACCATGATCACATCAAGGATTGTGATGCCTAGTGCCAGTGCCCTTGATCCTTTGGAACCCCCGATTGTCACCAGCAGAGAAAAGGCTGAATACGCACAAGCGATTGCATTTGCCACCACAAAGAACCTAAACATATGCAACCCAATAAATTTATAAGAAAAAGTGTTACTAGAGCCAGCCATTGAATTAACATTTAGGGCATGTGTTGACCCCGGATAAGATCCACTTAGATGCATGCCAATCAAAAGAGATAATGAGATGAAAAGGTCTCATTGTGGATGAATATGGGGCATGAAAATCATCCCAAGTGGATGATCTTGATCATTGATCAAGGCACCTCATAATTTAACAGTTTTTTAAGTTACAACTTTTACAAAATTCATTTCAATAGCTATTATGATTCAGATAAGTGCAAAATGAGGATGAAAAACGGCTCCCAAGGAGCAGCAGTAAACAGATCCAGGCTTCGAATTTAATAGGGTTATAAACGGGTCGGTTCTGATCCAGGTCTATGGTGGACCTAGAACTGGAACCGTTAAGAAGAATGTGGAACCAGATCCGGACCCGGAACCATTTCGGAACCGATTTCTTGGCTCTGGAACCGAAACTAGAACCATATATAGGACGGGTCTGAATCCAGGTCCGGGTTTACGTAGAAAATGATATTAAAAAACATGATTTTTAATAGAGTTTTTCGAAAATTGAGGTTATATGTCGAGTCCCGAGTTCACGGGTCCGAACTAAGGTGGACCCGGACCCGGACCCATTTACTTATCGGGGCCTAAATAAGGATCCAGACCTGATTTTTAACGGGTCGAAACCTTCGGGCAATCGGAGAATCGGGGACCTATTTACATCCCTAGAATCTAACATACCCCCTACTTTATGTGAGTTGCTATATTACCTTGCATGTGTGAGTTGTGTCTCCTCGTATGTGTGAGTCTGACAGGGTCCCAACCCATTAGCTATGATAAAGGTTCGGATTCGGGTTAAATTTCTGTAAGGAATTTATGTAATCTGTTTTTATTTATTTATTTATTTATGGTAAATCTTAGTCCGGCCACTGAAAAAAAAAAACCTGGCTCTACTCCAGCTACCATGCACAACTGGTAATGGAGCTCAATCTTGGTGTTGTTTTACCCATAATTATATCACAAGAAGATGACAGGTATGTTTTCGAGAAAAAGTGGCCAAGCAATTAATAACAATCTAATTTCTAATTGATCGGCACACATTAATCATTTAGGTGAACTTAGGTGGAGCCAAACGAGATTCAAGACTATGACATTTAGGAGGTGGGTGGGCACCTCGGAATCGGATCTAGGTCATGTCATTGTCAACCAACCCCCACCCCACCAATCCCTCCCCACCTCTACATCAAAACTGCATGTTGGTGAGAGTTAGACAAAAAAACAATCAATCAAACAAAAACAGAGGATACTATATATTGCAGGGCATAGCTACCATGCAGCGGCACCGCATCTTAGTATGATGCAGTGCAAGTGGGTGGGGCACACCCTTAAAAAATTAAATCCGTTTATTGTCTTTTACACACATCTTGTTCTTTGCATATATAACTTTACAGTGTATTTCGTGGGGCCTATCGCTAGATTAACCTGTTGATTTTAAATGTGTGCCCAACTTCTATTTCTATAAGGAAAGAGAGAGTTAATAAAGTTGAATCATTTGTTCAGGATTTAGTTAATCCAACGGTGTGCATAATGTTGATTTGAATAATATTTTATATTTATTTCCCACAATGGGTGTTAGAACCAATGAACAGATTGGATTTCTTAAGGGTGGGGCCCACCCACTTGCATACCCAGCGCTGTATCATACTATGATACAGCGCTCCTATATGGTAGCTTTGCCCTATATTGTAAGGGAGAGATTTTGAAGAGTCAACTACCACATTAAAATTGCTGGTTGGTGAGAGTTAGACCAAAAAAAAATCAATCAAACAAAAAAAGGGTAAGATTTTGCCATCCGCATGTGTAGTTGTGGTTTTATTGGAACAACTTTATTAAAATAATTAAATAAAGAATATTAACTAATTGTAAATACTAATAGTTAAGTAATATTGATAAGGAAACATAGAGAACTAAAATAAATTTGTATTTTTAAAAAAAGGATCGTATTGCAAATTGACCCATTCCAAAAGGGAGTGCTATTGGACCACTTCCAAGCAAGTCTGGAATTTGACCAGACAACTTGGGAAATTTTATGAGCTTGCTTTCTTTTCTTTTTTTTCTTTTTTTCTCTAGAGGGGGACTAATCCCTTCGGGCTCAGAGGAAAATCGGGTAAACTCCCCTATAGCCTCAAGTGTGGTAGTGCAATTTCGAACCCACAACTTTTGGATGCAAACCTTGATCCTAGGCTAATTTGAGAGCTCATTTCTCTTTTTAAGATAGGATATGAAAATGACATATACATATGTGAAATATGTTATTGTGTCTCTCTGAAATTCACATAAATAAATAAAAGGAGGTGAAAGGGCAAGAAATGATGCATATTGACTTTTATTTTATTTAGTAGGCTATAGGACTAAAAACTTTTATTGGAGGAAATAGTACTGGATCTCAAACGAATTAAGCGAATGGTTCAATACATGAATTTGAGAGTCATTGTACTTTCTGTTTTTGAGTATTTATCAAAATTCTTGAGGATGTAAGACATAGTTTTTGTGATTATTTTTCAATCTCAAAATACTCATGAGAGAGAAGGCTCACGCAAGGAAAAATATCAGTTCAAGATCTATACCTATACTGTTTCCTACATAAAGATCTCAGTTTTACAGCACCCAAGAATGTGCTTAATGATTAAGTGAGAAACCTCGTTAATTAATACGATTAATTTTATTCCCGGTGACTTTATTTTCTAAATATGTTTTTATTGTTTCGAAGGGTGTTAACATATCAGTCCTCTTTAAATCAAGATTTTCCAATTTCACGAGAGTCGCTTGACTCTGGCTAACATTTTTTTTTTTTTCCCAAACCCCATGATATAATGAGAACAATGTATGATATAAGAATTGATAAATCCCATATAATATCATAAGACTATCCCATAATGTTGTTGATTTTATGTAGCTTCTCAGGAGAAGTTTTTTTTCCAAATAATGGAACCTAAGAAATGATGTTGAGATGTGTATTTTCACAAAGTATCATTTTTTGTGTTCTCTGAAAAATGAAAGTGTATAACACAAAACTGATAAACATCACGAGATATGGCACAATATAAAATAACAGTCTAAGACAGATTCACCAGCAGATGTGTGACGGTTTTGGCTCTCACAGGTTCAACTTTCCGAAAGCGTGTTATAACTTTTAGAGCCATGAAACGCTAAGATAAGGAAGAAGACGTACAGAAGTATGAGGAGTGAGAAGGACTTACACGAATGAAGAGGAGTAACGCATCTTAGCTGATACCGGTACGAAAAGGGGATCTGTGCCAGGTATAAGGACGAAAGGAACGGTTTCAGTCTCTTTAGCAAGACCCATGACGATAGCGGCTACAAACGTAGTCGCCATGGCGAGAATCCTAAGCAGAAAATTGGAGAACCGAAACGGTTTGGGGTTGGCCACCTTAACGTGGTTGTTTTTGTACTCGTTCTCCATTGATCTACCCACAAACACAAGAAGAAGAAGAAGAAGAGGAGGAGGAGGAGGAGGAGGAGGAGGAGGCAATTCAATGAAGACTAAAAGAGATGGATGAACATGAATGGTCGATGGAGAATGAGGTATAAATATAGTTACACTTACTCACATGGGAGTGGTGGATAATTAAGTGCACACATTTAGGTGGGGACTACTTGATCACCATTACGAATGCACACACGCAACCAACTGAAAATTAGCTAGCACTTTTTTTTTTTTTTACATCCATCTGAACACGTTGACTATTAAACTTTTGGATCTCGATGGAGATGATAGAAATTACGATTATAACTGATTTTTTTACAGAGAAGAGGGTCCCAAAGAGTTCTTGAAATTCCTCCATCTTCATATGGGTCCCTAAGTGGGCCCCACCACAATACTTTCGTACCACTTTGACTGGTACCTGACATGGCATGTGGTGGATATGACTTGGGTTGGCTTAGATAGAAAAGGCTTTTTATTTCAATATATTAGAATAAAAATAATTATTTGTGTATTTTATCTTACCTGGAAGAGGACTTGAGTCCCAAAGTCGACCTCACTTCAACTATTTCAAGAGCTGTCGATTTGGTTCAAAACTTGAATTAGCCCAAAACCAGTTTTGATCATAAATTCATACTCACCCCAAGCATTAGAAATCTACTACCAAACATGTACCTAATAAAAATAAACCACCTGCATAACTTGATATGTTGCAATCTTTAATGGTTGTGGTTGCACTTGAGGAAAATAAAGATTCGAATCAAGTATAGGTACGAATTTTTTGAAGCCTCACCTGCCATGGGGCCCACAGTAAACAGCAGCCGATCATTAGAGTAGAGTACAGTGGAGTGGAGTTGGATAGTCTAAGGTCGATTAGGTACGAAACTTGGTACATTTCCGTAAGTGTGAGTGCCTGACCAGTGACCACAACAAGGTGGTTTATGAGATTATTCCATTAAACTTCAGGTCGTACTCCTAACCAGTAGTAGGACATAGCAGAAACTTCAGAGTGCATTAATATGTGGCCAACCTCTAGCAAAAACTTCAGAGTGCATTAATATGTGGCCAACCCCTGGCAAAAACTTCAGAGTACATTAATATGTGGCCAACCTCTAACAAAAACTTAGGGTGCATTAATATGTGTCCAGCATCTAATTAAAATGGCATGTTCCTATCCCACTCTTTTTCTTTTTTGGGTAAATCTTCATATCCTACCTTATACAAGGGTAGATGTTTTGATGCTCATATCTGAGAATTTAACTTTGATCTCCATTTTTAAACATGAAGGACACGATTCATGTTTTTCAAAAGAGAAGAGAAAAGGTGAAGGAACTTGACATGTCTTCAATGCAGTCAGTCTCACCGATTAGAGTAATATTTTATAGGTTGCTTATTAAAATGGGCGTTAGAGGTGCAGCAGAAATTTGAATTTTGGAAAGGTGGTTCTGCTGGTGCCTTTATTATGTTCCGACTATACAGTTGTGTGTAATGTTGACATCAAATATCAATTGCAAGTAGGCAGCGCTGCATTGAATGTTTCGTGTTATATTTCTAAGCAATGCAATGCTTGTCAGAATGTTACCATGACTTTCGTTTATCTTCATGACCCCAGAAATTCCATGAATTTATCCTGGGAATGAATAAGGAAACTTCTTACTTCTTAGCAAGGAAAAACGAAAGGACATTTAACAAAACGGCAAAGGAGATGATGTCAAATGTGACAGAAACAAGAAAAGAAAAGGGCAGATAGGCATGTTTTTAATTAATTAATTTATTGTAAGTTCAGGGTTCGACGTTGGCCTCCGTCTCTCTTCTTGCTTATGCGAGTTTCCCTCTCCTTGAAAATGTGAGTTCGCCTCTCCTTGCAAATTCAAATTTTTTTCTCTTGTTTGTGGGTTCTTCTCCACACATGTGCGAAGCTAGACGGGAAACCCCCTCTCCAAAATAAAGTTGCACTTGTGAACACATGAGTGAAAAAATAATTTAGGTGTGTTTTATACAATGGAGCCCACTTTTCAGATATGTAGATGGGGGTATTCTTTTCTAATCCCAAGCATTGAAATCGTTTGGCCCACAATTGGAAGACTTAAAAGGCAGTGTCAGACAGTAGTTGCATTTAGACTTTTTAATTCAAACAAAGTTATGAAAAACTCTATCTTAGGATGGGATGTGGTTAATCTCCAATCTTGACTTTTATTCAATCCCAATTTTTTTCCCAATATTCAAACCAGATTTTTACCTAGATCCAAGTAGAAATATATTTAAATGGAAACTTAATTTTTATTCCGATCAAATAACTCGAATTAAAAGGAGCCTAACTGTTGAATATAAATCTAATTTTCTTAATTATCTCAAGTCCGATATTTATTCAAAATCAAACTTAATTTTTCTTTAGGATTTGTCATTTAGGCATGAGAGAATCACATTTTTACGTAATTTCTTTCAATAGAAAAATAGGTGATTCTTGAGGTTTTGAACCTTTTGATATGACCCATCCTATTTTCTTATCTCTTAAAATGACCATAAACTTCAGCTCACTTTACTAGAAATATCTAACAAGAATTTGAGTCTGGATCCCCTATTTTATTGAAACAGGGAGATACTGTTTCATCCTATCAACATTCGCAAGCTGTATAAATTTTCATGCCAATCAATGCACCCTCTTAATTGCTTCCTTTGAATGAAAATAAGAAAAGAAGAGATTTTATACAACTGACGAATGTTGATAGAATGGAACAGTATCTACATATTCCAACAAAACAAGAGATCCGGACTCTAAGAATTTGTCGTGTTAGAGTTCTTTTTGAACTTGATGTGACATCTTGTCCCATGACATTTGCAAATCCCATGATTATTCATAAGCATTTTAAAATTTTAGTCACCTAAAAGGTCTCAAATAACCTTTGGAATCCCAACTCCTTTGGCTTTTTTGGAACTAGCATTAGGGCATGTTTTTTAACAAGCATTTCTAACAAGAATTGTGGCTGTCTATGGATTCTAGAATTCCTGTGTCAGAAATTCTAGCCGTCTGTAAATTCTAGAATTCCTGTTAAAAAAATGCAACTCCTATTTTTGGAAAGGATTTGTCCAAGGGGTTAATTTTATTAATTAAAAGGTAGGATGAATTATAATTGGATCCCTTACAAAAAAAGACTTGAGGAAGCTCATCTCTCCTATGATTAACTTAGACCTCAAAATTAAAAATTTATGGAATGCGGAAAAGAAATGGGATATGATTGTTCTCAAAGCCCTTTTCACCAATCTTATTGGCGTTAGGTTGTTGGTAAAATATATACTCCTAAATTCAGTGGTAAGGATGAAAGGGCTTGGCCATTTTCGAAGAATAGTCAGCTGACTGCAAAACCAGCTTATAATTAATCTACTATAGAAATAAAGTTGATCCTAGTCTGCTTATTATTTGCAAAGCTCTCAAGAGACTTCCTCTTCCCCAAATGGTTCTAATGTTTACTTGAAAATGCCTCAGAAATACTATCCCGATAAGACCTATTATTAAACTAAAGATTAACTTGGTGGATGCTAAATCTCCTTTCTGTGGAAAAGAGGACTCGGAAGGTCATGCTTTATGATCATGCAAAGGGCGAGTTGGTTTGGCTCGCAATGGGGCCTTCAACCCAATTTTCTTCGCCTTATGGAGATAGTGGAATGGTGGAAGAACACATGTGGGCAAGGCCACCTGAATCCTCCTCTTGGGGATGACCACTCAAAAATGTGGACGTTCTTTCCATACGGTGGACCATTTGGAAAGGTAGGAATAACTCCCTTCAAAGAGGTCAATTGTTAGATCCCTTTAAGATAATTGTATTAGCAAGATAAAATGCTTGAATATCCCACATGCCACTGTTGTGATCATCTCTTACGAAAGGATGGGAAACTTGTTGGGTCCCTAGAATGATCTCTAACAAAGAAGGTCTTATGATCTTCTCGGACGCGGCGTATAATATTAAGGAACGGTACAAACTCTGAAGGGAGAGCATGACTGGTTCATAAATCCCATCATTTTGGACATTAAAGCCTTGGGTATTGAAAAATTATGTGGCCCGACTGCCATGGGGCCCACGCCAAATCGAGTCAGGCAGTGTGCCGCAGATGAACTCCCAACAAGTCTTGATCTGGTTGAATTTGAAAATAATCAAACTTTGGATGGTAGAGTTTGGATCATGATCAAAATATAGGTTTGGCAGAATTCTCACGCTGCATAGTCCGGAGATGTGGGATTCCAGGAAGGGTAGTGTCCATAGTAGCCGTGACTCTTAGGGATTACTGTATATAAGGGAGATGAGAACCCTTACTTGATCATCCAATAAATCTAAGAGCACTCCCTGCGAGTTCGCAGGATCTATATATCTAACACCAGAACGCACAAGGTTTTTGACGACTTCTGTTTTAACACCCATCTAGGACCAACATCTTCTTTCATTGGATCTTTATATTATTTCGTGGACTTTAATTATATCTTGAGATCCTTAACGCAGGCGCATATGCTTGCTAAATTTTGTTGAGATAATTAGCGAAAGGTCCCTCATATAGTACTTGTAAGGCCTCCAGTCCACTAACTTTTCCTCTAAGGCCTGTAGTCCATGCAGCTGGACATATTTCGGCGAGAGGTCCCTGGATACAATTCTCATGACTGATTTACCCTTTCAACCATTTTAGGCATAAAATTTTAAATTTTCAAATTTCAAATCTTGGATTATCCCTCTTTTTTATTTTCATTATCCCTCTTCTTCTGGTGCAACGTTTTCCAGAGATCTGACCGGAGAAGATGACGAAGTAGGAGAAGTCGGATTGGGTTTTGGGGTTATGAAATTTTGCATGGTCTCGCTCCACCTGCTGTTAGTTACGGCGGAGACGGCACTGGTATCTTCCTCATCATCATCCAAGAGCTGCCTTTCCAGCTCCTGCAAGCAGTTCCTGATGTTCTTGTCCGATTCCTGTTTTGGGGTGGAGACGGAAAAGCGATTGGGAACAGGAGAGAAGGAGAAATTGCACGAGTTGGAGAAAATACTTTCTTGATTTCTGGTTACATAAACCAGAAATCGAAGAAGAAGATCTGATTGGGTTTTGTGGTCTGGGCCAGGCCGGGTTCTTTCCAGGTCCGGGTTGGGTTCGATCTGACCCGTGTTACAGCAGAACTCGGCCTGGCCTAGACGATAGAGCCAAGGAAGTGAAGGAATTCGACGAGTCCAAGATTGGATGCAAAGGACTCGCCGACTCGGGCACCACCACCATCCCACGCTTCTTCATCCACCCACCTCAATCCCTTCAACTCACCCAATCATCCTCTTCCCATGTCATCCCCACCATCAATCTCTCCCGCCATTGATCCGAAACCATCCACCAGATCCACCATGCATCCCACAACTGGGGCTTCTTCCAAGTCATCCATCACGACATCCCCATCTCCGTCCTCGACAACACAATCTCAGCCGTCCAATCCTTCAAGGAGCTTCCCGTGCAAGTGAAAACACAGCACTACCGATGGGAGATGGGCAGCGGCGTCTCCTTCCAGACCAACTTCGATCTCTACAGGTCTAGTGCTGCCACGTGGCGAGATACGCTGCAAATGCGGCTGGGACCGGAACCGCCGGATGTTAGTCGGATCTCGGAGGTATGCCGGAGGGAGGTGATGGCTTGAGATACGCTGCAAATGCGGCTGGGACCGGAACCGCCGGATGTTAGTCGGATCTTGGAGGTATGCCGGAGGGAGGTGATGGCTTGGGATGTGCACGTGAGGAGGGTGGGGGACGTGTTAATGGGGCTGCTTAGCTGAGTTTCTGTCAAATTTATCTGAGTTTTTATCAAATTTATCTGAGTTTCTGTCAAATTTATCTGAGTTTTTATCAAATTTATCTGAGTTCTGAACAAATCTATCTGAGTTCTAAACAAATCTATCTGAGTTTTTGACTATTTATCTGAGTTTTGGAACAAATTTATCTGAGTTCTGAACAAATCCATCTATGTTTTTGGCAAATTTATTTGATTTTTTGAAAAATATAGCCGACTTTCTGACAAATTTATCTCCATTTTGAAATTTTAACTGAGTTTTTGAAAGAATATTTCTTTGTTTTTTGGCAAATTTATTTGTATTTTCTTATATCTATTTGTGTTTTTGAATTTTATTCGTGTCTTTTAAAACTTATTTGTACTTTTTGAAATAATTTTAACTGAGTTATGACAAAAATACTTGAATTTTTGAATTTTTTTTCTGAAATTTGGAAAATTACTTTATCTTAGTTTTGGAAAATGTATTTTCGTTTTTTTAAATTTATATGTATTTTTTAATTTTATTTATGTATTTTGGATTTTATTTGCGTCCTTTGAAATTCATTTGCGTCTTTTGAAATTTATTTTTATTTTTTAATTTTATTTATGTATTTTGGATTTTATTTGCGTCCTTTGAAATTCATTTGCGTCTTTTGAAATTTATTTGCATTTTTTGAATTTTCTTTGGATCTTTTGAGATTTATTTGAGTCTTTTGAAATTTATTTATAGTTTCTGAAATTTATTTTGATCTTTTTAAACTTATTTTCCTTTTTTTTTAATTTATTGCCTTTTTTTAAAATTTATTGCTGTTTTTGAAATTATTGCATTTTTTAAAATTTATTTGAGTTATTTTGAAATTTATTTGTGTTCTGAAATTTAATTTGATCTTTTTAAACTTATTTTCATTTTTTTAAAATTTATTTCCTTTTTTTATAATTTATTGCGATTTTTGAAATTATTGCATATTTTTTAAATTTATTTGAGTTATTTTGAAATTTATTTGTGTGTTTTTAGAATTTATTTGAAAATCTCATTAATGGGATTCCATTAATCGTGGCCAGTTAAATGGTAGTTGACCATTATTAATGGGATATCCCACTAATCATGGGATATGATTGAAAGAAAGGGTAAATTAGACATTTTAGGTATGAGAAAGTGTGGGAGGGACCTTTGGCTGCATGACTTTTTTGTGTGGATTGTTTGCATTAAAGTCACAAGTTGAGGGACCTGCGACCAAAGTCCCCAATTTTGTTACTCCGCTGGTCATGATGTAGGTTGAGAGACGGCTTTAGTTGTTATTTTGTCCTGTTTTATGTGTTTGTCCCCCATCTATTGTTATCTCTTTTCCTTTAAATAAACATGAATATTGAACAAAAAAAAAGAAAAAAACTATAAATACAATGCAAAATCAAGAATGGATTTTTCTGATTTCCACAATGACTTGGGTGATCTTTGCGTGGGGTGAACCATCGATCCAAGTTTGTCAATGAAACCGACAGGACAGGAAGAAACAATTATGGCTATCTTGATGATAGGATGATATTATGAAAAATTCACACGTAACGTTGATATAAGGGCATTGACTTCATGTCGAGGTTAGGCAACAGTTGTATTAAATGATGTTTCCAGAGTCCCAATAGTGTGAAGCTGTGGCTTGTGGAATAATTTTTTGGAGTGGGAGTGGAAACTCTAAATTGGCCCACCTGATTTAAATCCAAGCCATACAATATGAACGACCCTCCATTGAATGAGATACATCCAAAGTTCAAATTAATAGGAGTGGGTCTCACCATATGATTTACCATGCGATTAGAAATGTGACTAATGACTTTTTTAAATTGTGTTCATCACGTTTTGAATCAAGGGAAATGTTCAATTACGATAAGAATGCATATTATTGATATGCAATTCAGTTCCAGGGCCCAATATGATGCGTGCCTAATTTTGGGACAAAGGTAGATGGGAAGTTCTCCATATGGTGGATAAGGGTCATCCAAAACATCAATCTCATTTAGATCATTCTAGCCCTTGACTTAACAACTATAAATTTTAATAGACTTTTTTACCATAGATTTTATTTGATTCGATCTGACCTGATGGTTCAATGAATGTCATGGGCCTCGTATAAGATCATGGCATAAGAAGAGTATGAGAGGGGCTTGATTGATGAAAGGTAGGCCCAAATAGGTCCCATAGCACCGGACTGCACATGCAGTATGCATATCGGATTAAAATGCTTAATTTAAATGCTTAATTTTAAAAAGGAAACAACTTCTATATAACAGTAAAATTTGAAAATATCCAACGTACTAGAAGGCATTTATTTTGAATGGCTCAACTTTTTCAGTAGGCCCTATATAACGGAGTTTTGATGTTTCAACTCAAGATTTACCTAAGCCTCAAGGGTCCAACAGCACCCTATATTTCAAAGTAAGGTTGGTCACAAGGCTTCTATGCCTCTCATTTTACTTTACTCCGAGAATCATGCAATTGATCACTTCCATGAATTTATTTTAGGAGAGAAGGGATTTCTCAAATCTCCCTTTGGGAACTTCATTAATCCGAAGAGACCCGAAATCTAAAGAAATATAAAGCCCACTAGTTAACTTTGAGATCATTCTTGAAAACATCAGTGTTAATGTTTTTCTAAACTGTCTTGGGCAATTAAAAAAGGACCTGAATGCCCATTCTTTCTTAAATAAAATCCAATCCTAATGTAAGTAATTTAACCCTTAGTTAAATATGTTAATGCTATGTTTATCTTATCAAGTTGGCTTAAAGTTATTTTTACCACCGCTAGGGTTTTGTAGGTTAGGACAAGATTGATCAATTTGATATATTAATAATTCAAGAGGCAAATCCGAGATTTCTCACCTCCATTAGAAACAACCAGGGATAATCCAAGGTAGAAGTGACCATGAAGACTCTAGTGGAGTGTGTATGCGGTTGTGTAAGTATCTACCAAAGCAAAAAAATACATATTCTTAGAAAATGATAGTTTTCGAGAAATTTATTTAAATAGTTTCTTTCTAAATTAAAAAGGGTTTTAGAATTATTTAGTGTCAGTTTCTTTTCTTTCCTTTCTTGTTTTTTTGCATAGAATAGAATTTATAGGAATCCCAAGAAATGCCTACCTAAAAGTGGCTACAAAAAATAAATAAATAAAGGTAATGATCCATAAATGGCAATCAAATAATCTTCCTTCAACCAATCAACCAGTAATACAGCTAGGGATTAGTCCCCGACTGTAGGTATAACCCAAAGCCGGTTTTAAAATAGGTATTTGATCCTACCCACATGAAACACATAGTGAGGCCTACCATATGATCAATCCAGATGGGTTTTCTAAAAACCCCCCTACCTCCTTGTGCGACAAATCTCAAAAAATTTACACCAATCTGAACAAACTAGGCCGTTGAATCTAGCGTGAATATTTTTTTATATAAAATTGTGAAACCTGTGGGTTATATGTCAATGATTAAGATCATTGAATTGGCTTAAAGTTTTTCTACATGGAGTGGTCCCACCTGAATCTTGCAATCATCACCCCCCTATGATCTGTGGGGCCCATGTAGGCCCGGCAGTTTTCTTGCACTCTATCTAACATTGGAGAGGTCACACCCCTTTAAACTAGATCTCTAGAAAATCCCATTGAGTCTATAGTAGGGATGTAAATCGGCACCCGATTCTCCGATTATCCGGAGGTTCCAACCCATTAAAAACCGGTCCTGCGTCCTTATTTAGGCTCCGATAAGTAAATGGGTTCGAATCCGGTTCCACCTTCGTTTAGACTCGTGGACCTAAGATCTGATATATTACCTCAATTTTTAAAAATCTCTTCTAAAGACTATGTTTTTTTTAATATTATTCTCTATCTAAATTTGAACCCGAATCCAGACCCATCTCATATATGGTCCTAGAGCCCAAAAACTGATTTTAAAATGATTTCGATTTCACCTTTTTTTTAACGGTTCTACGTCCATGGTGAATCCGGACAAGAACCAACCCAATTACGTCCCTAGTGTACATTATAAAAGCGGACCTGTCAGTGTGTCCTTGTTTTGTTATTAATGTAACTTTTTTTACAAGCAAAGGAGTAGATTTCCTTATTAAAGAGTGGGGACGTGTGGTTGGACTTTGGGAGTAGCAGTAGGATTTGACAATTTAATGAATGTGGATCCATTGAGAAGGGATCCAGATCCCTGTTTGGTCCAAATAGGGAAATCCAGTTTGGACCACTCAAGGGGTGCCGTATGGGAAGATAATTTTTTTTTTAAAGAGATGTGATTTTTTTTTTTAAAGAGATGGGATATGACATCTCAACTTCATGTGGCACCCTTGATTGGTCCAAATAGGGATCTGTTGTTTCCAGAGAGAGGAGAGTTGTTCTCATTTATCCAATGAGGGAAGAAAAAAAAGACAATATCTAGGACTAACTTCTATAACTATAATTTCCTCCTATAAAAATAATCAATTCCCAGGATCCACATTTATAACCAAACTGCTAAAATTTAACTAGCTTTTTTTGGGATTGTGACATTAAGGTACCATTTGGAAGGAGATAAAATAGGGGGAAGAAAAAACAAAAAGGAAAAATGAAGAGAAAGTGGGAATTGAGCGTGTTTGGGAAGGGAGGAGGGAAAGGAGGGGAGGGGAATTTGCGGGGAAAATGAGTGTGGGGCCCACTCTAAAATTTTCCCCTCAAAAGTGGGGGGAAAAATGAGAGGCAAAGAGGGAAATTTGTTTTAAATTACTAAATTGCCCTTTTAACCAATTAAAACTTTTGCAAAAGCAAGGATAAAATGGTATTTTGTCTCTCTACCTCACAAACAAACAAAATTATACTTTTTCACTTTTCTTCCCCTTACTTTTTGACTATCCAAACAAGAGAAGGTAAAATTAATTTTCCCTTCCCTCCCTTCATTTTCCTTCCCCTCCTATTTTCCTCCCCTCCCCCTTCCCAAACATAATGTAAGGATTACAAGTCACATTTCCCAAAAAATAAAAAGTCACATTCAAAGTTTCCTTTTTTTATTTGTTCTTGACAAGTGTTTTATATGTAGAGTGTATATATATTTCAAATGGGATGTACAATACACAGAAGAATGCGCCCACCTCACTTGCCCTATCTAGGAGAAAGGCCAACTAAAACAGATAGACTAGGCAAAAGGGTGGCCTTTTGAAAGCCCCAAAAATCCAGAAAGCAACCAATCCAAAGAAGCAAAAAAACCCAAAACCTGGATCTGGTCCAATATAACCAGCAATGAGCAAACAGGTGCACTACTATGGCATAGACCAAATGGCAAGTAGCCTGCAAGGGAGGTGGACTCACAATCCAAGTTATCATCTCTAAATCACATAACAGTCTCGGAGTGAGCTCTACTCTCTGTTCAATGCTAAAGCATCTTCATCCCAATTTTCCCAACATTAGTTGAAAGTGTGAAACCATTTTATGATTAAGGCACACGTTAAAATCCACCCCATGAAACCATTTTATGATTAAGGCACACATTAAAATCACACCCACCGCCTCCACCCCCCCCCCCAAACCCCCCCCCACACACACTCTCTCTCCCTCCCTCCCTCTCTCTCCCTCTCCCCCAAGGGGGTAGAGCCCTCAATGAATAATACTTATGACTGTGTTATTAGGTTTTTTTTTTTTTTTTTTTTTTTTTTTTAAACGCTCAAATGGTGGGATGCAACTCCTATTGGGTTAGAATTTGAGGATACCACATATACATTGATGATGTTTATTTTGAGCAACTTGAATTTTTGAATAGGTGGGTGGTCTTACTATAGTGTTTTACTCCTTCAACTCAAGATTTTTCTGACTCAAAGTCTTAGCAGGTTGTGATTCTCACCTAGAAGGTTTGGGTTGCAAATAGGTGGGAACACTTCTTCATCTTCTTTTTTTACTATTTCTGCTAAAATCAAGGGGCGCCACAATATATATCATTCTCATTCCAGGAATTCATCATATAATTCATGAACAAAAAGGCAAAGAATTGTTACAAGAAATTTAGTTTTACAAGTAAAAGGAAAGTATAAATGAGATCTAGTAAAGGAGAAATTCTACAAGAGCTTTAGTTGTGGGCCGGTGACGATGGTAGCAATCCAATGGGCACATAGTGTTGGAGTGCAAGTGATCGAAAGTCTTCCATCAAAATAAAATAATTTTAAACAAAATTGAAAACCTTAGTGGTAAGATAATAAAAAGGTTATTGAAATTGTGGTTAGAGTCCTTGTAAAAAATCACAAAAAGAGAATTAAAAATAGAAAAGTTTCCTAAAAATAAATAATAAAAAAGTAATAACAATTGCAATAAATGAATATTCATTTCTCACCCTAAAAATTCAAGGCCCCAAGCAACGTATCAATTTTAAGGTGGAACTTTGAAGGGCAACAATCTCTAATTCACAAACATTCTAAAATAACTTAAAGCCTAGACTCATGAGAAACTCATGTGGGTTTTTAATGCAGCCACTTATGAAAGATTTAGGACATCTCAAATTAGCGCTGATCCTAACAAAATTTAATTCAAATAGGACTTTAGCTCACTATTACATTGGTAACTTTAAAAAAACCATGAATAAAAGTATCAATTTTGTGAGTTTTGTTGATCAATTTGATGTAGGCTATCTTTTATTGGATTGAAATTTTGCGAGAGCTTATAAGAAAAGAGTGGCTAGATACTTTAAGCACTTTACATCTTCACAAATAGGCCCCACTAAGGAACCTTGCAGAATTTTCTTTGAGTCCCAATTTATAAACTCTTCATACTTATATAGTTTATATTGCATGTTTGCATGACTCTTATATAAATAAATCATAATCTAAGAAATTAAGTAACGACCCTAATGAGGTAGCATCAAATTTTTTAGTCCATTTTGCTTTATGAAGAAAAGACAGTTAATAAATGATCCTAGAAGACTGATCATGGTTTGCAACAAAATTTCAAAATAATAATTGAGATTTCTATGTGACACCTAACTAAATATGCTCATGGATGTATATGGATGGAAGAGACTGATATTTAATATCTAAACTGCTAAAAAAACAGACTCTCATAGTTATTATTATCTTAAAAGGTTTTGCTCCAATCCTTTTTTTTTTTTTTTATGACATTAGCAGGTTTTTTTTTTTTTTTTCCTTTTACTTTCCTTTCTTTTGCTTTAGTCTATTTTTTTTTTTCTCAGAAATTAATTAAGATTGCTTAACACTATTTTTTAAATTAAGAATTCATGCAATTAGACTCACCCATTGATGGGTGATGGGGCCATCCATTAATATATGAACATAAAATCTAGGTTTTCCATGAAAAAAAAATGTAGGGCCATCAATCAATGTAAATCTTTTGCACCCCACATCTGTGTGGCTCCCAAGCCTACCGATGTGTCGATCATTGTGTTTGCAGGGGCAACATTGAATTCCGCTGGGCTATGAAAGCTCTATCTTCCCACCAAGCACTGCACAAGACAAACAGTCCATCAGTGTGATATTGACATTTGTAGTGTAACGGTTTTTACAAATTGAGATTACTTGTAGTGCTATTTGGATAAATTTTTTGGACAGAATTTTGGACAAATCTTATGGTATGACTTGAATATCCCCTATGATAATCAAGCCATACTATAGGGTTTGTCCAAAATTTTGTCCAAAAAGTTTGTCCAAGTAGACATTTTATTGAGTAGACAGTGATTAGTCCAATAGGTCGTGCTAAGGCTGCCAATGTATAAAGTGGCAAGGAAAAAAAAAAAAAAAAAAGATATGGCATAAATAGTTAGATTGATCTAATGGATTGATATTTCCTGGCCACTGTGTCCCATTAAGTTCTTTCCCTCCTGATTCTCATGGATTAGTGTGGTGAGCCCACATGCAATGGGCGAAGGTTGATACTAAAACAGAGTATAAATATAGAGTCAATAAATGCCTATACTTGGCGCGGAGGATAATGATTCACAAGGTCTTCAATCCATCTCCCTCCTCTCCACTGTCACAAATACATCTATTATTTTTGAGTCTGAATCCCTGTTTCGTTCAAATAGGGTTTCCCCTCATTCGTTCGATGAAACATGGGATCCGGATTCATTATTTTCACAATATCCAGACTATTTTGATATGTACCATGTAGCAATGTTTTCAAAATATAGTTGGTAAATTGAAAATCATTTTCCCACAAACAGTGTCATAATAGCAATTAGATCATTGCCAATTCTAGTTTTCACCATTAGATTGATCATGTCTATATTATGTTTGGGAAGAGGGGAGGGGAGGGAAAATTTGAGGGCGAAGGAAAATGAAGGGGAGGGAATGGGAGATTGTATAGTCAAAAAGTAGGGGAAAAAAAGTGAAAAAGTAGGGTTTTGTTTGTTTGTAAGATAGAGAGAAAATTACCAATTTATCCTTATTTTGTGAAAAAGTAAAAAGAGCATTTTAGTAAAATGACAAAGATTCCCCTCTTTCCCTCCTACTTTCCCTCATTTTTGAGAGGAAAGTTTTAAGGTGGGCCCCACACGTATTTTACCCCCACTTTCCCTCCCCCCTTCCCAAACACCCTCAATTTCCACTTTACCTCCATTTTCCTCGCTTTTTTTTTTTCTTCCCCTCATTTTACCTTCTTCCCAAACAGGGTAAAGCACGTGATTAGAATAAGTCATCATTGTTTTCATCAAAGCATTGTCCCAACTATCTAGAGGTAAGTTACGTGAATTCTATTTCTTTATTCTGATCTACTCTTATAGAAATCATCTCCAGATAGATTGTACTTCCTCAAATCTATTGATATAGTGCCGCCATCCACGTCCTCTTCAACTTACTCCTATGCATTTGCGGGCCATCAACCTACATTAAAAAGCTTTTCCCACTGGTGCCATTACTAATATGTATTGGATATGTCGAAACCATCTCAATGGGTATCTTTTATTTTAGGATTAGAATAAGTAAAATCATGTATCTAGGCCGTAAACAACTGATAATTGACATCTCTGCTTTGAATTACATTTTGTGGTAGAATAAGGTGGGATTATGATTTTGAATAGGTTAGATTTTAAGGGTTGGGCCATAATCTTAATTACTAACATTTGAATTTATGACACATTACGTGGTAGTGTGGAGCAATATCCACCTGAATATGAACTGAGAAATCTGCCCCATTAGACTCTATTAGCCATTGGATGGAGGAAAGAGAATCGAATGGTAAATATAGAAGGACACAATAGTTTATAATAATTTCCTTTCATTAATTAGTAATCAATGGTGATTGAGGTCAAAGATACCTAATCTACCAGCCCTTTTTTATATCATGGGGGGCCTTTATCTCTAAAAATTTGCATTTTCGACTTGACAAGTATTTGATCGAAGAAAAATAAAAATGATGAAAAATATAGAAAAAAAATGGAGGATACAAAAATACAACTTCTTTAAGCATGTTTCTTTGCTGGAATTACAGGAATATAAAATGGTACTTTTTATTCTCATTTTTTGTGTGGATTGTTGTTTTCTGATTTATTAGAAATTAAAGTATTTTAGAAACAATGTTGGACTAGCAACGACAATTACCATATATCGGCTTGCTCTTTTTATCTAAATAGGTATTGAGGGTATTTTTATTTCTTTGGAACACTGTATAGTACATTTGAACTCACAAATTCATGCAAAAGTAGAAAATTTTAGAAATATTGTTTTTCCACTTTATTTAATTAGAAATTTCACCAATCATCACATCATCATCATTCTCTCTCTCTCTCTCCCATAATTCTTCTATATCAATTTAAAGCTAGACGTCATTAGTGTTTCATTCTAACTTTTATAGATAAATTATCGCGGGCATTTTTTACTAAATAATATATTTATTTATTTTTAATTTATCTTTTTATCAGTAATATTCTAAAAAAAATACTAAACTTGATTATATTTTTATTTTTTCTCAAGCCGGGGCCTTTGTTGCTAGTTTAAATGATCCTAATATAATGTTTTGTTTTAGGTTCTCAATTTTAATGGGAAAAATTATATTTCTATCTTTTAACTCATGGGATAAGTCATTTGAATTTTTCCAAGGGAAAACTTATCAAAAATAATTAAAAGAAAAACATTAAACTATCTACTTACTTTTTTAGAGTAGTTGGACAGTTTTAGTCAAGAAAGGTCTTACTAAAAATACAAAAAATATATATCTGTTTTTTGAGGATGTATGAAAATATAAGAACTCTTTTATAAAATTAAAATAAATAAATAAATAACTGTATATAGAGTGAGAATTGAGACAGCTACCTCAGCTACCACTACGATCCAAATTGAAAGCTGAGCTAATACGGAGACAAATACAAACACAAAAGTCGACAGGCTGACTGCCAAGTTCACATTCGTTCCCGATTCTAATGGCAAGAAAGCTGTATCAGTTGGGTTCACATCTGTCATTGCACAGTCCAATTAAGGTCACACCAAGTACTAGCCATCATCCATCCCCATTTAATTCAAACGACAACGTACACACACCACATAATCTTCATCCATACTGGATGTTAATTACCCACATGGTTGGTTTTTTTTTTTTCCTTTTTAAAGTAAGTTAGTTCTTCAATTGTTCAAATAAAATATACGGAAATGGAAGTCTATTATTAAGAAGATTATAGAAACTTTCGAAGAGGCATACCCCTTACAAAATAACTCTAAACTAAATCAAATAAATGAATCAAACTACTGAATAAATGAATTAAATCACCCACATAGTTTTTCAAAAGGATTGTTTCTTATGGGATTCTTAACGTGAATTTGTAAAAAGTTATGGTAAATTGGGTTTTAACAAAGAGTACTAAAGAAGGTGTGGGGTGAAAGAGATAAAAATGTACACTGTTCTCCTACGAGCTACTACATGTGCCGTCCAACTCTCTGAGGTTCACCTAGACCTGCTTTTGATCAGTATTCAGTGCAGTCCTTTGATGCTCGTGTCATCATATGATATGGCATCAGGCCTAATTTCAAACTCATCGAACCTTCCCTCACCGTTGGATTAAACCTCAGAATAATCCGTGGTTAAGATGTCGTTAAACTTTATGCTATTAATCAAGGGGTACGTAATTGAGTTTCTAGAATTTGAAAAATGCTCAGTGCAGAAGAGTTAATAGTTCAATTTTTTTATGTGGGACCCACCTTTGGATTAACCCAGTTTATCTATCCATTAAGTGAGTAGCTCCCACCCTGGATGGGCTGGGCTAGCTGCAATGAAGGTGAAAATAAAGTACCAAATGGGGTCATATTAATTTTTAACTGCAAAACATCAACAGGTTACTTAAAAAAAAACAAAAACAGCATAGCTTCAACTTATCATCGGATGGGTGATAGGTTTCATCTGGTGCTTATAACCCATGTTGGTCCCTAAAAGATGAACGATTGAGATCACTCAAATTAAGATGGGCCTCAATTGTAAGAATCTTTACTGCATATAAAAAGGTGTTGAGATTGGGCCTGCTGTGGGCTTTGATGTGTGCCCCTTCAGTTGTGGTGCATATCTGAGAATGAAATTCAAAATAGTTAATGGGAAAGAAACAACTTGTCTATATCTCTATGGGAATGTTTTTTTTTTTTTCCTTTTGTTTAACCATAGGCCTCCAAAGTTCCAATCCTCAAAACCTAACATACATGAAGCTCACATCAAACCAGCTAAACTAACTTCCGTATAATCTCCTAAAATAAAAAAAAAAATAGCCCAACATAACTGATCTCCTACTTCAAATACAGATAATATTGGAAAAAAAAAAAAGGGATTGATAGCATAGGAAGAAAATAAGAAATAGAGGAGCAGAAGATAAAAAAAAAAAAAAGCGCCTGCAACTCCATGTCAGGGATGGTTTTTGCCCCTCCCATCAGATTTCTCTGCGCACAGCCCCGATGAAAAAAATTAACAGCCGTACTAGCCAGGGACCCAACGGGGGATCTGATCGCAAATCCAGCCCAGTCATCTGGCCGTACAAGCCATGGCGACCTTGAGGGTAAGGTCAATCTGGGAGGAAGGCCGAGTGGGACACACTATCCCTTGACACAGATGTGCAGGCGTGAAGCCCGTGATGCTGGAACAACGTCTGTGTTTGGGATGATGACCACCTTGGAGTTCTAGATATAAGCCCAGCAATGAAGCTCCTTGCATTTGGTACATAGAAACAGCGATTTAAGCATAACCTAATGGCTTGGAAAAAACAAAACGAACACAGGAAAGGCCTGCAACTCCATGTCAGACTGACGGGTTTTGCCCCCTCCCATCAGATTTCTCTGCGCACAGGACCGGAGTTGAAAAAAAAAAAAGGCCGTACTAGCCCGGGATTGCTTTAGGCTAAGGTCAATCTGTGATCGGGGGCCAGTGGGACCCACTATCCTACGACCCATATGTGCAGGTGTAGCCCTGGGCCAGGTTCTGTGTGGGTGCTATTTTCACTTTGGCTGTCTTGGATTGTGGGACCCAATGGGTGATCTGATCGCAAATCCAGCCCGGTCATCTGGCCTTACTAGCCCGGGCGACCTTGAGAGTAATGTCGATCTGTGAGCGGGGCACAGTGGAACCCACTATTACGTGACAAATATGTGCAGGCGTGAAGCCCGTTGTGCTGGAACAGGTTCAGTGGTTGAGCAATTTACACAAAACTTGATGGGTTGGAAAAGAAAAGAAAAAAAGAGGAGACCGGGGGGGGGGGGTGGGGGGTGGTGGTGGTGTTGGGTTGGAAAAGAAAAGAAAAAAAGGAGGAGACCGGGCGGGGGGGGGGGGGCGGGGGGGGGGGGGTGGTGGTTTTGTGGTGGGGGACTCAATGTGAGGGACGGTTTTTGCCCCTCCATCTAATTTCTTGATGCACAGGCCCCTGGGTTCCTTGATGCTAAGGTCGATCTGTGTGGGGGTGATTTTGTATGGGGGCGATTTTCACAAACTTGGTGTGTTTTTATTTTATTTATTTTTGGCTATCTAAGGGTTCCGAATCCTTTAGGCTGGACTAATCCTCCGGGCACAAGCTTAACTGGACTAATCCTCCGGGCACAAGCTTAATAAGTTGGAAAAATAAAAAAAGAGGAAAGAGATTGGGACTCAATGTCAGAACGATTTTTGACATGTTCTTGGCGAGGCATTGATTTTTTTTTTTTTTAATTTTCAGATCTACTGTTAACTATCATCAAACCACCAAGGCTCTAAGAAAAAAAGGACCCCACACTATCACACCTCATACTAGAAGTTGGAAAAAGGCTGGATCTGTATTCCTATTTGCAAACCGTCCGAGCAACAAATACATCATCTTCATAGAATAAGGTAATCTTTTCTCCTACTCCATACAAGAATAACTTAATAGATGAAATACAAGATGAGGCGTTGATTTTTGGTTTTTTTAATTACAAAATCTATTATCCTTTGTTGTATCTTTCTTACCATATATTTTTAAAATTTTCATTTCATGTATGTTTATAAAGAAATATAAAATTTTATTTTATGAACTCCAATTTCTAAAAAATCTATTATTACTGGTGGAAAAAAATTAATTGGGTCCATGTTTATATGTTTGTCTTACCTTTCTATGTGCGAATTTCTAGCATTGGGTCCATGTATAGCACAGGATTTCGTAAGTATAATGATATGATAAAAACAATTGTAAATAAATAAAAAAAATTTAATCTAATCAACGAAAATGAACATAAAATTTACGTTTAATGACCATATCCAAAAAAAAAAAGATAAATAAAATAAAATGAGAAAAAACAATCTTAGGTCGAACAAAAAAATAATAATAAAATAATCTATACATCTATGGGAATGTTTTTTCCCTTCGTTTAACCACAGGCCTCCAACAGTCTCTTAAATCTCCACTCTCTCCACTCTCCTCTCTCTCCAATCTCCTCTCTCTCTCTCTAAAAAAAATCAATTACCACTTCATACCTAAACTGATATGGGACCCTTGGGCGACCTCATGGATGGTGGCATGTGAGATTTGGACTAGTGGGACCCACTATTCACTCTCCTCATATATTTTCATGCATGAGTGAAGTGAAGGTTGACACAAGCCACTGTTTGGAGCTATGGGCCCCTAGGAGTGGTCTGATGATGAATTAGATTCACTAGTATTTTAGATCAGACCAGTGGGACCCACCGGATTTTACACCAAGGTATATTCAGTCGTGGAACACTTTTTTTTTAATGTTTAGTATGTGAAATTGAGGCCTGGGTGAGACTTATAGATGGGGACAGCCCTATACCTGGTAGGTAATTAACATATGATCATTCCATCTAAGTTATTTAAGTTATATTTATTGGTCTGGTGATGAATCAAATCCACTGGTATTTTAGAGCAAACCAGTGGGACCCACCATATTTTACATTTTTATTTAATTTTTTAAAACCCGCCCGAGCTTTAGCAAGCTTCATTTACACCTCACGTAAATAATAAAAAATCTCGAAAGACACAAAAATCAAATTAGCAACAAAAAAATGACTCAACTGTTTACTAATTAAATTATTTAATAAAAATAGTACATATGAGTCTGTTCATTTAGTGGTTCTATGGTCCGTGTATAGCACGGGGTGTTGCTAGTATAGAAAATAGAAATGTTAGAATCACAACACTAGAGGAAATATAGCACCAAATAATATGGGTGTCAATGGGCCGGACTGGGCCATTCTGGGTGTCCAAACCATCTAATATGTAGTTTGAAACTCAAAATTAAGCCCCACCCAGCCCAATGGATATAGGTCTACCTCTTAAGCCTCTTGGTCTAGTTCAAAAGCTCAAACCCCTGCCCTTGAGGAAAATGTCAAACCCTAGACTTAGGCTCAACCCAATAGTATTAAGTAGTAATCAAGTTATTTCTATTTAAATGTGTGATACTCATGGTATTACAAGTCATTGTAAAGATTTTGGCCATGATCGATACAGATTTCCAATTCTTTGGTGTGAAATTAATATCCATTGAAGCTTCATTCTCACCACCGGCGATTTTCAGGAATTGGACTTTACACCAAGGTCAGGTCCAGCCATTAGGGGTGTAAAAAAAAACCGAAAAACCGTTTAACCGAACCGAACCGTATAATACGGTTTGGTTAACCATATGCGGTTAACCGCACCGTTTACAAATAAAAGGAAAAAATAAGGGGGCTGAATGAAATATTTCTTACTTTATTCAATTGCTCCTTATATGTCATTTTACTTTCAATCATTCACATTTATCCTCTTATGTGAGGAAGGCATTTTACAGTTATTAACGGTAACCGAACCGTTTAATACGGTTAACCGTGGTTACGGTTTTCCACGGTTTTTATGGATACGGTTACGGTTACGGTTTTAAAAGACAAAAAACCGCAGTTACGGTTTGGTTAATGGTTTTCTCATATTGACCGGCGTTTAATACGGTTAACCGCGGTTACGGTTTTCCACGGTTTTTATGTATAAGGTTACGGTTTTGAAAGACAAAAAACCGCAGTTACAGTTCGGTTAACGGTTTTCTCATATTGACCGGTTAATTGAACCGTCACACCCCTACCAACCATCATTCCGAAAAGCCAATCGAATCCATTAGCTAAACATTAGGCCCATTTTGCTATATGTGTCGCTGGGTCGTCCTGGCTGATTTGTCCTTTTAAGCAAACATAGGGCCAGAGAGCCCATATGGGTATGGAAGTAAAAGTTGCTGGAGGGCGCCTGAGTTCAACTCGAAACCAGTTTGGTCAAGAAATTTTCCATCCATTTTTTAGGCTTGTCATATTCATAGATTTAAGGGAGAATCCGTTGGATCAGCCCAGGTTCAGCTAGCCATCAGCCTGACTTGGCTGGAATTAATTAATGGGTCATGGTTGGATCTGGACTTGAAAGTGAGAACCAACTTGAGCCGCTCTTTATAGGGCTCATAGTGAATTGATGACATTGTTTTCAAGGATCGATATTGACTGTACAGCCTGTGAAGACTTCCTTTTGGAGTGTTTTGTGACCGATGAATGCCAACAAAATTACAGAACAACGATTAGACAAACTATGACCTATGGAGCAGAATGTTCGCCAATTAAGAAGCACCATATCCACAAAATGAATGTAATAGAGATGATAATGTTGATGTAGATGTGTGGTAAAACTAGGAATGACAAAATTAGAAATGAGGGTTTTCGAGAGCATTTACCCGTTTGAGATGGTTTGGGTATATCCAACGTAGGTTGGCAACGACACAAGTAAGGAAATGTTTGGCTATGAAGGTTGATAGCCCACCAAGGAGAAGGGGTAGGCCAAAAAGGATGTGGATAGAGGGAGTAAAAATAGATCTGAAAAATTGTAACATATCTAGAAGATTTGGTTCAAGACTCGACAATTGCCCTAAGATTGTCAAAATTTAGATATTTTGACGATTTTGCCCTTAAACCATGCGATATCCTGGGGCTGTAGGTTATCGCACAAAATCTAGATTTTTTCACCCTTTTCCTTTCTACCAGAGAGAGAAGAAACGCCCTTTGCTTTCCACCAAAAAGAGAAAAAATTACAGCTAATGCCATTTCACTGAGGTCGAGATGAATATTGTAAGAGTTTCAACTTAGGAAACAGCAGCAAGCAGAAACGACGAAGAGGAGATGGAGTTTTAAATTAGGGGCGAATATGTTCGATTTGGATTTGGTCGGAGGGGGTACTTGTGCGATATTCTATAGTTGCATGACATTCCATGATTCGATATTCTACAACTAGGGGCGGACCTAGGGGGGCTGGCAGGGGCCATGGCCCCCCATACATCTTAAAGTTCCCTTAAAAGCCATTCTTTGGCCTCTCCATTATGTGGCCATCCATCCATTTTTTGGACTTTTTCTAACATGATTTTGACTCTTGAAAATGGAAATAAAAATATTCTTGATTTTGGGAAAATCTTTAAATGAAAAAAAAGAAGAAGAAAGGAAATGAAATAAAAAAATGAAAACAAATAAGGAAGGCTTGATGGAGAATGGATATGAGATTTCTTGATTTTCAAATTAACCTATCTACACTTGCCCTAAATCTTTGATCCAAGAGAGGAATAGAAGAATGCACGAGAGAGAAGAGGAGAATGCACATCTTCTTGTTGGAGATCTTGATAAGAGTTGAAGGTTGCAAACTTGTAGAAACTTTGATATATGAAGAAGAACGACAAACCCACTTTCTCTTTCATAGATTTTTTTTTTACAGTACATAGATGTATTGATTTTACTACATGTCATTGGATTTTATTGAAATCGAATCCGCTTAAAAATCAACATCTATTTGTGTTCTATTATTACATTAATTTTTAGATCAATCAAATAATCCATCATGGATAAAGGAATATAGTTTTATTTTTTATTATGATTATTATTATCTATGTCAGAATAATTCGGTAAAAGAAATTTAGTTAAGGAGATAAAATCCGGCAGAACTATGTTGTTGAATGATTTAGATTTCAGGATGTTATTATTACTTTTTTTTTAATTTTTTTAATAATAAAGTTTTAAGTTGTAACTTACAAGTTACTTGCGTAAGAAATGACTGGACTTGTACCCACTTTGAGATATTTTTTTTTTTACTTTTTTCTTTATACCCCAACCAAGGGGGTTGGAACCCAAGAGAGAGCCTGCATACACAGAAAGACAATCCACATAAGTGGAAAGGAGCCCACACACGTAGGAAGAGGTGGCGTACCCAGTGTTAGAATCCTGGACAGCCAGGTGAGAACCGTCACTCCTTACCACCCACTCAAGTAAGGAGCCGTTCTCAAATGCATATGGTAGATGAGCGAAGTTTGTCAGAATGGAGAATGAATTTCTTGTAAATTATTTAATTATATATATATTATTGCAGGAAAAATCATTGTTGAAACCATAATTGATGATTTCGACTCAATGAAAGAATGTCGTGCACAACTTTAATAATTTGATTATTGCATCAAGTTCCTCCTTTGCCTACAACCCTGGGGATAGCACACGGTGCGATATCATACACCCCTCTGATATCAGTATATCACATAATTTAATGGTAAAACCCTCACTTTAAGTGCGTCATTTCCTATAAAAACAACTCTTCGGGAATTATCTAGATTTTGACTGTTTTAGGAAAATTGTGAAGTGTAAGGGCAGTCGTAAGGTCAATATCACTTGTTTTTATGGGTGAAGTTTAAGCTAGGATATGTCGAGCATTTGGTTTGTTTCTTTACTTAGGTTGCACGCGTTATAGATGGAGAAGGTTTCAATTATTGGTCGTTTAAGAAAATGGTTTCAAGCTCGAGCTAACTTGTTCAACTTGAACTCATCCACCTAGTCATCACTGACGTTATGGGTATGAGTTTTTGGGTCCTACCAAGCGGCAGTCATTTTGTTTGGAGATATTTCTCTCTAGAATTTCCTATATTGGGGATTCTTAAATGCAATGACATTTTTGTCCCAAGAATTATAAATTTCCCCAATCAATGCTGAGAATTTATAAACTCTGCCCCATGAAATGTCACTTTTGGCTTGAAGGTTTCAAAATTACACATGGTACTCGAGCATTTGTAAAAGTAGGCGAGAAAAAACATTTGGGGAATTCATAAAACCCCATGACAAGACTTCTCAGCACTTGGGTTTGACCAATTTGCCTAAACATAATTAACTCTTTGATTCTGTCTAATTGCTAGCAACTTTTTCCATTTTTGATCCTGATCCTTCTTACTAGTGGCACAAAGGAACTTGTTGACTAGGTAATGTAGAGCTCAATGATGCTGACTAGCTTACTGTGTTGGGGCACATTTATAACCTACGAATGACATACAATCACGATGAACAAATCCAATCAAACAGTCACACAATGGAAAAACCAACTCAGATGTTACGTAGTTCGGTTACGTACCTAGGTCCATGCGAAAAAAGCTATTGTCTATTCTTCTTCTCTATCTTTCGGTTTTTTCTAAGGGTCAGCTTGTTTGCATTAGGATATAGGAATTTGAATCTGTGTGGAAGTTAAATATGAAGATTATAGGTGAAATCTTAAGAATGAACATCAAATAACATTCTTTAGGGGAATGAAATTAAAAGAAGATGTTATTTGATCGATGCTCATTTTTGGGACTTTGATGGTTATTTTTAACCACCCTATCTACTTTAATACAAACAGATATGGCCTTAAGTTTAGAATTACAAGTACCCTCGAACCCTAAATAAATCCTGATTCTTGCATGACCCGAGAAATTAACTCGGTTAACCAAGATTACAAGACATAATCCAACAACTCAGTTCCTAGATAATTCCTACAGTAAAAGAGTCCAATGAAGATTCATTGACACTGGTAAATCGAACTTATTAGCTAAGGTGCTATGGAATATTTTTTCCCTAATTCAAGGATAAAAATCATGGAATTAGGAAAAATATATAGCTCCAAGGGCTACTTCTAGATTCACATGTACACACCAAAAATCACACCACTAAAGCAATGTCACAAATATTAGGGATGTACTGAAAATATTGAGATTTTGATAATATGTTGATAGTATTAAAAGATATTACTTGTTGAGAAACTATTGTTATATTCTCAAAATAGTGGAAAAAGTTGAGTTCTCTTAAGAGAATATGTTGTGCTACTTGGATAAAATGTGAAAAATAGTAAACTTAAATTAAATGAAGAGTTTTATTATGGTGAAAATCATATGTACATAGTATCAAGATAACTCGCCAATGGGGCTCACCTGAGGCCATGTCAATTAAGGGGGAAGTGTTAGATGGTAAGATTTTAGTGAGAAAGATGAGTGTACAATATATCAACCAGATTATATTAGCTTAACCCTTGATTAGTGGGCTTCACGTTTAATGGTCTTAGAACCGTTCCCTTTTTTTTTTTTCTTTTCTTTTTTTTCAACAATAACTAATGGTTTTTGATATGAAGGCCCCCACCCATATCTCTCATATAAGGTGAGAGATAACTCTCAGAGGAGTATCTCTCATTTATATAAATATATATATATATAGATATATATTATAAGTGATGATTAATTTGAGTATCAAATTTGGGCTTGTAGAATTGGGGTGGGAGTGGGTTGTGAGAGAGGTGACTTTATGATAATGGGCTTATATCATCATCATCAAAGCCTTGTCCTAACTATGTTGGAGTCGACTGATGATTCTCACCTATATATTTCTATTCATATAAAATCATTCTTTGAAACTAGTTCATGTTTATAATTGTATTTTTTAGTTATTAAAACTAATTTCTTTCAAGCAACAATTTTCTATAACCCCAAATCTGAAAATATCACAATATTTTTCTGGGACAATAGTTTCTAGATAAAGATATTTCTAAATTGTGACCATGAACCAAATCCAACATTTCCTTCTTTTTGGGGAAAGGTTCTTGGAAAGCTCAATCCTCCAATTCATACTTACTAAATTAAATGAAATCAAGCTTAGCACAACCTAATCTTCCTAGTCACCATACTTATTAAATGAGAACTTATCCTTTGGGGCTCTAAGCCTATCTGATAAGTTGACATGCTAACTTAAAGATTGCATTCATGGGTTTAAATCTTGATTTTAGACACTATATCTGCCGATGGGAGTATATGTGCCGAGGGCTTAGATTGATGTGAAGGGTCACATACATGAGCCTCCTCACACAGCCTAAGCATATCATTCAAAACTAAGGGATAGCCAGTGGTTCAATCCCTGAGGGATGTTTCATTATTAGAATTTCTCGCAAGAATTTTCTGCATTTTTTTTTTCAAGATATTTGCAAATGCCATAATTTTTTAGGAGAACTTTGAAATTCTAGTCATTTAAAAAGTCTCAAATGACCTTTGGAATTATGGAATTCCAGCATCTTTACTTTTTGGTGAAATTTCTAAATACTCAAGTATAATGGAGCATTTAGGAATTCCAATATGCAAGATTCTCTAAACAAAAGTTCTCTAACCTGTTTATTTACCGGAATTCATTGAATTCCTATCTAGAGAAATTTGAAACTCTCAGACATGATGGAATTCTTGAATTCTCTTTTATACTTGATCATCTAGAAATTCCACAAAGAAACAAAGGGACTAAAATTATAATTCTCAAAATCATTTGAGACCAAAAAAAAAAAAAAAAAGATATTTGTAAATGCCAAGGGATAAGATGTAACACCACATCCAAAAAACCTAATATAATAAATTTATATCCAAAATTCTAGTAAAAAAAAAAGCAATAAATTTAGTAAATAAATCGGCCTTTGGACCCTCTTTTCTGTGATAAATCAGGTCCGAAATCAACAAAATAAGTTCCGATTCAAAATCAGATCTAGAATCGGAATTGTTGTTTTAAAACGGATCCGAATCCATTATGGTTTCGACCCGAAATCATATGTTTGCAACCTTAATGCCAGGAGTCCTTTGTAGTCCAGCATGTGTTGGGTCTAGCTCAGGAATGGTTGGGCAGATCATCAAGCTCAGAAATGGTTGAGGAAGATGAACAGCTTATCATACTCTTGGAGTACTACCACAAAATTCAAATGGTAATGCACGAGGAGCTCGTGGAAGATAGGGATGCATGACCATAAATGAAGGCCTATTGTAAGGAAACAAGACAAAAGATAACAAATTCATGGACATCAGTGGACAATCTTTATGTTCCCCATCTCCTTCAAACTTTCCATCTTAGCCATCCATTTCATCCTTAAAATAAAGGAGTAGACCAAAAAGATAAGCATATCGTATCCTTCTCCACTATCTCCATTTTAAACGTCATTACCTTATTATCAGTAGGAAACCAATCACTTTCCACTCACTCTCTCTCTATTGCTTTTTATAGTCTCCCAAATCAAAAGCCAAATGATTCCTATCATACAGCTATCATGATCTAGAAATCAAAACCTTCGACCATATGGGCCTTGTTCTTTTACCATGGCCCATTTGAAAAATTCCAACCCTAAGAGATTTTGACCTTTTATCTTAAGAGTATGGCTAATATATAAATGTTGGCAATGGGTCAAATGATTTTTTTTTTTTTTTTATTATCAGATTTTATGACAAGAATTTTGAATGTTAGGATATTTTTGGACATAACGTGACATTTTGTCTCATAACATTGAAAATAGAGGAATTTATGGGGAAAATCCCCCTAGGACCGCATACGTCTCAGCAGGATCCAGTTTTATGTCGGATACTCAAAAGGTCCTTGTATGTGGTTTTTTTTTTTCGTTGTTTTGCGATATGGTTGATATCGACCATTCTGTTAGTTATTTTTTTTTTAATACAATATAATGGCTGATATCGACCATTCCTAATGGTCAATATCGACTATTCTGTCAGTAAGATTTTTTTCAACATGTAACGTTTTTATTGGCTGAACACAATAGAAGTTAATATCGACTATATCACACAATAATAAGAAAAAATACCAATCTAAATTTTATCGTTGCCAGTGCTGCTCCATAAGCAGAATTTCGTCTAAGACAAGGAATTTGAAATTCTATATTGGAGACAACTTTTGGAGAATATAAATCTCCTCCACCTGAATTCTTGGAATTCTGGTAGCACAAAGGGGCCTTTCTTTTAAAAATCTGTAGTGGACCCCATGATTTCAACGGTCTAGATGAGAAAACTACTGGTCCAAACTTCATTTAACCAAGTCTCCACCAAAGTACAATTCACTCTCTGCCGTCAGACTGACATCTTCTGACCTTTTCTCTGTGATTTGGACAAGCAACTGACGTCCATATGGCTGGACTCAACTGTATACACACCGACCCCTAGTGCGGGGCCCACTAGAACCACACTTATATGCATCATCAACGGTTGGATAAGAATGAAATCATGACCATTGGGCATGGGACAAGAAATCCACATCTTCCAATGATCACAAAACCATCTTATAATGGGCCACTGAAACACACACCTCCTACAATCCGATCCAACCGTCCATTCTCCATTCTCTTGATCCATCACCCCACATCACAAGATCAAATTCAAATTCACCCCAGATCCAATCAAATCTCTAATCATTCAAATCCAACCATCCATCACATCCAATGGATATCTAAAGTGGGCCACAGAAGGCTGTGTTGGTTGTTGTCTCAGTCCAGCAGGCTGGACTCAACTATTTGTGTTAGCTTGGAGAAACTTTCAGTTCAGTTACAACTTACAAAACCGATTTCAGCAGAAAACCGAAATGCGATAAAAACCGAAACTTTCTCCCGTTCCAGGCCAAAACCCTAGGTTTTGCAGAGAGCATTTCTCCCTCTCTGGTCTCAGATCTCGAGCTTTCGAGATCTGGGACATGGCGCTTTCGATCGTGCCCTCTGCAGCTCGGATTTCTCCATTTCTCTCCGACCCGAGCTTCAGGAACCCAGTCCAGACTCGAATCAGAGTCAGGAGCGAGGTGAGTGGGAGCTCAGAGGTGGATTCTGCCCACCAAATCGGAACGGTTTTGAGGGCGAGTGAAGGAATCGGAGAGCTGAGTTTGGGGAATGGGAAGAGGGATTTGGGAGCTGCGAAGACGGAGAAAGAAGAGCTTGGATTGCTGTATGATGATGGGTTTGGGTCTGAGAGTGTGATTGATTATCTCGACGTGGCGAGGGAGCTGATCAGGCCGGACGGCGGGCCGCCGCGCTGGTTCTGCCCCGTCGAATGCGGCCGGCCGATTAGGGGTTCTCCTCTTCTTCTATTCTTGCCTGGTAATTGAATTAGTTGTAAGAATAATTTGTTTTTGGATGGGAGTTGTTTGGATGTTTGTTGTTGGTTTGCTTAACCTGCTAATTTATGTGGGCTTTGATGCTCTAGTATAAGAAATGCGCATTTTTGGGAGTAGATTGGAAATCGAGTGCGTTTGGATGTACTCCGAATTGAAATTGGATTTTGATAATGATTTGGGATAGAAATATTAATGCACAGAGAAAATGTTCTGTTATTTGAAGTACACTGGAAGTATACTGTTTTTGTGTGTGTGTGTGTGTGTGGTTATAGTGATCTTTTTATTGTTTTTTGAGAGCTTCAGTTCTTTATATTCAGGTCTGATTGATGTGATCCAGTGTTATTACAAAATGTGGATTATTCTTGAATAACTGGAGTTCAATATATGTGAACAAATATAGGTGAACTTTTTTTTTTTTTTTTTTTTTTTTTTTGTGGGTGCTCAGTTGGTTTTTTGTTAGGGAAAATCCCAAAAAGGTATCAAACTTTTGGCTCATTTTTAAAAAATTACATGAAGATCTGAGTGTTTCAAAAAAGTATAAAGGTTTTCTACAATTCTTTCAATCAAGTACTCTCACACAAAAAGATTATGAGAAATTACTAAACACCTTTTATGTCATTTTTCAAACTTTCCATTTAAATAAGTCATTTTATTAGAAATGATCAAGTCCAACCCAAATGACCTAGTGGGGCCCACTTGAAATACCTCTATGCATGGATGGTTAGAAAAGGGGATTCCAAATGACTAAAAAACTAACTTCGTTAAGTAGTTATGATTGTCAAAATCAAAATGGCAAGTTTTGAAATGGCAAGTTTTGGGGGAGGAAAGAGGTTAAAAAAAAGACAAAAACCTATCAAAAAGGGAAGGGTATTTTTGTCATTTCTCAACAAAATTTTATGAGGGGACTTGATTGAAAGAGTTGTGGAAAACTTATATATTTTTTTTTGAAATATTCAAATATTCATTTACTTTTTTTTGAAAATGAGCAAAAAGTTTTATACTTTTTTGAAAATTCCCCTTTTTTATTAGTTTTATTTTTTTTTTCTTGTTTAAGGGATTGTTGACATTTACCCACTAGAATGGAAGCTTAAATTTCCTGATGCCAAGTCTGAATTGCAATATGCAGGATTGGATGGTGTTGGGTTAGGACTCATTCTGCATCATAAATCTCTTGGAAAGTAAGTTATACTTGGATCCTTATTCTTTCATGCATGGGCACATTCCAACATACTGGCTTATGCAAATGACATGTACATTCAAGCTCCAATAAATGATTATAACTTTTTTGGCTTAATGTTTTATCAAATGATCAAGGAAGGCTTAAGGAAGAAAATGCTGAAGGCGACTAGTTAATCTATAGTTCTCATAAATGTCAAATATTATGGCTATCAACAAGCTGAGCCAGGCTGGCTCGGCTTGGTTGGGCTCAGTATCATGCTTGGCTTCTAAGCTAACTGAGCTGAAGTTGAGCTTGGTTCCATTAGCTAATGAGGCAAGCACGAGGTAGGGCCTGTACCGCTCAGCTTTTATCGATTAAGTTGACATTCATAAATGTATATATTTATGTGAGCCCGTGCCCAAGTCCTAGATGATGAAGATCAGCTGATTCCAAGCCCATGTTTTAGGTTGGTTTGTTCAGAGTCGAGCTCTAGTAGGTTGATAAAATGAGGGAAGCCCCGCTTGAGCTTGTGTCCTCAAGCTCTACTCGCATTTGAACTGAGCTCAAGCTGTGGATCAGGTAGTTGAGCTCAAGCTTGTCCAAATCAGGTTCCCTAGACTCGTTTATGCGCCTTTCTGCTATGTGAAGCACATAAGGGTTTGTTTGTTTGTAGTCATTTACATTTGTAAATGATTCTCTTGTATAATGTTTTCGCATCATAACGTTTTTTCCCCTGCTCATTTATGTATGTGGCGTATAAATGAGGTGTGAAAATGATATGTAAATAAGGCCATTTACACCAAAAGTTTCACCCCTGAATAGGCGTGAAAGTGATTTTCATACCTCCAAAAAGGTGCTAGTACAGTTACGCGGTGATTGCATTCTTGTGGGCCCCATTGATTCCTTTGGGCCCCCCCGTATTTGTAATCCAAACTGTTCAATTTCTTTATTGGACTAATAAACCCCATAATCTTGAAGCTGATTATCTTAGATCCTCATGGATTTTGAGTAATTTGTGTAAAAGTCCAAACCTATAGATCTAATTTTCTGCACTCCTAGGGCATCCAGTTTGTGAAACATTTGATATCATTGTATTAGTGGTAGATATCAGGATGTTTAGTTTCAGATTTTAATTCTTCATGGATTTGGAGGAATGTGAAAAGACCCCAAGAAGTCCAACCATATTTAAAACTGTTGGATGTACTCATGTCAAAATGGCTCTTTTGACAAACATGACAATGTGTTTCACTCGTAACACTTGCATGTGATATTTACATATGTAAGTCCCATTTTTCTATCACATGTAAAAGGCAAATGGGGCCCTATGAGAAAATCTAACTTGCGTCATTGTTCCAGATAACTGATGAAGAATGGAAGTAAAGGTGGGGCCTTTGAACCTCACTGGATCCACAAATTTTAATTATATTTACGTATGTTGTATGGGTAGTGAGATAATCCAGAACAACTTTGTGAGAGAATCCAGAAAAACTACATGCATACACGAGAGAGATTTTGCAAGAGAATGTATATTCTTGTATTGACGATTGAGTCCATATATAATACAGTGTTTCCTAGTTTAGAAAATCTAATTATATGATTACAGGTACTGTTAAGGTAACTAGTATCTATTAACAACTCATACAATAACTTGATTTGTGGGCTGGTCTGACCCAATTCATGGGTCGAGCTGATCTGTATCTTTACACCCCCTCTCAAGCTTTGGATGGGAGAATGTGACCATCGAAAGCTTGTAAACTAGTTCTGAAAAACGAGAGGTGGAGTGGCTTTTGGTGAAAAAAATATGCTACTTGATCAACTGATGAAATCTGAATGAGCTTTATAGTACCACTCCGAACATGTTGACGAATGAAATGACAGTCACTTCAAGATGTTTGGATCGTTCATGAAAGACATCGTTTGTTGTTAGTTTCCGTGCACTTTCACTGTCCGTAAAAAGAGAGGTAGATTTAGGACCTAGAACTCCTAAATCTTGAAGTAACCAGCGAAGCCAAATAATTTCAGTAGTAGTGTGAGATACAGCACGATATTCAGCTTCAATGGATGATCGGGAGACAACTTTTTGTTTCTTGCTCTTCCAAGAGATGAGAGAAGAGCCAAGAAAAATGGCAAAACCGGTTGTGGAGCGACGATCATTGACATCTCCTGCCCAGTCAGAATCAGAATAACTATGCAGAGTAAGATTTTGACTGGAGGAAAGAAGGAAGGCGCGGTTGAAACTTCCTTGTAAGTATCTCAATATGTGCAGGACAGCAGCCAAATGAAGATGAGTGGGTCGCGCAACAAATTGGCTTACCACATGTACCGTATAAGCAATATCTGGTCTGGTAATGGTAAGATAAACCAAGCTGCCGACCACCTCACGATAACGAGTTGGATCAGAAAGTAGTTCTCCATCAGTAGTTCGAAACTTTAGATTATGTTCAATGGGAGTAGAGACAGGTTTAGGATCCGTGACTCTAGCTCGTTGGAGAACTTCATTGTAGTATTTAGTTTGTGACAAAAGATATCATTTGAGCGAGTAGGCAACCTCAATGCCTAAGAAATACCGAAGATGACCCAAATCTTTCATCTAAAACTGTCGATGGAGAAAACGCTTAAAGGATAAAATACCAGGAGCATCATTGCCAGTGTTAATCATATCATCGACATAGAGTAACAAGAAAACACATCCAGATCGCGAATAGCTTGTGAATAGAGCTGAGTCATGAGGACTTTGAGAAAAACCGATGCTGATAATGCTGGTGCTAAACCGTTCAAACCAAGCACGAGGGGCTTGTTTGAGGCCATACAAGGCACGTTTGAGTCGACAGACATAATGAGGAGGTCTCGCGACGCCGGGGGGAGGATGCATATAGATTTCTTCGTGAAGGAATCCATTCAAAAATGCATTCTTTACATCAAGCTGATAGAGTAGCCAACGTCTAACAGCTGCAACAGAGATAAAAGTACAAACAGTTGTCATCTTAGCAACTGGAGCAAAGGTCTCCTCATAATCGACTCCATATTCTTGTGTGTAGCCTTTGGCACCCAAGCGAGCCTTGTAACGATCAACAGATCCATCAGATTTGGTCTTGATCTTAAATATCCATTTGCAGCCAATAGCCCGTTTCCCTGAGGGAAGGGGAACAATATCCAATGTTTGAGTTTTCTGCAGAGCCGCAAGTTCTTCTGCTATGACAGATCTCCAGTGTGGATGAGCAATTGTCTCCTTATAGGATTGTGGTTCTGCCAAAGTATGAATTGCTGCAAGAAAGGACTTATATGATGGAGAAAAATGATCAGTACAAACAAAGCCAAATTGGGAGGGAGGAATTCTAGTGCGCAAGGGATACCTTCGAGATTGAGGAGGATCCTGCACATCTGGAGCAGAGGAGATAGGCCCAAGGTCAGAAGTAGGAGGTGGGGCTGTAGATTCTAAGTGAGCAGACAGGGTTTTGGGCCGACGATGATAGACCTGCAGAGGTGGTGAAGAAGGGGTATCAGAGGGAGGAGAAGGGGTATCAGAGGGAAACAGGTCTGGAAAGGGGTCAAGAGGATAGACCATAGTTTGCTCAGGAGAAGAGGATGCAATGGGTAATGTATAGAAAGGTATATGCTCCAAGAAGGTGACATTTCGGGAAATCTGTAACTTATTGTTTTTAGGATCATAGCATCGATATCCGTTTTGTTCAATGCCATGCCCTAAGAAAACACAGATAGTGGATTTGGGTGCAAGTTTGGTTCTCTCATTATCGTGCAACAATAGAAAGCAGGTGCAGCCAAATATTTTGAGATAGGACAAGTTAGGTTTGCAAGAGAACAATTTTTCGTACGGAGGTGTGCCAGATAAGACAGTAGAAGGTGTTCTGTTAATCGGATAGGTGGTAGTCAGGATTGCTTCTCCCCAAAATAGCAGAGGAACATGTGAGGAATGAATCATGGATCTAGCAATCTTGAGTATATGTCTGTGTTTCCGTTCTGCCACTCCATTCTGCTGTGGTGTGGTAGGATAAGATAATTGTGCTAGAGTCCCTTGACTGGTCAGGTAAGAACGAAATTTGTGGGACATGTATTCTCACCCGGAGTCAGACCTGAATGTTTTAATCCTCGTGTCAAATTGAGTGGAAACCATGGTAGAGAAAGCAGTGTAGATGTTATATAGCTCAGAGCAATTCTTCATCAAATACAACCATGTATATCTAGTGAAATCATCAATAAACAACACATAATAAATGGAACCGCCTTTCGTTGGTTGAGAGGCAGGTCCCCAGACATCAGAATGCACCAAGTCGAAAGGAGTAGCAGTAAAAGAAGTGCTTTTATTATAAGGAAGTGCATGTTGTTTGCCAAAATGGCAACCAAAACAAGTAGAAATGTCTGATATAGAAATGTTACCAAAAACACCACTATTAAGTAAAATATTCATTTTAATTAAAGATAAATGGCCTAAACGAGAGTGCCAAAGAGCAAAAGGTGATGCAGAGGAAACAAGGGCGACTGGGGAGATGTTTGATGATGGAAGGTGCAGTGAGCGGAGATTATAAAGTCCTCCTAACCTAAGGCCGGTCCCATTCTGTCTCCCGGTGCGTGGATCCTGCACAGAACATCCAGTGGAAGAAAATAAGACAAGCAATCCAGAAGAAGTCAGTTGACTGACAGAGATTAAATTTATTGAGAGGTGGGGAACACACAAAACATTAGTGAGAGAGCAACTTATTTGAAACTGAGCCAATAAGGGAGACTGGTAGAGGAGTAGCATCTGCTGTATGGATGGTGATAGAGCTAGCAGGAGTATAACAATGATGAAGTTTGGAAGCATCATTTGTCATATGATAGGAAGCACCAAAATAAAAAATCCATGCAGTATCATGTGTACCTAAAGGACCAGAAATGGTAATGGCAGAACCAGAGGCGGAGGGAGTGAAGGACATCTGAGAAGTAGAACCAGTGGAGGAAGCCAGAAACAACTGTTGCATGCGCTCATCAACCATAGCCTGAATCTGAGATGTGAGATCTATTTGCAGAGGCACAAAACTATCATCTTCAGTAACATTGGTAGCATAGGATCGCTGAGAATAAGATTGCTTGGGACCACGATTGGGCTGTTGACCAGATTGTTTATTCTTGGTATTTGGCCTTTGAGGTCTGGTTGGACAGTCCCGTTTCCAGTGTCCTTTCTTCTTACAATAATTGCAAAAGTCATTGATACCAAGGGGAAAAGAGCGGTCATTCTGAGGGGTACTAATATTTGCTGACAGAACATGTGTAGGTTCCAGATGTTTTTCTTTGTAAGAGAAAGCTGAGTCTGTTCTTCTGCCAGAAGCTCCTGAGAGTGCCATATCAACAGAAGGCAGTGGGGACTAATGTAATAAGAGACCACGAACATGCTCAAAATCAGGGCGAAGAGCCATAAGAAACTGAACTAGACGAGTCTGCTGCCTATAGACCTCAAAGGTGTGGGTATAGATCTGATCTGTGGGCCCCACTGGATGATCAGGGGTATGATCAGATCACACAGTGATGTCTGCCTCAAAAATCCGAAGCTCCTCCAAGTGGAATTTTCATGAAAGCTTGAGAGACCAGAAAGTTGGACGGTTGTGATGAAAACTATGTGCTCAAATGACTGAAGTACAAATAAGAGAGAATGGCCTACCTCAGATGATCAAAAAATCTGAAAAAAATGTGTAGAATTCCCAGGAGAGATGGGCGACCAGCATGGGAAGATTTCTCTGAGCAGAGGTGATCAACAGGTGGGCCACCTTAGATCACAGCCGATATAGTGCTTTTCATAGGAGAGCTGGACTGTCGTAGGGCTTCTCCTATGCTTGAATGGACAGATGATCAGGGCTCTAGGGCTCTGATACCATGTGAGATAATCCAGAACAACTTTGTGAGAGAATCTAGAACAACTACATGCATACACGAGAGAGATTTTGCAAGAGAATGTATATTCTTGTATTGACAATTGAGTCCATATATAATACAGTGTTTCCTAGTTTAGAAAATCTAATTACCTGATTACAGGTACTGTTAAGGTAACTAGTATCTATTAACAACTCATACAATAACTTGATTTGTGGGCTGGGCTGACCCAATTCATGGGTTGAGCTGACCTGTATCTTTACATGGGTGTTGACTATAAGCAGAATAGAAATCATCAGCACAAATATATATATGAAAGAACCATATGCAAAATATTTGGATCTTTGTATATGTAGATGTTTACAAACTGGTATATCTTGTTTCTTAAAATCATATTCTCCATGCATTTTCATAAAATTTTATCTTGTTTATATGTTTAAAGTCCCGTCACTAATTTTGGAGTTGTTTGTATGTGGCATACTGTGGTGAATTGATCACTTATATGGGTTGCTTATACCTTGTTAATGTCAAGAAATCATCTTTAATTTCATGTATGACCAATAATTTGGAGCTTTTGTTTTTTGGTGAGATTTTTTCCCAAGACATCTAATTTTGGATTATATGAACTGCAGGGTTTTTGAAGTTAGGTGCATGCACATTCCAGTTCATGACCGGACACCATTTGAAGGTTTTTTATTTTATACATTTCTTTATGCTGCAGAGTATCATCTCAGATCAACATATATCTTCGCCTATTCTGTTCTTTATTCTGACCATTTACTAAATTGCTTGGTGCAAATCATTGCAATGATATTCTGGAAATCTGAAATAGTTGATTGATTTGAATTGATGATAAATCAAGGAATATTATGTAAGATGGTTTGGGCATGTGGCTGAAATAGCAAGTAATATAATTGTTGCAATTTGCAAATACAAGGAAGTGGTAGGAAGAGGCCAGTTAGCATTCGCAATGTAGTTAGAATATGCTATTGAGCTTGTGACTGTGATCATTACCCTATGTGGGGATGAATGAAAAACTAGATAGTTGGGGTTCCTTTCTATATTTTTCCTTACTTTTAGTTTGAGTATCCTTTTAGTTTAGTCCCACATCAGATATTTATTTTAATAAAAAATGTTTATTTAAATATTTGGCTCATTCTTATAGTGTAAGTTAGGAGTCTAGCCTGTAGCCATCAGTGACCGCTTTTGATGCACCACATCGTGCAGGTGCGCTTGTATGATTTGCACTTCAGACTTCAGTTAAACTTTGTGCCTAATCATTGCAAGGAGTGCTCTCATATACTGCCCAGTGGAACTAACTGAGTCGACATGATTCCTACATTGAGTCATGTACTGAGGCAGATTGACCATTTTGGACTTGGCTCATGGTCTTTGGTCCGCGACCGTTGACAATTAGTTCAAACAATACGTGAGTTCACATGCCAATAATCTCTTGGTGCCCCTCCTCTTGCATCAGTCCATCAGTCAGGAGGAGCACTTTCCTGGTTGCCGGCTTTCCATTGAAACAATATCCTTTGAGAGAACAGTGCAACTAATGTACCCATTTAAGTCTATTTAAACTCAGGTCCTGGACAAGAATGTATTAGCATCCATCTCATCTTTTGTTCTCTGAAAATCTAGGAGTAACTATTTTCGATTTGTCCTTCAGAAGCCAAAGGCTATCTTTTCTTCCATTATTTTGAAAATGGAATCATATCGCAAATTGTCTAATGGGATGAATCAAATCTTATTGTGAATCTTTTTTCGAACTGTAATACTTTTTTTTCTTCTAAAACTTGAAAAATAGTGAAAATAAAGAAAAAATTGGAAAATTATTTATTCATAATCCATCCATTTTCTATTCATAATATAATAAAAATAAGGTGTTTTATGGCAAGTTTACTTTTTGTATATTTGACTTAAACTTGATCCAAATAGATGTTTGACTGCTTTAGACTATTCAACAAAGTTTATGTAGACATCTGATCAATGAGCTTTTTCAGAAAGTAACCAAAAGGTAACTTTTGCAAATAAACATGTGTAACTAAATCAATCACACACCTTTTCCTTTTTTTTTTAAAATAGAAGTATGACTTTTATAATATGATATGTTTGTTACTAATTTTATGTGAAAGTATTAGAGAAAGATAGAATGGAGAAAGAAAGGGGGCATTCCAGTTTCAGACGTGCCCAGCCCTTTCATGATTCATTTCATTATATAACCTCATATAATCTCAAGTTTCCTTTCATACAAATCCTCTGTATATTACATTTTGGGAATAAAATAAAGATGGGTGCAATCAAATCAAATTGTTATAGCCCAGGCCAACCTCTCTATAGACTTCATTTGATCTCCTCAGCTGATTGGAATGAGACAATGTATAGCCCATATGATATCTTTAGAGATATGATCTATTACCCTATGAATTTCTTACAGTGGTCTAAACTCCAACGTGTATGATTCTGTTGGGTCTTTTGACTTGTGTGCTCCACTTTGATGATGTGGTCGATCACTGAATTTGTGGTCTTCCTTATCACTCCCCCTTAGGATGGAGGATAGTAATGGATGTACTCCAAGCTTGTTCCACAATTCTTGAAAAGTCACCTTGGAAAGAGGTTTTGTAAAATATCTGCAATTTGATTTTTAGAAGAAACGAACTGAGTGACAAGAGAGCTGAGAGCAACCTTTTCCCTTACAAAGTGAAAGTCAATCTCTATATGCTTTGTCCGAGCATGAAGAACTAGATTCATTGTCATGTAAAGGGCGCTAAGGTTGTCACAAAAAAGAACAGGTGGTTGAGATAAGTAGACTCCAATGTCTCTCAGAATATATGTTAACCATCTTAATTCAGCAGTTATTGAGGCGAGTGCCCTATATTCTGCTTCGGCACTTGATTGAGCAACTGTAGTTTACCTTTTTGCTTTCCAGGAGATGCAATTGGAGCATAAGTAAACACAATACCCAGTGGTGGACTGCCTTGTTTTAGGACAACTGGCCCAATCTGAATCTGAAAAGCCATATAGATTAAGTAGCTATTCCCTGATTTGTCATATCTAGTTGTCATTAGTCATCGTACCACTCACTTAAGAGTAGACTCTCTTCCAAATAGAGGTGCTTAACATGCATAGGAAGTCTAGAAAGTCCATATCTCAACTGTTCACTGAAAAAGAAGTTTTTATTTCAACCAATATAACCCTATCCTACCCACACTTACATTGTTCGTGTGGTTAGGAAGTCCAGTAATGAGCTGGAGGTCCTGGTTTCGAACTGTTTGGGGCCTTACTCGATACACAGTGCTAGTGGGTGGTGTTCTGTATCCGGGGTTTTACCAATGATCAACCATAAGGGGGGTCGGCGGGTTCCTCGTCATCAAAACAAAACAAAAAAAAAAAAAAAAAAAAAAAAAAACCCTATCCTGAAAGCAAATGATGACCTTTGTAAGATTTGAAGCTATCTATCTTTGTGACCTCCTTTTCATCCTCTAGTGTCTTATGTACTGTCATTTTATTTTCTTATGCCAGAATCCTTCACTGTCAATTTATGGCCAGATACATGTGAGCAACCACTTTGTGCAAAAATTGCCGAAGGTTAGGTCTGTCGCGGGTCTAGACCCTCCCAGGACCCTCCTTCGGTGGGACCACACTGGGTGATGACCTTTTTTTTTTTTTTTTTTTTTTAATTCAACTCCTCAATAATGTTTGGCAACCAAATCTTCAGGGAAAAGAATTGATGGTGCCTTTTAGATAGCTAACAATCTGTATAATGCCTTGCCAATGCTTGAGATTTGGCTGATGCATGAATTGACATAAGCACATTGACTGCATGCGATAGATCAGGTCTAGTGAAGGTAATGTACTGCAAGTCTCCAGCTATGCTTCTATACTCGGATGCATCAATAAGAGCTTCAGATTCTATGTATTACTCATGCTTCTGTTGGAGAGGGGTACTGATGGCTTTGCTTTGGACCATTTTTGCTTTGGATAACAGATCACCAATATACTTGGATTGAGATAAAAACAACCCACCAGGAAAACTAGATGTCCAAGACCCTTCACAGAAAATTCAGAACTGAGCTTAGCAATTAACCGAGGTAAGAGAGATGGGTTATTGCTAGTGACTCTGAATCTCTGATGTCGTCCACATATAAGAGTGTAGTAATATTGTCCCACTTGAGCAGTGAAGTATAAAAAGTGAGGAATCTGCAATGCTATAGAAAAATCCCACGCGTAGTAGAAATAGTCTAAATCGATCAAACCAAGCCCGTGGGGCTTGTTTGACACCAAAGATGGCTTTGTTCAGTTTGCAGACATGATTGGGATTGGTGGGATGAGCGAATCCTGGGGTGGTTCCATGTGAACAGTTTCTTGGAGAACCATGAAGGAATGGATTTTTAATGTCAAGTTGATGAATTGGCCAATGTGAGATAACAACCAAACTAGGAATGATGCAAATGGTTGCAGACTTAATAACTGGGCTAAAGGTCTCATCAAAGTCTACCCCTTCTCTTTGATTGTATCCCTTTGCAACCAATCTTGCTTTTAGGCAATCCACTGATCCATCAGCTTTTAACTTTGATTTATACACCCATCCTGACCCTACAATCTTCATATTGGGTGTACGTGGAACCAAGGTTCAAGTCGCATTTCTATCTAATGCTTCTAGCTCTTCTTGCATAACAGCCGCCCAATGAGGTTGTGCCAAAGCTTTATTCACATTCCTTGGCTCAACGGATTTATGGACCATAGTGGCTGCCATGACATATTTGGGATTTGGTTACTTGAGCTCGTGTGACCATGGTATGGATTGAAGAGGAATCTATAGTAGGCGTTGGTGTAGGCATAAGGGCAACTTGTGAACCAGCTTTAGAGAGGACATGGTCGGGTTTAAGTCCAATGATACATTAGGCTGTGAATCTGAGTGTGGAGAAGAAAGTGTATCAATGGGCCCAGGCGAGAGACTTGCTGGACTTGATAATTCCATTTCTTTGTCTGATGATATTGGCTGATTTGGTGAACCCATAGACTGATGTGAATCTGTTTGTTGTGAATTTGTTTGCATCAGATTTGTGCCATCAGTGGGCCCAGGCGATGGACTTGTTGGAATTGATAATTCCTTTTCTTTGTCTGATGATTTTGTCTGATTTGGTGAGCCCATGGACTGATGTGAATATATTTGCCTCAGATTTATCCCATCATGACTTGTGGTCTCTGCTGTCTGCAACTTTATGGAGCCATCCGGCCCATTTGTAGTGAAGGACTTAGATGCTTTTGTAAGAAGAATCTTCATGTGTTGTTGGAATGCTCAGAATTCCATCAGAACTCTGAGTGAATCTCTATGCTACACGTGATGCATCATCGCCTGTGGATTCTGCACTAGGAAAAGACCATTTAGTGAATTCTGAAAAAGTTGTGATGGTAGTAGGTTCCTGCGCAGGAATCAACAGATCTTGAGTGTTTCTATATATATATATATATATATATATATATATAGAGAGAGAGAGAGAGAGAGAGAGAGAGAGAGAGAGAGAGCTGCCATTGGAGATTGCTGGAATGTAGGTGACGAGAAATTGTGCAGACTTGCTGTGATGGGGATGAGTTGAGGACAATATCACAATGAAGAGTTGTATTTAGAGCTGATGTTGCTCTGATAGCATGTGAAAGTATTAGAGAAAGATAGAATGGAGAAAGAAAGGGGGCATTCATGCTTCAGACGTGCCCTGCCCTTTCATGATTCATTTCATTATATAACCTCAAGTTTTCTTTCATACAGATCCTCTGTATATTACGTTTTGGGAATAAAATAAAGATGGGTACAATCAAATCAGATTGTTACAGCCCTTTTATAAGTGCATGCCCTTTCACACTCTCATCCCCCCATGATCTTTTACCATACCCCATTTCAATATCAGCAAATTTTTATCCACCATTGGATTGAATCTCAAAGAAATCTATGGTTAAAAGACCACTAAACATTAAGGCTATTAAATCAAGAGCTTGGATTATCTTACGCTGCTGATTTTTTTTTTTTTTTTTTTTTTTTTTTTTTGCCCATATCAATAAGGAGACCTTTCCATCTACCCCACCCAACTAATAAGAAGGCATCTTAAGTGGGCCCCATGAGCTGGACTGCATATTGCTTATTTGCACTCTGCTCATAGGAGAACATAGCCCCAAAAGCATTATACCACAATACAAAAATGACATAATAGAAGCTACCTATGGAGTGATCCTATCCATCCCTTGCTTTGCAAAAGTATCCACCATACTGTAGATGACTGGCTGATAAAAGGAAAAGCCACCTAAAATTTGAGAGGACGAAACTTTGATCTCCTTAAGATGAAATTGCATTTTCCGCTGCCTTGTCAGCTTAGATGAGATGAGGCCCATGAGATTGCATTTGAGAAATGCTCTCCACAATTTATGATGCACAGATATGGCATGGATGCGGCAAGGACACGCTATCGACACGGTAGGGACACGGATTTTACACATAGAAAGTGAAGTATCAGATACGATACGACAATACGTTTCCCATTTTGAAGTATCCGTGCATCATAGTCCACAATTAATCTACCCTGAAAGGAACTCGAGAAAATCCACAAAATAGCCAAAAACTCTGCTTCGTTAGAATCTACAGCTCCTACATGTTTAGAAAACATCTCCAGGATATCCCTTTTATTATTACGATGAATATCTCCGATGCCTGCTGGACTGGCTTACCTTTAGCCGTTCCGTTCACATTAAATTTCAACACAATGAGTGGTGGATAAACCAAGCCACCAAATTCCTGACCTTCTGCCACCCACAAACACTCAGCCTCCCGGTTTTATGGAATATTTATATTATTCAAATTGATATTAATAAAGACATGAGATACTGCTTAAATGCTTATTGGCATATTTTTGCTTGCTTTCCGTTATTTCTTAGTTTCTGGATTTTTTTTTTGTGATTTTTTGGAATTTTGTTTAGGACCAGCATGGCTTTACTGGTCAATCATGGACTGACATGGCTGGCACTGTCCTGGTCTTGACTGGCATGGAGACCTGGTATAATAAGCCCGCCTGTTACAATCACTATGATCCTTAATGAAAACACCTCACTGTTCCTTGATGGAGTGGTGGGATTGAGTAATATTCATCATCATAGTTTTGTAGAGAAATGTGTAAAACATCATGATTTGATGCATCAGGACAATACAGAATGCCTTAGCGGATAGACTAGTTTCTTTTTTTTTTTTTTTCCTATCTTCTTCTATTCTGTTCATTAAATAATTTGTATTAATATCACTTTCTAAGCAGACATTTGAAAATGAAGAGTTAATGATTTACTTTCCTCTGATAAGTTGATTTTTCTTATCTGAAAGGTTTGTTAAAACTTGTTGAAGAAACCGTGAGGCTTGAACATTCTGCCTCTCCAGATACACCAATCTATCTTGTTGGGGATTCTTTTGGGGGATGCCTTGCACTTGCCGTTGCTGCTCGCAACCCTACTATTGACCTGATTTTAATATTAACCAATCCAGGTTAGAAAGGAGATGCTTGCAATTTGGTTAATGTTTGAGAGCTATCTTGTCTGTTTTTCTTTCGCCGATCACATGTCACTGATGTACTGGCCAACCTTTCAGCAACATCATTTGGCAAGTCACAATTGCAATCTTTTTTACCTATATTGGAGGCATTGCCTGAGGAACTTCATACTGCTGTTCCGTATCTTCTTAGCTTCATTATGGGTAAGGTTGGATGGAATTGTCTTCTTAGCTAACAAATATCATATTGCCCACATTCTTCTTACTTCATTGTTTTACATTATTTGTTACCCACATTCTTCTTACTTCGTTGTTTTACATTATTTGTCTTAGTTTCCTTCTTTTTATTAGTGGGTGTTTGTTGGATAAGGACATGAGTTGTGATACTTCTTCTCTTGAAAGGTAAGCTAACTTGGGAGTGTTGGAAAACAAAGACAAAAATCGATCAAACCAATCACGAACACACAAGATTTACATGGTTCAACCAATCACGATCTTCTTCTTTACTAAGAAAAGCAAAGGATTATAGGGACTCTCACCCTCTCATCGTCTCAACACTGCTTTCTCTCAAAGCTGCAACACTTTCTTCCCAAAGCAGTAAAAAATCTAGATCATAAAACCCTAGGCTGAAATATAACAATTTATATCATCGGCCTGATTACAAGGAAATTCCTAAAATGCTGTTATGACAAAGAAACCCTTGGTCTGCTTAAACCAATTGATTGGCCTAGATAATCACACCAAAAAAACTTGGTCCAGGGGCATGGTTCCCAAGCCCCCAGCAGGGTGTGGGAAGCTCAGCGTGGAGCTCAACCCATGCTTAGGGGGGCTCATGCTCGTCATCAATGGCAAGGGTCAAACTGAATGCAAGCCATCTTTGCACAACAGGGAGCACCTTCCTTCTGTGTTAGGGCTCGTCCAAAGAAAGAAGAAAATTTGAAGGTGTATTTGGTAAAAGAAGATTTTCTAGTGTAAAACTTCTGCTAATGAAGTTTTACCACCAGTACCAAGCCCAGGTGGATGAGGGTTACTTTTGGGAAGGTTGACACCTAGCGTAGAACTTTTATCACAACCTGAACATTGAACATTGAACATTGTTAAGTAATTGTTTGTGCAGTTTCCTATCACTAATTGGTTTTGGGATTACTGGTTAGCAAACTTGAGATGGTATCGGAGCCAAAACCACGCAGGGGAAAAAAAATGCCCCATGTCGCGTTGTGTGTTTGTGCGGGCGCAAGTGCGTAGGGCAAGAAGGCCCAATGCTGCATTGTAGTCTTGTGCGGATGTGTGCTTCGGGTCCGGGCGGTGTACCGCCCGAGAGGGGGGGTTGTTAAGTAGTTGTTTGTGCAATTTCCCATCACTAATTGGTTTTGGGATTACTAGCTAGCAAACTTGAGAAACATGAATTCTAACTAAATATAGGATGGATCATAATGGAAAAACAAAATTTATGTAGCCTACCCCAGCATAGTTGGAAGGTTTTGATGATGATGATGATGATGATATGGTAAAAGAAATGCAGTTGTATACTATTTTATTTCTACTTTGCTTGGATTCTGGTGAAAAAGCTAATTATGTTTGGTGATTTTTAAGCTCTTCCTAGAACATTTGTTGCTCATGTTGGTATTCACTAATATACGAGTATTATCATTAGTATTAACTACAGTTTCAAAGAGGCTTTTCTTTGGAAAATGTTGCATGATTTTTAAAGAAGCGTATTAGTAAAAAGGTTTCCCCATGATGTGTAATAAGTATAGGGCATGCTCCAAAGAGGGCAACTTCGTATTTCTTTATCCACATTACTAAAGAGGTAATGGATTAGCTGATTCTCTCGCTAGAGATGGGAGTATGTTGGAGGTACTTCTCTAGAATCTAATATGAGCTTATCTTTATTTTCTTAATTTTTTATAATATAGTAAAAAAAATATGCTCAGCGAGAAACATTGATAACCATTATGCTCCACCACTTCCAAATGACCATGTAGCCTATGGTATATTAAGCTCATTCCTATTAGTTTTATTTTCATTATAGATCCATGTGATTATTGTTTTATTTCAAACATATTTCTTGCTATTGGAATATGTACATTAATTAAAAGATTTTTGGTAATATTATGTATTCGTGAAATATTTTTATGTGTGTTTAATCCAAGGGTTCACAGGTCATTATTTTATTAAGAATGTAGAAACAAATATGTAACTGTCATATTTAGCCTGATGACTCCTATGATACCCCAATACCTAAAAGTGGGCAATTGGTTGTGTCGTACCATATTCAATACTTGCACTTTTTGTGTAAAATCTGTGCCCCTGCCATATCCATGGTTTTTCCCTACTGTATTGATGCCCTTTTCTTGGCATCATAGCAATAATTCTACTCTTCTCATCTATTATTTCTTCTTTTTTTTTCTTCTTCCAAACCTGACCGCTCTGATTCCTAATTTCTCTATAACTCTTCTGTTGCATTATTTGGTTTTGACATTTCGAGGTTTGACTCAAAAGTCAAGATAAACTAGGCTTCAAGGATTAGCAACTCATTTTTCCCTTTATGATTAGGAGTGCTAATAACTGGTTCCATTTATCAGAAAATGTGTTTTTTTTTTCTTGTAACATGGAGCTGATGGATCTCGTTCATTTTGGGTTTTTGAATACCCCATCCTTTGGTTTGGACTTGGTGTACGGATGCAAATGGGTTAGATCTAGGGTGGAGCCGTGGTTGATGTGGACCCATATCCATCTTTGTAGGTCCAGTTCTGAATCCTATTCCAAATCTGATGTGGAGCCTATTTGTTGTATCCAGATCCAGCATCAACTTAAAAAAAACGAGTCCTTTTCCAGATCTGTACCCGAAATAAGACGTAGAGTGCATTAGTATAATTGGATAAAACAACTTAAAATCTTTTAAATATACAAGTGGGACTAGTAAATGGTATATTCTTAAATCTAGGTAGACTCACAAATATGGATATAACTCAAGCTATATAAGCCCTTAAAACCTGTATAGTCTTAATATATGAATGTTATCGTCCTTGATCTGGATCATCAAGTCATCATAAGAAAGCTACTACACTATCATTATTGTCACGATCATAAAAAGTTTATAACCCTAGTATTCCATAAAAAGAAAGAAAATAACCTACTTAATCACATGATCATTGTCATCATCAATTTAGGGTTTCAGTTTTCATCATTTCAAAAATTAGAGAGAGAGAGAGAGAGAGAGAGAGAGAGAGAGAGAGTTATCTGTCATTTCTTTGGCAGCAAAAATGGAAGGGAGGTGATTGAAGGAGATACGAAACTTAGTATGAAAATCCTCTGGAAGCACTGTTAGAGGCCATTGCTTAAATAACTGCCCTAGTATGTATGAACTGCAAAGATTAAAAACTCTCTAGAGGACCTCATATTATCTAGAAAAGGTTGGAAACTCTTTTGAGAAGGCCATGGCGTACTGTCTTTTAATAGTTTTCAACTGGTAAATGGTACAAACCATGTTAAAGTAACCCAATGATTTGTGCCCAGATACCGTATTTATATGGCAAGGACACAATGGATATAGCAAGGACACAGATTTTACACAAAATTGTGAAGTATCGGATACGATACCATTTGACTTGGTGGCTATTTTGAAGTATCCAGGCATCACAGCTTGTGACACTTAACTTTCATCCGCTGAACTAAAATCTTGATGCCTTGTTGGACTTGTATCTCACTGCCGCTTAGGTAGTGGGGGATCAGGGATGACAAAAAAGCACATCCCTCTCTTCTCTTTCTTATTTCTCAAGTTTTGGTCTTTGTTTTATTACAGAGGAATCTTTTCTTACTCTAGGGAAGTTGTTCACATGGAACTATATTAGCAGAGGGGAGAGGCTGGGCATGCGACACTACCATTGAATGCACAACCTCCCCAAGAAGGAAAGCATCCAAAGAGAGGAGCAATTTTCTAAAATCTTTCTTTTCTACCGTCTGTGATCAGTGTCCATGTACTGCCCTTGTCCCACATATAATGAAACAAGGGAATTGATTCCATGTAGACATATCTTGGCCTTCACATTTGGTTTTCTCCTACTCTATATGCTGGTCAATCCTTGCATTCTCATTGAAACATCACATCTGATCTGGTGCTTCCTCAAGAATTTTTGACCTAAATGCCCCGTGTATGTGTAAACTTGAACAAAGCCGAATAGCTTATATTTGAAGGCAGATGGGAGAGGACACTCAGCCCAAGTCTAGACTTATGCCTGTTGGGCAGTATGAATCCAGTGTTATCTAATTTGGTTTGGGAGGATCCTGTATCTGCTGATGTTCATCGACAGCTCTCTGTTTGAGATACAGAAATGAAGAGACTACTGAATCATGCCTACTGTACTGTTAATGCCTGGTGGCCAGATGATTGTGATCACTCTATTCTGAAAAAAGGATAAATTTCTTAGACAAAGTAAGAATGTTTTCCTAGCTGAATGTCTTCATTGCGTATCTGAGATTCTGAATGACTATGGATTATATGATTCAAAAGAAGGTACTGCTGAAAAAAGGAAGCAACAGTTTTAGCAGTAAGGACTTGATAAATACATCAAAGTATGGCATGAAAATCATAAAATATGAAGATGCTATGGAAGAAATGACGGATGATTTGTTTCTTGGTTAGTTTTATGAAGACTATATAATGCTTTTTTCCTTAGATTTTATCCCTTATTTTGTTGGAAAAATGGCCTAGAGAACCACAATGTTTTTTAAACTTTGAGCCAAAAACTAAGTGGGACCCACTTATCTTTTTAGGTGGGAATACATGGTAAGTAATCTACTCCATGAGTAGATTAGAGACATGTATTGGGTTGCTCTAATCCATTAAGGAGTGAATGAGAGATTGCCTCGTAAACACCACTACTCGAACATGTTAAACATGGAAATAAAAGGAAGTGGTGAACTTGCTTCCCACATTGCTTGGGAGCAAAACATGCATTGGGTATAAATATGCTTACCTTGGTAGTATAAGATGAGCGCCAAGGGTCATTGCACTTTTGTGGAGGAGGGAGGACCTAGACAAAGGTGGGGTCACCACCACAAGTGCGCGCACCTCGCCCCACATCGGGCCGGGCCGGGGCTTGGGCTTCACGCATGAGTTGGGCCTGGCTCGGCCCACTACCCATTTAATTTTTTGGAGAAATTTTATAATTACAAATGGGATGAGTCCTTTTGCAGTTGAAAGGGTGCGTCCGACCCCAAGAGGTGTGTCCAAATAAGAGGTGCATCTGTTTATCTGACTGTTCTGAACAGATGCAACCCCCTTGAAAAGACTTGATGCAAGCTATAAATATGCATCTTGTTCATCACTTTTGCTCATTCAATTCTCTACACTGCATTATTCGAGTCATCTGAGTCCAGAGAGAGTCTTGTTGCACTGTTGGTTCGCCAGTCATACAGTTTGTAGTTCTGCAATCGTTGTGAGACTGATCATTGTATCCTGTGAGACAAACGCTGCTTAAGCTCGTTAGCACCATTGCGGGGGCGAAATTTGTCTTAAGGATAGTGTTAAACACTAGCCTTGATCAACATTTTCTGAGTTTAGTAAATTCAACAACGGAGTACTGTTTTTCTGCCTTCAAACAGTAAGTATATTTCAATTTAATTTTAGATTATTTTCTGTAATTCTGTTTTGTTGTTTTGCTTCACTGTTGTGAAGAACTGTTTCCTAAATATTGAACTAATACTGTATGTACTCGGACTAACAATCTTAAGACAAGTTTTTTCTTTTTCTAAGTACACTCTGTTATCAGTTTTACTTCAGTATTTTCTGGTTTCAGTTTATGTCAGTTTCACTACTGCTTTCTAGTTTCTGAAACTAGTATTGTGAAACTGAGTTTCTCTCTTTTATATAACTAGTTACAGAACTTCAGTGTGTTCTGTAAATTCTTTCGGGTTGCCTCAGTATACAGTAACCAATATCTGGTTACCATATACTCTGAGTTTCTATTTACAGTATTGTTAGTTTATAAGTCTGCAGTATTCTCTGTGTTCATTTTATTTCTGTTTTGTTAACAGTAATGGGTATTGAGAAGAATACTCCAGTTGGTACCCCTACCCCTGTTATGGTGAACCGTGGTGAGAAACTTGAGAAGTTCAATGGTACTGAGTTCAAGAGATGGCAATAGAAAATGTTGTTCTATCTCACTACATTGAACTTGGCTAAGTTCCTTCATGAAGAAGTGCCTGCTTTAATAGAAGGTGAGACAGACAAGCAAGTTGCTGCTGTAGAAGCCTGGAAGCATGCTAACTTCCTCTGTCGAAATTATATCCTCAATGCACTAGACAACACATTATATAATGTGTACAGTTCATTGAAGACCACTAAGGAATTATGTGATTCATTTGACAAAAAGTACAAGACTGAAGATGCTGGAATGAAGAAATTCGTTGTTGGCAGATTTCTTGACTACAAGATGATCGATTCCAAAGCAGTAATCAATCAAGTTCAAGAACTTTAGGTAATTTTCCATGAAATTCATGCAGAAGGAATGTCTCTTAGTGAGTCTTTCCAAGTGGCAACAATCATTGAAAAATTGCCACCACTTTGGAAGGATATTAAGAACCACCTTAAGCATAAGCGAAAGGAGATGAAACTTGAAGACCTGATTGTCAGATTGAGGATATAGGAAGACAATCGTGCATCTGAGAAGAAAGCAGGAAAAACCTTCACTGAGCCAAGGCAAATGTGGTGGAACATGGGAAGAATCCCAAGAAGAGGAAGAACAATCCCAACGGTCCAAAGCAAGGTCCCAATGACAACAAGAAGTTCAAAGGGAACTGCTATGTATGCGACAAACCAGGCCACCGTGTTAATGACTGTCGTAAGCGCAAGGACCAAGGCAATACAAGTAAGAAACCAGCGCAGGCCAACATGACAGAATTGGACACTCTCTCCACTGATGTTTCAGACATCAATCTTTCTGTTGTGGTCTCAGAAGTCAATCTGGTTGGCAACACCAGAGAATGGTGGGTGGATACTGGGGCCACTCGACATGTCTGCTCAATTAAAGAGATGTTCTCCACTTACCATGCATCAACTGGAGAACAACTCTTCATGGGCAACTTTGCCACTTCTAAGGTTGAAGGCCAAGGACATGTGGTATTAAAGATGACTTCTGGAAAGGAACTCACGCTCAACAATGTGCTGCATGTACCTGATGTTCGTAAGAATCTGGTATCAGGCTCACTATTGAGCAAGAAGGGTTTCAAACTGGTATTTGAGTCGGATAAGTTTGTACTCACTAAATCTGGGATGTACGTGGGAAAATGGTATATGAGCGATGGGCTCTTTAAAATGAATGTAATGACAATTGTACCTAATAAGAAAAACTCTTCTGCCTATATGCTTGAGTCCTCTAATGTGTGGCATGGTAGATTAGGTCATGTTAACTATGATGCTTTGCGTAGATTAGTTAATATGGAATGTTTGCCTAAATGTAGTTTTGATTCAAATATCAAATGTGAAACATGTGTAGAAGCTAAACTTACTAGAACTTCTTTTCATTCAGTTGAATCAACTTCTGAACCCCTTCAGTTAATTCATTCTGATATATGTGACCTGAAGTTTGTTCAAACTAAAGGTGGTAAGAAATATTTTCTTACATTTATTGATGATTGCACAAGATACTGTTACGTTTACTTATTGAGAAGTAAAGATGAGGCCTTGGAAATGCTCAAACATTACAAGAATGAGGTTGAGAATCAACTTGATAAGAAAATCAAGGTGATAAGAAGCGATAGAGGTGGTGAATACGAATCACCTTTTGGTGAATTCTGTTCACAAAATGGCATTATACACCAAACTACTGCTCCTTATTCACCTTAGCAAAATGGTGTTGCTGAAAGGAAAAACAGAACTTTAAAAGAAATGATGAATGCTATGTTAATAAGTTCTGGATTACCTCAAAATTTGTGGGGGGATGCTATCCTCTCCACAAATTATATTCTCAACCGAATACCTCTAAAGAAAACCAATAAGACACCCTAAGAATTGTGGAAAGGCGGAATGCCTACTTACAAATACTTGAAAGTGTGGGGGTGTTTGGCTAAAGTGGTGGTTCCTACACCTAAAAAGGTTAAAATAGGACCAAAAATAGTTGACTGTGTATTCATTGGGTATGCTCATAATAGCAGTGCATATAGGTTTTTAATTCATAAGTCTAAGATTCCCGATATGCATCCTAATACTATTATTGAGTCAAGGAGTGCATCGTTCTTTGAACATGTATTTCCTTATAATCCATCGAAGGAATCAAGTTCTCCTAAAAGAACTCATGATATTGCTAGTAGCAGTAATCAAAACCAACAAGAGATTGATGAACCTAGACGAAGTAAGAGGGCTAGAACATCAAAAACATTTGGTTCAGATTTTCTAACATTTCTGTTAGAAGATGAGCCTCAAAACTTTAAAGAAGCGGTGTCTAGTCCCGAGGCACCATATTGAAAAGAGGCAATAAATAGCGAGATTGAATCCATTTTGCAAAACCATACATGGGAACTAGTGGATCTTCCAAAAGGTTGCAAAACTCTTGGAAGCAAGTGGATATTCAAGAGAAAGATGAAAGCAGATGGATCAATTGAAAAGTACAAGGCTAGGCTTGTTGTTAAAGGGTACAAACAAAAGGAAGGCTTGGACTATTTCGATATCTATTCACCAGTTACGAGGATAACATCCATTCGAATGTTAATTGCAATTGTTGTTATATACAATTTCGAGATACATCAAATGGATGTAAAGACAGCATTCCTAAATGGTGAATTAGATGAGGAGATATATATGGAACAACCAGAAGGGTTTAATGTTCCAGGTCAAACTAAGAAAGTTTGTCGGCTTGTCAAATCTCTATATGGATTAAAACAATCACCAAAGCAGTGGCATGAGAAATTTGACAGTTTGATAATGTCAAATGGGTTTAAGATTAATGAATGTGACCAGTGTGTATATGTCAAGAACACTAACAATGGTTGTGTCATTATTTGCTTATATGTTGATGATTTGCTTATTATGGGTAGCAATGATGGTATCATTCAAGCTATCAAGAGAATGTTAAACAATAAGTTTGATATGAAAGATTTAGGTGTTGCCGATGTCATACTAGGAGTAAAGATTTCTAAAACATCGGATGGACTGATATTATCTCAATCACACTATATTGAGAAAATACTCAAGAAATATAATCAAGATAGTAGCAGTCCAGCGAGAACACCTATAGATATTAGTATCCATTTATCCAAGAATAATGGAAAAGGCATATCACAACGAGAATATGCGCAAATAATTGGTAGCCTAATGTATGTAATGAATTGCACTCGTCCTGACATTGCATATGCAGTTAGTAAATTGAGTGGGTACACAAACCCAGGAGCAGACCACTGGAAGGCCTTAGTTAGAGTTTTAAGATATTTAAAATACACCCAAAACTATGGATTGCATTACTCTAAATATCCAGCTGTACTTGAAGGCTACTGTGATGCCAACTGGATATCAGATATCAAAGATTCAAAGTCCACAAGTGGATATCTATTCACACTTGGTGGTGCAGCGGTATCATGAAAATCTTCTAAACAAACATGCATTGCTAGATCCACTATGGAATCTGAGTTTATTGCATTGGATAAAGCTGGTGAAGAAGCTGAGTGACTTCGTCAATTTCTAGAAGATATTCCAATGTGGTCAAAACATGTGCCTCCTATCTGCGTTCATTGCGATAGTCAATTAGCAATTGGAAGGGCACAGAGTAAAATATATAACGGTAAGTCTCGACATATTCGTCGAAGGCATAATACCGTGAGACAACTGCTCTCTAATGGCGTTATGACGATTGAGTACATAAAGTCCATAGATAACATTGTTGATTCTTTTACCAAAGGTTTACGAGAGAGCAAGTAAATCGTTCATCGAGGGGAATGGGCTTAAAGCCTACGAATGAAAAGTTGCCATAATGGAAACCCTACTTGGTTGACTGGAGATCCCAAGATCTAGGTTCAAAGGGACAACTAAATTGTGTATGACTTAACGATTTCACTTTGGAGATAAAATCTCCTACTCATTCCTATGATATTAATAGTGATACCTGCAGCGGTAATTAGGATAAGCAAAGTTTTTAATGATTCTTATATCTTGGCTAATCAGATGGGGCATAGCAGGATACTCTTAATAAGAATCACCTATGTGAGTGTGAACTGGGCTGATTCTATGAGAATAATAAGGCTAAATTATCTAAAGCACTCATGAAACCAGGCATTGTTCAAGGCCAAAACGAACACAATCATGAGAACCAACTGTGTCCGGGAAGATTCTGTGTGAACTCTATTTTCTCGGTTTATGCAAAATGTTGACCAGTTCAAGACATCATGTTCACTGTTCAACCAGTAAATCCGATAGTAATTCACAAGGGAAGGTTCAAGGCCACAAGCTACCTTTCTCTATACAGAGGATTTCTAAGTATACTCTCTCTGTGTATCTGCATATCATTTCATTGCTTTCAGTCAATTTCATTCATGTGGGGGATTGTTGGAAAAATGGCCTAGAGAACCACTATTTTTTTATAAACTTTGAGCCAAAAACTAAGTGGGACCCACTTATCTTTTTAGGTGGGAATACATGGGTATGTAATCTACTCCATGAGTCGATTAGAGACATGTATTGGGTTGCTCTAATCCATTAAGGAGTGAATGAGAAATTGCCTCGTAAACACCACTACTTGAACATGTTAAACATGGAAATAAAAGGAAGTTGTGAACTTGTTTCCCACATTGCTTCGGAGCAAAACATTTATTGAGTATAAATATGCTTACCTTGGTAGTATAAGATGAGCCCCAAGGGGCATCCCACTTTTGTGGAGGAGGGAGAACCTAGACCAAGGTGGGGTCACCACCACACACGCGCGCCCCGGGCAAGGCATGGGCCTGGGCTTGGGCTTCACGCGCGAGTTGGGCCTAGCTCGGCCCACTACCCATTTAATTTTTTGGAGAAATTTTATTTTATAAAATTTTCATTTTACAAATGGGATGAGTGTCACAGCCCCGCCCAACTCAGCATGAAATTGTCCGCTTTGGCCCACGTGCACGCGCGAGGACTTCCCAGGAGGTCACCCATCCTAGTACTGCTCCCGCCCGAGCTCGCTTAACTTCGGAGTTCTTACGGTTTCCGGGGCTGCACGGTTTTAAAAGGCCTCATGCTAAGTTAGTACGGAGTTTGACTTATAAGCCCAGGGTCAGGACTTGGATATTTCCAATGCGGGCTAACGGAGACTCACTGTTTGAAGCCCGTGGTTGATACGCTACGCCCCGTGGTTAAGGGTGCCGCCCGGACCAAGTTGTCACATTCTCCCCTACTGGAAATAGAGCCGTCCTCGGCTCTGATACCAATTGTCACAGCCCGCCACAACTCAGCATGAAATTGTCAGCTTTGGCCCACGTGCACGCGCGAGGACTTCCCAGGAGGTCACCCATCCTAGTACCGCTCCCGCTCGAGCACGCTTAACTTCTGAGTTCTTACGGTTTCCGGGGCCGCACGGTTTTAAAAGGCCTCATGCTAAGTTAGTACGGAGTTTGATTTATAAGCCCAGGGTCAGGACTTGGATATTTCCAATGCGGGCTAACGGAGACTCACCGTTTGAAGCCCGTGGTTGACACGCTACGCCCCGTGGTTAAGGGTGCCGCCCGGACCAAGTTGTCACAAAACTGTCACAGCCCCGCCCAATTCAGCATGAAATTGTCCGCTTTGGCCCACGTGCACGCGCGAGGACTTCCCAGGAGGTCACCCATCCTAGTACTGCTCCCGCCCGAGCACGCTTAACTTCGGAGTTCTTACGGTTTCCGGGGCCGCACGGTTTTAAAAGGCCTTATGCTAAGTTAGTACGGAGTTTGATTTATAAGCCCAGGGTCAGGACTTGGATATTTCCAATGCGGGCTAACGGAGACTTACCGTTTGAAGCCCGTGGTTGACACGCTACGCCCCGTGGTTAAGGGTGCCGCTCGGACCAAGTTGTCACAATAAGTCCTTTCGCAGTTGAAAGGGTGTGTCCGACCCCAAGAGGTGTGTCCAAAGAAGAGGTGCATCTGTTCATTTGAACAGTCACTGTTCTGAACAGATGCAACCCCCATGAAAAGACTTGATGCAGGCTATAAATGTGCATCTTGTTCATCACTTTTGCTCATTCAATTCTCTGTTGCATTGCATTATTCGAGTCATCTGAGTCCACAGAGAGTCTTGTTGCACTGTTGGTTCGCCAGTCACACAGTTTGTAGTGCTGCAACTGTTGTGAGACCGATCATTGTATCCTGGGAGACAAACGCTGCTGAAGCTCGTTAGCACCATTGCGGCGGCAAAATTTGTCTTAAGGACATAGTGTTAAACACTAGCCTTGATCAACATTTTCTGAGTTTAGTAAATTCAACAACAGAGTACTGTTTTTCTGCCTTCAAACAGTAAATGTATTTCAATTTAATTTTAAATTATTTTCTGTAATTCTGTTTTGTTGTTTTGCTTCACTATTGTGAAGAACTGTTTCCTAAATACTGAACTATTACTGTATGTACTTGGACTAACAAACTTATCTATAATCGCTTTACTTGGCGGTATTATTATCTCAACTGTTACATCATGGTATCATTTTTAATTCTTTTATAATACAATGCCCCTTATATTTGGCTCTCTAATGTTAATCCTCATCTCCATATGCAAGCAGTTTGGTTTCTATAGGTTGTCGAAGTTCATGTTCACTTACTTTCTGTTGTAACCATTTCCATTCGTCTGTCATCCCATATTTTTCTTTCATGAATTTTAGGTGATCCTGTGAAGATGGGAATGGCCAGTGTAGAGAAGGAGCTTCCTCCTTCACAAGCACTTGATCAATTGTCAAGAAGCCTCACTTCTATGAGACAACGTCTTTCGGTAAGAGAGCTTGTCCCTTGCTTCGGCACTCCAATGTTGGTTTTTGGAGTACTTATGAATATCTTTTATTCTTTATCTACTAGAAGTTTGGAATTTCCTTGTGTTTAACAATGAGTTTAAAGGGAAATAACTGGTCATACCTTCTGTCCTGACCTCTGTTTGAGGATACGAGGTGGGTTGGTATTCAGAAGCTAAAAGTGCCTTTCCAGGTGGGTTTCTTTTCAAAATTCCAGCAATCAAACGCAACATATGCAATGCTATGGGGACATGCTATGCCACCAATGTAAAAAATACCGACACTCACAATTCTTGTGAGGAAATACCTTCAAACAAACAAGCCTGTAGAAAAAACTTCCTTATAATATCTCCTTTATATCTGAATAACACTAACTGAATTAAGATTGGAAAGCCTGAAAAATACATCAAGAAAAATCCCAAATCGGCTGTTCATGCTGTCACCTCCCAGACCTCAGAAAAGAACTTCAGATTACTGATGATCAAAAACTCCATAAGACAGCCTTTAAACACTCCGAACAGCAGCATAAGTCAAACAGTCTCTTGGGTGACTGCATGCAGATTTTCGGCTAGCTCCAGAAACCTCTTTTATCGAGTTGATTCTTCAATCTAAGACACATTTCTTCGTATAAAGGTCTTCTACAGATTTGTAGTTTCCGTTACCATGTTGGACTTTTCAATCCTAAGATATCTAGGGTTTTATATACCAATGTGAAGAAGCCCCGTAAAGATGACAGAAGAAGAAAGGGGTGTTTGGTCGTAGGTCCCTCATCATTGCGTTTTATAGCCTAGGGTTCACAATAGTTTCCCGTAGCGGCGGCAGTCCTTTTTTCAAACTGACAGAGTCAAAAAGACAAAAATGCCCCTCTATACATCAGCAAAAACGCTCCACTTAAAATCGCTTGAAAACATTTCAGAGCGCAACCTAAAGCAAAAATCTGAATAATCCGAAAGCGAAGACAAAGTAAACTGAGAAACGAAGCAAAATCAACTGATCGAAGACCTCAATCATCTGAATCATCTTCACTTTAAGGTTAGAAGAAAGACTTCTTTGATTCCTAAAATGAGAATGTACAGGATATTTTCTTTTGAAAATGGCTAGAACAAAGTCTGCAATTTCATCAAAACAAGGAAAAATGCAAGGGAAAATGCAAGCAACGCAAGAGAAAGGTAAATAAAAAAAAAAAAAAAAAAAAACAGAAAGGGTTTTGTGAGTTTTAAAATTAATTTATCTGACTTTGAAATGTATTTATCTGAGTTTGCTATGATTTTATCTAAGCTTGTTCTCAAGTTGTCTTAGTCTGATATCAATTAAAAAGGACTTTAAATGAGTTTATCTGTATATTACATGATGTTATCTGAGTTTGATTTGTAATTAACTGCGTTTGTTATCAATTAAACGGGGTTCCAACTAAAATTATCTGACTGTGATATGATTTTATCTGATTTTCTTCTAAATGTATCTGAGATTCTTATAAAATAATGAGTTTGGTATGAAATTAAATGGATTTCGCATGATTTTATTTGACTTTGAAATGTATTAACTTTGTTTTAAATGAATTTTTCTGAGTTTGCTGTGAATTTATTAGAGTTTTGTATAAGTTATCAGACTTTGGCATGAAGTTATCTGACTTTAAATTAAACTTATCTCTCTTTTGTATGAATTTATATAAGTTTGATATGAATTATCTGTATTTGCTGTGAATTAATCTGAGTGTGATATGAATTGAATTGGATTGAGGTGAATTTATCTGAATTTGAAATTAATTTATCTAAGTTTGCTGTGCATTTATATTAATTTGATGTGAACTATTTTTGACTTTGATGTGAGTTTATATGAATTTATCTGTGTTCGAAATCATAACCAGTTCAAAAAAAAGTTATGTCCCATCAATATGAATTTATCTGTATTTGATATAAAATTATTTGACAGGATTAGGTTTGGTTTGACTAGATTTGGTTTGAATTTATCTGAATCTGATATAAAATTATCTGTGTTTGAAGTGAATTTAAATGAATTTGTTTATGATTTTATCTGACTTTGTTCTGGTTCTATCTAACTTTGCTTTTGGACTGGGATGAGTTTGATATCATTTTAGTTCAGTTGTATATAGTTCTGTCGAAAACTCATCTTACTACATTTAAATTCGACAGTAATCAGGGAAAGACGATGAGTCGGAGCTAAAAACTAGGATGAGATTGCATGACACCTATTCAAACAGTTAGAAGGGCAAATCTATCATAAAGAAATCTGATGTGGCATGAGAAGGGACCACCGCCCAAATTAATCCCATGCGCAAAGGACTTTAGGCCTGAAACAATAATGTTGTGTACTAGAGACTTTATAACACAAGATCTCTCGCTAATTTACCCAAGAAGGGGGAAAAGGAAGAGAAAAAAGGAGATCTAAAGAGGAAAAAGAATGGTAATCCACTGTTGGACTTCCAAATACTTATATTATTAAATTCTCTAAAATTACAAGAAAGGCCTGTTAGCTTAAGTACATGGCAGTCCCTTGGACTATTTTGTAAATACTGAAACTTATAAGATTGATTAGATTCTATTTCAGAACAGTTAGCGGATGTCCTTACTAAAGCTATTTCTTATATTTTAAGAAAGTTATCGGATGTATCGTCTGAGCTAGTGTAGTTGATATCTATGCACTAGCTTAAGGTAGAGTGATGAGAGATAGTACTTAATTCATGGGCAGTTTTTACAGTTTCCAGTATTTGTAAAATATACCAGAGGGCTAATATGTAATTTGAAGATTCAATAGGAGCTGTGTTTTGCAAATGTAAAGAAACAGAATAATATATATGGTGTGGGTTGTCTAGCCCTAGACACCTCAACCATTCCGTTCATCTCTTTCTTTTCTCTAATTTTTCTTCTTCAAATCTAGGGTTTTTCATGCCCTTATTAGAAAACCATGGAAATTGTTAAGTTTGATCATGTGACAATCATGTTCTAGTTAGTCTAAATGAGTTTAGGTCTAAATAGGTGTCTTCATTTGTTATTCACTCAATCAGATAAACATTGTCTTAGATTTTGAAATGTTTAAATCTTTCACAAAAATGTGGCCTTTTTTCCCCAAAAATCACACTAAGGGATCCCTAAAAGCCTGTAGAGATTCTTTCAAGAAGAAAACAGGGAGAAATGATTTTTTTTTTTAATTCTTTTCTATATGAAATACGAATAGGTTCAAAATGAGACTCGGGAGGTGGCTCAACTCTGCAGGTGATGAGTCCAAGTTGACTTGGACTCTGCAAATTTGAAACCCATGCTAACAATAGCAGTGAGGCCATTATACAGCTAGAGCCATCCTGTATATATTCAATTATGAAAATTCCATAGTATGACCTTTGATGAGTTGAATACAAGATTGGAAAACTTGTGACTCATACTCGAATCATCCAATGGAAAAAAATTGATTTGGATAGAGTCAAGTTGTCAATGTGATGACTAGACAACGTAATGCTTTGTTGAAAAATAATTTTAAAAATATTTAAAAATGACTCAAAATTTATAAAATATAAATATTTATTTATTCACATGCATTCGTGATAAACAATTCAAATCAATAAATTTATTTATGGAAGAGAAATACTATAATAAGGAAAAAACCTTGCATATTACATACTTTTTGAGTCTAAGTATCAAATGTAAAAGATCAAACATAAGTTTCAAATTACATTGCGATCATCATTTTAATATTTCTGGCTCCAAATTTAAGCATAAGTACTCTAAAAAAACATCAAATATTCAGAATTAGATCTACTTGAAAAGAATCTATAGAACCTTGTATTAACTAGAAAGAGGAGAAGAACCAAAAGGAGGAAGACATTGTGAATTCTTTTGTACCCAAAGATGGAAATTGACTTGTGTTTATATGCACTTTACTGGTATCAATTTACATGATGATGATATCTTTACATCCTATGATTAGGCTATGATTACAAGCAATTATAGAAATGTCTGCACAACCTTCCAAGAAGGGATATTTGACCAATCTACAAAATCTCACTAAGATTCCACACGTGAGATATGTTTGGATATGGGCTTATGGTGATGGATTTTTCAAGTTGGGTCAGTTGACCTGTTTATATCTCTACACTCCCCCTCAAATTGATGCGGTGTGGAATAAAGCATCAGTTTGGAAATAATATATTCATGTCGATCCCTGGGAAGCCCTTTAGTAAACACATCGGCTAGTTGATCATGTGAAGGAACATAGGGCAGACAAAGTTTGTCAGTGACATAATGATGACGAATGAAGTGGCGGTCAATTTCTATGTGCTTAGTGCGCTCATGGAAGACGGCATTCTTGGCAATGCGAATGACACTTGTATTATCTGCATAAAGTGGAGTAGGGCCTTTGAGAAAAACACCAAACTCACGAAGGAGGCGACGAAGCCAAGCAATCTCACTGCTAGCAGAGGACATAGACCGATATTCAGCTTCAGCAGTTGATTTGGAAAGAGTGCTTTGTTTCTTACTCTTCCATGGGATGAGCGACGTTCCTAAGAACATGCACCAACCGGTTGTGGATCTACGAGTGTCAGGGCACCCTGCCCAATCTGCATCGGCATAAGCTTGGAGTTGTAGTGAAGAAGTGGCTGGATAAAACAGTCCTCGATCACGGGTGCCCTTGACGTACCGAATAATCCGGAAAACAGCATGGAGATGCGATTTACGAGGATCGCTGAGGAACCGACTGACAGTCTGAACGGCATGAGAGATGTCCAGCCTTGTCATAGTCAGATATAGTAGGCTACCAACCAACTGTCGAAACAACGTTGGGTCTTGAAGAGCTTGCCCACCATCTTTGCTAAATTTAACATTGAGTTCAATGGGTGTGGCAAAGGGTTTGGAATCACCAAGTCTTGCCAATTTGACCAAGTCATCAGCATATTTGGTTTGTACTACTCGAATACCATCCTTGTTCCTTGAGACTTCAAGTCCTAAAAAGTAAGTGAGGGGACCCAGATCTTTCATCTTGAAGGATTTCATGAGATGACTTTTCAGGCACAAATTCCGATCGAAGGTTCATAAGGAATTGACTAACATGTTGTTCTTCCTATAATTTGAGGGCTTGAGGAAGAAAAGCTGCCGAAACAGATTGAAGGAGCATTTGATCCCTCTCGGTCCATAGGGCTAGAAAGCCATTGTAGTATTCCTGGACAGATTTATCATTCTGGCAATATCTTGCTAACCCTGTATCAAGGTGAAATCTTTGGGCCTTGTTTTGCTAATGATAAATTTTCTTCATATGGTTCCACATGTCAGAAGCAGTGGTAAAGGCTTGAAGTGCCATTGAAAAGGACGGATCTACTGAGTTGAGGATCCATGTTATCACTTTTGCATTGCGTTGGTTCCAAGTAGCAATGGTTTTGTCATCTACAGCAGGTGTGGTAGATGTGGCAGTGGTGCCTGCAATGGGTTTAGGAGTTGTCCCATCCAGATATCCTAACATACCTTGCCCTTCAACAAAATTTTTGAGATGGAAGGACCAGGATAGGTAGTTGGTTCCATTAAATTTCACTGAAATGATGTCAATCTTATCCATTTGAAACAGATATATGAATTTCCCAGAGAGTGATTGATGTCTAAACCGAAAAGAAACCAAATGCAAAAAAAAAAAAAAAAAAAAAAAAAAAAAAAAAAAAAAGGAGGCTGCTAGGCGTCCAAAAAATTGGAGCAAGAATGGGGATTTCTTGTTTTGTGTTGATTTTTGTTTCAACCAACCTTCTAGGTCAGAATAATAACCTATTTTCTCAGCTTCTAGAGAAGGAATTTCTCAGTTTCGACAGTTGGGTGTGAATATGAAGTAACAACTTTAATACTTTCTGTGAAGACTATCGAACCCAAAAAGTAGGTAAAACACTGACCTTTTGAGATGATAAAATTTCAGAAAAATATGAAGAAATCCCAGAGTAAATAGGCAAGCAGCTTGGTGCAGAAGTTGTGACAGCTGCACAATCCGAGGTGGGCCCTGTTCTTGATCAGACGGTCAGATCAATAGATAGCCGAAACGGAGATTGTGGTCTCTGTTGGGCTGATAAAATGCCAGAAAAATGTGGGGAAAGCCAAGAATAATGGGCGAATTTGATGTTGTAGTTTTCTACAAATTCGACAATCTGGAGGTGGGGTCCATTGCTTGATCAGGTATACAGATGGCTGTCGATTGGTTACAGAATATTGCCAAAGATATCTCCTTGCACAGAATGTGGTTCTGGAAGGCTGAGATGATTTTTTTGCTGATCAGAAGCACTGTTGAGATGATCTTTCTTTGATTCAGAAAGAGATGAACAGAGAAAATGTCCTCTGTTGATTACTTAGTCGACTGAACAAGGAGATCCACAGTGACAGAGTTGCAGTAGCTCTGATACCATGAAAAGGATCTATAGATCCTTGTATTAACTAGAAAGAGGAGAAGAACCAAAAGGAGGAAGAAATTGTGAATTCTGTCGTACCCAAAGATGGGAATTGACTTGTGTTTATTTGCACTTTACTGGTATCAATTTACATGATGATGATATCTTTACATCCTATGATTAGGCTATGATTACAAGCAATTATAGAAATGTCTGCACAACCTTCCAAGAAGGGATATTTGACCAATCTACAAAATCCCACTAAGATTCCACACGTGAGATATGTTTGGATATGGGCTTATGGTGATGGATTTTTCAGGTTGGGTCAGTTGACCTGTTTATATCTCTACACTACCTATCAAAAAATTCATAATGCAAACAACTTACCAAAATGAGGGGACTTAGCCAAGTCTCCCCTGCATTTGACTTAGTCCTTTGTCAAAACAAGATTACTCGGGAGATTCAACACTCAACTTGTGGAGTTTTCCTTCCTTGGTTGAATATACTTACTAACATAGTTGTTAATTTCGTTTCGTTCCGGATGGAATTGGCCAGAACATTCCGGAATTTGCCTTGGGTGGAACGGAATGCCCGCCTAAAGTTTCCGGTCCCAATTCCGCTCTGTTTCGGTCATTCCGGTCTCACTTCCGGTTCCAATTCCGGATCAATTCCGCCCCATTCCGGCCAAGATTTCATACTTCCATTCACATGTAGTGAAAATCGGAAAATGGTCAAATGTAGAGTATAGTTTAATTTAAGTGATGTAAGTATGCATTTTTACTTTTTTAGTATTATTTTAATATTCAACAATTTTTTTTTCAATTTTAGGTAGTCTTTATATTAATTTTCTTATTTTTCAATCGCGCCTTTTCCGGAATGGAATACCGGGATTCACCAGAATGCTGAAATGTTCCACTGCAGGGTTAAACCGGAATGGAATTGACAACTAAGGTTACTAACCACCCTACAATGAAATCGATTATGTAAGATGATTCTCAGGTCAATTGCTCTTTCAATCAGAAACTCAAAAAGACTTCGTCTGTTTGCTTCGAAAATGAAGAAATGATTCTATCATCCGGAATAAAAAGTGGTTCTTGGGATTCCACCCTTCCCATGCCTCAAATCCCATTGCACCACCTCCGTTATCTGACCTGTCTGCTGGTGAAGAGAGAAATAAATAAAATTCTCTGTTCTTTTAACTTTGATAAGATACAAAAGAATCAGCCTCACCTTGGATTGGATAAGCATGTGTAGGAAATTTGGCTTCAGTAATTTCATGACATTTATTCTGTGTGGGCACAATGATTAAATAGAGGTTAGTAGAAAATTAGGGCTCACTAGCCAAACCAGCCATATGGAATAAGGCTTCAATGTTTTTACAAAATTTTAAATTGTAAATGGAATCTGCTTTCTTCGATGAAGAAAATTGTCTCTGTTTTAGTGGGTATAATCTCACCAATTCTTTGCAGGGTTTGGCAGATATTATACCAAAGGCAACTTTGTTGTGGAAACTAAAGCTGCTTAAATCAGCTGCTTCGTATGCTAATTCTCGTCTCCATGCTGTCAAAGCTGAAGTATTAGTCCTTGCCAGGTATTCATATTTTTCAAGTTAAAAGTCTTTCTTTGTTTTTATCTTTAACATGACCAAGCTTTTTCTTTTTTTTTTTTTATATTGTTCTATCTATCTGATCCTCTTGATGTTGTGGGAAGAGTCAGTATAAAGATTGAATGTTGTAAGTTTAGAATTATTGATATGGTTTGCCAGACTAAATCATATGTTACCAACAAATTGATCCTGTCTCGATCTACTAGGGATACTGGTTTAAATCTTTTACAACATTGTATTCCTTGGTTTTTGTTTGTACCCTAATGAGATTGTCTCTCTTGTAACATGCTCCATTTAGAATTTGGAGTTGATCAGTTTATTTATATTTTAGTGGCAAGGATAACATGATACCAAGCCGTGATGAAGCTGAACGCCTGCTAAATTCATTACAAAATTGCAAAACTCGCCTTTTCAAAGACAACGGTCACACCCTTTTATTGGTAGGTGAGAGCAATAAGACTTTAATTGTACCATATGGTATGAAAACTATTTGAGGGCTGTGTAATTAGTCAAGGAAATGGTGCAGGAAGATGGGGTTTGTTTGTTGACTGTCATTAAAGGCACCGGTATGTACCGACATTCGAGAAAATATGACTTTATCTTGGATCACCTTCCACCTACAAGGACAGAATTTGCACATTTGTTCGAGAGAGGAAGTGGGTAAGTTTACTATATCTGCATGTTATCACTAGTTACTGCTTCAACCTGAAAAAATCACTCTCTTTCCTGGTGAAGTTACATGATATAAGGTCTATATTCTACAGATTGTTCAACCTAGCTACTGGTCCTGTAATGCTTTCAACCTTGCAAGATGGAAAAATAGTGAGGGGCCTCACTGGGGTACCTAGTGAAGGTCCTGTTCTTCTGGTTGGTTATCACATGCTGATGGGATTCGAACTGTCTCCTCTTATTGAGGCATTCTTGAGGGAGAAAAATGTTCTCGTCCGTGGTATTGCACACCCAATAATTTTTTCGAAAAAGCTTGAAACTTCATTACCAGTAGAGGAGATGTTCAGGATGGACACAATGAGAGTATTTGGTGCACTTCCTGTCTCAGCAGGAAACTTCTATAGGCTCTTCTCATCAAAATCTTTTGTTCTTCTTTATCCTGGGGGTGTGCGTGAGGCACTTCATCGTAAGGTGTGTTCTTTCATTACGGTTACAGAATTTTCTCTTAATCTTATTGCTTATTTGGTTGTCAACAACTAGGCATGTCATCTGTTTTGTTTCGCCTCAGGTTTTCTAAAGACGGTAGATTTCTAAATGATGAGTAATTTATACTTCCTGATAATACTGGATGATTAAATTATGTGCTGAAAACTGAAAGTGTTTTATGTCTTTATGTCTTCTTCCATTCCCAATGAAACAGAACATAAAGATTTACACCACTAGCAAGTTCAGTTCCATGTATAAAGAACTTGGGCCAATTGAGTTACTTATTAATACATTTTCCTTCACCAGCACTTGATTTTCTAGTGTAAGAACTTGATAAATTTGTTGATTTACTTAGATAGATATGTAGGATCATCCCTTTTTGATTGCATGTAGTCTTTAAATAGGGAGGAATGGACCTGTTCAGCATGTCTACCTTTCTATTGAGTGAATGGTTGGAAATAAAACACTTGCAAAAGTTGCCCTTCCCTACAGTTGGATGATCCTCATCATGAAAACAAGAACTTGAAAAAGGTACTGTTGTACTAAATTTGCTCCAAAGATCAAATTTAGATGCTTGTAAAGTTACTGTAAATATACATGAAAGTTAATGTAAGAATAAAGTAGAAAAGGAAAACAGTTTGTAGAATCTTCAGATGTGTTATTTATTCCATACGGCCCCTTCTTATATGGATTGCATAGAATACAATTAAATGACCTTCTCAAAAGCGAATGCGCCAAAAATTATCTTAATCAGGATAGATTACAATGGCTATAGTTTCGGAATAATAAAATGGCTACAATTTAGGTATATGTAGAATTTATGGGTCAACTCATAGTCCAATGAGTCCAATGGGCCTAATATCTATTTGGCCCAAGTCAATATATCTCTTTAAACCCCTTTTCAAGCTTGCAATATGCTGATGAAAACATCAAGAGATTGCCAAATAGTTGATTGAATTGCCAAGATTGAATGTGATTTAGTAAGGAAGTCAGCCAGCTGATCACTCGACGAAATTGATCGAATGATGATTCTGCAAAGTTGATCGTGCTAAAGAACAAAGTGAGGAGTGTTTAGTGCGCTTATGAACTATGTCACTATGGGCAATATAAATTGCACTTTTATTGTCACAGTAAATAGAGTTTGGTTGGAAGGATGGTTGCTCATGAAAAAGACGTTGAAGCCAAATGATTTCAGCTGTAGTGTGAGTGAGAGCACAGTTTTCAGCTTAGGCGGAAGATGGGGAGACAACAGATTGCTATCTTTCTGACAAGAGATCAGACCCTAATTGAAAGTCTGACGACTGATCAGAAATGAATCAGTCTTTATGACAATGATTGACCAAACCAAGATCCAATTGTTGAAGGAAGAACCAATTATTTTTACCGAGATCACAAAGGAAAAAAAAGTTAGTTCAGAAGAATGAAAGATAGGATCCAGATTAAACTGCTGATATCTGATCCGGACCCAGGGACTGTGCTTACAGAGAGCCGAAAGAGAAGACAGTGGTTGAGTCTACACAGTACCAAATTCACCTTGTGCTTTTCCTACATATGCTGACTGAAGGGTATGTAACCAGGAAAGTTACTGCAGACATACATTAGAAGATAACAATGTGGAGAATTTTTGGGTGTGTTACTCCAGGATATATTATAATGGCTACAGTTGAGGAATAGTAAAATGGCTACAATTTAGGGATATTTACAATTCATGGGTCAACTCACTTTACCCCTAGTCCAATGGGCCTAAGAACCATTTGGCCCAGGTCCACTATATCTCTTTATTTTAAAGATGGATTTGTTCATCCAAATAAGTTAGTGGGAAGATCCAAGGCTGCCCTTAGTTTCCAGTGAAACTTGTGCATCTGTTGGAGGCCTAACTGTCCAATGTAGAAAGCTTTATAACATAGTATCATGTGGTATATTTGTTGGGAGAGTTTAGTTTTTTCTGCATATTTGTTTGGGATCCATTATATTTAATTTTATATTTTCAAGGCATTTCTTTATGTTTATATTTAACAAATTTTTTTATTCTGAAAAACATCAATAAAATGAAAGTGGGGTGTGCCACAGCACACGCCCAATTAGAGCTTGGCACTCAACAGTCCCTATTTCTTTGCTCACATAACCAGTGAAGGAGAAAGACTAGGGTTTCTTCCCTCCTCTTTCTTTTTTTCTTTCTGTTCCTTCTTTCCTCCTTTCTTTCCCTTTTTTCTCTTTCTTCTTCTCCGTCAGAGAGTTCATTCTGCCAGTGGGCCTGCAGGCGCCATCACAACAAGGACCGATGTTAGCAATATAAGAAGAGAATGCCTAGAAAAGCCCGTATCCCTCTTTGTCGAGAGCATGATTTATACAGTAATCTCCATCTACAAAATTACACAAATACCCCATTTTAAAGAGGTTTAAAGAGAGGACACATACCAGGGTAAGTCTAGATAGCAATAATTCATGACAATCATCTACAAAATAACAGTATCTACAACATAAGCAACATAAGCTCTGGGATGATATACTATTTGTGAATTGATCTTTGTAGAAGTATATCTGGATGAGGATTCTAGTGCAATCCAACCTATTTGGGTTTATAATTGTAGGCCCAAGACCTGACCCCATCCGGCAAACTTTATTGTCATCCTTTTAACCCATGAATTTCTTTCAATTCAAAGACCTGCTCAACTATGATGAAGCTTCCTTGGAATTTTGGGATGTCAGCCTTGATGCGTGTATCTTTTCGTTGGTTTCTTTCACGAAGTAGTGGTAGCCTCTTCCTGACATCCTGAACCACAAAATATTTGTCTCAGGCTTGGGCGAGTCTAAACCCATTCTAATGAGTCTACCAAGATTATGCATGTCTTGTTGTAGATTCATTCTGTTTCCATGCGGCTTGATATTGGACCTGGCTGGATATTTCTTTTTCTGGCTATTTCCCTTGTCCTTTTTATTTTTATTTTTTTTCATTTTGGTTCTATGCTCCTGTAAATTGAGACCTGGTAGTAAGTTTTAACTCACAAACTAGTGCTCTACTGATTTTATTCTAATGCTTGCCAGGGTGAAGAGTACAAATTGTTTTGGCCAGATCAGCCTGAATTTGTAAGAATGGCTGCTCGATTTGGGGCCACAATTGTACCATTTGGAGTTGTTGGAGAAGATGATATAGTAGAAGTAAGTTTTATATCTGTGCATATTATTGTTTCTCTAACTTTTTGTAGTAAGATTTTCCCCAATTTGGCAATTGTACCATCCACCTATCAGCTTAAGCTTTTGGGTTGGTATATGGTTTCTTACATGGTATCAGAGCGGGTTTCGATCCCATTTTTCTTGTGTAGCCCACGTGACAGGCCCGTCCATGAAATATGTTGGGCTTGCTCGTGAGGGGGAGTGTTGGGATGTCCCACATCCACCTATCAGCTTAAGCTTTTGGGTTGGTATATGGTTTCTTACATATTTGTAATTTGTATGAATTGCTCTTTATGACCTGTGATGCCTGTGGTTGCAATCATGGTTTAAAATAGTGGCCGCTACACAGCGTAGTGGCCGCATTATTGGCTATAGCGGTTGATGCTGCTACGTTATTTTGAAAATAGCGGCACTACAGTCTAAAACCTAATAGAGCAAGTAGTTTCAATTTATCACACTATTTTCCCTATTTCTTCTCCTCAATAGCCTTTCCTATGGCTGTCTCTACCCTTATATGGTCTCAAATCACTTAAAAAACACAAGATTTGTTGCTACACAAGATTCAAATTTTTGTAACATTTAAAAAATTCACACTGCTACGCCGCTACGTATCCTCGCGACCGCTACGTATTGTTGGCCACTGGCTACTAGCCCACTGCAACTACTATTTTTATCCTTGGTTACAATCTACTTATTTATAAGTGTATATGCTCAAAGTGTGTGGATTCTGATTTTTTGATGTTCCATTTAACACTGGCAGTTGGTACTTGATTACAATGAACTAACGAGGATTCCCTTCATTAGAGATTGGATCAAGTATGAAAATGAAGGTTTTACAAGATTAAGGTAATCTCTTTGCATTCCATAATTTGTAATTGCCCATTTGTTTGTACGTTTTCAACTTTGTGTACTACAGGAAAAACTGAGATTTACCAAGTTTTATGGCAAAAACCTACTCTCTGTGGAACCCATCTGGATCCATGTAACTCTAGTTACCCTGTAATTTTGATTGCCTGTTACTGGAGTTACTGGGTTCTGATAATGTTTTGCATCCTGTGCCCTTTTCTGTTCTTAAGGAATGCTCGACCATTTCTGACTTGGTTTCGAAGAAAGGGGGAGAGTTAGATTTCAATGGAGAGACATAGATCCATGGCACGGTTTATTCATGGACTGGATTGCGTCTTTTAAGGGACAGAGCCACATAGGGTTGAGAGGGGGCAATTGCACCCCCCGTCCCCCCCACTTGTTCCACCCCCTTAATATAGGAGAAATATATCCATGGATATATTTTGGTCTAATCCTTTTGCCCCTCCTTAACTTCCTTTTTCTCTTGTCTGACCCCTCAACAATCCTTTTTGCCTTCTTAGTAAAGAATAAAACTTTTAAAACATGAAGGAATTTATTCTTTTTTCTTTCATAAAAAAAGATAACTCATCAAATCACCATTAAGGTATGCATTATGCTGTGATTTTTTTTTCTTTTCTTCTTTCTTTTTCTTGTCCATGATTCATCCTAGAGTCCTAATCCTCTCAAAGTTTGAAATTCATAATCAGCATATCTCTCATTTAAGATTGAATTTTGAAATTTTAGCATTTTAATTTAAAATTTGGATTAAATTAGGTTTAATTCTTAAGCTATCAGGTTAAATTTCATTCTTAAGTAAGAAATCTCATGTGGTTATAAATAGATGTGCTTAGAATTTCTTTATACTAATTACATATCAAAGGATCCATCAAGGTTAGTGGTTTTATTAAAGTCTTAAAAGGATTTGAGCTCTGAACAATGGGCAAAGATTAAAACCTTTTCATAAAAAAAAAAAGAAAAAAAAAAGATCGAAACTTTTAATAAATGTCAACCCCATATTGTGATCAAGAAAATTATTTAATTTGATTTTTTAATTATACTCATGTTCTCATGAGTAAAAATTCTAAAAAACTGCAATTTAAAACTCTTCTCTAGTATTTTGTACCCATTACTGAACATTGTTGGATATAAAGAGAAAATTCATTTTTTTATAATGTAATAACTAGTCTGTAATTTTTCCTACCAAAAACTACTCTATAACCTTTTGTACCCATTATAATGTAATAAAATTTTTGGGGTATAATTTAGTAACTTTTTTAATTCTTTCTCATATTCCTCCATAAGAGAAATTTTTGCGCTAGTGAGACCCATCTACTGTTGGTAGTGCTAGGAATCATGGTGGGACCCATTTAATGTTGATAATCACTGTGGGACCATCTAATGTTTGAAATCAATGGTGCAATTCATCTGGCATTGAAAAACTTCAAGGGTAGTGGCGGAGCCAGAAAATTTCTTTAGGGGGGCCACTATATATTTTTTTCTTAGGGGGCGATATGTAAAAAATAGTGTAAAATCCCCTTTAATGTAAGGTGGTTTTCTGAAGTTTCTAGTGGGGGATGGCCTTCAAATCTCGTGTGTCCTTTAAATCCCCCCCAGCCCCACTCCCATGTGGGTCCCAGGCCATTGGGCGTACACCTTTATCCTCAACTAGAGCTGAGGATAAGGGGCCTCTTATATTTCCGATATATATATATATATATATAAGGGCTCTCCTAAACTGCAGCTTATATTATCCTAAGCTGAAACAGTGCTGGTCCCACAAATCAAAGTTGATTATTTTTGTTTTCTCCATTTTTTAGGAGAAAATGCCTTCCTAGTCGAGGCCACTGGGATGCATGATGATCATGGAAATCCATTGGATGGAAAGATCCATCTGAGGAAATATGCAAAATCTTGAATCCATAAGATCATCCTAACCTTTTGATCCACGACCCTAAAATTTAATGGTTTAGAGGCATCATTTTATCATGATTTCAATCCAATGGTGAGGAAAAGATGGATGAGCGTCAAACTTGGGCTTGTGACTATACAAGTGGGGGAAGAGGGGGAGGGGCGTGAAAAGATTAGATCGACTCAACATGGGCCCCATGACAAAAAAAGGGCATTTTTGAGAATTTTCGTGTGTGACATTGGATATGGATGTGAGGGCCCCCACCTTATCTCTCATAGTAAGATGAGAGATACCCTCATAGGAGCACCTCCCTATATATATATATATATATATGTATATATGTATGAGATGGGCTCTCTCCTAAGCCGAAACAGTCTGTAAAATCATCTCCATCATAAACTGCGTCAAATCATCATCTCTAGAATCAAGTTAAATCCAATCGGAACTGGATTTTCTAGTTCCATTACGCCAAAAATAGAGATAATCGACTTTAATTTGTGGGACCGGCACTATTTCAGCTTAGGATAATATAAGCTGCAGCTTAAGAGAGCCATGCTTTCTCTCTATATATATATTATATATGGGAAATTCTAAAAAATGCCCCACTTTAAAAACTCCCCTTTTTTTTCCAGTCATGGGGCCCATGTTGAGTCAATCTAGTATTTTCACACACTAGTCCAAGTTTGACACTCATCCAACTTTTCCTCACCGTTGAATTAAAATCATGATATGATGCCTCTAAACCATTAAATTTTAGGGTTGTGGATCAAAATGTTAGGATGATCTTATGGACTCAAGATTTTGCACATAGGTATGCCTCATATGGATCTTTCCATTCAATAGACTTCCATGATCATCATGCATTCTAGTGTGCTCAACTAGGAGGGGGCGTTTTCTCCTAAAAAATGCCGTACGCTGTGTAGCGTTGCTCCATATATATATATATATATATATAGTTACACTACAAAACTCCCTGGGCTTTTTTTTATTAAAAAGCCCCTCTTTTAGCCAATGAAAGTGTGACACGTGTCATCAGTGATACACATATCCGATTCTCTCTCCTAAATATTCTCCTACAAAGGTGGATCTCTTAAAATACTAACAAATCATTGGCTACTAGATGGGCAGAATCTCCCCTTTTGAGATAGGGGAGTTTTTTAGAATTTCCCATATATATATATGGGGCCAGCTCTCCTAAGCTCAAGTTTAGGATAAGATAAGCTCAAGTGTGTGGTGGGGCCCATTTGGGGACCCACATGGGAATGGGGATTGGGGGGATTTCAAGGACTCCGTAAGATCCTCCTCTCTGCAAAAAATCAGCTCCAACCGTGATTTCTATCATCTCTATATGGGCCCAAAAGTTTAATGGTCAATAGTTCATTTGGATCGAAACATTGTTGATCCAACAGTCTAGTAAATTCGGATCTGACCGAAAGCTGATGGGCATGTGCGATTTATGGAGGTCATGTGTTTGGTCCATTTGAGCTTAGGAAGGTGGGCCCCACAAGCAGAAGCTTACGAAGTTTTAACCTAAGCTTGAGCTTAGGAGAGCCTTGCTCTCTCTCTCTATATATATAGGGAGATGCTCCTATGAGAGCATCTCTCACCTTACTATGAGAGATAAAGGTGAAGGCCCTCACATTTAAGTTGTTGGCATTGGATATGAATGTGAAGGCCCCCACGTTATCTCTCATAGTAAGGTGAGGTGCTCTCATAGGAGCACCTCCCATATATATATATATATATAGAGAGAGAGAGAGAGAGAGTGTTATCCTATGCACACCTTTTTTGGGTGTGCACCTCAAAGTGGGGCCTACCCAATGGTCCATCTAAATGGACCACACACAAGGACCCCCACACACACCCCCCCGATAGTTGTTGGACCCCTGGGATATAGGTAGGTCCATTGGATTGGATGTGCAACCATTTTTAATGGGGGAAATTTGTGGGCCATTGATCAACAGGTTAGGATGATTAGTTGAAGTCCATTTTTATACATGGGTTGGCCACATCCAAATCTTTCAATCCCCGTCCCCATCTTCATGTGGGCCCCTAGGTGGGCCCCACATTGAGGTGCACATAGAGAGTTCCTTGCTCCCAATAACCCAAAAGTTTAATGGTCAACAGTCCATTCGGATCTGTACACAGTCGATCAAACGGTTCAGTAAATTCGGATCTAACTGAAAGTTGGTGGACACGTGCAATTCAGGGGGGTCGTGTGTTTGGTCCATTTGGATGGACCAAGGGTGGACCTCACAAGCTTGAGCTTATGGAAATTTATCCTAAGGTCGTGCTTAGGAGAGCCTTGCATAAATATAAATATAAATATCCCATTAGTTTGCACTCATTCAAATGGACTTGATTGTTGGATCGACTGAATTTATTTTTATTTCTTTAAAATATGACCTCATTTAACTTGTGGGCCGTCCATTAAGGGTTAGGATAATCCAGTGGCCCTAAATTTTATACACAGGTAGGGCCCTTCCAAATCATCTTTACCCATGCAACCCCATCTCTATGTGGGGCCCTACAACAACGTGCACAAGGGATTCCCATGCGCGACGTGCCCGAGGGAATGCGGTTGGATGGAAAGATCTGGACGAGACTTACTTAAGTGCAAAATCTTAACCCCATTAGATGATCATAATCCCTTGATCCATGGCCCTAAAGTTTAATGGTTTTAGATGCATCATTTTCTTAGGATTTCAATCCAGCTTAGGGTTGTACCAATTCCGGGGTGTGGTGTCTGTGAAATGACTAGATTGGCACATGGTGGGCTCGACAGCCTAAAAAAATAGGGGTGCAAAAGGGGGATTTTTCTATATGGGTTGTTTGTTTGGAATTTCTCATGCGTGTCTGGGTGTGTAATTTAATTGTGTAATATATTTCTGTATATATTTATAGGTAAGTTGACGACATGCTTAAGAGGAAACTATCATGGAATGCGTGAGGTATAGAACTTTAAGCCTATTGTGAGACCCACTTGGATGCATGCCAATTACAGGAAGATTAAGAGTGATGGAAAGGTCTCATTGTGCGTAAGATCTCAGGCAAAGATCATCTCAATTAAATAATCAAAACCATCGATTTAGGGTCCTTAAAATTTAATGTTTTCCTAAATACATTTTTATGAAACTTAATCCATGTGAGTATACTTCGAATTAGTGGCAACATAGGATGGATGCTAACTCATGAGGGTCAGTGGCTAAGGGGTTGGATTTGTCAAGAGTCCTATGGAAAAAGTTACCTCTCGTGTAATCCACAATAGGTACGTCCTTGCAGAACATGACATATATTTATATATATATATATATATGTAGCAGAATGTGAGGGATTGCATTATATATGCATGTATGTGCTCTTCAACCTTTTGCTGCTGGTGGAAACTGATGACTAAAACTTGCTGCTGAATTAACATATAGAAGGCACAACAGAACGAATAAAAAAATAAAAGCAAGCAGTACCTGATTCTGAGGTACATCCATCATGCAAAGCCCAATTAACTAGTTTTATGGTACTTAAAGAGTCCATGTGATGGAGGTAATTTCTAACATGGGAATGTTCTGATTACAGGACGGATTTTACTGGGGAGGTTGCAAATCAAGACGTATTCCTTCCTGGGATGGTGCCCAAGATACCTGGTCGGTTTTATTACTTATTCGGGAAACCATTTGAAACCAAGGGAAAGGTGCAGTTGCTGAAAGATAGGCAAAATGCAAGTGAACTGTACTTGCAGATAAAGTCCCAGGTTGAGAGCATTATTTCCTACCTTAGAAAGAAGAGAGAGGAGGACCCCTACAGAGGTATCTTGCAAAGGGCTATTTATCAGGCTACCTGGGGTTCCAATTATCCAGTTCCCACCTTTGAACCATGACATCAATGCTTGGAAGATGGATTATTTATACTCTTAAAGATGGAACATTCTTTCCCCATTTTTATGATTTGTTCCTGTAAGTGTCATTGTCATTTTAGTTATTTACACCCTAGCAATTGTTTGTTTGTTAAGTATAGATTTGTATTAAATGATGCACCATGCAAATGCATTCAGGTGCAATTGTTGAAAGGAAATTTACATGAAAACAAGGATGTAGAATGTAGAGCATGTATAATCAAACACAAGAAACTAAATGCATACTTTCCTTGTAAGGCTATGATTCCAGCCCTTCAAATCTCTCAATGAGAGATTCAAGAGAAATTTTAAGCTGGCATATTCCTATTGATCGAAGTGATTAGATCACCTAATGCATGTTCGAATTCTTAATATCTTTGAATAGACTTGGTAGGCATGAGAAGGTGATATATATGGCCATCACATGTCACATTGCCGCCCTCACTTTCTGTGTGGGCTCCACTAACATCAAATGTTTGGAATTAGCATACAATGCATGACATCACTAACATGACAGAGTAAATTCTACACAAATTGGTCAATTTCTTCTCCTCTTTTTCTTCTTCCATTGCTACATGCACCAATCGATTATGTAGCTCGATTGCTTTCTTCAGGTCTTCGATCAACATTGCCAGATTCTGCAAATCTTGATTTACATCATTTCTTTCACATGGCACTGCATTCGACTCAAACACTTGTTTTCTTCAGGTCTTCGATCAACATTACCAGATTCTGCAAATCTTGATTTACATCATGTCTTTCACATGGCACTGCATTCGACTCAAACACTTGTTTCCTCGTAGCTCTAACTTTCCATATAAATGCGCCACAACCATTTCCTTCCTATGAAATATTTTTTAAAATTAAATAGTTGAAGTTAGACTTGAGTCATTAATATAGTTTATTACCAGAAAAAAAAATTCAAATTAGCACACTTACAATCCAGTTGGGGCATCCCCAAAATTTTCAATTTGGATTGGATGCTGTATGAGAGGAGGCAAATAGTTTCATGTCACAATTCCCACACAGGAATCTGGAAGCTGTTTCAGAACTTGAGGAATTGAACAAGGACATTCCATCAAATTTCTTCTTTAAAAAAAAAAAAAAACAATCACCACACATTAGAAACAACAAACACTCATCCACACATTGAAATATTAGTATACTAGCAACAATGCCCCGTGCTTAGCCTAAGGCAAAAGGTAAGATATTATATTTTGAATTTATGAGATATCAAAATTAATTATAAATATATAAGCATATATTCATACATATTTATATAAAAACAGTCAACACATCTTCAATCACAAATACAAGTGGTCAACATAAACAATAAACTATTACAAAGATAAAGGTAAAAAAAATCCATTCAACAACAACATAAAAATAATAACAGCAGCAGTAATTACTAAAGAAGATGCAGAAAAGTGAATTTTGTTAGAATTGATCAAACCATTTTTTAGCTTTAGACTTTTAAGAAAATATATAAACATCTTAACTTTAAAAGTCATAAATTATGAGACTTTAAAATCACATGCTAGTGTTATTTGATCTCAATAATAATTGGCCTACCTTGGATTAATGTATATATCTCTTAATTATGAGTCCATGTGGGCCTACGGAAGTGTAATTTATGGTGGGCCAACTCTAAGATTATATGTCTATATAATCAGATCAGAAAAGGATGCTTATAAGATTCAACGAAAAAACTCCAACCTCAAAATATTTTTATCACAAGCCCATCCATGAGGTGGTCTACCAAAAGGTAGGGTCTGATTTTCATTCACATGTGACAATCTTTGAATAGAGTAGAGCTGTATTTAGAAACTAAAAGAAAATGATATTTTTAATAAAAATTTATTAGTATGAATTGTAAAAAGGTGGGCCCCAAATATTAAAATAAAAAGATGATAATCTTGAGAGAATGGAAGATAGATGGTGTTGAGAGAGAAAATAACTATAGCAAAATAGAGAGATTTAAGGGGATATTGATTGAGAGACTTTATAAGATAGATGATATGGATAAAGAGATTTTTTTGAGAAAAAATGTGGCATTCAAGAAAGCTATAGTCAATGACACTATTTAGTAACTTACTTTTATTCTCTATAAACAGTTATTTCAATTTGGATACAACAAGTGGAGAAATTTGTAAGTGATACTAGTTTGAACCATGAGAAGTTTTCTCCACCTTTTCTCCTCTCTAAAACAAAGCCTAAGGATTTTTAGAACAATCTTCTGGTGCAAACAAGAGCTGACTATTTGCTACATCAAATACAAACTTTATGTTCTGTTGTTGCAAAGCTCCCACTACTGTATAGTCCTTAGTTGGAAACGCTGCAAAGCAAAAGTAACCTTCTGTTGGGCTAATGAAGAAAGTATTTTGTGGCGGCAACACAAGATCTGCATCTTTGAAATGGAAGGTCATTGATGGATACTCTGTCATATCTGCTTTGTAAACATAGCATAGATCCATTTCACGTGTATACCCATAATATCGTTCCAGATTGTATTGCTCAAAGTAATGCACCAAGATGTCCTGAATCCTGCTATGTGCAAAGGGATGCAACCAACCAATTGCACTCCCTGAATCAATTATTGTTCCCCCAGTGCCATCTTGTTGTACATTGAATAGTCCTGGAGGAAATTCCATTCTGTGATGGCCGATGCTGATATCATTCAGTTGTAAGAAGTAGCTCGAGCTCTGGCCATACCTGAGATAAGTCAATTGTTAATCTAGAGAAAGTTAAAGGGTCGTTTGCTTTTTACATATGTAAATGTTATATATGTTAATGTTACAGATACATATGTTACATAAACAATTGTACACTTGTAAAACTCATTACCATGTTTGTTGCAAATCATCATTTGCACACGAGTAAATGAAATGTCTAATGGTTTTAGATTAATTTGGTTTTCTTGATGTTTTCACAAAATCTTGAAAACCAAAGAAGAATTAAGATAAGAAACTTTACATTTTGATATATATTTACTGTTAATACAGGAATATTGAAGGATTTGGATGATTAATTGGGAGGCATGGAGGTCTAAAAAATTAGATCTATAGGTTGGGACTTTCTCACAAATTACTCAAACTCTAAGTAGATTTAAGATTGTTAACTTCAAGATCTTAGCGTTAATTAGTTCAATAAACAAATTAAATAGTTTGGATTACAAATGTACGTGGGTGGGGTCTTTGATAGGCACAAGTGAGAAAACATCACTTTGTAGACCTTGTACCAGCACCTTTTGCCAGAGGTGAGAAAATGATTGTGTCATGAAAGTGCTCTCACACCTCATTTGCGCACTACATGTGTATTTAAATTTGGAAAAATAAACATGATACATGTGCAATGGTTACATATGTGAATAATTTATATATGTAAAATGTAAATGAAGGCAAATAAATGGCCCCTTACACAAATTATAGACTTTTTTTTTTTAACCCATCAAGGGGGCTAAGACCCAAGAAAGAACCTGCATACACACGGGAATACAGCCTGCACAAGCGAGAAGAAGGCCCACAAATTAAGGTGGGAAAGGGCTATCTTGGTGATGTAATCAAGAATGTAATCTTATCGAGTAGCAGCTATCTTGAGTACAAGTTGATCTAATCAAATAAAGAAGAGGGATTTTGGTTATTCCCCTTCAATAACTCTTTCCTATCTCTTATGAATGAAAATGGGAAAGGGCTTCATGTGAGGCGCACTTATGAAGGGAAAACGCCCAATACTTTCCCATTTTAATTGTACTGAGATTTTTAAGAATATCTTGAGGACCCATTAATCAAACAAACGTTCAACTAATCAACAACCCACGAGACAAAACATCAAATGAGAAAAAAAAAAAAAAAAAAAAAAAAAAAAAAAAAGAGAAAAAAATTCAATAAGGGAAAAAGTGGCATTCGAGGTTACTAAATCTACATGTGTTTTCTTTATCCCTCTCTTCTCCTCCTCCTCACCCTCATCCATATTTGATTTGTGTTTGTACGTCCCCATCCTTCTTTCCTTCTTATTATGTCATTTTTTCTAGTTTTCCTCCATCTCAGTTTGTTGACCATCTCATCCTCTCATTTCTTCCACTCATTTTTTCAATTCTTCAACTTTTTTTTTTTTTTTTTTGAATTATCGTGCATTAATTGTTGAACACAAACACACACTGTTTTGCTGTGGCTAGGTATGATGTTTGTTCTCCTTCTTTACACTGTATATTGCAGATTTCTTTGCATCTTTGACCATCTGAGTTACTTAGGCTTAAGTATGCTCAAGTGACTTATTTTAATTGTCATTTTTTTTTTCTCTTGTGTGAGAAGGAGTTTCTCTCGTGGGCTGTTTGAAATATCATAAAATGTGAGATTTAAGGGTGCAGTTCTCTTTTCTTTTTCTTTCTTTTTTTTCTGTTTATTTCCTTTTTTTCGTGATTGCTTCCATCATTCTAAAAACCTCCTTTACTATCCACTATTTTCTTAATATTCTTGTTGTTTTATTTTTTGCAGAGAGGTTGGGACCCAAGAGAGAGCCGCACACACATGAAAATACTACCCGCACAAGCAAGAAAAAGGCTCAGACAAGTGGGAAAGGAGCCCGCACAAGTAGGAAGAAGAAAGCCTAAGACTCGAACCCTGGACGACAAGGTGAGAACTGCCGCTAGTTAACTTAATATTCTTGTCGTTTATAATATGTTACTGCATTGAGTAGTTGGTTCTTCGTGGGCGCTTCCAAATTAACTTTCAGATCTTATAAGATAGAAGTATAATGAAAAATACTAAATATCTGGGCTGAAGAAGTTAGATTTTATGGTCATTTGGTGTTGCTTTAGATTGGTTCTTATCAATATTTATAAATGTTAATGTTGTATATCATTTTCATTTTATTTTTAGACGTTACTATTGAATATTGATGTTTTATAATGGAATAGGCAATTGGCTTCTTTCATTTGTTGTTGGGTTATGCTACAGTCGCCTGAGATAAAAGATTCTAAATATCATGAGTACATGAAAGGAATAAAAGGACGTTGTAGTATTTATTCCCACTTTGATGATGATTTTTGTTTCTTGAATAGGCATTCTTAATGTCTAAAACTAATTCACCTTAATTTCTTCAATTATTGATGTATACACATACCCATACTTAAGAATAGGGGTCCAACCTAACCCATGTTAGATTGATCTGCTTAAAATACTTAATTATAATCTAAAGGTAGGATATTTGATATAATTATTTATTTAAACTTACAATTATGTATTTCAAGAATGCTAATCTAGAATTTAAATAATCTAAACATATGAAGTCAAAATCAATAATCTTTTTGGGTATGAGTTCTATTGCCCGTTCTAAGTACATGCACATTTTGCAAGTAAAATTTGACTCATAATATTTATGGGTAATTCTATATATATATATATATATATATGAGGCCAACTCTACTAAACTGCAGCTTAGCTTATCTTAAGCTGAAATAGGGCTGGTTCTACAAATCAAAGTCGATTATGCTGTTTTTTTGCATGATGATCGTCTCCAAAATCAAGATAAATCCAATTAGAACTGGATTTTTTAATTCCATCATGTAAAGAACAGATATAATCAACTTTGATTTGTGGGACCGACCCTATTCCAACTTAGGAGAGCCCTGCTCCATATATAAATGTCGTAACTAAATATTAATATCGTTAGATTTCATTATTTTAGTAATCTACTAAAAAAGTTTATCACAGGTTATGCTCAAAATAGAACCATTTTCATATTAGAACAGTATCAGGAATGGTGCTAAATAGGACTTAGATTTCTCTGTTGGTACCCATCAAACATTTACAAGATTATAAATCATTAGGAAGAATCCTAAAGTGGAAAGAATTATACATAGCGTGTTCACAGGTTGGGTCGGCTCTGTTGAAATTTATCCAGCCCAAGCTCAACTGGCCCAGAAGTGCTTTGCCCAAGCGTAGCCCACCTCAAACATGTCAGGCTCAAGACTGCATACTTAATCAATTGGGCCGGGTAGGGTTGGGCTTTATATCACTTGCTCGAGCTTTCTATCACTTATTCGGAGAAATAAGTAGCTAACTTGCAAGCACCTACCATCTACTTCGGATAAGCACGCTGGCCTTTGGGCTTTCTATCACTTAATCCAAGGCAGCCAAAATAATAAACAGCCACAATTTTAGATCTACGTCCAGTCCGTATGCTAAAACTCGAGGCTCGAATCCTAAACCGAAGTGAGTCGGGCCTGGGTCGGATCTGGGCTAGCCCAGCCCTTGAGCACTCCTTGCTATTAGAAAAAAAATTGCGAGACACGAAAATTAATCAAGAGACCACCCACACCACATGCCATGACAGATGAGCCAGCAACCTCAGCTGTCTGAAAGGGTTTAGATTTGTAATAGTGGGTTAGTGGGCTCTACAAGCCTGGCCATCAATGAAAATCATAAATACACTTGAACTTGGGGATGTAAATGAGTACCCGATTCTTCACCTATCCGGAGGTTCCGACCCGTTAAAAACCGGGTCTGGGTCTTTATTTAGGACCCGATAAGTAAATGAGTACAGTTCCGGTTCCATCTTGGTTTGGACCTGTAGACCTGAGACCCGACATATTACCTCAAATTTTGAAAATCTCTCCTAAAAATCATATTTTTTTAATATCATTATCTATATAAATCCGGACCCGAATCCAGACTCGTCTCATTTATTATTCTTGTTCCGGTTCCGGAGCCAAGAAACCGGTTCCAAAATGGTTTCCGGTCCGGATCCGTTTCCACCTTCTCCTTAACGGTTCCAATTTCAGGTCTACCATTGACCCGGACTGGAACCGACCCGTTTACGATCCTACTTGAAAAGTGGTATTTAAAACTATTATATGATCACAACAATAACAGTACCTTATGAGTGGCGTATGTTGAAACTGGCCACCTATGAATGCATCATCGCCAAACCGCAAGTAACTAAGAAGAGGTGATCCAAAGCCTTGCAGACAGTGAGAGAACCGGCCCCTGGCATTGGGCCCTAACTGTGGCAACAAAGATGTGTCCCCAAACCCCAACGCCAAGACGCCTGCGATTTGGTTCGAATCATCATAGGGAAAGTCTACGTTGTCATTGCTACACCCAAAGGCAATGTTGGGCACAGTCTCTACATTACCACTGCTCGATGATGCTGTGATCGTCTCAGTCGAAAGCACACCTTTGGTTGTGCAAGGAGTCACATAACTTATCTGGTAAATGCAATCATTCCCAGAGCAGCTAAAGTCCGAGCCACGACAGAGAGGGTGATCACATGGAAGCTTGGAGTATGTGTTGGACTTTGCGGGGTTGAAAATTTCATAAGCTTGGGGGAAGCATCTTATGCAGGGCTCGCACTGGATCCATATCACATGACTAGCTGTGTCCAAGATCAGGAACTGGGATTTGGAAGGTGAACCAAAGGTCACTTCGACCAAGTACATAAATTCATCGTTTTTAACTGGTGGGGCTATGTTATCTGGCTGAATCGACCCATTGGTTGGCTTCTTGATCAAAGATCTTAGGTATGACATTCGGGCTCGTGATATTTCAATGCTTCTTTGAAGAATTTCTGTATCTGATAGATTTCTGCCGGGAAAGAGAGGGGAGTGCACTGAGTCTCGGTGTATTAACCTGAAGCTCAATGCATTAGCAGAAAGCATGAATGAGACTGATAAGCAAAAGTAAACAAGGAAAGAAAATGAGCTGGTTGGTGCATACCGAGCCATAATTGTATGTGGTGGGTTCAGCTCACACAGTGGAGGCCTAGGGTGTATATAAGGTTTGTAGCAAAGGAGATAAGTGTGACATTAAAAGAGTAGTTAGCCTTATTTTTTTCAGCAGTGGTTGTTGGCTGTAAGATCATAACGAAATAAATTGTAGTTGTTGCTAAGATTGCAAGATCATCAATTGCATCTGCCCATTATATCCATTACCAACCCTTATAGATTGGGATTGCTTGAATGCATTTTCCAATACTGATATTAGATACACACTCATGATGAGAAATTATTATTTTATACAAACATTGTTGACATGAAAAAAAAAAAAATGTGCTCCTCATAAGAAGCAGTCATGGACCCAACTTGGGTACAAATTAGATGCAATCAAGCAAGGAATCAAGCTCGAAGGATCTGATTAAGAGATGAGCCCCACAAAAGATGAGAATGTGATCTGACAATTGAAGGTCTATATAACTATGTAAGTGGTTCAAGCCTGTGTGGTGCTCCATGTCAACTATTAGGCAAGCCTATGTGGCAGTCTGAATCAGCAAGTCAAGCCTACATAGTTGTCCACTTCAGTGATCCTAGCTTCCGCGACCCTCCATGTCATCAAATCAAAGCCTACAAGCCCTAATCCTGTGCCCACATGGCCGACACTTTATCAGAAACGGATCCCCTATTTGGTCCAAACAGGAAAATCCTATTTGGACCAATCAGGGGGTGCCACATGGGAGAGGATGTCTAATCAATGACATCCCATCTCCTTCAAAAAAAAAAAAATTTTTTTTTTTCTTTCCCATGTGGCACCCCCTGGTTGGTCCAAACAGGATTTCCCTATTTGGACCAAACAGGGGATCCAGATCCACACCTAAACCAATATGGCCCTCCACCTAAGCTCCCATACCAATGTGGTCTCACACCCGAGCCTATATATATATATATATATATATATATATATGTTCCTCGATCTAAGCGACCAAACTTGCGTGGCTCACCAAGATGCATCCTAGCCTACATGGCACCATGTAGGACATAACCACCTCCACTGCCATCTCTCTCGCCGCTTGGCACATCATCTCCTACATTTTCTCCAGCACAAGACACATTAAGAGTGTTTGGATAGTCCATTTAGTTCAATGCATGGGTAAACCTGTAATATCCCAGACCTTGAAGATGCAATTAGCCTTGCAGTGGTAGTTGATTAAGCTCAATTAGTAGCTAAACAGGTTCGATTAATTGAGCTTAATCAACTAACACTGTAATTATTTAGGCTAATTACATCATCAAGGTCCGGGATATTACAAAACCCAACATGTTACCTCGCACGGTAAGATTAAGAGAGAAATAAAGTTGAGTTATTGAACAGTTGAGCGGTTAGGATTATCTGGTGAGAAATATATAGTGATTTTTTTTTCATGAGACCATATGCATCATGGATCATCATCATCTCTGATTGTTGGCCCCAATTACCCATATGAATACTGGAGAAATTTTACCGCCCATTGTTGCAGTTCCTACTCAATTCTTAGGAAATCATAATATTCCCCATAAACTCACAAGAAAGAGAGTTTTATAAAACATGCACTAATGGAGTGAAGGGTCAAGGGTAGAGATCCAAAGAAAATAGGAATTTTGATGTTATCTAAGAATTTCACCTTTAACGCTTCACTCTTAACCCTTATTCTGCACAATCGTTAATTAATTATTTCTTAGCCAATATTAAGAATTTATTAGTTACTTGGCAAATGGCCCTACATTTTTATTATTTTTTTTTAATGTTAAAAAAAAGGAAAAAAAGCAGTATACCTACTTGTACTTTGGGCTTTTTGCAGAGTGCCCCCAATACTTTGGTATTTTGGACTAAACCTATCTGTAGCTTTAGTTGACATGCAAATACAAACAGCCGTGACGGAATATAGAAAATGGCGAATTTACCCCTCCATATATTCGTATTACTCTTCGTAATTTTTGCTCATTTTCCCCTTTTTGGCTTGCGATTAGGGTTCATCTTCGCTAGTGATTTTGGGCGAAACCGCCCCTTCGATCGACAAATCTCTCAAGAAAAACAATAGATCCAGACATGAAAAACCATAAGCGGTTTCAGAGGTATGATCTCATACCTTAAATCAAGTATAAATCAATGTATCAGTGTCATTTCAATTGAATCAGTTACGTAACAAAGTTCTCATTGAGAACACCGAGAACGTCGTCATCGTAGTCATTGAATACACAGTGTGTGATAGGTCAGGTGGGTGATATTGCTTTCTCACAGGAGTGCAGGGAGAGCAACTATAGAGTATTAGATTGCTGCTGCCTCTACATATTTGCTTTTTTTTTTTTAGGGAAAAAAGCAGTATGCCTACTTATACTTTGGCCTTTTTGCAGAGTGCCCCATATACTTTAGTATTTTGGACTAAACCAACTTGTAGTTTTAGTTGACATGCAAAATGAACGGATTCTGTTAGTATTAACGGTGTAGGTCGTATAACATGTGTCTGGTGCATACTGGCGCCAAATTACTCTCCCAAAAAGACCTATTTGCCCCTGAACAAGCCTATAAAAATGGAAATGTACCAGACATGCTCTCAGCCATTTTTTTTCCCGCCAAATCAAATGGCTTCCTCTCAAAACTCGATCAATAGATGGTGAGTGGTACAACTTTGACAGCCTCTATGCTGCCCCTGAACACCTTTCCAAGTTCTACCTCTCAGCATATCTGGACACTCTTAAAGGCTTTGGCTGGAGCATTTTCCTTGTCCGAGGTAATTTTCCAAAAGAGTGCCCCCTCTCATCTTCTGAAGCTTCCAATGGATTCGGGCAGTGGCTTTCGCCGGAAGATGCTCAGAGGATTACAAAATCCTGCAATGCAACATCGCAGGCCACCCCTCACCGAACCAATACATCACAGCCCTCTGATCATTTGCAGTTTACTGATGGATTGGATGGGCTTTCAGAGATGGAAGATAAGGACCTCACTGCTGCTATTGCTGCCAGTTTGATGGATTCTGAATGAGTAGAAGAATCAGGAAAATGATACATCTGTCCTGACTCCTGCTGCATAAATAGAAAGTTTGTTTCCTTTAATCGCTCTTCTGCATTGTCATCAGAATGGAGTGAAATACAAACGGTGTGAAGATAAGTCTGAGGAGTCAATGTTATCTTATTGCTCACGCGATTGAGAGTGATCCAACCGTTCAAGATAAGACGTGACTGTGGTTTTGAAATGGATGGACGATGGTGAGGTTGGTCATCAATGGATAGGATCATGGATCATGATCTTGACCGGTTCAAATGAGTCTATACTTTATACCTAGTGATTAATTGATGGAGGTGGACTCAATGATGATGATCTTGGGTCCATTGATTTTTTAATCTTTTTAGTGTGCATCTTGTGTACCGTTGCTCAGCACGGTATTTCCATAAACTGCAAAATAAATAATCACATATTAAAAAAATTTACCTCTTTCCATAGGACAAGTTGGATAAAATAGAAATAGAGAAATTGGAGCAAAAAGGGTATAGATACATAGGAACAACTGAAACATGGTTGGTTTGATGGAAAAATGAGTGGATAGTTGCATAAGTAGTTACATAACCATCCGTCAAAATTATAACCGACGGTCAAAATTAAATCCAAAACCTCCTACCTTAATATATTATAATTATATCTATACATCACATGTCCGTACCCATATATGCACCATAATTTATTTTGCTTTTAATTGGCTGATAACCCTGTTTGCTACATTAATGGTCCATTTACTTGTAGAGATTTATGCTCACCTTGCTGTTGAAATGTTTTATTTTCCAAGTCTGGAGGTTGAACCTCCAACCAAGGAGCATTAGCTTCATTGAGTTTTATGTAAACGAACATCATTTATTTCATTGATTGGTTATCTATTCATTTTGCTGGACATGTTTGGGTCCATGGTTTGTGATTGACTTTAGATTATTGATCATTGATTTTAGTATTTCAACTATAAAGTATTGGTGAATCAGTTAGACTCAATGACTCTGATTATCTTAATGTGACTGAACGAATTGTTCCATCGCGTGATCTGACCATGAATATTGTGTTAAGTGGGGCCATCGCGAATGGAGATCTGAGGGTCCCAATAATCTCTGGTTTCAGGGCGTGATAGATGCATAGGTGCACCCCACATGCTACCTCGCACAGTAAGACCTGTGCGAGGTGAATGCATAAAATGATTTCCACATATATCTGTATAGGGGAAGTTTCAAGTGCATCTATCCCTCAACATAGGGTGAGGGACACTTCCATAATTGGGGATTTTCAAGTACAAAAGTGAGTTTTCAAGTACATAGGGTAAGGTACACTCCCTTGTCTTCATGTGCAAAAAGGGAAAGTGCCCTCACCCTATGGTGAGGGATAAATGCACATGAACATTCTCCATCTGTATATAGATAATTATAAACATTTTTCATGAGTGTAACTGATATTAATGTGGGAAAATGCATTCAAACAATCCCAATATCTTTACGTTGGTGATGGATGATGGGCTGATGAACTTGATGATCTAGCAATATTATCTTACTAACATTTTATTTTTATCTGATAGCCATAACAATATTACTCATGCTAACTACAGTTTTAATGTCATACTTATCTACTTCTCTACCAACATTATCTAAGGGCTTCTGCTACAAAACCACCCCCCACTATGGGCTCGACCCACATCCAACATGGCTCCTGAAGCACCTAACAATGGCTCCATATTACTAGCTTGCAGTAGCCATTATTGTATTGTGACTTGACTTAAAGTTACTGGAATATGCTTAATTCCATCATGCAACACTGGCTTCATATCATTTACATGTGATTTATAAAAGGGATGATACTTAATACTTGGCCGAGGCTTAATTCTAGCGAGTACATGTGCTTAGTTAGGGGTTATTGTATATATACATCACATGTCCTTACTCATGCACCATAATTTATGTAGCTTTTAATTGGTTGTTAACCATGTTTGCTACTACTTATGGTCCGTTTAGTTGTAGAGCCTTAGACTCACCTTGCTGTCTAACCATGTTGCAATGTGTAAGTGCAAAAACTGTAACTCACAAGATTAGAGGGTGCCTTAGAGGACTTAACTAAAATAACTGTTGAGAGTTGGCTGCTTCTGGGTTAGGAGACCTGAAAGGGAAAGAAAAGGAGGTCAAAGGACCCTGGCTGCGGGCAGCACAGGGCTCTCCGATGCCTCAGTTAGTGTGGATACTGAGTTAAGGAAGGAGTGGGGAAGGAGAAGAAGGGAGGCAGAAGGTAAGTATATTCTTTTAGGCGTACCCGTTTTTTGGTTCAATCCCTGCTTATATAGGAGTGCTTCCATACATTTTACTATAGGTTTGATTATCTGGCAGCTGAGGTCATCAGCCCACAAAGCAATAAATGAAGGTCCATCACAGCCCACAAAGCATTGAATGCTAGTCTGATTAGCCCATATTGCATTAAATGCCAGTCACATTGGGCCTGATCTTGTCTGGACTTATTGGTAGTAAAGGTCCCATCAGATCTCTTCTGGGGCCTCCCCCGGATGGGGTTACAGCCGCTGGTTGCTGCTTTGTCAGAAGCCTGATGATGACCTTGGACGGCTGGGATGACTCCTGTCCCATCGACATGTGCTTGGAAGCAGGAGATAGTTGTCGACACGCGTCTCGGTTGGCAGTCCTGACAGCCGCGGCCGAAATGCGCGTCTGGGGATTGAAGCGCTGGATCCGGCTAGCGTGTTGGTGCTGGAGCCGGAATGGGCTCTGCCGGGCCGAGGTCATAGAACTGATCCCGGCTAGCGCGTTGGTCCCATAGCCGGAATGCGCTCAACCGGACTGATAACTGGAAATGTACTGTAGTTAATCATAATCTTGGGATGTTTAGAAACTTCTCCACACACAATGTATTAATTATTTTCTAAATTTTGAGGTCAAACCTCCAACCAAGGAACAGCATTACTCATGTCAATTTGGGCTGATATTAATATTGATCATATCATATTGGTGATGGATAATGAGCAGATTGGGATGATATTAATATTGATGGCGCAAATAAAATTGACAACCTTATCTTATTAACACCTAGTTTTCTGATAGTCAAAACAAATATTACTCATTTTACCATATTTAAAGAGGGAGGATATTCATTTGAATCCATTACTCATCATAAGGTGAGAGACACTTACATAATTGAAAATATTCATGTGTAAAAATGGAAAAGACATATATAGTCATATGTAGAAAAAGAATGTTCATATGCAAAAAGGGAAAACCATGTCAGTGTCCCTCACCCTATGGCCCTATGATGAGGGATGGATGCACATGAATGTCCCCCTTTAAACCAGTAAGGCTAACTGCTCTTTTAATGTCACACTTATCTCATTCTCTACAAACATTATATAAGGGCTTTCTTGGTGCAAAACCCTCCACTGTGAGCTCAACCCACATCTGACATGGCTCAAGATGCACCTAGCAATGCCACATTTTCTTTCCTTGTTTGCCTTTGCTTATTAGTCTCATTCATGGTTTCTATTAATGCATTGAGCTTCAAGCTCATACATCGAGACTCGGTGCACTCCCCTCTCTATCCTGGCAGAAATCTATCAGACATTGAAATTGTTCAGAGAGGCATGGAAATATCCCGAGCTCGAATGTCATACTTAGGATCTATAATCAGTAAGGCGACAAACGGGTCTATCCATCCGGATGTTATAACCCCACCCATTGGAAACCATATGTTTTTGTACATGGTGGACATAGCTTTTGGTTCACCATCCAAAATCCAGCACCTGGTCATGGACACTGGTAGTTTTCCGACATGGATGCAGTGCCAGCCTTGCATAAGATGCTACCCACAAGCTTATAAAATCTTCGAACCTGCAATGTCCTCAACATACTCCAAGCTTCCTTGTAATCATCCCCTCTGTTTTGGGTCGGGCTTTAGTTGCTCCGGGAATGACTGCGTTTACACGTTCATTTATGGGACGCCTTCCCAAACGAAAGGCGTGTTTTCATCGGAGACGATCACCTCAACGGCCGGTCGTAGCTTGGAGACTGTGTCCAATGTTGCCTTTGGGTGTAGCAATGACAACGTTGATTTTCCATTTGATGATTCAAACCTTCTCGGGGGCCTCTTGGGGTTGGGCTATGGGGCCCAATCTATTTTATCACAGTTAGGGCCCAATGCCAGGGGAAGGTTCTCTTACTGTCTGCAAGGCTTTCAATCAACTCTCCATAGCTACTTGCGGTTTGGCAGTGACGCAATCATAAATGGCCAATATCAAGTTACGCCCCTCATGAGGTACTTCATGTGTCAGTAATCAGTATGAATGAATTTCATTGATGCCCGGCCCTCCCTCCCCTTCCCAGCCGTCCGCGGCAGCAAAGTCTCCACTTGCTGCCACCCGATCTCCCTTCCCGCCGGCTACTTAGAGAGGGAGGGAGGGTCGGAGAGCGAAGAAAAAGAGGGAGGGGGGGGGAGGGGGGGTTTTGTACCATTAGGCCAACAAAATCATTGTTTTAGGCCCCCAAAAAATATGACAAAAAAAAAAAAGGCCCTATAATAGCAGCTGACATCTTTTGAAATTCCAAAAAAGAAAATTTGTCAACTGTTATTCCTTTTTTTTTTTTTTTTCTCCCCAAAATATAAGGCCCATAATGACTCTCCTGAGAAGATCCTACCAAGATTTTCACGGGTAGCCTATTATATTTTCAAATCTGCCCCTTATATTTTTATTGCTAGATATTCCAATTGATTTTAAAAATCTCAATCATTAATTCAGTAATGAGCTTCACGAGCCTTTCTCATTATTTTTGTGTATCATATGTCAATAGGGGCCATTTAAATTTAACCCATGATGGGGTTGTAATTGATTCATAGCTTGTGATTTCTGCCCTAATAATAGATCTTAAAATCTAAGATAAACAATGGACCCCCACAGGAATTTATTCACTTGCCCACAGTGCATACGAGGCACACCTCTAAAATCCATCTTGGATTTTTGTTTAGGTGGTTGGATTTTGTGATCTAGGATTTCCATATGAGTTTTAGGAATGGGCCAAAAACTTTCATGTGGGCTTTAGAAGTGGACTTAAGAAAGGTTAGATAAGCTTTGAATATAAAAACTTAATTAGTAATTTTGCATTATAAAAAAATAAAAAAAATTATTTTAGGGAAGGTTTTTTTTTTTTTTTTAAATCTTCTAGTACAGTGGAGAGAGTAAAATTCCCGTGCCAATAGAAGCTCCCTAATTAATATTGTTGTCTATAAGCTGCTTCTAATAGTAAGGGTGCTCAGGGTCTTGGCTAACTTGGCACCACGTTCGACCCAAGCCTGACTCGCTTGAGGTCTTGGGTCAGGTAGGGGTGCTCATGGGCCGGCCGGACTTAGCTAAATAATCTGGGCCATTTATTATTTGGGCTGGGCCTGTTTTAAGTGACAGAAAGCCCAAACATGGCCGGGGCTAAGCCCCACCAATGAGTGTATGTAATACAGTAAATTTTATGCAAACAATATGTAGAAAGCTTGGTTTGGAATGGCCCAGCCCGATCCAATTGACCAACTAAGCACACTTGGGCCTGAATTTAATAGCCCATGTCCAGTCCGGCCTCTCCCATGAACACCCTAGGCATAGGCCTTCGCTTTTAGTATACAACCAGATGTAATCTAAAATTAATATCTGTTTAATATTTTGGCCAAGCTTGGATTAAGTGAAGAAAGCCCAAACCGCTCGGAGCGAAAAGCGGGTGCTTGCAAATTAGCTGCTTATTTGTGCTGGTCTATGATGCACAAATACGGCATTGATACGGCAATGATACGTCGTAGACACGGCAAGGACACGGATTTTACACATAAAAAGTGAAGTATCGGATACGCTACGATACAATACGTTGCCCATTTTGAAGTATCCTTACATCATAGGTCCCGATAATGTTCTAAGATGAAAATGGGTTGTATTGAAAAAGGTTCTATTTAGAGCATGAGCTATGTTAAACTTGTTTGGAAAAGTTTTTTTCAAAATTGTTCTAACATGATATTGGTTTGTGTTTGAAAATGTTCTATTTTGATCAGTACTGTGTTTGAAAATGTTCTATTTTGATCAGTACGAGTTGCGATAAACCTATTTGGCAACTTTTCATTCAAAATTATTTATTGTTAAAAAATTAATTATGCTATAACATTCATCTGGACTTTAGAATTTTTTTTAGAAATTATCGAAATAAAAAACCTACAATATTAATATCCAATTATCAAAATTCATATATATGGAATTACTCATAAATATTACAAGAATCAAAGATTTATTGTGTTTGATAATTAATATCGTATGGTTAAATAAGTAAATACAAAATACGATAACTCTTGAAATAACGAAGTAGAAGAATTGAAAAAAAAAAAAAGGATGTGTGAAAGAAATGAGAGGATGAGATGATCAACAAATTGAGATAGGAAGAAAACTGAGAACAAATAAAATAGCAAGAGGAAAAGAAGGATGGTGATGGAAAAACATGAATATGCATGGATTATCAACAAGAAAAGTTTTGAGCCGTCTGGTCTTCTTCTTCTATGACAGATGATGATAAACTCATTTACTCGTGCAAATGATGATTTTGACAAACATAGTAATGAGTTTCGCGAGCATACACTTGCATATGTAACATATGCATAAATAACAACTACACATATAACATTTGCATATGTATATTGTAAATGACCCCTAGCTTTCTTTTGATAACAAAAATAAAAATAAAAATGGGTGTAATGATATTTGACTTCTCTTTAGGATTGCCAGCGTATCCCCTCTCTACTACTTGTACCTGAATGATATTAGCATCGGCAACCATAGAATGGGATTTTCTCCTGGACTGTTCATTGCGAAAGAAGATGGCTCTGGAGGGGCCATAATTGATTCGGGGAGTTCGTGGGGTTGGCTTCATCCGTTTGCGTATAACGAAATTGAGCGCGTCTTGGTGCTTTACTTTGGACAATACAGTCTGGAGCGATTTTACGGATATGCACTGGGCTTGAATCTATGCTATATTTACAGAGAAGATTTCAAAGATTATCCATCAATGACTTACCATCTTAAAGATGCAGATCTTGTGCTACCGCCAGAAAATGCTTTCTTCATTAGCCAAGCAGAAGGTTTCTTTTGCTTTGCTTCAAATCCAAATGTTCAACATACAGTAGTGGGAGCTTGGCAGCAGCACAACATGAGGTTTGTATTTGATGCAGCAAATAATCAGCTCCTGTTTGAACCAGAAGATTGTTCAATAAATCCCTAGGCTTTATTTCAGGGAGGAGAAAAGGTGGAGAAAACTTCTCATGGTTCAGACTTGTATCTCTGACAAGATTCTTCACCTATTTTTATCTAAATTGAAATAACTATTTGGAGAGAATAAAAGAAATGATAAACATTGTATTTTATAAAAAGTTTAAAAGAAATGGGTTTGGAGAGCAAAAACGTAAAGATAAGCATTGGTCATGCAAGAATTGCTAGAAACCAAAGAGGGGAAACCTTCAAGGGTAGTACCGTTTCAAAAACTAAACTAATTGTCGATGGGCAACCGACCCACCTACACCCACCCACATGTTTAAAAGGACATATGTGCCATTAAAGGAAGCTTTTTCGAGGACATAAGGCCCCTCCCATTTTAATTTGTTCAAATTTTCATTTGGATTTATGAGTGAGAACCATTGGCATTTTAGCTGCAAACACCAAGTCAGCTTTCTTATAGGCCCATTGTCTCACTTTTTTATCAAAACATCCTGCCATGCGCACTCGATAAAGCTCAATACTTTACCAAGCTTTAAGTCACTTTTCATCGAGATTACTCAATACCCATAAAGCTTCATGTAGTTTCTCCCTCTAGTCTCTTTTGTGAATAGAAATCATTTTGTTCAGGAATTTATAGATTGATTTGTTGAAAGCTTATGCCAATCCATTTGCTGCCGAATTATAAGGGGTTGAGAGACAACTTTAAATGTTGTATTTGTCAAATAACCTATAATATCAGTCTTTCCGGGATTGAGGCCCACTATCATGGATGAATTCTCTAGGGATGTCAAAGCGACAAATAATATTGTTGTATAGAAAGTGAAAAACTAAAGAGATTTTCATCTCGCTAAGGACAAATGTATCGTGCACTTGAGTTCTACTAAAATAGAATATTAACCAAAATATATTACACAATCCTCACCTACATTTAGAGATGTCAAATGGGCCGCCAGTCAAGTTGTGCTGGGCCGAGGAAACGGCCATGTCAAGCCCGTTTCAGCACGGCAGGCACGTGGGCCCGGCCCATCCATAAGGGTCGACCCGCCAGTCAAGTTGCTATTGTTGAGTCGGTGTGGTGGATGCTAATTTCACAAAGGAAAACAATCCCATGATGCATAATATGGTGTTCACGGACACTAACATGTTTCATACCTTTCTTTGACCAAACCTATATATTCATTTGACATAGACCCTCCTCTCGACACGAACTACCCCAAATCTAAATCTTACTCCAAACGTAGTTCCATTCAAGTTGGTTTAATTATACGCAGAAAATGTAATGATATTCTTTAAGTTCTAACATATTATCAATCCAATGGTTCATCAATCCGATGAAACTAAAATTTAAACTAGTTAGCTGCCTGTCTAATATGAACTAGCAAAACATGCCCCCGCTTAGCACGGGCAATGTAATTTACAATATTAAAAAGAATATAATTTTTAAATAATATTTAGTTTAGATTATATTGAGATTGTAAGAATTACAATCAAAATTAAAATATATAAGAAGGCACGATGTAGTAGTCTACTTCATATATCTGACAATCATGGTGTGGGGTTAGATTAGGTAGATCTCTCGGTAGATAAAGGGATAGGTTTGAATTTGAAGAAATCAATCTATACCCAAAACTTGTAAAAAAGAATCTCTCAAGAATTCTTGCATCATCCAAACTCTTTAATCTCATGGCCATAATTGATATTTTAAAATTTTAAATTCACCTAAAGAAGGTTAATAAAAGTAGACTCTCGACGTAAATCTTAATTGGAGTTCCAATTTTGCAATTTAAAATTGAAATTGATATCCAATTTCTCAATCAATTGCGAAATTGGACTCCAATTTCATACTGGTTGACTTAAGAGTTTGGATTTAAGGTAGATACATAGTAGAATTCTTGAGAGTTTAGGTTTGAGGTGGATAAACTTGTGAGTTTGGATTTGAGTTGGATAAGTCACTTGAATTGATTTGATTGATAGAATTTATCTCTTGTAATTGATTCGAGATTAGAGTTCAATTTTGTAATTGATTGCGAAATCAAACTCGAATTTTAAAATCGATACCTACGTCTATAATATATAATAATGGATTTGAGAGTGGGCCATATGCATGATAAATCATTTCTCTCTGGAAAGAGAGTCTCTCCGTAATCATTGCAAGGAAGGCTACAGAGAGTTCAGAATTCTAATGTGGACAACCAACTACCTCAACCACTACAAAAGAACTTCCTTTTGGACTAAGGAATCTTTAGGCAAGTCGGTCACCACTCCCCACCATGAAAAGCAACTTTTTTATATACTAAGGAAACTTCCTCCCTAGGCAAGCTGGTCACCACTATGAAAGAAACTTTCTTTTAGACAAAGGAAATTTCCTCTTTATTCAATTTGGCCATACAACCTATCATTCCAAAGAGTTGCTTCATTGTTAAGACTCCTCCCAACACAATCTTCATCACACTCTCACCAACAGAAAGTTTCCCAAGACTCTTCTCTTTGCCCCCCCTCTCAGAGAAGGAAACTTGGGTTGTGTGTGTAAAACTCTTCTGAGCATGGGCAAGGTTTGTTGCACTGAATCAGATGATGGTGGGATGGATCTTACGGGAATAATCATCATCATCGTTATCGCCTTGGTGCTATTTGTTATGTGCAGCCAACCTCGAAGGCGTCGCATCGTTGCAGTCGGCCCCTGCCCCTGCCCCTGCTATTGAGTTGATGGAATTCAGTTGCCTTTCTCTGTGTGTGTATTTGATTTTAGTTTCCTTCTCTTTTTGAATGTTATATACTATTTAGTGGGATGATACCAATTCATAATGAAAATTTTGTTCATTCGATTTAGAATTCAGTAAGGAGAAGGGACAGAATCTTCACTGTTGCCTCATCTCATCCCCTACATCTCATTCTCTGTTTTGAGAAATGTAAGAACTAATGTATTGGGGTTGCTCTCTCTCCTATGGATGGTTCCCATGGAAGTCCATGTGGAACAGGCTTGAGAGGCCAACCTGGGGCCCCATCAATCATGGGGTGGTGGGGGATTAGAAGATCCCGATCTACTTATATACAAAATTATAAGTCCGTCGGATCATTCTAACCCCTTGATCCATCGACCACAAGTTTAATGACTTTTCTATCAAAAAACTTGACCCATCGATCCAACTGTCCGTTTCATTCAGATCAGTGCAAATCTAATGGTGTAAACAGGGGGTGGGGGTTTTGATGGTCCATTCAGATCAGTGCCCAGTGCGTGCGCGGTCCGCTTTGATGTCCCCATCCTCAGGAGAGCATTGTCCAATATATTGAATCTTGGTTTAATATTACCATTGTGATTTAATATTACTTTATGTTTTGGTGAGATATGTGAGGAATATTGGTTTCTGAAAAGAATCTTGGGAACATGTTGCACAGGCACAAGTGTGAGACTTGGGACATTCTTTGAAAGGAGGGATCACAAGTGATTGAGAAAATCACAATGGTGTAGATACATTAGGAGCTGTGAGACACTTTATGTTTTATGTGTAAAATCCATATGCCTGGAGGACACCGTATCCATTTCGTATTTGGGCATCATATATTAAGGGCGGGTGAAAATCAGAATATGTTTAATTGATCCTTAACAGTCCATTCAAGGGCCCCACGGTTAATCTGGAGGGCATTGATACCATCAACGGCAAGGGAAAATGGACAATCCTTCCAATCATGGTTGTCATTCTAGATATTTCAAAGCCATCTAATTTTGATTCTGTTTAGATTGGGGAGTTCCCATGCTGGCTAGAGGGAATCTTGGTTTAATTGTAGGGCACCTATTGTGATTCTTCTTCTCTTTTTTAATGAATTCTTTTCTACCCAAAAACTTTTTGAATGGGATTTGGGCTTGTGTGTGCTTTAAAGGACCAGCCGAATCCCAACATATATAATTAGTACTAAGGTATATATATTTTACAAATTGGCTAGTCTTGATGTGTTTTTTGTCACATGGGCTGGGTCCAGGTCTGACTGTTAGCTCCTATAACTATAAATAGGTCAGGCTTGGACAAGCATTTGGCCCGGCTTGACGTGGCCCATGGAACACCCATAAAATTTTGCAGGCTCTTGAAGGACAAATAGGATGGCAGAAATAAAACAAAGAAAGGAAGGCAAAGAGAACAATGGGCCAGAGCGCAGACAAATCAGAGTCCAGATATAACACAAACCCAGAAATCTGAATCCAAGCCTCCCTGACAATGTTGTGGGATGCCCAGAGTCTGCCTGATAAAAGATCAAGCCCGGCTGATAAAGTTTTGTGCCCTGCCATCCTGGATTTTAAGAATCAGGGTTAGCCCTATAAGGGTTTTTAACCCATAAGTCGGGTCCAGGTCTGGCCCAAGAATTCGAATTCGGTCTTCAGATTTGGGGCCAGGCAGATCCAGGCTAAACCCATGTCCATTGACAGCACAAAACAACTAACTCCAACCCCTGCTAATTAGACTTCTCACGATGCTGATAGAAATGTCCACTGGGAAAAGCCTTTGCATTGATGGGTAGAGGCAAACATTGATGCTGCCCTTTTTGCTTCTTCTCGCAGAACGGGAGTTGGATGTGTACTCTGAAACCATGAAGGACAAATGATAACTGCTTGTTCTAAGACTTTCGAAGGTATGGTAGAGCCAAGCATTGCAGAATGATTGAGTATGAGGGAAGCACTCAGCTGGATTAAATCTCTTCAATTGCCTCGAGTTATCCTTGAAACTGACTCTCAACTACTTGTTAATGCTTGGAAGAATTCAGAGAGTTCAGCTTCGTGCTTTGGTTTAATTGTTGATGATTGTAAAGCTATTAGTAAAGATTTTATTAATCTTAATGTGGTTTTTGTAAGGAGATCTGCGAATCAAGTTGCTCAGTTGCTTGCAAGGGCATCTGATTCTTTGTCATTTCCAGCAAGGGGGACTGTTAGCAGCTCTAGCTACAGATATTTCAGTTCAATGACAATCTCTTTTCATTTCAAAAAACAAGGGCAATCCCTCTCATTAGGTGCGGCAGATGTGCATGATCAGTGATCATGAATTCGCCTTTCAGATTTTTGAGCCACTAGATTCCATCCATGTAAAATCCAAACTGTTGATTACAAGAACCACAGGGTAGAACTGTAGAATGGCCTAAATGTTAGATCACTAAATTCTCATTAATCTTGGACTGGAGCTGGTGTTATTTTTCTTTGGGTTGGGATCTGCAAGATGAAGAGACTTTTTCTGGTCTAATGTTTTCCACAATGGGGTCAATTAGATCAACTGTCTGGATCAACAAACTGTTGGTTTAACTCGAAAGCCTTTCCCCCACTGTTGCCACCCCTAAATGCTCTCGAAAGCGTACATTTCTCATTTTTTTCCTTCCTGGTTTTACCAAACATCCACCTCAACATTATCATCTCTGCTACATCCATTTTATGCATATGTTGCTTCAAGATGATTGAGCAGCATCTTGAAGTAAATATGGAGCACACTAATTTTCTAATACACAAGTTGTGATTTAGCACCAGACAGTCAAACTAACATTTTGTCAATGATGACACATCAGTGATATGAAGCATAAAACATCATGACTTTTTGTATTACCATAATTTTTTCATGTTATCATTGATGCACACCTTGTATATCAGCAGCCACATTTTTTTTAAAAGGTGCAGACATCAAGTTAACAATGATCTTGTCCATCAAAAGACATCAATTAACAATGGTCTTGTTCATCAGAGGACATCAAAGTCAATATTGATGTCCTTGATGATACATCAATGACCCGAAGCAAAAGACAGTCGTCATTTTATTACGGTACATTTCAGCTTGAACAGTCTATCCACAGTACTTTATTTCTCCTGTTGACACACAACAGCAAATTGGCGTCCACATAGTCTGCATCAGATCATTGGTGGGCAACAAGTTCAGACATTCTATGTTGGAGAAGAGTTCTTTGATGGTATCCTCCCTATCAATGCTGATCAAGTGGCACAACGATCTGATGCCCATGAAAAACAACAATCCAAAATCGCACACCAAGAATTTTACAAAAAATTGATTTCCTTTTATTCAACAATATACTAAATGCAAGATGCCAAGCTAAAACTAGTTACCAATTACTTTAATCCTGCACCAATTGCAGCAATAGTTCTCAAACATATATCTATATAAGTTCACAAGTAAAGAAGCATTCTATTTCTATATATAATCGGATAAAGATCCAAAAGGTATGCTAATCATATTTGAAGCTTACCAAGTTCTAAATTTTCCACTGAGGTAACATCCGACTTCTGGGCCTTCACTCCCTCATTTCCTGAATCAGGTATGTTCCTAGTCAACGGTGCTGAACAGACAGGGATAACTGATCTGACTTGAACCGCTGGCGCCATGAAATTTGCAGATTGTCTGGCAGTCACTGCTCCGGGAGTTGAGGAACATACAGGGACTGCATTTCTGATCGTCACTGGTGCTGCCAATGATGAAGTTCTAGGTCTAAAGCACTTGGTCATTCCCGAGGAACTCGGGCTTGGAGGACGATGGGTTATTGGATTCACATGAGAGGAGTACGAACCAAGAGATTTCTGTGACTGGAATGGAATGCGACCTGAAATTGAAGCCCCAGCCATGAATCCAGCCTCCTTTTCATCACACATTGAGCCCCCGGATTTCTGTAGAAGGAAGGGGATGTGACCTGGGACTGAAGACCCAGCCATGAATCCAGTCTCCTTGCCATCATGAACGGAGCCCGCATGAACCCAATCAAACTGCTCCTTTCGGTTCCCCTCCATCGGAGTCTCCTGAATCTTTGCATTTTCACCAGCACTGGACAGAACTGTTGGGGATGAATCAGCAGCAGACTTCAATATAGAGTGCCCAATGTTTGGTTCTTTATCCGTGCGCAAGTTCGAGATACCAGGTCCACCATTCTTGGACTTTTCCTCCTGCGATTCTTGAAGATGCTCTGGTTCATTGTGAATGTCAACTGGAGGGTTCCGAGCCTCATTTGGAGGAAGAATAACAGGCCTAGATTGAAGATTGATTCTACGGTTATCAATCCATTCCTCTTCTCCTTGGCATTTCTCCTCTGCAATTTCTTGTATGGTTACATAGGATCTACTTCTGATGGGAACAGGGCTGGGATGGTTCGAGAAAAGGAGTGATGAACTGGGGTTGGGTACTGTGATTCCTGGTACTCCAACAAGTTCTTGCTCTCTTGCAGCAAAATACTGGCTATGACTTGGCTGGAATACAGATTGAATAAAAGGTGTGATCCGAGCACCAGAAGGTGGTGATGGCAGTGTCAACAGGAGACTCTGCTGAGATGCCTGCTCTTGCTGCCACATCTGGTGGTACATGGGTAGTTGAGGTGAGAAACCAGAATACGTCCAGGTAGGGTATGACACAGGATACATGGATACACTGCTGGATGAATTCATGTCCCTGCGAACAGGAGCTGGTTTCCGCTTTACACGCTTTGATTCGGTTTGTGTTGACAGTTTGTTTACTTCCTTATGGTGCAAATTTGCAAGAACACGGGCAATAGTGACCTGCTCCTGTTCCTCATTGCTTTCAGGCTCTAAGGATGGAGATGAGGACGATGACGACGAAGAAGGGGAAAGATTGGGCACTGCTAGCAAAACCAAAATAATGTAAGCTAGCAATGGAGTGTAGACTGTAGATATAGCTGCTCGTTTGCACAATTATGAAAATCTGTCATGCTTGGACACAGAATGTGCACGCGTGTATTACAGATGGAGGACAACCACCATAAAAAATAAATAAATAAACATGCTGATATACCTATGCAAAGTGTGTTTTTATAAGAAGTTTAATTCATTAGTGCAAATTATGGAGAAAGGTATCTACATAATAAGGACTATAATAATACCACAAAAGGCTTTTTTTTTTTTTTTTATTACCAGTTTGTTTCTCTTTGTTACAAAGATAAATTTCCATGGAAGACCATTATAAAGACCATGATGTTTGAGAAGAGTGACACCATTGTTTCTTTTTTTAATGCATCAGTACAACTGGGAGACTACAGGTCATAATATGAAAAAATATACAATGTTTGATCAGCATTTGCTTGGCCAAGAAAGCATAGCCCATACTACATTTAGAAGGTGCTCATTGTTGCAACCACAGGATTCAGCTTGCCTTACCTTTCACCAATAAATAAAAAAAAAAAAAAAACTGTAGTCCACTTTTGAGAATCCAAATCATTCATGCTGTTGGCTCAAATTTTATTTTTTTTCTGAATGGTGTGTTGTTGGCTCAATGATGGATGGATATAATATACGTAATAACTTCTTCCAAATTGGAAATCCCTTCTTTCTATTAGCCCATGTTAATTGTGGATCATTCATTGTAGTTTTTTTTTTTTTTTTTTTTTTTTTTTTTTTCAGCAGATAAGGTCATTTGACTGAGGAGGTATTGGGAATGGTTCATTCCATGAACTGGTTACTGAAAGTGCAAGCTAGACCAATGCAAAGTCCTAGAGGGGGGGCTGAATAGGACTAATTAAAAAAATTTAAACCTAATCAACAATTTAGTCCAATTAAACACAACCACAAATTCACTTAAATTGCGCAACAGTGTATAACTATGAAAGAGGGCAATCAAGTGATCAAATGTGAAGTGCTCAACAAGTGATATGTGCTAAACACTCAATGGTATGCCAATTTTTTCAATGTATTCTAGCATGTGAGAATTGAATTCCAAATTAAAAAAAGTATAACTAACTAGGATGGGAGTCTCATAGCATGTATAGAAAGCAAGTAAAGCATGGAGAGATAAAGACACATAACAATTTATAGTGGTTTGGTAATAGTTGTCAATTCCATTTTGTTTAGGCTAAAATGGCCGAAATTTTTCGTTTCGGTCGTTTGGCCGAAACGGGGTTCAAAACTTTTCATTCCAAATCTCGGGCAATACCAGCCAAAATGCAATTTTTCATCCGAAATATAGGATTTCAGCTGGTATGTCCGAAAAGTCGGAAATGATTTCATCCTCTTGGCTTTTTATCTTTTCATTAAAAAAGGAGAAGGGAGGGGGGGGGCGGGGGCGCAGAAGAAAGAATAAGAAGAAGAGAAAAAAATCAGCAAAGAAATGAAGAAGAAGAAGAATAAGAGGAGGGAGAGAGGAGTACTAGGCACCATCAGTCCAGCTCCATCTCCAGCAGCTCTGGCGATAGCTCCGATGACATCACGGTAGTCGATTGGGAGAAAGGGGTTGCTTTACAATTGCAAGCCGATTTGGAAAAGGGATGATAGGGCAGACTACAGACAACTATTGTCTTTTTTGACTCGTTTTGTGCGTTCTATAAATAAACTTTAAGTAGCAATTGAGACGTGGGAGTTGAGATCACTGCACATCTCAACACGTTTCACTAATGCATGGCCCACTCAACACGTTTCAATGATGGATGGCCCATGTCAACATGCTTCAACTTAGTTTTTATTAAAAGTATGTCATATGCATTGGGTGGGTTCAAATCTCTTGAAGGTGCTCATTCAAGCAATATTAGAATTTTAATTATCTTTATAATTTTTTTTTTTACATATATTTTAACTTTTATTTTTTCTATGTTCTACATATTTATTTTTATTTTTATTTTTCCAAAAAGCTACTTCGAAATTTTGAAATATCGAAATATTTCATTTTGGAGGCTAGATCAAAATGAAGTCCAAAACGGAATTGAAAACTATGGGTTCAGTCCTTGACCTACATCCACTCCCAAGTCCCAAGACAACCACACATCAATGGTCTCTTGGCTTTCACTATTGGAGGTTTTGAATAGGTGCACCTCACAGATCTTTACAACTAATTTTTTTTATACGGTAGTTCAATCGCTAAGGTCTACTCCACCAACAACAATTTTTTGATATGGTGGTTTGATCACTAAGGTCTACCCCTCAACTCTATCTTTTATAGTAGTTCAATCACTAAGGTCTACTCCACCTTACGATAAAAAAAAACACATAGAAAGAACGCTCGTCTCTTTGTAGACGAATCTAACTTGATGCGTGTTCCATGAAGCTTGAACTTTGACTCCTTGCTTAGCTCTTTGGGGATGAAAATGCTCCAATTGTGCACAACCAAGTGATGAAGGAGGTCTAAGTCTAAGGTAACTAAGGTATACTAATCAGGGTTAGTCCAATCCTTAGAAATGGATCTTTTTCACAACGCACTCTTTTGAAGAGATTTGGATGCTCAAGGATATGCTTATGAGGATCTAAGAGTGTTTGGAAGATGGTCTTGAAGTTTTAAGAGACATTTTCTTATAATGAGCAATTACATTTCAAAACAATAGATTGATCCACTAAACACTTTCTCTTAAGCTTTGAATGCTCTTAGATCTAACTATCAAATCCTAAGAGAGTGAGTCGAAGAGGATTTTGAGGTCTCTAAAGGTGTTTAACCGAGGGATAGTCCATGGTTTATGAGGGCTCTGAAAATCCCATTAGTTGCAGCCATTACAATGAGCTCAAGTATATATAGATCGAGCTCCAACGGCTAGCCTACGGTTAGCCGTAAACAGGCTACGGCTAGCTGTAACTTCCCAATGGCTAGTTTAACCACTAGTCAAAGCAACCATTTTGTACAACGGTTAAATGAATGGTTAGCCATGAAACACTACAGCGTAGGTGACCCTAGTTCAAAAATTGCTGGAAAACAGCATTCTGGAAAAGCAATCGTAGATCTTTAACAGTTGCCTTTTGAGGACTTCTGGTTAGCTAGACGGTTAGCTGTGAAACATATACAGTTAACCGTAGGTAACCGTAGCACAAAAATGCTAGGAAAAAAAATGCATTTTGGAAAAGCAACCATAGTGCATTTACGGTGACCTTCTTGAAGCCTTACGATTAGCTGTACCCTTGTTACTGCTAGCCATGAGGCCTGGGATTGAATAACTCAATTGTTCAGATTAGCCAATTGAACCGTATTGATTTAACTGTTTGGGTTGAGCGGATTCTAAGGGCCTATTCTTGGTTTGCCTAACATCCCATATACCTGAATAGGTTGGCAAAAATTGGAGAATATGACTTGATGATCCATGGCCTTCCAAGACTTGATCGTCTGGACTGAGCTTGATCTCCCTTGATGAAGCTTCCAGAGGCAAGTTGATGTAGTACGAACCAAGCCCAAGAAAGCAACTCGGCCTATACATTGACCCAAAGGTCAACCCGGTCCATTGGGTTCAGCCCTATTGGCCGAAAAATGAAGTGTTTGTGGACATGAAATGATGCCACGGCTTCAAAATGGCAAACAGAGGACACGGAAAAGAAATCAACTTGCACATGAAAAATAATTGGAAGCGCATCTTATTTCATTCTCACTTTTATTTTTCGTGGGTTATACATTTCTCACCTCCCAGGTGAGTCGTTTACATGTGTTTTTCATACGATTCCCCCGTTCGTCTTAGGAAATCAAATGACAAAGAAAATTACAATAAAATACATAAAAAGAAGAAAATGTAGACTGTGGGGCACTGTTGGGAGATTTCTATTTTGTCCGGCTTTGGTTAGCAGGGCCTTCTGGTTGCTTCCTCTTTCTTCCAAACCTACTGTAAGACACTTTGGAGAGATCTAAGTACCGTCAAACTCAAGCTAAAGGAGAAGTATGGGTTTGGTTGTCCTTTAGGCAATCTTTTTAGCCTATCACTCATTTTCCCGGGGTGCAAAGTGCAAATTATGGGGGAGTTGTTAGCATTTATGCCAACAAAGAGAAAATCCAAGGTTGTGCCGTCTCAGGGGCCGTTGCGTGATAAACCGGAGCGATAAACACAACAAAGACATGGATTTCTCTTCCCCCTAAGTGAAGAAGACAAAAAAAGTCCTAGAATACTTTAAGTATGAAAGGTATCATGGTGTTACGGCACTATTAAAAAGTCCTCTAGTTGTACTTTTGGAGGCTAAGTACCTTGTGTTTGTGGAGTTGAGGAGAGCTGGAGTGAGTCTGGCAGAGTTTCCTCATGTCATCAGGGTATGCCGGAGCTTTGGCAAAGTGGTCGTGATGCTTGATGCTTGTTGTTGACCAAGGACCTCCTTTTATAATCTTCCAAGGAGAGGGAACGGTTGCAGGACGTGGGAGAGTGGAGGCAATGGAGAAGGGGCGCTGACTGTTGCACTGTCGCTTACCGCCGAATGGATTTGAATTCCGTCCAATTGTGGGAATTAATCAAAAAGCAGCGTCATGGCACGATTGTGGGTGAGGAATGGGCGTCAAGCAAAAGCCGTCTGGAACGGTCACCCGGTTGTGGACATGTTTGACGCCGGTTGTGTGAGTCATGCACCCAGTTGTGGATGCCCGCAATGACCGCACTTCACCCAGTTGCGGAGTAATTCTGTCGGGTTGTGTGGAACAATGTTGTCCGGTTGTGCTGAACAGTGAGGTTCCTTGGATTGTTTCTTGAAATTCTAGTCTCCATTTGCTCTAAAATTTTGAGGAGACTCTCTTGGCCACTTGTTTGACCTTTCTTGAGCTTTGACCCATGCTTTGACTTCGGGAGTTGACCGAACTTTGATTGCATTTGCCCAATTGCCCCTCTGTTGTGCTTGCCTTTGACTTGATCTAATCTCTGAAATTTTTTGAGTGCCAACAAGCCCATAGGCCCAATTGTGACTGAGGGCTACAGTGGGAAACTAAATTATCCCTATTTCTATTTTGAGACTATTTCTAATTTTTATTCATTGTTTGACTAGGATTAGAAGTTTCCTATTTTATTTAGTAAGTCTTATTTGCTAAGAAACAATCCTACTCATCTACATATAGTTAAGTTCCCTTTGTAGTTGCTTATGCTATTATCAATTAATCAAAGAATTCTGAGTTTCTCTTCAACTATGGAGTGTTCATGATTTTGAGTGTGCCCTAGTGCTGGAATCCACCCTTGGATTCAATCAATCCTTCAGGCGATCGATCTATTCGTTGATCGCAGATCTAGGTTGCGCCACAAGTTCTTGGACTAAGGCACGAAATTGACAACCCAAGGAGGTGCAGATTTGACTATGGTACTAACAGTTACCACATCATCATCATCATCATCATAGCATCATCATAGCCTTGTTTCAACTATGTTGAGGTCGACTACATAAATTATGTTTCTCCATTCCGATCTTTCCTTAGCCAAATCCTCAAATAAGTTGTACTTTTTCAAGTTTACTTTTACTACCTCAATCCACATCCTCTTCGGCCTACCCCTTCCCCTTGGTGGGCCATCAACCTGCATAGCCAAACTTTTCCTTACTGGTGTCGTTGTCGACCTACGTTGGACATGCCCAAACGATCTCAAAAGGGTTTCTCTAATGTTATCCCTTATTGATGCTACCCGTCCACCCCTAAGTACCTCGAAATCGTTCATTTCTAATTTTATCCTTCCTACTTTTACCACTCATCCACCTCAACATTCTCATCTCTGTCACATCCATTTTATGCATATGTAGTTCTTAATTGACCAAAATTATGCTCCATATGTCTTAGTCTGTCTAATCACTATTTTATAAAAAAATCTCCTTCAATCTTATTGGCATTCGTCAGTCACAAAGCACTCCAAAAACAAGTCTCCACTTCAACAATCCATTTTTTATCCTATATTCGACATCTTCACCAATCTCCCTATCCTTACTAATTATCGAGCCAAGGTAATGGAAAGAATCTCTTTGTGGTATCTTGTGGGCTTTAATTTTCAAATTAGTTTCAGCTCTTTGTATATGCCCACTGAAGTTGCAATCCATATATTATGTCTTTGTTTGACTTATTTTTAAGCCTTTGGATTCTTAAACCTCATGCCACCTCTCGAGTTTTTCATTTACACCATCTATTGATTCATCCATTAACACTCTATCGTCTGCAAAAAAATATACAACAAGGTACCCTTCTATAATTAATGCAAAGAGATAAGGGCTTAGGGTTGACTCCTGATGCAAAACCTATGGTCACTTGGAACTCATATGTCTCTCCATAGGTCGTTCTCACACTCATTACCGCTTATTTATACATGTCTTTAACAAGTTCAATATAACCTCTAAGAACATTCTTCTTATCTAAAACCCACCAAGTTACATCTCTAGATACCCTGTCATAAGCTTGATCGATGAAGACCATACGCAAATTTTTCCCTTTCGCTTGATATTTTTTCATTAATTGTCTAAGTGAGAAGATAGCTTCCATAGTTGACCTCCCTAGTATAAAACCAAATTGATTTTAAGATATCTCGGTCTTCTGTTTAAGTCTTTGCTCCATTACTCTCTCCCAAAGCTTCATAATATGATTCATAAGTTTAATCCCACAGTAGTCGGTACAGTTTTGTATATCTCCCTTGTTCTTAAGTACTACAACACTTATTCTCCAGTCATCCGGCATCTTCTTTTTCATTAATATCTTGTTGAAGAGCCTAGGTAACCAAACGACCCCAACTTCTCCTAAGCATTTCCAAGCCTCTATCGGAATGTCATATGGACCTATAGCCTTCCTTGTATTCATTTGTTTCAATGCTTCTGTCACTTCCACGACCCTAATTCTATGGAAAAAAGTATGTTTTGCAAATAAAGTATCATCTCTTGTTCTTATGTCTCCTACAGTCTTTATTTAAAAGTTGGCTAAAATATTCCCTCCAACTTTCGTTGATGTCATTGTCCTTTAGTAGAATCTTTTGGTCATTGCTTTTAATACATTTGACATAGTCTAAGTCCCTGTTTTTCCTTTGCCTTATTTTTGCAAGCTTAAAAAAATCCGTCTCTCCTCTTGTTCCCAACCTATTATAAAGGTCATCATATGCTTTGAACTTTGCATTGCTTATAACTTTCTTTAACTTCTTTCTTTGCCTTCTTATACATCTTATAGTTTTCCATATTCCTAGTCTCTAGCCAAACTTATAACGTCTTTTCTCTCGAACAACTTCCTGAACCTCTACACTCCACCACCAAGTTTCTTTATTATCGTGTCCTTTTCCTTTCAACTCTCCAAGCACCTCTTTAGCAACCTCCCTAATGCAGTTGGCCATATGATTCCACGTCGCTGTAATTTCTCCATCAAAATTCCATTCTCCCTCCTCAATCACTTTATCCTTAAATATTGTTGCTCTTTCTCCTTTCAAGGCCCTCCACCTTGTTTTAGGGCACATTTTATTTACTACCGCTCTCTTTCTACTTCTAATGCAAATATCTAAGACTACTTGCCTATGTTGTGTGGTCAAACTCTCCTAGAATAACATTACAATCTTTACAAGTCAATCAGTCATGTTTTCTAACTAGAAATGTCAAGTGATTACCAATTACCACATGTACGTGTCAAATTGAAGATATTTTTTCTTTCAATCAAATGTATGAATCTCTCATTGGATAAGATAACACTGAAGTATAAACTCTAAAATCTAGATACTTTCTTCTCACAAAACAATTGTTGTTTCCACTGTTTCAAAGTCAGGATTCTCAATACTATGCAGAAAATTAAGTACTTGATGATTTATGTCATTTTTTTTTAAAATTACATGCACAGGTATCAGACAAATTTCAAAGTCAAGAAAAATGATGTGGGGCTCACATTGTTTCAGTGCAGACCAGGCAGTCATAGCAGCATTTTTCTGAGCTTGCTTCTTGGTTTTAGCAGGTTCACCATTAAAGCTCATTCCTGCAAGCTCAACAGTGCAAGTAAACACAGGAATATGTCCTGGTCCAGATCGCACCGTAGTATAAACTGGCAGCTTTAACCCAGCTCTGTGAGCTGTTTCTTGAAGCAAATTCTTGTAAACGCCAGTCTCATCCTACAACACAAAGCAGCAATTTATGCCCAAGGTCAGTTCCAACATCAGTTCAATAACACAAACATGAACCAACAAGGAATTTAAGGCACTAAATGGCAGTCTTTTTTCACAGGCTAACCAGCCCATACACAGATGTGGATAAATGCAATTACAGAGAACAGGAATACTACTTAGTAAGTCCCAAAGTTTACAACATATTCATCCCACCTAGGAGTGAGGATCCTAATCCAATAGAAAAATTACTGTATCTTAAAAATACCCATGCAGGAAAGCAGCATACGATATCAGCATCAGCAAGGAACATTGCGTGAATATTTGTGAAAACATAAAAAGAGAAAATCTGAGTAACAGTACAGAACAAAAAAGGAACAAATCTGATGACATGCCTTCCCTCAAAAACCAATAGCAGGAACAAAACAGGTCAAAAGCACCAGTTCAACAGGTTCAAAGAGGTAATTTTCACCATTTTTTTATAACAGTGAAATTTTTATTTCATCAGAAAAACAAAAACAAAACAAAACAACAGCCACCACGAAAACAAGAACAAAATCTTAAAAAACTAAACAACTCTATACATCAAAAATGACAGCAGGACCATCCACCATTGAATTAGCCTCCCTTAAAATATGAAGAAAAGAAGCACCCAAATTTCTCATTATCTTTTATATGTAATGTGACATCCGGGTTGAACTTAACTAAATCGGTGGTTAAACCTGTTTAACTGAACTGCTGGCAGTTTGATCTCCTATTAGGTCTTTTTCATAACTAGATTATAAATTCAGTTTGAGTCCACCAAGTGTCCAGTTTTCATTATAACTTGCAGTGCAACTAGTTAATTGTGATCTTCTTGTGACATTTCTCCTACATCCATACCGCCATCTGGTACATCCCACTAATCTTTGACCACAGTGTAAATAGTTCAAGGATTCTCCAACTTGCATTAGTTTTTGCAAATGTTGATGAGTACATAACTAAAAGAAGAATTCCACTTTGGCCCAAACCTCCTCTTTCGTCTGCTCATGGTATTTCCATGTCGACATATGTTGTCTTTATGAGAATTCTTAATCCAGGATTGCAATAATATGCAAGTCTGACCCATCATTTGTTAATAATCATGAGCAAGCACCACAGAAATTAAGCTTCATATAAGAGATGCAATACATAATTGCCAAATGGAAACCTCTAGCAAAGAAGTATTGCAAGAATAGAAGAAAGAATCTGTGGCCTAATCAACTTAACCATTCCATGTTTTGAGCTTATGAATTAATCTTTACAAGGAAATCAACCAGTTCTAGAAGATAATTCCATCTCTATACAGAAGCAATCATCATTAAAGGAAAATACGTGAAGCCAGGATAAGGTTCATTAAAGCAGAAGGGAGATCCTCAAACAAACAAACAAAAATGAACAGATAGAAAGGCCAATGGAAACAGGAACATGTATCATACCAAAACTTTTGCAGCTAAAGACCTAGAAGGACCTCTACTTGATAGAATATTAAGTGCAACCTCAGCTGCAGCATGCTCTGCCTGCCTCAAAGTGGAGCAGAAACTTGGACTTTCAAAGATCTCACCATTAAAGTTAACCGTTGCTTTGAAACGAGGAGCATGGTCTGGGCCTTCTCGAATACATGCATATGATGGCAGGTTGAAACAGCTTCTTTGAGCTAATTCTTGCAGCTGATTTTTATACATGCCTGACTATGATGTAGAGATAATAAATGAGCACAAGAATATAAAAACGAAGAGGTCACATATTGAAAACAAGCATAATAATCCATCGCTTTCTGAACCAAAGAGTCATTATTTTGGGGCAATAGGAATTTGCCTTGTTTTCAAAGAATGACTCCAACAGAATTACCAAACTTGAAAGATGAACACAATACATACTCATTGACAAGAGCCCATAGCACAGATGGAAGGTTCTCACCATCACAACCACACGGCTGCAGATTTGAGTCACCTTGCAACCACAAGGTTGCAGGTTCAAGTCATGTTACCAATAAAATTAATAAATAAATAAAAATAAAAAGAAGCAAGTATGCATGTAAATAGTTAATACTGAAATTGGCAATCTAGATTTAAAAAATTACATTAATTTCATCAGTTGTTTGTGTTGGGAAAGTCTCACATCATACATTGCCCAAGTAATAGATTTGATACAACTTCATATACTTCTTTGGGCCTTCTACCTATCAGCTTAAGTTTTAGGGTTGGTACATGGTATCAGAGCGGGTTCCTATCGTTCTTGTGTAGTCCACGTGGCAGGCCCGCCCACGAAATCTGTTGAGCTGCACGTGAGGGGGAGTGTTGGGAAAGTCTCACATCCCACATCACCCAAGTAATAGGTTTGATACGACTCCATATACCTGTTTGGGCCTTTAGTTTGGATGCCCTAGAAAAAAATTATGACATGGATGGTCTTGTAATAATGGGAATTTAAGGTGAAAAGACTGGACCATGAAAAATGAGGTTTTAGAATTTTACACCGCCTTAAGAACACAGTTTACAACTTTCCAGCTGGTCCACTGGAATATCTGCATGCAACTTCACAAAAACTGTAATTTGCTTTATTTTAAGTTACATAAACAAGCAGTTTTGAACCATGACCACGTTCATTTTAAGTGAGATTGAATCTAACGTACTTGAAATAATATCCAAATACAATCAACATTTCCTATGTGAAAGCAGATTCTATTTTGCAAATATATATATATATGGGAGATGCTCCTATGAGAGATATCTCTCACCTTATATGAGAGATAAGGGTGGGAGATGCTCTTGTGAGAATTACTCTCACGGTACTATGAGAGTAAGGGTGGGGGCCCTCACATCCACATCCAATGCCAACAGCCTAAATACGAGGGCCCCCACCCCCATACTCTCATAGTATCGTGAGAGTAACTCTTATAGGAGTATCTCCCTCTATATATATATATATATATATATATATATATATATATAAGAAACATAAAACAACAAATAAAAACATAAGACCAGTCCACAAAGATTGTGAACACATTAAAAAGAAGCAATGACATTCGCAATTCTCATAATATCTCTTCTTTTTTTTAAATGAATTCTCATAATATCTCTTATGACTCCACTTGGTTGAAGGCATCCACTTCCTCATGTAACTCCCTGGCACATGACTGAAAACAGGCTCGCTCAACACTAACATTGCCCTTACGTTTTTCTAATTCATAAACAGTAATGATAAAATTTAGTAGAGCCTAAGACAATATAAAAAGATAAGAAGGTATAAGAGGAATATACCCATATGAAGCAACAAGAAAGAAAGAAAAAGTTACAATGTGAGATCTGCATAGAAGATAGATCTATGTACTCCCTGTTTAGATAAAGAATCTACCATTACATTTGTGCTACTCAAAACATGACTGAAGTGCAGATACATGAACTTGCATCTACAGCAAAATCAATGATATAATCTTCATGGACCCTGATTACCCTTAGACACCGAAGAAATGGAGTGAGCTGAGTAACTTCACACAATTATGCAGGCTGAGAGTGAAATGTTGGAAATACTTAAGACTTCCCTTATCATCATTGATTCTGCTCATTTGTTTCTGAGCCCCAGCGGTCCTCAAAATACAAACTTCAGGCTGAGTCACTGCCCATAGTCCCTGTTGCAAACAATTTTGAGTCACCACCCCACAATCATTTTGTAGAATTTTTCTCATTAAGGCTGACCCCAGCTTACCCCTAGCTGCTGTATCCAGATTGAATTTTAGAAACCCACTTGTGGGAGGTCTGATTCTTTCTTTTTTTTTCCATTTCCCCATAAAGCCTTCAAACAAGCTCCCCCATTTCTTTCTATATAAGACAGCGAGATGTTGGCAAATTCTTTCCTCCATTACCCAGTATGCAATTTTATGATTTCACATAGCTCCGACTAAGACTTGTCTTACTAAGAATATCCTAGTATTTCTCTCCCTAATGAAAGCACAAGATATTAAATATGCTAGGCTATACAAAATTTGACCTCTCTTTTGAAAAGCACGGTAAACCTTAGAAGCAACCACCTCCCCAAAAGAAGCTGGAAAAGTTCACACCATTCCCATTCAATAGGAAGCGATCCCAAATTTCTATAGAGGAGTCATGATAAAGAAGATAATGAACAGGCCCTTCTCCTTCTTGATTAGAATTTACACTATCTCATTTAACACAAAAAATACTCACAAAGCTCTCTCTCTCTCTCTCTCTCTCTCTCTCTCTCTCTCTCTCTCTCTCTCTCTCATATTTTATTGAGCTTATATAGGCTATTGCATGCCAGACAAGTAATGGCATCCTCATGGAAGCTTACAACACTTTATTGATAAGTACAAAATCTCCTAAACACAACAATCTCACATAAGACTCTTTAGTTCATTACATTCAAATATTAACTATTAGCACATATTTCCTTGAACATATAAGTTGCACTCCAAGTTCTCATAAGACTCTTTCACTCATGGGCAAATATTGACTACAAAAACACATTCCCTAAATATATGAATTATGCTCCAATCTCCCATGAGGCATTTTTTGACCCATTACATGCAGAGACACATTTAACTACAGATATGACGGGATATTTGGCTATGTGGTTCATTTGATGATGCTTTTTTGTAATTGATTTGATGGTAGATGTAACATCTTGGAACCGCATGAGTTAAATGGGTGGATGAATGATTGGTTATTGTCTTATTGATAAAATAATGTAAAAGGATGTTGAAGATTGGAAGGAAGAATTATTAAAAAAAAAAAAAAAATTGGAAGGAGAGATTCAGAAATGTACATGAAGAAAAGTGGAGCATATTAAAAGAATTCGATCATCTGCCTCCACCACTGAACCCCCAACATTTTTTTTTTTTTTTTTTTCTGATAACCCAGTGAACCCCAACATTATGAATTCATCACAATTTTTTATCAGTTCTTCAATTTAAATGTTACAATGATTTCACCAATTTTTTTAAGGGACTATCCACATCATCTTAGTGGTGATGTCTAACTCATTATTAGAGGAATATGAGCAAAACAATGATGGTTTCTTGAGTATTTAGATATATTAGTTGCTTGACTCCACGTGTTTGCATATTAGCATGTATGAGGTCAAAAGGTCTTATAGGAGATTGTTATATAATAATTGTGTTTCACGAAACCTGTGTCCGTAGTTCATTTTTCATGTAATGAATCAAAAGAGTCTTACGAAAGACTGAAGTGCAATTAATTTGTTTAGGAGAATATGTACAAATAGTTAATGTTAGCATGTAGTGATCAAAGAGTCTCATCGGAGAGTGCAAGTGCAATTATTGGGTTTAGCAGAATGTGCGCCTATCATGTAAGTATTGAAAGTTCCTGTGAGTATGTCATTTAACTAGTCCTCCATGTAATAGTTAATAGAAGCTCCATGAATGAGACAGATAGAGAGTGGATTCTAGTAGAATTTATTTTCTCTTGTTAAGTGGTTCTTCATTAGTGGAATTTGAAGGTTAGAAGTCTAGTTCATGTGGGGCTGGTTTCAAGTTATGTTATTAAGCATGTAAATTCTCTTGCAACCCTACAGTATTTTGTGTCATAGTTGGATAATTCACCTTCTTTCTCCAACTCTGGTTGATGTTTGTGGTGTAAGACTGCGGAATTGTTTGATTCCTTAATCTCCTGTTGCATTGCAGTTCAAGCTGGTCAAACCAAACCCAGGTTGCATCAGTATCATACCACCACTCACTTATATTGTATAGTTAATTATGTACCTCCTTCCAAATTTGAAAAGTACTGTGATAATAAAGTTGATTATGAAAATCAAAGTCAACTTTATATCCAAATTAAGTACATAGGGTACATTGAGTCATACACCAATTGCAACAAAATAAAATAACAATCTGCTTCACATGTGTATGGGACAATGTGGGTACTGGAAACCAAGTTAGATGGACTTCCACCTTTCATGCCCAAAACTGAATCTAAAGTATGTCCCTGCACCTCAAACACACCACTAACTATCAGATTCTATCAAACTTAACCCTCCTCACTCTCAAAACTCAAACATACCAATTTCAGAAAATTACAAATAGTAAGATTTTAAAAATATTTAAAACAGAATCAAGAAACAACTTAGCTCTGAAATCTACAGGTGCATAAACTATCAGAAACCAAAAATCTCAGCAAAAATGAGAAAGCTCCTCTCTTCTCTCTCAATAAATCAATTCACAGACAACAATAAAAATCCCAACTTCACTTCAAATAACCAAAGAGCTTAAAAGGCCAAATAAACTCCACAAACTACACTAAACTTCAGAATTTCAAAAGGAAGAAAAGAAAAGCACATAAACCAAAAATTCAAAAGAGTAAACATTGATCAACTGACCCCAAAAGTTCATTTCTGGGATTTCCTTCAGTCACTCCAACAATTACCCAAAAACCAAAGCTAGAAAGCAAACCAAAAAAACCCATTTGTAGAAAACAAAAAACACCCACTTTGATCAGATCACCAGAAACCCAACACAAAAAAAAAAAAAAAACACACACCAGCTATACAAGCAAAGAACCCCCCAATATCCAATCAGATCAAAAACCCCACTTCACACAATCTTCAAACCATCAAATGGTTCATTTCAAACACTAAAAATAGAAACAATGCATTCTTTTTTTCTTCTTTCTATTTCCACCGTGCATCAATGACTTCAAAGAAAGTAGTACCAACCTCAGCTCCAAGTCGCCGGATTCCTGACTCCCGGCAGTTTTCCCGATCCGGGGGTGGCCGGAAATAGACAACAGCCTCGCCGGAAAAACGTGATATATCTCTCTCTCTCTTTCCTCTGTCTTCACTGTCTAATGCAGCGATAAATGGAAGAGAGCTGCTTTTTATCAGTACACATTTATGTAAAGATATATGACATTTTGACCCTTAATTTTGACAAATCAGTCCATATATTTTGACTTATTGTACGTTTGTCTTGGGTCTATTGTAGGAAGTGGAAAATAAAGAGAATGAGACGGGCCTAAGTGTAAAAAGTGTTTAAATTAAATGCTTTGCTAATTATCACCTACCGCACTAAATATTGGGATTGACAGACGAAGCCTTTCTATTCTGTGGCTTTGTTTAGGCCACTGCAATTTGTTTTGTTGTTCTGCTCACTTACATGGCCCACTTTTTTGGGTCAATCACAGCCATTCATCCAGGAGATGGGCCATGGCAGAATTAATCTGTAGAAACCTGAATAGTCTCGCTTGACCCATCTAACATGCTCAACCCTTGCCTCAACCATAAGAAGAGAATTGGGTGGGCCCACAGTTTCAAGGAAGCAGTTTTTTCAGGGGGAGTCTGTCAGTCTACAAGTAAAATAAAGGCAAAGTAAAATCTTTGTTTCCCATGCATGAAAAAGACGAATGGGTCATATCAAAAGTACACTAATTTAAACTTCTCACGCACCTTAAAAAAAAAGAAAGTCAAAAATCAACTTTTAAAACCACTAAAAATAAATTAATTTATTTTTTATACAAAAGATTTTCTAGCAATCCACTAAAAATAAAATATTATTATAAACCCCTTATATTTTATCATAGTCGTATTTGAGTGACTACAATGGTTTAAAAGTAAAGTGGCTCACATTTGAGAGAGATTACTGTTAAATGGGTTAGGCGAGTTCAAAAGAGGCCCGAGTAATCACCAACCTTACACCATGGATGCCTAGGTTGCAGGTCAAATAATCCATTAGGTTGACCCATCTAACCTGACGAACTTTCTTTTTTTTTTTTTTTTTCAATCATTATATAGGAGGAAACATTAATATTGTTGGGAAGTCCTAGATCCCAGCAAAAGCAATTCCCCCAGTTCTCGAAAGGTGGTATTCCAAGTTGGGATTCCACAGGTAATAGCTTTTAGCATTTCCTACGTTGAAGCTGACTGAGAACTCCCTAAGCTGGTGCTCGCTGTTGCGAAGCTGCAGAACTAATAAATCACAGGCATGAGTATGCTTCAAAAGCCATACTAAATAGCCAGACAACTCTCGTATGTAGATTCGAAGAGCTAACGTAACTGTTCGTTGGGAGCAGGACTACGAGTCAGTCAGAGAGAAGTATGCTTTCTATCCATTTCCGTGCCCCTGTATTTTTGGGGATATCATCATTTGTGCCTGGGCTGCTCAATCATAGTTAGTCTTCCCTCTCAGGCTCAATGATAGGCGATCAACGACTAGCTGCCCCTCAAACCCACACCCCCCCCGATCGCAAGTCCAACTTGGTGAAATACCTTCCCGCACCTAATTGATCAAACAAGTCCGCGATGAGTGGCACGGGCTCTTTTTTCTTTTGAGTGTTGTTATGGGCCCGATAGTCGATACATAGACGGAGGCTTGCTTCATGCTTATTCTGGAACAGCACCGGTGCCCCGAACGGTGCGTGCCTTCGAGGGTCTGATATAGCCGGCATCGATCAGCTCCTTGAGTTGCTTCCTTAGCTCCGATAGTTCAGGGGGAGCCATAGGACTAAGGGAGAACTTTACTCACACAGTCGGAAAAGGGTCAACAACAAAGTGGGGTATAAGAGGGATCCATAACGGACTACTCGCTTACCGGAATAGCAGGAGGGATTGCTTCCGAGTCCACCAATTCTTGTGTAAAAAGACTAGTCGGCTATTGTTCCTAAAGGAAAGAGTAGTGTGCCCTACTAATTGTCTAAGAGACGAGTTCACTCTTCCTGCCTAAAGGCATAAAGAAAGGCATAAATAGAGGCATTCCTCTTCTAGTTGCCTAAGTCATGAATTGGACATGGCTTCATATACCTGTCTAGGCCTTCCACCTATCAACTTAAGCTTTTGGGTTGTACAAAGTTTCTTACATATCTTGCTATGGACCTGTGATTGGTCGGTGCCAATGAGTTGGATTTGGAACTTTCCCGTCTCATTATAGTCAGGTTGGGCCATACTAGGCCTGAGTAATGAAGTTCAAATTCAGAAATGGGTGCAAAAGTTGAGAACCCAAAACTCTAACCCGCCCTAAACCTATCCCAAGTCAAAATCTATAAATCCATAAGCATTTTATCACTGTAAAACCATCTCCAAACCCACCCCTCATAGAGATAGATCGGGCGAGTCACTTGTTCACTCGAAATAGTCGGCTGTTAGAAGGTCATCTCGACTTCTTTTAATATTGCAATGCAGCATAATCTTGACCATTGATATAGTGTGGCATAATCTAAATCTTAATTTTTCATTATTATTTCTAGTTTGAGGAAAATAACAAAAGTCCATATAAGATTTTTTGTTGTAAATGAAAAAATATATATTTTGGAACCAAAAAGTGAATTAAGTCATAAATCATATCTAGACTTCGGCATACATGTGGAAAGTAGCGGCCACCTTAATCCGAGCTTTATCCTAGTAATATCAGTGAACAATAATGGTATGTGGAAGTGGTATGAGACCTCAATTTTCAAATCATGTCAACAAATTGTAGGTAGAGATTACAACAAACTAGGTTTGATATGGATGGGATATACCTTCCTCAACTCACACACCCCAACCCATGCTCAGCTTGATATTTAAATAAGTTTAGGATATATAACACTAACCCTACCTCATAGCTAATTCAAATTAGGTTAGTTTGATGTATTGAAATATGTACTATGTAACTTTAAGAGCCCGTATCTTTATCATAATTTATGACAAAAATTTAGGATGTTGGGTTTTTTTTTTTTTTTTTTTCATGATGTCACATCTTGTCTCATGACATTTGAAATACTATATTTTTTTCATTATAATATTAAATTACAACCACCTAAAAGGCCTCAAATGACCTTTTGGAATTCTTGCAATTCTACTCACTATGTATTTTGTTGGAATTTCAAATGCTCCCTTAAGAGGAGGGATCTGGAATTCCACTTAAGGGGATAACTTTTGGGGAGTTTGAAATTCCCTCAAACATGAATTCTTGGAATTCTAATAAAGAAACAGGTGTACATGTAATTTGGTTAGAGCTGAGGCAAAAAGAGTCATGCAACCGAAACTCAATCCCACGTTGAAGCTCAATGTCTATAAACCATTTATGGTAAAACCCGATGAAACCACTAACGAACCTCCTTTGATATGGGCAGGTTGACCGATTTACTTTGGCATGGCATATCTATCAAATTGTTGTCTTAACTCAATTGAATACTGAAAATGATGTAAACCAAATTATCTCACTATATCCTCATGAACATTTATGAATCTAGAACATTCTAATTAATAAAGAAAAAAAAAAAGGATACATAAGAAGAGAGACTGCATGGAGAATGTGAGAGATGATATTGGAGGAGATATATGAGGAGCAAATAGAAGCCTTCAAAGAAACTCTAATCCAACACTTGATATGAGCAATTAGCCCTGCCGATTAAAAGTGATGAAAATGAAGTTAAACACTAGTTCTAAGTTTTCTCCTTCAATAATGTGGCATAATCTAAATCCCTACAGATCATTAGTACTTCTAATTTGAAGAAAATAATAAGTAATTGCTTAAAGATACAAATTAAAACCCTTTCGGAGCTGAAACATAAAGGGACTTGTGAAATTTCTCTAAACTTTGGCATGCACAAGTAAATTGGATCCACATTATCTTTGCTCTGTTAATAAGCATTCATGTAATCTATAGATTATGGATTATTCATTTTTCATGGCCCAAAACCATAAGTAGGTAGGGATGGCAACGAGTTTGGTACGTCATGGTTTTTTATACATCCACACATGCTAAATCGAAACCTGCCCTAACCCATATAGGCTTGACCCATGATGGGTTAGGGATATTGTTTTACGTGTGTGCTTGCGTGGAAGCGTGAGAAACTGCAATCGACAATCGAACAAGCCACACACAATAAAGAAAAAGAGACAAAATTACCTACGTCCAAGGGAAATAAACTCAACTTTTCTTTGAATTCTCCACCATCTCTCGCTTAGGTATAGGGCTACATATTACATTCATATATATAATCCACACTTTTTTGCCTCTAGAAGCCCTTTCTTAGCCCCCAATAAAAGCTTCGGTACAATTACCAAAATACCCATAATCTTGAACCCACTTGGTCTTGACCATTGGCCACCAATCTCCTCCTCTAGACCATAGGGAAGACGCCATAAACCACCTTACATGGAGTTCAAATTCAATCCTACCACCAACTCTGAACACAGCTCCCACTTTCCCTTATACATGATTTTTTTTCATCGTATTAAAGGGATCTTTGTTGATGTGGGTCTTCTCAAGCTTCGTGAGATTCTTGTTGATGGCCTCACAAATCCAATGGTGTCTTACATCAACGTGCTTCATGTGAGTATAGTATGTAGCATTCTTCCTAAGATCAATAGTACTCTAACTGTCACAGTAGACAATATACTCTCCTTCTTTCAAACCCAGTTTCTGAAAAAGCATCTTCAGCCAAAGCATATCTTTCTGTATTTCATTATATAGCAGCTATGTATTTGGCTTCAATTGTAGATAATGATGTGGGCTTCTACAACTTATACTGCAACAAAATAACTCCTCCTATAAAAGTGAACAATTATCCATAATTCAATAGCCTATGATCAATATCGCTCGCCATGTCAGCATTTATAAAAGCCTTACAACACTGGTTTTGAGCCTCTGAAACACAAGCACTACTTAGAAATACCTCTCAAATACCTGAGAAACTACCCCACTACTTCCCAATGCTCTTTCTCCATATTAGAAAGGTATCTACTCACTTAACTTATTGCTTAAGCAATTTTTGGACGTGTACACATCATGGCATACTCATCATCGTAAATGCATGTTTGGATAGGCAAAAAATAGAGTAAAGTGAAGTTAAATGAGCCTTAACGGTCTAAAATTTCAACTCTACCATGTTTGGATGAGTAGCCCAATAGATAAAGTAATGTTGTCAGCCACATGTACTCCATTTCATTTCAACCCTAAATACTTCAATTTTCTTGACTAAAAGTGGATTATACTCCAAACCTTAACTTCACAATAAGCATCCAAATGAAGTGAAGTGAAATACTCTACTTCAACTTCAACCCGTTTCTCCTCCACTTCACTCATGTGAAATCCACTTCATTTTACTCCACTCCATATTTATTCAAAGAAGCTCTAAAGGAGTATGGAACATATGTCATTCGTTCTTTTTCATCTTTTGTAGTAGGACATATGCTTTTACTTAGCTTAAAGTGATTGTCTAGAAGCATGCTAATGGGCTTAACATTTTTCATATTAAATCTTTCTAACATTCGCTCAACATATTTCTCATGTGACAACCACGGCTTCTTGGTGTTCTTGTCATGATGTATCTGCGTGCCCAATATTTGACATGCAGGGCCCAAGTCCTTCATATCAAAAGCCTTTGACATCTCCTTCAATTTGCCGATCATCTTACTATCCTATCTAACTATTAATAAATATTTTACATATAATAGAAGGATAATAAATCTGCCTTCGGCAAACTTATGAACAAACATGATAACAATTTCCCTCTTAAACCTGTGACTCACCATGAATGAATCAAACCTTTTGTATCACTGTCTCAACGCTTGCTTTAGCTCGTAAAGGCTCTTCTTCAACCTGCAAAGCATCTGCTCCTTTTTTTTTTTATCTCAGACTCTTCCAATTGAGTCATGTATATTTTTTCTTCTAAATCACTATGAAAAATGCAGTTTTCACATCCATCTATTCAAGTTCAAGGTCCATACTGGCCGCTAAACTTAAGACAATTATGATAGAAGTCATCTTCACAACTTAAGAGAATGTCTCATCGAAGTCAATTCCTTTCTTTTGCACAAAGCCTTTAACTAATAATCGTGCTTTGTACTTTACCGATTTTTTTTACTATCATCTTTCTTTAACTTAAACACCCATCTATTATTCAAGACTTTCTTGCCTTCGGGAAGTTATACTAGCTCATAAGTATTGTTTTTTCTCAGAGAACTTATCTCATCCTACATGACCTTCATCTAGCTATCTTTGTCTTCTTGAGTCCTTACTTCTTGAAAGCTCTCTGGCTCTCCTTATCGGTAAGAAAAATAGAATTAGGTGCAAGATTTTTGGATCTGGATGCTACAGTGGGGGTGACTAGGTCCATGCTTGGACCTAGGTGCAAAGAAACTTGTGACTAACCATATGTTCTTCGAAGCTCAGTCATTATCTGGGTTGGTTTCGGATGTAGTTTGGCCCAAAAGCATGGGTTTCAAATGTAGACACAATGGTTCCCACGCCTATCCTCACTTTCCAAAGGGCTCAAAGGGGCCTAGACGCCACAATGTGGGCCCTTAGGCACCTTTTCAACATATTTTCAGGGCAATCTTCCGATGACCATCACTTTTGATCCGTTTGTCAGATTTTGGAGTTCTACATACCATTGGAAAGGTCTTAAAACTTTGATTCTAATTGGTCCATATGTCCAAATGATTAGAGGATAGAAAAAAAAAGTGGGGATTTCGAATCAATGAATCCAACCCCTTAATTAATGCTAATCACAATCTTTAGATAAACTGGGTATGATCACTATCTGAAAGGTCTTAAACATGTCTAAATAATGTCGTACTCTACTCCTAGTGTTTTTAATGTGAATACCGAATTTGAAGTCTAATGCGATTAGGATTTCCCTCACGAACTTTTATGAATTACCACACTAAGACTGGAATCACTATCAAGCATTTTCATATTCATCAATTAATTAGAATTATGCCATTAACCATTTAATTATGGGTGAAATGGGGACATCACTATATATGACGGGTGTTTTTAGACTGTTGTAGGGGACCAAATGAGCCCTTCGATCTTCTTCTCCGGCGACGATAACCGTTTGCTACCTTTTCCTTCTGCAACATAGGGATGAAAACGCACTTGCAACAACGGCCCACCTTAGACCAAATCATCCTCCTTTGATCAACACAAAGATTTTCCACTAGTCTTATGCAAAATGACTCCTAACAGCACCTAGAGCCCATATTTTCTGCATCTCATCTTATTTGCCGATTTGTAAACCATAAAGGAACCATAACACCTTTTCTCTCTTCTTTTTTTTTTTTTTTCTTTCTTTCAATCCAAATACTTTCCAAAGTCCTTCTCTTTCAGGGAATCACGTGTTGTCGCTATGGAAAGCACACCCGCCTCCCACAGCTCCCTCTTGGATTCGATCCCTGGAGTGGTAGCTTTCATTCGGAGTTTATGGCCACTCAGCCAACCTAAATAAAAAAAAAAAAACTTTCTCTTTCTCCCTACTTATTAACACAACACAACACAAGACACTCCCTTTTGTCTCCACTAAAGGACGAAGTCCCTTTGTCTCTCTTACTCATTCCAAGTCACAACAGCTAGCCAAACAGTTTTGTGACTTGTACATATGTGGACCGAGAACTATTTTGAGATTTGTGGCCCACTCTGAGATCAAATCCAAATCTGATCTCTCTTCGGCAGACACCAAGAGTTGACCCAAACCGCCGCGCTTTCTTCTCACCTTTCTTATATGAGATTTGTCATTGATTGTGCAACATAGCTCTAACGATCTCCACCTCACTTTGAAACATCAATAGCAAAAACCCGAGCAATCTCCACCTCACTATAAAACATCATTGCTCAAAATCAGAGGATCTCCACTGGCTATGATACTACTTGTTGTGCGTGTATGTGCGAAAGTGTAAAAAACTGTGATTGACAATCAAACAAGCCACACACAAGGAAGACATAAAAATCACAAACAAAGAATTACATGGTTTGGCAAGATTACCTACATCCATGAGAAAGAAACTTGACTTTTCTTTTGAGTTCTCTACTATATCTCTCTTAGGTTTAATGTTACAGATTACATCTATATATATTCTACACTTTCTTGGGCCCAAGAAACACTTTCTTAGCCCCCAAAAAAGGTGATATACAATTATAAAAATACCATTGATCCTAAACCCACTTGGCCAACAAATATGTGATGCCTCGATCCATGATCAAATCAGGTTTGTTTTGATACATGATATCATGTATTGCTTTACTTTTAAAGAAATAAAATCAATATAGTAATTAGGTAAGATAGGAGCAAAAAGAATTGCCCAACCAAAACTTGACTTGAACTCATCGAATTGTTAGCCTATCTAATCAAAAGATCACTGAGGCCCACTTAGCATATCAAACCAGCAACCATGATAGATAATGATCTCTCTCTCTCTCTCTATGTTTGGACGATCTCATTGTATCTATTTATGTCAGGTAGGATTCCTAACTTATATGATCTTGATGAGATCTCTTTGTACACATTCCTATTGTATAGGATCATAGGATCATATAGATCTTCAATACTGTATTATAAATAATCAATCAATAATACATCTGTGTGTGTGTTCGGATCAAGAAATCTTTCATGGTATTAGAGCATCCAGCATGTCATGATGATGTCCAAGTGGAACCACCACGTTCTACTAGTGCTCCACATTTAGACCACGCGGCCGGCGCACAACATGTGCAATCTGGACCTCCTATGGACAATGCCATTGGGTACCACTCAGCTGACTCTACACTACATGTATCTACTGCCTTGACTGAAAATCAGCAAGCTGTTAATTCCATGGGCTCTTTGCCACATGTCTCTATGGAGTATGAGCCAACACATGAGACTACTGCCACCATTACAAACCCATTGTCACTTGCTCAGCACACTCATACCATGTGCACCTGGGCAATTGATGGTATTTTTAAGCCCAAAATGTTGCTTGCCACTAAACACCCTTTACCAAAGGTTTTTCAAACTACACTTGTACCTAGTGAACCCACATGTCATTCCCAAGTTGTTAAATCATTAGAGCGGCGAGTGGCTATGGCACTCGAAATTGATGCTCTTCATCGACAAGGTACATGGACCCTAGTTCCTCTACCATCTGGACGAAATGTTGTAGGGTGTCGATGGGTTTATAAAATTAAACATAGAGCAGATGGCACTATAGAGTGACATAAAGCACGACTTGTTGCAAAAGGGTTCTATCAACAACCAGGACTGGACTATAGTGACACATTTAGTCCAGTAGTGAAATACACTACAATTAGACTTGTTCTATCGTTTGCCCTTCAACTTGGATGGCCAATTCGACAACTTGATGTTCACAATGCTTTTCTACATGATGTACTATATGAGGAAGTCTATATGGACCAGCCCCAAGGCTTTGTTGATCCTAACCATCCAACTTATGTTTGTAAACTTCATAAAGCTATTTAAGGATTGAAACAAGCCCCATGTGAGTGGTATCTTTGGCTTACAAATTATCTTCAAAGTCTAGGGTCACTTGTTCATTGCAATTTTGGAGGTGAATTTATTATATTGTTGATTTATGTTGATGATATAGTGGTTACTAGCAACAATATGTGTGCCTTACCTAAATTATTATGGGAGCTCAGTCGGCTGTTTGCCATGAAGGACTTGGGGCTGCTAACTACTTTCTTGGTATTAAGGTCAAAAAATCTCCCACAGATATGTACCTCATACAGACTAAGTATGTGTTGGACCTACTTCACCGCACCAACATGTATGATGCCAAACCACTTAAATCACCAGTGCAAACTGGGTTGAGACTATCTCGATATGATGGTGATCCTCTCTCAAATGCTCAAAAGTATCAAAGTGTTGTTGGAGCTCTTCAATATGTTACTTTGACTCGGCCAGACATAGCCTTTGCTGTGAACTAAGTTTGCCAATTTATGCATGATCCTCGTTCTACTCACTAGGTGGCGGTCAAGCGCATTCTTCATTTTCTAAAAGGGATGATTACACATGGATTACACTTCCATAGAGGTTCATTGATAGTCACTGCATACTCTGATGCAGACTGGGCCAGAGACCAAGATGACTGACGCTCAACATCTGATTACGCCATATTCATTGGTCCTAATCTCATATCATGGAATGCCAAGAAGTAGTCGACTGTTTCTAGATCAAGTACAAAATCCGAGTATAGGTCTCTAGCTCTTACCGCTGCAAAGTTATTTTGGGTTAACATGTTGATGAAAAATCTAGGAATTTATCTTAAATTCCTCCCATAATTTATTGTGACAACATCAGTGCGATTGCTTTGGCATCAAATCCAGTTTATCATGCTCGCACCAGGCACATCAAGGTTGATTATCATTTTATTAGAGAGAAAGTTCTATTTCAAGTTCGCTTCGTTAGTTCTGTGAATCAATTAGCGGACGTTTTAACAAAAGGGCTAAGCTCGGCAAGAATTACATTGTTAAAGAACAAGCTCCATGTCACTGATGGGCCGTTCAGCTTGCGGAGGGCTGTTAGCCAATCTAATCACAAGATCACTGAGGCCTACTTAGCATATCAAACCAGCAACCATGAGTGACAATGATCTCTCTCTCTATGTTTGGACGATCTCATTGTATCTATTTATGTCAGGTAGGATTCCTAACTTGTAGGATCTTGATGAGATCCCTTTGTACACATTCCTATTGTATAGGATCATACGATCATATAGATCTTCAATACTGTATTATAAATAATCAATCAATAATACATCTCTGTATGTGTTCTGATCAAGAAGTCTTTCATATATAAATCCCTCTCCCACCTTAGAACTATGAAACTCGCTTCAAATATAGTTAGGTTGTGATGAATCACCCGTTTTACTTGAGATAGTAGATTTATTAGATTATTTTATCAACACGATTGAATATTAACATAAAAGTTAATTGTATCCACTAATAATACAAAAAAAATAAAAATAAATACATGAATCTGATAGATTCTAAATAATAGATAAAATTAGGACAACCATAGAAGAAAGAGTACTATGAAGAGGGATAATTAATAGGAATGAGAGATAATAAAAAGTAAGAGATGATGCCTTGGAGATGAGATTTAAGAGGAAGAGATAGAGGCCTTACAAGGAAACTCTAACTCCAAACTCGATAAAGACAACTGTTCCTTATTTGTAGAGTGATGAAAATACAGGCAATCCCTACCACTAATCTTGACCTTTGATAACGTGAGATTCTATATGTTTACATTCATTAGTACTTCTAACTAGAAGAAAATAAAATTTTCAGATATGGATTTTGGTAAATAATAGGAACTAAAATCTTTTTGGAACCGAAACATAAGAGACACTTATGAAATCCTCTTTAGAATTTAACATAGCCACATAGGTACATAATGTTAGTTCCACATTATCCATGATATCATATATTCTGCTAATTTTTTAAATTTTTTAATAATTATGTAATTAGGTCAGAAATGAGGACTAAAGGTTAGAGCCATAGTTTCGAAAATCGGAATCATATCGCAAATTGTTCATACCCATGAATTGAATCGAATCATGAATCGTAGCATTCTTTATTTTTTAATAAGAATAAAAAAATTAAAATTAAAAAAAGAAAAAAGTAGTTATCCATAACCATCCAATTTTCATTTTTAGCAATATAAATACGCCGATAAATAAATCTATCATACAATTATATCAAAAACATCATTAGTCATGGTGTATAGTAATACATAATAAATGATATGTGTAAATAGTTTAACAAGTTTAAGGTATCAATATATATTTAATTTTAATTATCTTTAAATCAAGATATAAAGGCAAAAATAAAATTCAAACAATCAATCTTGCACAGAGGATATCTCTTGTATTAATTAATAGACTGTTGATGAAGAAAAATAAAATAAAAATGAAGATATAGACAAGCATCATATGTGAAGTAGAATGCTATAATTAAATGCATGCTATTTTGTTATCTCTAAAATCTTTCCAAAGCCTGAGTATTCTTAAGAGGTATTGTTAACTACTAATAGCTTTTTAAAAGTAAAAATGCTAAAGAAAGAAGAAAGGTAAAAAATTGTTAATATTAACTTAATTGTTGTAGCCATTCTCACTTTGTTGAATTGCTTGAATCGTAAAAATCGAGAAAATCGTAAGATTCACATCTGTATCCTTAAATCGATTCATCTATAAATGGGACTCGTTGCATATATGAATTACAATTCTTAAGATTCGGGATATGAATTAGGATTTAAGGTACAGATGTTAGAATTTTGATGACTATTGGGTAGAACACCAGAAACCAGATCCAATCATAAAAGCAATCTAGAGTTGGAATCTATAAACCCTTCCCACCTAAAAGCCACGATACTACTACCAAACCCGACCCTAATATAAGCAAGTTGGGCGAGTCACCCATCTAACGTGAGATAGAGCATCTATCAAATGGTTATGTCAATTCCAATGAATATTAAAATTAAATCAAGTTATTTTATAGAATCCACTACTCATAAGATTTATGAATATAAATCATTCTAAATAGGATGACGAAGATGAGAGAACAATACATGTTGGTGGTAAATGATACCTTTAAGGGAAGATAACGGGAAGAAAGAGATGGATGCCTTTAAGGGAAACTCCAAATCCATAAATTGATAGGGGCAACTAGCCCTGTGCGTTTTATAGTGATGAAAACAAAGACAATCCTAACTTTAATCCTGACCGTTGATAATAAGGCATGATCTCCATTTCAATCGTTCACCAGTGCTTTTAACTTGAAGAAAATGATAAAATTCAGAAAAAAAATTTTAGTTAAAGCTAAGTCTTTTATTTATTTTTTGTATATATCACCTAGGGTTTTTAGGATTTGTAAATAGGCCCCTGAGGTTTTACTATTTGTAAACAGGCATAACCTTTTCATTTTAATACCATTTGTGCCCCCAAAATGAGTAGCCTTACAACTACCATATGTTTTTATATTCACGGCAAAAAAATGAAATCCCTTTTGCACGACACCAAAAAACATAATTATATCTCTTTTTCTCAAAACACAATAAAAGAAATCTGAAAAATTATTTTCTTTCTGCATCCCCCACCCAGGATTTCTAAATCCTTACCTTTGCTAAATTTCCACATTGAAAATAATTCTTCTCAACCACATACAATGATACGTACCAATATCAATATAAAATCTTCAACTATGCAAAATATTTAAGGAAGAATCCTTATTCAAGGATAGTGAAATATCTACAAATTTTACCTCAAGACAAGTTGCTCCCACCATAACCAATATATATGAGATGGACCCATTAGAGGTTTAAACTTTCAACAGGTGGCCCCAAAGTGAGTTCTAAACAGAAACACCCCCACATCAGTGAGATCAAGACTCGGCAAACAACACACACGGGATCTGTAAGCTATTCCGAATGTCCTCTTCCTGGAAGCACGATAAACAGCCGACTTGCTCGTGAGCATTTCAAAGTTTCTTGGCCTTCCAGTGATATTGCTGTTAGCTTCCATGGCGCGAAATCTGAAATCCCTTGTAATCTCGCTTTTCTATTTCTTCTGGATCGCACCAGTCTCTATCGCTTACAGACCAGGCGACATCGTCCCTATGAGCAAGATGGGTCAATACCACAGTGTAAAATCTCTAAACCCTAAACCCTAAATCCTAAATCCTCTCTCTTCCTGCCTCTTTTAATCTTTCTTTCCTTTTGTTGTAATCTTTCAGTCAAGAACGGTTTGGTACGATGTCATTGGTCGCCAATGCCCAATCTTCGCTGTAGATCGTGAGGTATGCATGCATCTTTCATATTCTCATCTCTCTCTCTCTCTCTCTCTCTTTTGAGATTAGTCTTACTTTTTTATGCTGGTTTTTGGGTAATTCGTTAATTTTTTCCTGCTATTTTGTAGGTTTTGATTCCAATAACGAAACCCACTGGTTACACAGGGGCTGATCCGTATAAAATGTAAGTTGGAAAAATCATGTTATGCAGATTTTATGATGTAGTTACTAGTTATGCTCTATTTGAATGCTGTGTGGATGAAAAAAATGGTTAGATTATTTGAACTTCAACATGGGAATTCGCGTCAGAACTAATAAGTGACATTTGTGGGTCATAAAGTGCTGTTTGTTTCATGGAATTGGATTTGAAGAAGTTCTAAGAAGTGTTTTTTTTTCCTAAAGTGGCTAAAAGTCTTGCCTTGAATCTGGGTTGGCTTGGCTGGGCATGGGTCTGGCATTGGACTCAGCTGTGCTGGGTCTTGATTTTTAGGTCTCCATTAGTTTGCACAGGTCAAGTCTTGATCGAGTCTTTAACTTATTTTGTTAGTTTAGTTTCCTATAAATTGGAGTCATTGAAAGTCTAAGTTTATAAGAAAGTGGTATCATTACAGGCGTTGTGTGACTCTATTACTGCCTCCCAAATCCTAATATGACTGTTAGTTTTAAAGCATGGTCATGACCAAAATGAAACCTTGAGGCCCTCATTCTGCATTTCTGCTCCTTTAATTGAACTGAGAATTTTGGCAATTAAGAGTTTTTATAAATTGTAAGAATTGTTTTCCATAAATTTGTTTATAGAAATGGATTCTCTTAATGCAATATCGTGGGGCGCATCTAAAGGAATGCGGTTTTGGAAATTTCCACATCCTGAAGGATATAAGAGAATGATATTCTCTCTTTGTTTTCTCTTCTAAAAGAAAACTGTATCCATGCAGATCATTTCAAGTTGGAAGCGAGAAGTTTCATATTCCATGGCTTCTAGTGGTAAATCGCAAGAGCTCTGAGGTTCCAATCATTGATGTGCATTTGGTAAGACCAATACAGCTGGCAAATGGTTCCCTAGTTATAACTGTTAATGTTATTTTACAATGACCTGTCATGTTTTTCTTGATAGCAAGGCTCAAAATGAAGATACTGGTACTTGATATGTTATGCGTACACACACATATATATTCATAAAAAATCTATCGGTAACTAGAGTCCAATAGGCGTAGAACCCCAGTTTGGCCTGATAAGAGATCTAGACCCAAGACCTAGGTCCAGGTCTGGCCCATCAGAGAATTTAAATCCTAACTATTGGACTTGGACTCAGGTGGATTTGGGCTGAACGTGGGTCGATTAACAGCCCTAAAGATACTGGTACTAATTATTGCATTGATACTTGTATTATCCAGTTTCGGCATATTCTTCTTTATTATTTTTATTATTTCAGAGGGTTACTTTAACTTTGTTACTTTTCAACATAAAAATGTCAGAAAGGAGTGTAAGCTATAATATCCAGATATGGCATGATTAAAGCTGGGACACCATGGATATGACAGGGACACAGAGTTTCAAGATAAAAAGTGAAGTATAGGATACACGAATTGTTTAGTCACTTTTTCATTAATTTAGAAGTATCGTGTGGATGTAAAGCAATATTCATATAAAACTAATGTTAATCTGAAAAATGAAACTTCATGTTATGGATATGATAACCTTATCCATATCCTTGTCTTGAATTTCCAGAAGCACAAAGTCAAATCCATGAACCTTGTCTGTATCTATCTGGATATCGCAGTCGCAGTCAGATTCTCGTATATAATGCTAACATTTTAGGGTGTTTTGATTTCTAGTTTTGATTTTAGGCCGTAGCGACCGCTACGCTATGGCCGATTTATCGGCTGTTGCGCCCGTAGCGGCTGCTACGACCGCTACGGGGCCGTTACGGGGTGAGAAAAACTCCTAGTGTCTAAATTTTTTTGAAATGCATAATAAGACTTATTTTTTTTCTTCTTCTTTCTAAATAACATTTTTACACCTACTCTTTTATGTTTAAAAGAACACCAAAAAGCACATGATCTTGTCGAATTACAGTCGATACAAAGAGTTCTTCTCAATGATTCTTCTCTAAGTACATCCTATTAGACACCCCCTTTGGTAGATGTATTTTTTTCTCTAGTTACTCTTAAGTCTTGACTTCATGACATAGTTTTTTCTTTTATAAGCTTTTCATTAGTTTCTAAGTTAGCATAACTAAGCAACATGGACACATGTGAAAAAATGATCATTACTATTATTTTGTATTTATATAGCGATACGGGACCTTATACAGTGAGAGGACCGCTACGCCCCCTTACCTTAGTTACTTTTGCAAAAAAAATACATTTTCTTTCATTTTCCAATATTCTAGATTTTCTAGAATTTTTTCATTTTTTTTTTACGATTTTTTCAAATTGCACCGTTACGCTGCTGCGTAGCGCCGCTACGCTACCTATCGCCCGCTACGTAGCGTTTTGGCGGTAGGCCGCTACGCCCGCCGCTACCGCTATTTTCATCCTTGGGTATATTCTCTTATGCTGTATGGCTTCTTTTGATTAAATTTCAGTTACCATTAAAAAAAAAAAAAGGAAACTAGTATACCAAATTCTTATTGATCTACTTACATGAATTACTAAACATAGCACTTAACAGGTCAGGAGAAGACATTGCTAGATGGGTCTATTGAATAGGTTATAGGTAAAACAATTAGTAATTTTTACACACAATTTAGGGTTTCCATCATGTATGAATTTTTTTTCTACTTTTTCCTTTTTTTTTTTAAATGTATTCTCAAAGGCAGATGTGGGATATGTACCCGATATCAGCCTGTAGGTCTGCTGGTTGATAGAGCCAAATAGCCAATGGTGCCCATATTTTGAAGCTTGCCTGTTGGTTTCATTTGACTAGAAACACAAGAATCTAGATACAACTTACCCGTTGATTGTAACAATGTACAACTTTAAATATGTAAAATCTAGATTTAACTATGATCATGGGTTTTGAAGGCTTATTTTTGAAGTTGGATGTTCTGCAGAGATACTCAGGAAATGATCTACTTGGCGTCACAGCAAGAGTTATAGACATGCCTCACCAGTGTATGCGACATCACTCATCTTATACTTATCCTCTTCATAAACATTAAAAATATGCCTAGCATTTGGATAATACATACCATAAAATAAGGCCTATACTTTTTCTAATTGTGTAGATTTGGTTTTTTTTCCTCTCTCCCAATGGTTCTAAGCTTTTTATCCTTGTTTATGTCAGTAGTTTGCTCTTGGTGATAACTTTCCAGGTTGTGCTTCTGTGCTGTTAGTTAGAAGAAATTAGAATGCTAAATCTGTCAGGGTTGTGAATTTTGGCAAGTAGTATGTTCCTCCTATGCATCCTTACGGTGAGAACTTCCATTGAGCCAACCTTATGATCCATCCTAACTGTTCACACACACGGGACCCCACTTGAAAGTCATTGGACCCTAGGGTTTGCACCCACAGAATGGATTGGACCATTGGATCAATGGTCAATCTTTTTCTTTAATATAAAGCTGTTAAACTTGTGGGCCATGGATCAATGGGGTTAGAGGCATGAGATTGACCCCATTTTTTGATATCTGGGTCCATCATGATTGATCTTTCCACCCCCCCTTGTCCCATCATTTGTGGGGGCCCAGCAGCCAATGTGCACGGTAAGACCGTGCACACCGGATGCGTAGGAATATTACCATATTTGTATACATATGTATATATGTACATATATTTATATATAATTATGTAGGGAGATGCTCCTATGAGAGATGCTCTCACCTTACTATGAGAGATAAGGTGGGGGCCCTCACATCCATATCCAATATCAATAACTTAAATGTGAGGGCCTCCACCCCTATCTCTCATATAAGGTGAGAGATATCTCTTATATGAGCATCTCCCATTTATGTATATATATGACATTTGCTCATATGCATTTGTCTCGCATGGTCTTACTATGCGAGACACCTAGTTGGCCAATCTGGTGATCGATGCGAACAGCCATATAAACCCCAACCCCAACCCCCCCCCTCTCTCATGTTACGGATCCCATGGAGTTTGCACCAATCCATTGGGATTGGACTATTGGATCTCATGTCAATTATTTTATACACGTGAAAGTATTCAGGTGAGAACTAGTTTGCGCAATTCTCAACATGCGAACTAGTGGGGGTTGGGGGTGGAGCTATCACCCAATCCAAACCCTGCAACAAACAGGGACCATGAGTTCAAGCATATGTTGGTCTTCCAATAGATTTGCCCACTTCTTAGCACAACAAGGTTCAAGGCTCATGTAAGACTCCGACTCTATCCACAATGCTTGGAATTGAGAATAATATTCTCCAATTGAGAGAGTTCCTTATTTAAAACCAGCAATCTCCATTTTCAATTCTAGAATCCCGGCATTATTCCTCTATTGGGCATAGGCTGCCTCTATTGACTCCCAGAGTTCCTTTGCAGTCGCATCGCAGAATCTTTAAAACTCTTGGCGATTCCTTCTTCCATTGAATTAAGAATCCAGTTCATTATCAACATATTTTCTGAAACCCAATCTGAATATTTAGAATCTTCTTTTTCAGACTCCTTGATAGTCCCGTCAATATAACTGAGTCTTTTCTATCCTCCAATGGCCATCCATTCTGGCTCGGTGTTATCCTTGTATTTGGATTAACAACATTAGGGAGGAGCTGTTGACTAGATCACATGGAACTTTCACCCTTGGTTCTTGGACTCCATTGAGATTGAAGTCTCAATTAATCTTCAATTTGATTAATCCCAAGAGAATGAAAAAAGAAACCAATCTGTCAATAAGGATGAATGTTACCTGTGCAAATGACCCACCAAGACAGCTTAGAAGCCACCAACACAACTCCTATCAGCACACGGTCAACTTGAAACCCTGTCGACTGCACCAACATACACCGAAGAGGCCAGCAGATCCTAGCCACGCTCAGAAGCCACCAGAACCAACCTATAGAACTTGGAAAAACACCAGCAAAGACAATCGAACCAGAAGTTCGCCAAACAGAGACACCATAGCCACCAAATGACTGCTTGAAACAACATTTTTCACCAAATGACTGCATCGAACAACCCTTTTTCACCAAACAACTGCATTAAACATCTTTATTTATTTTTCTAACCCTTGTCCAGCCTTCAAATATACATCAGAACTGAACTTGTATGCTACAGTCCACTGTCGAACTCCAACAACCCACAAACAAACCATGCATTCCCAGCTGAACATGTATATTTATGTTTGACTGATGTTGAATCAATCCAAAACGGCGATGAAAACCAGATCTAGAACACTATATCTCTTCATATGCAAGTCTCCTCATATTCAAAGCTCTGATACGAAGTTGGAACCCTATATTCAATGAGATCTAGGGTTTTTACTTAGTACTACCTCTTTGGAAAGCAATGAGCAGAGAAATAAGGTGAATGGAGGGAATTTGAGGGGGGAAACAAAAGAATTATCTCCACTATACATTAAGGAGACCATTCCTATATCATAAAATAGTTTCTGAAAATTACAAAATAGGCCCTCAATTTCCTGATATTTACACCAAGGTCCCTAGCATGATATAAATTATAAATAGGTCCTATTTTCTAACTTATAACACAAATCACCCATATGATAGCTAAAAAGGTAACTTTCCACATGATTCCTCCCTTTGACGACCCTCCCGCCAAATTCTAGGTTTCAAACTATTGAAGGAGTGAGTCTGAGAAAACCCAATCACAAGCAAATCACCCTAGCACTGAAGTCCATAAGGAGTAGGCCACCTTACACTCAAGGAGCAAGATCGATTGATTCCTCATCCTTTAGACATAGAGGGCATGCGTTAACCAAAAGAATCCCGTAGCGCTTGAAATTATCAATAGTTAGGATTTTTCCGAGAAGAGCGGTCCAGACAAAGGCCAGAACCCTTGTGGGGGGCCTTAAAACTCCACAAACGGTGAATTGCGTGAGCACATAATTACCCAATTTGGGTTTCCAAAGGAGTTCTATTTTGATCTAAGAAATTTGGTTGCCTGCACTTACCTAGCTCTAAAATTAATTCCCTATAGTTGGGTCATGGGCTCATGGCAAAGAAGAAAAATTGCCACTTAAATGTAACTCAAATTAATCAAACATATGAACCCTAAGGCCTGATTTATTTGTGAATTGAAGATTAAAGTGTGCCCAATGGTGATTTGGTCATCTTCGGACTTGTAGATATGCTTAGATTAGGTGATTTAGGGCTTAGGGTTTGGATTGGAATTTGGGGATTAAGGGTTTGAAATTAGGATTTGGAGATTAAGAGCTAGAATGATTAGGATTATACTAAAATCTGAGGAAGGAGGGAGAGTGTTTTATTTAGGGTTATTTGCTGAGAGAAAGACTAACCACGAGAGGACCGGTGACGAGAAGCTCGATTGGCGCGAAGAGGATTTCGAACTCTCAGTAGAAAGAAGATGTCAAAAGAGAACGGCGCGAATAGGATCTGGTACTCTTGGTCACCAAGGTTTTGTGACGTGGGCTATGATGCCCAGATACGGCATGGATACGCCTAGGATACGCCATCGACACGGAAATGACACTGATTTTACACATAAAAAGTGAAGTATCGGATACAATACAACACGATACGTTGCCCATTTCGAAGTATCCGTACATCATAGGACATGGGGCAATCACAAGTTTTAGACGTGGGGCGACTATTTATTAGATATATGTGGGACACGTCAGATCCATTTAAATTCTTGATAATTTCAAAATTATCAAGAATTTAAATAATTACAAAATAATTATTTAAATTTTGATAATTTAAATTTTGATAATTTCAAAATAATTACACACAGGAAAATTTCCTGGTTTGCCACTGTCTATAAGATCCTCCAGGGAAAATTTCCTGGTTCGCCACTGTCTATAAGATTATGTTACTAACTATTTTAAGGCATAATTAAACATAACTTTTTAGGGAAAAAAATAAGGTACATTAACATGATAAATGAACATTTCCTATCGGCAACCGTATTGGCATTGCAAATCACCTGAAAATGACATATCTGCGGCCCTTCCTTGTAAAATACAAAGTATCCATACAACAAACTATTCCTTGTATATGTATCTTTTATTTATCGTAGAGGCCTTCCCTTCTAGGATTTTCCCTTGATTAGTAGTGGCCTGACATGGTCAGTACAAATGGTGCTCTAGTGGGGATTACATAAGTGGGCTTGAAAATGTTATTATATATGTAAAGTATATTGTATATAATTTTTCAGCCTGACTTGAGCTTAACCTTGTTATACATTTTCGAGCCAAACTCAAGCTTGGCTTAGCTCGACTCAATTTAGAATCAAGTGTTAAAGTCTGTCAAGATTAGCTTAGTTCAGCTCAATGGAAATTCAAAGTTAAGTTCAAGCTAGGGAAAGCTCAGCTAAGCTCAGCTTGTTTACTACCTTATACAGGACCATACCACTGCTGGGCTTGTTTCATCCTTAATTATGAAACTTGACCAGAGTTGATTTGACTTGGTTGACTTGCATTGTCATGTAGTCAAGCAACTCATGCTGATTTGACCAAGTTCGACCAAAAACTTGATCGGACATGGTTGAGTTACACGACTTGACAGGGTTTCAAGTTGAGTTTGAGTTCCAGGTTTAGAACACTTGATTAATCAACAGTATAGGTTATCTACTTATAGGCTCCACAATCCAAATGTATGGAATCCATGTTTACAAGATTATGCACTTGTTAAAGGTTAGGCCTTTGTACCATTTTCTCATGAAATACCTGTCTTTTCTGTTATTGGTAAAAACTTTTTGGAATGTCGTCATTGCTTGTAATGTATACTGTTCTTTGGTTGGTATGTATATATAATCTCTATTGCTGTGTTTTTAACATTTTTTTGGTTTCTGAGCAGATGTTGAAAGCCATCAAGACATACGGAAAAAGTTTTGGGATCCAGAACATTGGCCAAAACATGTGCTTGTTAGATATACGTGGTTAGTATCACTAGATTTGCTATTTATGTTGAATGTAATCATGTTTTGTTTAATGGGATAGTTCCTAATTCCTATCTTATTTTTGTGATACTATGATATGCCAACATAACTGTTTCTACAATTGCACTTAAGAACTCTAATTCTCAACCAAAGTATATGCAGAATATCCTTTAGCCTTGAGTATGTATAAATGGTGATGTAATTTAGAATGACCCAGATTGAATTCAGATTGAGACAGGTTGACTCAGGTTAATTGATTAGTCCCAAACATCTAACCAGAGGATCGGACTGACTCTATTAAGCCGGATTGGCTACTTCAGGTCTGACTAAGCATTTTTTTAGCCCAACAGGAAATCCATGACTGGTTGTGAATTATTTCACCCCCGTCCCATAATAATGTAGTTGGTTACAGTCATCTCATGATGATTTCCTTCTTTTTTCCGGTGAAGTAAATTGACTTGAATGGGCTTTGATTGACCAAACAGATGCATCTTTAAGTTAGTTTTTGGATATAGAATACTTTGGTATAATGGAAAGGGGGGTTTTACTTATTCCTTTTAAGTTTGGAAATTCACTTATTTTTGTGACAAGAAAGACCACAAGGGAGTTAAAATGAGAGCCTTCCCTCATACAGATATGTCTTTCTCTTGCAAGCTGTTAATCCAAAGCTTATATTTTGCTATCCTTCTTTGTGGTTGTTAGGTATGAAAATGCCCGAACTTTCCCATGCCATGAGAACATTGACCATACGATCAAATGCTCCAATTGGAATGCTATCTACTGAGTGTTCTTCTTCTTGTCTATTTTATCTTCTTGATCCCTTCCTATGCCTTTTCAGTTCTTGACAATCGACCAATTCTCCAAGACTGAGGTTTCCGAGCTTATTGGAAAATTTTAACTTTCCATATGAACCAATGGTGCCTTTAGAAAAGATGGCATCATTCTACGATTGAGAGGAAATAGACCAAAACATGGGATGGCTAGGATACCCCATCCATAGAGGCATCATTAAAGGAATGATCTGTATTACCTAACAATGGGCTCCAGTGGTTCAAACTTAAGGTGAAACGATATTGTGCCATTTTTAATGTTAAGAATCATTAACTTCGTCCAAATAAAATTTTTAAACCATATAAAAGAAAAGGCATATATGGGCAGAAAATAGAGTGACAAGACAGCAAACCAAAAAATATAGGGAAGAAAAGGCTGTGCTAGCAGTTTTCTGTATTTAGTGCTCGACATGTACATGTATTAAGTGAATCTAGTTGAGATCAATATGAACTATAAATCCAATGCTTACTGATACATGTTTTGAGGATGCCCAATTTGTTTTCTGAAACTGATATTTTAAATTGTCTGTAGTTTCATGCATAATGTCTCAAAAAAGTTGTTGTCCTATTTGCTTTTAGATTGTTAGGACTTGGACTGAGTATAAACTGTGATATTTCTGACAGGGAGGAGCAGTCGGAGATAGATGTCTCTAGTGGGTTTTATGTCCTATTTGGATCAGGTAAAAGGCATGGCCCTTTGATTTGATTAAAAATGACACGTAATCCAATCAATGAAAGAGAGGATATTAAGCACCAAGAGATTGGCATATAATCAATTCATGATGGGAAAAGGGAAATCCTATCTAGGTCCCTAATAGCCAGGATTGACCTCCCCTCTATAAATACCTTGTAATCTCTCATTTGTGGACCAATGAAAAATTCTCTCTTCCCCTCTGATTTTTGTGAGTGCTTTGAGTAAATGTTTTCCGTACAAAGACTCTTTTGGCTTGCCAATGGTGATGACTCTCAGAGACTGAGCATCGGTGGTGAATGCATGAAGATTCGATCCATCATTGGGTCATATCAGCCTTCTTTCTCACAGGTCCACTTTCAATATGGCTTGGTTAACTTCTCAGAGAGTACTCATGTATTTTATATACTACTGCTGCTGCTACTTTTACCTGCCTTTGCAAAAGTGCTTGTCTGTCAATTAATCTACAAAAGTTCTCTAGCATGAAGAAAACAGCATGAGCCTTTTTAAATATGAAATGTATGGTGTAACATGCTTTTATCAATTTCTTCCCATTTCTTGAAGTAGTCATTAGTCAATGACTATATGGATGCCGCCTCCAATGGATAAAGTCGAATGCTTCAGGTTTAATCAGTTTACTGTTGGGTCTCTGGTCCTTTAATGATAGAGCTGCCAGATAAAACTAATTGAATCTTGCACGTGCCCTTTGTTAGGATAACGTTGCTGATGTCTTGGGGAAGTGCATCTTACGAAGAACCTTAGACTTTCCCTTTTTAGCAAAATATTACGCCACTATTTTCCCTGATTATTTGAAACTTTACTCTTTTTTGTGTTTTTAAAGCAAATAATCTAACTTTTTCCCATCTTTCAAATTTCCTGGTTATCCTTTGTGGAATATTTTGCTTGAACAAATAAATTCTTGTAAGAATTTTCCATTTGTAATCTTTGTGGAAAAAAGGGTAGGAATTCTACCTTAATCCATTTTCAGTATATGATTTAAGAACCCAATCCAGATTTAAGATTTACTGCCAAATGTCCACTTACATTTCTTCTCAATGTGGTATGATGTGTTTTTGTGAAACAGCGGTCTTGATATCGTTTGTTTTGGCAATCTACGTCTTGCAGTCCTCTCAAGACAAACTAGCAAGGTATTGTCTTCTTCTTCTTCTTCTTCTTTGGTTTTCTTTTTGGTAAGAAGAAATAAACAATTTGGTAGCTTTTGTATATCAGCCAATAGGGTTCACACTTGATAGTGGGTCAAATCAACCCAGCACCCAGTTGGTTTGGATCTACACGGATTTGATTCTGGACGGACATTTGAGCTCCTATCGGAAGGGGTGGTTTAGGTTCTGGGGATTTTGTCTAGTGATCTGAATGGATTTTTATAAACCACTCTACTCCTGCCTGTTTTAAGTTTTAACTGCTTAACTAGGATGCGGGGATGGTTGAATGTGGGTGGGTTGGGTTGGCCCATCAACCAACTGAACCTAGTGAACCTATCCATGCCCTACAGCTGATTAGCAGTGGGTATATTCAGATCTGACTTGTTTAGGATTTTATTTAAATGATATGTTTGTTATGCTAGAAAACACGCCCACCTGGATGAATGAGATTAAGGGAATTAATTGGGATGGATTTGATTGGACATTGATCTAGGTTTGTGCAATGAGTTTCGAATAAATGATACTCGCAATGAGTTTCAAATAAATAATACTTGGATTTTGTCCGTAATGTTTAATAATAAAAAATGCGCAGATTATTGGTTAACATCTAATGGCAAATACAAAATTAGTAGTATGCCAAATGAAGTGTGTGTTGTGCGTGTGGGAGGGAGGGACTTTTTATGGGGCCCACAAGGATGCATGCCAATCATGGGAGACAGGAGTAGGCTAAAAATTATCCCAATCAAAAGGGGTAGGCTGAAGACAATATGGATAACAGTAGCGGGGATCGATCTAAAGAAGTGTAACCTATCCAAGGATTTGGCTCATGATAGATCAAAATGGAGAAATTCATGTAGCCAACCTCAACATTGCTAGGACAAGGCTTTGATGATGATGATGATGAATGTTTCAACCTTAGAACAATCTCTTTGTTTTATTTAAAACCAATAGATTTCATTAGTTTGATTGGTGTCTAATTGTGGCGTGGCCCACAAGGATACATTCCAATCATGGGGGAAGGGGGCACTAGATAAGGTTACGTGTGAACAGGGGCCTTCATGTGTCCAGCCTTAGATAAATTGATTTCTTTGTTTTGTTTAAATCCAACATTTTACCAAACTCTCATTAGCATCAAATTGGGGTGAATTCCAATGCGGAATTTTCTCCGAAGGGAATATCTGCATGCAGGTGTTCCAATCTGCATGTTAAAGAGGCGGGTCCCCCATTAAAAGGGAACTCCCAGAATCTCATGGTGGCCACCGTGACAAACACAGACATCCACATGCGGGTAGGAGAAAATTCTTGAGTTTCAATACAATGGATTGGAGATGTAAGTGAAAGTGCAAGCTAGACCAATGCACCGTCTTAGAGGAGGGGACGGGGGGGCGGGTGGGGGGTCGGGGGCGCGAAAAGGACTAATTAAAATTTTTAACTTAATCAAACAATTTAGTCCAAATAAATACAGACACAAAACTCACTTAAATTGCACAACAATGTATAACTTTGAAAGAGGGGTGATCAAACGTGAAGTTCTCTACAAGTGATATGTGCTAAACACTCAATGATATGCCAATTTATTCAATGTATTCTAACACAAGTGAATTGTATGCCAAATCAACAAAAATATGACTAACTAGCATGCGTATCTCATAACATGTATAGAAAGCATATATATAGAGAGGCGCACAACGAGTTATAGTGGTTCGGTTCTCGACCTACGTCCACTCCCAAGAGAACCACACACCAATGCTCTCTTTGCTTTCACTATGAGAGGTTTTCAACAGGTGCAGCTCATAAACCTTTACACCTAGGTTTTTTATACGGTGGTTTGATCACAAAGGTCTACTCCAACACCAATTTTTTGATACGGGGGTTTGATTATGAAGATCTACTCCACCACTTTTTTTATTTATTTATTATGGTGGTTAGATCACAAAGGTCTAATCCACTTCACAATGATGTAAGACAAAAAATAAATAAATAAAACAAGAACGCTTGCCTCTTTGTACACAAATCTAACTGGATGTGCGTTCTATGAAGCTTGAACTTGAACTCCAAACTTTGACTCGTTGCTTAACTCTTGGTGATGAAGATGCTCCAATTGTGCTCAACCAAGTGAAGGAGGTCTAGGGTGACTAAGATATACCTATGAGATTAGTCCAAACACTAGCAAAGGATCTTTCCACAATTCACTCTTAAATTAGTTTTGAATACTCAAAGATATACCTATGATGATTTTAGAGTATGTGGAAGAAGGCCTTGAAGGTCAAAGAGAAGTTTGGCTATGGGGAGCAATCACACTTCAAAACACTAGATCCTAATTCCACTAATCTAGATCCTAATTCTACTGACCACTCTCTCTTGAGCTTTGAATGCTCTTACATCTAACTATCAAGTCCTTGGAGAGTGAGTGGAAGAGGATTTTAAGATCTCTAAAATGTGTTGAGCGTTAGTTCGTGGTTAAAGATGGCTCTCAAAATAACTTCAGTTGCAGCCATTGAAATGAGCTCAACTATATATAGAAGAGCTCTTAATAGGTAGCATATAGTTAGCCGTGAACTGCCTAGGGTTAGTTGTAAATCCCAACGGCTAGTTTGACTTCATAGTCAAAACTGGCTGTCGTTCTACGGCTAGCTGTAAGCTTATCGTAGAGCAAAATAGCCCAAAATGGCTTACTGGAAAAGCTCACCGATGTAGATTTGCGGTGAACTTTCTCGGCACTTACGACTAGCCATAAGGAACGGAGCAACTCAATTACTCAGTTAAGCCATTTTCACTCTATTTATTTATCTATTTGGTTTGAGGGTTTTAGGGGCCTTTTCTTGGTTTGCCTAAAGTCCAATTTACTTGAATAGATTGGCACAAATTGGATTACACCTTGATGAAGTACTGGCCTTCCAAGACTTGATCTTCTGAGCTTGAACTTGATCTCCCTTGTTGAAGCTTCCAGAGGCAAGGTCCTGGACTTAGACACAAACTTGACAGATCCAGAGAAGTACATATTTGACTATGGAACTAAGAGTATGTGTATGCAAATGTTTAGATTCATCTTAGCTGGGCCTAGGACCATGGATTTAAATATCCGCCAATACCGATATTTATCGGCTGATATGTACCGATATCGGCCTAGATGAAACTGATAAGTGGATCTCGGCCATCTAAAAAATTTCATAGATATTATTTGCTTACCTCGACCAATATTTTGAAAAGAGAGATGCAATTGCAGAAAAAGGAAAAAAAAAAAAAAGAAGAGATGAATCTAGTTGCAGAAGGGAAAAGAAGAGAGACAGAGAGCATACCTGGCTGCAAGAGAGGGACGTGTCTTCTTCTTCATCATCTCTTTTTTTTTTTTTTTTCCTTTTTTGCCATATGGTCTTTTATGAGTCCGGTGGAAAATTTATGGACTCCACAGTGGAGCCCATCTATTAAAAACCCAGACTCTCATAATAAATACCTCCTTTTTTATTGGGCCTAGTCAAATTTCATCCAAATTGTAGGTAGGCCTACTATTTTTTTAATAGTGTAGATGGGCCTACTATCAGATTGATTATATACAACACCTATCAATCTAACAATGGCACATCTATAATTAGGGTGAAATTTGGCTAGGGCCATATAAGATGAATACGACTGTTTTTTTAGGTTTAGATTGGTTAAGAGGTGTGCTGTAAGCCCCACTATGGAGCACACAAATTCAGCCTTGAATTTTTTGACTTATTTCAATGGTATAATTGGATATTCTATCACAACTTAGATTGTTCATGGGCAATTCGCTAGGGACAACTAGGGTCCACTTATAAAAATGTAAACCAGTAAAAATAAATGCCGCCTCTTGATATGTGCCCTCAACAAATTTTAATTAAATTAAAATTGGGCCCACCATCAGGTATAAGTTATGTGAATAAAATATTAAAAAATGAAATGTTTTATAGTAGTCAATCTAATGATGGCCCAATTCCTTGGAGTATTCGGACTTCTTGTTTTTTTTTTTTTTTTTTTTTTTTTTTTTTTTTTTTTTGTTGTTGTTGTTCCTTTTACCTGTATCCCTTAAATAGGGCCCACTTACGATCAAAAGTTAATCACTCAAAACAAAGGTCCCTTATTGGGCCCTCAATAGATTTATTCCAATAGGAGTTTGCCCCAACATATTGATCGCTTATAAAACTGTGAATAAAACATTAAAAATAAGTCGAAGTGTTTTATAGTGGTTAATATAGGCTACATTGATGGATCTATAAATTATAAAGATGGGACCAAAAATTGATCACTAGAATTTAACATATTTAATAGTTAAAAATTAAACAACGATACATGATGTTCTGACTTTGTGGCTGGCCCAGGGAGGGGGGTGTTGGAATATTTTGATATATAGTGTGTGCTAATGAAAAAAAATGTTTCTAGCATTTTTCAATATTTTGGATTTTTATTACTCTTTCAAAAAAAATAAATAAACAATTGGGGTCTAAAAAAAGAATCACACTGCAACGGTCTGCGACAACCGTGAACCACAATGCAATCATGCAACGCCATGTAGTATCGCTTTTCGGGGCCGACAACGATTTTGAACCATGGCTAGACCTCATTGGAAAATCCTCCTTTCAATAATAAGGAACCGGTTTTCTGTTGAAAAATCTCATGCAATCATTTTCAGGAACCTTTGGACCCACTTAGAAGCATAACAATCATGGGTTAAGAGGTTTAAACTTTAAAAAGGTTTGCCCATGACCTTAACTTTGTAAAAATAAATAAATGGAATCATCTTATCAAATGAGGCTACTGTTTTCAAGGTCCCATATTCATCCAAATCTCAGTCAACAGTTAAAGCTGGATGGGTGCCAAATTTTGCATAATTATTTAAAGAGCCTACATGACCTGGTTGAGTATCATATTTAGATTCACACTTGTGCATGTGAGTTCCTTCTGTTAGTGTGTGCGTGCGCGCTTTTTTGGTTCTGGCACTCTTTAAATGGACACAATCCTCCTACCAAAAAAAAAAAGGGCACATTCAATCTGCATCTCTTCCTTATCTGTAACATGAGGTGTAGATCTAGAGTGGGTCAATCATTCCCTTTGGACCAACCATCATGGAAACATTGGAGATCCACATTTGGGTGCAAGTGCAACTGCTTCTTCTTACTATTGATAATGTACTAAATGTGTGTGCCAATTGCCAAACCTTCAGGTTTGTGAGGGAGACTGTTGCAGAGAGCAGCGTGCCTGGTGGAGTAGTGGCAAAGGTTGAATGATGATTCTCCAGATGCCTCCATTCGGTGGAAGGGCTGGGAAGAACTTCAAATATCTCGGATCAACTGATCAAGTCCTGCAATATTTGTCACACAAGATACAATACAGCAATGTAAGAGTTCATCCTTTCCATGCTTTTCCTGCATTGTAAACAATGATGGTGGGAATGAGATTTACTGATCCATCCATAATGTGAAAATGATAGTGAATGAAGATCCTTTTGTTTTTCTCTGCCATTGCCCTGGTTTAGGAACCCATGGGGATGGTATTCTCATATTTTTCACTCATCTGGGTCAAGTAAATCTATGTGGCTACAGTGGTTTCTTGCCCTCTTCCCCTCAGTTTTTTATGCTGGTTTTGATAAAAATATGTTCATACATAAGCTGTGTACATGAGAACCGTAGTTAAATGTGGCAAACTTTGAGTCAGCCATGCTACAAATACCCATCTAAGTGATGGTGGTACTGGATGCAGTGAGTTAGACGGTTGAGAAGAGAGAGGAGACATGAAGGATTGAAAGGAGGAAAGAAAAAAAAAATCTTAATGTGGGTCTGAGATACATGGAAGATTTCCTTCTGGGTGAGCTATATTTGTAGTGGTGTGGGTCTGCTTCACCTTCTTGGTTAGTTGGGGACTTAGATTACTTGTGACTTGATTACAACCATCTATGAGTGGCTTCAAAAAAGACTGCTTTCTGATCATTTTGCATTGTCTTGAATGGTCAGGTTAAATGAATTACCTCTCCCAACCTATCCCTATTGTGGCTGGCTTGGCAATGGTTTTTGATGGGTCTGGGGCAGATATGAGTTTAGATTTTAACTGGTGTTGTTGATTTTGAGTTTTTGGCTGTTCAGGTCCACTCGATTTTTTTAAACCTATTTTACATGGTTATTTATAGAACATTAAGAAGTAAAAATCCTCTTTTTTAATAGCTTGCATCTATTCTGCATTAAAGTGAAATTTGATAAATCCATATCAAAGTGGAGTGAGCTGTTTCCATCAAAGAACAGGTCTAGTATAACCAGAAATGCTCTAGTGAGATGCTGGGGTGAATGAGATGATGTTATAAGGTTTAGTATAACCAGAAATGGTCCAGTGAGATCCTGGGGTGAATGAGATGATATACTATGAAGGGAAAAAACCAGTCATATCCAATCATCCTGTATGTTCATCTTAATAGTTTACATTTGTAAATATTTGCAACAGCTGACATAAAAAAAAATACTCCATTTCACATATTAAACCAATTTGCACATATTTAGCTCTCATGATGATCTTTCAATCCCTGTGCCCCAATCATCTAGATAGGCCATATAAAAAGTCGTCTCACCAGATTATTTCTCTTGGTATCCTTTATAAACCTTATAGGGCCTGTTTCGATAAACGAAAAGTGCCGTAAAATGAAATGGATTTCACATGTGGAATGAAGAGAAGTAGGTTGAAGTTAAAGTAGAGTACTTCATTCAATTTCGATGTTTATTTTGATGTTAAGGTTTGGAGTAGAATTCACTTTTACTCAAGGAAATAGAATTATTTAGATTTAAAGTGAGTTGGAGTATATGTGGCTCACAACATTACTTCATCTATCGGGCAGTCGTATCCAAATGGGGTAGAGTTGAAATTTTAGACTATTAGAGCCCATTTAACTTCACTCTACTTTATTTTTTGCCTATTCAAACAGGCCCGGATTGGAGGGTTTGCATGTGCCTTTAGGGATTTACTTCTCGACTGTTCAGAATCGAGTGTCCCTTGGGATTAGGGCCAAAGGCTCCTGGGCTACGCTACGCGGGAAATACCCAGTGTTATCGAAAAAAATAAAAACCCCACTATAGACCTGTTACAAGAGTGGGTAATAATAGGTATGTGATTATGGGCATTATTTTTTCCCGGCTCTTGATTGCCAGCTCTACTCTTAATTCAATGTTCATGTTTAACTAAGCCTAGAGGAAATCGTTTGCATTTTTTTTTTTTCCTTTTCTGCATGTAGGATCTTCAAACATGCATCTGTATATTTAATATAGATGCATGTGTCGGGAACTTTTGGTTGCTGCGGATTGATTGATCTTGGAAGTTGTCCTTGTAATGTGCAGGTTATATTTTCTATCAGACTCATTGGGTTTTAGACTTGTTTTAGGCAAACTTAAATTAGAACATAATGGTTTGCTAGCGCCCACTTGATCCAATTCTTGTTTACTAAAAGTGCTCAGAATCATGCTTTCACAGATGACATGCGAGTTTGGCACTTTACTAATATAGTAAAAGTCAAGTAAAGACTTCATTTTTCAGACGAGGTGTCACATCATAAGTACTTTAATTCAAAATTCCCTTCATCTTTTTCAAAAAAATAAAATAAAATAAAATAAAAAAACAACTACATTTATCCACTAAAATACCAAAAAAAAAAAAAAAACTCCACTTGTTAGTAGAGTTGCCAAACTGGACTAAGGGATTGATGCATAAAATCAAAAGAAGTAAATAATGTTTTCCACCTCTTATTCAATTTTATCTGTGCCTGGAGAGTGAGTGGAGTGCATCTTAAAATAAAAAAACAGTGATTCAAGTGAAATCTTGACAAATAGGGGAGAGTGATTCTCAGTGGTTTAGATGTAAAAAATGAACTTCATACATTAACTTGTTGTTAATGAGTGTATGAAAGAAGGTTCTTTAAGCAAGCTAATTAATGCTAATTATTAAGAAAATTCAAAACCCAAACCATCTACCACCTTTTGTAGTCTCTGCAACAGGTCAAAATGCTACAATAAAAAAAAAATGATCTCACAACACAGATTTGGACAATTATGATCATTAATAGCTGGACCATGCAAGGACAAAAAGGCCAAAGTGTGTTGGTTATCGTTTCTAAGAAGTTTTAGCCCATTTTTTACCATTAAGATTTTTTCGTGCATCCCAACCCGATTCTTGTCTTGAGAATTTCTAAGTTGAAGAAATGTGTAACTCAGTGGAGCCCACTTATTGAAAAATTCAAGCAGCTCGAAATGAAAGCTCTTGTGTATGGGATGTCCCCAAATTTTTGCCCTACCACTACTTAATCAACTTAGTCCCATTATTTATTATACGGTTAATCTAATGGTGGGTCCAACTTGACATCTCCTACACAGTGAGAGTGTTCATCTTGAGCAGCTCGGATTTTCAATAGATGGGCTCCACTTTGAAGTTCGGCTCCTATATAGAAATTCTATAAAGCCAGAGACTTAGGTTTGACTTAGAGGATCCAAACTCAAAATTAAAAGAGCCAAAATCCAAATTTAGAAGATACTGCAGTTATATTATAGGGTTGTAAATGAGTATCCCAATTCTCAAGTCTTCAAGTTTGCATCTAGTGGCAATCGAACCTATTTTGGATATAGGAGAAATTTGAATCTAGATCCGGATACAACTATTAAGGATCCAGATATATGATGATTACATCCTCATACAAAATATATAAGTTGTAAGGGCCTAATAGCTTGAATAACATTGATATACAAGGTTGTACTTAAGCTTGAGTAACTCATCATGTAAGAGCCCCACTTATATAATTAAAAGATTGTTTTGAATCCTTTTCTCCAATTGTGCAAATGCATTCCATCCACTTTTGATCCAGGATTTGGATTGGAATGGATCCATTTTTTCTTGTTGATGATTCAGGTGCATTACAGATTTGGTCTCATATTCAGATTCGGTTTTGCATCCAGACCTATGAAGATAGATTTAGGTCCAGATCCACCATGGTTTTGCCTCATATTTAATTCGTTTGCATCCCTTGCTATGGTGACCCTTAGAGCATTAGTTATGAGTCTTATAACCTATCTTTGTTCCATTATTGGATCCAAATCTAGGGCGTGACAAGAAGATGCTCAATGGTTTCAACAATTCAACATAATGAAATACTAGATTCTCATATGAATGTTCAAATACAGAGTCAGGATCCCCTATTTCATTGAAGCATGGAGATACTGTTTCATCCAATTCACATTGGTTACTTATACAAAATCTCTTCCTTAATTTTTTTTCATTCTAAGGAAGAGAGGGTGCATTTGCTGGCATAAGATTTAATATAGATGGCGAATGTGGATTGGATGAAACAGTTTCTCCCTGTTCTTATGAAAAAGGGGATCTGGACTCACAAATACGTATTTTTAATGATTAATTCTTAGTATTCTTATTAGTAGCCAAACATTCTTCGATTGATTTTGTTCCTTATAACAATATTTGTAGTATGATAGTACCAAACAAGTCCTCCTCATTCTATTATAAGCAGAACAATTTGATTAAATCTTCCCAAACAAGTTCTATTTGCATATCTCAATGCAACCCTGTCTTTAACACAATCCAAATCCAATATCAGTCATAAAAAAATAAAAAAAAATGTCAAATGACCCTAATCTCCTCTATATGCATGGAATCAAATTCGGATACAGATTTTTGTAGATTTAAAAGTGGAAATCTTAAAAAAAAGTATAAAACTTTTAGCCCATTTTTAAAAAAAGTACATGAATATTTGTATATTTATAAAAGTAAAAATCTCCACCATTCTTTCAATTAAGTACTCTGTATAAATATTTTTGGAGAAATCTTAAAAAAAAACCCTTAAGTTTTTGTCTTATTTAAAAAAAAGGACCAAGTTTCAAAACTTCTCAAATTATTCCTTAAGTTTTCTGAAAAGTTTTTAAATAAAGACATTTGTCTTTTTAAAGCTATATTTAGAAACTTTTCTCTCAATTTTTTAAAAATATTCAAATTACTCTTTATTGAAATAAAATCTTTTTTTTTTTTTTTTCACTTTTCCTATGTTCTTCTATTTTTCTTTACCAATGTTCTCAATGTGATCATAGACAACCAAGTATTCTTGCGCGATTGGTTGTATGTGGTGGTTGTCGAAAATCGAAACCATCTCGTGACTTTAAATGAAAGGTATTTTTTATTAATTAAAAAAATAACTAGAATTATTTTTTTGAAATAAGGTAAAAACTTAAAATCCTTTTTGATTCTTTTTTTTTTTTTTTTTTAGAAATAACAAAAATTAGCCCGGTCGCTACAGCGAAAGGAAGCGGGAGTACGACACTCTCCCTCCCTACGTGCAACCGTTACTATCTCTTCTTATCCCTTTTTCCGTTTTTTTATGTTACAACTCCTTGTAGCAGCACCGAAACCGTCACAAAGAAGGTAAAAAAAATGTCAATCTCTCCTTCCTACTCTCTCTCTCCTCTCCCTTTTTCCTTCCCCTTTCCTCCTCCCCAAAACCCTAACCCTAGAATTATCACTCCTCTCTCTTCCCAAACCCCAACCCTAACCCTAGATCCCGACAACAAGATTGTTGAGCGCGGTGTCGAGTTCTCCGCCGGCGACTCCTTTTTCCGCTCCGAGAGCGCCACCGGCCGCGACCTCGCCGTCCTCTCCGCCGCCCTCCACCGCCGTTCCACCGGCCGGCTCCGCGTCCTCGACGCCATGTGCGGCTGCGGGGTCCGCTCCCTCCGTTACCTCCGCCAGGCCGACGCCGATTTCGTCTGGGCCAACGACGCCAACGAGGATTACCGGGGCACCATCCTCTCGAATCTCTCCGGTATTCCTAGGGTTTCAGAAGGCGGGGAGCGGAGATGGGTTGTGACGCATTCGGACGCGAACAGGGTTTTGGTTGAGAGCTATCTACATAGGGATTTCTTTGATCTGGTGGATGTGGATTCTTTCGGGAGCGATTCCATGTTTCTGAGGTCGGCGGTGGCGGCGTTGAAGATTGGTGGATTGCTGTATGTGACTTCGACGGACGGATATTCGTCCGGCGGGCATCGGCCCCAGCAGTAAGTGGTTAATTGCCTTCTTTGAACTGAAACAATCTTAACTACTTTTATTAAGTATATGCCAACTTCTAAGATGGAAAAGCGATTTAAGTAATCATAAATTTCATCACAGACCAATACCCCATCTGCTGGGAGCCAAAAATTGTTACATAATCATGTGATTAGAAATTGAATAACCCATCCATTCATTCACCATGATCAATTTCAAGTTGTTTGGACTTTGACAAGAGTGAAGTATTATGACCTTCACTATAAGATATAGGGATCGTCTCCAGTCTTTCCTTGATGATATAACATGCATGTCTCTCGGTGTGCGCGCCTGAAGAACCCCGAATCATGTTACTAGCTTGTATATATTCCTCTTTCTTGAGTCATTTCATGGATCATTAGTAATATCATTTATATGTTATGAGGCTCATTACTTTATGTTAGCTTAGATGGATACATTGAGTTGAAGCTGGATAATGATTGTTTTAAATGTTTCGTGCAGTTGATTTTATTTAACAAAGACCATCAAAGATTGTATCCAGAAATTTGATTGCCACATATGTATAATGTGTCTATGTATAGAGAGATTTTATCCTCGCAATGCATGAGGCTCATGCCTGCCTCCAATGCAGGAGCCCCCTTCTACATTAACAGCAGAGATGAAGTTTCTCGCATGGCAAGCCATGCAGACTTCCGCAGGAGAATATTTGGCTATATGCATGTATACCATATAAATAACTATTTGAAGCAACCAGGCCATTCCTAAGTGTGAAAGGACCTAGTCTTTGGGGCCCATGGCCCACCTAGTAGCATGACATTCATTTATATGTGAGAGAGTGGTTGGGAGTTAGGGGAAAGGTCAATCATCCAGTCATGGCTGGTACTATTCCACAGGCCTCATCATCAAAACCTTGACCCAAGTATGTTTGGGTCTGCTATATGAATTTGTTTCTCCATTCCGATTTGTGTTTAGCCAAATCCTTGGATAGTTTGCACTACTTTAGATCTACTACTTCCATCCATGCCCTCTTTGGCCTACCCCTTCTCCTTGGTGAGCCATCAACAAAACAAACAAACTTCTCCTAAATGGCACCGCTACTAGCTTACATTGGACATTGCCAAATCATTTTTAATGAGTTTCTCTTAATTTATCACTTATTGATGTTACCTCTAAATGCTTCCAAATGCTCTCATTTCTGATTTATCTTTCCTAGTTGTACCACACATCCATCTCAGCATTCTCATTTATGCTACACTCGTTTTATACATGTGTTGCTTCTGGATTGGCCAATATTTTGCTTCATAGATCATAGTTGGTCCAATCAATGTCTTAAAATTTTTCCTTTAATGCTGTTGGTATAAGCGTATAACAAAGCACACCAGAAGCAAGTCTCTACCTCAACCGTCCCACTCTTATTTTATGTTTGACATCTTCCTCAATCTCTCCCTCCATCCTTAATAATTGTCAAAGCCAAGTTATAAGAATGAATGTCTTGAGTCTTGAGTTTCTATTCTCATAATGGTTTCAGGCTTTCAGCTCTTTGTACATCCCTATTGAAGTTGTGATCTATATATTCTTTCTTTGTATGACTTATTTTAAAGATCTTGGATTATAAAGCCTCCCCCCAATCTCTCGATCTTCCGCGGGCACTATATCATCTACAAACAACATGCAATTAGGTACCTTCTTTTGAATATGAGCAGTTAACTCATCCATAATTAGTGTAAAGAGACGAGGGCTTAAAGTTGACCCCTGATGCAAACCTAGGATTGCTGGAAACTCACTTGTCTTTTCACAGGTAGTTCTCACACTCGTTACCTCTTCTTATACATGTCTTTTAGTGATTTCATTATGACCTCTTGTGAAAACCCACCAAATCAAATATCTAGATACCATGTTGTAGTCTTTCTCTAGATTTCTGAAGACCATATGAAAATTGTTCCTCTTTTCTCAGTATTTTTCCATTAATTGCCTAAGTGAGAAGATTGCTTGTCTAGTTGATCTCTTTGACATGAAACTAAATTGATTTTTCAGATATTAAGCCTCTATCGGAATGCCATTTGGTATCGTAGCATTTCCTGTTTTCATTTGTGCCAATGCTCTCATCACTTCTACTACCCTAATTCTGCATTAAAAGCTATGTCCTTCTAACAAAGTATCCTTTCTTGTTCTTAAGCCTTCCATAGTATTTTCATTCAAAAGTTTGTTAAAACATTCTCTCCACCAGTCTTTAATATCGTTATTCTTTAGTAAAACCTTTTGCTCGTTAGTTCGAACGGCCTCAACTTTGTCCAAATTCTGGCGGTTGGAAAACGTCATAATGGGTGCCAAATTTTGCATTGTCAATATGAGGACCTAAAAAGAAACAAATCATAGGTTAGCGTAAATTGCGTAAAGGGGATTTATTTATTATTTTTGGTTGGAAGAGGGGGGGGGGGGGGGGGGGGGGTGGGGGTGGGGGGGGGGTTGTTGTTGTGTTGTGTTAATAGAATTACTGTGTGAGGGGTTTGGACTAATCATGTGGGAATCAAAAGGGCCTAGAGGCTAGGCCGTTACATGCTTACAAACAATATGGAAATCCTTCGCCATGCTCAATAGCTCAACATGGGGAACATCTAGTGGGGCCCACCTTAATGATCCATCAAAGTGAATCCCCCCCTCCCCTCTCTTTTTTATCCGATAGCCACCGGTCCCAGGGTTTGGCACCCATCCTAATGGGCTAACCACTCGTTTTGGATGGTGAAAGCCTATGTCCATTGATGAAGTGGTTAGGATCATCATCTGAGCCTACGTCACCGTACACAGGTATGGGAGGGGGAGATGTTTTGACCCCCCCAATACCATCTCCAGGTAGGCCCCCGGGTGGGCCACAAGGTATTGAGCATGTTGAGCTCAGCAGAAGGGGCCCAATATATATATATATATATATGGCCACAATCCCATGCGCTGGTGTGCATGGAAAGCTCCATGCACACCTCACTATGGGGCCCACCTGGGGATGGGACTGGGAGGATTCAATGATCTGGGTGGGCCCTATAGGTTTATGGTGATGAAGGCTTAGGTGATCATCCTAACTCCTTCATCAATGGCCCACAAAACTTCACCATTAAGAAGGGTTGCACAGTTGATCGGATGGGATAAAGACATCAGAGAATCAAGGTTGAAAACATATCAAAGAAGGAAGAAGAGGGTCCCTATTCACATCTTTTTGGTTGCATGATAGCTATTTGGGTCTTCGAGATTTTAGAGAGGATCCACCGTTGGATCATGATTGCAGACAAGATCCACAATTGGATCATAGTTTTAAAGGATATCTGCCTTTGAATCATGCTTCTATAATTGATCGATGGTCAGATCATGTCAGGCCACATCCTTGTTATCAGTCGAAGACCCCACATTGGGATGATTAGAAAAGACCCTATATGCATAACATCATGAAAGCCCCACCCTAGGAAGATGCAAATGGGTTGCTAGTAGGAGCAAGTTGGACCCAGTAGGCATAACTTAAGGGGACGTCCAGCATTAAAGGGGACGCCCACTTTAGGACCATTTTATGATTTTCCTTTAATTTCTTTCATGCTTTGGGTTATTTTGCAAATCTGAGAACATTTAGTTAAGTTGTTTTGTTTTAATCTTACCCATTGGTTGTTTTAATGGTTGAGACTAGATCTACTTAGCTTTTCATTAGATAAGCATTATAGTGCCTCCTTTTGGCTTTAGACTTGATTAATGAACACAAAGAAAGCTTTTGAGATCTCTCCTATGAATGAGAATCTGGGTTGAAGCCACTTGGTGTAAATCCAAGGTAAACCTCTGTTAATCTTTGTTTCTTTGTTAAGAATATTGGTGTTTTCTTATCTTTCAATCCCCAAACCAATTGACCACACCTTTGTTCTCCAACCCACAATTGTCAGAAGCCCTAAAGCATCCAAAACATAAACAAACCCATAAAACCCATAACCATCCCAACTCCAACACTAAACCACCATCACCACCAATCCATAACCCACAAATCCATTGACCGAGCACCCATAGCCCAAAACCCCAATGACCGAGCTCCATAGAACCCAAGACCCATCAGCCGAACCTTAGCCTCCATTTTAAACTAGATGCACCTTCCAAATCCATTATTCCCTTAGTTGCACCTCCATTTGACCTATTTCACATCAGCCAAACCCCATCAAACTAATACCCTCAGCCGCACACCATATAACCTGATCCCAATCATCTGAAACCCCAAAACCCCCTTTGTCCCTCTGGTCGAAGCCCCATCTTGATTCCCCCATTGGCGGAATGCACCCTTGTTTGTTCCTGACACTAGACCTTCTTCTGGAGCTGCCTTCTAACTTTGGATCTATCATGTTGTGAATTGGTTAACGTTCTTTGGATTTTAACTACACGTTTTAATTGGGGTTCCCACAAATTGAGCCTAGCTTGTTCTTGAAACCCTTGAGGGACATCAAGAATTATTTGATTGAGTATATGGTGATCCCTAGGCTAGTGGAGATTTGAGTCTTCCATTGGAAACCTCAATCAAAATTCAAAAAAGACTTGCATTGTAGGATTGTGAATAGGCCTTATAATTATTGCTTAATTGATAACTTGGAATAAAGCATATCTTATGGTGAATTTAGTGTTATTTTATTTTTTGATTTATGATTGTTAACGGGGGCAAACCAGGGGTGGGTTGAGAGCCAAATCGGTGCACCTCCATACCCCAGGGGAAAACTAGTCTTTCGCCAACAAACTTCCGGTGAACCTACTATTCAACTCTCGGTCAAAGCGGGCGGATGCACAGATTCTCACGGAGAGCTTGATCATTTCATATGTTATACATTTCAATGAATGAAGGGTTGATGAGATGGGAAGTAACTGGATAAAGAGACCCCAACAAAGGATTCGAAGCATGGTAGGGAAGGAATGTTTGATCACCTAGCCACCTCCTTGACTCAATTGGAAGTAATAGAAGCATTTACTAAACTTTCAGCGATAAAAGAGGGGCTAAGATTCCGTCAACAGGACAGCAATTAGACTAGCTATGATCTATGGAGTAGAATGTTGGCCAATCAAGAAACAACATATGCACAAAATGGATGTAGCAGAGATGGAAATGTTGTGGTGGATGTGTGGTAAAACTAGGCAGGATAAAATTAGAAATGAGTGTTTTCAAGAGCATTTGGGGGTAGCAACAATAGGGGATAATATTAGAGAAACCCGTTTGAGATGGTTTGGGCATATCCAACGTAGGCCGGTAACGGCGCCGTTAAGAAAAAGTTTGGTCATGAAGGTTGGTGGCCCACCAAGGGGAAGGGGTAGGCCAAAGAGAATGTGGATAGAGGTGGTAAAAATGGATATGAAGAATTGTGACTTCTCTGAGTATTTGGCTCAAGATAGATCGGAATGGAGAAACATAATTTGTGTAGCCAACCCCAACATAGTTGGGACAAGGCTTTGTTGATGATGAATTATTAATTGATCTCAAAATCTTCATCTTAGGCTCTCCAGGCTCACTAAGCGTCCATGCGCACCTGGCTTTATGGCCCAACTAAGGACTGGGACCTGGTGGGTTTTGAAAATCTGGGTGGGGCCCTCCTCTCTACAAAAAACATGCCCCATCCGATCATCTAGGGCCAACAAGTTCAGTCGGTTCGGATGTGTGCAAACCCAGGGGGGGTATGTGTATGTGGTCCAATTGGATGGACCATCAGGGGGCCCCACTATGGGTACACACTTTGCACATGGTGTTGGGGTGTGTGTGTGTGTGAGCTGGTCCTGTGAGGAGGTCCTCACGGTGAGGAACGCCTAGTGGGGCCCACCTTTTGACCCATCCAAATGGACCACACATGCACAACCCTCCTATAGTCACCGAATCCCGTGTAAATGCACGGATTCAAATGAAATGAACCATTAGATTTTGGGTCAGTTTTTGTTGTTAGATAGAAAGCTGTTAAACTTATGGACCATGGTTGAAGGGGTTAGAGGTATTAGATTGACTTCAAATTTGATATTTAGTTTGAGCCCACTAGGATCTTTCGATCCCCCTCTGTCCTATGATTAGCGGGATCCCAAGGTGGACCCCACTAGGTGGTCCGCACCATAAGACCGTGAGGACCGTCCGTCCTCACAGGACCGGTTCATGTATGTATGTATGTGTCTAGCGTGTGCCTCCATGCGCACTACGCTATGGGGCCTACTTGGGGACGGGGGGCGTTTTTTGGGGGGTGGGGAGGGGCGAACTGATCATCTTGACTGCTTGATCAATGGTCCACATGTTTCAACCCTTAAAAAATTGACACATTGATCCAATGGTGCACTCCATTTGAATGGGTGTAAAAAAGGGATCGATGATGTGTGTGGTGTGCGTGCGTGATCCATGGGTCATCAGGTGGTCCCCATTATTAGGTGTGCATAGGATAATTTTTGCATATATATTATACTATATACCTGTGCGCATTGGCTATTTTCTTCAAAAGTCTAATAATTTCTAACCTAGGAATGGTCCAGCCAGTGGGGCTGCCTGAAGCAGATCAGCATTGGATGTTGGGGGTGCTCTGGGGAAGAGCAAAGGGTTGGGTGATATGGCGTTTCCCTCGCTATCCATGCCTTATCTGGGCATCATAACCTATAGGATGGAATGTTTCTGCTGATGAAAATAAAAAAAGTATATAAATGTATTGCTCAAACAAACAACTGCATTCTCAACTGTACCTAGTTAAACTGTTTCTTGTCGAGTTAATCCTATAGCATTGTAGATTGTTGCTTCATAAGATGACATGCATTATTGTTTTCTTTCTCTAGTTCTTTAGCTTCATATGGAGCTTATGTCAAGCCTATGCCATTTTCAAATGAGGTTGGTTTGCGGATGCTTATAGGTGGAGTTCTAAGGGAGGCTGTTGCCTTGGGCTTCTTCGTTTCGCCACTTTTCTCATATTATTCATACCATGGACCCGTCTTCAGAGTCATGCTCCGCGTGAGTCGTGGAAAGCTTCCTGAAAACAGGTAAATCTCTACCGAAGCATGTTGGTTGGTGATTTTTCTAGCTGTAATTACACAGTACCTGTTCTCTACAGCCATTACTGCTTCATCAGTTACTGTAATCGATGTGGACATTCTCAAGCGTTTTCTTGGGGTCAACTGGGGCAGATTAGTTGCCCTTGCAGCAATGGAGAGGTTTGTCTTTGTTCTTCTATTTAGGAAGTTATGATTTGGAAACAGTTTACCAGTTGAATCACCTAAGTTATTATTTGCTTAAGCTCTCTAAATGCTTATTTAGTGTACTATTTATTGTAATTTGACAACCTATTTTATCGAGCATTGTACCCAATGAACATTTTATAGTTTTAGAAAAATTGCTATGATCCCAAACCTTTAAGGAGCCAACATAGCAACAGCATCAGATAATGTGTTTTCTCTGAATAAAACCTTCACATTGTGCCTATTATGATTGGTATTATTTCTTTAGATGTTTTTTGTGCATATACTATTGATCTGGGAAAAGATGAGTCTGATTGTAGAGAGGTTTATTAGCTAATCCAGAAAATCACTTCAGGGAGAAATGTTTGAACATGCAATTCTCACCACCATGTCACCACCTCTCTCCAAATATTTAGCTACTTTAGTGGTTAGATTTCTTCACACCTGAACCAGATGCATAAATTAATCTGCCAAGAGCATCACCACACTGTCTGTTCATCCATAATCTGATATGACTGCCACTTTAGACCTCATTCCTGATTTAAGATGAATGCAGATCTCACAGAGGCGGTAGTTGTCCAAGCACTGCTATACTCTTTTATTGTTATTGGAATTGCAAGTTAGAGACAACAAAGGAAATTGTTTCATGGTTATTTTTTCCTACTATCAACAGATTGGGACAGTATACTATGAACGTCAGAAGATCGATTCGTATCTATGCTTGCAGAGATTTAGATACATTTCTTTTTTCTTTTTTCAGTGTGTGCATGACTTGATAAAATCTTACCGTCCTATGGCTTTGATTCTCAGATTTTTTTTTTTATTATCTAATTTAATTTCAACATGTTATTCCAGAGTTCCTCATGAATTTCAGTTGAGTCTTTTCAGGTTTCTAGGTCGCTGGTTGTGTCAGGCCCACTTTGGACTGGACCTCTTCATGATGGGTATTATGTCACTGAAATGTTAAAATTAGCTGAAGAATGGGGATGGACATCTGCTGGCAACAAAGATGTGGATTTGGAAAAGCTTTTAAATCAGATGATCGATGAAAGTGACCCTGAATTGCCATTTGGATACATCAAACTGGATGAGGTTTCCATACTCTCTTTTCATGCATCAGCTTTGAAGATCCAGTATTTTTTAAGTTATCCTATAAGGGGTTTTAATATCCAGTATTTTTTAATGTAGAAAAGTTTTAGGTTTTGGAGCCAACTAAATTGTGTAAAAATTATTATAGATCCTGTTTTTCTCTTTCCCTGTCCACCCTTACATCATTTACTCGTGAAAATAGTGCTTCCAAACAAATTTGGTAATATATTTTACATTTGTAAAATTTACATTTGTGAATCCCATTTTCATATCCCATGCATGAAAGACAAATGACCCATAAATGAATTGCCCCACATGGTGCGACGGGGAATCTATTTAATATAAGATGATTCCTTTTCTGAAATTTTTAGTTATTTTCCCCTAATTGTCATCCATACAAGCAGGTCCGACACCATGTCCCATTCCCCATTTTTCCTCCACAGTTCTCTCCCCCTTTTTATGGGATCGTGTCTCTCTAGTTTGGAGTCTTGGTAATCTCTCCTGTACTATGTTTCCTTCTTGATGCCAATACCATCTTATCTTCATCCTTAAATTTTAGGGAGCCTTTTCTATTTCCCTTAGGAAGAATTTTGTCCCTCCTCTCCCTTCTTTCTCCTCTCCTTCTAGGTATTGAATTACTAGGGTGATGAACAGATATTCATTTCTGATCAAGTAATGATACTTTTCCATTTAAAGGGGAGGCTTTTTTTTTTTTTTTTTTTGTTGTTGGAAAAGGGGGAGGTTATTTGATGGTCATTTTTGGATATTCACATTTGAAGAAATACGGTCCTAGATATTTACATGTAACCAACAGGGCATTAGCCTAATGTAATCAGAATGTAAGACACTGGAACAGCTTAGATGCTTTTGCATGTATTTGGAATTTTTTTCCTCACCTTCTCTATCACTTTTTTATTTTCATTTTTCTTTCCATAGTGACATTTGTGTAACAGATCCAGTGGTTGGATTTTTTTTCTTCCTTTGTAGAAGGTTTGTTTTCTTTTTTCTATTAAAGCTTTTGATGAACTCACTAAGATGTGATCCTTATTGAGAGGTTGATTCACTGCCATACGAAATTTGAAATTGTTGGACTAGTAAAAAAAAAAAAAAAAACCATTGTCCTACGTCAGCTATGCTTGTATTTTAGAAGGCTTTTTCCATATGATAATATTGAAAGTGGACTGTCTTTGCTTGTAATTCCAGGTAGCTAGCCGTGCGAAAGTAAATTCTCCTCCCCTTAAGGCCATGATCAGCACCTTGCATGAGGTATTCTTCTATCATTCCTATTTTTATCCTATTTAGATTTCTAAATAACAATAATATATTAAATCTTTTAACTGTCACAATTCTTTTTAGCTCAGTTTTAATATTTGTGTTCTATATATAATCATTTATCAGGGACAATTTGTACAAGGTGGACCTTTAAATTGTTCTTTTCAATTTATTGTGTGGGTGTTTTTTTTTTTTTTGGGTGGGGTAAGGAAAGAGAGGGGGGATGGTTATATTAAGTAAAATACTTAAAACCTACCATCAATATGTAAGAAACATCTATTAAAGTTATCCTTCATGATTTTTTCATATAATAGATATAATTTGTGGGCGGAAAGAGAGAGGGGGGATGGTTATATTAAGTAAATTACTTAAAACCTACCATAAATATGTAAGAAACGTCTATTAAAGTTTTGCTTCATGATTTTTTCATTTTCATATAATAGAAATAATATATTATAGTTTTCACTAATTGTTTTATGATTTGTTTTCAATTTATAGAAAACTTGTCTCCAATTTTTTTAAGAATTTTTTAAATAAAAATAATAGTGATTAAAAGAAAACATACTGCTAATGAAAATATAGGTTAGTCCAAAATCACTCATGAAAAGAAAACTTGTCTCCAATTTTTTAAAGATTTTTTTTAAATAAAAATAATAGTGATTAAAAGAAAACATACTGCTAATGAAAATATAGGTTAGTCCAAAATCACTCATATAATGTAGATTATAACCCAAATGATAAAAAGCATAAAAAATAAGAGAAAAATACTAAGTTCCCTTTTTAAGACCGATAATATCACGTTCAATAGTTGCCTAGTTTATATTATTTATGATATCCATTTATGGTAGGGACGCCCCATAAAATATGGCATAAGAAGTTTTCACTTAAGACATGAAGTATTAGATACGATTGGATATGTAAGTTGCCTATTTTGCAGTATCCAAACATCATAATATATTATCCAATTCATCTGGTCAGGATCACTTGATGATCATAATCATCTCATTAGCAGCGTGTAGGACAAATAGCTAGAATAAGGTTTCAAAATCTAAAAAATCGCAATTTCAAAGCTAAGTGTAATAGAAGTTGAAACCCTTGATTGGATTAGATCTTGGGTTTTAACGTTGGATCCCTTGAAAAAAGAAAAAAAGGGGAGAAAGAGAAAAGAAAGAGAGAGGAGGATTTAGAAAGGGAAGCAGAAAAATAGTCGATTCCATATGGCTTTCGACTATTCCTATATTATTACATTTTAGCTTTTGTAAATTATAAAAAAGCCCCCCCAACACTCTGATATTTACACCAAGGTCCCCTAACATATTTCATATTATAAATAAGTCAATATTCTCTAACTTATAACACCCACACCCCCCCACCCCCCTGCCCCGCCACAAAAACTGATGCATAGATATTTACAATGCCTGGCTTGGACAAAACATGATGTAACTTAGCTTTATTGACCGCCTTGGTGAGAAAATCTGCTAATTGATCTTCAGTTTGAACTTGGAGAAGTAACACATCCCCCTTTCCAATTTTTTCCCGGATAAAATGACAGTCGATTTCCACATGCTTTGTTCTATAATGGTAGACAGGATTGTTGGCAAGTTTAATGGCGGAGATGCTATCCTTATACAGATTACAGAGTCATCGGGTCACCTTGCTTGAAACCCAACTCTTCCAACAATATCATCAACCATAGCAATTCACAACATCCATGAGCCACGGCTCTATACTCGGCTTCTGCACTTGATTTAGCAGTAACAACTTGTTTCTTGCTTTTCCAAGAGACTAGATTTCCTCCAACCATTTTACAATATCCTGTGGTGGACTTTCTATCTATCAAGGATCCAGCCCAATCAGTCTCGGTATATGCCATGGCCTTAGCATGCCCATGAGAGCTGTAAAGGAGTCCTTGACCTGGTAACCCTTTCAAATATCTCAGAATCCTATGCACTGCAGCAAAATGATCAGTTTTCTGGGCATGCATAAATTGACTAACCAAACTGAATTTTTTTTTATTGGTGAGAACCCATTATCCTTTCCATCAGCATGTCTACTTCAGTTGCTTTGATGCATTATGGATGGTTGGATGATTAGGTCCTTATATAAATTGCTTATGATTAAAAAAATACCCTCATTTGATGATAGTAATCATATCATTTAGGAGCCCCAACATAAATGGCTAGAACTATGCAATTCAACCATTAAACTTTTACTCCCTGTGGCCATTGAATTAAAGTTAAAATTTGGGCCATATAGTATCAATATTGGGCATTCCTAACCAATTATTGACCATGGATATAGGTTCCAAGTTAGATCCAGATCTGGAACTGGATCCAAATATATGCAGTCTGAATCCACCATGGTTCCCGCCCTGGTTTGCACCCGTTTGCATCCCTCCCATGCGTGTTCATTGAGTGTAGTAGACTTGGCTTTTCTGATTCTCTCGTATTTTGAGTGGCATGGTCTCTCCATTATTTTGTTTCAGGAAGGATATGCTGCTAGCAGGTCACACATCACCCCAAATGCGATCAAAACGAATTGCCCAATGGCAGTATGTATTCAAATTGCCATGAGACTCCAAAAATGCTGAATGAATTGAATGCAAAGCCTGCAATTAAGAATGGTCCTGAACGAGGCATTCTTATGGTAATTCAGAAAGGTCATTCTTTATAGTGAGGCCTGGACCATTCATAACTGATAAGGTGGCCTCAAAATGGAAACTTCCGTTCAATAGTTCATCATGAAGGTAAGAAGTTCGATCTCCCAAATTTCTTCAAGTTGTAATTACTTTATCCCACCTTGTTACCACTGCCTTGCAGATTTTTCAGCACATACCTGCGATATCACAACTGTGTAAAGGGTAAAGACACTGCCCTCCATGAAGGTGGACTATGTTGAATATGCCAGTTGGATGGGATTGGACCAAGGAAGGAGAGAATTCTAATGGTAGGTTAATCTTCCTCGGAACCACAGAAATTTAAGAAAATATTTCCTTAAGGGAGCCCGATCGTGCTGTAAACTGTGCATTGGAAATGATTTCAAATGGGATCTATTTCCCAAATCCCATTGTATTAAGGTTTTGCTTATGGATAGTGAGTAGCTGGAGCTTACAATATCTTGAATTTGTGTACTTAGCGGGCATACAATCTCTTTATGCTTTGAAAAGTTTAGTGCTAATACGGCAATACAGTTCATGTAGTTGAGGATGGATACCATTGAACTGTATCCTAGTTGCTACATGCTAAGGGTGCCAACTGGTACCCTGGCTACATGGAGCTGATGGATCCAATCTGAAGAAATGAACCCTTTTTTGGATCTAATGGGAGATCAGATCTGGATTGGATTCAAAATATCGCTTCCGAATATATTTTCCTTTATTTTTATTTTGGATCCAAATCTTTGCTTTCCTCTTCCCATCAGATGCGGTTCCACCATGTGACCCTTGGAAGACCTAGATCCAAAGACAGATCCTGCCCTCACGAAGCTCTTTGGATCTGAATACACCATGGATTCAATCTGAACATGGCCATTCTATCCTTACTACATATGTGAAGTCTGGGGGTGGATGAGATTTTTATTTTAATTAATTAATTTAGTTTTGACAGACTTAAGCTTGCTAAATGCATATATTTCATTGCGAGGCATGTTCGAAATGGAATCCGCTTATGGGTCCAGTTATCCTCAGAGCACAAAACTTGTGTTTAGTCATGAACAATAAGTAGTAAGTGACAATTCTCTACTAATCTAGCATCTGTTTGCACTGCTCAAGCCCATGAATTTTATGTTATGAACCATGACTTTTTTTTTTTCCTGTTGGTAAAGAGTTTGGCATTTTAATCAGGATCCCTGTAGAGTCATGATCATCTAAGAAGAGGCAACATGCATAAAGGTGAGTTCAGTTGGGCCCACTCGTTACTAAGACTCATTATGGATGATAAGGCATTTGTTGAAAACAATTTTCTTTGGTCATTTCTTACCATTAGATCTTTGCAATAAGATAGAAAGCCAAAAATCATTTTATTAATAAATAGCGCTCATTTTTGTCAAATGCCTCATCTCACAAAGGCATGCGGCATAACGGAAAGTGCCAAAAAGTAAAGAGAAAAAAAAAAGAAAGATCGCCATCCTCAACTTTATCAAAAAAGACCCCTTAAATCTACAACAAAGAACTAGGAAAAACCCAAACAACAACTGAAATTCATATAATTTCCCAATAGAACCATAGCAATGACTTCTATAGCACCCCAAAATCTCAACTTTCCCAAAGTAGTAAAATTACTAAAAATAGTATAAAAAAAATATTACATTAAAACCACTCACACTAACTCTAAAAATTACTTTCTAAGACTCTATACAATTGTAGACTCAAAGGAGGACTCAAAAACCCCTAAAATTAGCAAAATAGAAACTTACTACAATTACAATAAGTTTTGCATGAAAACTACATTTTGACCTTCAAAATAGTCTAATTTCACCCCCGACTACTACAACTGTAATGTAGGCCCTGGATTAGGGCTTATGTGGATGCCAAAGCACGTGTCAAAAGACATCTTAAATTGTCTCGACAGAGACTTCAACACGAGGACGCACCTCTCCGAGGGAAGACCAACGCTTTTATTCAATAATCAAGTCTGAGAATTCCACCTCTACAATGCCATATATATATAGGACAAAACAAAGGTTAGAGCCTAAGAAATCTATCTAAGCTAGGGAAGTAAATAAAATGGAGTGCTAAGCCTAATTACAATAAAATTAGGAAACTACTAAAATTTAAAATATTCCTAAAACTATCTTAGGTAGGACCAGTGGTGGCCTGTTCTGCATCATTCTTTCAATCTTGAACTTGGGTCTTCTTCATGTTGCCTCTGTAGATATGGTGTATGTGAAGCGCTTCCTTTGTGATATGGGCCCTTGCTTTCCTCTTCAGTGATTCTAGCTTCTTAGGATAGAGTGTAACTTCTTTTTCACCGTGCAGGAATGTGTACGTGTTGTCGCGCATCCCATGTGTTCCATTCTTGTTAGACATCAATAAGCGACCTAATAAGATATCTTCACTATCCATTGGTAAAACATCGCACCAAATTGTATCTCTATAAGCATTACTGACTGCAAAAGTAACTGGACGAGATTGAAGGTGCACCTCATCTTCATGTAGGTGCAGATATGGTGGGAGAGTGTTCCCACGAGGTACATGTGTTTTAAACAAAGATCTACCGGAGAAACGGATTGCCTATCGTAAGGAAAAAGGCTTACTGCCATGAGAAAAACAAGGAGAGGATTGCCAAGCAACTCGACATGATAGAATAACGAAGGGAGCGGGCACTAATCAAATTAGCCGCCTCCCAGCAACATATAGCGCAGAGCTTCCAGAAGAACGTACGAGAACGGGTATTCAAGGTCGGAGATCTGGTCCCAAGAAAAGTGCTCCCGAACACCAAGGACCTTAGCCACGGCAAGCTAAGTCGAAACTGGAAAGGACCATACAGGGTTACTTCCGTTGGGGGAATAGGAGCTTATCACTTGGAGACGCTCGAAGGAAGGGCGTTGCCAAGGTCATGGAACATAACGAATTTAAAAAAATTCTATCTTGTACCAAAGAAATTGTTACTATTGTTATCTTTCATTCCATTCATGAAAATTATCTTTTCTGTATTCTTGTGCTAATGATAAAATTCCCTAAAAACTTGTGTATGGTCGGGGACTCGCAGTAGGGGCACACCTTATCGGCTATGGTACTCAGATACGGCAACTCACCCATGGTACCCGTGCAGACACGGTAAGAGAAACAGATACGGGTATGGGATACCGCAAGATACGGTAGGGATACGGTGTAAAAAAATGAGGATATGGCTATGTTGTATTTTATAAAAAAAAAATAAAAAATAGCGGAAATTCGTCTTCCCGACCACCCACAACCCCACTCCCTCTTTGTCGAACCCCTTCCCCTTCACCTTCATCACCCAGACACAGAGAAGAAGAGAAAAAAAAGAGAGAGAAAAAAAAATAGAGAGAAGAGAAGAGGAACAGGGGAAAAAAGGGGCGTACCTGCACCGACGTCGCCACAGCATCATCGTCGCCTCCACCATCACTGTCGCCACCTCCACCATCATCATTGCCTGCTGTCTTCTTTCTCTCCTCATCTCTCTTATCGTTGGGCAGAGAGAAAAGAGAAAAGAGACGAATGCCTTATTTCGTTTTACCCCTCATCTCTCTGTCACGTGGGTCTCTTCAAGTGTTTTGCATTACTATTTCAAACCGTGTCTTCCACTCTTATTTAAAAGTGAGCTAAGGCCCGTGTATTCCCCACTCCAACTGCAAGTGAGGGCCCATCTTGTGGGCTTCAGATTGAGTCAAGCTCAGCCCAGCTATAAAAAAAAGAAAAAGAAAAAGAAAAACAGCAGCAAAATAAAAATCTCTTTACTCTAGATTGATAGCTCCAGCAAAATTTATATATATATATATATATATTTCATTTAAAATAAAATCCCAATTAAATATTTATATTTAGATATTTCTAAAAATACCGTACCCGTATCCTAAAATTTTAAAGTTGACGTATCAGACGCTCGTTCTCATGTCTTGTATCCGTATCCGTGTCCGTATCCGAGTATCATAGCCTATCGGGACAACCACGCAAAAATAAGGCCAAGTCTTGAAAATAAGGGGTAGCAATGAACCCATTACTTCATGCCGAAGGAGAAAATTCCTAATTGGGAAGATCCCAAACTAGGTATGCTGCACTGATCTCTCTTTTAACTAATGGCTTGGCACGACGATGCGAGCATTGGACTAAAAAGAGAGTTCGGATAGAACCGATAGTGGCAGTAGAAACAAGCAGTAAACATTCCATTCACCAAAAGGAAAAAACATTCCATTCACAAAACGAAATTGAAGAAAGTTTGTAGTGAATTAGAGAGAGATCTTTTACAGATCTCGAAGTGAGTGCTCAACTGCAATTGCCTGCAATTGTCCGCTTTGTATTGTAGAAAACCATTAAAAAACAGTGTATTTTTTGTGCATCAACCAGTTTTTTTTTTTTTTTTTAAACGGTAATAAAGATTTCATTAAAAGAAGGAAGAAAAGAAAACATCAAAACTTAAAAAAAAGAGGAGTTGGAAAGTGCAAGAGAGAAGCACCAGCCACAACTCCAATTACAAGATGACACTCACCCAAAGAATTAATCTATCTACCCTTTGCTTTGCTAGCACATCTGCCATTGAGTTGGCGGATCTAATCTCATGACGAAATGAGACATTAAACGCAAGCTGAAATCTTTCTAATTTCTTTGAAGAGGAATTGAAATTTCCATGGATTAGACTTTCTGTTAGATACCCATGCAATCGCATTTGAATAATCACTTTCTAACACAAGGGCACCATTATATCTTGTTGAGAACAATCTAAGACCTTCCAAAATTGCTAGCACCTCCATTAGAGTCACACACACCAACATGCTTGGAGAATATAACAACGACATCACCCTTGTTATTGCGAAGCACTCCTCCAATCCCCGCTGGGCCCGGCTTACCCCTTGAAGCACCATCCACATTAAACTTTAAAACTCCATAAGGAGGAGGACTCCAAGGAATAGATCTCCTCTCCTTACGCGGGCAACATCCCATGCAAGCTCCCCAATTAGAAAGAATATCATCAAAAGAAAACTCGAAGAACTCCTTTCTAATCAAAGCCCATGTCGCAATTCTGAAAGCGATTTTAGATATCAAAACTTCTAATGAGGAAGAAGAGCTCCTAAATATCAAAACTTCTAATGAGGAAGAAGAGCTCCTAAATATTCTTTCGTTCGTTTCCTTCCAAATAGACTATAAGATGGAAAATGAGATCATCCTCCACAACACCCTACGCAGCCCATAAAGCACCCTCCCAACCATGATTGGACCACCTCTGTAATATTCTTCGGGCAACACCAAGCAAGACCGCATCTCCCGATAAAGGTGCTCCAAACATAGGACGCCACCTTACAATGAAGAAAAAGATGATTACCCGGCTCCTCTTCCTTTCCACACAACACTCAAACATCTGAAAAATTGATAGAAGATAACCCTCTCCTCCCGAGATTATCTACTGTGGTAATTTTCCCTGCAACTGCTAACTAACAAAAAACCTAAACTCTGGGAGGAACCAGCCCCAACCACACTAGGGAAGAAGGGGCTCTATGAGAGGGAGTTCCCTCCAAGGCAAGGTAGAAAGATTTAGCTGAGAACTCCCCGGAGATGGAATGTTTTCAAATCCAAGAGTCCTTAGAGTCCCTGCAAAAAAATGTGTTGGTAAGAACACTCAATAACTCCTCATATTGGCTCCCCTCCAATTGCCGTAGACTCTTCTTAAAAGTGACCTCCCATATAGTACAGCCACTCCTCTCTCCAAAACAATCACTTACAGAAGAATCTTTCTGAATCGCTAATCTAAACAGCCTGGTAAACAAACTATACAAAGGTCCCACTCCCAACCAATCATCAAACCAGAACCTGACTTCTCTACCATCCCCCACCACAAAACCCCAAGGGGTTGGCCGAGCGACTAGCATCACGGTATCTCCTCTTCTAGAGCTAGAGGTCTTGGTATCGACCTCTGGTTCCCCCTTCTTCAAGAATCAAAGGTTGAGTCCACTAGTACTACCGCCTAGGGTCATAGGGTTGTTTACCCGGTTTCCCTCTGGACCCAGAGGGATTAGTCCAGCCAAAAAGGTTGGGAACCCTCCGATAGCGAAAGAAAAAAGAAGCTCATGGGGCACACAACCCTCTTTGGGCCGGGCTTGGATATCAATGGGCCCATTTAGTATTTGGGCTCGGCTTAGATTAAAAGATGGAAAGCCCAAAGCACAGCCCGGCCTCATCAATAGTGAGTGCTTGTAAATCTAATTTAGTGACATTTTGTCCACCAGCAGAATAAACAGGTGGTTTTGTGGCCACTTGATTTCATCAAGTTTGGACCTCTAGTTCTCTCATCCACACCGTTGACATGATGGGGTCCACTAGAGTTGAAGATTTTAAAAGAACTCTAAGATTAGTGTCATCTAATTTTTTTATGCATTACGGATATATGTATAAACCGTAGTATTGAATTAATAGGTAATTTAGGATCGGTGAAGGATTAATGATTTTTCAAATGGGCCATGATAAAAGGATATATAGAGCCCATACGATCAACGGTCTTGATTTCTAGATCATCATTGTTGCAGGATAGGAATCATTTCTTTCAGGATTATACAAGAAAAGGGCACGTATCCAACGTATCCACAGAGAGGATTTCCAACGAGGGTTTCGGGTTTAGCTAACACAGACGATTCCCACCATTTATGGGATGTGTAATCCAACAATACATATTTTTTACAAGTTTCCTAAAATCCATGAAAAATCAAGGATTTCGCTTTCAACCCATAGCTGTCATTGGCTCTCTAGAGAATTCGAATGGTTCGGATTTTACAAATGGAGCCCAAAGGAAAAAAAAAAAAAAAAAAAACCTTTGATATTTTAGAGTCTAGACTTATTTGAAAATATTTCAAAATTCATGACAGATCAATCGCTGAAATTTGACATAACAGTCGTTTTGGATATTTTAATTATACTTAAAAATTTGGATCTTGATGTGGGGCCCAAAAGATAGGATTCTAAAGCAAAAAATGTGACCCCTTTTATTACCAGTTTTGAAATATGACAGCTTATTCCTCTTGATGACTTCAAGATACCATCAACAATTGTAAAAGAGAGTTGCTAATGCCACAACCAAAGCTTCTCTTTCCACATTCCTTTTTCTATAACCAAAATATTATTTTAGGAAATCCTCAAACTATCCCTCCCTATCTTACCCTTTCTCCCTGCTCATTGCCCACCTCCGCCAGCGCTCGACCCCTCACCGTCTCCCTCTCTCTCTCCCCGCTCGCCGCCCACCTCTGCCCGACCCTCTCCCTCTCCCTCTCCATCTCTTTCTCCTTGTCTCTCTTCCCCTCCCTGCTCGCCGCCAAACTCTACCCGCGCCTGACCCCCTCCCTCTCTTCATCTCCTTCTCCCCCTCCCCCTGTCGCTCGCCTCCTGACCCTGCCTTCCTTTACAGGGCCTAGCCCTTCGCCCAACCCAACCAACCCTCTCTCTTTTCCTCCTTTTTTTTCTTTCTTCCCCCATCTTTCCCTCCCTCTCCCTCTCCCTCTCCCTCTCCCTCTCTCTGCCGCCGCCCGGTGTAAGAGAGAGAAGGGTATTTTAAAAATAATGGAGGTGTATAGGGAGGAAGTTTCAAAATAGTAATCGTCTGGAAGGACAGGCCTGGTAGGTGGAATTAAAAACTGTCTTTGTAAAATCACATGTCTAAATGAAGTGGGGCCAACTTGCGGAAATGACTAACACGAGCAAGCCACGGCAGGGACGCATGTGTACGTTAACATTGACTACTCCCCTTACATCGCCGACACTTGGCCTTTTACGCGGCGATATCGAGACCCTTCAAAACACCTGTCGGGACGCGTGGATGACACTGCAAAAAAACGTACATAAATATCTCCGACACACAAACCGACCTCTCACCGCTCCCTTCTTCCTTGAAAGCTGAAATAACGATCAACGGAAAAAAAAAAAAAAACCATAACGGCTCTATGTCCACCCAACCAAATATATCACGCCACGCGGCATCCCATCTCTTTCTATAAAAGTATCTCTCATCCTCCCATAGCAACAGCATAGAGCTACCTTTCTCTCTATACTTTCAGGAATTTTTGCTAACAGATTACAAGATACATTTGCAAAATACTTGTTGGGTCTTCTTCTTCTACCTCCAATCTCAAATGGGTAAGAATTTTTTCAATCTCTACAAGAAGGAATCCTCCAAAGAGATCTCCAAATCTCCACATTCTTCAGCTCCCAGCAGCAGCCATGAATCCCCACCCTCTTCTTCCTCTTCCCTTCTGCAAATCCAAGACCCAGATGACCTTCGATCGGTTTTTAACAAATTCGATGCAAATGGCGATGGGAAGATATCGTCTTCAGAGCTCGAATCAATGCTTAATTGTTTCGGGAATCTGGGCTCGGCCCAGGAGGCGGAGTCGATGATGCAGGCGGCTGACTTGGATGGAGATGGGTATATAAGCTTGGAGGAGTTCTTGTCTGTGAACACAATGGAGATGGATTCTGGGTCTTGTATGGAGGATCTGAGAAGCGCTTTTGAGGTGTTTGATCAGGACAGGAATGGGTTGATCTCGGCGGAGGAGCTGCAACATGTTCTTGGGGCGATGGGGGAGAAGGCGTCGCTGGGTGATTGTAGGATGATGATAAATGGAGTTGATCGGAATGGAGATGGAGCTGTGAATTTCGAAGAGTTTATAAAGATGATGACAAGATCAAGGGCCTGATCATCTTTTTGTAAATATGATCTTAAATGTTGTGTACTGTACTTTTGAATAGTGTTTAAATGTAATCTTAGATGCTGTGTATTGTTCTGAATATATATATATATTCTCACTGTATCTGATTTCATTAGATATAGCCTCATTTTAGATTAATGATGATAACATGAAAAAACTACATCAGAGTCAGTTTAACTCTAATTAAAACCTTTAGTTTAATCTAAATCAGGTTAGATCTAAAAAAATATTCATCCTTTACCTATACAATCAAATGATCAGAATTCGCCTTCAATTTTTTATCAAGGTTGACTAAAGTTTTTAGATTAGTGGAGGTCATCAATTTTAGGTTATTTTTAATCTTCATAAAAATTTAGGTAGTTATCTACAAACTTCTCAAATATTTTGTTGGGATTATTACTATAGTAAGCATCCACCCCTCACCCATGTTTTTCCTTTCTTGTACTATTTAAATACTCAACTTGAGCTTGCATCGATAGATCCATTTGTTGAGGTTGAGGGTGATAGTGTTGTTTCTGATCCAAATATTAGTTCCTATAAGTGATGAGACAGCTCTTCATTAGAGAGATAGATAGTACATATTGATCTGAATTTGTTGTTGGTCCCGCCATATAAATTTTCATTGCAAGACTGTTGCAGCTGCATCTCCTCCACAGGACTAGTTGTTGTGCCAGTACTCTTTTCATTGTCTTCATCTTTTTCCCTGGGGCACACGCCTATTTCTCTTCTTGATCATGCAAAAGACCCATGCTCCTATTGAAAAGCATTCATGCTGCCTCTACGTACTAATCCTTCCAGAATTTTATTAGGAATGGTTAGCTAACGAAACTTAATATATATGGTATTAGAGCCAACTAGTTGCAAGTTTGAATCCCCACGAGGAACGTCTTGTTCATACCCCAAAGAAATTTACGTGTTCGCACATACAAATGGTCCAAAATACAGATTAATGTTTGTAGCATGGAAGAACTCTAGAACAGAAAAAGGAATGATCTGTTGTGATATCTGTAATTCCTCATGTATCATTTCAAGGCAACCGATGGCCTTGCCATTTGTTGGAAAAAAATGTTTCGCGGAAATTGTAAATAAATTAAAAATTAAAAAATAAATGAGGAAAGAAATGAAATGACCGAATAATATGGTAGCCCCAATCACGTCTTTGAAGACACTTTCTTTAGGCAGATTTCGCCCCCACAAAGGTGCAAAGGAATTTTTGGACGTCTACCCAGAATAAGACGACTTCCTTACCGGATGATCTCCACTACTCATGCACTCAAATGGATAAAAATCCCGAATCCCAAAAATCGTAGTCTTGCAGCAGCTTGAAAACAACTAGAAACTAAATTCTTGAAAGAAAACTCAAAGAACTAGAAGGGAGATGAGAGAGCTTGGAGAGAGAGGAGGATTTGATCCTTTGTTGTAGAAAGCCTACACTCAGACATCCCTTTTATAGGGCTTTCCAGGGTAGAGTTCCGTTGGGGAGTTAATTCCACACTTCCATGCAATAACTCTTGTGCAACGATCACAAGAGAAACGGGATTCGCAGATCCAGGTCAATTCCAAGTTGACCCAAACTCAACCTGGAAAGGCAATTCTATTATCAATAGTATTTACTTGCAACTTGAAAATGCCTTTAGATATGTAGCCTTTTCCTACAAAAACTCCATTTTTGGCAACAACAAATTTATTTGCCTCAAATATAATTTGAACCCATTTTTGCTCAACACTGAACCAGAAGCCAAGTTCTTTCGCACTTCGTGCACATGGAGCACTTCGGTCAAAGTCAGAGACTTCCTAAACGAGAGGTGAAGAATGATTTTCCCTTAATCAATTACTTTGACCGTAGAGCAGTTCCCCATGTAGAGCTCTTGTCCATCTTCATCTGCTTGTAGGAGACGAATGCACTTCTGTTACTATAGATGTGCTGAGTCGCGTGTGTCAACCCACCAATCTCTACAATTACTGACCAAGTTCACCTTTGTCACTACCGCCACAAAATTTTCTTCCATAATGTTTTTCCTGTGGCGGCATTCCTTTACATAGTGTCCTTTTTGATAAAGCAGAACACATAATGGAGGAAGACCGGACCCACACATTGGCTGATAAGATTCTGATGTGCTTGCATATCTTGTTGATTCACCATGCAGTCCCCCATCTCATGAGCCAATATGTGGGTCCGGTCTACCTCCATCATGTGTTCTGTTTTATCACATTTTTCCCGTAGACAAAACATTCCATATCATTTCTTTTGGTAATATCCTTGCGGGGCTTAAGGGCTTGGTTTTGATTTTTTTTTCTTGAAATTTCTTGCCCTAGAAAGAATTGAACTTAGGCTTCCTTTGATCATTTTTGGCCTCGGTAAGATTGGCCTTATCTATATGTTCAGAATCCTTTTTCTAACAATCATGGTCCCGATGATGTTCTTGGATTCTGAGACGGACTAAGAGATCTGCAAATCTCATCTCATTCTTCTTGTGTTTCAACGTGATCCCAAAGTCCTTCCACGATGGTGAGAGTTTGTGAATGGTACTGCCAACTACAAATTGTTCGGGTAATTCCATTCCTTCATTTTGGACTTCATGAATTATTTTATGAAAATCTCTAACTTGTGTTACTACCAATTTTCCTTCTTCCATTTAAAAGTCTAGAAATTGCTCAATGGCATATTTTTTGGTACTCGCATCCTCAGTAGCATATTCTTTTATCAATGCATCCCATAATTCTTTGGCGGTTTTTAATTTTGAAAATATGCCATATAAGGAATTATCTAAATGGTTTAAAATCTCATTTTTACAATCGAAATCATCAGATTTTCATTTTTCATTTTCATAAGTACCAGCGGGCCCATCTCTGTATGGTTCTGGATAATCAATTAATAGCACATATAAAATTTTCATAACTTTGATTAGATATTCCATTTTCATCCTCCACATTTTGAAGTCTTGACCCTCAAAATTGAAAACCTTAGGGTAATATTCCCGGACGGTCATTTTAATTTATAAATAATTTTACCGCGAAATCTACCCAAAATGTTGGAATAATTATTTCGCGGAAATTGTAAATAAATTAAAAATTAAAGAATAAATGAGGAAAGAAAAGAAATGACTGAACAATAATATGGTAGCTGAATCACGTCTTTAAAGACGCGAACTAAAAGGCAAATGGGAGAGCTTGGAAAGAGAGTATAGGCGGAAAAGCTGTCTTCTCCAGAGACTTACACCATAGTGATGAGTTTGTGCAAGTGTGTGGTCACCACTACCTAAGCCTTCTTCCGAGACTTACACCATAGTGATGAGTGTAAATAATAATAAACAACTCAGAGAGTTTTATACAACCCATGTGGGACTCTCTTAAATAAAGAAAAGAGAAACCCATGTGCTTTAATGCACAAAGATACCGATACCATTGCTTTCTATGGGGGCCATGTAGGCTTCCTTGTGATCAATCTCACCCCTTCAAGTCACTGCCTTTATGAATTAGCACTCACCAAGTTGGCACCCACCCAAATAGTTTGTACTACCCTTGGATTGATCATCCAAAAGTCTCAAGGTGGCTAAAAATTGAACTACTCTTAATTAGATCCTTAAAATTAAACCAAGGTTTAGAATGATCATATAGCTCTATGTGTCTGTGTAACAATAGAAGTCCTAGGTCCAAGGAAACTGTCCGGCCTTCTCTACTCCCATTTCCCCCACATGGTGGAGCCATGTTTCCAGGCAGATGTGACAATTTGTGGATGGAACTGCTCAAAACTATCTGGGATTGGAATCTGTACACTGTTCTTCATGTGGTAGTTGTCATGTTTCTTTTCTTACGAAATTGTCAATTTGTATAGATGAAAGCCACCACTCAATAATTGTTCTGCAACTAGCCATCAAAGCAAGACAAAAGCATTAAAAGACCCTGCTATTCTCTACTGCCTGGCTTTCTCCAGTCCTTTCCAGGCATTTTATTTTTATGGGATGCACACGCTGTAGCATAAATTCTCTACGAGTCAGGCCAGGAATTTTTTTTTTTTTTTTTTTGTTTCAGTAACTATTGGTTAGAACACTTGTTTATGGGAAGAATTTTCGAAGGCAAATCAAATTCTTCTACAGCCTTTGGCTATTTTGACCTTTGAAATTCTCCAGATTCTAGAATCCGATCCGAATTGCTCTTCAGAGTTTCTTGTTCTATATTTGGAGAAATATATTTGTAGAATGTTTGACATAAAGGAGGAAATTCTTCAGATTCTCCCAACAATAATTCTCCGAATGATTACAAGTAAATAAATTGAGTATTAAGTATGATCTTAGATTGTATTGTTCTGAATATTTCCACTGTATTTCATTTTTTTTTATTGAACTGGGGTAGATATTCTTCTGATGGACGTTACATAGGAGACTCTCTGCATTTATGTGTGTGTGTAATTTGTTATTTTTCTGGAGAAAAATCATTTGGATTCCTTGAATGTTCTCATGCAATCTAAGGTCATAAAATGGGTCACTAATACATTTCATATATAAACAAGTGGTTTCTAATATGAAGATTCATTTGTTGAGTGATTACCTTTACATATGGCTAATCTAAAAATCCCCTTCAATCTTCTGGTCAATAAATCCCTCGACACACTGATTTTCTTTCACTCCAAGAAGCAAATCAGGTGGGTGCAAAGGATTGAATCAAGGTAGATGGTTCATAAATCGGTATGGTTGGACCACTGTGGGCGTGATCGTCATCATCATCATCATCCATGCTAACCACGTTTTTTTTTTTTTTTTTTTAAATATAAAAGTTATTTTTAGAATGTGCAACGTTTAAATATCCCAAATACATTAATTTAGTAAAAACAAATTAAAATACAGAAGGATGAATAGAAAAATAAAAGCTAGTGCCAACACAACAATCACCTCAATTAATTACTCAACAGTATTCTATTTTATATCATTTCATATTTACCAGTCTAGACTGAAACTATTTTAAGAAATTTACATAGAACCATCTCTATCTTGGCAATTGCAAATAATCATGTACCTTTTTTTACTTTTGGAAAGAACCACCTCTAATACTGTAAAAACCCTGGTCACCAACCTCACCGACGTTTGTCAGTAGTTGGTTTTCATTATCTAGATATAACCTCATTTCAGATAAGATTTGTGGTGATAACGTGTAAAGACTACATCAGAGTCAATTTAAGTATGATTAACACCTTCAGTTTAATCTAAATCAGGTATGATCTAAAAACTTTTCTTCATTTACATTTAAATAGTGAAGATGTCAAGATTTCATCAAAAATATCAGGATTTGCCTTCACTTTTGAATCAAGGTTGACTAAGATTTTTAGATTAGTAGAGGTGGTCGATAGTAGTAAAAAAAAAAAAAAAAAAAACATAAGTGATTATTTTTAATTGTAAAAAAAATGCAAGTAGGCATTTAAATTTCTCAAAAATATAGGTTGAGAATATTATAGTATCTATCCACCTATGAGTACGTATACTTCTCCCCCATGTTTTTTTTTTCCCTTGCACTAAATATTTAGTTCAAGATTGCATCAATGGATCCATTTGTTGAGGGTAGTGGGTGTTGATGATCCAGGCCATATTTCCAAGCAGTGAGACAGTTCTTCACCAAAGAGATTGGCCATTGATCCGACGTTGTTGTTCCAACCATACAGACCTCCACTGCATGATTCTTGCAGTTGTTTCTCCTCCACAGGACCAGTTGTTGCTCCCATACTATTTTCACCATCTTCATTTCTTTCCTCAAGCACACGCCTATTGCTTTCCTTGATCCTGCAAAGGACCCATCCTCCAACCTGCACAATCCAAAATATGCATGAATATCAACAACATGAAGGAATTCTAGGACAGAAAAAAAAAAATGGTATGGATTGTTGTGATATCTGTAAGTCCCCATTTATCTTCTTATGGGGACCAATGGCCTGGCCATCATTTTCCGTGGGGTTCAAGTGGGGCTCTCTATGATTGATCTCGCCCATTCAAGTCTATGCCCTTTATGAGTTAGCATTTATCACTCACCCAAATGTGACCCACTCACCCTTGGATTGGTCATCCAAAAGTCAAAAAAGGTGGCTAAAGTTTGTACGGCGCTTGGGATCCTTAAACCAAGGTTTAGAATGATCATATAGCTCTCTATGATTGTTTAACAATAGAAGTCCTAGGTCTTAGTAAAATTGAGAGCTATTGTGACCCAAGGTGAGCCATGTTTCATGATAGGATGTAACCAGTTGTAAAAAAACTGCATGTCACCATATAGTTTTGTAAAAAACAGATACTACCAGGAACTTGAATGTGGAGGCTATCCTTTATCAGGATTTGTGCCTTCTTTCTTGAGAAACTGTCAGTTCCATAGATGGAGGCCACCACTCAATAATTGGTCTTTGTTCTGCCTGCATCTAGCCATGTGAGCAAGCAAGACAAAAGCCTTAAAATGCCGCGGTTGTTACTTTCAGGTTTGCTTTCTCCTGTTCTTTTTTGCGTTTTACTAGAAACACGTGATGCACATGCTTCTGAAGAAACTCTAATGGGGCTTGGGTTGTTGGGAATTTCAAATTATCTTCAGTATTTATCAATTTAAACTTGTTTTGTGAGAGTTTTCAAAGGCCAAACATAAGATATTATAGCTTTTGTCCATTTTGACTTTTGAGATTAGCATTTGAAGAAATATATTTATAGAATGTTTGACATTTTTTTTGTTTAAGGTAAATTGTATTAAAAGCAAAAAGAAACATGGGCTGAGAAAATCAGCCCCCAAAACAAACAAAACATCTTAGGACTCAACAAGGAAGAGCCCAATATAGGGGACACAACCAAAAGAAAAGGAGGAATATAGCTTTCAGCTAAAAGAGAGCTGAATACATAAGGATAGACAAAAAAGGGCAAAACCCAACTTGCCTACATCTTCTACTAGTGCTGATCTAGAATCTTGGACATAAAAGAAGAGATTCTTGAATTCCTCCAACAATAATTGTCCGAACTCTTGCAAGTAAATACATCCATAAGTCAAATGGGGTTCAATTAGTTAGATTCTACAGTATCAAACAAACAGCCTATATTCAAAAAGGATAATAGAGCAATCATAACTTTCTTAATAAAGATAATAAAGCAATGAGATAAATCACAAGTACTCTTTTAGTAAAGATAATAGTAGAGCAATAAAATAATGCTTTAGTTACCTTTTCTGAGGGAAGTCTGTACTCCTGCATAATCCAGTTCCTACTCTTGTTCTTTACCCTTTCATTCAACTTGTCCCTACTATGTATGAAAACAAGTCTCCTCTTCAAGCCAATGGGCCTTTTATGAGAGTCTAGGATTGGTCTATCCCCACAAGTAACCTTCCAAAAACCAGCTCCGGCTGACCGGTCTGTCTTATTTCCGGCCTTGTCCTTCCTATTGCACCTCGTGAAGAAGTAGTACACCTTTGCTTCTTCATCAACACCATGTTTAGGTGGTACACCTGTGTTATTGCAAAAATTCGATCGATAGGAGGTTAGATAAAGGGAATGATGAAACAACAAGACTAATAATAAAGATTTAACATTCGCATGTTTCGCACTATTTGAATGACATTCGTATATCATAACCCTAACATTTCTACTAAATTACAAGTATATTCTATCAAGATATTAGCAGATAGTAGGCCTTAACCGTTGTTACCTTGAAAACTCTTCTAATAAGCAGAAAGAATTAAGTTTGCAGGAGTACCTGGAAGGTGCCATGGTTCAACCTTGTAGACTTCAGCATCGACCACAGTTCTTGATGGGGAGAGTCTTCCCATGACCTTCTCCTTTAGGTAATATCTCACTAGTTCTTCATCGGTTGGCTTAAATCTGAACCCTACCATATTAGATTCTGTACTACTTCCAGTATTATGAGAACCAGTCATCGTCTTCAAGAAGTAATCACCCACTACTTTGACAAACTACCTTAGGCAAGAGGAAGGTACTGATCAACTGGGGTTTTTATCAACAGATCATCATGCAACCTCATCGAGATTAAGGAAAGTACCGCGAAGTGTCTCAAATGGCCTGACCCAATACTAGTAGAGAAGATTTTAGAAAAATGACTTTTTTTTTTTTTTTTTTTTTTTTTTTTTGTTTTCATAGGAGGCCCTTAATTTGGTTAGTTAGATTAAGTTTTGCTAAATTACAAATGCAATGAATAAAAAGATGGTTCAGAGGAATCTATAACCAAATTTGAATTCAGTATCGATATGTTAATAGAACATTATTTTATTACCACTATGTTAATAGAACTTTGTTGATTTCTTTAATCTTAATGAACAATTTAGTTCTATTATCATGAAGGTAGATAGCAAACCAATTACTTTCAAAGTAAAGCCAGAAAACAATTATCATGGACAAAGTTTTTTGGCCATAAAATTGAGGGAGGGAAATTACACAGTAGTTACAGAGAAATTTCAATCAGTTCATATGGGAAGTTTCTTTATTTTGGTTGTGTGGTTCTCTTTGTATCTCTCAGTGTGAACATATTATTATCATCGTTATAATCACGCAAAATGACTTTAATTCCATTATTGTGAAGTTTTTTTGAAATGAAGCGAAATCCCGCAGTTGTTTCTGCGAGATTTCAGTTAGCTAAATTATAATCATTTAATTTCTTTGCTTGTGTGATAGGGTCATGTTACCCCTTTATACATGAAGCAAAATCCAGCACTTGTTACTAAGAAATTTCAATCATGCTACCCGTTTATACATGAGGCTGATGCTTCTCTCTCTCTCTCTCTCTCCAACTTCGTGGCTTTCTAAGAGAAACTGCCGTTGAAGTTACAGTGTTGCCACCCAAGTGCAGAAGATGTGTCACACCCATGTGCAGTTCCTACTGTGGAGTCAATACTAGCATCATTCGGTCTTAGCTTTTGCTCACGAGGACTTAATTGCCATAGTCGTGCGACAATTGTGTAAGAAAGAGAAGCATTTACATAGTCATTAGGAGCACCAAGAACACATAGAAAATCACTATTTTGGTTGTCTTGGCTTGTATCATATGTTGCAGCTTATCTTTGAGAAAGACTTAGAATATTTCATCCTAACCAAAAGGGACTTTTCCCTAATCAAGGAGATCATAAACAAGATTGCAATTGAATTATAAAACCTCACAAAATAAGGCCCCGCATCTTTTCAACATCTCTTGCTTGCATTCTCATATTTCTTCTTTTACCATCCTAGATACATCTTTTCAACATCTCTTGCCAACCCATTGGTAGCTCAGTGGTGAGGCCATGAGTGAAACCAGGAAATTTGCCTTGGGGGCCCACTATGTAAGAAAAAAAAAATAAATTCTTGGAGGGACCATTGTTAAAAAAAAAAAACTAAAACTCTCTGTAACATAAGGGTACTTTTCTAATTTTTTTTAAACAGCCAATGTGAAAAAAAGAAGATTTTCCTTTCTCCAGGGGGTTTTTCAAAATTTCTAGGGGGCCATGGCCAACCCCGGGTCCTACCTAGTCCTGCCCCTGGGTGAGTCACACCCCCCCTCCACAAAAGCAATCAGAGAAAGATGCCTAGTTTTGCTGACGGTGAGGGGCGTAGGTAGGGTGTATTTTTGTGTACATGTTTTTAGTAGAGAACCAAAAAATAACTTTCATGATTATATTTGCAAGATGATTCTTTTGTATTGATTCCCATGGTTCTTGTTTCTCAATATCCCCATCCATTGACTATCACTCTCAATGAGAGGGTTTTTTTTTTCCCTTTTTTTTTTTTTTGGGGTGGGGGTAGTTGGTGGGGGGGGGGGGGGGGGCGGCTTGTAAAAGATAGAACTTCATTTTCAAAGCAAGGCACAAACCCAAAAAAAAAAAAAAAGAAAAAAAAACATTAGCCAGACACATTCAAGATTAGTCATGTTACCAAAACTTAATTAGCATGTTAATAAACCCTATTAAACCGTCAAGGAATATTGCAAAATTCAATCGCTTCCACAAAAAAATTAGGGATCAATTCTCGGTTGGAGCACTGATGGTGAGGGACTTATGAGACGTTTGTGTGGGTGTGTGAGTACTTACGTTACAAAAAAATAAAATAAAAATAATAATAATAATAGAAAAGTAACAAGCATTTTACAAATTCTCGGTTGGAGCACTGATGGTGAGGTAGCTTCCTTATTAGATGCTTTAGAAATAGCATTTGAAACTTTGAACATTCTTTATATACTTTAGCCCAATCATAGGGTCAATAATATTTTGATTAATAGGTATTTCTCCAAAATTTACAATGGAAGCAATTATCATGCTTTTGGCTAAAGTAATAGCTTGAACTGGGCTTATGCAATTCCCTTTGATTCAAAGTTTTCAACCCACTTGTATGTCATTAATATTAACATTATGCAATTCCCTATACTCGAGCCAAACCAAGCTGCTCCAACATAGTTACAATTAAATAAATGGGGCTCAATCATCTCCTTGCATCACAACTAGCAAGCCTCAGATCCTTAGACATTAGAGAATTGAGTGAGGACTAAGGACCACTATATTTGCTTTCTTTTAACACTTCTATCCAAACAAGAGGATACAATGTGGGGGAGTAATTTTCCTAGATTCTTCCTTTCTCAGAATAGGAATATGGATTCTAAGGATATCTTCAATGTCTTTATGATTACTAAATATGCTTTCATTCTTATTTACATCTCTTCCCATATTATCATCTAACATGTCTTTAACACTGTCTCTAACCTGCTAAAGGAACAATCATGGATAAAGAAGTACTTTGATCTCCAGTCTTTGAAAGTTTTTTTTTTTTTTTGGCAGTCCAGTCGACTCCTGTTTCAACCTTTTTTTATCACTTGAACATGGCTAGACATCTATGTATTTATAGAATTATAAGCTACTGAATTTGCATTTCTTGTGGAGAGAGAGAGAGAGAGAGAGAGAGAGAGAGAGAGATCCAAATGGTCACAATAAGAACGTGAATGTGAGACCCACAATAAGATTGCTCCAAAATGTTGGAGAGGGGTGACTGTGAGACACCCACAAGTACAATTAATTGTTTTCGAATTCGGGAAGAAAGTACATATTAGTCTTAAGACTCACCTGCAGAGTTCTTTCCATGCGGGAAGATTGAGGCCCACATGTTGTTCCTAGTACCATCTGATTTAAGTCTCTCATTTTCCACACAATTTCTGGGTATGCATAAACCAACCCTCACAAGGGTAGCCTAATTCTTTCTCCCTAAAAAGAGGCAGCACATCCTTCTTCCTGAATTATTAAGCAAACTATCTAATGAGAACGAAAATCCAATCTCCACTGCCACTTGTCTATGATTATCTTTAGAAAATGGCATCATCTTCATAAAAGGGCCTCTAAGGTACCCATATCATTGAAGACTGTGATGTCTGTGGGAACATACCATGGGGACTTGGAGGTGCACATAAAAACAACATAAGAAGCATGTTGGATAAGTCTATTTCCTCTTCTTCTTTCTTTGTTACTCCTCTTTCTGCTTTGAGGAAGTAAGAAGATTGCAATATAACTAGCATGAAGTCTGTGTAATGCCAGGGTCTCATCCAAATTGAATAATATGTAAAAAATAATATTTACGTTAAATATTAATTCATAAAAATACATGGATTGATTGAATCGTAAATCCATTTGTGTAATCATCATAACATAAATTCAAAGTACATCATTAATTAAGAAAAAAAAAAACCCATATATGGTGCTTCAATATTGATACATGAGTACATAAATTAATTTGCGGTTCTCCCATCTTAAACTACTTGTATATTTAGTTAAATATTTATATAAGTTTGAACCATTTATGTATGAGGAAGCCTTCCTATGCGTTTTGTAAACCAAAACACACTAGTTGTTTAAGGAATGAAAAATTACACTTCACGTAGAGTTGTCTTAAAATGCTCCTCTTTTTCTCTTTCTTTAATGACAACAAGAAGAAGAAGCGAATCCTGATCCCCTATTTTTTACTTTGTGCTATGATATATAATTAGGGATCTATATATATATGGGGCTCGCTCTCCTAAACTGAAGTTTAGCTTATCCTAAGCTGAAACAGTGTTGATCCCACAAATCAAAGTCGATTATCGTCGTTTTTTGCATGATAATCATCTCTAAAATCAAGATAAATCCAAGTAGAACTGGATTTTCCATTTCTAGCAAGCAAAAATTAGAAATAATCAACTTTGATTTGCAATTTCAGCTTAGGAGAGCCCTGCTCTCTCTCTCTCTCTCTCTCTATATATATATATATATGGGAGGACCGTCCTTACCCATTTTCGTATGGACTCGATCATCCCATGCGTTCGTTCTGTCAACAGATCCAACGCTCCAGACGGCTCATATATAACATAGGAGAGGGAAACGAAAAGTGAGAAAAAAAGAGCTCTGCGCCCAAATCAAATGCTCCAAACTCATCCCATGCATTTGTTTTGTCAACAGATCCAACGCTCCAGACGGCTCATCTCTCTTGCTCGGCTTTGCGTCTCACTCTCCCCTCTCGGCCTCTGTTGCGGCTTCTATCCGAAACCTTGGGCATCTTTTTTTTTTTTTTTTTGGGAAATGTTTGAAAACGAACCTAGAAATCTATTGCATTGAGTTTCCAAGGGTTTGTGTTTGTTGCGACATGGACGTTGCATGTCCTGAATCGTGTTTGTTATTCTCTTGGTCAAGCATCACTTCGCTGACATCCCTGCCCTGTCATCCACAACCACTTCAACAAAGGACTCGCAAGTTGGATACTACTATGCCCTGTAGCTGTTTGAAAAAAAATTTCGATGTTTACATTTTCATGTTAATATGTCTTGAAGATGTTTGAAGAAATGCTCAGATGCTAACAATTCATTATTTATATTTATATGTCTTGGGGTTGTTTGAAGGAATGCTCAGATACCCAAATTTCTACTCTTTTTTTTTGGCCTATTATTATTGCACCCACTTGGTCGGGTTCTTCAATTGATGTTGTGAAATTAAGACTTCCTGGATAAAATCCTCTTGTTCTTCCTCTTTTGATTTCATTTGATATATGGTTTCTTGAATTTAGGCCTAGAAAACCATAGAGCTTGCACTTTCATTTAAACCATCACCTTTGATCACTTTCTCATAATATATGCCCAATGGGTTACTTTCTTTTTTCTTGAAATCTATTCCAACTCCAGGAAGGTCATCTTTTTGCTATACATGGATGACCCTATCTCTTTTCATCCAGTTCTGTTCTCCCAGACCTTACCCGCAGGTAATGAGGTAGAAGAGTTCTCCAGCTCCGACCATGGTGGTGGGTTACCTAACCACCAATATGGAAACACTCGGTATTTCTCAAATGAAATATTTTGGGAGTTAATTTAATTTATTTTATCTATTTATTTTTCTGTTGAGAATATATGATGTGCAATTATTTTATCCCTGTATTTTTTTTCTTCATGTATATTCTAGGTTTGCTCACATTTGGCTATGGATGAGAAGATGGAATTAGCTGCACCTTCCATGGGTGAAATATTCATACCTGATGTAGATGATGATAAAACCCCATAGGTCGGAATGTATTTTCATGACTTGGAAGAAGCTTACGAATTTTATAATACTCATGCGAGGGCTGCTGGTTTTGGTGCTAGGCATGGTTCGAATAAAAAGAAGAGGGGTAAAGTATGTTGGAAGTAGTTTATGTGCGCCAAACAAGGTCAAAGAATAGAATGGGGTTATGTGGCACAGAAGCGTGTTCCATATATATATGAGAGAAAATTGTAGAGCGGAGATGATTGTGAAAAAAATCACTATCGGTCACTGGGTTGTTAACAAATTGGTTGTAGAACATACTCATGTCTTATCTACTCTGCGTAAAACCCATATGTTTCGTTCACACCGTAAGATTACTCCAACTCATAAAAACTTAATAGATGCATTTGAAGAAAATAACATTCGTCTTGCAAATCAAATGGGACTCACAAGCACACAAGCTAGTAGTTCAGGAGCAGTTGGTTTCAATGAGCAGGACATGAGAAATCAGCATCAAGACAAGTAGAAAGCAAAGAAGGGGCGAGATTGTAAGATGTTGTATGAGTATTTTGAATACATGAAAGAAATGAATCCAGGTTTTAATTATTCTATAGAGACAGATGTGAACAAACAAATCAAGCATGTATTTTGAGCAGGTCACTTATGTCGGTTTTCATACATCATTTTTGGTGATATTGTTACTTTTGACACAACATATCAAACCAATAAATATGATCTTATCTTCGGTGCATTCATGGGAGTAAATCACCATGATCAAACGGTCATCATCGGAAGTGATTTTTTTAACAAATGAGAGCTTTGATTCATTTGTGTGGCTATTTAAATGCTGGTTGGAAGCCATGCTTACGGGTCTACCAGACGCGATTATAACAGACCAAGTTCCCGTGATGAGCAAAACAATTAAAATTGTTATGCTTGCCACACTTCATTGATTTTGTGTCTGGCACACTATGCAAAAGTTGCCAAGCAAGTTATGTGTAATTGCAATTCATGCTAACGGGCTTATGGATGCAATAAATAATGTTGTTTACAATGCTGTCTCAAATGATCATTTTGAGAAGGAATGTGCCAGCATTCGAAATGAATATAAATTGAAAGAAAATAGTTGGCTAGAAGACATGTACACGCTTCGTGAGATGTGGGTACCAATCTTTTTAAATGGCATGTTTTTTGCGGGAATGTCAACATCGCAAAGAAGTGAAAGTTTTAATGCCTTCCTTAAGCAGTTTGAAACACATAAGTGTGGTTTGCATGACTTTATGATGTGCTTTGAACGTGCCATCGCACGTCAAAGGTATCAAGAGTTAAAAGCGGAGCTCGAAAACTTGCAAATGAGGCCAAAGCTGCTCACTGATTTGAAGATGGAAGAAAAAATGGCCGGAATATATTCGAGAGAATTTTTCCATGAGTTTTAGGTACAATTCATGGCAATAGTATCATCCATTCCAAAACTTGTAAAGGAAGATGCGACAGAGATCATCTATGATGTTTTGTCTATGAAAAATAAATGCAAAACTTCTGAAAGGGTTATCTTTAAGAAAGATTCTAAATGTGCAAACTGCTTTTGCCAACTATTTGAGTTTTGAGGAATTCCTTGCAGTCATATCATTGCTACGTTGAAACACGAGAATATTTTCACCTTGCCTGAGTAGTTTATATTAAAGAGATGGACTCGTCGCACGAAAGATGCTACGGAATATAGCAAATGTGTGATGTGGGCAATACTATTGGTGGTAACTCGTTGATTGTCCAGTATGGTGATTTGTCTTATTGGGACAACATGGTTTCTAATGAGGCAAGTTTGTGTTCAAACACATATGAATATGCAATAAGTGTTTTGACTAATCTTCATAAAATGAGTCTTCAAATGAATCAACTCGAACTTGGAGGAGAACATACATTTAATGGAAAAAACAAAATGGTTAGTGACGCAGTTAGTGAAGTAGTGCAATTAATTGAACCACCTCATGCTACAACAAATGGCCGTCCAAAAAGACTAAAGTCATCAAAGGAGAAAGATCAAAAGAAAGAACGACTTTGTCGTGGATGCAATCAGCGTGGTGTTTCACATGACAAACGGAATTGCCCAGCTCTATTGAATAGATAGTGATTTGCCTCATTTTTTTGTTCAGTTTTGTTATTCTTAGTTTACATCACTTATTACAAAGCCTGTGTTTTATTTTCAGGGGGATTGTCGATCTACATGTGGACATTCCAAGAATGCCAGAAGCACCATCTGATACACCTGTTGAAGGAAGATCTTCGAATGTGTTCGGTTCTGATGTCAACCCATTGACATGACATATGGTTTATATTTGATGTTGAATGGCCAAGTTGCTTTTGTCAAATTTAGATTTAAATTTGATGATATATGTCTTGTTGAATGTTAAATTTGATGCCCAGCTTGAGATCAATTTGATGCCTATTAATTATGGACACCGTGTTACAAGTTCATTATATTAAGGTAAACTGCCATCATTGATGTAAATTCTTTTGGAGATTCAACTGTGAATCATGAATGGCAATGTTTAAACTTCAAATCGTTCACAAACGCTCATTGTTCACATCACTTGATTTGTTCATTGTACACAAACGAAGGGAACGTTATTTGGATGCAGGTTTCAGGTCACGGTAGAGTCCATCAAGATGTATGAAGTAGATATAGAGCTGTAAATGAGATCTTCAAATGTGTTCGTTCTAATATAGGTCTAGATTATCTTGGAATGGAGTGTCATAGATCATGTTCTCGATATGATATTGGGATTTTTTTTTTTTTAAATCTTAGGGTCATATTCATGGAACCATTGCAATACCCACTTGCCGATACTAAAAGTTGAATTAGTGGTGGCAAAATCATCAACTGGATCTTGAATTCTGCCGATCAACAGATTTGTGATCCTACAAGATTGTTTAAGAGGTGTTAGAATTTTAAATTTTAACACGGCTAGAAGATCCCAAATGGAACTTGAAACCTCTGAATAGTCTCAAGGGAATAAACTGATTCAAGAATATTATTTTGGATCTGTAAACCTGTGGATCAAATTCATGGAATTAGTTTATGTCATGGTGCCTTGTGAAACTGTATTGGCCCTACAAATGGTTCATGAGGTTAGCCTTTGTGATCATTTTCTCATGAGATTGTGTGAAGAATTTGAATCAATTCGCTCCAACTTAATGAATTGACTTCCTACCCCATAGTTAGTTAGATGAATATCTGCATAAGTTGCTTTAAGAAAAGCAACGGTGCTGCACTCAAGCAACAATGAAACCCAAAAAGAAGAAGTCATAGATAAGAACAATCCAAGTTGTGGGGAATATGTCCACATTGCTGATCAAATTCTGAAGCAAGAGCTTAGCTTGCTATCTACCTGTATACCTGAGACCATATAAATGGAAGTAGAATAATCTTTGTCCAGTTCCACAATGACAACACTTCTACTTTAGCTCTACCAATATTTTAGATGATCAATTAGAGCCTATTAATTTGTTTGCATACAATACAAGGAGTTCATCTTTAAAGTGGTTAAAAATGAGGAATAAGAAAATGAAGTTCATCAACTGAATATATTTTGGTAGAGCTAAAGTAGAAGTGTTGTCATATGCTACTCATCAAGTGAAGAGTCCAAAGAAATAGAGCTGTAAATGCAATTGAAGTCCACCTTTGTAGGACTGGTTTTTACTCCATATGCTACCATTAATTTAAAGCAATTGAAAACTAGTACACACGACACCCATTCAGAGTTGTAGCTGTCGAAATCACTCACAAATGCCCATTCAGAGATGTTTATGTTCCTCTTACACAAGACATGTTAACAATTCAGAGAAGAATATATCCCCAAAGCATGTATTTCATGCCTTGCTAAACAGAAAAAATAAGATTATTATACAACATGTGACTATAATAGCATGATAAATTTTTCGTAGATACACATTTCGAATTTTCTCTGCTTCAATAAAAACACACAATGAAGTTCCAAACTTTTCAACGACTGCTGTCAAATTGCTCTTTTTTTCTCTTCAGTTTTCTCGTTTACAAGTCGATGCATAGGCTGCAGGTTGTTGCCAATTTGCTACTTCATCTTTCCAAAGGAACGCATCACAGCCATTTTCATTCTGTATAAAGATTTACGCACATAAAAAAATTGTTAATGCTGGATTTGAAACCTTGACAATGTATATTGACTGATCTATGAGGTAGCCTAAACACCCTTACATTCCAATTCGGGCGTTTCCAAAATTTTCTATTTGGGTTCAACTACGTACGAGAAGTATATAATTTCATGTCTCCTGCTCCACATCGGCATTTTGGAGTACACTCAGATCGAATTGTATTAAAAGATGACATTCTGAAGAAAAAAAAAAAAGTCAGGTAGACATAGATAAAAAAAAAAGTATTATATGAAGGAAACCAATACAAACAATCAAAAAAAATTTCAATCGCAGAACAAGGATTTATTTGCTATGTTTATCTAACAAAGTAGAGAATTTAGGCATTGTAATTTGATTTTCATCACCTTTGGAGGGTATTGAAAAGCCTCACCTCTATTTTTGATACTTGACTGTGTGACAAAAAATAATAAGGGGGTATGGTATAAACATCAATTTTTAATAAGATGACCACAAAGACACAACTTGTATAACATCATTATCACCCACCATAATCTTTTGCAAAATGCTAAGAGTCTGTTGGCACTCCTTCCTGGAGGGGAGATTGAGATTGGCATGGCTATGTGTATTAGAAGACGATTCAGTAGTGTTGATTACAAGAAGAAACCATTGTCCTACTGATAGCTTTGTCTATCAACTCAGGGAAAAAAAAATAGAAAAACATACTAACGAAAATATCAAATCGGGAATTGCCAACCCAAAAAAAAAAAAAAAAAGGAATATTGGATGAGATGAGCCCAATCTCAGTTACTGTCCCATTCCTAAAATAGGGCAACGTAATACCTGGTTCGGCACCAGAGGCAAGAAATCAGGGAAAGATGCTCGAGGTTCCGGAGAGAAGCAGCAAAAGAAACCTAGAGGGGAGAATGAGATGCGACGCCGAGTGAGAGAGATGAGAGAGAGAGAGTGAGACGATCCTTTTTATAATGTCTATTGCATAAGTACTAGAATCTGAATAGCTGATCATTTTAAGAGTTTCGCTCAGGGTCGCCCAAATACATGGAACCCATCTGACACGATTCAGGACCAAGAGAATTACAAACACGATTCAGGACATGCAGCGTCCATGTCGCAGCAAACACAAACCCTTGGAAACTCAATGCAATAGATTTCTAAGTTCGTTTCCAAACATTTCCCAAAGAAAAAAAGATGCCCGACCTTCCAGAGAGAAGCCACAACAGAGACCGAAAGGGGAGAGTAAGATGCGACGCCGAGCGAGAGAGATAAGAGAGGGCGAGACAAACCCGAGAGATAAGAACCCAAGTGGAGATGACACAAGGGATCTACTGTTCATGCGACTCAAAGAGGGTAAACACAGATTTGGGGATTTGTCGATCACGAGAGAGGAGAGACAAATAGGACGCCAGGAGAGAGAGAGGTGCGAGAGAGAGAAGACAGATGAGACGCCGGGAGAGAGGGATCGATCGCGCGATTTGGCTCCGGCGAAATGGCATAGGTGCTCCTCTCTACACTTTTCTCCTTTAGTTCGATTTGGGCGCAGAGCTCTTTTTTTTCCCACTTTTTGTTTCCCTCTCCTATGTTATATATGAGCCGTCTAGAGCGTTGGATCTGTTGATAGAACGAACGTATGGGATAAGTCTACACGAAAATGGGTAAGGACGGGTCCTTACAGGACCATAACCCTATATATATGGGGCCAGCTTTATGATAAGGGAAGCTGAAGTAAGCTCAATTGTGTGGTGGGGCCCACCTTGGGGCCCATATGGGGATGGGGGTGGGGGGTTTTCAAGGACTCCCTGGGACCCTCCTTCTTGCAAAAAATCAACCCCATATGGATGGACCAAAGGTGGGCCCTAGAAGCGTTAGCTTACAGGGAGGTCGGGGTTAATGGTTAACGATAACCATCTCTATTTGGGCACCAAAAATTTAATGGTTAACGGTTCATTCGGATCGATACACAGTCGATCCAATGATCTAGTAAATTTGGATATGATCAAAAGTTGATGGACATGTGCAATTTAGGGGGGTCGTGTGTTTAGTCCATTTGGATGGACCAAAGGTGGGCCCTAGAAGCGTTAGCTTACAGAATCTTATTCTAAGCTTAAGCTTATGAGAGCTTTACCCTATATATATATATATATATGGTGGTGCTCTTGTGAGAGACACTCTCACCTTACTATGAGAGATGAGATGGGTCCCTCACATCCACATCCAATATCAACAACTTAAATGTAAAGGCCCTCACATTTATCTCTCATAGTAAGGTGAGAGATGCTCTCATAGGAGCACCTCTTTATATATATAGGGAGGCGGTCCTGTAAGGACCGTCCTTATGGTCCGCACTGTTCAGAACACCCTCTAGGGCCCACCTTATGACCCATCCAAAGTGACCACTCATTCATAACCCCCTTATAAACACGAACTCCGATGAAATCGCATGGATTCGGATGAACTAGACCGTTTGATTGAGAGTCAATTTTTCTTCTTTGATATAAAGCTATTAAACCTGTAAGCCATGGATAAAGGGGTTAGAGGTATTAGAATGACTTCAAATTTGATTATGTAAGTTGACCCCACTTGGATCTTTCATTCCCCCTCTATCCCATGACCAGTGGGGTCTCATAGTGGGCCCTAATAGACGGTCCTCACCGTAAACCGTAAGGACCGCCTCCCATATATATATATATATGGAGGTACTCTTATGAGAGACACTTTCACCTTACTATGAGAAATAAGGTGGGAGCCCTTACATCTATGTCCAATGCCAACAACTTATATGTGAGGGCCCCCACCCCTATCTCTCATATAAGGTGAGAGATATCTCTTTTAAGAGCATCTTCCATATCATCTAAGTTCAAGCTTATGAATAAATCTCGTAAGCTCATGCTTGTGGGGCCTACCTTTGGTCCATCCAAAGAGACCAAACACATGACCCTTCTAAATTGCATATGTCCACCAACTTTCGGTCAGATCTGAATTTACTGGACCGTTGGATTGACTATGTATCGATCCAAATGGACTATTGACCATTAAACTTGTGGGCCCCTATGAAGATGATAGAAATCATGGTTGGTGCTGATTTTTTGCAGAGATGAATATCTCAAGGAATCCTTGAAATCCCCCCCACCCCAATTCCCATGTGGGTCCCCAGATGGGCCCCACCACACACTTGAGCTTACATTATCCTAAACTTGAGATTAGGAGAGAGTTGTCCTATATATATTTATATATATATATGGGAGATGCTCGTATGAGAGATATCTCTCACCTTATATGAGAGATAAGGGTGGGGGCCCTCACATTTAAGTTGTTGGCATTGGATATGGATGTGAGAGCCCCTACTTAATCTCTCATATAAGGTGAGAGATATCTCTCATAAGAGCATCTTCATATATATATATATATATATATAATGAATGTAGATTGGTTGAAACAATATGGATTAATCAGGCCCTAATGCGACCCACAATGAAAATATCATACAAATACAATAGTTGCACCTATACAGAATGCTTCCCACTGTGAAAATATCATACGAATGCAATAGTTGCACCTATACATAATGGGGCCCACAGTGAGAATATCAAACGATTGCAATAGTTGTATCTATACATAATGGGTCCCATTATGCAAATAATATAGTTGAACCCATTTGTGAGGACCATATGATTTTATAAGAAGGCCCCACTAACCCCATGATTTTGAGATTAAGAAAATCTTTGGGAAAGAGATGCTTTTGAAACAGAGAAAAGCAGGGAGAGATAATGTAATCAATGAGACTTTGAAAACAAGATGTTTTCCGAGGTTTCATTGGGGGATAGATGGGGGCCAAAACGCCCCTTTTTTTAAGGTGTGCATTTAAGATGGAACCCCAATGTGGGGCTCACCTGGGACGCCACTTGGGGATGGGACCGGTGGGGATCTCTTCATTTGGAACGGGCCTACCTGTGTATAAAATACGGGCCTCACCTAATCATCCGAACCCCTTCATCGAAGGCGAACAAGTTTCAACCCTTTAAAAATTGACCCGTTGATCCAATGGTACAAACCATCAAGATGAGTGTAAAAATGGGACCGGTGTAATTCAGGAGCGTCCCTTGTTTACGGTCCATTCATATGGATTATAAGGTGGGCGTTATGAGGTGTGCATGGTGTGAAAAAGATAAGGATACGCACTGGATTAACTACTCTAAGAGTGGATTGGCAATAGACACAGACTAAGATTTAAACATTCTTTTTGTGTTTATAAATTATACGAACAATTTAAGTATACTTATTTTTTTCACTGTGGAGGCATTTGTATCATTTTTAAGCTAGTTTGGAAAAAAAAAAAAAAAAAAAAAAACTAATTTTCTAATAAATTGTAATAGATTAGAAACTAAAATGTAATTTTCAACCCAACATAATTTACATATGACCAGAATCTGAGTCCAAATTAGTAAAACGAAACCAAATTAGAAATTAAATGGATTCAAAGTATGCTAAACCTTTTTTTTTTGCGAGTCAAGTCCAGGTAAATGCTTATTCAGTGCCATTGCCACTATTGTAGCAGAAGACATGCATACTTTACTGCTTCCTAAAATATAATTTGGCTTTAAAAGCTCTAGCATCTGACAATTCTTCAAAGTTTGAATAATATGTCTAATGAACATTCTTTTTCTGTATATGACCATATATAGATTTTCCTCCTTTGCACATGAATATTTTCAATTATATAAGTGTCTCTCACCCAATGGTGAGGGATGAATATATATGCCTTCCTTTTTTCAATATCAAAGTTTTGAAAGAAAAAAAAAAGCCCAAAAAGGCCATCCGAATGAGGTTTGAGATTCATTACACCTGTTTCAGAGACAATGTAGAAGCTAATTAGCATCATCTTAATTAATTGCGACAAAAAAAGACTAATCTTTAACAAATTGAAAGGTTCCAAGATAATATGCCAAACTATAAGATAAATTCTATAGCAGAAAAGATCTCGCATGACTAATCGAAAGGTTAGTTGTCGTGTGTTAATAGGTTAATAATGTGGTTTAGTGAATAAAGTTTGGAGAAATCTACTAATTTGAAAATGTTTCCAGAATCTTTTTATGCTATAATTTATGTAGAATGGTATTTGTAACAATAGTTATATCATAATTTACATATGACCACCTGGTATTATGATAATTACAAATAACTTCTATTTTTGACATTTATATACAACCGGGCTTGATTTATCAACTTGTTAACCAACGTAGGAAATCATATTTGACAAGTTGTCGCTAAAAGGCCTCAATTTCAAGCCTGCCCTCTGGACCCAGATTGGAAAGACTATATGAAATGAATCAATAGGATGATTATGGCAAGGGACAAGTCTCTGCCTGGCCAAGCCTCAACCATAGTTCAAGTGACTGATCAAATATTTGTTCTCTTCCCTTGGACTACTCTTTTTGCCTGTGTTTTTGTGTCTGGTAGTTGTAAGGATGGGTCATATAAAGGATAAAGAAGAGGAACAGGTAAATTCAAAACTCATGAGCAGCTGGAGACCCAGTGAGAAGAATAAGCAAGCCACAGGAAAGAGATGACCAAGCCTGTAAACATCCTACAAGAAGGGAATAACAAAATGGAATTTGCAGAGTTTTATTGGTTTTCTTTCTTAATAATTAGTGTGTGCATTTCTTCAAAAATATATATATATATATATTAAGTCCCTATAATTCCCATGAGAGATCCAACACAATGGAAAACAGTCAGGAACAGTGGAGAAAAATAAGAATGTACAACAACCAGTTGGATGTGGGGACATGATTTCTGAAACAAAGACAATGACTTGAGACAAAAATAAAATGAAATCAAAACAATAACACCATCAAAAGCAGTTCCAATATTTATTTATTTTTTTTTTGTTACAGGAAACTTTAGCTACTGATTGCAAGTGCACTCCCAAAGACTATGCAAATCACCATTACATGGAAGATCCAGAAGATTTGGGTTATAATCAAGAAGGTCATAAAGCTTAACTTGAAACCATGCATCACACCATAAATGCAATGGACATTCAAACACCCTAATTGGAGTAGCATGACCATGAGCTACTCTGCACAAAATCACGAACTCACCCACCCATGATTGTGGTGTCACAACAATTGATACCAAAAAGGGAAATAGATAACTCTGAGACTTCAGATAGCAGAAGTTGCTAGGATAAATAAAAATGAAGAGTTCAGAGAAGAAAGCATTGAGATAAGCATACTCAGGGTTTTAAAAATCGCCTGGCCAGACTTGGCAGAATCCCTCTGACTCCATTTTTCTTCTTCTTCTTCTACTGCTCAAATCTCAACAATCCCTCCCTCTTCTTCTTCACAAATCCTCTCAAATCCGAATCCATCAAACCCCAACCCAACCACCACCCCTGATGAAAACGCAGTCAATATTGCGACTGGGCTAAGTCGACTCGAAATCGGTCTGGGCCAATTCTTTCTTCTTAAACCTTCGGCATACTTGGTGAGAACAAATATTTGGAGGAAGTGACCACATGGAATTTTAACAAAAGGTGACTTTAGTTTAGCATTCATGAGGGAGATAGATTTCAGCATAACTTTCCTATTAAAAGATATAAACATGGACCGGTAGGAGAAAAAAGAAAAAAACAGAAGTCGATGAAAATATAGAATCAGCTAGCACAAGGTAAGCTACATTTTAAAATTAGAATAAATAAGCAGATATTTTGTACACATCCCAGTCCGAATACATAATAATCTCTATAATCAACCCCCCAAACCCATACATTACGCAATCAGTACAGCACCGACAAGCAAAAGGAATCTCAAGATACAATAACTTCCGCCCAATTGTGAGTACATAACTCAAAATTTTTACAGTGATAGATGCACATCATATGATTCGCATGCCTAAAGTCAATGCCTCATTTCTTGGATACTGACTCCAAAACAGTAATAGACAAAAGGACAGAATAGTGATATATCCAAATCAAACAACCCATATGGAACCATGCCTATGGGCCAAAATCAAGACATTCTATTCAGAATTTCCTCTGACACAACATAAATACATAGCGCGACAATAAATCAAGAGCCACATTTAGGACATACCCGCCTTCATTCAAAATCAAAACTTCTACTAATTTGAACTCCTGATAATCTGATGTGAACTACACAGTTTTAAATGCTGAACAGGTCTAATTTGTTAACAGAAGGCACGCGAATCATAATAAGATGCAATGGACTAAAAAATGATGGGAAATAACCATCAATCGAATAGCTCAGTGACAGCAACCTTATTCCATGATAGAAGGTATTGAAAGCAAGATGGACTAAACAAGGAGATGCCCTCTGAAGCTAGCGACAGAAACATAATTCCCTGAGGGAGAATATGGAAATCAAGGACTGAACTAGGCCATGCACACTGAACTATTTTACCTTTGTCTTCCTCAGGATGCCTACAGACATGGGTCTGGGAACAGAATCATTGCCTGTTGATTACTTGTTTGCAACTTCGGAGCTGCCTGATGCATTTGATCGCTTCCTCTCTCTCCAATTCTCACCCCACATTTTTGCTTCTGCAACTGCACGTTCTCTCTCGAGATCCCGGTTGAAATTCTTCAGACCTTCCTTTACTTTCCCTGCATGAACTGGGCTGTCCCTCTGAGAACCATGTTCATCCAAGCCCCACTTCCTTCCAGACCCACCACCTGAGTCACCTCTGCCAATGTCTGCACCAAAACTAACTCTTGGCATTGAGTCCCGGTTTCTAAAGTCAGGAGAATGCTTGGGTGATGGGACACCACGATGCCCGCCGTGCCCCATTTCATCTTGGCTGCTGGGCACACCGCCCAGGCTCTTCCGTTCATCCTTGGCCCGTGGGGTAGATGGACCAACTCGATTACTTTGCGCAGAAGCTGCATTTGGATCATACGTTTGGGAAGCTAAGTATGAAAGAGCTGTCACAACATCTCCTATAAGAGGCCGAGTTGCAGCTTGCTCTTGCAGACACATGGCAGCAACAGCGAGAGCTTGGTAAAGGCCTCGCATTGGGTAACGGCCTTGCAACAGAGGGTCTGCCATCTTGGGGAATTTCTTGCGGTCTCTGAAGAGCGGACGTGCCTGTATACCAGATCCAAAACCATTAGTAAAATATAAACAGCTACCAATGCCGATCCACAATAATGTACTACTAGACTTTTAGTAATGGAAAAAACCTAAAAATGTATTCTTGTATTGCATCAACTACTCAGATTTAAATAATAGGTACGAGCTAATCACCATTTTAACTAATATTAAATTACTGAGTAAAGAAACAAGTGGTGTTAATGGTGTTTGGTTCCAATCTCTTGTAAAATACAACTTGACCATGAGATAGATAGGGAGAGGAAGTAGGAAAATATCCTACAATCTACAAGAAACAGCTCATGAGCTGTGATTGTCAGAATGATCCTCTCCAAGTCTTGTACATGCCATGACATCGGGCTCTCTGCCTCTTCACGTGGGTCCCATTTCTTATCACTATCTCTCAACTCTTACACAAGAAAAAAAAAATTTGAACCTTGACCAGAGCATAACACAGTATCCTTACTATTAAATAATAATAATAATAATAATAATAATAACACAGCTTTGAGGGGTTACAGAAAATAGGACTTACATTTATAAGGGTTTCACAAAGTTTCTTTCTACCTCAAATTGTTGTTACTTTCTTAGTCCTCTTACAGCTTTGAGTAATGTTCATCACAGAGACTATCAAAAGCGGAAACACCAAAACAGAGCCTTAAACATGGAAAAAAAAAGAAAGAATAATCTAAACATGAAGACTATAATTAAACATGCATAAAAAATTTCCATTTGCACGGACCTTCCATCAGGTCCCTCATGTCCCTGCAAATAGCACCCAAATCGAGAGCCATCATTGTTCCCATGGATTGCAAACCGAAGCAAACACCTCATGACCCTGGCCAAAGCACCACGACACATCATCACCTTCACCAAACACACTTGAATCAAACGCCAATCTCCTTTCGTCTCCAACTGTACCATAACCCGAGACCCACACACCTTTCTATCATTGTTAATCTCAAAATACCCACTCACACCATCTTTCTGGCATCTTTATCATCTGCCGACCCCATCCCCAATCCAACTTCGCCCAATCCAATCTCTCCATCATTGGATTAGGTTTGGGAAGAGAGGAAGAAGGAAGAAGATGAAGAGTTTATGCCTGCTCAGGGACGACGTCGACCCTCACTTGTTATAGTGCGGGTCGCCGTCGATCCTCAACAAACAAAAAATGAAAGTCGACGTCGGCCACCAAAAAAGTTGGTTTTTATATATGGATTCCCAGTTTGGTGAGTTAGGTTAAAGTCCCATGTTCAATGCATTGGCCACAAAAAGGTTTTTTTTTTTTTTTTGTAAAATCCTCTTTATTTTTTCAATCACATACACCATTTTGTCAAATATCTCCCTCCCTCTCCCTCTCCCTCTCCCTCTTACCTCTCGGTCTCACAGCTTGCATGAGAGGTTACTTTTTTAGCCACCACATGGGTCCTCCTATAAACATGCTAATGTCTTCACACTCACAAACAAGAATCAAAACAGCGGTTGCGGCAGGCATTGCAGCTGGCACTCAAAACGCTATGTAGCAGGTTATGCGGTTGCAGGTATCAACAAAAAAGTGGTAAAAATTTCCGAAAATATCCAAAAAAATTCAAAATATTGGAAAATGTTAAAATTAAATGTTTTTTTTTTTTTTTTCAATAGCAACTAAGGATAGAGTAGTGTAGAGGTCCCGTTATTGCATAGAGGTCTTGCACCACTGAATAATTATAAAAATAAAAGTATTGATCTTTTTTTTCCCCCTTATGAATTCATGCTGGTTAGCTATAATAAGTTAAGAGGTAGTTATACAAAGACTAATAAATTAATGTTTGAAAAAATAACTTTCATCAAAATAACCATTGTACGTATGTTGAGAGTTGAGAAAATAATTCCCCTTCTAATACCAAAGAGGGTGTCTACCAAGATATACCCAGAGAAGCGCTCTTAAGAGGAACTTTACGTATCAGCTTCAACTAATAGCAATGAAAGAAAAGGAATATAAAAGCATAGGCCATACATATCAGTTTGACTAGGACCTTCAAATCTGGGTTCTTTAGCATCATCTCTATCCACACAGAACACAGATATACATTCTGGGCGACACGCGAATACATATCCAAAGTTAAGGATCAAATGATTTCATTCGCATTAAGAAAAGAATAGCAATTCCTACTGTGTTACAGCAGTGCACAATGTCGGGCGTATTATTATTGAAATGTGAAAGATCAAAAATATCAGTGCCAATGCCATTTACAAATACGATAACTTCTACATTTTCAGAGCTAAGCAATGGAAAACATGTGAGGAACTTTCTTCAAACTAAATGAGCAGGATGTTAAAAAATTAGGCATAAATATAGAAGAAAAAAAAAAAAAAAAAAACAACTTACCCATGCCACCAGATTCTGCTCTCCACCTGGCCGGGTGTTGTCAATTGCTTTGCGCCCTGTGATCAGCTCAAGGAAGACCACACCAAAACTATAGATATCAGATTTCAATGTGAGTTGCCCAGTCATAGCATACTCAGGAGCACAATAGCCATATGTTCCCATCACCCGTGTCGATACATGAGTCTTGTCCCCAACAGGACCAAGTTTTGCAAGCCCAAAATCTGAAAGCTTCGGAAAAAATCCTTCTCCGAGTAGAATGTTGGATGATTTGAGATCCCTATAAATAACGGGAGGATTCGCTTTGTCATGTAAGTATTCCAAACCTTTAGCTGCACCAGCTGCAATCTTCATCCTTGTATTCCAGTCCAGAGGCTCCTTGTCCGGTGGAATATCTAACAAGAGGAGGCCAATTTAGTCATCTACTTGATATTGATATGCAAAAGCAGCAGCGACTGAGATCTCTCATTTAAAGAATTAAATCTAATCCAGAAGCAGTAAAAAACTGGCATTCATTGGATCTAAGGGTATTTTACAGATGTTCACAGCAGAAACTTAAGCAAAAAAATGACGAGTGCAAAAATGGGATCCAAGTACTCACAATAGTTTCTGCAGGAAATAGTCTAATTTCCATGGAATTGATTATTACAGCATAGATGGCAGATATTCAATTGAGTTGGAACAAATGAATTGAAAATGAATTTCAGGTAGGATGTTTCTCCGACTTCTCGGGCATAAATCAATATTGTTAGGCGTGGAGTTGGAAGTTGGAACCCAAATTGAAAATGATATGGACAGAGAAAGGCAGAAAAACAGAGTCCAGATTAATATGGCTTCCAGCCTGCTAAAATATTCAAACTGGTTGCAATATCAATTATATCCAAATAGCCAGAGGATAGAACTACTGAATATTAGTATGGAGGAACATATTTCTACGAGATGGCAGAAGCTACACACACGAGCTGTTAGAAAACATTTATAACCCTGGACTTGACGTAAATCAAAGGGCGTGTTTGTGAATCAGAGATTCCACACTCCGCAGATTTCCATTTCTGTGGTAGAGAAGAATCCTGCATTCCTACCTCACTGGAATCAAAATCCTCTCATCAAGGAGATTCAATTCATTTTTTCCCTCATAGAAAAAGATAGGAGTGTGCGACATGGAAAATCAAAACAATTTTCCTCTTTATCACGGAATTCTCCCATCGCACAAATGTACCCTTAAGGGACTTTTGCAATAAGAAGCCTGTTGAAAATTTACAGCCTTGGATAGTTTCATTGCATGGCTTTTTTCAGCAGTATTTTCTTTGCATCCTGCAGGCTAATTTGTCATGTGTAGGCATCTTGTTTATATTAGCATGTGGGTCCACATGTCAGTGGTCCTTGCAACCACGTTTATATCACCTACACATGCATGGGCCCGCCACTTGCTCCTTACTTTCATAATTGTTTGGTTGTTTTGGTGCTTGAAAACACTTGGGGTTGTAGAGGTGTAATTTCACTCAAAATCGGTAATGTGGTTTGTCCAACAGAACTATAGGATAGTAGCCTCTTTGTAAAGGGCTCCTTAAGGATTAAGAGTCCAAAGGAGATTTATATAAAAGTTTTTTGGTCCTGGAAAACAAATAGGCTTCGACTTCGGTCATAGACCTGGATTAGAAATAGGAGTCGTATCCAGGGTATTAAAAGGACTCAGACTAGGACCCGGCCTGGGCCGATCCAAGTCCAAGTCATATTGCCAGCTTTATATATAAATGGGAGATGCTCCTATGAGAGCATCTCTCACCTAGTCACCTTACTATGAGAGATAGGGTGGGGGCCCTCACATCCATATCCAATGCCAACAACTTAAATGTGAAGGCCCCCACCTTATCTCTCATAGATATAGGGAGGGAGGGACAGGGGGAGAGAGAGAGAGAGAGAGAGGATATTTAGTTTTGTTGGGTTATGGTTTGAGAGGGGGTTTGTTGGGTAGGGTTTGTAAGAGGGTTACATAGAGAGTTGATGTGTTATAGCTTGTGAAAAGGTTTGCTGATAAGAAGAAGAACGGATTGCAGATTTTTTTCTTTTCTTTTCTTTTCGAGAAGGGTTTGTTGAGATTTGAATGTAGAAGTGTTGGGGGATTTGTTGAGAGGAAGAAGAAAGGGCTTGAGAGACGGTTTTTTTTTAATTAAGAACAAGAATGAAGAGGAAGAGGAGGTTTGTGGAGAACTCAGCCAACTAGGCTTGACCGGTGAAGGTGAGTCCGAGTCGGGTTGGACGAGTAGACTTAGACTCAACCGATTTTTAATACTATGGTTGTATCCAAGGGCTTGGATATTCTATCGGTGACTCTGGAATAGGTTCCTCAATGATTTATGTTTCAACCTCGGCAAGCAATGTCAATCGAACTTGAAACAGTGGTTTGACAATGAATTCTTCACCCTCATTTAATCAATAGAATCACATCTTTTGTTTTGATCATTGGACACAAGTCTCTTCAAAAAATCCCAAATGAGAGAAGAGTGCCCCCCACCACCCCCACCCCCCCCAATTCCCCGCCCGCGCAAAGATCCAAAAGTGGATTTCTAGCAACTTTTTCCAATTGTTCTTTCCCAGTTATGAACTTGAATCTTCGGCGGCTGGGGAATAGGAGAAGTGCTAATCCCATGGCAGGGAAGGAGCTGATGAGGCAAGAAGTGAAATATATCAGTGTCTTCACCATTACCCTAAGGTACACAGTTAGATTTGTGAATTTTTGTATACTCATAACCTAGATGCTAGTCTAGATGATTGGGCATGATCAGATCATCATAAACAATAAAGCCAACAGTTTGACCAATAAAAAGATAGTCTTGCATGCTTCTTTGTACTTGTCCATATGACAGTTTGTAAGACACCAATCAGCATCTGTGACAACTGCATATGTGATTGATTGCAGCCTAGGCTGCATGAGCCATGTTGGTGAGGGTGATTACAACCATGATGGTTTTGATGCCTTCTAGTCAAACATGTTGCTGTCCATTGGGCATGTAGCTAAGGCTGTAAAGATACATGCAACTTATATATACATGTTCACGAAGCTCCACACAATTAAGCGTCACCTATCGGCATACTAGAATCATGGGCACTGTCTTCTGCAGTATCTGTATATGAAACATGTACTGGGGTCAAACAGTTCTTCATCAATCCAATGCACTAGTAAATTGTAACAACAGATGGCACTGGGTGACCTGCCCGAGCCACTCCTACCAGGAGCGGGTTTGTCACCTATCTGCATACTAGCATCATGGCCAGTGTGTTCTGCAGTATCGGTATACGGACCATGTACTGAGGTCAAACAGGTCTTCATCAATCCAATGTACTGGTAATTACAGATGGCAATGGGTGGGGTTCAATGGGTGACCTGCCTGACCGGCTTCTACCAAGGGCAGGTTTGGTAGTGGGTTTGTCGGGTTCAGGTAGGTATGAGTTTTCAGATTTTGACAGGGTGCCTCCAGATTATGGCTGCCCCAAACCTGCACCACCCTGCTTATGAATAATTAACTTTTTACTCAGTAGATTATGATACACAAAAGTTGTGTAGCATAGTTAGCAATGGACATTTGTTAAAACTATCTTCAAGGCTTAGTTGTTTTCCTATACAAGATTTTACAAGATCTTTTTTTTTTTTTTTTTGTTAATAATAATAATAGTAACAAACCCAACCTGACCCCTTAGGGCCTGTTTGGTATCATTTTTTAAGAGTATTTTTTCATATGAAAAAAAAATTAAGTCACACATTTGGATGAGCAAGTTTGCCATTTCCAAAAAAAATATATATATATAGAAAATATTCTAGCCGACCTCCTAGTTAGAATGAAAAATGAGAAACTATTGTATATCGTTTTTAGGGAGGAATGTCCACTGAAGTTGAGCGGACTGCATCTTCCGTCAAATTTAAAATGAAAGGTCTGGCGTCAAAACCCACTGAACTCTTCACTCGTAACTTTAATCAACATCAGTCTTGTACGGGTTCTCTAGTCAATGCCCCATTCCCAAACACCACTCCCCAAGAAAAAAAGAATGGGGATAGATAGTAGCGGCCTCTCTCAAATCATCGAAAAGAGAAGCCCATCGGTTTTCTTGTTTAGTCCATGGGATGTGATGATCAACATTAGATCTCTGATTTACCTAAAAAAATAATAAAAAAATAAAAAAAACTTCAGCCAAATCTCTCTTCCCTTTTGGTATCTGCATCTGCAGTTCTCTTTCTTTCATACACGCCTCCCTCCCTCTGTTTTATGTGGCTTTTCTATACCTTTAAAAGCATAATTAAAAATTTTTAAAAAAAATCCCACTCTCCTCTACTCTCCTTTTTATTTTCACATATAGAGGGTTAAGTCCAATGATCAAAAAACCGGTTGCGGTGGGCATCATGGTCGATTGCCAAAATGCTATGTAACAAACGCTATGTAGCAGTTGCGGTGATACATAGCAGCATAACAATGAGTTCTTTAAGCAGTAAAAGAAAATTCGAGTCTTGAGTAGCAGCCAATCTTGTATTTTCTTAGTGATTTGGAACCATATACGTGTAGGGACAACTTTAGGAAAGGCTATTAAGGAGAGGAAATAGAAAAAAAAAATTTAATTAAAATTGATTGGCTCTAATAGGTTTTAGATGATAGTAATAATCAAGGTTTAAAAAATCAGACTCGGGACCCGACTCGGTATGTGCCGAGTCCGAGTCGACTCGGAATCAGCTGATTTTTTTAACCATGGTAATAATGCATGACCCAACTCCCCACTATTCTGTCTCCTCCCACCCTACACTGATCTTTTTAATCTCATCCACTTTGATTCCCTTATGTTTTTAATAGTCCTTGCCTCCAAGGTATTAGAACCTATCACAAAGTAAGTGGTAATGGACTTTAAGTGGGCAGTGGAAGAACATATTTACACCAAAGAGAAGGGAAATTCATTTTTTCATGACATTTGAGACATTGCTTATGAATAGTGTGACAAAACATTTGTATTCTTTATGAGAACTACCATACCCAAGAAGACACTTACCATTAGGTCCTAACTTCTTCCTCTTCTTTGGGACAAGGTAAGTATATATTTCCAACGTAAAACAAATACAATGAATGAAGAGAAGTTCCGGCCCTGCTGCTACTCCCCATTCTAACTTGTTCCTTGCTCATCACTGATTATGAGAAAAGAAAGTGCAACCAAAGATAGAAAAGTCTGTAATCCACTAAGAGCTTAGTGGTTAGGGATCTCCCTCTCCACACAAACAAGGTTCAATCCCCAGTTGTGTTGTGGTGAGGAACTTGGGTAGAGAGTCTCTATGTGGAAGGGTATGTACATAGTGGAAAAATACAATGATAGAAAGCTCTAGGGTTTTAAATAAGGTTGGAAAACTCGTGACTCAAACTCGACTCATACAATGCAAAAAAATTGACTCGGATAGAGTCAACGCGGAGACTCGGGAGCGTCATGTTTTAAAAATAATAATTTTAAGAATATGTAAAAATGAATCCATAGTATGCAAGAAAAGTACAATAGTATAGAAAACAAAAGAAAAAAATATTGCATATTACATAATTTGTTAGTTCAAACGTTGAATGTAAAAGATCAAATATAAGTTTCAAATTACATTTCAGTCATCATTTTTAAATTATTGACTCTGAACCTCATACACAATTACTTACAAATAAATTTTAATTATTTAAAATTGGATCTGTATATTAAATGGTTCGAAATGCAAACAACTTCGAAATAAAATGACTCAGCCGAGTCTCCCCTATTTTTGACTCGGTCCCTTGTCAAAAAATGATGACTCGGGAGAGTCAAAAGTCAACTCGGAGAGTTTTCCAACATGTTTTTAACAGTTTGAGAGGTACTTTACAGCAAGAAGGCATGTAGGCATCCTATTCGACATAAAGGCATTTGTAAGGATTACTTCATCCAAATAGACCTTGAGAACCTTCATTATAATGAATATTGTGCATCTAAGTCACAAGTAAATAAAATGATTAATTACCAATTAAGCACATATATTAATGATTTAAGCATGATTGTCATATATTATCTTCTCTTCCAAGCCCTCTTTAGATGGGAAAGGGGAAAGTTAAAAAAAGTAAAATTTGCACAAAGAATATAGCATGGCTGCAAAAGCTTGACCAAAGGACAATGGGCCACTGGCATAGTTGTCAATTTCATTTTGGACCTATTTCAGTTTCGCTCAAATTGAAATGTTATAAGGACCCAAAACCAGAATCACCCAATTACTAGGGTTTCCTTGAATTTCAGTCCCAAATAGATGAATTGAGCAATTAGGGCACAATTTGATTTTGGCATGATTTAGATTTAATTGGGGGGAATTGAATAATTTTGGATTTAGGTTTTTTTTTGGTCAGATCTTGGTGGGACCCTATTGGGACACATTTGAGAGATAGTTGAACTCAGTAGAAAGATATGATTAGACCCTGAGTGAAGAGGGACACATCTTTATTCTTTAGTTGAAAATGTACCTCTGTAGTAGGGAGCGCAGGTAACCAATGGTTAAGAGGAAGATTTTTCTTGGGACTAGGATTCCAATCAATGAATTGAGTTCAATCTTAGAAGTCTTAGACCACTAGGATTAAGAGTCCCCTCCAAATCCAACTAGGACCCTCCAAATCCAACTAGGACCCACCTAGATCATGTGACCCTATACCTTCCTCTCATTGTGCACATAATAGAAGAGGCGTTCGACCCCTCCCTTTTTCTTCCCCACTCGACATCTCCCTCTCCCTCTCTTCATCCTCCATCACTTCCCCCTCTTTCCTTTCATCTCTCCACTCAACTAGAAGCCTTAAAAAGGGAGCAAACAAGAAGATAGAGCTTGGGCTAGGGATTTTGGGAAGACAACTAACAAAAAGAAGAAAAAGGGCTCTCTTGGCTTACCAAAGGCAAGTACTCAATCCGAAATAAACTAAACATGCGTGAAAATTCCTCATCTCTAATTACTTCAACCCAAGATAACCTTCATCATGTCCTAGAAATTAGGGTTAAGTTGTTTCTAGGGTTTTCTTTAAGATATCAGTTATTTACATCACATAAAGGGAATCTGCAAGTCAACTACACAGAAATTGGAAGAGTTTATGTTGGCCGATCATTATCCTACAGCCTGATACACTAAATCTGGTATTTATATGCATAGTGGGGTGGTGTAGACCATCAGTTGGACCCTTATGAGCCCAATTTAAGGACTGTTGCAGATATATTCTTTTCATATGTAGTGGGTTAGAATTTTCTGCATGTAGCACCAGACATAACTACACTAGCCGAACTATGTAAAATGGTTGAATTGGGTAATTGGAAGAAAACAATATATGAACAAGTTCAGCTGAACATTACAAGTTCTCATAATATCATCTTGTATGAATGATTATAGCCTACTTGGAAGCATACAAAATAGTACTAGCCTCTCTATGCTTGGATCAGACATTATGTTAATATGGATAGTTGAGTTTGAGAGAAATTCAGGATTTGTATAACCTCTGTTTGGGCTCTGTAGGGTTAAAGCTTAACTGGTTATACACGTTTTTTTTCTGAATTATATTTCTCAATAATGTTTACATATTCTAAATCTGTATTTGTTGTATTTGGGGATATCCAACATGTAGTAAGCCTAAGGTGTAATTGTCTTGATTAATTCAGATTAGCACATGTTCTTATGAGGAGTTCAATTGATTAGACACATGCTTCCCTTCAAGATTTTGCTAAAGTTCTTGTTAGAAGAATTAAGGTTAAGCTACTAGCGAAGATATCTCTTAATTTAATCACTAAATCGGTACCTGAATGGAGATGTTTATGACTATCAATGAACTGTCACGATGGCTAGGACCATGAAGAGAAATCAGGTTAACAGTTCACAAACACGGACTATATGTATGAGTAACTGAACCTTGTGATACAACTTTGTGTATGCACCTATGCATATATGTTCTGGGTTGGCAGTCCACATATATGGACTACATAGGTGAATATAATCCTACATAGGGACTGTTAAACCTTCCAGTCCATGTACATGGACTTGGTATACCAGCTGACCTCATAATCTAGGATGGATCAGTCGAACCATGGATAAGGCCTTCTTTGATGACTAGTTGTTGGAATATGCGAGGTGTCCTGATTGAACATTGTATGGAAAATAATAAGCATCGATAAGATTCCCTATATACTGATAGGTTTGCAATGAAATCCATAACATGAAATCCAAAATTTACACGCATGGAATGTATGATCGAAAGATCTAAAGTATATCTTATTTGGCCTGGACCTAGAACTTGAATGTATTTGTAATCTTAAATGAGTTTTTAGGAAGACTCCCTATCTGGTAAATATGAAATTAAGATCTTGACCCGTTAATAAGTTGGACGCCACTAAGCTGTTCTTGGCCTGGATATTGTTACTAGCTACAGTCTAGCTTTGTCTGAAGTGAATCGTACCCCGTTGATGGCTCTTGTTCCTAAAAAGGAAACCCCTTTCACATCTCTTGTTTACCAAAAGGGACTTTTCAGTACCACTCACTATTTTTCCGACGGCTCTTGTTCCCTCCAGAAAACCTTGTTAGCACTCTTGCTATTTTTCGACAGCTTTTGTTCCCTCTGAAAAACCTTGCTACTTTCGAGCGGCGCTTATTCCCTTTGGAAAACCTTGTTAGTTTTAACTTGGCCGATGTGGTGTGCCTTCTTGAATTATAAGCCTTAATGAATGTATAACAGCTTGTGATCTTGCATTGGTAATTGCCTGGAATCATTATAATTCTATCTTGCACTTATAATTATTTTTTTAAATCTCGATAACATATCTTGCATAATCTTGCCTTGTTACGCTATTTAACTTTTGACACATGCAATCTTTTACCCATCATCATGGTTCAAAATAGCGGCCACTACGATCGGCTGTAGCGGTTGAGTCACCACACTATTTTGAAAATAGCGGCACTACGGTCTAAAATCCAGTAGATACGTAGTTTTAATTTAGAACACTACTTTTCCTATTTCTTATCCCCAATAGCCTTTCCTAAAGTTGTCGATACTCTTATATGGTTCTAAATCACTAAAAAAAAAAAAAAGATTAGCTGCACGGGATTCAATTTTTTTTTACCACTCAAAAATTTCACACCGCTACGCTGCTATGTATCACCGCAACTGCTACATATCGCCCGCTACATAGCATTTTGGCCATTGCCGCTACACTGACTGCAACTGATATTTTAATCCTTGCCCGTTTTTATTCTATTTTGCATGATTGTATGTGGCGTTTACATAGGCCTGTTTACTTGCTAGCTTTTTAAAAAACTAACCCACTCCCCCAACACTTCCAGGTGAAGAAGACAGATTGGATCCTAAGGATGATGCATACGAAGGGAAAAAACTCGGAAAAATAAAGAATGAAGCTCGGATGACGTAGTCTAGAGATGTCAAGATTAATTCAAGAGAAACATTTAGATTTGCTTTTGTTTTATTTAAATATTGAGTAGTGGTATTAAGGCCTACGATTGGGCCAAGCTTTTATATGGATTTTGGATTTACTTCATATTTGGTTAGACACTTAAAGTTAATACTAAAATAGGTTTCAATTACTTGTGCTCTGTTATTAAATATCTTTTGTTTGATGTTTGAGATAAGAATTCTATTGCATTTCTATTTGACCTAATCTCATGAATGCAGAAAAATCTAATTCATGGCTCGAAAGGCAGACTTCTTCTAAAATCAGGGTTTCGGGTCGTTACAAATGTCTTGGTCAATTGGAATTTTAGTGAAGTACTTCAGACTTTTATTTCAAAAGACAACAAAAATAAATATATATATATATATATAACATAGAAACATATTGAAATTTAAAAATAACATAGAAATATATATTTAATTATTCAATTAAGTCAATCAAATGAATAACTTCTAATGGTTCACATTTTTCTTAAGTGGTTCTGTTAGAGGGTACAAATTAAAAAAAAAAAGGTTGGGGACTCACGAGAATGTTGTAGGCCCACAGTAGGGCGCACGTATTACAAATCAAAATTGCTCCACATAAATATCCCTCAAGTATGGGCCCTAGCCAATTTTCATACTAATAGGAGATTATATAGTACCTAATCAATTTGACAGTGATCCCATCTCCTATTAGAGTCAGAATTAGCCAGGTTCCATACATGAGTTGGGCATTTACTTTATGAGTAGCTTATATTTTTAATAGGTGGGCCCAATGGTGGCGCCCACAAATCTCATGGAAGCCCGAATATAGTGAAAAAGGAAAAATAAAATTAAAGGGCTTAGCCCCTGCCCTTTCGAGAAAAGAGGGAAAGAAAGGAGGCAGGGAAGGTGAAGATGGAAAGAAAGGAGGGGGGAAGGAAGAGGAAGCAAAAGAGGGAAGGGTAAGAGGTAGAGGAAATGAAAAGAAGATGGCGAAGATGAAAGCTTTCAGTTAGGAGTTGCACCAGAAGAAGGTAAGAGCCATAGCAGGTACCTCCTCCTCTCTCTCTAGGCACAGGGATATAAATGCAAAGCTACAATTAGGGTTTCCGAAGCTCTCTCTCTCCCCCTCCATTGTTTGGTCCCTCTTTTTAAATCAAATATTCTGCCTAAATGGCCCAAAATTTGGGCCAAGATTTTTTAAGAGTTTTTCGGTTTGGACCACCAGTTGAGCCGAACTGAATTTAACAACTATGCATTCCAGCCGTAATTGACATCCCCAAACGGCATTAAACAAAAGCAACTAACAGTGCATGTATTCTGTTTTTGGAAAGTACTATAATTGGAGGAGACATAATGGTCGTATTTGTTAGAAAAAAATAGGTGGGTGGAACTGAGTAATGGAGGATATGGGCTTGACCAAAAGAATGATATGGAGAAAGCTCTCCTCGACTTCACTGAGGCTTTTGATCTTATGATAGCTAATATGGAATTCGAGAAGAGATCACATCTTTTAACATTTAAGAGGAAATCAAATATGACACCATAGATTACGTTCATCATAACATTGAAAATAGTTAATCCACAATGATCGTAAGGCAGCTATGGAAAGAGTCTAAAAACACATCTTAGGTTATTGATTTTGGCCATTGTTGTCAAGAGTAAATTAGTTTATGGAAAAGTGAGGAACTATTTGAGAATAAGGAAGTGAAATTAAAAGAAAATGCATTAATAACATTCAAAGAACAAAGAAAAAAGCATGGAGGCAACGCAATTGGAATTGGGCTATAAATTCCAATGAAATGTGGGGATCAAATGGAGGGTTGTATTAAAAAAATCACCAAAGAGGTCCAAAGGAAAGAAAACTTGTATTCAGAAGGAATCTTGCTAGTGAAATACAAAAGTCGAGAAGGTCTTTGAGGGGAATTGAGTAATCTTAAAGAATGAGAAAAAGAACCAAGAAAAATTAAGGATTCAAAGAGAGAGAGACTATCAAGAAATGAAATAATAATAATAATATTAATATTAATATTATAATAATTAAATAAATAAGACATACATAAAGCTAAGTATGGAGCTTTTGACAACTTGTATTTGCAGTTGGGAACTAAGGACGAATTGGTGTGATTTATAAACTTGTTAATTGATACGAATAGAAGAAAAGGAGAGAAGGCTTTTGGACTAACCACATGCTCTTTGGGTACACACCTGATTTATATATCACTAGTTTACAAAACGAGGTACATATAAAGGAGACTATACCTTAGATTACAGGATGAGGAAAGAAACTAAAAATCTATCCTAATTAGATAACAAGTCCATCCTACTTACATTACAAAAGGAAGATCCTCTAGTCTAGATTACAACAGAAGATGGGCCTTGGGCCTATTTAACACTAATATCAGAGAAAGAAAAACTGAAGACAACTTCATGTAGCTGATGCAGCCCCGATCTGCAAATGAAGTAGACCAACTCCACAATTAGGGTTGGCTGAATCCTCAACAAACTCCACGATATATGCAAAGTTCCAAATAGCACTGGCCAAATCCCCAAGAAATTACGCACACAAATAACAACTATCATAGAGAAACTAGAATTCTTTATTGAAATAATGAAAGATGATTGTCCCAATCGGGGGATTACAAATTTAGATGAGGAGGTTAGGGGGACAATGAGGGGATTACAAATTTAGAGGAGGTTGGACATCCCCCTTTCCTAATTGGCCTCTAATTCATAAATCTTCTCTAATCAAAAGGAAACTAAATCTCCTAAAACTTCGCTGAAAATAATTTCTAATCTCTTAACAGTTGTTGAAACAAACTAAATCAAACTAATTTCCTAGTTTAAAGATTCCTAATTAAATCAAAATCCTCAGAATAATTTCTGGTCCATTAGGGCCCATGGACTGGCCCCAATGGACATTGTCTCATAGTTGTCGATTTCGTTTCAGACCCCATTTTGGTCAGACCTCCAAAATGGAATATTACAGTCATTTCCAAATTTCGGCAAAAATATTTCGGAGCTATATTTCGAATAATATAAAAAAAATAATATCTATATAAGAGGTGTGCCAAATTGGACTAAGTAGCCCAACATAGCAAAAAAAAAAAAAACAATCGAGTCCATGAACATGCCTTGAAACCCAAGAACTGCACAAGATAGTTGGGTCCCCACAATATCATGGTAGGTCACATTTTATGTTTGATGCAATGGTGAGATTGGAAAGTTCAAAACATATGATGACCTATATAAATGATGCAAAATTCAAAGCATGTGATGTCCTATATAATAGTTTGGGAACGAGAGAAGGAGAGAAGAATATTTTTAAGCTTACAAAAATAAGCAAAAGGAAAAGTAGGGACTTAGATCATGTCAAATGTATTAAAACCAATGACCAAAATGTTCTAGTGAAGGAATATCAACGAAAGGTGGAGGGCATATTTTAGCAAACTTACAAAATGTTCTTAGGGCTCTTTCCGTTTTTCTTGCTTTGCTTTCTTTTGCTTTCAGTACTTTTCTCTTGAACTGTTTGCCTTTTTTTAATGAAAGTAATCATTCAAAAAAAAAAAAAGGACTGTATAAGAGAAATAAGAACAAAAGAGGATACTTCGTAGGAAGTGAGGAAAGCATTGAAATAAATAAAGACATTTCTGCTACAGGTCCAAATGACATTCCGATTGAGGCTTGGAAATGCTTAGGAGAAGTTGGGGGTTTCAGTTAACTAGACTCTTAATTCTTAGATAAGACCTATATAAAAGAATAAAGCTATGGGAGAGAGTAATGGAGCAAAGACTTAAACAGAAGATCAAAATATCTGAAAATCAATTTGGTTTTATATCAGGGAGGTCAACTACGGAAGTTATCTTCTCACTTTAGCAATTAATGGAAAAATATCGTGAAGAAAAAAAAATCTGCATATGGTCTTCATCGATCTAGAAAAACCCTACGACGGGGTGCCTAGAGATTTAATTTGGTGGGTTTTAAATAAAAGGAATGTTACAAGAGGTTATATTGAAATTATTAAAGACATTTCTAAAGCAACCGTAACGAGTGTGAGAACTACTTGTGGAGAGACAGGTGAGCCCGCACTTCCCAGAGACCATAGGTTTGCATAAGGGGTCAACCCTAAGCCCTTATCTCTTTGCACTGATTATGCATGAGTAAACTACTCATATTTAAGAGGAGTCGTCGTGGTGTATGTTATTTGCATATGATATAGTGTTGGGAGATTAATCAAGAAATTGTGTGAATGCAAAACTCGATAGATGGCGGGAGGCTTTAGAATCCACGGGCTTTAAAATAAATCATACAAAAACGGAATATATGGATTGTAGCTTCAGTGGGCATATAGAAAGAGTTGAAACTGCTGTGAGAATTGAAGACCATGAGATACCACAGAGATTCTTCCCATCACCTTGGCTCAATTATTAGTAAGGATGAGGAGATTGATAAAGATGTTGAACATAGGACAAAAGCAAGATGGTTGAAGTCGAGACTTACTTCTAGAGGACTTTGTGACCGACGAATGCCAACAAGATTGCAAGGAAGATTTTACATGACAGCAATTAGATCGACTATGACCTATAGAGCAAAACATTGGCCAATCAAGAAAAAACATATGCATAAAATGGATGTAGCAAAGATGAGAATGTTGAGGTGGATGTATGATAAAACTAGGAAGGATAAAGTTAGAAATGAGTGCTTTCGAGAGCATTTAAGAGTAGCATCAATTGGGGATAAATTAGAGAACCCCATTTGAGATGGTTTGGGCATGTTCAACACAGGACAACAACGGCGCCGGTAAGGAAAAGTTTAGCTATGAAGGTTTAGGGCCCACCAATGGGAAGGGGTAAGCTAAAGAGGTCGTAAAATGGAGGTAGTAAAAATAGATCTGAAGAAGTGCAACTTATCTGAGGATTTGGCTCAAGATAGATCCGAATGGAGAAACAAAATTTGTGTAGCCAACCCCAACATAGTTGGGACGAGGCTTTGATGATGGTGACGATGATGTGATGGTGAGATTTGTCGTCCAAGCATCCTAAGATGGGACCCATGCCATCAATCACAAGCTCTCGAGCCAAGGATCATGAGGTACACTATCTTTTGATGGCACTTAGGAATACCATATTTTTCATCTCCATTAACTGATACTCTGTCCAATCCCCATTTACCAAGACCCAAACTCCATTTACCGAGATTGCAAACACTACAGCTATGAACAAAAAAAAAAAAGATATTAAAAAAAAAGAAAAAAAGAGAGAGGAAAAGAGGAGAAAGAAGATGTACCTAACAGATATAGCTCAGACGGTCGCTCCAACCTGGTGCAGCCTAGCCACGATCAATGAAAGATCAACACCTCCAGCGGTGTGATCGAGCCATCAGACTCAAGCCCTAAGGCCTCTCAATGAAAATACCCAAGAAAACTCACGAGAACACTGAATACTTTCTTATTATCAATAGCATACCTTACATCAGGAGGCCCTCCACTATAAATAATAGAGGGAAAGCCCAAATAAGGAAATAGGTATATTACATAATAAAATCTCTCTAAGATGGCTAGAATCTCTCACTAAATCAAATCAACTGACATTAAGGATTTAATTGAGTCAAACAAATTGACAGCAGATTCCTTGGTGGGACCCATTAGTGGGCCCTCTTTTTCTTAGATCGTACTGTATCACAACCTCTAGCTCCGGTAAAGAGAGACACCAGGGGCAAAACCAGCGGCAGACTGTTGGGCACCCGCAGCATGTTAGAAGGAGAGACTGAGAGAGAAAGGGCTTCTGAATTCTGAAAAATGTGCGTTGGGTAGGGATTCTGAATAAGCCCCCTTCTTCTTTCTTTTTTCTCTATATATCCACTCAAAACACGTTTCAGCGAAATCTCACATTTTGGGTTTCGGAAATTTCGGCCAAAATCATGGGTTTCAGCCGAAATAGACCGAAAAGTTATGATATCGATTTCGTTTCAGTAACCTGGGCCAAATAAAAATTTTCGGCCATTTTGCCGAAATGAAACAGCAGTGATAACTATGCTTGGTCAACCCATAGATGTGGGTCTAACCTGCATCAGCTACATTGAACATGAGAAACAGAACGCAAAGGTAAAAGAAAAGGAGATCAATGATAGATGAAAAATATTTTAAAGATTAAATGCCTTAGCCAAGACAAAGAAAAACAAGCATTAAGAACCAATGGATACTCATAGAAGCTTTTTGTAGATGGGTGGGAGAACGATCGATTGGCCCTTAGACAATAGAATGCCAGATACCCAAGAGGATGATCCATGGTTCATGTTATTTGTAGATAAATGTAGTATTGAACTATTGATTAGTAAGACAAAAACAAGCAAGTAAATTCCATGCTAGATCGTTGGAGAAAGGCACCAGAATAAAAAGGTGAAAAATTAGCATATCAAAGATAAAATATCAGGGGTACAAGTTTGATGGATATGAGAGTAGAAAATAAGTTGGTCAAAAGATGAAAATAACTTAATACCACAAATCCACAATGTCAAAGATTTCAATAGACAGAGAACAAAATGGAGCATCTGAGTTGGATACAGCAATCAAGTTTAGTGTAAGATATTGAAGTGAGGGCAAGCTAATAATAAAGTGTTAGTAACTTATTATCGCCAATACCACTTTGATTGACTATAAGATGTTAATTTATGCTAATGTATAGAGCCAAACATTGGGTAACCAAAAAAGGGTACATGCGGCTGAGATGCACGTGCTTAGATGAATGTGTTAATAGAAGGAAAACAACACATTAGGAATGAGAAGGGGAAACATGTATGTCACTTCAATTGAAGAAGTCAAAGAATGCCATTTTAGATTACTTGGGATACATAAGAAGGATAAAAAAAGCTCCATCTGCAATGTCCAAGGGTTACAACTTACAAGCTATATATGGCATTAATACAGACTTGGGGATATGACTTTGCACTTTCCAAAATTCAGTGCATGGATGCATGGTGCAGCCTAGACCTATCAAGATGTCATTATCCATGGGCCAAGAAGCGTAAGCCAATCGGATCATCCATATACTTATAGATTTTATTTCTTTTTTGAAGACTTGCTATGTTATGAAGTTGATTTGCTACGAGTTCTCATGTTCCTAAGTGTGTAAAATAGGAGTTCTGTTTGCAAGTTAGCTACAAAGAAGGATGGAGTACAATCTTGTCATTTTCAAAGGCAAGTCCAATTCAGGTCTCAACCAAACTCTCATCAACATGAAATTAGGTCCCATTTGATAGGTTCTTCAGATCAAGTACTGGTGCTAAGCTAGGTTTGGAGGTGCTTTGATTGGGCTGATCCTTTATTGTGCAAAATGCTCCATCAAAGAAACAATTATCATGCCCCTAACATGAAATTCTATTTTTCAAATTAAGATTTCTACAGGGGGCATTACTTTTCACCTTTATTACGTTATAAATAAGTGAAATTGTCACTCATAAAGTTCTTTTTTACGTTTAACATCAAAAAGTACCATCAACATCATCATCATCATAGCCTTGTCCCAACTATGTTGAGGTCAACCGGCCGTAGCAATTGAGGCTACTATGCTATTATGAAAATAACGGCGCTAAGATCTTACACCTAATAGAGCGAAGAAGTCTTAATTCATAATACTGTTTTTCCTATTTCTTCTCCTCAATAGCCTTTTCTATGGTTGTCTCTACCTTCATATGGTTCCAAATCACTAAAAAAATACAAGATTGGTTGCTACACAATATTCAAGATTTTTGTAACACTAAAGAAATTCACACCGCTACGTATCACCCGCTACGTAGCGTTTTTCCCACTAGCCGCTATGCTCGCCGCAACAGTTATTTTTATCCTTGATAGGTCGCACTTCTTCAGATCCAACCTTACCGCCATCCATGTCCTCTTTGGCCCACCCCTTTCCTTGACAGACCATCAACTTGAATAGAAAGACATTTCTTCACCCGTGTTGTTGCTCACCTATGTTGGATGTGACCAAACCATCTCAAATGAGTCTCTTAATTTATCACCTATTGATGGTACCCATAAATGCTCCCAAATGCACTCATTTCTAATTCTATCTTTCCTAGTTTTACCACACATCCATCAAAACATAAAATAAAGCAACTGTATAAAATAATGAGTTAGCACAACAAGATACGCAGAAACTGTTTCTTGGAAGTATCGGCATAGCATCAAGCACTAATACCAGTATCATATCGTTTGGATGTGAGTACGCTAGGCAAAGTATATGGGATCAAAGTTACAAGTTCAAACAACTAGGATATGAGAGAGACCAATATAGACCAAAGGTGGTTTAATAAGGTGACCCTTAGTAGAGAGGTTAATGAAACAAAGTTGATGGTGATGTTGCTAATCCCTTGGCAAAGATTTGATTGGTGTTGGGTATTAACCAATGCTTATTGTATCCTAGTAAGAGAGGTTACCCTAGATCTTGATGTGCTTTTGAACCTTGAGGTAGGATCTTTGTAATTAATTTTAGGTCATGTATGTGTAGCACTGCACAAACCCAGATCCCCCAAGAACCTTTTCCACATTCCCCCTCTTCTTCTCTCCTCTGCTCCCTCCCCCAAAAAAATTAAAATTAAATTAAAATTAAAATTAAAATTAAAATTAAAAAAATAAAAGGAGAAAACACCAATCGTAACTGGTTTTCTGCCAAATCTTAGAAACTCGGTTCATTTTTACCACTTTTCCTCGTGGAAAAGCGGCCACACCAAACATGGATTTTATTGTAGAATGGAAAAGGTTTTCTGCTTTCCACCCTTTTTCCACAAAAAGCATGTACACAAGCATGCCCTTAAGTGTAAACTTCAGTTTTTCTCTTATAGACAGATTAGTCTTATGTGTGGTCTTACACTCATACAAGAATGCATGCGCACAGAGAGAAATGATATATGTATAGTCATTGCCTCCGCTACATGTTATTAGCTATGATGCTCAATGATGGTATTGATACGGCAAGTACGGACCATGAGTTAGAAAGAAATAGGGTTTTACAAATAAAAATGAAGTATTGGATATGATATGATATGATATGGATACAAGCCTATATTAAGTATATGGTATTCATAGGTTATTAGTATATGACGCCAAATTAATAGGCAAAGGATGAGATGAAGATCATGACGATATATATGTGCTGAGAGTAGTGTCGAGAAATTTGCATCCATGGTTCAGATTTGAGTAGCACATACTCTTGCATGATGCTTATATTGGAATAGATAGATAAACCTAACAAAAAAAAAAAATCTTAACATTATCACAAACTTGCAAGGTCACTTGGGAAAAACAGATGGTAAGGAACAATAACAGCCTAAATAGAACATCATTTTATAAGTTGATATGCAAGATTTTCCAGGAAATTTGACCTAAATGATGCTGGCATTAAAAGCTGTATATTGGGGGAAAAGACAACATTATATGGAAATATTGAACAAGGAAAAGGGTGTGCAATCCAACCATGTAAATGATCCTCCAAAGAACCCAATGGCATAAACTCGTAAACAAGGAGACGTTGATCGCCATCAGCACAATAACCAATCAAATTGACAAGGTTAGGATGATGTAAGAGACTGAGCATAAGAACCTCCACTAAAAATTCTCTATTTCCTTGAAGGCCATTCCTGTCAAGTTGTTTTACAGCAACAACCTGCAAAAATTGAACTTCCATCATTCAGACAGAACAAGATGGTAGCTACTTTTTTTTAATTTTCAGTAAGAAAAGAATTATTCAAATGATAAAATTACATCATCCCTTCTACAAAGCATTTGGGGAATGAAGGAAAGCAGAAATGACTTAAATAGGATACTGCAGTTCCAGACTTTTCAAACCCTAATCAATGTCAGTGACCAATGACAACAATGCAGAAAAGCAGTATCCCAATATATGTGCTTTCTGCTTTTGCAGAATCAGCAGCACCCCAAACACCATGAGACGGTTAATTATGTACTCTGCTAAAACATTTGATCACTTGCAATTGAGACTTGAGAGTACATTTCACTTCAGCACAATCTTCACATTGGTCCAATTGGCATGTCCATGATCACCTTGTTATTCTATTAATTAAATTTGCATTACATTCAATCTAATGAATAAAACATTCTAATTGAGAAAAATATCAATCTCAATTGCAAATTAACCTGTCCAGTGCTCTCCAACCGACCCTTATACACACGTCCAAACCCTCCTTCACCCAAAAGGCACTCTTGGCTAAAGTTCTTCGTAGTGGCAGCAAGCTCCTTAAATGAAAATGTTTGTGCTGCAATATGTGCATTTGACCCATCCTTTGGAACTGATGCTTCCTTCTTGGAATCAGACCCTCCCCCAGACCTTGATTTGTCTGAACAACCAAGCAAATTGAAAATGAAAAACAAAGGGAAGAAGAAAAATATCAACATATAAAACTCCCACAAGCAAGAATGCAATGCAAAACTAGTGATCATATACTTTCAAATCACAAATCCAAAATAATGATCTCATGCAAAATTGATAGGGATTCCATCCATAAATGCAATTAAATAACTTTCTCTTGGACTAAAATTTAGACCATAGTCCAGCCAAAGGAAATGAAAAGAAAATACTTCCTCTAAAATTATTATCTAATTCCTCATCAGATATTTGTTGCCTTTTATCTATTCAAAAAAGAAATAAAGAAGAAAGCAGAATTGGTATCTGTTTGTATTTGAATTAGAGAACCCACATTAAAACACCTCAAAATCTTATGTGCAATAGAAAAAAGAGACCAAATTCCTTGTACAAACAAGGGTAGATTCCAAAGACAGCACTACCAAGGAAATTTAAGAACATAAAAATATAAAATAAACTGAAAAACAACAGCTACAGACCCCAAAAAATTAACACTTGCAATAAGCCCACCAACCAAAACAGCAGTAGTAAAAAAAAAAAAAAAAAAACACAAACCAATCCCAAAGCAACTTCATAGAACTAAACATCCATACATCAGATAATAGAAAATAAGAAATGAGATCATCTCCACACCAACTCAAAACCACAATCAGATAGAGATGGTAGAAAAACCGAACACCATAAAAATCATTCTCAAACAGGAATTCCCACAAAAAGCATGCAACTTTGAAACTAAAAATCAATCAAACAAAGGAGATATAAAATTACCTAAGCTAACTTTGCTTACAGAAACAGAACCCTCCTTTCTAGCATCCTTTCTACCTTCTTCTCCTCCCTTGACGCCATTTTTCACTTTCTTTTCCTCATCCGATGATCCAAAGCAAGGAAAGCACCCACCCATCTCAAATCATCCAAACCCAAAAGCAACCCAGAGAAGAAAATCCAGAAAAAAAAGAGGGAGAAGGAGAAATTCTCGAATTCTAACACAAACCCATGTCAGGATTTGGGGTTTTATACTGTTTTTTTGGGTCGATCGGACCCAATCTCCTGGATCTTCGATTCTCCCATTGAGGAAAGTTAAGGAAAGAAAAACACCAGAGAAAGAGAATGGTAAGAATATAAAATTAATAGTAGAATAGGATAGAAACTTAGATTACCACGGAAGGTTCTGTAAAAGAAGGAAAGGTGGAAGCAAAGCAGCAAACCAACCCGCTGTAATAAATGGCAGGAATTCAAAGTGCGTTTGCTACCACTTTTCATAAATGAGTGTACAGCATCATGCAATCTCTGACAGTGGGCCACACATTGAATTTGGGCTCTTGATAATTCACCTCCATTTTCTAGGTTTGTGATGGCTCACTTTGATCAGTGGATGGTGGTGGTTTAAGTTTAGGGCATGTTTGTAGCACCACCTATATAAGGGTAACACTTGATCCATTAATACATGCATATTAAGTAAGGATGATTTGATTTCGATTTGATTTCAAAATCAAGGTTCAATCTAGTAATGGATTGCTGGATTTCACTCCTTAAGTTTTACTCTATTATGACTTTATCTTCTCAATTATGAAAGTTTCCTACAGGATCTGAATTCTTGAGCTTAATAATATAAGCTGGTTTCATTTCATAATTCCATTTTGAGGACTCCACCATCTAATCAAATCAAATTCAAAAGGGCTCTTCATAATATGGACTCTCCTTCATCACTAGTCTCTGTAATAGCATTTTTTCTTTCTTTCTTCTTGCATCTTTTCTCTCAGCATCATCTATGGTTTCTTGTTAATTAAAATCATTACTTTCTATTTTTTTTTATTTTAAACATCGATGCCGATAAAATTTTAAATGCAATCCAATCATAAAATTAATTATGTTTTTAAATGTTGAACCCCATTATTACTAATATTGTTTTTTATGGATATACATGCCCGTAATTTAAGCACCGTGGTCAAGCTAGTTAGTATTTAATTATCTTCTAAGCTTAGTAGCTTACGCTTGATCCATATTTCAATTATCATCATCACTATTTTTCTTCTTCATCATCATCCAGGATTCATGTATCCTAGCTTCTTGTATGAATTGGATAAAATATCAAATCATCCATCCAGCTATCATTGTGCTATTCTACATGACCTCACTTGCTTCAACTCATGCTCCCATTTAGTTAAGAACTACAAGATAAGTATCTTATTCAGGAAAATAAGTGAGCTCTCTATTCCCTTTAAGTCACGTCACTAGGTAAACGGATAGAGTTTATATTCATCATTGTAATTGTTTCAAAGAATGTCTTACCTCTCATAGGATGCATGCAACTATCTAAATAAATAAATTATGCTGTCCTACCTTCTATGGAACCTACTGGATGTAACACATCCAGGCAACTAGGCCAGTCAATTTGGCTTTTGAGATAAGGCAACTAGGCCAGTCAATTTGGCCTTTTGAGATAAGGGCCCGTTCCTTTAAAAGCCCTTAAAACGAGGGTTTTTGTTTTTAAGAAAAAGTCCTAAAATTGGATTTTAACTACTTTTACAGGCCCTGAAATTTGAGGGCTAGGCTTGGACAATACCGACCCGGCCCTGCCCTGGCCGTGGCCCTCCTATTTTTTTTATTTTATATATTAATAATATTTATATATGTAAGTATGTACTAAAATGCCCTTATCACGGTCACATAGTAATAAAAGGGGGAAGGGAAGGCAATTTCATACCCACCTACCCATTACGAATGTCCTAAAAATTCTTACACATACTTAGTTCATTTCATCTATATTTAATTATTTAAGTTATATATTATTCTTAATACAAAAACAATAAGTGTTGCACGTTTGCTTCTAATCTCTTTCTTCTATTTTTATTTCTCCTTATTTAGGCTTTTTATATTATTTTTATATACTCTTGTTCATGCAAAAGATGATATACTTTTTCCTATTAATAAAGATACACTGTTTCATCTGGAGAGTTACTTGAGATGCCAACCAATTCACAGAGGTAATTTATATGTGCATGAAACTTTAAGGATATGGGGTAATCGAAATATCCTTTTAATTAGATCGATAATTATAGCTCTCAGTTTTCAAAAGTCTAAACTAATAATATTTTGTGAGTGAATTTATTTTTTGACTGAAATCCAACTATGCTCAATACCAAATCAGTGTTAGATTGAAAAAATATATGTTAATGTAAATAGTTTACAATTTTTAAAGATAAGACATTAATGGAATGATTTCATACGTAAAGATTCATATAAAATGTGTGAAATAGATCAAACTCTTTAGCCATTTTTTTGTTTTTGATAAAATAAATAAAACTATATGTCCAAGAACCTAAGTCACCAAAGAACGTGCGACTTTGTCCGATAAAAGAAAGTTTTTAGAGACAACTTATGTTTCCCAAATATCTTCTTAATGGTTCTTTCGCAGTTGAGGTTAGACAAAATAACACTCAGTTGACGCTCGATTCTTGGAAATAATATAAAAAAAATAAAAACTCAATGGTTTTCTCATTTTGAGGTCATGAGCCCTACCCTGGCCTGACCATATCCCTCAATTGTAGGGTAAGGGCCTAAGTGGTATAGGCCCTCTGAGGGCTTTGGCACTCCTATGTCCAGCCCTGCATATATTGAAGGTAGGGTTAGGACAACCCTGAGTCCTTTCTAGCCCGGCCCTTTGACAGCCCTATAAGCGGCCAACTATTTATGTTAAACCCACTCAGTAAAATATCACACCATCCATCAATCTAGCCATCATGCTTCTCTTTTATATGTGGACCTCATCCATCAATCTAACCATCATGCTTCTTTTATATATGGACCTCACTTACTCTAACTCGTCCACCTATCTAGTAAGAACTGCTGGATGTCCATCCCACCCCTCAACCAATATACACCTATATAGGTGGGACCTGCTAGATGAGAGATTGTATTCATATTATGTAACCGTCTACGACCCATTAAATTGAGTATTGATGAAAGACCCGTTATATAGAACTACACACCAACCCGTGCTTACCACGAATATGACCAGCATTGCAATCTAAATATTCATGTATTACAAAAAATTCATAGTTTTTAGCAAGGGCCGCTCCAGGAATTCAAGTCAGTGGGGTCAAAAAATATTTATCTTCTGCATCTTTGCCACGAGGGCTATCAAAGGGTCGAACCCAGGCCGGGCCAAGGTTAAGCTCTTATCCTACCCTCTTATTTGCGGACCGGGTTTAACCAAGCAAAAGCCTTCGACTTTCACATGGGGGGCCTGTAATTTTTAGACCCTTTACCCTACCTTCAAATATTTAGTATTAGAAAAATGAGAAAAAATGATAAAAATAAAAGGACTTGAGATAAAAATACTATTTGAGCTTCTTATGAGTTAAGGCATATCCATTTAAATTTATATGATGTTTAAAATTATTGGGCTGCCCATGACACAAAAGTACACGGTTTATCTTAATTGGATGTTACAAAAAAGTCAAAATTTTATAAGTCATTTTCTCTCCTTTAGGTCAAACTCTTAAATTAAGTTGGTTTAAAATCTTTCCATAAGAGTGTTTTTAGATTTCAGTGGGGTCAAAAATTCCTATAGATATTTTTTTATAGATCTCAGTAGGTCAAAAGCTTCCCACTCAGAGGTTCACAAAATTTTTATGAATATATTTCTAGATCTCAGTGGGGTCAATTGACCCCACTGTAAACAACATGGCGCCCCCCTGGTTTTTAGAAAGGAAAAAAAAAAAAAAAGAGAGAGAGAGAGGTTATGTGTACTAGTTTATGTAATCAAAATGCTAGTGGCGTATAAATGAAATAGGAGAATTAGAGTACAAAGGGAATTAGAGTTGGAGTAGAAAGGAGATGGTAAAATTTGGATGAAAACAGATATTTTACAAAAAGAAGAAAACAAAATAAGAAGAAAAAGGGAGAGTAAATAAGTAATTTTGACAAAGTAAGTAGTTGCTTGATATAGGAGGGAGAAGAGAACATATGAGATTTTAAAAAAAAGTAATGTAACTATTGGTCAAAATTAAAACTCTTAGTCAAAATCGAATCCAAAACCCTTTTCTTTAATATATTATAATTAGATGAAAGATGCCACGTCCATCCACCCATTTACCCAGACCTTTATCACGATCAGAAACACCACAAGCAACTCGCTTACCTGGTTCACCATTTGTTTACATACAAATGAGACCCATCTCATCTGACCCGTCTGCCCTTCTGTATATGACCCATTGTTCATATATTTTACCAATGAGTCTCATAGGTAGATGGATTGGTTAGATGTAATGTGTATCATGAAGATCCATTTTCACTTAAGAGGTCCTATCATCATACACTATTTACATGATCCCACAATGATTGTGTTACTTAGGTGGGTCCGCGTCAAATTTTATTTGATTGTTAGTCAAAGACATTTAGGTAATTTAAAAGTTATTTCATGGGTAGATTACACTGTCTATATGTGAACATTTAACTCAATCTCCTTAAAATGAAAGTTCAAACTTATGTAAACATTTGACTAAGTATACAAGTAGTTTGAGTTGGAAGAAACTCAAATTAATTTGCACTTGATTTTTCAGATATTTGCTCAGATATAGTTGAAGCGCCATATATAAAATTTTCTAATTAATTAGGTGATAAAATAAACTTATATTCAGATACAATGGGTTAATAGTTCACTCAATGTATATATGTATATCTTATAAATTAGTACTTAATTGGATGTTAGTTTTAACTTATTATACAATTTGCATGAGACTTAACATGTGCATCATTCAGACTTTATGTCATATCTCCTTGTATGTGATGGAAATGGAAAAGTTAAAAAAAAAAAAAAAAAAGGGTATTTTATCATTCCAAGTGTAACAAGAAATAAAAAGGCAAGGATTTTTTTACATGGCACTTTGTGGATCCTTTTAGGCTCTCACTTCGAGTCCTTAGTAAAAGGAGTGGAATTCTACGATCAAACTCACCTGCTAAGAATCTAAACTGCACAAAATGAATAGCCCCTCACTATATGTGATATCTCAATATTTTACTCCAGTAAGATTGAAGATGGGACCAACTCATACACTGGATTAAAATATGGAGATATCACATCTACTAGGACACCTTTTATTTTTATCAGTTCGGATTTTCAAAAGGGCGCCTATTTCTTATTTTCATTCCTTGAACTTAGGACTTCTCAAAAACTCATAGAACTAAACTCCAAACAATTAATCAAACATTACATGAAAGCTGCCAAGACGGAATATCCGAATTTTGTTAATGATTGAAAATCAATAAATTTATAACTTGAATTAAGATGAAAGTAGCTTTTATCTTGATATAAAAGAAGAAGGTGATTTTTTGGATAATATATCTTGTTAATATCTTATCATATAATTACTTAGGGATAAAATACTTATTTCCTAGCAGAAAAGGCATGTCTGAGCCCAAGAAATAAAGATATATTCAATTTTGGGATTCTCTTTGGGATATTATTGAATAGAAAGAAATTAAATTAAAGAAATTAATATATAATATATTCATTCATAAGATTCTATATGTAAGAGTTTATTTAAAAGGAGAAATATGTAGTAAAATCACATAAACAACCAATCAAATTTGAATTTAGCAAATTTTCACATATTTGATCTTTTAGGTAATTTTTACATGAAATATCCTCTTACGGAAAGAAAAAAAACAGAGAGAGAGAGAGAGAAGGAAAAGGGTTATTGTATGGATAAATTTGCATCGGGAGTAAAATGAATATGTAAATAAAAATGAATTTCATTTTTCTCTCAGTACAAATAATATAAAGACTTAATTTTTAACATACATGTCAGCCTTTGTGCGAATCATATTCAAACTATTGAATGCAAATCTTGATTTCTTTTGTTTTGTAAAAATACTTATAGGGGTGAAGTTAAGATTGAAGAGAGAATAAAATATTAGGGTGTCTAATCATTGTAAAATGATATTTTATTTTTAGTAGCTTGATAATGAATCTTTTTTACTTTTTAGATAAAAAGTAGATGGATTTTTGTCTTTTAGTAGACTGAGAATATTGCTTTTTTTACTTTTTTTTTTAAATGAATAATGAAATTTTGAGACTTTGTACTTTTGATATGACCCCTAGTCTTTTCTCATCTAGTGAAAGGAGGCTTTACTGCTTCACTCCACTTTACTTAGTGAAGTGGCCAAACAAACCCGAGACCTTATGATTGTTGACAAATGAATATCAGGAGCCAAATAACCCTTAATTAATGTGTAGTACAATAGATTTAGAAAAGATATTCAAAATCTACGAAAACTAAAAAAGCGGACAGCATTCCAATATATTTTTTCCCATGCATACAATGAAAATCATTATGAATGGTGTGAGGGGACGTTTTCACGAACACAGAATCCGACAAACCACCCGGCTAGGCCCGTCCCGAACTTAGCTCCTGGAGATGGGTCCACCTTGAAGAAAACACTGTCTGTTTGTGCAGCTCGGTAAGGGCAATAGAACGCGCAGTTCTGCAGTGGCGCAAGGTGCAGTGGGCATCAGCGGCTCGGCCAGCCGAAGTAGGTATTATGTCAATCGAGCATTAATGAGATTGCGTCTACGCACTGACAGAAAGGTGGGCGCCGGATATGGAAAGCATGGAATTGATCTGGCCGTCACATCAGCAATCATGCAGAGGGTCAAAGGTATGGACTGATGGGATAGTACCTACACCAACCTCCACTAAGGAGAAAGAGTATGGTCCGATGGGGCCATACTCCCACCAACCCCCACTGAGGAATGATCTGAGGGTGACCAACGCCCATATATATGAAGAAACACAGAGCCAAGGGAGGTATGAAAAAAGAAAACTCTGAGTCCTCTCTCCCTCACCATTCACTCACCCCTCATTCAGTAACAGTACTAACTTGGGCGTCGGAGTGCCTTCGGCTCACTATAGCCAGGGCCTCTAACCCATCTCTCTCTTATTTCAGGCCTTCCAAATCCTCCCCTTCATCAGGAATTCCGTGGCAGATTTCACTAAAGAAAGTCCGTATTATTTTAGGCCTTACAATTGGCGCCGTCTGTGGGGATAGGGCAACACAATATGCCACCCAAAGCAAAAAAAGATTGGTGAAACATCGCGAGCCATGCCAGTGCCGCAATCTCCAGTACTGCAAGAAGTAGCGCTGTCTGGTGCAAGGCAGGAAAGGCCCCCAAGGTCGTCGTCGCTAGTGTTACAAGAGATACTAATCTCACAGGCGCGCACAGAGCAACGAGCAGCGATGCCGACGCAGCCGCCACTGACGCTGCAGGAGCGACCCCTTAGCTAAAGGAGGGCCGGGAAGGAACCTCATCCAGTAGCTCCTCCCCGGCGAGACAGTCATCTTGCCAAACGTCCCCAGCGACGACTGCCTGTTTCTCATCAGAAAAGAATAACAGGCAAATATCGTCTTGAAAGAGAGTTTCGGAGGGATGAATCCCCGACAACCATCGTATCCTAACGGACCGAAGGGGGTGGTGCTGGCTACGATGCTCGTGCTGAGGAGATCAGGGCCCAAAACGCCGTCATCCAGGAGAAGAACGAACTGATTCGCCAGCTTCAGCAGCAGCTACGGGCGGCTAACCAGGCTCCGCCTTCCGGACTCCATTCGACTGGACAGGATCTGAGGCGATTAAAACGCCATCAGGCCTATGAAGAAGGCTCTAGTAGCAGCCCCGACGACACTCGAGGAGAAAAGAAGCAAAAGTCACAAGATGAAGGCAATATGCCAGAGTGGCTCGACCAACATATCAAGCAGACCATCCAGCAAAATATGGAGGTGGCTGGCTTCGCCCGAGATCGGCTGAACGTTTACAGCTCCAGGGAGCGTTGCGTCTCTCCTTTCTCGCGGGAGATAAGGGCTTTCCCCCTTCTCGAGAAGTTTAGTATCCCGGGGTTTACCCTTTATGATGGGACCTCAGATCCTGCAGCCCATCTGAGGCACTTCACTCAACGAATGTCAGTATGGGGCGACATCGGGCACCTGAACTGCATAGTATTCTCTTCCAGCCTAGGCGATCTCCCTCTCCGATGGTTCTGCGCTCTCCCAGGAGGGTCGATCTCAAGCTGGCGGCAGCTCACGGGCTCCTTCTTGGAGAAATTCTAAGCGCACAGGGTCATCCCAAAGACCAACCAAGACCTGATGGCTATGAGGATGAGGCGGGACGAGAACGTGACCCGATTCGCCAAAAGGTTCTGGACCATTTACAGCCAGATAGAGGATGCCAATGAAGAACTGGCCGTCATGTGCTTTAAAGAGGCACTGCTGCCAGGCATCGACCTCTGGAAAGAGCTCGTTCGGTACCCTGTGGCCACAATGAAAGCATTGATGACCCGGGTGAACCAGTTCGTTAAGTAGGAAGAAGACGAGACCAGGGCTCGAGAGAACTTTGGTCTCGAGCACGGAGATAGCCACCACGGAGACAGATTTCCCAAGACAGACAAGAAGCTGTTTTCGAAGGAGAAAACGAGTCGCCAGAAGGCCTCAGCAAGCCCGATGATGATCTTGTCCCCCACTTCAGGAGGAAAGAAGAAGTTCAAACCGTCACCGGATTCGTACAAGGCGGTGAATATCATCTTCAAAGAGTCAATCTACAAGATCCTTACCAAAATCAGGACACAACCCTTCTTTACAACGCCTCAACCAATGAGGGGTGATCCCTCCACCCGAGATCAAAGTAAGTTTTGTTCATACCACAAGCAGAATGGACATAAAACAAAGGACTGCATGTCCCTCAAGTCCCACCTTGAGAGGCTCGTCAAAGAAAGACACCTCAAGGATTATGTGAAGGAAGAAAGTAGCAAAAATGTCCGTACTCGTCAGCGCCAGGATGACGAAGACAGCAATGAGCCGGAAGGGATCATAAACGTTATCCACCTGGCATCCATGTCAGCAGGTGTCACGACTCCGGACCGAGACCCGGGCCCGTCACGACTGTGGTTGATGATTGTAAGATGATTAAATCTCCCACAAGTTCTCGCGGTGAGGGTTTCGAGGACATAGTAAACCAACTCACATGATAAAATAGGCGGAAGCGTGTAGCAAATCACATCATAGTAAATCATGACAGAATATGAACATAATAGTCATCGAGACTAAAATATCAGAATGGAGACATAACAAGGCATTCCCATAATAGTTCAAGTTACAAAATTAACATAGTGTGTTAAGTTGTTACAATCCCAAAATAAGAGGCCAACAAAGGCCAATACAATACCAAAAGTATATAAAGCCCAAAAAGTGATATATCGGAACTCATGACCCATCCCGACGTCTAGATGACGTTGTCGAGTTGCCACTCGCGAGCTGAGGTAGGCTCAACAGCCTCCTCCTGGCACTCCTCCTCAAAGGGAAAACCTCCTGCACCTGGGCACCAAAAATACAACATCAAACACAACGGTTTGGCAAGAAATCAATTTAGGCTAGAGCATGAATAAAAATGTTTAATTGAAAACATATAGAACAATTTATTAAACCAAGAATGAATACTTGACTGAAGAACATTTCAGAATTTATGACAAACTAGCATGCTTACATAATATATCATGAATCGTAAATCCACAAAGAGCCCATCATTTCTTTATCATTTATAATGAAAAGAGTAAGCACGTACGACAAGCACGATTATACATAATATAACACGACACGATTCCCACAAATACGGGATTCCGGCCGCGGAACCGGATACGCACGATGTGTAATAAATACACGACTATTCTGCAGATAGTCCACATGTTTAAGGACCCCCGGACAGTGGATCAGACTGAAAGGGCAGTCCAAGCTCTGTGGTGTTCACTTGAATTCATGAATGCATAAAACACGCAATACAAACACGTCTGAATAAAAGGGGAAATCACTTGTCAAAACGAGACACAACACGGCTAGCAAAATGCATAATATATATGCTCACAATTTAAGAAATGATCCCCATTTAATACTTGAAACAAATCTTAGAACGAGCTTAAAACTTGACTTCAAAGCGAGTACACGATATTACTTGTTGTATTAGACCAATGTTCAAAACACGATAATTTCATCAAGTACATGCTAAGGCTATTCATTGACCCTTGTGTGATTGGGACTCTGTTATTAAAATACAAGGATTGGTGTCCCCGAAGTTGGTACATATCTTGGAGTTCCAATTACACAATGTCAAGTTAAAGTCCTTAATATAGCCTAGTTTTCAAATTTTAAAAGAATATATAAATAGGTAAAAATCCTCCCAAGAAGGAAAATTTCAGTTGGCCTGGTCGACCCCTTACACAGCGAGCCTGATCGACCAGGCCCCAGGCTCGGTTGACCGGCAGTTGTAACTTAAAAAGGGTGCACAGTGTTTTGGTCAGGTTCCAGGGAACTTGACCCTGTGTCGCCGGTCGACCGCGCCCCTTGGCCGGTCGACCGCGTGAACTGCGTAACAGTAGTTCCCGCAGTGCAGCAGGTCACCCAACAGGGGACATGATCCAATGTTCCCGGTCGACCGCGTGAACTGCGTAACAGAACCCAGTTCTGATTTCTGCAGTTCAGTGGTTCATCCATTTCTCCCTTCCTTTTCTACCTTCTTTCAAACCTGATTAGCAATTTGATTCATGAATAAAACAAGCTATCAAGACTCACTATGGTGCATTTATTTCAAACCTAAACAAGCTATTAATATTAAAACTCATTTCATAATCATTCAATCCCATTCTTATCATAACAAATCCAAACTTCAAAAAGGTAAGGCCTAATTAAAAATGATGAAATCTGAAAGTTTGGAAAGTTAATTAGCATGCTTGCAATTTCTAAAGTAAAATCACAACATGGAAATCTAGTAAAACAAAACATTAATACCAAATGACAAATCATATGGAAATTTCAAGAGAAATAGTGAAATCCATGAACACACATGCACAAACAACCTATAGAGATTACTTGCCTTGCCCAAGTGCTAACAAAACTCTCCTTCAAGCACTCCTACCCAAGAGCCAAGCCAAGAACTGCAAAAACCCCATGAAACCCATTCAAAAACTCACCCAAAAATGCAACCAAGCAACCCATTTCGAAATGGGTGTTGAAAGTTAGAAAAACATGATCATTAGGAGTCAAAAGAACTCCATTGAAGATGTGGGTAGGAGCTCTTACCTAGAGATGCCCAAACAAGATGCAAGGAAGGAAATGGAGAGCTTGCCCAACTAGAAATCCAACAAAAATAGCATCAATGAAAAGCTTGGGATGAGAGGAAGAAGATGATGGTCTTGGAATCTCTTTTGGAGATCTCTAGCTCATGCATTCAAGAGGAGAAGAAGGAAGAGAAAAAGAGGGTTTCTCAGCCCTAGGTCAAGAGATTGCAGAGATTTGAGAAATGGAGAAAGAGAGAAGGGAAAGTGGTTTAATGCCTTGCAAGTGGGGCCCATTAGAGAACCTTCTTGTATCAAGGAAAACATGACCTTGCGGGTCTCGGACGAAGTCGACGAAGTAGGATAAAACGATCCTTGAAATATCTAGTTTCCGGAAAGTATATTTTTGACACGGTTTTGAGATCTCGTAAATTGTGTCCAGATTTAAGTGTGAAAATGCTATTTTACCCCTTTTGGCCAAAATTAGAGTTTCTGGGCTACAAACACAGACGGGCTAAACACGAAAGTTGTACATAATCATAAAACCATTCAAATGAAATGAAATTCACGATTAAAACAAAACCAAACACGATCTTCCCACGCTTGCACGTACACCCAGGCCTTCCTCAGTGTGCCTAGTTAACACTAAACGTTCTCGAAACTCCCCAAAGCTATGATCAGGACTAAAACTAATCATACTCTAACCCACGGTAACTAAACCCGATTAAGACTAAGCACACACTTAGAAAATACTATTGGGTTAATCCTAGGTTAGGGTTTGACAGCAGGAGACAGCCAGACGCGTGCCGAAGCCAGGAAGGCTTCCCACAATAAACAGGTGCTGACAACCGAGCTGGAACCAGCCGTAAAGAAAGCTTGGGCCGAGAAGCCCCGGATCTAGTTCTCGGACCAAGACCTCCAAGGAGTCCACTTGCCTCACAATGACTCACTGGTGCTCACTCTAAAGCTCAAGAACTTTGTGGTCAAGAGAGTGCTTGTGGATCCTGGCAGCTCATCAGAGATTCTATACTTCGATTGCTTTAGGAAACTGGGCCTCAAAGCAGAAGACCTGCAGGAATCTCGCACCCCCCTCGTGGGGTTCAGTTCGAAGCCAGTTTACCCCAAGGGAAAGGTCTCCTTGAAGGTTCAGGTTGGAGGAGCCAGCATGCAGGCCGACTTCCTAGTAGTGGACGTGACATCTCCTTACAATGCAATGCTGGGGAGAACTTGGCTGTATGACATGGAGGCTGTACCCTCCACTCATCACCAAAAATTGAAGTTCCCGTTAGAAAAAGAGAATGGCAGAGTTGAGGTAGTGACGGTCAGAGGTGACCAAGAGACGGCCAAACAGTGCTTGATGGCCGTAGCGCCTGGCGAAAAGGAGCCGTCACAAGTACACATGGCCGAGCTTGAAGCAGAAATGGAGGATTTCGGCCGAACTCCTGAGCAGAAGAGCGTCGAGAATCTGGCCGAGATCATAATCGATCCGCACGACCCCGAAAGGTACTTCCTGCTCAGCAGCCAGCTCACCGAGCCAGAGAGGACCGAGCTCCTCGACTTCCTATTGCAGAACAAGGAGGTTTTCGCCTGGACCCCTTATGAGATGACAGGCATTGACCCAGAAGTTATGAGTCACAAGCCGAATGTAGACCCCAAGCACAAACTTGTCATACAAAAAGCCTGGAGGACAGGGGTCGAACAGGCCAAAGCCGTGTTGGAAGAAGTTGACAAACTACTGGAGGCATGAGCAATCAGAGAGGTCCACTACCCCGAATGGCTCGCCAACACTGTGGTGGTAAAAAAGAAGAACGGGAAGTGAAGAGCATGCGTCGACTTTACCGACCTCAACAAATCCTGTCCCAAGGACAACTTCCCACTCCCAAAGATCGACCAGTTGATCGACGCCACCGCAGGGCATGACAGGATGAGCTTCCTTGATATATATCGAGGATATCACCAGATCTCGATGTATGGACCCGATGAGGAGAAGACTGCATTCATAACGCCCAGAGGCATCTATTGCTACAAAATAATGCCCTTCGGGTTGAAGAATGCGGGGGCGACCTACCAAAGGCTAGTAACTGAGATGTTCCAAGCTCAGCTCGGCAAGTCCATGGAAGTCTACATCGATGATATGGTCGTCAAGTCCAAGAAATCGCAAGACCACTTGGCCGACCTCCGTCAAACTTTCGACATTCTGAAGAAATTCCAACTGAAGTTGAACGCATCAAAGTGCGCTTTTGGAGCCGGCTCCGGCAAATTCCTTGGAAGCCTAGTCACTAGACGAGGAATTGAGGCTAATCCAGAGCAGATCTCGGCAATACAAGCAATTCAAAGCCCAACCACAGCCAAGCAGGTTAAGAGACTCACTGGGATGGCAGCCGCGCTCAACCGCTTCATAAGCCGCACTTCGGACAAATGTCGCCCCTTTCTTTCAACTCCTGAAAAAGAGTTCAAAATTCCAATGGACTCCAGAGTGCGACCAAGCTCTCCAAGAGCTCAAGAGCTATTTGTCCTCACCTCCTCTGCTATCTACCCCAAAACAAGACGAAACGCTTTACCTGTACCTGGCCGTCTCGGAACATGCTGTGAGCTCGGTACTGATCAGAGAAGAAGACAGGCAGCAGAAGCCCATCTACTATACGAGCAAGATTATGCTTGATGCTGAAACGAGATATCTGTCGCTCGAGAAACTGGCATTGGCACTGGTCAGCGCCTCTCGAAAGCTCTCTCATTACTTCCAAATATACACTGTGGTGGTTGTTACAGAGCACCCGCTTAAGTCTCTTTTAAAAAAGGCAGACTTCTCCGGCAGAATGTCGAAGTGGGCCGTCGAGTTGGGACAATATGACATCCAATACCAACCCAGAACGGCAATCAAGGCCCAGGTATTGGCCGATTTCATTATAGAGTTTGTTTCTCCAAGTCCGGCGCCAAGCCAGCCCTACGCCGAATTGGGGGGCAGTTTGGGGAAAGATACTGCAAACGAGGACGGCAGCAATACGAAAGCCGATGATGGAAAGATTTAATTTGAGTAGGAATTAGAAACCGTAAATGGATAGCTTTAATAGGAAACACATGTAGTGCACCACTTGAATAAGGAATACCCATGCTTAAATCGTACCCACACTTAAATTGTTCGAGTGGTTAGGAAGTCTAGCATGAGCTAGAGGTTCCTACTTTGAAACTGTTTGGGGTCAGTGGGCCCCATCATAAAAAAATAATAAATTAAGTAAAAATACTAAAAAAATGAACACAATATATTTAATCAAATCTAAAACCAGGAAATAGGATACGATGACTCAATGGATGAGATTTTGGTGCATCGCCCATCCCTAATAGGGCTTAGAAGATAAAGATATTAGTATGCTTTTTAATTACTACTTTAGGCATCATCTTCCAGCACCCATAGGCTGAAGACAAATAAGTTTAGACAAACATTTGGTCCAATCAGAGCCTGCTGGACTCTAGCTAGAATCGGTCTCCAAATCGAGCCATGAAATCGGGCTCCATAGACTTTTTGAAATTGCAAATGTGACTATAAGTCGTTTGTTTTTTCTACTACTGTCATCATATTAAACATATTCAAGAACTGCGTCACTACTTACATAATAAAAGAAACTATTTCAACCCTTGAAGAAAAGAATACATCATGTTTTTTTCTAAATTAGAGTATTTAAAAAATACTGAAATTTGGAGTGAATTAAGAAATATATTTTTTTTTTCAATAACAACATAATCTTGAATTTTACTTTAACTTTTACTCATATAAATCTTTATTTTTGGTAATTGGTTTTGAATTTATTTATTTTTTTCATTAGAAAAAATCTCAGTCAAAAAAGAAGTTTTTTTTTCTTAAACTTTAATTCTTTTCTTAAAAACAGCTAGTTTGACTTAGTAACAGATATTTACTTTATACAAAGAAGGTTTTGAATAACATTTCATGATGAATTTAGAAGAAGTCTGAAAATGTGATGAGTCCACTAAATGATACTCATGATTTCTAAAAGATGTTAGAAATGAGATTTTACAGTTGGAGGGGCATGCATTCTGAAACTACTCATGATATGATATTATCAGGGCTTATTTGCTTTTCTTTTTTTATGGCCCTAGCTACCACGAGCTAGCGTGTTGTGATAGTACATATGTACATGTTCACAATGAAAATATGCATGCAAAATCTCATCATTGGAGATTCCCAATAGATCTGTCTAATTCATTAATAGTAATGTACGTAGGACTTTGATTTGATTCTCTATGGTAATCGAGAATTCAAGGTGGGACGTTTTTATTTTTTTTACCCCAACTTAGGTGTTGGAACCCAAGAAAGACCACAAGCCCACATTATGGGAGGGACAGCCCACAAAATGGAAAGATTTGAATACGAAGAAATTAATCCCTAAATGGCTGGGTAACATGTGATTTTGCCAACCAACTGAGTAACCTCTTATTATCCTAAGGTAAGACTTTGTTACATACTCAGGTCCATCATAAAGTCAACCCTTTCTTACTAGTCAAACCTCAAAAAACAACTCTATTTACAGGACGTAATGTTTGTGAATATCACAAAAAATCTTTCAATAAGTAAGCAGCATGCTACAAAATGCATGCGTGTTTTTTCTACATTAAAAAACTTTCCTTGGCTTGACCAATAAAAAAGATCCTCTTGAGGGCACGTTTGAGTTACTGGTTTTCAATGGACAAAGTGAAGGTTGTAGAAATGGTTTTCTGCACTGCAGTAAAATGCATGTTTGGTGCAGTCATTTTTTTTTGTACAAACCATAAAAATAGGCTAACTTTTTCGTGAAATCTCAAAAAATAAAATCCTAGAGAAGGTAAATCGGTCAAACATTAAAAAACGGGAGGGACAAAGAAAATCGTTACTAATTGATTAGCTTGACTGTCACTCGAACGCGATTTTAGTAAAAACAAGAAATACATGGGCCTTTTTGAGCTTTCATGAAATATTAATACATGAGCCTTTTTGTTAAAAACTCGACTGCCTTCCACATTAAGTTCATCCATGGGAGGGCTTTCTTAAGAAATCTAGAGGTGGCCCAAAGTTCGACCAAAGTGATCAAACATGGGTCTATGCTAATTCATATAAACACTGTAATCTCCAAAGGTTTAAATTTTATAAGTATTTATAGCATGCTTTCATGGTAACTTAAAAAATAATCAGAGAGACCCACATATGAATTCAAACTGCTACTTGTAAATCCAAAAGGTTTAGATTTTGTAAGCTAATTAAAACTCATTCATGGGCCAAATTCTATTAAAGTGACATTTAGCTTGATGTGAATTCAGAGACGAACTCTAATTTTAAAGAGTTTGAACTTTTAATGATGGTTTGCACAGTTTATATTTTTGTAGGCAGGCTCCTAGCATTTCTTCAATCAGGCTTAGGCCCCAACCAGATTCTATAAGAGAACTTAACCCAGGGAGTTGAAATGTCCAATTATTTTGAGGACTGTGAGCCCGAGTCCGGGTCTGACACTGCACCCTAGTGCATGGTCTCAGTCCACTGGTTTGGAAAATGGACAGGCCTACATTCTTTTTCTCAAGCTAAGTAATTATATTTGAGGCTCCAAAGCCCCAGGAAGGGCCATTGTACAAATAATAGTTGCCCTCAACCCATTATATCATACCAAGTAAGAATACCAACTATGCGAAAATATATGGATCCCACAGCTAGGGATGTAAATGATCTCTGATTCTCTTATTAGTTGGAGGTTCTGACCTGTTAAAAATCGGGTTTGGGTCCTTATTTAGGCTCCAATAAGTAAACGGGTCCTTTTTTTGATGCCGTGACTTAAACGGGTCCAGGTCTACTTTGGTTCCGACCGGCTCGTGGACCCAAGACCTGACATATTACCTTAATTTTCACGAATTCCTCTTAAAAACTAGGTTTTCTTTCCATATCATTCTCTATCTAGACCCGTACATGTATCAATCCTATATACGGAACCCGTTCCAATATCATATTCTTTTTAACGGTTCCGGTTCCATCTTGTCATTGACGGTTTTGATTCTGGGCCACCATGGATCCAGACAGGAACCAACCCATCTGCATTCCTACCAACATCACGCAGCAATGTGACGAGAGCTCAAAATGAATGAAGAAACAAAAGGAGAGAAAAAGAGAGAGAAGCCACAGCCTAGGTCAGCAATACAAGAGACAGAAAAACAACGGAAGAAAACAGAAAGGTGCCCAAATCTAATGGAGTCCGGATTCCCCGTTTTGTTGAACAAGGAAATACGGTTTCGGATTATTCCCGAGCACCACCTATATAAAATGTCATCTTTTATTATTTTCATTCTAAGGAAGCAATTGAGAGCGTACAATTAGTTGACATCACATTTTATGCAGGTGACACTTGGGGACGTTCGGGAATAAGGCGAAACAATATTATCCTATTTCAACAAAATATTTGAACGTAACAGAAAATCTACACTCCAATTGCAATACTAATGGCCCTTACTGACCAGCTTTTGAAGTCTCCGAGTTGAAACTGGTAGAAAGAAACTGGCATTTGTTAACAAGCACCAAAACCCACAACCAAAAGAGCTCCTTCTATAAGCAAAATCGCCCTAGAAATATGATCAAGGACATTTTGAGAGGCTAAGAAGACAGCGCCCTTGCACAGTCCGAATGTCAGGAGAACAGGAGGCTCCAAAAAAACTGAGCATTGTCAGATGGTCGGCTTGATAGGTCCATCACTAGCAATAATTGGGCCAAAAATTGTAATAGTGTTCTTCATCCACTGCAAGAGAGGAAAGACATATCAATACTATGCAGAAAAGTCTTCATAGAGCGACCCAAAATGAACTTTGGTCGGCAATTAGCAACAAGGTTTAAAAACTCGGAACTTGGACTCGACTCAAATCTATCAAATTGAGTAGCTAGGAGTATTCATGGACCAAGCCGTAGGTTCTCCATGCTTAGCCATTTAGCTATCAAGCTTAATACTCAAGCCCAAATGAAGCCCAAAAGTCTAATAGTCACCCCCACCTGATTCACATCACATATACACTCATTGTGTTTAACATAAGTTTAACTGGGCCTTATGCATCTCGGCCCCGCCATTTAATAATCAGGCAAGAAAATTAGGTCCAACACGGCCAATGGTCTACCATAGAGTCCAGATCCACCCCAATGCCGGTCAGGTGTGGTCTTACCAGGTCCATGAGTCTCCCTATGAGTAATAGCCTAGAAAGACTAGGTGTATACTCGGAGTCGTTCAACTCGCCAGGCTCAGTGAGTTACCAACTTTACCTGGCTGAGCCAGGGCATGCCAGATCACTTTCTTAAACAGATTATTTGCAAGATGCAACCTGTTTTATTTATTTGGCAAAGTTTACAGTAGTGCAAAGAGAGACTGCAAAACGGATGACTACCCACAAGTAGAGGTGGCAATTAATGGATCATATTGACCATGGGTGTCAATGGATTGGAGCCCAACTATTTGACCCGTTTTTAGAATGGGTCAGGTGACACCAACCCGCATCTGATGTGGGTCAACAAATCTGGCTTGCATAACCCATCCGGTAGAATCTTGGCCCAAGCCCAATCTATTTCAAGTACCTATATATGAGTTTGGTTGCAAGCCAAAGTAAGCCCAACACAAGCTTGGCTCATTTCATGTAAAATTAAATATTCTAAGAACCAAAATGTGAATCCATACCTAAGGATTTCATTGGGTTTAGATATGCTACTTGACCTTAATTAAACCCATTTAAATGTGTTATATGTTTAGGTGAGTTATGCGGGTTGACCCTAACCCAATCCGTTTGAATGCGGGTCACCCGCGCCCAACCCAAATACAAGGCTGTTACCAGTAGGGTTAGCCGATCGGGTCAGATTTTGTCATCCCTACCCACATTATAAACCCAAGCATCAGATGCTAGTCTCATACAAAAAGAAGGGTCCTAGCTGTGTTACATACATGTGTGCTTGGTGAATAAGCTGTGTTATACTTCTTGGTTCTGAATAATTTGGACTTTTTCGATGTAGGGCATAAAAGTGATGTCCAACAACAGAAATATTGGCCACAAATGGCCATAGGCACACCCTCAAGATAGGGCAGTCTGGTTTGCTAGGATTCCTGTTTAATTTTCTTTTTCTCAAGCACAATAAATAGAAGAGAGTCTAACAAAATAGAGGGCATCAGGAATAAGGAAGGCAAGTGGTTGAATAATAGAGAAAGAGATTGGTAGGGAGATTTGCAATTACATTAAAAACATATTAACTTCTAATGACCTAAGTCTGATTTAGGAAGTAATTGACCCTCTTGTTTCACAAACAAATAGTGGTTACCTCACAAAAGGATGAGGTTAAAAGGAGGCATTTCAATCGGGGACCCTCAAATCTCCGGGGCCAGATGGGTACCCTATCAGATTCTACCATAATATGTGATCCGTGGTGAGCCCTAATGTTGTTTCCTTGGTTCAAAACTTCTTTATTAATAAATCTTGCCTTATAAAAATCAATAGGATTTTTATTGTGCCCACCCCTAAAAATAACCACCCTCAAAACGTGAACGCCCTAAGGCTTATTAGTCTGTGTAATGTTATCTATAAGATAATCACTAAGGTCATCAAGAACAAATTGTAGATTGTCCTCAACAAGTTTTAAACGCATGTTATTAATTGGCTTGGTAAAAGCTTTTGTTGGGATGTTGTTGTTTTTGATTGGGTGAAGCTTTGTCTTCCCTAAACTTCGATGTTGATGGGAGGCTCAAAGCAGATAACTATGTGGCAGCCCATGCGATTTTGCATGCCTTTAAAAGGAAGAGCAAGAAAAAAAAAAATAATGGGCCTAAAACTAGGCATGCATGTCTAAAGCCTATGGAATGGAATTTCATCCTCATAGTCTTGGAGGCCTTTGGATTCCAAGGGAACTTTATACAAATTGTTAGGGAATGCATTCTTCGGTCATATACTCAATTCTCTTAAATGGGTGCCTATTTGGAAAAATCAATTGTCTAAAAGTCTTAGGCAAGGAAATTTGCTATCTCTGTACTTGTTGATTATTGGAGCTGAAGTGTTGTCAAGATTGCTCAAAATGCTCCAAGTATTTCCCACCTTTTTTTTTTTCCACATATGATAGCCTCATTTTCTACTATGCCACCTTGAAGGGGGTCAGAGAAATTAAGGAAATATTAGAAGATTATTATAACTCCTCAAACAACTAATTAATTGATTTTAATAAATAGATGGTGATTTTTTTAGTAAAGGGGCATATAGGAAAAGATGTAAGACCATAGAAACGATTTTAGGCATTAGATTTATAGATAAGGAGGAGAGATATTTGAGGAGCCCTTCATAATGAAAAAGAATAAGATAGCAAAGCTCAAACCTCTCCTAATAAGGTGAGGTAGGATCAAATTTTGAAAGGTCGCCTTTGTTTCTCAGCTAAGAAGAAGTACACTCATATAATGGCAGACCTAAAATTCTCACTTGGGTGGTGTGGGAAATGGTCAAGAGAAAAAGTTAAAGAATAATATAATAACTTTTTAAAGTATTTTGTAAAGAGTTTTTTGAATCTCGTGGGTGTGGTGCACTTTGGTCCGCCACTACACTTATAGAATTAATAAAAATGTTAAATGGAGAGAGATATGCCAGCCAGTTGACTCTACGTGGGTGTGTGGGTATTTTGGGATGGGTGTGGAGTAGGTCAAGCAGCATGCAATTAAATGGAGAGACTTGCCATCCAGTTGACAAGGGGTTAGAGAAAGTAAGAATAACAACTTAGCTGTTTTAGCTAAAACTTTAACAAATGGTGATTTGCTATGTTCAAAGGTCTTTAAAGCAAGGTATTGTCAGAACAAACCCTTTTATGGGAGGTGAGGTGGCAGTATGGGATATCATGGTTTTGTAAAAGTTTTATGGACGCATTGGACTTCATTTGCACTAACGTAGGGAGGGTGGCTGGGAATGGAACATGTTTGGGATAGTAGTTGCATGGATCTTATGCTTGGGAGGCCTTAGGAAACCAGTATCCCCTAGTTCTGATCCAAACTTAGTTGTTAATGATTTGCAAGACTTTAATAGGAACTATGATGATAGAAAAACTTGAAATGTTCTTAGCAATGGGAAGGATGTTGAGGATATACTATGCATCTCTAGAAATATTACTTGCGTTAAAAGAATTTGGATGTTCACCAAAGATGTTCAAGCATCTACCAAATCAAATTATGAATTGATTATGAAAGAAAACCAAAACAATTCTAGTGCTCTTCCAACTTGGAGGCCCTTTTGGAAGACTCATATATCACAAAAGATTCTTTTTATTTGGTTGTAAATGCTCTAGGAAGGTGATACTCAAGATGTACCCTTAACTTAAAGGGGAACATTCATGTGCATCTATCCCTCACCATAGGGTGATGGATACTTCCATAAATGGGGATTTTCAAGTACAAAAGTGAATTTTCAAGTATATAGGGTGATGTGCACTTCCTTGTCTTCTTGTACAAAAAGAGAAAGTGCCCATCACCTTATGGTGAGGGATAGATGCACATGAATATTTCCCTAACTTAAAAGATGATTTCTAGTGTAAGTGTTACATGTCTTTTATGCGATATAATGAGGTGGAGACAATTGAGTGCGCCCTTTCTAAACATAATTTCTCATGAGCAGTTGGTTTGGCTTGGGGTTTGGGGTTAGGATACATGCATGTCACTGAGGTTACTTTAGAATTTTACACCCTATTGAGCTATCACTTATCCCAAAATCAATTGGTGATGAGAAATGACACAACAATTATTTTATGGTGAGGGTTTGGGCTCAACTACAATTATGACCACTCATGAGCGATGGTGGATGTTGACCTCAACAATTCCTTTCTTAACGGCACACTTGTCATGACTCCTGTTATGCAACTCACAAAACATGTGTCCCGTGACTCAAATACCGGACCTATAAGGCTCTGATCCCACTTGTAGGATCTTACACCCCATTGAGCTACTACTTATCCCAAAACCAATTGGTGATGGGAAGCGGCACAACAATGATTTTATGGTGAGGGCGATGACTCGACCACAATTATGACAGCTCATAAGCGATGGTGGATGTTGACCTCAATAGTTGCATCCACTAGGGATTGGTAGATCAAATGGGTTAACTCTCAATCATCTTTTGCCCTGATCAATGACTATACACAAGCTTTGATTTTGGTTCTTTGGTGGGATATTTGGAGATAAAAATATGAGCTCATGGTGAAGGGTTTACTTTAAACGCTGATAAGGCTATCAAATTGGTTAATAATATGTTATTTACCCCAAGTGATTAGAAGGGGACTACACTCTCAACAATCACCAACCTTCTAACCCTGGTAAGGCTATCAAATTGGCTAATAATATGTTATCTACCCCAAGTGATTCAAAGAGGACTCCACTTTGAACAGCCACCAACCTTTTTTTGGATCTTGGGCCAAGAGTTAATGAGGAAAATATGAAGGTTTATGTAGATGCTGCTTTCATTGCATCTGATGGTAGGGTAGCCTTTGGATATGCTATGTTTCATGGTGGTTTTTTCTTGGGTGTTGGCGTTCCAAGAGGATGAAGGATATTTTTCTCAAAAGAATCTGAAATGCGTGTGATCCTCCAAGCTTTGAAGTTTTCCATGGAAAAAGGGGCATCTCATATCACAGTTCTATTAGATGCTTAAGAGGTGGTGAAGGTGTAAGAAACCGTGTAGCCCGCATGCAATGGGTCCCACGTTAGTTCAAGGAGGATAGATGCTAATACAGAATACAATTTCCACAAATAAGACTCCCAATAGGATTAGTGGATATGAGTTTCTTGACAAAAAAATCTCCAGTAAGTGTGATTCTTTGTGACTTATCTATATAAAATAAAGGAGCCATATGATTGGAGATTTTGTGACTTTTCTATATAAGATAAAGAAGCCCTAGGATTGGAGATATTCTATTCTAATAGGAAATAAAAGAGATGAAGAGATCTGCGGAACTTCCCAATCGCCGAAACGCACATAAATCTCCCAATCGCCGAAACGCACATAGATCTTAGGCTACGAGTTGAAGTCTCCTCATCTAAATCCATCAATTGGTATCAGAGCCCAGTACAATGCATTTCAATGATTTGGATCTCTTAGACAAGGTTTGGATCACAGTAGATCAAGGGTTTTCTTTCGAACCTTAGGTCTCATTCTTTGTCATCTACAACACAATGAAAGGGGGAGGAAGAACTCATTTTCTTCTTGTGTTTCTGGGCATGCAGACCAAGACATCCACTGGCTCCTTTTCTAAGAGAATAGAAAACCCTCGTTTTCCTTTTTCTTTTTATTGTACCAAAAAGGGCAAGAGTAGGTAAAAGGGAAACTCTTATTTGTCTTTTCATTTTTGAGGAGGCACAAAGTCAAAGAAGAGGGGGACTGTTATTTGTCATATTGTGTAGATGACATTTTGATCGTTGGTGATGAATTGGAAGAGGGGGATAAAGTCAAAGAAGAGGGAGACTGTTATTTGTCTTATTGTGTAGATGACATTTTGATTGCTAATGATGAATTGGAAGCTGTAAATGAAATCAAACAGTGAATAAAGTTTAGAATATTCGAGATAGAAGACATAGGTGAGGCAGATTATGTCATTGGCATTGAAAAAATCTATGATCGTCCGAATATAGTGTTGACTTTACAAAAGGGATCACATTTAAAAATATGTTGAAAATGTTTGATATGATAATGGCAAGCCAATCAACACTCCCATTTGTAAGAGTAAAAAGTTATTCAGCAATCAGGGACCCACAAACAAGCTGGATAAGGAAGTGATAAGAATAAAACCTTATGATCAAATTGTAGGTAACATCATGTATGTGATGCTGAGTACGAGAGATCAAACTTTGCATTCACCGTGAGTCTAGTATACTTCTATTATATCCCTAGAGACTAGAGACAATAGCATATTTTCTCATCGATCGGCTAGATTTGGTTTTTGGTCCCCAATGGTTTGTGGGGGTTTTGATCAAGCCTCCACTGGTTTGTATGGATTGGATTTTGGAAAGCTTTCCTTGTAGTTTTTGCTACTTTGGCATTAATAATGTTGGTTTTACCAAAAAAAAGAAAAGGAAAAACCCTTCAAAAATCCTATTGTTATCTTAGATCAGGAGAAATACAATTATTAATTAAATCAATTGGGTTTATTATTCCGATATGTAGTATGTCACGAAAGTTTCTCCTACGTTTGCATGTGGATGTCCACATTCGAATGTTAAAGAGGTTGGTCCTTGCCAAACAATTGGGACCCCTTGAGATTCCCGGCAGTGGGTGTGACAACACGGATGCCCATAAATGAGAACGTCTCAATGTGGAAATTTCCTCATAGTATGCCAACCTTGCCGTTGCCTAGTAAAGCCTTGGAAGAATTAAATAAGATATTAATTTTTTTTCTTGGAGGAGATTAGATGGTTAAGAGGAAATTACCTACTATTAAATGGAATGAAACTTGTAAATAAGTTAGTGATGGGAGGTTTAGGGATTAGAGATTTGGTGATTAAAAAACTCTTGTTTCTTGCAAAAATAGATTGGAGATATTTGCGTACCTAATTACAATATCTTGTGTAGTACCAAAATCATTAAAGCTAGATTCCCTAGCAAATCCATGTGGGAAAGTAGAATATAGAAAGAAGAACTCATTTTGGAAGGGCTGTGTTGGGACTTTGAATTTCATTAATGTGAATGTTAAAAGGGTCATTGGTATAATAATGGGAGGAGCTTGATTTGGAGTTGCAATTGGATTCCTTGTGATGATACCTTCGGAAACCAGCTTCACATATTTTAGGTCCGAACTTCTTTATGAATGACCTACATGAAGAAAATAGGAGATGAGGTGATACTAAGTTAAGAGATTACTTTGATAATGATTGAGATGTGATAAATATTCTCAAGACTTATATCCATAGACAATTTGGGGAAGAAAAAAATGGTTTGGACTCTCTAAGAGTGGTAAGTAACCACTAGTCAGGCTTGTATGGTTAGCTAGCACTCTTGGTATTGAAAGTAAAAACAGAGTGTTGTGTGTTGAATGACTTAAACAACCGAGTGTTTGCCTTGTATATTTATACTGTGTTTGGAGATTACAATTGAATGGAGATTACAATTGAATGGGTCAATCCCCAGCTGTACAGAATGAATGGAAACAAAATAAATAACAGATTTAATTACAAGGCATGAATAAAGGAAGAGAAAACTGTAATTCCTTGTCTTCAGCAGATCTTCTGTTATTGTGCTGATTCTAGCTGATTTTCAGGCATCAGTTATGTTGTTAGGTATTAATTTGAACATATTACGGAAACTCTCTCTTGCATAGAGGTTTCCGTTGTTCTATTGGAAGTGATTAAGGAAGAAATCCTAATAAGATCCATCCTTAATTAGCTCTAAAATTATTAATTAATAATAGCTAATTAATATGTGCGAAGATGGAATAATTAATCAATTGACTACTCTTTATTCCACTACATATCACTTTGCAAGAGCTAATTTATATTTTCATTCTCATAATATTAGGGTTGGGGAGATAAAGAAAATGGCAGACTAACTAGATTTAAATCACTCAATTAATTCGTCCTCTCACTAATTATCTTTCAAAATCAGCGAGAAATGAGTTTTATTTTAACAATCTTCAAAATTAGGCAAAAATAGATTATTCTTCAAGTTGAAATTTGTTATCTATCCCTAGAGATGTTGAAGGGGATAAGGAAGTGGTATTTTAGAGTTTTAACTCTTCCGTTCGGATTAGAGGCGAACCTAGGGAGGCTGGGGGTGGCCATTGCCCCCTTTTCCTTTTATTTTTACAGATTTTTTTTTTTCAAAATTTTGCATATTGGCGACCCAAGAATTTTATTTTTTTAAGTGGGCCCTCAAGCCACATTTTTTGATTCCACCCCAGGTTGGGATGAGTGATTAGCAAAATACCAAGATTGCTTCATCAGCGATACCGCTTCAACATATCCAATGGTAAGTTGAAGCTTGGCTTACCGTTGATATTGAATGGTTATTTTATTGGTGGAGGAACTGAAAAAGGACCAAAATTATTTTTGGCCAAAGAAGCAAAAGCGAGAGAGCGACCTTTCTTCCTTACTGTGATGAGTGCTAAACAATGCTTTTGAAGTGATTCAAGCCATAAAAGGGAGGGAGTTATAGTTGATTAAATTAGTTATTTTGGACAATTAGGATATTTCAAGTAGTTTTGAGTTCATTGATTTTAGTTTTATTCCTACATATAGTAATGAGATGGGTCATTGATTGGGTAAAATGCGTCGTCCTTAGGATAGGGATATAGACTAAGGTTTACAAGTTTTCAGATTGCTTGGTAATATGGCCAACCCTAGGTAGGTCCTTTGTTTTTGTACTGTTTGTTGGTCAATGATAATTTACATATTTGGGAGAAAAAAAAAATCCAGTCCATTCAAGAGGGTATATGCAGTTCAATGATCCAAACCATTAATTTGATGAAAAGATCATGGATGGTGCATGCACATAATTGAATCTCCAGGATGAAAAGATAATATTCATCCCATAATTTGTCTTTGTCATGTTAAATAGGTATGGGAATGATTGTATGAGGTTGCCACATCAGGTGAGCAAGGACAAATCAAATTAATACATATGTGTGGTCCAGTGGGGGACCTAAAAATTCTCTGATGGGGCAACTATGTAAAATATTTCTTAATTTGAGGGGGCAATATTTATAAAAAAAAAAAGACTTAATATTTTTTTGGTGGTAGTTGGTATTTTTTTTTTTTTTTTTTTTTTGTGTGTGTGTGTGGATAAAATGAAACTTTTTGACACAATGGATGCTTGCAATTTTGAGAGAGAGAGAGAGAGAGAGAGAGAGAGAGAGAGATTATTAATCCATGTCCATGCAGAATGGTTTCCATAACATTGCATTTATTTTCCACCACATTTTTGTAAAATGTCCCAAACAACATCAAACTTGCAAACAACACAACATTTTCTTTCAACACTATAATTTGCCATTAACAACATTTGTGAGATGCTAATATGGAAAGCTCAACCAATGATCAAAGTTCTCCATCTGAGCCACAACCACTCGTAATGTATATAAGAGAAATTATACAATAAGAATTGACCTTATTATACATGGTCAATGAGAGGTGGCAAAGGAAGGGCCACCCAGAAATGTAAATGGCTCTGAAAAATCTACCATATGGAATGACAAGAGCCATTAGATTAGCTTCACACAAAATCCAACGGTTGAAACAAATAGTTGTTGTAATGGGTCATTTTGTATGGCCTTGAATTTGTGGCTATTATCATCCAACTCCTAGAGATTTTTGGACCATCTACTTTATTAAGGTGCACTCTCTGCCTCCACTTCTCTTGTACATGGCATTAGAGTAGAGTATGACTGTTGGATAGGGCCAGGTTGAATATGGGCCCAACCAAAGCCCTAAAGTCACCAGCAAATTAGAGTTGGGTTGGTGGATTGAAGAACAAAAGTCTCAGATGTTTGTCCTTCAGACCCGTTTATTAATGGGGTTGGAGAAATTAACCCAAAACTGGAATCACTGGGTTGGGATTGGGTCAGGTGGGTGGGCCAGGTCAGGAACTGCCAGATATTAGAGCCAGATAGCCCCTGCTTCTCTAAGCAGAGGAATGAGGGCTCCAGTGATATGAAGTTGCATGACCTCCTTATTTGAGCCTCTGAACTGAGAACCAATAAAAACCGCCGGCACCGGCGGCCTACGCCTCACCAACTCAGTGAGTGCTGCCTGCATCTCCCTCCCTCTTGGCTCCTGGTCCAGTTCATAAACCGCAGGGTGCACCCCGATCTCGCCAAACAGTGTCTTGATCGTGTGGCACATGCAACATGAGCTCATGCTGAAAATCACCACTGCATGTTCGGAGGCCAAGTTTTGCACCACCTCCATCTCAAATTGAACAGAATTGAAAAGGTCCTAATCCTCCAATCACTTCCACAATGAACTCTAAACAAAGTGTCGGGGTAGTTGGAGGGAAAAATTATAAGTAGGCGTTTGTTCCAAGGTTCTAGCTCACGAAAAAATGTGATTTCTGCTCAGTGCTTTAAATGACGTAAGGAATTAAGAATGAACTTGAACTTTGGGAGGGTTCAAATAAAAGATCAACACCAATCCAAGGCAAGTACAAATGCCTATAAGAAGACCCAAGAAATGACCCAATTTAAAACCAAGTAAAACTAAAGCTATCCAAGAAATGGCAATTTAATTCCTTCACTTTGGATGGAAATGAGGGTAGTATGGAGTGAAGAAAGAGATGGAATGGATTGAGTTTTGAAGGGAGGAAGGGTTGGTAGTGGTGTGGGAATATGAGAACAGTGCCTATATTTATACATGCATGTGGGGATGGTTAGGTTGCATTTTTATGGATTAAAAAGAAAGAAGAGAATGTGCTCTCAGATTGGTTGTAGGGACAATATACCTCTCATCATTTATTGATGGGCAACTGCTGCTAGAATTGTGAATATATGCATTGCATCAATAGCATAAGGTACTGAGCTTATCAAAATAGAATCAAGTTTCTTGACATATAACAACAATGCCCTTCCTGCATTTTTTTAAAAATTATCAATAGAGAAATGTCTTTAATCTCCATTTACATCACCAATTTAGCAGAAATGAATTATCATCTAATAAGTGTGTACTGTGCATCAATGTATTGACGAGTAACTATTGTTTGACTTCAAAACCAAATTTGCTACCTCTAATTACATGTAGAACTCAATCTATCTAGCATCGTAGAAAATCATTGATAAAAAATGATAATTCTTAAATTAAAATTAGTAATAATCACGCCATTGAAACAACTCACACGTGAGGAGACGCAACTGACACATGCGAGATAATAGTAACTCACATATGCAAGGAAGGGGACGCCTAGTTCGAAGACTAGACCTTCCAATGAGAACTGTCGTTTCTTACCTTATTTTCATCATCATCATCATTATTATTAGTGCATATTTCATGCTACATTGAGGGTTTTTTTTATTCTTTTTCTTTGGGTCAAAAGCCATGCTGCTTTGAATTGGTGCTCTGTCATCGGGTCACCCCCAATGAGGACTTCAGGTTCGTGTATGTGACCACATGGGTCTTGGAATTAAGAATGTCAAATGGATACCTGAAATAAAAGCTCAAGCCCAATAAAAGCCTGGTCTTGAAGGTCTTCCTATCCAATGGTAGTATGGCTACTTATTGGTTGCAAACAACTCCCTTGAACCCCAATTAATAGTGACTAAGGATTTTTTTTGGGTGGGTCTAATGAGAAAGCGTGTATGTACGGGAAAGGAAGTTCGAATAGCGGGAAAAGTGGCATATCCAAGGTTCAAACCTTGGACAAACAAGTGAGAAGTGACACTCCTTATCCCTTCGGTTCTCATTACTAAAAATTGGAACATGGTATAAATGATTTTAGATGGATACCCTTAACATGCATTTGATGTGTGTCAACCCGACATGACCCACCTAGTTTACTGGTTTTCCTTTTTTTTAGTTATTTTATCCTTGCTCGTTAAAAAAAAAAAAAAAAAAAAGAAAGAAAGAAAGAAAAAGAACAATTCCACAGATAAAAACATAATACCCCATCTAATTAGGTTTATATATAAGAAGGGGTTGGGGTCAGAATGGATAGATAATGCAGCCCATGTTCGACCTTTTGACTGCAAGTCTCCGTGAGCAACCAATAATTGTGTGGGTCATTTCAGGTGAATCGTGGCAAGTGAGGTCAAAATTTTCTCAATCAGCTTTTATTTCATCAAACTATATAAAAAATATTTAGTGAAGTGGGGGACTTCCATGCCATTAATTTTCCTAATTTGTGTTACTATACGAATTTTCTTTCTTTCTTTCTTTTTTAATAGCTGAAGCAATTTTTTTTGCTGTATCTTTCTTTGGAGCATCTTCTGAGTTGGAGAAAGATGGGGTTATCCAATTGGACACCTCTTCTTTTGCAGTTAGATTCCCACCAAAGGTCCCAAGAAAGGCAGAGCGGATTAGCAGCCATGCTCCATTTGGCCATAGGGTTAAGCAATTTAGAATCTAAAGATTTTCTCAATCTTCTTATACTATTCGACCTACCATGTTCCGGCCACGTTTGGTTAATTAAAACTGTTCATATTAGACTTTATTTGCAGTAGCTTTGCCCACATTCAATTGATGAAATTTGGAAAAGACTCAGGGGTTATGGGAAATCTTATGTTTTTTTTTCTTACATTGCCCCTTCCAAGAAAATATGTCTTAGTCCGTGTGGGAGGGGGTGAAGGCTATAGACTTTGCGGAAGTAGGGATCTGGATGACTTGGCTGCTACAAATACGATCGGGATTGCGTCGGAGATCTATGACGGTCTATGAGAGATCAATCATGTGTAACCCACTTTTTACAATCCAAGGGCAATGATGTACACTCTGGACGTAGAAGAAGATGATGAAGGGTTTAGATCTAGTGGAAGGAAGAGGCAGAAGGCTTTTCTAGAGGGTTTTTTTTCTCTCTTTCTTATCTTATTACTTGTTATTAGATTGAGCTGATATGTTGACATATCCTACACCCACTCTCTCCCGCGCGCGTGTATATACACACACACACACTTTTGGTTTATTGGGTTATAAGTTCTCAATTTGAACTTGAAAGGAGAGATGATAATGATAGAGAGTTGGACTAAATTTAAAAGAATTCTTATCCCTATCACCACCGAGATTCGTTGTGAGGCGCATCTCTTTGTAATTGGGGTCCACCCACATGTAAATACAAGTGGGTCACATCACAGATGCGAGCAGGGGGAACACATGTGCCGGAGAATGAGTCCGGTTCTCTAAAGGCCTGGACACCTCATCAGAAAATAAGAAATAGATTAGCTACCTACTAAAAAAGTCTTTTTAGGTATTTCTAATTATTTAATAATAAATATATTGCTCTATAATATATTTTTCCTTTTGCCTTTGTCGCTCAATTTTTTTCAATAAAACCATTCTATTTGATTAATTGTAAACTTTACAAGGAAATTATTGTAGTTCTTAAGTTATCTTTATTTTGGATAGTTGCCGAAACCTCGACTGTTTCTTAACTTTATGCATAAAATACGCCTACCAACAAATTTTGTATAGCTTGGAAATTTTTTTACATCCTTAATGAAATTAGAGCTTTGTTGTCTTCGTTACGAGTAGTCTTCAAGCATGTTGTCTGGTTGGCTAATGCTGCCGCATATTTGCTAACCAAACAAGGAGTGGATAGGGATAGTTCCTTTGTTGGTATAGATTCTTTTAGTGTTGCTTCTTTGTATATTTTTTCCTTCTTGCATGAGGTTTGATATAAGGCTTTTGTACCTTTCCTCGCTCTTTTGGTTTCCTTTGTATTAATCTTTTCTTTAGTTTAATGTGAGTTTCATTACTGCTTAACTAGCTTAAGTTTTCTCAGATACCAGCATCATTTGAATTTTTTTGTTTGATATGAGTTTCCAAACTCATTAATGGCTTCTGCATTTCTTTGAATTCCATCTTCCAAAATATTGGATTGTACTTAAGTACTAAGTGAATTTCGCAGGGTACAACATTTTGACAGAAGTATATCCTCCCAACAAGAATTCTCATAATTCCATAGAAGAAAAATGCCCATAAGATTACATGACTGGGAATGTTTGTGGCAATTGCTCCTTAGTTTTTATGGGCTTTAACATGCTATGTTTCTTCTACCTGGTGAGCCCTATTAGCGTAGTAGCACTTCCTCTAGAGTGCAGGTAAGATGCATTAATATTCTCATTTTTCTAAATTTCAAGTGCATGCATCCATGGCCCCTTGACAGGACATTGGGTCCTCTCTAGAAAAATCTATTGTGGGGACAACTACACAAAATTTTCAGGTTTTTTTTTTTTTTTTTTTGTCACTTTCGAATCATAGGGTATGGCTGATGCATTATTCCCTTTCACTTTTCCTACTTTGTTCCATGATAACGTAAAAATCCATAAGAAATCCATGAAAATAAAATTCCCTCAGGATTTTGAGGTAAGTGTTATTTTGGGTGGCTTAGGTCTCGCCACGTGTCTTGAGGGTGATGAAGGTGGCCAACTAAAGTATCAAGGGCCATTAGGGTGACCTTTGGAGAGGAAATGGGACATAAACATGCATGCATGCATAGTTTGTATTGAAATGTAATTTTCAATACATTTGTTCATATTGCTCTTATTAGAATTATTCTCACGGTACTATAAGAGTACGGGATATGAGTACCATGAGAGTAACTTTCACAAAAGCATCTCCTATATATATATATATATTAAATGTTTAAACAAAGTCTGACCGGTAAGCAATTTGACATATAGATTATGAGAAATAAATTTATAAAATCATGGTGTGGCATCAAATATTCTCATTTTGCATTTGCCCAGTTATTGTTTCAATGCCCTCTGAAGCAGGGAACCAACATCACCTTCTGGATGTTGCTACTTTTGAACAATGAATTTGTACAATCCCACTCAATCTCTCCATCAAAATGGAATACATAATCATAATTTTTATGAAAAGACTCTACCAACAGTTAAGTACAGATCCTATCAGTTAATAATCCATAAAACGTAGGCAAGTCAAGGTCCAAATGGCATCTCCCATACGAGATGCAATAGCTATCCATTTTTAAAGCTACATTGACTTTTCGTTTTACAATGAATTCCTACGCAGGCAAAAAACATGCATTCACACCATAGAAAGTGGAATAGTGATAGATTTTTAACTTTTGGTTGCTTTCCTATTTCATAGATTTCATGCCAAATCCAAGCAAGATTGCAAGAATGCTAACGCTATGAGAAGTAGCATCTATGGAAAGGACAGATACAACTTTTAATCGCGTAGAAGAGTTGAAAAAGAAAGTTCAAAGATTTCCAAGGAAAATGAAGTAGGATATATTATTTATTTTGAAGTATATATATCTATGTATTATAGTCTACAACAAAACAAAAACTCTCCATGTAATGGAAAACTTCTCTTTGTAATTAAAGATTTTTGTAATTTTTCATAGTCAAACAAACATTTATTGGAGTAAATTCCATTGACACTCTAACCACTTGCTCTATATTTTAGTCATGCCATTCTCTAAAATGATTGTAAGGTTTTGAAAGTAATCTTATTTACAAATATTCAAGAAGTTAAGATCCAAATGGTTCTCTTTTTCGTGGAGTAAGTTGAGTTTGAATGAACCACTTAAAAATTTTAGTCATTCTCCGTGCTTGTGTTTTAATTTTAATACCGAAAAGGCGAAAAAATTAATCAAAAAAATCATAATAAAAAAGCACACCGAGCACGCTCGACACGGCCCAACCCACTCCAGGCACGGTCCGTGGTAGGTCGTGTCGTGCTAGCTAGGGTAAATCCTTGGTAGGCCGTGGACTAGTGGACCATTCGGGCCAAGATTTGGACGGGCCGTGCCCATTTGACATCCCTAGGTCAAATGTAGGTCTTGAATCTAGTGAGGTAAAAAAAGATAGGATGATCTTGAGAGGAAGTAGATGAAAAAATTGAATGCTTTTTTTGTCAAACCTAGATAATAGAATGGAAGAAATTAATGAAAACCCGAGTTACAAATGCCTTTTGACATGAAAAGGAGAGCACCATCTCGCTTGATGTCATGATAATCTCGAAATATCACGACATATGGGCTTCTTTATCTAAAAATATGTATTGAATGTACGAGGCACTGAAGGATGATATTTAGTTTTTCTTCATCCTATAGTTGATTGAGAGTTTAAGGGTAATTCAATTTGTAAAAAGCCCTACCGTTTTTCTTTGAATAAAATAGATCAAGCATCTTCGTTTGTCCATGCATTAGTCTAAGCCTTACAATATTCTCATCATTTTCATCAAACTGCACAATGAGAGCTTTTAGATGTATCGAACAGACCCGACCTACGAGGCCACAGGTACTGACAAACTAAAAAAGATGGTTGCAACCTCTTATGTATTCTACAAGACAAGCGTTGATCACAAGCAGAAGAAGATGATCATGCAAAGATATAAAGGAAGAGCAACTGTTGTATTTTTTTTTCATTTAGCATTACTAATAGCATATGCTTACTATGAAACGACATGCTAATGTGGGGGGATATTAAAGACAAGGATAGATATAAGAAGTGTGTTGAGCACAAAGAGTTGTTGAGATAATTTGAGTTTATTCTCTTTGCATAAATTGGGAGGTAGTCCTCTTAATAAACTTTCGGAAATCAAATAAAATGTAGTGCCTTCTAAATTTCAACATCCTTATATTGCACAAATAGGCTCTTAAAATGATAACTTTTTACTCTATTTAGTTGTAACCATAGTTTGATCATGATTTGAGTAGAGTGAGTCTAAAACTAGTTAGAGGCCTTTGCTTGCTAAACTCTTGGTTAAAAGGAGTTTACGCTCAAATTTTAAATCTTTCTTTTTTCATACTTTATTTATCTAAGATTTCTATAGGGTATTTTTATGATCCTAATAAACGGGCGTTTGATAATTTCCTGATCTTATCTGATGCGAATCTTAGAAAACCCTAATTTTCTTCGACCCTTTAGATTCCATGATATGTGGTTTAAAATAAGGAGTTGAAAGTATAATAAAAAAAGGTGGTGAAACGTTAATGAAGTTAATGGATTAACATTATTTACCCCCTCTACATAATAGGAAAAAGATCTGATTAAATGGAATAGACCAAAGTTTGAGAAAAAGAGGACATCATTGATAGCATTAGAGTGGGAATTAATGAAATTAGAGTTTTAGTCCTATATAGATAAATCCAACTTAATTATAAACTCAAAGAAATATCTATTTAGAGTTCTTTGAAACAAAAATCAAGGGAATTACTATTATAGGAGAGATTCAAAATTCATTCATTATACTATTAATAGAAGAAAAACTAACAGGAATGAGATGATTAAAAATAGGAATCTTTTCTGGTAAAATAATAGAGAGGATGTAGAGAATGAAATTTGTAATCACCATAGGCACATCTTGACTTCAAAGGGATGTAGAGACCTAAGCTTGATCAAAGAATTGAACAGATCAACTATTTCTTAGGTAGATGCTCAATACCTCACTCCCATGGAAAAAAAGGTTTAGGAGGCAGCCTTTTAGCTGAAATTTTTAAAATCACTTGGACAAGATGCACTGCATAAATAGTGGCAGAAATTATTTTCCGCCGTTAAAAGAGTCGTTTTCGGCTCTCCCCTTCTACTTTTTAAGAGTTTCTGCCGCGAAAAACTAAACATATGAAATTTATAGTGGCGGGAAAAAACCTCGCTAAAAGCTTTTTTTTCCCACCGCTAAAAATCACTCTTTTTTAGTGAATTATGGAAGATGCTACCAATGCATGTAAGAAGTTGGATAGCACTCCTCTAGTCCAAAGTAGTCATCACTAACGACTCCTCTCTAAAAAATTAACAATAAGGTTCTATAAGAAAACTAATATTAAGGATCTATTAAAACACTAAGAATTATGAAGGTTTTCTTAGAAATAAGAACTGCGAAAGTTGTGGGGCTAGATATCACTTGAACTGAGGCATCCACACTTGCTACATATGTCTCTAGCAAGCTGAGCAACACTTGTCCCGACTGTAAATATTACCTGTTTGGCGCAAAGGGTAAGTTAAAATTCGTATGAATTCACCCTGACCCATATCAAACTTGACCTGTTGTCATCCCTAATAAGACGTGTGCACACATCATGTACATCTACATGGATGTATACCATGTATACATGTTACCAATGTAGATGAAAGTCAGAAAAAGAATGTTGGAGTGGGAAAAGATGGTGACATTGTGAAAAGACATAATAGATGAGTGGAAGAGGAATGTCAACTTTTTGTGGGAGTAGATAATGAGGAATTGCGAGCTCGGATCCTGGCATCACAGATTAGCTGGTGAGGTACACATCTGTACATTACAATTGGGTGAGATTCCCCTACCTTGAGAAGAAAAAGAAAAAAAGAAAGAGAAATAGTGCTGATGACAGTTGTTTTTTTATGCTTTCTTAGATACGGAGGAATATAAGTAGAGGGACATAAATTGAAAAAGTAGAAGAACTCTTCTTTTTCCGTTTGAATCCTTAAAAACTTATTGTCTTCTAATCAAGTTGTTTATTGAAAACTTAAGTCTTTTCAAAGAACAAAACATCCATGCATGCATGGCTTACAGGTCAGAGTATGACCTCTCTAAATTTTTTGTTAACCAAGTTACCTATGCATTGTTTCCAAATATCTAATAGATTTTTCAATTATACATCTTCATGAAAATGGAAATAGCCAAAGAGGCAAAGACATTCTTGGTATAGATAGTTTTTGTGCTTCCTTAATTATGCCCCTCCAATGTTCAGCCAGACCAATCTAAATGTGTTTTTCCATGCAAATTGAAATGACAGGTCTGCGTAAGTGATAATTAGAAGAGACCCATAGATCAAAATAGTGAAAAATATCATGTTGGTTTGCAACTTGACATTTAAGCACACTCTAAATAAGAATGAGGAGGAAGAGCAAAACTCACAAATCCAACCTAAGATTGATGACATATATGTTTGGATGATGAGACCAAAGCCCATTGATGTCGATAGCCAAAAATGAAAAGCCCATTGATGTCATGTTGGGTCCGCTATCCCACAAGAGGAGATCAATACAGATAGAGACCCAAATCAATACTGATAGAGACCCAACTTATTAAACTAGGTTTGAGTTAAAGAGAGAATTAATTAACCCACACTAATCATTGAGTAACCCCACATGAAGTTTGTCCCTAACTTGCAACACTGACAAGTAGAGATACCTTGGAATATTGATATCATGAAGAAATCGTAAAAGGTAAGGCGTACGGGGCACCTCTTATTATCTACAGATTCTCTCCTATCACCCATCCCCACAATCATGTATAAATAACTAGCCCACCAAGCTCATATTCATCACCACATTCAAGCATTGTGATCTCAAAGTTTCAAACATCCTTCTCTCTTGCTCACTCATTTCTTTCTCATCTCTAACATCCATTTTCATCATACATATTCCAAACTTCTCTTTCCAAATTAATTTCCATCTTTCTTCTCACTTTATTTACTACCAATTTTATAGTAACCACATTTGAGATAAACCCACAACAATTCATTACTTCTCTCTTTAATCTCTCTATTTCATTACTAACACATTTCCACCAAAACCATTCTTTACTTCATATTTGGTTCTTTTCTTTGAATAAGAAGAGAGAGAGAGAGAAGGAGAGAGGAATGGATAGAGTGTTGAAACTGGCCTCCCAGAGCGCGGTGGTGATCTTCAGCTCAAGCTCATGCTGCATGTGCCACACCATCAAAAGCCTCTTCTATGATTTTGGGGTCAGTCCAGCCATTTACGAGCTCGATCAAATTCCAAGAGGGAGGGATATGGAGACAGTCCTGGCGAGGCTACTGGGCCGGAATCGCTCAGTTCCAGCAGTCTTTATAGGAGGTCAGCTTGTGGGATCTACTGATGAGGTCATGTCTCTTCACCTTAGTGGCAAACTAAAAGAACTGCTCAGGAGAGCAGGTGCCATTTGGGTGTAATAATGCTATCAAGTTTTTTCTTCGCTCGGCTTTGATACCATCTTAAAAAATAATATGCGATTATATGATACAGAGGGTTTTAGTCCTTTTTTTTTTCTTTGGGTATACAATTAATGAGGAATGGTTATTGAGCTAATTAATGAAGGTTTTCTACCAGTGGCTTGTACTCGTAATTGTTCTCTTCTTGTTCCTCATGCAAGCTAATTATACTTTCTATTAAGCTACTTGTACAAGCTATGATTGTACTATCTAAGTCGTGATTCTATGTGTTTCATTTGGATATTTTAGAGCGGCAAATTTTGAATTTTTTCAGCTAACCATTGCTACCAAAACCTCAAGGCGTTAGCAAAGGTAGCGGAAATACTTTTCAATATTCCCCCTCAGATGGAGCCCACTCCTCAATACTCCCCATCAGGTGAAATCCGGCCGACACACTTTTGGCGACACGCATTTTTTTTTTTTTGCGCCGATTCATTCCTCCTGGGATTTGAACTCACGACCGATTGGCTCAGATACCATCTTGAATTTCTTTAGCTAGCCATTCATACCAAAATCTCAAGGCATTAGTAGAGGCGACGGAACCCACTCCTCAATAGCGAAAATGAGTGTGTTTTAAGGCGTGGAATTCCAGAAACCAAATTTAGTGCAGTGTCTCTTTCCATCCAAGTGCATTGCTCATGCAAGTTAAAGCTAGAACTTGCTGCTGAATATTTTGATATAGATGTCATAACCTCTTTTCGGCAATGTGCCTAGGCTAAATGTGTTTTTTTTTCTTTTCAGTTATTATTTGAAGAAGTAGAAGGTGAACTAGTTAATGTTGAGGTTTTAATTGGACAAATCTTGTAGGTCTCAAAAAGGGTGCAAAGGATCACATAAGAACTCTTGAATGAAATTTTGCAGACACAAGTTGCTCTAGTCCATGGCCAGATGATTAATGACCACTGGGGCCTCATATGAGAGTTGGTTTGAGTGCCCTAAAGATGACTGAATTATAAGAAAAAATATATCTCCCTGGACCCATAGGGATTAATCTGGTCCAAAGGGTTGAGACATCCACCGATATCTAAAAAAATAAAATTACGGAAATATATGATATAAGAATTATTCAAAGCTAGCTAGACACTTGAAAGGACAACAAAACCAGGCAACCCTAGAAAAGGACCATGGTTATAAGATGGATGGATTGAACTAATCCAACAAGATTATTGAAAGGACCATTGAGACACATATAGTGGTGAAGAAATTTCGGGACTACATCTTCCAAGATTAGCCGCAAAGAATTAAGAATATCCGATGGCTATATATAGAGTACAACTAAGATAACCTAATCACACCAAACTTAATCTAATCTAATCTATATCTAATCGTAATCACATCATGACACAATTCATTGACCTAACTTAGTTGGATATTAACCACATCATAGAACAAATCTAATCTAAGATCGATGAATCTATCCTTGTCATAACATATCTAACATTCTTTACAATATTCTCTATTAAGTGGAACCATCGAATCACTTCTTAAACCATTTGTGTATTACTAATTAGATGAAAAGGCCTTTGGCTATCTTATGGCATTCAAAGTTGACTATTGGCACAATTTTCATACAAGAAATCATAACACTATTGAAAGCCATCTAGATTGCGGGCCGGCCTTAAAATGGACATTGAAATAGTCAATGGTGCAATCAATCTGTCCATCCCCGTTTCTCAATTAACACATCAAAAACTTGACTTGTACTCACTTTGACCGAGTTGAGCACCAAATTGACAGGCCGGCAAAGAATTAGTTTGTGTTATTTGACTCTTTCTAGTTCTGAGTTACTCAGCTGAGTCAAGTTTGATGGCCAAGAATCATAAAACAGGATGATGGATAAGAAAGCATGGATGTCTAAATCAAGTGCTGTAATAAAGTTGTGGCATAATGTAGCTTATCCATCAATCCCCAGCAGCATTTTGAATCGTTTGGATGCAAAATCATTCGCTCTTAACGTCGTAGATTTAGTGGGCCATGATCAGCGGAACCATCTGACCAGTGGCCAGCCAGTTGAAGGTAAAGGAAAGTTGCTAAGAAGTGATTAATGACCCAAGATAAACTATAATTAGGACCATCTGATTAATGTACGTATAAAAGCGATAATTAACAATGATCCAAGGTGGCCCTTGCCTATTAATCTGTCCCCTTGGTTGAGATATGGGCCTCAACATGCATCCCTCGTCTGGCCTAGGCCTAACTCACCAGCCCAAGGAATCTGTGCTTAAATTAACGTTAGTCAAGATGATTCAAAAGGTTTAGATATAGATAAGTTTTTGACTTTGCCCCAGCACATGCATTTTCCACTGCGACTATAGACTAAGACTGGGTTTTGGCTTGCTCTGGGTGGGCCTAAGATGGTCAAGATCAACACCGTTTAATAATCGGCCCTAATAAGGCACTGGCCCATTTAATTAACAAAATGGCCATGGCTTTTATTTACTGTAGCCCAGCTAAGGGGTTTGGACCCCTGAGAGATTCGCACAAGCGAGGAGATAGGAGGAAACTCACACAAGTGAGGAGAACACAAACTCACACATATTAACGAGAAAAACGAACTCTCATGAGCAATGGGAGGGAGGTGGCTAGGCAGACTTTTGACCCATGGGCCCAAAAAAAAAAAACAAAAAAACACAAAAAAAATATTCATCTCAATGTAGGCTGAGCTTGTGCTGGGCACACATAGCCCATGAACCAGAAACAATTTTAACTCTTGTTGAAGTATCCTAACCATCGGTTTGACAAATTGGATTTTGTCCGTTAACGTCATATATCGACCACATACCTTTATGGTAAGTGGTAGCAGTTCTAACCTGACTATCCAGGGTTCAAACCCTTAGCACGCCACCTTTTTCCACTTGTGTGCGGGCTCTCTCTTTGTTCCCAGCCCACTTGGCTAGGCCACTAAAAAAATTGAAGGAAAAACATCATCAATTGACCATTGGATGGAGACTATTTGAACGGTTATTGATCTTCCAATCAGAGCAAGTTTCATATTCTTATCCATTGATGATGCCTCCTGCAATTTGGATGGCTGTGATTGTCCATCACAGTTTTGTGGCAGGCAAAACTGAAACTGATTGGCCATCACAATTTGGAATTCCACTTTTTTTTTCTTTTTCTTTGGAATTCTACTTTTCTTGTTTCTCATATTCCTCCATATCAAAAGGGGGCAAAATACCATCAGCTTTTTGAGGAATGTGGAGGAAGAATATCAATTATCATCAATTTGCACTGAAGCAGTAAAACTCGTTAAGACTCAGTAAAACTCAGCTGAGTGACTCCGCATAGTTGATTGAAAAACAAGAACTGTTGAGAAGCTCTATTATTGAGTTCTAGGCTGACTTGGGTTAACTAGGTAGACGTGGTTAAACTCTCGAAGACTCAGTTGACTCAGCCAAGATAATCACTACTCTTAGTGTGTTTGGCAATTAACTAGTTAAAGTAACGTGAATTTAGACAAGAAATGACAATGGGTCATATCAAAAGTACATAATTTCAAAATTCTTTCCGAATTTTTCGAAAAAAGTCAAAAAAGCAACCTTACTCTTAATTTGATGCTTCACCTCACCATACTTCAATTCACCATACATCCAAACAGTAGGCAGATGAATTAAAGGGAGGGAGAGGGAGAGGGAGATGAATTCTGCATTCTTGGCCCTTCAATAGAAAATTGAAGTCCTCTCCATCTATTAGATGGAAATCTTTTTTTTTTTTTTTTTTTCTTCTTCTAAATAAAAATATGTCGCACCAAAGACAGAATAAGTTATTTTTGGGCAAATAAACAACATATTAATAGATTTATTTTTTTTTTGGTAAAATGCAGTTTCATTAAAGAGAAAAGAAAGGAAAGGAAACCAAGCAACAAACCAAGAACAAAAAAGAACCATGAAAAGCTACAAAAAAGAACCAAACCCACGATGTATATGAATTCTTTGCAAGCTCATGAGCAAAATGATTTAGCCTTCTACGAACATATTAATAGTTGATTTTAGGTAGATCAAGAACAAGTTTCGTCCCCATTGCTAAATACTCTTTGTTGTAGAAACACACCCTACTAAAATATATATTTCTTTTCACCCTTTTGCAAGGATAATCTCTCTCTCATACACACATTCAGATCACTCTTGCCATCTAAACATTAGAAAGGAGATGTGGGCATATCTTGTTCTTTCACAACTATGATGGAATCGAGACCATTGATATATTATATGACCATTGATATATTATATGGTCCTCCATGGATAGGCCATGCCTCAAAAATCATAACAATAGGATAAACCTAGATCTCTAATCTATAAACCTTTTTTTACCCTGTCAAGGAAAAAGAAGCCTTATCCAGCAGTTGCTTGTAGAAGAATATTTCCCCGGATGAGGTTGATTCTGCAGGTGAAAGCCAATTTGGGTTTAGCCTGATCCATACCAAGCCCATCCCATTGCCACACCTAATCTTACACTACCATATAGAGCATAGTCATGGAATGTGTTAGGCTATAAATGGGTCATACCATGGTGATCAATTCCTGGTTACTGTGAACGGTTCCTCTAAGATAATTAAAAACTGGGGCTTGTTGTAGTGTTTTGGATGTAAATGTGTCAGGTTTGGATTGGGTTCATGGACCACCCAACTCGGGTCCAAGTTACAAGATCGGTACCAATACACGAATTAGAACCTTGGGTAATCACCTTCCCTCATCCGAAGGCTGTCTTACCTTACTCGAGGTCTACTTCCCTCACCCAAGGGCTCCCTTACCCCACCTGAGGTCTTCTTCCCTCACCAGAGGGCTGGGTCCAAAAACATGTTCTAAATCTTGGACCCAGAATGGATTTTTCAATTGAATCGCTTCAGGTACAATTTGTGACCCATTTTTCATGGGTTAAACGAATGCTTAGCCTAACTCTGGCTCATAATGGACTGGATTAGCTAGGGTTGTGCCATTAGGTGTGTGGGTTGTCTTTGGGTCCTTTGTGATCCAATACCTATATGGGATGTCCTTCTAATGCTTAGCTCAATAGCCATAAAGGTCTAATCGAACAATAATACAAGATCTCTTTGTTAATTTGCTCTGCCCAGACATAGCTTTCAGTTTTAAGGGCAAGAATCTTAGGCTCAGTGGCCAAACAAGCTGGAGTGGGTGGATATGGTTCATACCATCCTGACCCAGGCCATGGGCGGCCCATAAACATTTTTGTGAGAGTGAATTCAGGGATCACTTATTGGAAATGCCAATGGGATGGGTTGCAACAACCTGACTGTGAGCCTCTTACCAAACAAGCCAAAACTTTAAGCTTGTGACCTATAATTGCCCTTCTCTAGGCTGGGCCAGACCTAACCCAGATTTTGTTTGCCAGTGACATTCAATAAGGTCTAATAAGCCTGGCCTGACATTTATAGTAACCACATGGTACTTGGAAACTGGGCTAAGTCCAGATGCAGATTTCGGGCTTTGGGTAGGATCTGGTGCTTTTATAAGACCTTTTTTTTTGCTTTTCTTTCATATCGGAGGGTTCCCAACCCTTTGAGCTGGACTAATCCCTCCGCGCCCAGAGAGAAGTTGGGTAAATTCCTCTGTAGCCCCAGTATGGTAGTGCAGTTTCGAACCCACAACCTCTGAGTGCAAACCGTGGTCCTAGGCCAACTAAGCTACCCCTTGGGGTTCTGCTTTTAGAAGACTTGACTTATGGACTTGTATTTTGGAAAGAATAATGTCAGGCCCACCAGCGTCCTAAAGCAGACCCTTGGCCTGGACTACTTGGGTTAGTCTCGAACCCACAACCTCCGAGTGGAAACCATGGTCCTAGGCCAACTGAGCTACCCCTTGGGGTTCTGCTTTTAGAAGACTTGACTACTGATGGACTTGTATTTTGGGAAGAATAATGTCAGGCCTACCAGCGTCCTAAACCAGACCCTTGGCCTTGACTACTTGGGTTGGTTAGCCTGAGGAGGACAATAAGCTATAGACTTGAAGTTGAATGAGCCTTCTTAAATGAAATCACTCACTTTTAGATCCTCTCAGTAATCAAAATTATAGGTTCTTCTTCTTCCAAACTCATCAATTAATCTTCTACATGGAAGCCAATTAAGGACCAAACCAGAAAGAGGTACGCCTACTGTAAGTGCCTAAAAATTACGGACTTAGTTAAATGGAGTTTGCTGTAAAGCTTTTGGGAAAGAAAGTAGCTTCTGAAACCTGAAAAGAAAGAAGAAAGTTAGAGGCCCTGGCTGTTGCCAGCCGAAGGCACTCCGACATCTAAGTTAGTTTAACAACTCAACAAAGGGTGAATGAGTGGAGGAGAAGAGAGAGCTAAGGATGTGTTATGTTTGCATACCTTTTTTGGTTTTACCTCATGCATATATATATATATATATATATAGAGGCACTAGTCACCTCAGACCCTTCCTCAGTGGAGGTAGGTAGAGGTACTGTCCCACCAGGCCATACCTTTTCTCCTCAGTAGAGATAGGTAGAGGTACTGTCCCATCGGACCATACATTGACTTTTTGCATGATTGTTGATGTGATCGTTGGATAAGGTCTACGACTTATCTATATCCGGCGCCCATCTTGTCAGTCAGGACATAGCCGCCATTTCATTAATGCTGATTGACATTTAATACCCATCTCGGTCGACTGAGCTAATGGAGATACTGGAGTCAAATACAACCCCATTACAGATGTACCTTGGCACTGTCGCCGAGCTGTGCAGGCTCACAGAGCTGCATATGATGAGACGAGGTCGGCTGGTACTTCTACCGAAGCTAGCCCAAGTCTGGTGTGGAGTGGTGACGCTGCCGAGCTCAAGGGAATGAGATCAAGACAAGCCTAATTGGTACTTTTACCGAGATCAGGGCTTATCTCTGATTTACGGAAATGCCCCCACACACCTACCATTTCCAATCAAATGCTGGATTGGACGTGATTAAGGGCTGCCTCTCTACTTTCCAGGATCTCTCTCCATCCCCATGAAGCATCGTGCTTGATTCTTAAATCCTAGAAGTTCCTCTACTTGATGTAGTTTTTGTAAACTCATAGGATCTACGAAGATTTCTTTTTTGATGTAGTAACCCATACTTGCTTTTGATGAGCTACTCTATTTGTTAGGTGAAGAGATCTCAATCCCAAACCTCCTTGATATGTTTTGCACGCGTGTGCGAAAGCATGAAATCTACAATCTACAACCAAACTATACAAAAATGTAGAGAGACATTCACACAGAGATTTACGCCGTTCACACATAAAAATAAAAGTAGGACAACCTATCTGGATCCAAGTCCTAGATTTCATGGCGTATTCCCGAATCTCGTATTCGTGTCTACATGCATCCATATCTGGTCATATTAACAGGCCTAGCTCCAATTTCTAGGAGTGCAAATTGGCCTTTTCTGTGACCAATCCACTGTAGTTTTGTGGTCCATTTGGATTCTTTTCACCTGAATCAAAGGCCACAACATATGTGGGAGTGGAGTTTCTGTTTACCAGCGGGGAAAGTAAAGTGACACCCCACCAAATGTGGTGGTTGTTTTCCTAAAAGTTCCACTTGCTTTATGGCACCAACAGTCATCTAAAGAGAGTATGTAAAGTGAGGAACATTTAAATACAACCTCATCTTTCCATTCAATTTGATTTGAAGGAACATTTTTTTGGTTTAATCATTGTGAAAGTATTTGGAATCAATAGATTCTTTTACAAAAAGCCCCCCTACATTTTCTTGAAACCCCAAAAAAAGCACTTATACTTTATGTTTTTTTTATACTAATTAAGCATCCCTTGATTGACGGGTTATTGACGGGTTTTCTTAAGCAACTTTCCATTCTCAATCACCACTTTTTTTTTCTGTATTATCATTTTACTGCTTCCATTTCACCTCTCCAAAACTTTGGGCCAAGGATAAGGGCCAACCAAAGGGAAATGTGTTTAATTGATACCTCTATGGGAGTCTTGATCCATCTTAAGGCCTGTTTGGATAGTGTTAAATGGGCCCTAACAATCTAAAATTTCAATTCTACCATGTTTCGATGAGTCTGGCCCAATAGATGAAGTAATATTGTGAGCGACATGTACTCCATTTCACTTCAACTTAAAATACTTCAATTTCTTTGAGTAAAAGTGGATTCTGCTCCAAACCTTATAACTTCAAAATGAGCATTCAAATAGAGTGAAGTGAAGCACTCTACTTTAATTTCAACCTACTTCTCTTCACTCCACTTCACATGTGAAATTCGCTTTATTTTACTCCACTCCTCATTTATCCAAACAGACTAGGCATCCTACATCCAATAGAAAAATGTTGGATAAATAGGATCTTCTAGCATCTCTCTTGATAAATAAAAAAATATATCCATGTGAAGCCCACACTAAGATTCTATGTTTTCATCCTACTCATTATTTTGGTGGGCTGAACAATTTAGTTTCTTCTGCATCAACATCATATGATCACCTATATTATATAATAAGAACTGCAGTCTTATGAAGAGAGAATTCTTATTAATTAACCCATTTACAATTTTTATTTTTGTTTTCGTATCTCATGAAGATTTATATTATATAAAATAATACTTTTTTTCTATTTATAAAAGGAGAAACTATGACCACCTATTTCTCTAACTTTTTTATTTATGTATTTCTTTTAAACCCTTATTTTCAGTAGGCTCCACTTGGATGCATGATGACTACGATAAAGTAAGATTCTTGTGGAGTTATCAATACTTGCCCATTTGGTGGGTCGTTATCCTAAGTTTTGGAGAGGTGAATGTCAACTCTTGAAATTAGAAAGGCAAATGTACTATTTCAGATTTTCACTAAATGGTAACACAGATAAAAGGAGGAGAGTGAGAACCATACATTTTTTTTTTCCTCTTAAGCATGACTGTAAGTCAAGGGATGCTTTAGTAAAAACATAAAGTGTCAGGCCTTTTTCAGGTTTTGTGAAATTACAATAGTCTTTCTGTAAAAACTCTATTATAGACAGGCTACTGTATAGTATGTAATCAAGTGAGTTCATATGAATTGGTACAAGCCCCTTCTTGCAAGGGCCACATGAATGTAGTCCTTCTATGGGCAGGATGGGATGAGTAAGGAGCATTCAAAAATTTTTTTTTGGCTGAAATATTGTATTTAAATTTATTATCTTTTTGGGTAATTAAGAATTAGATTCATATATTAATACATACAACATATGATGGTATTTTTAATGAGCTGTTAGTGGCAATGGAACCTATCAATATGAAATGCGATAAATCTAATTGTGGGTCAAACTTCGATTAATTGGACCGAGATTTCTCCTAAAACCATATGAAAACTCTTAATTTTGAGTAGTTTGGATATTGTAGATCACCATACTAATAGATTTATATGCTTGGATATGGAGAACTAAATGATGCACATATCAAAGTTTTGACTCAATTCTCTTTTTTTCTATAAAATAACGATAGCAATAATACCACATAACAGGTCCTTGGTGACACATAAGATTTTGAATGAGATCATTTTATGTGTAAGGGTTTTATGTATTGTAGAATTATTTTCCACTATAAAAACTTTAATATCGTACTTAGTTATTATATACTAAAAGCTTCTTTATTTTTGAAAATCATTCTAAACAACCTTGGGTGCTTAAAACGCATATACAAACTTCATGCCAATCAAACAACCTTCTCTTTTACATAGTTGATTTCGAACAGTAGCTTATAATAAATTACTTTTAGAAAAACACTTTTGACTTTTAAAAGGCAAATAGAATATACCCCAAGGCTACCTATTTAAAGCTTGTTATATATACGTTCGAATCTAAACCCAGGCCTTTTGTTTTGCCTTTTTTTTTTCCTTTTGCTACTCAACTAAATACTGATCATGCTCACTACACAAAGTTTCAAACCAACATAGCAACAACTGGGGATTGATTCATCCGTGATCTTCCTTGTGGAAAGGGAGTTGCCTCCAATGGATTGGTCTTAAGTATGAATTTAAGAAAAAACATATGTGAAAATTGTACAAATCCCTTTTGACATTGTATTTTTATGGGATATGTATATGCATAATATATACATACAAAATAAATATGAACCTAATAAGACTATAAGAGTTCAGTAGGCTTGTGACCTTAGGCCCTAACCCAGCCCATTAAGGCTTTTGGAGCCTAAACATGCAACCAGGTCCAACTGGTCAGATCTAGGCCTGATGTTGATGGAAACGGGCTCCTCATAACCTTATGCTTTACCCTACTACGCTAATTTAGCATATGAAGAAATTATATATATTAAAGCAAAGGGGGAGGTGGGTTGTGAGGGGTGCCACCTCAGCACCCAATTATTCTCCTTTCAAAAAAATCACTTAGAAAATAGAGAGAGCCTTTGTCTTTCAAGTGGGGCCTTCTCAATTCTCCTTAAATCTCTTAAAATTCCTCCATCCCCTCCAATCTTTCCTTAAAAAATCTCTCATTTAGTAGAGTAGCAATTACACAATTTAGAGTAGCCATGCCCACGTCTCCCTGTGCACGCCATCCCCATCCGTCTCTCGCTCTCTCCCATCTCCATCTCCATCCCTCTCTTCCTCTCCCTCCGCGCAGGTTCAGTATCAAATCCAAGGATTAAAGTAGATAGGTTAGGGCATTTGGGAGAGGGATGATTGATTTTCTGTCTATTAATGATTGCAGACATCCTTTAGTAGACTTCTCATCCACATGATTCCATAAGAGACTCACGTACCCTAGATTTAATTTTCACAGACTTACCATCCCATTGCTTCACCTCTCCTCTTCACCGTCTTCGTTTTCCCTGCCAAAACCCGTCAACTCACCCTCTTTCCGGAATCTCTCTCTTACGCAGCGCAGGTCTCACAGCCCCCACCCCCCTACGCAGATCTGTCTCCTAGGCTCAGCCCCCCTTCACCGACCTCCATTCTCTCTGCTCCATCGCTAGACCCATCTCAACCCTCTCATCGATCCTCGCGACCCTCCCATCATCTTCCCCTCCATTGCCTCATCGTCGGACCATAGATTCGGTGGTAGACCTAGGTACGACCCCAGTAGTTGTGAACTCGTGAGGAGTGGGTCCCTTCTGGCCCATCATCTACATCCTTTTGTGCTTTGGGCGTGAGTCACTGATGTGGTAATGTTATTTGTTTAATCTTGATGTGGGGCCCGAAGAAGTAACTTAGTGATTAATCCAAACCATAAATCTCTTTTAGTGGGGCTCTAGGCGACTTTAATGGTGGGGGCTGATCTTGGGTCTTGATCAGTGGGACCCACTATCATAGCATCCTGCTACATCAGGCAAGGGACTCACCGTTTTGTAAGAGGTTCTGTTTAAGAACCTGTGTTGGTAGGAAGAAGGGAATGTCAATTGGTGGCCTGAGGGTGTATGGAAAGTGTGGACTTCACTTATGTTACAAAACCAGAGTTTTGTTAAATGTCTTACCTTAACCCTTGAGTTCCTAAAATTTAGAAAATGGACCCTTAGCATTTAATGAACCCAAATTAGACCATTTGACTTATTTTGAATTTGGAAAATATTTTGGATTGGGTCCTCAGGTTTTCTAAAATTATAAACTAAGATTGTTATTTCTTATTATTATTTGCAAATTAATTTTGAATGGAATCTATGATTTTTAATGTGTTAAATTTATATTTCTGGACATTATTGCTTGGATCTTTGGACCGAGTAAATACTGTCCGAGCACACGGTATATTACTAACGTAGGGTTTAGTAACTCATATGACATCGGGGAAATCCTCTCAACCCATTTTTATTGGAAAATCCTTAATTGGGTCTATGCAAGATTTTTTCATATTACATTATCATGGTATGACAATTATGTGCAACTATATTCGTGCACCGGTCTCTATATGATACTCTTTATTTCAATTAAATAATATCTTTTCTCTTACTTTAATTCTATATATATTCTCCTTAGCCCGGGCCTTTGTTGCTAGTGATATATATTAAAGCAAAGGGGGAGGTGGGCTGTGAGGGGTGCCATCTCAGCAACCCAATCATTCTCCTTTCAAATAAATATGGAGAAAAAACATAGAGTGCTTTAGGTGCCATGTTATCACATGCCACAATTTTTTCTCCAAAAAAATCTATTTATCTCATAAAGTCTCTCAATCAATATCCCCTAAAATCTCTCCAACACCATCTATCTTCCATCCTCTCAAGATTGTCATCTTTTTATTTTAATATTTGGGGCCCACCTTTCTACAATTCATACTAGTAAAATTTTCATTAAAAATATCAATTTATTTTAGTTTCCAAATAGAGTTCTATTCAATTCACAGATTGTCACATGTGAACGAAAATCAGACCCGACCTTCTGGTAGACTACCGCATAGATGGGCTTGTGATAAAAATATTTTGAGGTTGGAGTTTTTTGGTTAAATCTTATAGGCATTCTTTTCTGATCTGATTATCTAGACATATGACCCTAGGTTTGGCCCACCATAAATTACACTTCAGTGGGCCCACATGGACTCGTAATTACGAGATATATACATTGATCCCAGGTGGGCTAATTATTACTAGGATCAAATAACACTAGCATGTGGTTTTAAAGTCTCATAATTTATGGCTTTTAAAGTTAAGATGTTTATAATTTTTTTTTAAAATTTAGAGCTAAAAAATGGTTTGATCAGTTCTAACAAAATTCATTTTTCTATATATTCTTTAGTAATTATTGTTGTTATTATTATTTTTTTGTTGTTGTTGAATGGATTTTTTTAGCTTTATCTTTGTAATAGTTTATTGTTGATGTTGACCACTTGTATTTGTGATTGAAGATGTGTTGACTGTTTTTATATAAATATGCATGAATATATGCTTATATTTTTATAATTAATTTTGATATCTCATAAATTCAAAATGTAATATCTTACTTTTTGCCTCGGGCTAAGCACGGGGCGTTGTTGCTAGTATGTAATATATTATGTGCATAATGTGTGTATTAATAGGTGATAACATAAGAGAACTTTCAAAAGAGAAGAGGTTCCCTGTTTTCTTAGAAAGGAACTTCTAAGGGGTCCCTAAATATATTCTCAAGTAAAGAATCTTGAAATACAACAAACCTTTCTATGTATTGGCAGCCTTCACGCGAGAATTATTTCTTCCTCCAATTACAATAGAACTTAGGTCGAATTGATCACATGTAAACCAATCCACCACAATTAATTGTGAAAATTCTTTCATCAATTTGTTGTGTTCATTTAATGGGTCATAATGTTGCAGTTGGCATGGATGGTTGAGAGGACAACATTGAAGTCATTATTCACCCAGCCATGATAAGGTGAATGGTAAATGCCTAAATAATATGATAATACAAAGTTAAGGTCATGAACCTTGAGGGTCTCTCTCTCATGCTTCCCATGCCTTTGAAACTCCAAAGTGGAGCCCACTTATTGAAGATATGAACAGCTCAAAACAAACACCTCCCATGCAGCGGGGTTCTGTAAATTTTTCTCCAATAAGAGTTAATCTCATCATATGATTGAACATGTGATTAAGAATATCATAAAGTAGAACCAACTCCTTGTGAAGTAAATTCTTGAGGCATCACGTTGAACTGGAGGGCCTTCATTTTGATTGGTTCGGATTTTCAATGGGTGGTCTCCACCATGGTCTACTCTCCTCATTGTAACTTGAGTTTACTCGACTTCTTTTTTGGTAAGCCTTATCGACTTCTAATAAAGTTGTCATCCTAATAAGAATTAGAAGATATTTTAATAATGCTAAGAATATATATATATATATATGGAGATGCTCCTATGAGAGATGCTCTCACGGTACTATGAGAGATAAGGTGGGGAGCCTCTCATCCATATCAAATGCCAACAACTTAAATGTGAGGGCCCCTACCCCTATCTTTCATAGTAAGGTGAGAGATGTTCCTATGAGAACATCTCTCATATATATATATATATATATATATATAGGCCAGCTTTCCTAAGCTCAAGCTTAGGATAAGGTAAGCTCAAGTGTGGTGGGGCCCACCCAAGGACCCCTATGGGGATGGGGGTTGGGGGGATTTCAAGGACTCTCGTGATCTTCCTCTCTACAAAAAATCAGCTACAACCGTAATTTCTATCATCTCCATATGGGCCCAAAAGTTTAATGGTCAATAGTCCATTCAGATCGATATATAGTCGATCCAATGGTCCAGTAAATTCAGATCTGATCGAAAGTTGGTGAACAAGTGAAATTTAGAGGGATCATGTGTTTGGTTCATTTGGATGGACCAAAGGTGGGCCCCCAAGCATGAGCTTACGAGATTTTATCCTAACCTTGAGCTTAGGAGAGTGTGTGTGTGTGTGTGTGTATATATATATATATATATAGGAGATGCTCCTATGAGAGCATCTCTCACCTTACTATGAGAGATAGGGGTGGGGGCCCTCACATTTATGTTATTGGCATTGGATATGGATGTAAGGGCCCCCACTTTATCTCTCAGCCCCCACTCCTATCTCTCATATAAGGTGATAGATATCTCTCATAGGAGCATCTCCCTATATATATATATATATGAAAATTCTTAGGATTTATATTTGTTGTGCACGTGCGTGCGGAAGAGCAAAACTTGCAATTGATCAAACATGCAACACAATAGAGAGACGATGATTTTATGTGGTTTGGCAAAACCACCTTTGTCCACGGCAATAGGGCATAGACTGACTTCTTGACTCTCTTCATAGTCTAGGGTTACATATTACATGATATATATATAATCTTTGCTTTTTTAGTCCCTAAAAAAGCCCAGTACAATGACCAAATACCCTTGACCCTGAACTCAATCCAATGGACCACTCCAGTAAAGCCGAAATACAAGACATAAACCTAAGAATATTTCTCATCACTCTAATGAGAATAAAAGACTTCGGACTTTCACCAAAAGTGGCCACGTGTCTATTAGGTCATCGTAGAAGTTGATTGTGAATAACAGTAGTAGTAGTAGCAGCAGTAACAACAGCAATAGTTGTTGTTCCCCATTTTTCCGCCGATTTTGGGTGACATGGAGGATGCCATCTTAGAAAACGAAAAACACTTATAAAAGAGAAAATATACTTGACCGAAGAAAAAGGGGAAACACAATATGATTATGCATGTATTTCTCATTGCATGTATTTTTTAAGTACAAATTCTGAATTTACATTAAGAGAATACAAAACTCGACATTCGGACTCGTTTATTACAAATCATTTATAGAACACAAGACCTCCATGCATGTCCTTTGATAGCTTAAGATGTTGATTGCTTTAAATTTAAAATACATTATAAAAAGAGGCTACAAAAATTATAAGAGAGTGGCCGAATGCCTTTTCTAAGGTCTCGAAGATCGTAGGGTACATGGAATCTAATTCCTTCACTCTATTTTCAATGTCAATCTTGGGTTTAACCAAGTACATCCCTGTGGGTAGTAAGAGGTTTAGTCCAATTACACCTTTTTCATCAAGTCATGTAGGCCGTTTTATTTTAAACATAGTGAAAGCATGATTTTCATGATGGGATTTAGGTCTAAGGTTGCATTGGTCCCCATTTGGATTGAGAAAAAGAAGAATTAAAGGAAAGAAAAGGAATTTAATTTGCATAGAGAAATTAAAGTCCCCTCCAAAGGTTCCTGTTATTGGGTTCGTCCAAGAGCAAAACTGCAATGCTTCTTCTCTTTATTGAACTCCGGATAGCCTTCTTTCTTGATTTCTCTCCCTTTCAAAAATGATTGATTTTTTTCCTTGATTTCGACTCTTCTTTCTCTCAGTATTTTGGACTTGATTTTTCTAACCCTTTCTGTGAATTGAAAGAGCCAATTTATAGGTTTGGGATGCTTTAGGATAGCTTGGGCCCACTCCCCCCTCGCCCTTGGGCAAGTTCCTCACTTTCTCCACTAAAAAGCAATTTCTGGAAGGTGCATCCAATAGCCATACGGGGAGGGTCGTAAGTGCGGACCCCTCTACTTTCTGGGGTCGTGGGGAGGTTGCATGATCTCCACAATGTAGATTGTGGGCTAACTATAATCAACTACCATGAGACATGGGAGGGTCGTGGAGGAGTGATTCACATAGGGGCCACGTGTCAAGATTTAATTTGTGACATGTGACATGCAATTTTGGCATTTTGATTATTTGATTGGGTTAAATTCGAGTCCATGTGTCATTTATAGGCATAGACACGTGTCATGATCACTTATTAGATTGTGGGACCCATTTTGAGTGAGAAAGTGGCTAAGGATTGCAAAACGCTCAAGGGGTCATGAGTTTGGACTTCACTGCCAAGGGGGACCATGATATCCTTCAGTTCTTCCAGCGAAGGCGGGGGAATGTTCTTCACACATTCTTTCATGATTTCAAGTTGGACTTGGAGGCTTTGGAGTGCTTCCAGAACTGAGGCGCACAGAAATGTTATTTTTTGCACTGTTTTGGCCTCAAATGGGGCTTGATTCACGTGATTTTTGTTCATTGATCTTTGAATGTCTGAACATCATTTAGATGACACGTCCTTGTATTTTTGAGTGCTTGGCTTGTCCAAAGTGAATTTTGACCCTTGATTTGACTTTGTAGGCCTTGTCTAGGGTTTAGTCTTTTGGAGTTTGCTTTGCAGACTCTGTTTGTGGCCTGATCTTCTAGAACTTACTTTGTAGACCCTATTTGTGGCCTGACTTTTCATATTTAATTTTTTTAGGTGCCACGGTAGCAACAGAAATAGTAGTAATGTCAACAACTCTCTCTTTGTCGGAGTTCTTTTTGGAAACTCCCTTGCCTCAAATAATTCTTCTTTCTAGATGGATGTACATAAAAAATGCTATTCTAATAAGATCATTCCTTGATTTATTTGGACGATGTAATGCCTTATACCCAATTTGTGAATGCAAAGAAGGTTGATCGAACATGCTCTATTCCATTGTGATTGTGCTAAAGCAGTTTAATAAGGACTCATTTTGGACTATTATCTCGTAATGTCGAGGAGGATGACATTATGAATTGGTGGAAAGGTCTTTTTGAGTCTGATCAAATCTCTCTCTCTCTCTCTCTCTCTCAACAATGATCTCTCTAAATCATGAATCTCAGGCCATTTGAAAAGCCAGAAATGAGTTTATATTTAAAAGACAGATTTCAAAAGGCTAAAACATGTTGGAGTTCCTTGAACCCTCAAAATGAGGGCAGTAATAATCTTAAAAGGCTCAAAATTATATTGGAGTTGCCTAAACCCTTAAAAGAGGCTAGTGATAAAAAAAAATCTTGATCATGATCCATAGTTTTGATCAAAAGAGAAAATGTGGTCTTTTTTTTCTTTTTTTTTTTTTTTTCAATATGACCTTTTAAAGTCTGATGGTAAATCAACTTTTAACTTCCTAATGTTATTTAAAAATGTTATTGTGAGTGCAGTAGCTTGCGAAGGACCATGGTCATCTTTGCCTATGAAGTAGAACTAAGAATGACCCTCCTTGGGTAAAACAATGATAGAAATAAAGGTCTCTCTCACATCCATATCTTATTGGAAGATCTTGAGGTTATAGAAACTATTTGTTGTGCACGTGCATGCGAAAGCATGGACAAGCCACACAAGAGAGAAACCGATAACTTATGTGGCTTGGCGATGCGCTTACATCTTCGGCAAGAGAGAGTACCCTTCATATCTTAACTCTCTTCAGTGCCTTGGGTTATAGATTACATCATATACGTAATCTACTCTTTACTAAGCCCTTATAAAGCCCATCCCCAAAATATCCGTAATCCTCAACTTGAACCTGGTTCTTGGCTAACCTAATGGACCAATTAGGTTAATTCGGAACACAAGACATAAACCGAGCACTATCAATGGAGAAGAGAAGTGGGCGATCAAATTCTTTTAGGCATTTCTAGATATTCTAGTATACTTTTTCTCATTTTATTATTATTTTTTATATGGCTGACTTTGACTCCATTCCTAGAAAACGTGGTAGGGTCATTCGCAAGTTAAATTAGGCTTATATAGTTATATTGATGTTGAGTGGTCCTAGATTATCTGGATTTGTCATAAGAGCTGATTAATCCTGTACAAACTCCTTCATTTTTTGTTAATATTTTATTTTAGTTTACCAAAACAAAGGAGTTGGGGGGGGGGGGGGGGGGTGGGGGGGTTTAAGAGAGAGAAAAAGGGGGAAGGGGGGACGGGTTGTTTTAAGAGATTGAAGTAGGTTGTGTAAAGAATACAAATTGGGTGGTATGTTATGCCTCTTTTGGCATGGGTATTCTCTATAGAGCTTCTGAACTACCAGGGTCTGAGATCTAATAACTTAGCCATCATTATTTATCAGTTGATTTAAGAAGTAGCAAATTCAAAAAGACTGTTTGGTTTGGTGGGATGAGGATAGCTACCTTGGTGGCTTAATGAAGATTAAAAAAATCTCTCCTTGTTCATGGAAAAATATAAAAAATGAAAAAAAGAAAAAAAAAAAAAAAAAAAAAAAAACCTTGTCCCTTTCTCCCCACATAAGGCACACCAAGGTGGTTTCTTCTTCTTATGATACGTTGGACAGAGAAAATAACTTCTTCTTTTTTTGTCTTTTTTCCCTCTTTTTGATTGAGCCTTATTTTTACTATTGGGTCTTTCGGTCCTCTGTGATCTTTATTTGTGTTGGGTTAGTGAAAGTTGATTTCAAAGATAATTATCATGCATATCTTAACCTTATTTGGTAGACTAGAACTTGTGATGATCCCATCTAAGTTATTTGGGTTTGATAGATTGTTGGGAATTAATCGATCAAATAATATTAAACCTTGAATTATTAATAATGCTTTAAAACCTCTAGTTATTTTGGAAGTTTCGTATCATTTCAACTCAATCCAATGGCATATAATGGTTACCAATGTCAATTGGTCCAAGTGCCAATTCATTGGATTAATCATTGATGAGGACATAACAATTGATCAAGTTAATGCTAGTTCTAGCTAACAAAAGAGTACAAAGATGATACATCTATTCACAAAAGGTATACTTTTTTATTTATACCTTTTCCATTAGGAAAAGCACATTTGTGATGCATATGAGTGACAGAGACTTGTCTAATTAAGAAAGGTTTAAAAGAAATGGGCAAGTGGTTTTGGAGCAATGGAGAGAGACAGTAAATGGTCTTGAGAAAGACATGGCCTTTGAAGGAGACATCTAAAGTTATTTCCTACTTTTTATCTTTTCTCAACTTTTCAAAGAAGATGACCTTTGAGAATCTTTAGAATTAGCTTTTGGTTCTTGGATGATATGACAAAATAGAAATGATATTTGTTTACTTGTAAAGGAAATTAAAATGAATGGAGAGTGGGAAGCTTGTATTCGGTGAGAAGTTGCTGATCACTAGAATGAAGTTCCACAACCTTCATAGTTATCTAGTTCCCTAATATGGCATTCAAACAGTTTGATTTGTACCCTTATGTATTAATAAACTTCCTTTTAAAGCCATGTAAATCCATCTCTGGAGCACACCCAGGAAATACCCTTGTGTCTTAATATTAGTTTATATATAACTCCATTCAGAATTGGCCCCACCTTAACATTGATTACTTATAAACATGAGATTTTACTTGAGATCTTTATTTTGTATTTTACATATGAGCAATCTAATGGCGAGCCCAGTTCTGTTTGTAAAACTTGGCCCAAGTCATAAGAAAAGAAAGGACATTATTTTGAGTAGTTTAAATTGGAGATAATTAGCAAAAGATCCCTAGAATTGAATCTATCCAGCTTCCAGTCCAAGCAAATTCTTTTTAAGGGCTCTAGTCCAAGCAGCTAGACTGTTTGCAGCCAGAGGTCCCCAGATACAATTTACATGACTGATTTACCCTTTCAACCATTTTAGGCATAAAATTTTGAAATTTTAAATTTTAAATTTTGGATTATCCCTCCTTTCATTTTGCATTATCCATTTTCTTCCTGAATGAGAGCCATTTGGCGTGATCAGAGAAGATCCGTTGAATCGGATTTCGAAAGGGCTGTCAATCGTGCAAAGATTGTTAGATTTGCTGGTGGGTCACAATCGTTAGAGAAGAAGATCGGAAAAGAAGCTTTATAGAACGCCGTTGCTGTGCGAAGATCGTTAGATCTGCTAGTGGGTCACGATCGTCAGAGAAGAAGATCGAAGAAGAAGTTCGATTGGAGAAGAAGCTCCGTGGAACGCGGCTGCCATCGATCGAAGAAGAAAAAGAAGCTCCGCTACCGTGACTGAGGAAGAAGAAGACCGGAGGTCTTCTGTGCCTGTTGCAGAATGAGGAGAGGCGTGAAAACATCGTCGGAATCCCACACTGCCGGCGCCGCTTATTGTTCGCCGTTGCCGCCCGTCGCCGGAGCCATTCTTGCAGTCGTCCTGTGGCCGGAGCGAGGAAGGAAGAGGATCGGAAGAGGGTTCTGGAATTGGATTTCTGTTGCAGAAACTTGAAGAAGAAGAAGATCGATTTGGGCTGGGTTTGTTTTTTGGGTTGGATCCAGGTCAGCCCGACCCGTTTGCAGTGAAGTTGGCCTGGGCTCTACAACAGTTCAGGGTTGGGTCGAGATCAGGTTTGACCTGACCTATTTCATAAGCCTAGTTTTTTTTTTCGAATGGACCCCACTATGAGATCCGAACGCAGTCAAGGGTGCTGCGCCATCACCAGAGAAAGAAGTTTATCTGAGTTTTAATAAATTTATACGAGTTTATGTTAAATTTATCTGAGTTTTTGGCTATTTATATGACTTCTGGCACAAATTTATACGAGTTCTGGATGAATTTATTAGAGTTTTAGACAAATCTGTCTGAGTTCTAGATGAATTTATCTGAGTTCTGGCTGAGTTTTGGATAAATTTATCTGAGTTCTGGACAAATCTGTCTGAATTCTGGATGAATTTATCTGAATTCTGGATGAATTTATCTGAATTCTGGACGAATCTATCCAAGTTTTAGGCTATTTATCTGAGTTCTGGAACAAATCTATCTGAGTTATAAATAAGTCTATATGAGTTTTTGGCAGATCTATTTGTATTTTTGAATTTTATTTGTGTCTCTTGAAATTTATTTGTATTTTTTGAAATAAATTTAACTGAGTTTTTGACAAAAAGACTTGAGTTTTTTGCCACATTATTCGCTAATTTGGAAATCCAGCGATATCTTAGTTTTGGCAAATGTATCTGCGCTTTTTTAAATTTATTTGTATTTTTTAACTTTATTTACTTCTTTTGAAATTTATTTGTGCCTTTTGAAATTTATTTATATATATTTTGAAATTTATTTGGATCTTTTGAAATTAATTTTCATCTTTTGAAATTTATTTGTGTTTTTTTCAATTTATCTGCGTTCTTTTGAAATTTATTGCTTTTTTTTAAATTTATTGTGTTTTTTTTTTAAATTTATTCCGTTTTTTGAAATTTATTTGCTTTCTTTTGAAATTTATTTTGGTTTTTTAAATTCATTTTATTTTTTGTAATTTATTTGCGTTCTTTTGAATTTTATTTGCGTTTTTTAAATTTATTTCATTTTTAGAAATTTATTTGAAATTTATTTTCTGTTTTTTGAAACTTATTTGTGTTTTTTTGAAATTTATTTAAAAATCTCATTAGTGGAATTTTTATTAATCATGTCTAATTTAATGGTAGTTGACCATTATTAATGGCTTATCCCACTAATCATGGGATATGATTTGAAGAAAGGGTAAATTAGACATTTTAGGTTTCTAAATTTGGAAAAATGACCTATTACATTATAAGAAAAGATTGTGGACTTAAGACAATAAAGTGAAATGTTCATAGACCCGTCGCCGAATCTCCCTTTAAATTGATGGGAGGCTCATGATGGATTCATTCTTGGATTGGGACATATTAATTCATCAAACTTGTCAAACTCAAACCCTGAATTAAAATATAAAAAAAAGGAATAGTCAAACTGCAAACCAAGTAACTATAAGCTTGAATTTGTAGACTTATTAGTCAACATAATAATTCTTAAAATTAATTAGTAATGAAGTGGGGATTTATTGGTGTTGGAGGGAGATAGTCTTTTGTTGTAGAAAATTAGATGTACCAAGTTTATGTCCAATGATCTTGTAAATGGCTTGATCTTATCTTATTGCTTTTCCAAATTTTTTTTTTTATTAAATAGAAGATGCTCATTGTCCTAACCATGAGATTCCAAGCTTCATTGAACTCATTTTCAGAAAAAAAAATAAAATAGAATTATGTAAAATTGGTATAAAGGGGATAGGGTTTGCCGACAAAAAGTGTGAAAAAGGCATACCACCTTTTCTCTCTATGGATTCACATATTTGATGTAGATGGGAATAGAAAATGAAAATGTTTTCTAGGAAAGATGATGTAGATAGGAATGGATCAAGGTGAAAACGTTTTCTAGAAGGATTTATTTTACATTTATGGGCACATTTATGCCGTGATATAGAAAAAAACGAAGGCCCCCCTCTCCCAAAATTGGAAATGGTTCTCCATGGAATTACTGTAAAGTTTGTTCTGCAGCAACAAATGTGAAACTTTCCGTGATGGCGTAAAGCGATTTTTACTTTTCACACTATAGAAAAGTGGCCATACAAATGTGCCCTTAATGAAAACTATAAAGTTGCATGAGTCCTTTATAGTCTACTAGGCAGGGATGATAAACTCATTAAGTTGACTTTTGACTTGGCTGAGTTACCAGTTTTTGAAAAGTGTTGATTCAAATAGTTTGGAGCAAAGGCGGACCTATATACATGGTTTTGGGGCAGCCGCCCTCATTGAACCTGGGTTCGCTATTAAAACTCACTTGAAACACCCCCCACAACAAGAAAAACAAAAAAAGAACTATATGAGAATTTCGGGTTTTCAAATGAAAACCCTAGGTCCAACATTGGAAATGCTCGATATATATATATATATATATATGGAAAAAAATGCAGTGGCGGTATTTTTTTCCCTTATTTCCTTTCTTATTTATCATATTCTTTAATTCATAAATTTGATAATTTAGGTTGATTATCATGAATGCAAGTGAATTAATAATAAATATTTTTAAAAGCCAAGTAACATTGTTGACTCCCTCGAGTTAACTAGTTTGGAGTTGATATGATTCCAGCCCAATACTGGCTGGGCTTTGGTCAGGCCTGCAAAACTATAGTCCAGATAAGCCTTTTTCCAACCCTTACGGGCCCAGTTGTAACACTAGATCATGTTACGGTTTTAAATGACCATATCAGCCTCTGCTTGGGCTAAGCTCGGTTTTATCAATGGCCCAAAATAAGTGGGTCAGGTATCGACCAAGCCATAGCGTGGCCCGAAATGCAAACAGATCTTAATCCCTAGCCCAGATTCAACCCAAATCGCCAAGCATGAGCCTGGCTAAAATCTCATTCAGGGCTCAAAATCTAGGCCCGATCCTGATCCTAAACAAGCCCAATCTGAATTGCCTTTTATCCAGGTCAGGACATGCATCCTCGAGCTTCACCAAGCCCAATTGAAACCGCAGCATTGAGCTAATAGATTAGGGATGTAAATGGGTCTCCGATTCTCCTATTACCAGGAGGTTCTGACCCGTTAAAAATCGGTTATGGGTCCTTATGTAGGCCCCAATAAGTAAATGAGTCCGGGTCCGGTTCTACCTTGGTTCGGACCCGTGGACCCGAGACCCAACATATTACCTAAATTTCAAAAATCTCTCCTAAAAATCATATTTTTTTTAATATCATTTTCTACCTAAATTTGGATCCAGACCCGTCCCATATATGGTTCTGGTTCAGGTTCCGGGTTTACCATGAACCCGGACCAGAACCGACCCATTTACAACCCTGCAATAGATACTGCTGTAAAGTGGATGGGGGCCCAGATTCTAAGACTTTCATTGATCGGTCCAGATTCAATATTCTGTGGTCAGCACCCTCAGGAATATAGCCTGGTCTGACTGGTCTGGTCAAAAAGTCTAAACAAAATCAGATGCCATGTTCATCAGATTCCCTGAGGACCACATGATTTGAGCATCGAAGTGGGGCCCTACACTGATACCCAACTTTCCATCTTTGTTATTCTAGTTCTAGAAAGGTTCCTGGCAAGAATAAAAGTTATTAGGAATTCTTAGCATCCAACCAAAGTTTCAAACATTCTCTCTCTGTTAAGAGCATTGAATTCAGCATCCCCCATGTTCATGTATAAATAAGCCACCCAAGGTCCTCTAACTTCATCAAACCAACCCTTTCCCTCTTTTGAAAGCTAGCAAAGCCTGAAACTAGCTTTCTCCTCCTCCTCCTCATAGACACTTTATCTTCTCATGCACATTTCCCTCCAAATTTCAAATTCTGAGCAACAAAGAAAAAAAAAAAAACTGAAGAACTTGATAAGATCATAACCTTTACTTTCAGTTCTCAATCGCCGGAGTATTAATCGAATCATTTTAATTTGTTTCTTCGTCGATTCAAATGAAACTTTTGTTGACCCTTTAACTGATTTTGCGCGCGCTCTCTCCTTTCTTTGTTGGTTGAATTATCCTTCTCACAGGTTACATTTTCAACTGAATTTCCTCAAACTTCAAACCAATACATTTGGAATAGTTTCCTGATTTTTGAAAATTGAATTTCTTGCATCCTTCTCTTTTTAGCAACTTCATCAGTAACTAGCATGGAGAGGGTGTTGGCTGTGACCTCTCATTATCCAGTTGTGATCTTCAGCTTGAGTTCATGCTGCATGTGCCATACTATCAAGACACTATTTTGTGAGCTTGGCGTCAATCCTGCCATCCACGAGCTTGACAAGGACCCCAATGGAAGGGAGATGGAGAAGGTACTTAGCAGGTTATTAGGCCGGAGCCCGCCTGTGCCGATTGTATTTATCGGCGGTCAACTTGTGGGGTCCACTGATAGGATCATGACTCTTCACATCAGTGGATCTCTAATTCCACTCCTCAAGGAAGTGGGTGCACTCTAAGTGCAGAAGAATCTATTCTACTCTGCTCTGATACCATATTGAAGAATGAAACTAGTCATAAAGCAAATATAGAAAGCTTCAATGTATCTTTGTTTTTTTTTTATGGTAAATGAAAGCCTATATGTATTAGGTAATGAAATAGTGCTATAATTTCTGTAGTTGGTGTTATTTGTGTTACACCCTGAATCTCCAATGCTTTTTTTTTTTTTTTTTTTTTCCACATGGATTATGTGAACAATTTCAGCAAATATTTAAGACTTTTGGCAACTTTGAGACAGTTTTTGAGGCCAGACAAGAAAAGAAAATCACTCCAGGTGATAATCAAAATATATACAACATTTTTCCTAATGATTCGTTCACTTTTCAAGCTGGAATCATGTTGGCATGACCCACATGATTGATCTGATGAAAGTGCAGTGGAAGTTTTCAGATTAGATGGCTAGGATCTTCCAATTCAAAGAGTATTGTGGGCATCCCCCATACGCACAATAATGTATCAAACCAATGGTCTCAAACACCAAGGCTTGTTTGTTTGGATTAAGTTGCATAGGAATTGAATACATATAAATTCATGGTAAAATGAGCACCAATAAAGTATCATCAAAGAGGAGTGTGAAAGACATGAGGTGAGGGTGAAGGACATGTAGATGTAGATGAGACTTTCACTTTTCTGTGTATTAAACTTCTAAGTTGATGGTTGGATATTCATTTCTCATCTTCCTTCGATTTTATTTCCATAACAAGAAAGGTTATTTGAAACTTATTAATTTTTTGGAAATTCACCTTTGGTTATAACTTTTAACCACTTACACACAAATCCTAAGTATTCAATTCCCATGCATACTAATTCAAACAAACATGCCTCAAATAATGGGGGTCCACTTTTTTTTTGTCTGTTGGAGCCAACCCATCAGAACACATAAGCATACAAGTGGATGCACGAAAAACCCTTTATTTCCTCTTCAAGCTATGCAAAGAAAAATATAAAGTTTGCACTCTCATCTATGATCATTCACCAAGGTATGTAGGAAATAAACCTTGATCATATGCATATGTGTAAATTCATACTACAAGCAATATATATGAGAAAGAAATTTGGGACCCAGAAAGATAATCCAAAGCCAGTAAGGTTCTAACACATGCAAGCCTAGAAATGATAGGCCAAGACAAGTTTAATTACTTAAAGGATTTAAGTATCCAAATAATCATCTGTTTCTTGGAGAGACATGCCTCTCCTGGGGGTGCTCCTGATCCGGGCCTAGCCCAGGTCCGGCCAGGCTTGTGTAAGAAATACATGTAACTAAATTTAATTAGTGCTCTAATGCCCACAAAAGTGATAAATGCCCGGTTCAGCACAGCCCGGTTGATTAAATGGACAGGCTCAGGCGTGACCTTTTTGGCCCGTATCGGGCTTGGGCCGGGCTTGGGGCAGTGTTTCTAAAGCCGGACCGGGCCTGGATATGCCTTGGCCCGGCCCATGAACACCCCTCCCTCTCCATGTGATTGCTCACTTCAAAATCAGTACTCTGTCTTTGATCCATACACGGTTGTTAGTGATCCAAAACCCCACACATCCATAGTATTTCGATGTACAAATTCGTGATCAATTTGACTACTTCATATTCTGTAGATGAAAGATCAAAATTAAATATGAAATCTACAATGGGTCATGATCGCTAATCCTAGACAGGAATGCTATGGCTCTCAACCTGGAGTTTTGATCAATGCTAGTCCTAAATGGGGATCAATATGGACCTAATCACTGTATCTTAATTTGTGCTGATCATCACTTGACTAATAGGGAAATAAGCCACACAAGTTTGATGCAGATCCAAACTCTTTGCTTATATCCCAATCTGGACTCTATCGAATCAAGGTTTAATTTGGGAGATCATCCATGGCCTACAGTCATTGCTTGATTTGATGTTGGACCCGTGGCAGGCGAGCCACTTGAGTTATAACAAGCACATTGATCTCCAGAAAACTCGTCAAATCTGAGTTAATTACAAAATCAACGAGGTTCCCATTTCCTAAGGAGTCTCCTTGTAGGATTTGATCACTCTCCCAGATACTAAAGTCGCCGATTAGGGTTTGGATTGTACAAGAACAGCCACTTTTCTCATCGGTAAATGGCAGTTGTTCTCACCTGGCTACCTAGGATTCGAACCCTGGGTACGCCACATCTTCCCACTTGTGTGGCCCTTCTTCCCGCTTGTATGGGCTGTCTTTCTGTATGTGTGTGGGATCTCTCTTGGGTCTCAGCCCCCTTGGCTGGGTTACAAAAAGAAAATAAAATGGACTTAGATTGTGCAGGCACTCTTTGAGTTGAATCTCAGTGGAACTTCCCTAAAAATTAGAACCAACTCTTATAACTATTTTGCTTAAGTTAATGCTTAATCTGGATATGGGGCCCATGGCATAATGGACCATCTTATTTCCAACAATGGCCATATTTCAAAAAGTCCCTGAAAGTGCTCAATTATGAAATCTTACACTTCCTTGTTTTCTCTCATTCACTTGAAAGAGCAGAGGATTGTTTGTAACTTCTTTGTGTAATGTCTATTTTGAATGTGTCATGGACCTGGACCTGACTATTAGCATAACTCAAAGACTAGTATATTACTATAGTTTCTAAAAATCATAATTTCGCATGTATGATAAAATTAATCTAATAGATTATCCATGTTACATCATATTCTTATGTGTTATGTATGTATGTATGTGCTATTATGTTAATGCATATTGTACTTTGGGGTTTACTGGTATTCAGATATGGTCTTTACTTTATTTCTTCTAAAAGAGAAGGAAATGTGTGACATGTACTTTCATTTCAACCATATTTATATTGGAAATAGGGCTATAGTCCTGTAGGGGTGGAAAAAGAAAATGCTAAGATTTTCTATATTATTTGGGGTTTTATGAAATCTTTGGGGGTTCATTGTAAAAAAAAAAAATTATAATACCACCTAGTGGGCCAACCTAGGGCCCCACATATCATGGGATAGAGGGGGATGACAAGATACTAATAGGTAGGGCCAGATATCAAATTTCGGGTCAATTTCTTATCTCCAACCCTTTGATACGTTGCTTCACAAGTTTAACGGCTTTATATAAAAATAAATAAAATGTTAGACCCTCGGTTCAACATTTCGGACCATTCTGAAGGGTGCAAACCCATTGCATTTGGTGTATTTCTTGAAGAAGGGTTGGGGGTGGGTCTGTGTCTCTGATGGATACCAGTCCAATCATCTTTACAGAATCATAGAAATCCACTGTGACAGCCTACAAAATCTACAAACTTAGAACTAGAATCCAATTGTACCCCAGCCCACTGATGGATTAACAGCCTCTTTACAGAAAAGGTTCATCCACAGCCTGTGTATGTTCCCTTCAAAAGTTCCTCATTGAGAGACAAAATGATAATGAGGCCCCCACAATCTAAGATTCCTCAAATCAATGGATTATCTTCTGATCTTTAACTTCGCCTCTTCACGAATCGAAGGTCGAGTCCACTGGTGCTACCACCTGGGGGTCACAGGGGTTTTACCCAGTTTCTCTCTAGGCCCGAAGGGATTAGTCCAGTCCAAAGGATTGCGAATCCTCCTCCCTTAGCAAAAAAAGAAAGTGTGGGTCAGTCTAATCCGACTCAAATTGACCCGCAACTCATTCTCTTAAGTTCATAGACGGTATCATTATCATGCTGATGACAATATGGGACTTTTCATTCTGTCATCACCATGAGATCAATTGTCAAATTTATTTAATCTATTTGTGGATATGTGTTTTTGGTAAATAAAAAAAAAAGTTTAATAATAAACCAAATAGAACAGAACAAAACAAAACAAAACCCCCATTTGACTCCCAAATGCTTAAATTAGGGATGACATTATTTGATCATACCATCCTTCCTGGAGATGAGCTCTACAGAAGAGTCATTTTTTGTTAGAATAGAGATTTATTTTTAACAAAAAGAACTCAGGTGTTAAGTAGTCAATGTCTTAATTAAGATAGAGAAATTGCATTTTGGTTGGATGGTGCCACTGCCAGATAAAAGGGTGGTCCATGGATTGTGCATCCACAATAAAATAGAATCAATTGAGTTTATTTAGCCCTCTAATCAATGAATGATTACAAGGCATTTATTTATTTATTTAACATTTATTTCATCTCATTTGATCAGATGGCTTACAATTACTCATGATCATCAACAGAACTTTACCCCCATCAATTTGAAGATAGTTAAAAGAGTTTTTACCCCAAAATTCTTCACTTCAAAGCTTGGACTGTGCTAATTTTTGTAGATAGAAAACCTTAAATTTAGATGGCCAACAATAGTCAATAAGGGCCTACACTTTTTTGGTGGGCCCAATAGCAGGTCTCCTATGAGAAATAGAAGTGGGAATCTGGATCATCTAAGGATTTCCCCTACGGTGACCGTGAGTGGACGAATCATGGTCCGCCACGTCATCGTGGGCAGCCCCTGCCCAGATGTATGTCAAACTGCCCGCGTGCATGGTAGGCTGCCCGCGGTGATGTGGCAGGCCTTGATTGGTCCACTCACGGTCACCGTGGGAGAAATACTCAGAGGATCCGGACTCTAGAAGTGGGGGCTCTCACATTTAAGTTGTTGGCATTGGATATGGATATGAGGGCCCTCACCTTATCTCTCGTAGGAGCATCTCCCATATATATATATATATATATATATATTTGAATGTAAAACGCTGTAATAATAGACAACATCTTTTACTGTGGCAGGTGAACAATGAAATGGATCAATTTCTTATCATTTGAACTTACATTGGATGGATGTAAACGAAGTCAGGAAAAATGTTCTCCTGGGCTTTGGAGTCAGTCATCACAGGCATGACTGGTACTGCAATGTGTGCAGGAGAATATTTTTGTAATTTTGGAATGGAGAGAAAGAGGTAGACAAAAAGAGGTGGAGAAAACAAATCCTCCACATCTCCAACCATCCCTTAAAAGAAGGGAAAACTTTAAATTAGTCCTTAAGTTTTTACCTTATTTCAAAAAAGGACACAAGTTTTAAAACTTTTCAAATTAGTCCCTAAGTTTTTAATGAAGTTTTCAATTAAGGAAATTCATCTTTTTAAAGCTATTTTCCGGCAACTTTTTTCTTCATTTTTTTAAACTACCCAAATTATCCTTCAATGAAATAAAACCCCCCCTTCACTTCCTCTATATTTTCTTCATTTTTTTCACTGGCAGCCTTACTGTGATCGAGAAAAACTAACATTTCCATAGAGATCGGCTAAATATAGTGGCTGTTAGAACCATGACATGGCTTTAAATGAAGGTACTCTAGGTATTTTTAAAAAAATTGAGAGAAAATACTATAAAAAATACCTTTATATAACCAGATGGCCTTAATTGAAGTTTTATTAAAAAAACTTATGGACTAATTTGAAAAGTTTTGAAACTTGTGTCCTTTTTTGAAGTAAGGCAAAAACCTAAGGCCTTATTTGCCCCTTAAAAGAAATTTAAAGCAGCTCTATTTAAAGTATTATTCTCACAGTAGGAGACTGGTGACAGGGAAAACACACTTGTATTTCACGAAAGCTATCCCTAAAAAACGAAATTAAAAATTCTCTATTAAATGTTGACTGTTGACTTTAATCAATCGATCAGGGGCAGGGTGATGACCAGAGCCAAATGGAGAATTTTGATTATTTAACCTCCCATTCCTTTTATACCAAAAAAAAAAAAAAAAAAAAAGAAAAAGACCTCCCACTCTTTTATTTTTCCTTCCATTTTAGATCACATATTTATTTTTCTCGTTCATGTAGGTAAAATTCTTTTAGGACCTATTTGTTTGCATGAAATTGAATTCTTAAAAATTCATGGTAAAAGTAATTCCAAAAAATAATTATCAAAAGGTAAGGAGTGAAGTCTGCGAGGTAATATGTAAACGGAATCTAACTTTTTAGGATTTGATTTACTCAGGTCATGGCCAGGTTTTCATTTTCCATCAAGGCAAAATATTATTTGATACTTGGTCTTTGTCTTTGATTCTTCAATTTTAACGACTTTTAATGCATTTTTTAGAGTTCCTAGCAATTTAGTCAAACAAATGGGGCCCTAGAGATTCTGCATTTCATAAAATTTGACCATCGGAGTTTCTACTTTTAGCATTCTCAAGGTTACAGTATCTACCTGTGTGTGATTCAAGTTTGCTTATCTTAATCTAGGCCAAACAAGATCAAAGGGTAAAAATTGACCAAGAAGTTTTCCTGCATGGTTCATCAATGATCATTTCTTACTACTACATTTTTAAAGCAGCTGGGCTCGACTGATCCTCTAGATTATATGGAAATCTAGTACCAGGCATGTAATTGAAGGCCATAATTGATGATGGAAGTACAAACTCCCTTTATTTGCCGAGCATCTATTTTATAACTTTAGATTGCACATAAAACATATCGAATTGATTTAATTTTAATAGATAACTATTCTACAAACTCTCATCGCATAACTACATAAAAATAGGCTTGAGAGGATCCAAGACTCCTTGTCAATTTGTTTGCTTGCAATTGCGGTTGTTCTTCAAGGTGATAATTAAAGATGTTAATGGGTATCCGATTCTCCGATTACCCGGAGGTTCCTATCCGTTAAAAACCGGGTCTGATTCCTTATTTAGGCCCCGATAAGTAAATGGATCCGGGTCCGGTTCCACCTTGGTTTGGACCCGCGGACCTGACATGTTGCCACAATTTTGAAAATCTATCCCAAAAACCATATTCTTTTAATATGATTCTCTACCTAGACCTAGACACGGATCCAGACCCCTCTCATATATGGTTCTGGTTCCAGTTCCGGAGCCCAGAAACAGGTTCCGAAACGGTTCCGGGTCCAGATCCGGTTCCACTTTCTCCTTAACGGTTCCGGGTTCACCATGGACTCGGACCGGAACCGACCCGTTTACAACCCTAGTGATAATGCTTTATACAAGCATGCTACCATTCTCTGCTCATTTCCTAAAAACGATCAATTGCAAGTCAACATGTTACAGCCTCCAAAAGCCTTGCCACAAGCAATATATAGATGCACCAAAACTAGGACATTTTATTAACTTCTCAGACAAATACTCTTCTAAGTGATACCGCCCAAGACTCAAAAAAATTTAAAGAAAAAGGCTCTTGGCCATCCATATAAAACAGATGGTTACATCAAAAACCCTGTATGGGCAGAAAAAAAAAAAAAAAAAATTAGATGAGTGATCCTCAAATGTCCTCAGCGTTGTTGATCTCCTGGAATCGAATAATCATAAGAACATAAGAATGTTAAGCATTACAGTGATAGATGGAACTGAAAAAGAAAAGCAGAGTGTTTGCCTCACCTTGTTCTCCAATACTGCACCATCAGGAATTTCTAGTTTCACCCCTGGTTTGGCAGTAATAACCACTTTCCCCTGTGAGAAAATACACACCATATATAATAATGGAAGTCATTAGTGCAAATATTTATTAATCATTAACATGCTATAAAGACTTGCAAGGTTGCCACAGCAGGCATATGGCGGCGTGAGTCGAAAATGAGTTTAGCATGTGAAGTTTTATTTTCAGAATTCCTAAAACAAAAGGCAAAGGCATGTTACACAAAATGTGTCTATTCCTAAATCCATCTTTTCTATTCACAAGCTGTGGAGTAATATATCATTTGAATTGGCATCAGTTCACGACAGAATTCCTCAATGGTAAGGCCAGGCAGCCATCAAAGGGCCAACTTGAAAGCAAGTTCACAATTGCAGAGATTTAAAATAATCTTCCCATTTTTCTTTTAAAAGTACATCATTGGAAGAGTTGGAAAACTGAACCTGAAAAGAAGACCTGGAAGAACAAGCACGAATTGATAACATTCCAGCAAGAAAGAATTGGAAATTCCCATGGACAAAATGGAAAAGATTTCCTACTATGGCACAACAAAAAATGGGAAGCATGGGAAAATGATAATTAGCCAATAGGAAGAACACCATCTTCAATAAAGTGCCTGTTGAAAACCTTCTTTATTTTACATATGACGTCCTTCATTTTTTTCTTCTACACAGTGGCCCTCAAGGGAAATTTTCTTGGTCCACCTGCCTGTTGTATTGAATGAGCTAACATAGATGTTAGGAGTTAGGAAAAAAATCTCTACAATTATTCTTGTGTGTGTTTTATTGCTTTTACAAGGGTTGGAGAGATCCTCTCCTTTTGTTGCTTTTACTTAGTTGTTCTAGGCTGTTTCTTGTTTGGTTTGCGTTTTTTGTGGGTACAATGCTTTTATGCCTCTTTTTTCCCCTCCTTTTCTTGGGAGGGTAATGGCCAGTCTGTTTTTCTTCTTTTGGTAATGGAAGTTATTGTTACCAATCAAGAAAAATATGCGCTAGTTACGCATAGTTTAATATTTCTATGTTATCTGGATAAACATTTACCAAACAAAGATACAAATGTGTCTATGAAAATGCATATATGTTTACATACACAAACACTGAATTTGCATAATGTACGGAAAATTGATTGTCAGTTCATTCTTTATATGTTTATTATTTATCTACAAACAGTATACTAATATAGTGGTTCTTTTTTTTATTGGGAGTAGAACAGATGTTACTATTCCCTTGTTATCATCCTAGATTCTCAAAAAAATCGAATGAACATGGAGATATAGGTGTTTAATTTGGGATGTAAATAGCAACCTTCTAATTTTTTTTTTCTCTACAAACATGAAGTGAATCAAATGCCACACCTTGAGTTTTATCCCAGCACCAAACCATACATCACCAGAGACCTTCAAGCTATCAAGCTCAATGATGCTGGGGATGGACTTGAAGTGACCAAGGTAGTTGCTAACCTGTAAAGGGGGAAAAGATTGAATCAATAACATACAAGCAGCCCATTAATCAAGCAGGCCCAGCCATTTGAATAAATTTACCTTTTTAAATTCAGGTCCCAACTCAATAGAGGGATTTTCTGGATTATTTCTAGCATTGTTTCTGGTTACGAAACCATCAGCCAAGGTATACAGATCAGACTGCAAAACAAGTAAAGGTGCTTCAAACTTTCAATGGATATGAACAATCCACATCAAAGGCCACTGGATCACTTTCAACAAGGGTGTCGAGTTAACCTGGACAAGGAGTAAATCAGATGTTGCTTTTACTGGAAGAAACCGAGATCGCGGAACATTGACACCGATGGCATGATCAAAGAACTGTTTCACAGAAATATGGCACTGGAGATGAGAAAGGCGGTTATCAAGGATAGAACACAAATAGATTAAAGCAATACATTTGATAAATACCCGTATTGCTGCCCCAGCTGCAGTTTCCAGCTGAAGAAGTTTAACCCCGTTCACTTCCTGGAAGCAAGTAATGTCACTGAATCTTGTGCAACTATGTAATAAATCAGAAATTTTCATTAGTAAAGAGCACATGCCAACAGTCATAGATACCCAGATGATTCAGTACTGTTGTCAGATATGACATTGGTGTAGGTTTGGGATCCACGTCGAACATAGATCAGCCATACCGAAATATTTTATATTGATGAAATTTAATAGTTTAAGAACATCTTTTATAAAATGAATTAAAATACAAAGAAGTTTTTTATGAATGAAAAACATAAAAGAACAAGAAATGAATATTAGCAGTGCCCCTTATCATAACATTTGGGATAAAGCAATTCCATATCTAGATATGTTCTCAACTACTTGTACCCGACATGTGCCATTATCTAAGTAACATAACATACCAATAGTTGGACGGACAAGAAAAGGCACTTTACCTTAGGGTTAGGAATGATCTCCATCTTAAGGGCTTCATCCTCTACAAGCCGTTTAATAGCCTTCAAATTTAACCACCTGTACTAACAGGTGTAAGCATTGCATTAATACCGTACAAGCAATTTTTAGGAAATATCAAATTTATAGGCTTGACTTCACATACAAGTTGTTGGTATTGAAAATCTTGAATTTCTCTATTGATTTGAATTCATTGACCTGAACAAGACAAAAGTGATCAGCATGTATCAGTCACAAAGTACACCTTTCTACAAAATGGAAGAAGAAGAAGAAATAACTGCCTTCCATGAGTCAAGCACAGTAAGCATCATTATAGTCAAGAAGAAGAGAAATGAAAATGAGAATATAGTATCATGACTTACATGTTCATCAGGAACCTGTGCAATTTCCAGGAGCTGCAGTCCAGAATAGGAGGAACAAATTAAGTTAACGAGCACTCAACAGCTAAGGCGCAGAAAACTATTTTGTTCAAACACAATTGGAATTAGCAAATTAAATGAATTTTGTTTGATCAATTCATGAACAGAACAGACGCATCTAATCTAAATGTGCATTTATAAAAACTACATCTGGAGTCCCCGAGTCGTAGCTCAGCTGGTAAGAGACATGGGTGTGTGCGTGGGTGTCCCCACTAATAAAAAAATCAGGTTGATTTATGTCAACTTGTTTGCAATATTCAATTATTCATAATATTGGAAAAAGAGAAGAAACATTGATTCAGACCCTTAAAACATTAATCAAGTTTTCATCTGAATCCAAATGCTAAATGGATAAAGCAGAATTTGCAAACCACACTTCTCGCGACCACGTGTTTCACCTAGAGCAAATCCTTGAGAAACTAGTTCACATGAAAATTGTGCAATGAAAGTGTTCCATCTATAGAGAAAAAACTAGAGATGTATATCAACTGTGGACCACACTGACAACATTTGACATAAAAGTTTCTGGTTTCTATGCTCTCTGTCACTTCACAATCTAACATGTCAAATTCTGATAAAATTCAGAGGCATTGCTCATAAGCCTCCCTTTCTTGTTGCTTGTTGGCATGACATTTCAGTTCTTCGACTAGGAGCTGTTTCTATCTTCTATGTACAAGTCCATACCATGTTAAACAACATTACTTGATTTCTCTTTTATTGAAGAAGCCAATGGATTTCATGTTCCCAGCTTGTATCTCTCTGTTTTAATCCACACATCCACACGCGTCTCAGCTGTATTTACTATGCCTTCTTGTCATTTCTTTATTGTGCTACATTAACCTCCATATAGCAAAGGAAATCTAACTACTGTATTATAAGAATGTCCCTTAAATCTAAATAGGTAGGAGTAGCAACACAGGTAGTAGCAGTAGTCGTCGTCATCGAAGCCTTGTTCTACCTATTTGGGGTTGGCTTAGAGCAGCACAGCAGCAGCAGTACTAATGATGATGATGATAACTGCGATAATTAAATAAACAAATATAGCTTCCAAAAAATAACAAATTAATAATCACCACTGTTTACTGATAATTAAAAAAAAAATTATTTCATCACATCAAAAAATCATACCCAAAAAAGGTCTATTTAAATACTGACGCTTTCCACTGTCATCAGCAATAATCATAGAAAAAAAGCAATAAATCAAATGGAATATTCTAGCTATAACTTAATACGATGAATGAACCAAAATATAAAAAAATTAAGTTACCACATATACTTTCCGAGGGCTTAAAATTTGGGGAATATAGTAGTCACTGAGATTCTCTTTTCAAAGTTACCGCATATATTTTCCAACAAAGGAGAAGTATAAAATGAGTAGAAGGCTCGTTAAGATAACAGACAATATGAACAAAAACATATAGCACCTCCAAACTTTATGAAAAATTTAAAATGAGAAGTAGCGAGGAGCATCTCCTCCTTTTAAATCTTAAAGTAGCCAGCCTATCTGCTTTCATGTTCCCTTTGTAATCAGGCTGTCAAAAGGATGGATTCAGACCAGAGCCACAAGGGTCAACATCTAGGCCCAAATATGTCCAGGTCCGACATGGAGCCAGGAACTTTAATCTGAGAACATCTGATAGGAATGGTGGGAGGCCCAAGTCTGCCTTAGATCCTAATCAGATTTTTTATATAAAACAACCAGAAATTGTCCCAATGGTTCAGCCGAAACTAAAACTTCCTATAGAACATAGCTGCATTTTGTGCATCTTACCTACGGTATATTTAGTTCATTACCTACACTTTGGGGGTAAGTACTGTACTTAATGTACCATTACATTATAGTTGTACACTTGTACGAGTTTAATCTAGGGAAGAAGATCTGGTGTCTGCAACAGTCTCTTCAGATTCAACAGCAAAGAGAGCTCCAGTGGAGTCTTCACCACAGATCCACAGGAGGGAGGCTAGATTCTGCACCAAATGCAAGAAGCATGCAAAAGCATAGAAGGAGAACCTCATAGTATTAAATTGATAAGGCAATACGTGTATCTATAGACTCATCACTGACCCTCCACTCCTAACTGTTAGGAAGTCCCACATCCCACATCGCCTAAGTAATAAGCTTGACATGTCTTAATATACCTATATGAGACTTCCACCTATCAGCTTAAGCTTTTGGGTTGGTGCATGGTTTATTACATGGTATCAGAGTGGGCTCTGATCCCGTTGTTCTTGTGTAGCCCACGTGACAAGCCCATCCATGAAATCTATTAAGCTTGCACGTGATGGGGAGTGTTGGGAAGTCCCACATCCCACATCGCCTAAGTAATAGGCTTGACATGTCTTAATATACCTGTATCGGCCTTCCACCCATCAGTTTAAGCTTTTGTGTTGGTACATGGTTTATTACACTAACTCCTTTGCCCATTCCGAAGGAATTCAAAGAACTATCCAAGCATATCCTTAATGATAAAAGCAGCTTTACACACCTAAACACCATACCAAAAGCTGTATAGTTATATTAACTTCCCCTAATGATAAAGGAACTGTCACATCCTAAACCAGAGGGGTTTTCTTTACCGCTGTTTTGTTATGAACCCTTCTCAAGATCTTTTCTATTTCTGTATATACTTGTAACTTTTGTTTGTTCATGTGTAGAAATTTTCCAGTCCTCAAAGAGGGAAAAAGGAACTGTTCCTACCAAGAAATGCGGAGAAATTCAAAACTGTCTGCCAAAGAACCAATAAGCATGTGTCCTGAGTCCTGAGAAACTATCAATAAGCCTGTATCCTGACAAACTATCTTCAAGCTTCTTGTGTGTGTGAAAATCAATGAGCATGTGTAGAGCAACAGAACCTTGAGATCTCAGGAGTGTCAATGTAAGTGAAAAAGGTGACCATTAGCCGTTTTAAGCATGTCTTTCTGTATAATGCGTTGTTACATTGAACAATGCTATGCAGAATACCATGCAGGCAACATGGAGTACAAGAAAAGCACAGAACCAAAAGTTGAAGATAACCACATACCTGAACCCTTCCTTCATATGAAATGAGGGTACCTCCTTTAACATCAGCCAATGTTTTTGGGGTCACCTGCACCCAAAAAAGAAATGGACGTTGGGACAGGAGTTGAGGCAGGAACAGAACCAATCATGTTTTAAGTACCTCCATACAGTATTCATTCTGGTGTCGGAGCAAGTGACTGAGGATTTCTAATTCACTTGGTCAAGGAGGATTAATATAAAAAATTATCAATGCTTAGACATGCACAGAGAATAGATGATCTCAAAAGCGTGCAACACCTATAAGTCAAATGTTTTAGCCTGCACAGTGCACAGACATAACACGGATACTTAAGTCTACAACAGCACCCAAGTTATCAGAGTTAGCGACAAAAACATAGTCCTTGCCCTGAAAGACAAAAAATTGAACTGGTTATACTTCTAGAACCAATATGAACTCATTACAGCATTGGAAGACAAAAGATGCAGGATAAGTATCTCTTTCCAGAGTTTACCTGTGATAGCAAGTCATCAAGTTTGCCACTGTTCTTTAATGAAGAGAATACATCACCATGGCCAGGAGGATACCTTCACATTTGGACAGTACGTATGAAAGGACAAACAGAACATTGCAGTTAGTGTTGTTATCTCTCTAACTATTTTGTAGCAAGTATAAAATTTGCAAAAGCAGTTATTTATGTTCTGATACTTGTGCTATGTCTTCTGGGTTTTTATGCTTGTGATAATAGTGCCAGGTTTCCTATTTGATGGATTATTGCTAAAAGAAGTAGAGCTAATGTTTTTTTTCTTTTTTGATCGGTTAGAGCTAATGTAATGTAGTAGACAAATCACTCGCAATCATAAGAAATAGTTTCTTCCAAGTGAATGTTCTTCATGTGTAGAGAAATATTTACTTCTAGGTGAATGTTCTCCATGTGTATAGTAGTCCATACATAGACAGAGGCACATAAATGATATTTCCTCGAAATTAAATGTGTAGAACAAAAAAAGAAAAAAGAAACCCATAATACAGCCCTTTCCAACAGAACATGAGCATACCACAACCAACAACTTAATATAATGATAGCATCAAAGGAGGTAAAGATTGAGAATAGTGTACCAGCCATCCTTGTCTGTCTGGCCTTTGCATGGAAATGGTATAAAATCTTCAGCAACCAAGCGAGGATATTGGCTCTGAAGAAAGCACATTATTTTAAAAATGGGGTAAAAAAATAAGAGGTTCAAAAAACTCAAGAGTCGATGTTTAATCAGGACATTATAGACGGACTCCAGACCTGATTGAAAGTATGAATATCAATGTTTGACTTGGAGTATCTCTCCACAATCTTCACAAGACAGCTTCAACAGGTTAGCTTTCTACTAACAACCTCGTTCAGTTCTGTCCAACAAAATCATCAAAGATGCAGAGAAGAATCATTGAAGAGAATTCACCTTCAGTGTATCATCATGCGTGTTGAAAGAATTCATCAGAAGCAGTGGAACGCTGCAACCATACTTGGTGTTGAGACTCTAAACAAATCAGTTGAAAATGACTAATGAGATCTGATGACAATCCAAAAAAAATAAAAATGTATACATGGATCAATATAAAAACATAGTTGACCTCTATTTGGGTAACAATTAAGTCTAGAAATGTCAGCCCATTACGAACTTCAATGACGGATCTGCAATGAGAACACAACGATCAGAGCAACAGTGGTACTGGGGGTGTCGGTTGGAGAAGGGTGTGGGTGGGGTTCAAGCAACCATTAGAACTAACCAATAGATCTAACTGTACACGAGAAAATAGTAAAAATACAAAAGCATGTGTCTCACAGGACAATAGTTGTACCTTGGAACTTTTTAAAAACACTAGTGGTTTCCAAGAAAATGTGTTCGAAAGCAAGGCAGTCATATGGAATTATGGATAAGAATATGCCTATATGGATATGGGACAAAACCTTATATAGGCATCACTCCCATCAATTAAGAATTATCTGCCTTTGCTGCCTATTGAGGATATGTCTCAGGTGAACCAGCTATATCCATCTCCACCTTAAAATCAAGTCAATCAATCACCAAAATGTGTGGTTTTTAATAGTATGCAAAATGCATGTCTACACATGTGCAAGTGATAGACAGGTTCTGATTCAATCAAGCAGCTCTTCTGATCTAGTTTTGTCCCAAAAGATTGGAACTACTGAAGCCTACAATTTAGGCTAGGTTTAGTCAGATAAATACTTATTAGATCCAATCATTCAGATTTGTGAGTATCTGTATTTATCTTTATAAAATTGCCTTTTTCATGTAGGCGGTCACTTAGATAATACACATTTGGGTTGCTAAGAACTAAGTGCCAGAAAAATAAAACAAGACTTGAATCAACCAATCAAGAAGCACAGAATATTGTCGTCGTCGTCATCATCAAAAGCCTTGTCCCAACTATGCGGTCAGCTACATGAATTTTGTTTTTTCATTCAGATCTAATCCTTGGATAGTTTGCACCTCTTTGAATCTATCCTTACTATTTCCATCTATGTTATCACTGAGCTTATTTGTTTGCATTAGAATACATAAGAATCGATAGGGTGATTAAAAATGGAGATAAAGGCGAATTCCCAAAAATAAACATTAAATAACATTTTCTTTTAAGGAAATATAATCAAAAGAAGATGCTATTTGATGCTCATTTTCAGAAAATCACCTTTGATCTTCAGTTTTAACAACCCTATGGATTCAATTCCTATGAGAATCTAATGCAAACAAAAAGGGCATAAGCACAATTATATAACTATAGGATCAAAAACCTTGCTCCATGACTTGCAGCCAAAATAGATATCACTCAGATCAGACTGAAACCATTGAACTGAAATAGTTTTCATCATATAGGGACCCCACATTTTATCTTGGGTGACAAGAGTCCACTTCACTCAAAAGGTAATGCATTCCTAGACCAGCTAGAAATAATCAGCGAGAAGCGAAATGACACTTGCGACGAGAGCTCATTGAGATCTCTCCAGTAATTCCTTCATATATGTTTATTATTAGTTTATTAGTTTATGCACAAGTAAAAGCTTACTTAGGACCAGTACAGCCCATTGTTGTCCCCAAACCTCCATTGAGTTTTAACACAACAAGCTTGTCAAGAAGTTTCTTCATCTCCGCTAGATCTGCATTGTTTTACCAATAAACATCAGAATTTTTTCAAAAGAGATTCCTCCCATCATATCCGGCAACAAACAAGATCAGCCCACATTCATACAACAACCAAACCAATATAATTGATCTAAACCAAATAAAAAGCGAACTCAAACACATTAAATCAAATCATTACCCTCAGAAAGCGGAGCCATGCTATCGTACGGAACAACCACTTCATCTGTTGGAGTTTGTATCTTGCTCCATTCGATCTGCTGAGCTTCTCCACTTCAATTCAATCAATGCAAAACAAACATCCGAACTTTAATCTTTATATAGAGCAGAATAAGAAAACAAAAGACGCATTAGATGAAATTCAAAGAACCAGAGAATCCGCTATGGTTTTCGTGAGTTCGCTTTTACCTGAGGTAACGAGATACGAGATTTATGAATCCAGATTTCTCATTCTCACTGCAGAACATCATAAATTAAGATCAGATCTAATACATTGAAGCTCGGAAGAGGGACTATCAAGAAATCAGAGGATCTGAAAACCTAAAAGCGAAGAAAATAAAGAGGAAACTGCGAATCGAATGTGACTACACCTGATCTGATTGAGGCCTGCAACAGCAGATTGGAGCTTCAGGAGCTTTTCGGTTGCAGTCGCCATGAACGAGTGTGAGAGAGAAGCTTGGAATGGAAGGAAGGAGAGATGAAGAACTAGGAAATGCGATTATAATAAACGGAAGTCGTGTTCCGTTAGAATGAACGAGATTTGGCCAAAAATGAAGGGCTGGTAGTGTGGAAGAACACAACGGGCGCGGCAAGTGGAATGACAGAAGAGAAAGAAGCGGGCTAGGTGGGACCGACCCACGTGGTCAGTTTTTCCATTTGGAGATTCAGTGGGACCCACTTGCTCGGGGGAAGAGTGATTACGGGTGGTCCTACTGTGCTTAAGCAGGAGTCCACGAAATTGGAGATCCTCCCACTGCCACACGTGTCTTGACATGTCATGTCAGCCAAGGCCCTCCTCCAAAGTGCTTCTGAAATGAATAAATTAAAAACGAATGGGTTTTTTTATAAATATAATAAATTGTTTGCAAAATCCAAGCAAACCACTGAGACCGCCGAGCCCTCCCATTTTTCTCTTTTCCGGCTCCAACGACCGCATTCCTCTATTTTTCCTCTTTTCCAAACGACCAGCGCCTTAAGATCCCTCTCTATTTTCTTCCTCTTCAATGGAGTACCAATTTACATCTTCTCCTGCAACTTCGTTTTCTTCATTGCCGCCTCTAGCGCCGGTCAAACCCTGATGACGTGGTGGCGTGGTACGACAACATTCAGTACCTGCTGAACATCTCGGGGATCGGCGCGTCGTCGTGCGTCCTCCTCGTGAAGCTGCGCAGCGACCACTGCCCCATCCTTGGCCCTTTCACCCTCCGATTGAAGCTCCGTGACGTTTGGTATGCCGCCATACCAAAGATCGCCCGGCACTGTGGGGCGGACGCCGCCCAATTCCTCCTCCACTCACGCCCTCCTCCTTGCCCACTCCCTCCCCGCCCTCCCCATCCTCCTCCCTATAAATCTCTTCGACAAAACCCATTCCATTTGCGACTAGTTCTCTACTACCACCGTTGTCCACATCCCCCGTGGCTTCCTACTCCTATGGCTCCAACTTTCGCTTGTCGTATTCGCCGTCCACAACCACCAAAACACTGGAAAAGCTAGGAAAGCCTGGATTTTCCCCAACAACGATGAAGAGTCTGCATTGCGTTGAGCAGAGAGGTGAAATTGAGGGCTTGATGAAGTTGATGGCGCGGAGGCTTTTAGGGTGAATGATGATGCTGCTGTCGGCCTTGAAAGTGTCGTCGGTGAGGGTGATGGTCGTCGTACGACTGCCAAGAGGGGAGAGAAGGGTAGCGATTTTTGCTATAGCTTTTTGTTTCAATCCTATTTTTTTCCTATTTATAAGAAACACCATGTTCTTTTCATTTATTCCTTTTTGGAGATGGATTGTCAGTTGGCAAATCAGGGTATTCAGCTGGCAAGTCAAAAAACATGACGCATGGGGATTCGCCAAAACAGGAATCCCCTATTTCAACAAAACTGGGGATCCAAACTCACCTCAGCAAGTGTATCATTGGATGACATGTTCTTGTTTTACAAGCTCAAGGTGTTTGGATATCACACTAGTGTATAAAAAAATATCATCCTCTTAAATGAAGACAACAACCTCCAAAAAGCAGTTAAAATAAGCAATAAAGATAGTTTGGGAAGTAGGTGGTGGAGTTAAAGAGGAGTTTTAATAGTGTGAAAAGTGGGAAAGAAGATGGAAGAAAGGAGAAAAGTGGGAGAAAAGACGGGTTGTTAGAGTTTTCTGTGGTTCGCGAAGAGCAAGCGTCGCTCCCTCGTCTTTCAGGAAAAAAAAAAACGAAATGGAGTCTGAGGGACCCATTTGTGCTGCCCGACCTATGAGGGACTTTTTCGTGCAACGTCCACTTATCAAGAATTCTTCGGTAAAACCCTCTTTGAAAATTGTAAGATTTCATTATCACGGAGAAAATAGTATCATGTTATAATATTGTGTTACTTATGATGTTTGGCGATTTTTATAAATCTCAATATACCTTTGAATTGTTTAGTAATTTATAAAAGTTTTATTAGATGATGCACCGAAACAAGAAATGAATAAAGAAATTAGGATGATTGACCCAATAGAAACTCACTAACTAATAGTCACGCTAGAGTGATTTAATGTTGGTCACCACAATAGCACCCATTTAATTAAGAGAGCTGCTACCTACACACTGCAAAAAACTCTCCACACATTGCATATTAAAAATAAAAAAAAATCCCTAAACCACCCCTCCCTCTACTTCCCTCTCTCTCTCTCTCCCTCTCCCTACTCAGGCCACCTGCGCCTGCCGCCGACCCAGCCAGCCACCATGAGCCATCCCCTGCCCTCCCTCCCTCTTTCTCCCCCCTTCCCCGCCCCTATCAATCTCCCCTTCCCCACCCTATCCCGCTCCCCATCTCCCCCTTTCTCTCCCCCTCTCTTCCTCCTTCCCCCTCTCCCCACGCTCGTCGCCGGCCCCCACCCAAAATCCCTCCTCCCTCTGCTTCTCCCTCTCCCTCTCGCCCGGCACCCGTCGCCGGCAACCCCCGCCCTTCCCCATCCCAATCTCGCTCTTTCTCCCTCTCCCCTGCCTTCCCCTTTTCCCCGCCCTCATCACTCCCCCCTTCCCTAGCCCAATCTACCTCTCTCCCTCCTACTCTCCCCTCTTGTCTCTCTCGCTATCCCTCCCTTTCTCTCTCTCCGCTCCGGCAACACTAAAGGGATGGTGGGGGTAGGGCTGGGGAGGGGGATGTGGGCGGGTGGGTGAAGAAAAAACTGGGAGCATGGATAGGGAGAGAGGGAAGGAGAGGGAGAGGGAGATGGGTCAGCGTAGGGCAGCGGCTGGCACGGTCGGCGCAGGTGTCTAGAGCAAGGAGAGGGAGAGAGAGAGAGAGGGAAGGAAAGGGAGATGGGTAGTTTAGGGATTTTTTTTTTAATTTTTTTTAATGCAGTGTGTGGAGAGTTTTTTGCAGTGTGTAGGTAGCAATACTCTTTAATTAAAACAATATTGGACTAAATGTTAAAAACCACGAGCAATGTCAGGGTTCACCAAATATTAATAACCATAATGTAATGAATCCAACGATGATCATAACGGAGAGCCCTATCAAGTGTTACTCATCATTGAGGAATTCATGTATGAAAAATCAATGTGAGATCCATTTAATGTTAACAGTCATATTAACCAATCTAATTACAATAATCACCAAGGGACCATTAAACAATGAGATTCATTTAACGATGGAAAACTAATAATTATTAACATAATCGAGTATGGGTAATTAGTATGATCTGATTGAGGCATGTAACAGCAGATTATAGCTTCAAGAGCTTTTCGGTTGTAGTCGCCATGAAAGAGTGTGTAAGAGAGAAGCTTGGAATGGAAGGAAGGAGAGATGAAGAACAGGGAAGAGAGATATGGGAAATGCGCCTATATGAAACTAAAGTCTGACGTGTTCCGTTAGAATGAACAGAATGTGGCGGAAATGATGGGCTGATACTAGTAGTGTGGAACACAACGCAAGGACCAGGATTTTCCATTAGACAAGGCGAAAAGTTTTTGCCGGTAGAGGGATGACAAAGGAGAAAGAAGAGGGCTAGGTGGGACCCACTTGATCATTTTCCCATTTGGAGATTGAGTGGGACCCACTTACTTGGTCACTGGGGAAGAGTGATTATGGGTAGTCCTGCTGCGCCTCAGCACAAGTCCGGATCCCCATTGCGACGCGCATCTTGACATGCCATGTCAGGGAAGGGGGTGGGCCCGTATACAGCGACTAGTATGCAAAGTCTTGCTCCATCCAATAAGAGCATCCTATGTCATCATGAAGGGATGAATTCAACCGGCACTATTCTCCTCCTCCTAACATGCGTACCTTAAGTGAATTTGATTTTTTTCCAAAAGTATCATTGCTAAGTCCTTAACAAAATTCTTTCCAAGACTACCCTCTACAAACTCTCAACTTAGCATATGAATGGTGGGCCCCATTTATTATAATTCCTCAAATATGAGGCCACATTATAATTTTTAAAAGTGGATCCATGTTATAAGTCTTAATGGTGGGACCCATATCCACATTAATAAAAGTTGGCCTGCCTTCTAGATTTTTTAAACGTGGGCCACATGTAGTTCTGAAATGTGGGTCTCCATATTATAATCGTTAAAGATTGACCTCATTCATAACACAATTCAATGGAGACATCTAATGTTTTGCATTTATTCAAACAACCCCTTAGCTCAATGACTTGAAAAAAATCTAACCCACCTAAGATCACACTGGACCCTCTTCATCGTAGCCACTTATCCTTCTAAATTCACATTCTTTTTCATGTAGGCGGTCACGTTAGATAATACACATTTGGGTTTCTAAGAACTAAGTGTAAGTAAAATAAAACAAGACTTGAATCAACCAATCAAGAAGCACAAAATATTGTCGTCATCCTCATCAAAAGCCTTATCCCAACTATGCGGTCAGCTACATGAATTTTTTTTTTCCATTCAGATCTAATCCTTTAATAGTTTGCACCTCTTCAGATTTATCCTTACTATTTTCATCTATGTTATTACCGAGCTTGTTTGCTTGCATTAGAATACATAGGAATCGATAGGGTGGTTAAAAATGGAGATAAATGTGAATTCCCAAAAAATGAACATTAGATAATATTTTCTTTTAAGGAAATATAATAAAAAAAAGATGCTATTTGATGCTCATTTTCAAAAAATCACCTTTGATCTTCAGTTTTAACAACCCTATGGATTCAATTCCTATAATGAATCTAATGCAAACAAAATGGACATAAGCATAATTATATAACTATAGGATCAAAAACCTTGCTCCATGACTTGCAACCAGCATAGATATCACTCAGGTCAGACTGAAACCATTGAACTGAAGTAGTTTTCGTCATATAGGGACCCCACATTTTATCTTGGGTGACAAAGCTCACTTCACTCAAAAGGTAATGCATTCCTAGACCTAGTGATATTCAGCTAGAAGTAATCGGCGAGAATTGAGTTCATGTAGAGAAGATCGCTAAATCACTTACAACGAGAGCTCATTGAGATATCTCCGGTAATTCCCTCATATATGTTTATCAGTTTATGCACAAGTAAAAGCTTACTTAGGACCAGTACAGCCCATTGCTGTCCCCAAACCACCATTGAGTTTTAACACAACAAACTTGTCAAGAAGTTTCTTCGTCTCCGTTAGATCTACATTGTTTTACCAATAAGCATTAGAATCTTTTCAAATGAGATTCATCCCATCATGTCCAGCAACAAACAAGATCAACTCACAATCATACCACAAGCAATATAGTTGATCTAAACTAAAGAAAAACAAACTCAAAACACATTAAATCAAATCATTACCCTCAGAAAGCGGCGCCATGCTATCGTACGGAACAACTACTTCATCCGTTGGAGTTTGTATCTTGCTCCATTCAATCTGCTGAGTTTCTCCACTTTAGTCCACTCAATGCAAAACAAACATTGAACTTTAATCTTTATACAGAGCAGAATAAGAAAACAAAGACACATCAGATGAAATTCTAGGAACCAAAGAATCTGATATGGTTTTCGTGAATTCGCTTTTACCTGAGGTTACAAGATATGAGATTTATGAATCCGAATTTCTCATTGTCACTGTAGAACATTAGAAATTAAGATCAGATCTAATAAATTGAAGCTCGGAAAAGGGACTATCAAGAAATCAAAGGATCTGAAATCTTGAAAGCGAATAAAAAAGAGGAAATTGTTAATCGAATTGAAGTGAATGTGACTACACCTTATCTGAATAAAGCCTGTAACAACAGATTGGAGCTTCAAGAGCTTTTCGATTGCAATTGCCATGAAAGAGTGTGAGAGAGAAGCTTGGAATGGAAGGAAGGAGAGATGAAGAACATGATTTGGGAAATGCGATTATAAGAAACGGAATTTTGACGTGTTCTGTTACAATGAACGAAATTTGGCGAAAATGATGGGCTAGTAGTGTGGAAGAACACAATTGAAGGACGAGGATTTTCCGTTAAATGTGGCGAAAAGTTTTCGCGAGCACGGCAAGAGGGATGACGAGGAGAAAGAAGAGGGCTAGGTGGGACCCACTTGGTTTTTTCATTTGGAGTTTGAGTGGGACCCACTTGCTCGGTCTCTAGGAAAGAGTGACTACGAATAGTTCTGCTATGCCCCAACACGAATTCGGAACCCCTGTTTATCTGAAATAGGGGATCCTCCCACTGCGACAAGTGTCTTGACATGCCATGTCAGCCAAGGCCCTCCTCCCAACTACTTCCTGAAATGAATAAGTTAAAAGTGAAGTTTTTTTTTTACAAAAACAACAAATTGTTTGTGTAAGGTCTCAGGCCTTTATTAGAGGGGCTTAGTCACTAATCACTAGGATTTATCACTAGGATTTAGGGTGCTTAATTGGGTTTAGTAGCCTAAGCACTAGGGATAGTGGTGTGTGGTGCATTCGGTAGTGGGTCATGCATATCATACTTACTTGGACCCACCTTGGCCTGATGGCCCAAGGACCTCTCATTACGAGCCCATACGCATTTTCTAAGGACTTTCTTGTACTCTCTAACAACTTGGTCTTATGTGTAAAATTCCTAAAAGAAAACCCCATTTTGAACCCTAAAGCCCCATTTCCCCATTTCATTTCATTCCTTCTCATCTCTACAACCTCTATACTCCTTCTTCCCCATTTCTCCACTAACCAAGCTAGGGCTTCCAAGAGTTTCCAATGCTTTCCCCAAGGCTCAAGAGTCTCCCCATCATCTCCTTCATCTTCCTCATTTCTCATTCTCATCAATAGGTAAGCAAACCCTCTCTCTAAACTCATGTAGTTTGCTTCTTTCAACACTAGAAGCATGCATTGGTGATTTAATGGGTTTTCCCTTTCATTTTGGCATGTAGGAAGTGGGTTCTTTGCTTGGTTTGAAGTGGGGAGGTGTGAAGAGCAAGATTTGAGGTAACCCTAGGCTCTAAGAAAGGGGTTTTTGCTCAACCAAGCTAAAGGCAAGTATATAGACATGACTAATGGTGTAGGCATGTTCATTTGGTTGATTCTAATGCTTTAAGTGTGCTAACCTTCTCTACCATGTGCATTTATGATATTTGGGTTGGCGGGTGTGAATTTAAAATGCATTAATAGTGGATAGTTACATAAAACAAGATTGATAGAAATATTTGATTTATGCCATTGTAATTATACTCCTCTCTTGTGAAGTTTCATTGACTAACTAATTAGTTTATTACTAGTTGATAGATATGTAGTTGCTTAAATTTGGATTTCATTTCATCATTGTTATATCAAGGTATAAGCAATATATAAAGAAGAGTGGATTGACATAAAACTTGATACCATTCTTGGGACCAATCCTCTCTATTTATAACACTACTATAACCTTCAATTTAGGACTTTTAAATTATAAGAGTCATTAATAATGCATTAGTCACCAATATATATATATATATATATATATAGGACCGTTGACTTATATGAGTCACAAATATGAGACTAACACATTAAGCATGTTGATTATAAGAATAATTCATAACAACCCTCCCTACTTGAAATAACTACAAAAAGCCCATGGTTGATTATGTAGTATTGTTAGGTATCATATGGGATTTCCCCCATGGCCTTCCATCCATGTAGTTCAAGGATGAGGTGTGAAACCGTCCCTAGTAAGAGATATGAGTTTTGTCCACACCTTTTAGGAACATGTGGTTCCTTTCGGATTTCTAACCTAGCCACTTACTTTATACTAAACACAACAACCCCTTTGAATTATTTAATGATTATTTTTCTCCCCTTAACGATTATGTGGAATCATATGATATCTCTAAGAATTCTCAAATCAACCTGTTGACCTGAAACTAGATTAATCTACTATTTATGTCATGACACGACCCGCTGGAATTTGGACCCTAGCCCCACCTAGCCTATGAATATGAATTGGACCTGTAGTTAAGGGGGTGTGTAGGCTCAGCACCTCATTGTCGATTGTGCGATAACACACGTGAGACCCGTGTTGGGTTATGTGGGTGGCGTAGTGGGCCCCTTGGGTGCCAACAACTTCAGAAGCATCAAATGACTATCGAAGGCATCCCGGACCCGCATAACCATCGTGATAGACAACATGGGCCCTACATGTGATGTTTGACCTTAACTTTAGGTGGGTTAGTACCTACTCCCTTTGGCCCGTTAACATATGGTCTAGTTTGGTTAAGAGTAGCTTAGGACTCCCTATATATATATATATATATATATATTACATGAGTAGTGTCTACACCCACTTCCTTCGTTAGTTTATTACCCATACTTTTACGCTCACCGGTGGCCTTCCCCTTTAGTTCTGTTGACGATGTGATGAGGACACCCAATGAGAGGCTAATCGGGCACCTTGTTTTGGGTATGTGTGCATGTGTGGGTTTGAGTGTGTGTACGTATGTGTAGGTGTACGTGCGTGCACATGTGCGAGTTGAGTGTGTGCGTATGTGTAGGTGTATGTGCATGCACATGTGTGAGTTGGGTGTGTGTGCATATATGTAGGCTTGTGTGTATATGATTTTTGTACTTACTGTCTACAGATCGGGGGTGGACGTACGCCACCAAATAGGGTTCGCCTAGGTTGCATTTGTTTGACCAGCTCGTATGGGTACCTGATTCACCTGGGTACATTCATTCTGATGACATATGATGGTTTGATTATTTATGGGTTAGTTATGTTTCGTTTATTCAGTGTTTACGTACCTTATCACATATTGGTCTCGATTGGCACATGTTACACTATTACTCGTATCTACTTACTTGCCAATTATTGATTGTGCTACATTTGGTGCTTAGGTACAGTTGCCCCCGTTGAGTCGGAGGGTGAGGCGGGACAGGAGGTTCCACCGAATGACGGACTTACTGAATGGAGCACCGACGACGTAATTTGACTTGTCGAGCCTAGCGCCGTAGAACTATACATATCGGTAGACTTTTGAAACCGTTACCTTTGGGCCTATAGCCCTTTTATTTTGATGTCATGGTTGTGTTAAGCTTTAACTTAATTTAAGACATTTAAACTTATTTGAACTTATGCACTTTTGTACTACTTCCGCTCTGTTATCTTTATGGTTATGTTTTTACCATCTACGCAAGTTGTTTGGTTCTTGATGCTTCCGTGATTAGATTATGGTGACTGATCATCATACATAACCTATTCGACGAAACCCATTCCATCTTCGATCAGTTCTCCACTACCACCGTTGTCCACATACCTTGTGGCTCCCTATTCCCCTGGCTCCAACTTTCGCTTGTCGTCTTTGCCGCCCACTACCACCGAAACACTGGAAAAGTTGAGAAAAGTTGGGAAAAGCTTGGATCTTCCCCAGTAATGATAAAGAGTTTGCATCGCATTGAACAAAGTGGTGAAATTGAGGGCGTGGTGAAGTTGTTGGTATGGAGGATCTTGGAGTGAATGATGCTGCCACAGGCCTTGAAAGTGTTGTGGATGAGGGTGATGGTCGAGAGGGGAGAGAACTGTAGCGATTTTTGTTAGGGATTCTTGTTTCAATCCCATTTGTTGTTGGTTTGTTATTGGTGTTTCAAAAAAAAATTAGGTGTTTTTTGTAAAAAGTGTTTTGTCCTTTTTCCCTTTTGCTTTATGGGTAGTGTAGGCCTTTGGAAACAACTCATCCCACATTGCTCAAGTTCACCTTTTGAAGTGGGTTTATATGTGTTTTCATTCCTTTACTCTTTAAGAACTTTTGAAGGTTTTTGCCATGGGCCCTATGCTCACACGCGAGCCAGGCTTGACCCGAGGTGCTGGGTCCAGAAAACGTTTAACTAGGCGTCCGTCCACGACGTGTATCCTGCGTGTATATCGCGCGTAGGGGAGGTGCAAATCCAGGCCAACCGGCCTAGAGGGACCCATATATTGATATAGAAATGGCAACCTTTTGCCATTATTTTATTTGTTTTTAAAACCGATTTTAATCGCTGATTTAATGTGGATTAACATTGTGATTTATTTATTTTAAACATTGAGGATTAAATCGATTTTAATCGCTGATTTAATGAGGATTAACATTTAAAACGTAGAGGTTTAATGGCCCAACAACGGACACTAATCACAATTTATATAAAGGCCATCTGAGTTATCGAAAATATATAGAAAAAACGTTTTCTTCTTCTCTTTTCCTCTACTTTCCCTCTGAGCATTCTAAAAGGAGTCTACAGTTCGAGCTGTGTTGCGACCGGACCTGAACGAGGAAGGCTGTTGTATCCTAGGGGAGCAGTTCTGCTGAGAACCTTTGCACCTGGATTTTTATCTTAAGGGGTGGAACCTGTCCTAAAGAAAGCATCAACAGACGTGCCTCGGCTACAAATCTGCTACCGTTGCTGCTCTTCTTTTTCTGCCAACAAATCTTAGTTGCAGCCTTCATCAATTAGGTACTATTGTTTTTATTTACATACTGTTTGACAGTAACCTCTGCTCTGTAGTTTTTCCAATAATTTTAGGATGAAATTTCTATGGCTACTTCCGCTGTCAATTTCATACATCAGGACCTAGTTCGGTTGGAAAATTTTGACGGATCTAATTTTTTACATTGGCAGCAAAAATTTTTATTTTTGCTGACATCTTTGAAAATTGCTTATGTCCTTACTGAATCATGCCCTGAACGTGAAGAAGGACCAGGCAGCTCTTATACACGAAAGAAATGGAAAGAGAATGATTACTTGTGCAAAAGCCATAATTTGAACCTGGTAGCAGACAACATTTATAATATGTATGCTGAAGCCCGATCTACTAAAGACCTCTGGAGAGCTCTTGATAAAAAATATAAAACAGAAGAGTTTGGGGCTAAGAAGTATGCGGTTGGTGGTTATATGAATTTCAAGATGGTAGATGACAAGGCCGTTCTTTCTCAAGCACATGACTTACAAACCGTTATTAATGAAATTGTTAAAGAAGGGATTCGAATTGATGAACAGTTCTAAGTGGCTACAGTTATTGAGAAATTACCACCCGCTTGGAAGGATATACAAAAAGCCCTTCAACACAAGTAAGGATTATTCTTTGGAGCGCCTTCAGCGCTACTTGAGAATTGAGGAAGAAGCCCATACTAGTAATCAAAAGGATTTGGCTGATAATGGTGGTAAAATAAACCTAGTTGAATCTAAATCCCAAGTTGATGGTGAAAAGAAAGGGAATTTTGATCAACGTCTAGGCAGGAATAAGCAGTTTAATCCTTCCTTTAAGAGGAAGAATTCGAAGTAGAACCAGAAAAAAAAGTTCAGTAAAAATCAAGGGACTGTCAAGCCACAGGCTAAAGGCAATTGCTTTGTTTGTGGCAAGCCGGGACACTTTGCAAGAGAATGTCATCACCGAAAGAAATGTCCACAACCATCTCAAACAACCAAGCATCAAGCTAATGTTATTGAAGCAGAATAGTTTGTTGCTGTTATTTCTGAGGTAAACACTGTCAGCACAGGAAAGAGTGAAGGATGGTGGATTGACACTGGTGCAACCAAGCATGTCACTTTTGACAGAGGTGTGTTCAAGACCTATGAGAAGGTTACAAATGATTGCAAGCTCACTTTGGGAACTACCGTTACTACTTAAGTAATCGGTAAAGGGAATGTTGAACTTTAGTTCACTTCTGGGAAGACAGTGATATTGCTGAACGTGTTCCATGCACCAGAATTGAGAAAGAACCTTGTGTCTGGTTATTTTCTGAATAAGGCTGGATTTAAACAGGATAGAATCCGACCAGTTTGTAATCACCAAGAAAGGTGTATTTGTCTGTAAGGGTTATGCATGTGAGAGTATGTTTAAATTGAATATTGTCAATAATAATATTGCATCTTCTTCTCCTCATATTATTGCTTCAGTTGATGAATGGCATGGTATATTAGGTCATATTAATTTTAGAACTATGAAAATTATGAGTAATGGTGGACTAATTGATAAATATGAAGATGATCATAAGAAATGTGTAATATGTTCTCAATCCAAAATTACTCGTTAGCCATTTAAACATGTAGAAAGGGAATCTAAATTACTTCAATTGGTCCACTCTGATATATGTGATCTAAGTAATACTATGACTAGAGGTGGTAAATATTATTTTATTACTTTTATTGATGACTGTTCTAGATATACTTATATATACTTATTATGAACTAAAGATGAAGCACTATCTAAATTTCAAATTTATGCGACTGAAGTTGAAAATGAATTGAATAGACGGATTGTGACATTTAGAAGTGACAGAAGTGGTGAATACACCTTAAAAGAATTTTTAAATTATTGTGTATCTAAAGGAATTAAGAGAACTTGTACTACCCCTTATACACCCCAACAAAATGGAATAGCAGAAAGAAAAAATAGGACTTTAATTAAAATGATTAACTCTACGTTAATAGCATCTGATAGTCCTAAAAACTTGTGGGATGAAGCTTTGTTGACTGCATGTTATATTTTAAATAGAGTTTTACATTCTAAGACTAATTCAACACCCTTTGAGATTTGAGAAGGGATAAAGCGTAACCTTAGATGTTTTAAAGTTTGGGGGTGTTTAGCACATATCAGGATAGTAGATCCAAAAAGGCCTAAATTAGGACCCCACTCATGGGAGTGTGTTTTCATTGGCTATGCACAAGATAGTGCTGCCTACAGATTCATGAAATTAGAAGACCTAAGCCTAGTTGAGTCTAGAGATGCAAACTTCTTTAAAGACCTTTTTCCTTTTAAAACTAAGTTTACAGCAGAACCTTCTTCATCCAAAAGAGTTCTAGAAACTCATGAGGAAGAGGGATCTCAACCTAGAAGGAGTAAGAGACTAAGGACTGGTACTAGTTTTGGTCCTGACATTGAAACCTATCTAGTAGAGGAAGATCCATCTACTTTTCAGGAGGCTATGACTGCACATGATGCTGCCTTTTGGAAGGAAGCATTAGATGATGAAATTGAATCCATTTTAGCCAATAATACATGGGAGTTAACTGACTTACCTTTAGGTACTAAACCTTTAGGGTGCAAGTGGATTTTCAAGAAAAAACTTAGGCCTGATAGGTCAATAGAGAAATATAAAGCCAAGCTAGTAGCCAAAGGCTTTAGACAAAAAGAGGGAGTAGACTTCTTTGATACTTATTCACCTGTGTCTAGAATCAATTCTATTAGAATCTTGATTGCTATTGCTGCTGTTCATAATTTGATAATACATCAGATGGATGTAAAAACTGCTTTTCTAAATGGAGATTTGGAAGAGGAAATTTATATGGATTAACCAATATGTCATAAAAGGACAAGAACAAAAGGTGTGTAAATTAATAAAGTCCTAATATGGGCTAAAACAAGCACCTAAACAGTGGCATATGAAATTTGATAAGGTTATTCTTTCTAATGGCTTCAAAACAAATGAGGCTAAAAAATGTATTTATTAAAAATCTGATGGTTGTTCAACAATTATAATATGCTTATATGTTGATGATTTACTAATATTTGGATCTAGCTTGGAATGCATAGAAGAAACAAAAAATCTTCTTTCCCACAACTTTGATATGAAAGACTTGGGAGAAACAAATGTTATATTGGGAATTAAAATCATAAGAGATGATTCTGGAATTAAATTATCCCAATCGCATTACATTGAAAAAATATTGAGAAAATATGATCATTTTAATTGTAAACCTGTGTCTACTCCTTTTGATCCAAGTATTAAATTAGTGAAAAATGATGGTCCATGTGTATCTCAACTTGATTATGCTAGTGTAATTGGTAGCTTAATGTATTCTATGAATTGTACTCGCCCTGATATAGCTTATGCAGTGAGTAAATTGAGTAGATATACTTGTAATACTGGTGTTGAACATTGGAATGCTGCATTTAGAGTATTTAAGTATTTAAAGCATACTATAGACTATGCATTGTGTTATTCAAGTTATCCAGCTTAGTTGAGTGTTACAGCGATGCTGACTGGAATTCAGAGTTAGATGATTCTAAGTCTACAAGTGGATATATTTTCACTTTGGGAGGTGCTGCAGTATCTTGGAAATCAAAGAAATAAACTGCGATTTCTCATTCCACTACGGATTCAGAATTCCTGGCTCTAGGAGCTGCTGTGATGGAATCTGAATGGATTAGAAATTTATTATTTGATATTCCCTTGTGGACTAAACCAATTCCTCCTATTATTATTCATTGTGATAACACTATAGCAATTATTGCTGCTAACAATACCACATACAATGGAAAGTCTAGACAAGTGCGACTACAACATAGCTATGTGAGACAATTACTCGGTAGAAGAGTAATTTCAATTGATTATGTGAGATCAAAGGATAATTTAGCAGATCCTTTGACAAAAGGCCTTGCAAGGGAAAAAAAATAAAAGAAACAACTAAAGTGATGGGTCTTAAGCACATAAATCATCAATAGCGGGAACCCAACCTAATGACCGGAGATCCTGAGAAATTTAATGGGAAAAACAAGTTATCATGATGATGTGAAGTACTGACATATAGAGTATGTTTACTCTGAACTCATCCCTGTTGTGTGTGATTAATTTGATTGTTAGTACATAACCTGTAGCGAATGAGGTTGGATTTAATTCTTAATGAGATCTATAGCCTATATGGTGGGGTGCACAGCTGCAGGAGCACTCTTGATAGACTCACCTATATGAGTGTGGAAGTGGGGCCGCTTCCTATGAGAATTTGGGCAGATTCTCTAGAGCACTCATGAAATCTGAGATTAAGCATATGGCCGTAAAGTGCTGACCTATTGACTCCAAGATCAAAACTTGACATAATTCTGAACTGAAATAAAAGGTTGAAATTCAAGACGTTGTTCACTCCAACTCCTAAAGGTTTGGAATTATGTCATGACGATAAGGTTCAAGCTTTGTCACCTTACTAGTAAGAGGCTCATTGAATTTCTTGAAACAAATGGGAGATTGTTCGTTTTTTATTGGTGTTTCAAAAATTCTTTAGGCATTTTTTGTGAAAGGTGTTTTGTCCTTTTTCACTTTTGCTTTATGGGTAGTGTAGGCTTTTGGAAACAACCTATCCCACATTGCTCAAGTTCACCTTTTGAAGTAGGTTTATATGTGTTTTTATTCATTTACTCTTTAAGAACTTTTGAAGCCTTTTGCCATGGGCACTATGCGCGCATGTGAGCCAAGCTTGACCCAAGGTGTTTGGTTCGAAAAACGTTTAACCGAGCGTGCGTCCGTGATGCGCATCCTGCGTGTGCAAATCCAGGCCAACCGGCCTAGAGGGACCCATATATTGATATAGAAATGGCAACCGTTTGCCATTATTTTATTTGTTTTTAAAACTAATTTTAATCGGTGGATTAATGTTGTGATTTATTGATTTTAAACGTTGAGGATTAAACCGATTTTAATCTCTAATTTAATGAGGATTAATGTTTAAAACGTAGAGGTTTAATGGCTCAACAACGGACACTAATCACAATTTATATTAGGGCCATCCGAGTTATCGAAGATATATAGAAAAAACATTTTCTTCTTCTCTTTTCCTCTGCTTTCCCTCTTTCCCTCTGAGCATTCTGAAAGGAGTCTACAGTTCGGGCTGCGTTGCGACCAGACCTGAACGAGGAAGGTCGTTGTATCCTGAGGGCAGTTCTGTTGAGAACCTTTGCACTTGGATTTTTATCCTAAGGGGTGGAACTCGTCTTAAAGAGAGTGTCAACAGACGTGCCTCGGCCACAAATCTGCTGTCGTTGCTGCTATTCTTTTTCCGCCAACAAATCCTAGTTGCAGCCTTCATCAATCGGGTACTATTGTTTTTATTTACGTACTGTTTGATAGCAACCTCTGCTCTGTAGTTTTTCCAACATTTTTTTCCTATTTATAAGAAACACCATGTTCTTTTCATTTATTCATTTTTGGAGATGGATAGTCAACTGACAAATTGGGGTATTCAGCTGGCAAGTCAAAACACATGGCGCATGGGGATTCGCCAGGTTGAAATAGGGGATCCGTATTAGCCTCAGCATGTTTAGTTAAAATACTCATGTTCTTATTTTTACAAGCTCAAGGTGTTTGGATATCACACTAGTGTAGAAGAAAAATATCATCCTCTAAAATGAAGACAACAACCTCCAAAATGTAGTTAAAATGATCAACAAATATAGTTTGGGAAGTAGGTGGTGGAGTTGAAGATGAATTTTCATAGTGTGAAAAGTGGGAGAGAAGATGGAAGAAAGGGAAAAAGTGAGAGAAAAGAGGGGTCGTTGTTGAGTTCATGAATTTGCATATTTACATATCATTTTAGGATGAATTAGGGGTTAAATTAGGTGAATTGTATCATTATTCATCTAATTCCATCATTTCATGCATTTTCACCTAGAAACTTGATTTTTCATATTTTTCGTACATTTTCTGTATTAACTTAGAATGTTTTGTAATTTTTCTCCGAAGAGTCCCGGTTAGAGTAGAACTCTGATTGGATGGATCCTGCTTCAATATGGGCTCTTCGGTATTTGATGTGTTGAACTAGAATATGTAGAAAATGAGAATTGAAGGCCTCCGTCATGAGACCTACTTTCAAGCACACAGTCATCTTGGGCCCTGCATTGCTAAATTGAAGCTTGAAAAGAAGTAAATTAAAGAATTCACCGAGTACACCCCACACACACGAAAATCAGTCAAGAGTGGGTTCACTCATCATGTCAATTGAAGAGTCCTAACTACAATATAAGACTTCTCATAGGGCCCACTGTTCAAACAGATGAAATGTCACACATGGCAAGGTCCACAGTAATTGTAGATTTGAAATTATTAATGAATAATTCAAATAGTACAATTTTGAGTTAAATTTCAAAAGTTAATCACATTTTTATTAGGACAACTAATCTTAAAATAGTCATAACTTTCAATCCAACCGTCGGATCGATGAAATTTACCTACCATTGGAAAACTTATTCAGCGGAGTTATTCGTGGAGTCCAAGATTGTGCAAATCAAGCTAAATTGACAAAATTATGGGCCCAGATATTTTAATGCTCTTTTTTAGGCAAGATTGGAATTAAATCCACACCGTTGATAATCCATTGCTGCACATCCCCTATGAGACCTCATTTGAAGATTAGCCAAGCCATCCAAAGGTTTTCTAGAAGCTTCCACCTCATTCAATTTTTTTTAAAAAAAGATAAGAGATATATCTTATCAAAGAAGATAAACGAAATATGTAGAAAATGTGTCCGGATTCAATGAATCTGTAAGATAACTGGAGTTATAAAAAGAACCCAAATAGTATACAAGGATGAACCCTCCCTTGGAAGTCCTTTCTCCTTCTCTCTCTCCTCTCTCCTTTTCCCTTTTTTCTTCCCTTCTTTTTTTCTCCATTAATTTTTATTTTTATTCTTGTAGCCTTGGGCCATGTCCAAGGACTTGTTTTGAAGGAGAAGTATTGGGAAGGAGAAGTTGTAAAGATGCAAATTCTAATGACAAAGCTATGGATGAAAATAAGTAATCGCCATTTATTTGTTTTAGTTCTAATTTGTGTTCCTTGTTTATGTGATTAATGATTAATAGGCTTGTCTTCGTGCCCTAGGCAAATCTCCATTCTTGATTTTTAAAAATAAAAATTAAAAAAAAATATTTTTTACCTACATTTGTCGATTCAGATCAAGCTATTTAAGTTTCGTTGATCTATTTTATGGTACATCGATCACAACGTCTTTCAATAGGTTGCAAAAATAACATAGGGTGTTTGCAACAAAATATAAATTAAAAGGGTATCTACAACAAAAGTATTTGCAGTACTTACATCGGTATAGGGTCAAAGGGGTATTTCCTCTTTATTTAAAACTACAAAAAGAAGGGACTCTGGTTTCAGTCTCCATATACAGAAAAAACACAGAAGGTAAGGAGTCAATCAACATGATGTTGTCTGAGCACGCTTAACTCTAGAGTTCTTATGGGATTTGGGATTACACGACTTTAAAACGCGTCATGTTGAGTTAAGACGAGGTTGGACTTATAAGCCTAGGTTCTGAAATTGTCTGCTTCTGATGTGGGACTCATGTAATTCTTTACATTGCAAACCCAGGTGTAGGAGGACATCTCGACAGACACCCTTCTTCGGGGGTCACAATCATATGGACCTTAGGGGGGGTGGGGGTCATGTGTTCTCTAAACGACTAGTCACCTGCATGTCTGAATAACTGAATCCCACATTCATCTGATGTAAATTGTATTTGTACTTGAAAATTGACATACAATAATGAAGTTTCTTGTATTGTTTTTTCTCCATTGTGTGTTTGGGCCAAGTACACTTAAAATGTAAATATTTCATTTTCTATGAAAGTGTTTCCATGTCTTCCCTAAAAAACCTCAAGAACACTAAAGGTTACCCTACCAACTGTTAAGAAGTGATAGCTGTAGAATAATGTCTTTCGTTTAATAAGTATTGTAAATACTCATGTTTGCACTTTGTGTTTTGATAGGAGCGGTTATGGAAACATCATATTATAAGTTCTTGTATATTGCCTAAAGTTAAAGGTACACAAACATTTTCACTCTTACTTTATTCGTTGACTAATGATAGGTGATGAGGTACAAGTACAATATACTGTCAAGTGCCTTTTGCTATAAAAGAAGACTATACAAATGCAGTATGATGTGATGTAATATCGATGGATAATAGAGATATTTTACTTGAATGAAAGTACATGTACGATAAGATTGGAACACATGGGATGCAGAAAAATTACATACATATTTGTTCACAATGAAAAGCTTGTTACATTATGTCTTAAACCACTAAAGAAGGAATCAAAGGCATGTGTCACAAGAAGCAATTCAAGTACATCATGTCTACAGAAATAATCAAAATAGAAATCAAGTTCGACGTAATACTCTTTTGCAACCCAGAGCAAATGATGTAGAGCCAATGAACTGATCCAATCAGGCACCTAGCTCACACTAGGATCAAAGAAAGTCTAAAAATTTTATTAGTTATTTTATTTTCTTCAATGAGTTTTAGTTAGGATTAGCTTTCTAATTTCAGTAAGAGCTCTTATTTTAGTTTCCTACTTTGGTTATTATTTAGTTTTCTATTTTGGTTAGGAGTTTGAGATATAGGGTTTGTTTTCCTATTTATATGAGCATTGTAAAAGTTTGGGGGACAGTGCACAGTTTAATAAGATTCCCTTTTGGGTTTATCTTCCCTCTGAGGTTCTTTGTGAGTCTCATTGGAGACATTCTTTTCGTGCCTTGGTACTTTCGACCCAAAACCTCCAAGTTGGTTTGGGTCAATTTGAACTCATGATTTAGGGCCTCCATGTTTTACAACTTTTAAATTATATCTACTATTTTGATTTGATTTGATGATGGATCTATCAAATTGTGACTAAGACTAAGAGTAGTGTGTGTTGAAGGTTTGGATTGAGTATATTTCGCACTGCTCTATATTATATGTCATTGTTATTGCTTTTGCACAAGTGTTCTCCACTTCGCATGAGCTTTCTTACTAGTCCTTTTTAATAGGACAAACAATCTTTGACTGTGCAAGTGTGCTATTGTTTGATAAAATTTGCTCATATTATACAAGTCATTCATTTTAAGAACCCAAAAATTACTTCAAAACGTATGGTACTGTACAATATTAACATAGTTGTATTTAAAAAATATTAATTACGTCCCCCTTGTAATCAATTTAAGTGTGTATATCACTCCGACTAAAGTTACTCATGATAATAAGGAGATGAATTATATAACAAAGAAAAGAGGGGCGTGGTGGTTCCAAACAATTATTAGCTGGCATCATCCTTTTGGTAGCTTTGTTTGAGCAGTGACAAAATGCTCCTCAACTTTCTGCGACAGCCAAGTCCAGACTACTCTGTAGGAGAAGTCACAGTTTCCACTCTCTCGCTCTCTCTCCACTGCTTTGCTGCAGAGCATACTGACATGGCCTTTTCCATCCAGCTCCCAAACTGCACAATATGACAAACCTCCTTCAGCCAATCCCCATTTCTTTCCAGTTTCCAACCAAACTCAACAACACCCACCAGATTTACCAAAATCAAAATGTTTAAATGACTGCACATTTCAGATCAAACCAATAAAAGAACCTTCCTCCTCATTTCTCAAGCAAACACTACAAGTTTCAGCCATTCAAATAGAGGGGACTTCCACATACCCATCTTAACAGAAGCATGCAAAATAATCTCCCCAATGCAGGACACCAAATTCATTTCACCTTGTTAGGGGATCTGCCCAAGGAAATTGGGGTTGCTGTTGAAATTTTCTGTGATGGGTCTTTTCATGCCCATCTGTCAAGGCCCATATCACAAATAAAGAATCCCACATCGTTCACAAAAATGGGAATTCCTCCCACTGTGAAGATCATGTCAACGGAAAGGCAAAAGGAAAATCATGTGGATATGGGAGGAAAAGTTGGAAAATGAAAGATTGGATACCCAACTTTCTTTTAAACCCATGAAATAATGTCTCTGTACCAATACAATTAAAGTCGCTTTCCTGTCAAGTGTCCTTATGCTGATGGTAATTCCCCACATTTACAGTTGGTAATAAGCATCACTACTCATGGGTTTTGTTCCCTTGGATGCTGGTGTTGGAATGTTCCCTTGGTAATAAGTGTCCATGCTGTCAAATGAGAGTTAGGTTGGGGGTGCAGGGTTTGAGGGGTGGTTGAGAGGTGTGTACATACAAGTGTAGCTTAAAATTTCAAAATAAAAAAAAAATAAATAAAATTGGGTTTGATTTCGTGAAGTTCAACCCCACCTGGATGCATGTCAATCACGGTTTTAAAAGTAACAATGAGGTATTAGTGTGGATTAAGAGTGAAACCCACATCTTAAATGCTTGACAACTCATTTGCTTTTTTACTTTTGCCTGCCTTCCACCTCTATTTTAGTCATTGGCCAGTCTTCAATCAATTGATGAAATCCACTGTATTTTGTCATAAAATTACAAAAAGATTCCTTAAATCTAGCTACATTTGGATCCAATTCAGGTTAATAGTGTGAAAATACAATAAAGATCCAGGTCAATTTGATAAAAGATTGACTCCCTCAACTTCATCTTAATCATGCCAGACCTAAGAAAACTTTCTTCTACAACAAATCAAGGTGGTTGACTGAGATTTTTCAATTTAAGAGAGGTGGTTATTCTATAGATACACAATGCATCTACATATTTGTTATTGTCAAACGGGTGGTTACATGTAAATTTCATTTGAAAAAAAAAAAAGTCAGTGATGGTTTACTTTTGAAAAGGTGCACCCTCACCTAGTTGCATGCCAATTACAAGGGTAGGAGTCATAGTAAAGTCTTGGTATGGATTAGGAGAGTGACCCACCTAGATGCATGACACTTATATTGCTGTCAATTTGGATGCTGCTAATTCAGGATGGGGTGGTGGGGTGGGTAGAATGGTCCACCTAAGATCAATCTCACCCACAAACACACATTTGAATGTGTTTGTAGCGATTAAGAAATTATAGGATTGTCAGAGTTGAGGATGTCACACCCACCAGAAGTAGTTGAATAGTTGCTTTTATGACACCCCCATCTGCAGCATGGGTTTTAATTGTGGTATTCTTGGGTTATATGTACAGGTGCTCATATGCAAGTATACATGTGTTTTTGTTTATACTCTAATACAAAGAAATAATGATTTTCTGGCTTCTCCTTCAAGGAGAAGAGATACATATATAAATTACCATACATATACAGTATATGTACTGTGTATAGTAGAACTCGGCCCAAACGCCATGATCAATACTGATTTTCTATGGGTTTGATCTGAAACCTAAAGTGAACTAAACCTCCATTCTCATTACCTTGTCAATTTATTTTGTTTACATCTAAAACACCTTTAAAAAAAAGTAAATACAAAGATTCACAATTTTCTCTGTTTTATAAAATGTTTTTAATTGGCTGAAACAGACCAATACATCAGGTATTGGCTTTCTACGGTTTTTAATATGTATTCATGGTCTAAAGCCATGGTTGTTTGTTCAAGTAAAAAGATATATTATATGAAATTATGTATACAATTATCATACATGTATTGTATATGTACTACAAATGGTATTTGCAATTCCACTATTTCTACATTATCTACCAACCACCTTGGGTACTTGATGATTGTTCTTTTGACATACTCAAATCATACACAATGGTGGATGATTTTAGAAATTGCCATGCAATTGAAGTACTTCATTGTTTGTTCTTTTTACTTAAATTCATGTATAGGATAACTGATCGATCTGTTTCTAGTATGTCTGAGCTATGTAACTAGAAATACGTACACATGTACTACATTTTTTTCTATTACTGTTGCATATCTTCAGAAATGCTGCTTGTGTTGTATCCACCATCTCAAGGATTTGAGTGCTGGATAGTTTGAATTTTGGATCTAAGGCTGGAAGGATTTCAGAATCAATAGAGTTCCATCAATCAAGGCATGAATATCGACAATGTGGGACAGTATGTTTGACAGGCCTTTGTAGGGTTTGAGATTCCTTTTGTGTGGAAATTGAGCTGTCACTGGCTGTTCTTTTCTGTGAGAAGGAAATTTTTGTATTAAGCATGAGGCATTAATATATAAGATGCTGAGAGTCCAGCAGTAGAGTGGGGTACCTGGAGAAGCCGAGAGCCTGAAACAGGCTACTGTGTTGTCTTCTGATATCTTGTTTAGATTTTAACAGCTCCCATTTGTACCAGATCTTGTCCTTCGGTAGATACTTGAGATCTTTCCAGTTGGGTTTCTGAGTTCTGACTGTAGCTGTTTTGAGGCCATTTGGGTGGTATGTTTGTTTCTCATTCCATTTCATTTGGGTGGTTTTGGGCTGAGAGAAACACCATATATTTCATTGACATTGTTACAGGTATGAACATCCTTATGTGTCCAACTCTTGATAGGCCATTTTTTTATCTTTTCAGAATTTTTATTTATTGATTGTTCAACTTCAGGGCTTGTAGCTTATGGTTAATTTAGAGATGTTATTAGTGGTTGAACGTATGTCAAGTCGCATTTTTGTAATATTTTGGTTGTGAGAATGGTTATCGTAAGCCTGCAGTGCATTTGAAGTGCTGCGGTAATTGGAACTCACATTAGGTAGGTTTCTGTTTTAAGTTATTTTTATTTTGGTACAAATCGCTGCTGGTGCTGATAATCATAATATTTTGAGGTAGTTACACTAAAAACAATATCCCATCTCAAGTAAATTTCAATTTTCTTCAACCTTCACCATTCACCCACCACCAAAAGTTCAGTTGAATGGATTACCTGACAAAATGTTCGATCCAATTGTCATTTGGGGGACATCAAAGATTAAAAAAAAAAATCTTAATTCCTTACATCAACTTGATTTACTGACTCCTCAGTCCTTTTTTTTTTTTTTTTTTTCAGATTCAATGTTAAGATTAGTTGAAGAAGTAAATTTCTTGATCAGATGTCGAAGTCAATTGCAGCAGTTGTTGTCGGAGGTGGAGTTGGTGGTCTTGCATTGCTTACAATAGTTATTGGTTTTATATGGTCTTGCATGCAGCATTGTAAGAACTTTGCAAACAGAAACTCAGACACTGGTTCTTCAGAGCCATATGCAATGGGTAGGTTCCATGAAAAAGCCATGTAGGATTTCAACAGAACTGTAATGCCAAGTAGAACATACAGCAATTTTACCTAAAACTTTACTCCATTTTCTTCTGAAACTTGTAGTGGAATTGAGTAAGGGTGTTAGGTCCTCATATGCAGCACGACCCTCTCTATCTGGACCACAAGGAACAAGGCAATTCACACTGGAAGAGTTGCAACAAGCTACCAGGCATTTCAGTGAAAGCAATCTCATTGGCTCTGGCAGTTTTGGTTTGGTTTATAAGGGCTTGCTTTGTGATGGGATTATCGTGGCAATAAAAAGACGTCCAGGTGCACCTGGGCAGCAGTTTGTTGAGGAGGTATGGCAGTGGTTCTAACATTGAGAAATAAACGTGGGTTGGTCCTGGAAGTTTGTACCTTAACCTACATATCTGTAGCTTTGATTCTAAAATTTTAAAATTTGAGTCCCACATGAGGTTCATCATTGGAGGGCACCTAGTAAAATCAGGGACCATAGTCAGGACAATCTAATAAATTAAGCTGCTGACAAGCCAAGTATAACAGAGCCCAGCAAGGCTCAAGATTGCATCTAACTTTAGCCTATGGCGTGTTTGATTGTACCTAGAACCACAATTGATAAATTCACTCATTGATTTGCAAAATTGATGTTTATTTGCTATGCTCTTTTCTGTGACAATTTGGAAATGACATTAGGTGGGTTACAATATTGCTGCCAGTTTTGTCCACAATGATAAATTACTATCAATGCTGCTGGTTTCAGATATTGATTTGGGGCAGATTGAAAAAGCATTTCCCATCTAATATCATCATTGAAAATACAGTGGAGTGATGATCATCCATTTTGCCAAGATATTCAATTGCACCATTAGCCAAAATCATTTGATGATTCTGTGCAACAATCTTCATATATGAACAATCTCTTTATTTTGTATGTGGGGTGACCCCTCTGAGTGGTCAAACAGGTGTGTCGCCTATCAGACATTCGGCATCGTCATTTGGTGACTCTTCTTGGTTGCTGCCAGGAAGATGGTTTGCAAATGCTACTTTTCGAGTATCTTCCAAATGGCACAGTGTGTAATCATTTATATGGTAAGTTATCTTATAGAAATTCAAAGGTTGGTGTGCATGGTGCGAAGATCTTATTGGTTTATCACCTAACAGATAAGGGAGAAGTATCAAGAACACAACTAGAATTCAAACAGAGGCTTTCCATAGCTCTTGGAGCAGCTAAAGGTACTACCACTTCCTAAACCTGATTGAACCTCCCTTCAATTATAATGGAAACAAGTTAGAAAGATAAGACCTCAAGTAGTTTTGATGAAGTTTTAACTACCGTTGGATACACAGGTATATGCCATTTACATGGCCTTTCTCCTCCTCTGGCACACAGAGATTTCAAAACTTCTAAAGTCCTTGTTGACGAGAACTTCATTGCAAAAGTTGCAGATGCAGGGATTTCTAGCTTACTTGAAAGAATCGAAGACGCAAGTTCTTCATCTCGGATGACCGTTAACAATGTGTTCAGGGATCCAGAGTATTCTTCATTTTTCTTCTCCTTTAATTATTTTCTAACAGACATGTATTCTTTGATGATATATACAATGTTGGATGGAACCATTTTATCGGTCCAAAAACTGTATATCACAAATGCCTATCACTGAATGGTCCTAACCATCTTGTTAAATTGGAACCATTGGAATAGTTGTCTACAGGTAAAGCCACCAATTGGATAACTAGAACCATCTGATAATGGAGATATCAGGACATGGCTAATTCTGTTCACTCGTCGTGTGGAGCGAAGAACTAAAGTCCTAATATTTCATGTTTTTATCAGATGGAAGCATATTGTTCATGCTGGGATGAGACAATTTCATTTACTTAGTTTTCAACCTTTCATATTTTACATTTTAGGATTGGAGAATTTGGAACGCCAGCTGAAATGAGTGATGTGTACAGCTTCGGAGTTTTTCTTCTAGAGCTTATAACCGGTCGGGAAGCTCAGCATTTCGACTTATCGGAATCTGATGAAAGCCTGACCCAGTGGGTAATCAAAATACTTTTTTCTTCTTTTATCTAGAGTTCAAAATATCATCTAATCGCAGAAAAATGTTTCACATCATATGATTTCTCTTAGAGCAAAGCTGATTCATGGCATATTCTGCGAGTAGTATGATAGCTGATGATGCTAGTTTCACAATCAGAAGAAAATTTTCTCTGTTCTTAGAAGTGGAAACAAGCGAAACACAACCTTACTTGTATCACCTCATGACCTAATAGCTGTTAAACTCAGATCTTCCAAAAGGGGGATAAGAGTCCCCTTCCCTAGGCTTGAGCTCTAGAACTACCAAGAATTTGAACTCACAACTTCCTATTACTTGGGATTTGAAGTGCATTAACGAGGCTACAATCGCACATATCAAGTTGCCACAAATCCTCATGGCACTCCAGAGATTTTCTTTCTTGTTTAAAAACAAATAGAATTATGATACTTACTCAGGACACTCAATACACTGTCTAGATTCTGGTATTATACTTTCAAAGCTTCAAAGCCATAGCCAACCATTTCTGATAATGAAAACTACGCTCGCTTACTCCATTTGAGAAAAAGGGGAGGGAGTCTGCTTCCAGCGTTATCTGTTGGTAGTTTCAACTGTTAAGGTCCTTCTCTTGGTATGCACCTTTTTGCCAAGCTATGCATTCACACACACAGCAATGTCAGTGCCTTGCTTTGAACTAATTTGTATCAGAAACATACAACGTTTGCATTTTCTTTACTAAATCTTCTCTCTCTCTCTCTCTCTCTCTCTCTCAAGGTGGAACTACATGCTAGTTCAAAAGATCTCGTTGATCGTCGGTTGGGTAACACTTTCACTACTAAGGGAATGGACAGTTTCATTAAACTCATGCAGCAGTGCTTGCGTTTAACTGGAAGAAAGCGACCGAAGATGGACGTCGTTGTGAGGGAGCTCGATCGGATTCTTGAAAATGAGATGACCCTGACTACAGTAATGGGTGAGGGTACAGCTATAGTGACTCTTGGAAGCCAGTTATTTACTTCTACATGAAGTACATAAAAATTCTTCTCCATTGCAGAGGGTGTAAAAAAACAACTCAGCCCTTCTACTAGTTGGTCAAGATGTACATTGCATATGATTATTTTAGTACTGTAAAAACTAACTTTGACATTGATGAAGAATTAGAATGCATAACTAAGCTTTGCAGGTGAACAAGTGGGCCCTGATTTGGGTGTATGGATCATGCAAAAGCTTTTTGTTTTTGGCATTTCGTTTTCGTACATCAGATTATGATGGATTGACTGAAATATAAGTTCATAGTTCAGAGCTTAATACTTAAAAGTCAAAACAGGTAGTAATTTTTCTTGATTGTTTATGATTTTTTAAGGTATTTTTGTAATTCCAGAATTCTAATGTGCTAGGTTGTACTCCCATTTCAATTACTTCTGAGTTAGATCAGCTTAAAAACAGTAAAATCATATCAAATGCAATGCCATTTTCTGACTTTTCTGCTCTTACACAGAATCAACAATCAGTGCCAGTGATGATTTAGAGCCAAATAAAAAAAAAAAGTTTCATATAATGGTCTCCCATGACCCATCTCAGTGGTTCTCACAAAAACAGTAGAATGAAGAACCCAGTTTTTTGCAAAATTTCAAACTGCTGACAAATTTACATCCAAATGTACCCTGCATGGATGGTACTGATGAGAAAGTATTTAACAGAAAATGGGTACAATTTTTTGTCACTATGTATCTGATCTTAAATGCAAAAAATCACACAAGTAGTAGGCTCATTCATGAAATAAAAAACACTGTGTATCTGTCCATGTAAATCAACCTTGTTAAACTTGATATTATTTTAACAGATAGAAAATAGCAGTCAATGACATGGAAGAATCCCTGGGATTCAATAACTAAAAGGGGAAGTAAATAGTAATCCTTCTAAATCAATGTAATCTATTTTTCTCCACCACTCACAACATGGCCATGTTTTTCTAAGGCAGCGATTCTCCGCCAGTTCTCAATTGATCTCTCAACTGTAGTTTTTGCTTCTTGTATTTCCTCAGCAGAGAACTTGTGCTCTACAATACCTAAAGGTCCTGGCTGCAGTACCTTAACAACCATCTCTACATCTTGCTCCAGCTCCCTGTAACAAATTGAATCAATACAGATGTATGGAGTCAAGAAATAAGGTAATCATGCCTTGAGAAAGAAAAGTTTGGAAAAATGGCACAAGCCAATCTATGAATTACTGGTCTGAACTAAGAATTGAAAAACTTGGTTGAAAGCAAGGCTTTAATGCAAAGCAAATGGCTTAGAGCATGTTCTTGAGTTTCTGACCATGATGCCACAGAAAAAAGAGAGGTGAAAGCTTTGATAAAGAAAATAAGTCTTATGGGTCAAGGGTAGAGTTATACATGGGTCAGATTTCATTATAAAGAGAGGGCGGAGAATTTTGCAGCAGAGAATTGACCATCTACTCCATGGTTTAACCAAGCCACAGCTCTGTTATTCTCAACATTAATGTCAAACCTCTCCCTTAACATGCAAATCAGGTCTGAAACACATGAAAATGGCTGTGATTTTGATCAACAAAAGAGACCCCTCTTCAATTTTCATTGCAGCGACCTCACTATCAATTAAAATGATTACAGCAATGGCATCAGTCGAAAAGTTGAGCTAAAATATAAGACTATTTAATTATAGGATACTGGATGCGTCAGGATTTACACAGTGCCACAGTATGCCCATTGTCTAGGAGGTAGTCGCATTGCTATTGTAAATCTGAAGGGTCCACCATAGATCAGGACGTTCCAAAAACCTTTCAAATTTGGAAGATCATCAACATTCACTTTTTTTGCAAGATTTTTAGTGTTTCATGTAGCCATCTAGTTCTGGATTAAAATTAGTTAGGATATTCCAAGCTGGAAGTCTTTTAGTCCATCCACAGTGGACCTTAGCAGAACTATGACACTATGAGCTGGATCACCACACTATATGCCTCATTTGTAGGGAATAGGACCATAAAAAAATTGCAATGTTATACGTGTCTTGATGTATGGGATCTTCTAGGGAAGCTGCCATCCATGGTTAATCCCATCAAATTAAAAGGAATCACAAATAATGGATGCATGGGACTGGGTCACCTCATTGGAACCCAAATTCACAATAATCCATCTAATCTATTACAAAAAAGAACATCTCTAACATATAGATTGAAAGAAAAAGAAAACCAAGAAAACTCCACCTGAAAAGCCTGGATAACCGAAATGGGCTTCTTCCGAGCCAAGCAAAAGGAAGACTAGGCATCTCTGCTACAATCGTTCTATGAGTTATCTTCTTTAACTCAGGCCTATCAAAAGATAATAAGAGTGACATGTCACATACTATGAGAAAACAAGAGTGAAATTGGGATTCTTGTATTTCATTTAGACACATGAATAAGTTAGGCAATTATCATCTATAAAGTTAATCAGCTACAAACCTCGGTATGGGATGCCCCTCAACCAATGCCTACTCCCTACCCACAATGCCCTTATTTGGGGTCAGCCAGACAGTTCCTGAATGGACTCGATGCACAAAATTCTAGGATGGCTTGGCCATCCCTTAGAAGGAGAAAAAAAAAAAAACACAATCTGGGATGTGGGGACAAGACAATTAACTTAGCCACCATGATCAATACCCTCACCCTCCCTCCCTCCACAATCTGGGCTGCGGGGACAAGACAACTAACTTAGCCACCATGATCAATACCCTCACCCTCCCTCCCTCCACAATCTGGGCTGTGGGGACAACCTAACCTAACCCAGCCTCTCTGAGCACAAAATAACACATCTAGCACCACACAACCTCTACAAGACCATCTAGTAAATGGGGCAGGCTCTTTATCTTTCTTACCCCATTTAAATCAAGAAAACTCTGTTAGCATAATAATAATAATAAGTGCAGTTAACCCTCCATTAAACTTCATCATCATTGCCTATCCCATCTACTTTGTAGGTTTTTATCTTCACTCAGCCTTATTTGATGATGTGTTCACTATTATCACACATAATGACATGCCTTTTCCCTCTGCTTCACTATATATAATGTATGACATAGCTCTTGCCCCACCTCTTATTAGATCAGGCTTTCAAAAAAAAACCTTTTATTTTGAATGTAGAAGATGAGGAGGGGAGTAGATAATCCAATCCACAGACAGGTCACACTGATCAGTAGGATTAAGGGATCCCATCGCACCAAGCAAATCTTCAATAAGGTTGTATCTTGGTTTTCCGCAGAAAAAACAAGAGAGAGATTCTTATCCATCAACTTCAACCAAGTTGCATTGCTTTATATAGGAAATGAAGAGCATTATAATCCTATTTTCAATAGCTCTCCTAATGTCATTACATGGTTTTTATAAAGAAAATATTCAAAACACTCTGATTATTAGATTAATGTACTCTTCTATCACTAATGCAAATCCTAATTTCTAAATGAGACCCATTTCTGTTACCTCATTTGACAGCATTGAATGCTAATGAAAGAGACCAACCAAATCAACAAGAGTTTTAAGCCTTGGGATTTCTCACATCTGGCTGCACTCCTTTTTTTCCCCCTTATTTTTGAAATGAAGTTCCTTCACTTCTTTCTACTCAAGTCCTAAATTACACTAGAATTTCAAAAGGATAATCAACTAACACCAAACCAGGCGAAATTCAACACCTTGGCTTATAAATTATCATCTGGGGATCCATGCTATACCAAACAGCTTGTCTCTTCACACTTTATGGGATGAGAGTGGCTTGGGTGGAATTATACAATTTAGAAGAGCCTGCTGTGTTCATTGTGTATAGGCTTAAGTAAGTATAACCTTGCATCTTGGGGTCATCATTTATGATAACTAGAATCTGGGTAGACTCAATTCAAGCCCATATCCAACAAGGAACTTTTCTATGTATAAACATTAGAAGCTTTCAAACATGACACAGTAAATTAAACTTTCCTACAGGCCTAATTGCTTTGTTATCATCCCACAAGCCTCTGACCCTAAAAACAAGAAGCAGAAAAAAATTCAAATCAAGGGGTGGAAAGGAATCCGCGCACCACCGCTACCCCAAACCCGCCACGCCTTCCCACCCAAAAAAAGGTCAAATATGTTTGAATGAGGCTGAAAGATGAATTAAGACAAGCAGTGCATTTCAACAAACAGGTAAAGAGCAGTGTCTTAAAGCACCACCCACACACCCACCCAATCAAAACCCTCATGAAATCCCCCAATCATGTTGAAAAGAATCAAACCCACTTGAAAACCCCCCCAAAATAGTATATATCTGATGGTGATTTGTGGTTTGGGGTTGTTTCAAATTTCAAACAAGAAGATAAAATGGAGAGAGAGAGAGAGAGAGAGAGCACCTGGCAAGAAAGATTAGAGTAGGTGAGGTGAGGGCCTGTGGCTGGAACCCATGGTTTAATATAATACGTTGAAGGTTGAAATTTGGAAAACTCGTTACTCGGATTCGACTCGCTCTAAAAAATTGACTCGGAGAGCGTAGAGCGCATGACTCAGAGTCGAGTCATTTTTTTAAATATAATTTAGAAATAAATTAAATACTTATAAGTTTTAGATATATATGTATGGAAAATGTTCTTGTATATTTTTGTGATGAGAATTTTCAGCGGGGCCACCTTATGAGCCATCCGAACTCTTCACGCATATAAAACCTTTGTGTTAGTCGCCGGACCTTGAGATTTGCTTTCACCGACTAGACTAGACCGTTTGATTGAGGGTCATTTCTTTCCTTAGGATATAGTTGTTAAACGTGTGGGTCATGGATAAGAGATCCCATTTTTCTTTTTATATTTGGGTTCGTCATGAGTGGATCTTTTCATCCCCCCTTATCCTATGATCTATGGGGCTCCAGCTAGGCCCCAGCAGCTTAGGAATATTACCATGTATGCATTTACTCATATTGATAATAAATTCAAATTCTTTTACATTTCAATCAATCTTTTTTAAATTAGTAGTTCTAAATCTCAAGCTTTAGTTACTTATAATTGACTTGGCCAGATTTACCTGGGGGTGTAAATGGGTCCCCGATTCTCTAATTATCCGGCGGTTCCAACCTGTTAAAAACTGGGTTTGGGTCCTTATTTAGGCCCCGATAAGTAAATGGGTCCGTGTCCAGCTCCACTTTGGTTCAAACCTGTGGACTCGAAACCTGACATATTACCTCAATTTTCGAAAATCTCTCCTAAAAGCCATGTTTTTTTAATATTATTCTCTACGACCCGGATCTAGACCCATCCCATATATGGTTCTGATTCCGGTTCCGGAGCCAAGAAACCGGTTCAGAAACGATTTCAAATCCGGATCCGGTTCCACGTTCTCTTTAATGATTTGGATTCCGGGTCCACTATGGACCCGAACCGAATCCGTCCCTTTTACAATCCTAGATTTACCCTATATTTGATTTGATCCTTTGTCAAATAGGTGACTTTGCAGAGCCAAAAATCAAGATGTCGACTTTCCCAACCTTTAATATGTTTATAGGTTGGGCTACCTTCTAGTGGGCTCTCTACCATGCCTCCAAACCGGGGTGCAAATTATGGGGCCAATTAAAAACTTTTTTTTTTAACATTTATACAGCGTAGCCCCATGTGTGGATCGAAGTCCCGGATGTGAGGTGCAAACATTTCTTCGAGTCATAAATGATTACTGCGGAAGCTTCAATATATAATTAAATGTAGATAAGTACGTGATGTTTTTTTGTTTCCCCTTTTCGTGGTAAAATTCTTTTATACGATCATGCTTTTTTTTTTTTTTTTTTGTTTGGTGGGCGTCTTGTATGTATCTTTCTTTCTCTTTTAATATAATTTATCGTTATTGATAGAAAAAGGGGAATTTATTCGGAAAAAATAGATCAGGTGACAACCATATCGAAAAGGTAATTTTAAGTGCCCTTGCATCAAATTAGTTATTTTGCCCAAAAAGTATTTTTTTTTAACATTATCTACTAGGGTCCCTATCGACCTTCATTTGCAATGTTAAGGGTCGATTGAGACCCTGCGGTCCATCATAACCTTCACAGAACTCTCATTTATTTTGTTTGTAGTGTCTCAATCGACTTTTATTTATAATGTAAAGGGTCTCTATCAACTCAGCGGTGTACGCTTATAAATGCATGAAATTCATCCCTCATTTCCCGTTCTTGGAAAAAAACGACCATACTCGACTTGCTTCCCCTCTATAAGATATTCTCACCTCTTGAAAACTCTTAAAGCCACATGCCATTGTTTGGTGGAGAACATTAAAGTGCATATGCTATTGTTCAAGGCGGACTAATGGAAATGTGGAGTTTGCACTTTGCCCCTAAACACATAATTTTTTTACTTTTCAGAAACCCTTTTCATAATTCCTGTTCCATGTCACCATCGCTCGATGGAGGACGGATGGAAACCACGGCGAATACACCTGGTAGTTGATTTGGAGTCGCAGTCAATATTGAGAAAGAAGAATGAAATTAAGAAAAAAAAAAAAAAAAAGAGAGAAAATCGGGCTTCTAAGCCTTAAAATGTATGAAAGGGTCGAGCGCAGGGTCGCTAGGGACCCTTAACATTAAAAAAAAGTTCGATAGGGACCTAGTAGAGAATGTTAAAAAAATTTACGTTCTCAGGTAAAATGACTGGTTTGTTACAATGACACTTAAAATTACATTTTCAGTATGGTGGTCACCTAATCTATTTTTTCCGATAAAATCCTCTAAAAATACGAATAATTAAATAAAGCAAGAAATAAGTTTCCATTTCAAAATACGGTTATGTAGCTTCAGTTACGCCTGTCACCATTTTTACTGCCCAAAAACCAATTTACACCAAACTAGGCAGTCAATACTGCCCCCCAGTTGGGCACCATTGTCAGTATGCCCCAGACAATCAATCTTCATAGAACAAAAGACATCAAACATTACATAAGGATAGAAAGGAGTCATCACCATACGGTTGATGCTACTGTTTTTGTTTTTAGCTCTGTTAGATTCTTCTTTGGTAATGGTTCTGTGGGTTCATTTATTGCATTGGCTTTTAGCTTCTTCAACTTCTTACACAAAGTGTTGTTATTTTCAGCTTATCTTTGAAGGAATGGTTTGTTCTTTATCTGTCATTTTCACACCAGTTTGCAGATGTAATCAGTTGCTCTCCTGTGTGTAATTCATTTCAAACTCTTTATGAAACAAATTTGGGAGGGGCCACAATCATGGCGACCGAAATTATTGATGACAGGCTACACATCTTTGCCATCATACTAATGCCTTCAATGATGTTATTACATTTTGGCAATAGAAGTAGTAAACATATCTTAGCAAATATCTTCATATAGAAGTTACCAGTCCAAAAATATATTTCTACATTTCATACCGTGAGATTTGGGAGTTGGCCAAATCCAAACAACTAGGTTCAATAATCATTAACATGGGTATGGGGGCATCAATATATGTAATACTTCATTCTGAACCCTCATAATATAAACTAGTATGATTAAATATGGTTGTGATATTTGTACACACTCTTGTTATTTGCTTTTACATGATCAAGAAAGAGAGTGACACCTTCTCTTTTGAAGTGTAAACCGAGATTCAGAATTAGACTTGCCATTGATGGATTTGGCGTCTTTTACCCGAAATAATGCATTGAATTTGCTTAACTTTTTAGTAAAAGACCTCAATAACCTGTTTGAGGGATTCGGTCGACCGAACTCTTGTTTCATTGAGACATGGTCCTTCTCCAAATCAGTCAGTCTCATCCTCATCCTCGCAACTTCAAGCTTCAATTCTCTATTTTCTCTTCGCACTGATGCATAATTATCTCTAGGGGAGATGGCACCACTGCCCGCACCACTGCCCGAACGTTGAGGATAGTAGCCACTCGCTGACCCAAACAAGAACTGAGTGTGGCCTCCATTCATGGCATTTTTGAGTCTTATCTGCTCGAAGTAGAGGACTTGAACTGCCATTTGCACGGGCAATCGTTCATTCTGAGCCGCATGGCTGCAGGCTTCTTGAGATAACTTTTGACAATTGATAGTTTTGCAAAGGCGGTAGCGTTCACAGTCCTTGATGTTTGGATGAACCTGTAAGTTGGAAAGCAATGGGCTTTTTAGAACATAGATATGCTGGAGGAAGGTGAAGAAACATAGTTACACCTATGATACCCGAATACTTCAAAATGGATATCATATCATATCGTGTCGTATTGTATCCAATACTTCATTTTGTGTAAAATCAATGTGCTTGACATGCTCCTTGCCATGTTTATGTTGCAAACGGACATCATAGGTTTACACTAATCATATAGTTAATAGAAAAAAAAAGTGTTTAAAAAGGAATTGTGACAAGATCATGATTATGATGTTTCTGGAATTCTGGATGTACCCCAAAACTCAAGTGGTTGACTATTTTGGTGTCCAATGTGCAATGAAGAAGTACAAAAATAAATAAATAAATAAGTAAATAAACAGGGAAAATGAAAGTTGAACAATAGAGATTCGGAAAATGAGGAGTTGCTAAATCTACCTCTAACCATATTCATAAGCATTCTGTTGCATCTCTCAGCAACACTATGTTCCTCAGGTATTTGAAGCAAAGCAAAATGCTTGATCATTCATAATGCTAAAAGTATTAAAATCAATTGTGATTCCGGGTAAGTTCACATGGATTGTTGATATATGAAGTTCTTTCAAGTTGGGTGAGAGATAAAGTGAGTGTGTGAGAAATGAGTGTTACCTTAAGGAAAAGATCAACAGCTCTGTACAATCCATCGCTCACAACACGTGCATGATCAGGGAGGAGCTCCGCTAAGGCAATAAGTTTTGCTGCCGTCAAGTTTGAATCCAGTGCAATTTCTGCCAGGTAATTGTCCAAGAGTTTGGAGGCCTTAAGGATCGAGCTCTGTTTTGGAGTTCTAGGACTATCATACTCATAACCCAAGTCACTATCATCCCTGAAATTATTCACTTCATCTTCTTCATCATCCAAGTTCAAAAAAGTTGAAAAGATCCTCGATATCGAATCCATTTCATACAGCGGGTGGTTGCTCCCATGCTGGTTTGCAGGAATGAGAATGTCTTCGAGAATCGCCTGGTCCAATTGCAAGCCAATTCTTCTCTCTAAGTCTGATCTACACGCAACAGATGTTGAGACCATTGTCGCAGTTTTCAGCAGGCCTGAGAGAAATGCTATTGGTACTGAACTTTTTCTTGATTGAGTAGGTAGTAAACCAACTATTGTTTCGACTATCACCCGCTGTTTCTTCTGCAGTTCAGGATCCAAGAATCTTTCTTTTAGTGTTTGAACATCTCTAACAACAAGATCTTGAAGAGAGTTATGAGCATAGTTTGTCAAGATGTTGCTGATTGTGTCCTGGTTTAGACCCTTGGATTTCATTGCAGATACAGTTCTTTGGAAGAAATCTAGATTAAGCATTGATAGACTCTTTCCCCACCAGTCCAATGAAGCTTCTGTCTCAACGGTCACGGGCTTTACAGGTATGTTATGCTCAAGCTTGGATAAGCCAGATGTGAGCTGCTCTTTACAGGCATTTATCGCAATTCCTTGAATTAGTCTGCTGATCAGGCTGATTTCTTCAGCCATTGGTAAGAGACTTTCACAACTATGAAGAACTTTTATTGAGTTTGAGATGTTAGGGGCCACCGTTTCTTTTAGGTAGGCCTCAGTTCGGGTCTCTAAGTTCTTATCTGCAAATTCTTCTGTCATTTCTAGATAATGAGCTATGCATCGCAGCATAGCAACATTTGTAAGCGTGATCTCAAAGCTCACACTGTAGCAGAACTTTGCAGCTAGCTCAAATGCCTCTGGTCCCCCTGGAATTGCATGTAGTTTTATCCATGATGGTTTTGAATCCTTTGCTTCAGACAATAGTTTTCTGATTTTCCCACTCCGTGATACCAAAGGGAACTGCAAGAGAACCGTGATATTTTAGAAAGAAATTAGGCAGACAATGAAGTATGGAATACATTAGTCTAAGAAGAGAACAATGGATGAATTCTTATCATGAACATAAACACAAGATGCAACTCATATGTTTAATAATCATTACATTATGGTTCAGAGAATTAAGAGAAGAAGAAGTGAATATGTATTTTTATCATCTTCATAATCATCATTGTCATCAAAGCCTTATTCCATCTATCTGGAGGGATGGCTTTCTGTGGGGTGGAATTCACATTTAAGCGTGGCAAGTTTTTACAGGCGACTCCCAATCTAGTGCTACATTGTTTTAGCCAGGCTTCAAACCAGCACATGACTAAAACATGGTATGAGAACTCTCAATCCTCTTACCTGATCGTCAACACCCATGACTTAGAAAAGTAGGTACACAAAAATACAAGTCGTGGTTCCCTGAGAACAGGGGAATTAAACTTCCTTTTGTACCTTGCTCAAAGAAAAATCTGAAAATTTCTAGCTATCCACTTAAATCAACACGTCAGTCTATGAACTGTGTATTCAAAGTGCTTATTAATAAAATGTGAACAGAGGAAAAAAAAAATAGATCATAAGCAATTTACAGCTTAAAATTATCATGGAAATGAAGTTCCCATGAAAATCCAGATAACTTAGCGCCACCCAGAAAGTCGCACTATGATTATTAAAGAGACTTAGTAAGATACTAAACTATATTACAAGCAATAAGATTAGCATGAAAAATCAAAAGACTGGATTTAGCGCACTGTGAGTAGAAGATAACAGCATGCAAATCACAACAGAAAAGAACATATACTTTTTTTTTACTTTTTTTGCAGATATTAATGAACAAAATGGTTATGTATTTGCCTTGTGAAGGGAGAATTTTGCTGCTCCAACTTCAACAGTGAGATCACTGGATACATCAGAGAGTGGCCTGCATAGAGAAGGAACAGCACAAAAATTAGAACTACAAAGAAACCACAATCCTAGAAAGTCCAAAGCATCTGTTGAACTGATTAGTATACATGTTTCTTTGAAACTGAAAGCACAACAGACTCATAGCAATGTGACAGAAGACTTAGGCTGTTACAGATCAGCTAGTTAGAAAACTAGGTGCCTCCTTGAGTTCTATATACTTTGGTGGTCCATTTCTTCTACAGCGAATCCAATTATAGTTTTGCTTAGTGGATTTGACCTGACCCGAACCTGACCTTAACTTCACAAGGACCAACGCGAACTCGATACTTGATCATGTTTCATTCCAACTGAAAACTCAAATTATATTTGATCATTGTGCCTGAGCTGCACCAAAGCCTGAAAAATGCTCAGCCTGAGTTTGGTTTTCATCATATTGAGTCAGTCAGGATCAGCTTGGTTCTCACCCAAGCTTTGAATTGAATTTGCTAGCTCTTCTTACTAAACTGTCCATTTGATGACCCCAATTCTCATCAGGACTTGAGATATTCTCACAGTGCAATGCCATAAATCTGTCCATAGGGTGCACCCTTGAAGTCCAAACCACTCAAAATCGCAATCCAACATTGTTTCATCTTTAATAAAACTTTCACTCTAATCAAAATATGCACACAATAGTTTACATGTGGTTCGACACTAATCATGTTTTAAATGCGATCAACCTTGACAGAGAGTGTATAAGAGTGAGATTCTCCTTCATGCTAAAAGAAAAAGGAAGGCATAGTGATTGTAAATTGCTTAGTTTTCAAAGTGGACCCCACCGATGGATTTATTAGAAAATCTTGACTGTCCATAGATTTGTGGTCCATAGATAAAATGTAAGATCATGGATTGGATCATTTTAGTTTTACTTGTCACCAATGGCTAAGATGGTAACATTAGAGTCTAAATCAGTACTAGCTACAAATTAAGGTTGGATGGGGTCTGGAGCTAGTGTGACCATACGTACTAAAAAACCGTAAGTAGGGTGGGCCACACATGTGACCACAGTAGATCATTTTCAAAACAGGTGTGGTGTTGACGGTGGAGACTTTGGTGTGTGGTGTGGCCTTCTCTACTCCACTCTTTGCAAAATATATGAGGATTTTCAAGAGGGAAACATTTATTTTGAGATGAGGAGCTTTTATTAGGCCTCACCTATCTATCATTATTCCATACTATCTAGTGTAATGTAGTGAGAATCAGAGGTTGCGTAGTTGGTGGTTGGGAACTCCGTTTCTTATCCAATTGCCAAGGGTTCAATCTGTATGTGTTGTCCTCTTCCCATGTGTGCAGGTGAACCTTTCTACATTTGCAGTCTCCCTTCCCATGCGTGTGGACTCTCTCATAGATTCCAGCTGCCTCTGCTGGGGCAATAGAAAATAACAAATAAAAAAACCGTCTAGTTGAGTAATTATTGACCTGACCCACCAACCAAACCAGATCGGACCAGTTGATTCAGGGTTTGGGCTAGTCCCTTTTGAATTCCGGGTTGGGTTTGGGTCAAAAAATTGAATCCAGGTACTGAGTTATGGATTTAGTTTCTTTTTTCTTGTGCTATCCTACCTGCCTCCCCAACCAAATCTGACAGATTGCAGTCTACAGTCTAACCTAACAATTGACCCAAACCCGACCCAGTAATTAGGCTACTGGACCACTCATTCACCTTCCCTTTTCACATCTTCATTGGATTTGAATTGAGAATTTTCAATCTGGTTAATAAACAGGATAGGTTTGTGTTGGACCCAGGATTTGGAGCTGATGGATCAACCCGATCCAACCTGCCCCATTGACGCCTGTGACGAACAAGAAACCACCACTGAAAACTATGGTTTTCAATGGGCCTGAACCCAGCCTAGGTTATAAAGCCCATGGAATGTTACTCTGCCCCTTTTTACTATACATACATATTAAACAAAACAACATTAGTGCATACCATCCACATTTCATAAAAAGAGACTTTTATGGTTTTCTCATATTGTTTCATGAATTCAGGGGCGGGCTCGGGCCTGTACATTTTCCAACCGGGCTAACTCGTATATAACAGCACTAGAGCGCGTGTTGGACCCAAACTAGATTTGCTCTTCTTAACTGTAAATGGGCTTAGGCCTGGACATAGCCACACACAGGTGAGTCCAACCGGAATCCGACTGACCCGTTGACACACTTAACTAAGCCCATTCTTTATGAAGGAAAGGAAATGGGCCCTGTTGGCTGTCTCAACTCTGATGATATTGTCTAAAGGCTGTTGCCAGCGCAAGAGAAAGTAAAGGGAAAGTAAAGGAAAAGGAAAGGTAAAGGTGGGTAAAGGGTAGTAGGTGGAACTTGGAAGAAAAAAACAAAAAGAGACAAACCCTTTCACGGGTGTGGGCCTTGAATTGATGGCATGGTCCCCCACACAACAAATCTTTGGGGCATGTTTGCTTGTCGGATTTATTCTCCCTTTTGCTTTGCAATCAATGACATGACCCCCACCCCCCACTTCTCTATCACTCATTCCTAATCAATACAAAACTCCAATTACAACTGTTCATTTGACAATTACTTTCAAAATTCAAACTATGGAAGAGGGATACAAGACAAAACTAGGTGGTATTGGGAGGTGAGGAAAGTGAAATTGGAGATTTCTAGCAGGATGGAGGGAACCAAGAAAAGTTTTGTGATAAGAGTAACTTTTTTGTTATTACTCTAATTATTTAGTGTTTACTAGAGAAACTTAAGAGTTTAAAATACAACATATGGTTAAAATGGAGAAAGTTTTAATTTCCTTATTACTTGGTTGGATTTTTCTTTCATCAAGTGGAAACTTTTTTTATATAGACAGAAAACACCATGACAACAATTTAGGTAAATTTGGATTTGTATTTATGTATTGTCACAGAAATATGCCCATGACAAGACTTCTTGATAATCTAGAAACAATGGGGGGCCAACCCTATAGTATAATTATTTGGGACTTGGGAGAGTGGATTAGGAATTTATAAAACATTAGTTATTTGGGCATCTCTAGGCATATGTTTTACATAGAAGAAAAGATCTCATTATGTTTTACCCTAGACTCTCAATTGGATCAATTTTGATCAGATGGCTAAGAATGTCTAATAAACTAATTTATGCGACTAAGAATGGATGGACTAAGTTCAGGGCTGTAGCTTTGGCTGGCCAGATGGGTATTGATCAAAGCAAAACTTTCAGCCAAGTTGCATCTGGCTAAGCCCGATCTTAAGCCCAGATGAAGCTGAATTGTATGGCCCGAACTAGGCCCCAAGCCTGCATAATAATATAACTATACAAGCATATCATATAATATATACACATGGTATCTAAACACCAATTCAATTACCTGAGCCTAGCCCAGCCCAAATTCCACTCGGACTTCATATTTGATTGACAACAGAATCACCAATTAATAAACCAATATGTATTTCCCTATGTACATGGAGTCTGATAAAGAAATATATATGGATTAGTCATCTTGATATGAAATTAGGGTTCATATTTCAGCCCTTCCAACTCGAAACTGAATAGAATTGACAACTAGGGGAATGTTTAATATCATTTCAAAGAAACAGTTGTGTTCAAACAACTTCAATCTAAAACAGAAATGTGCACAAAGGACCTGTTTAGGCAAGTTTGATGGGGCTGATGGAAAGATAAGCTCAACGATGTCAAAGAATATGCAACTTATATGAGGGTTTGGCACAAAATAACTCGAAATGGAGAAACGAAATATATGTAGCCAACCCCAACATAGTTACGACAAAGCTCAAAGATGATGCCAATTCAGTATATATCCACAGCACACATTAGCAAAGAGCCGTAAAAAGAAATGCTTAATTATGATAAACTCAGATAAATATAAAACTTTAGGGCAGCTTGTGTCATAGGAGAATTTTGCACTGTGGACATAAATTTGAGAAAGATTCTTGAGAGGGTGTAAACAAGAGGAAGAGTTGACAACTTACCATTCAGTGGCGTGTCGGGTGCTTGAACTCGGCCGAAACGTCCTCCTTCCAGAAACACTAGACTTCAATTCATGACCTGCCGTTACAACACCCATCTCTCTCTCTCTCTCTCTCTCTCTCTCTCTCTCTCTCTCTCTCAAGCTTCCTAAACTATTTCCATGCAACCTTGACGACCCATGTCATGGAAATAAGCAATTCATCACTGGGGTATGTAGGAGACACATTGATGAAAGATTTGTGGGTTGGTAAAAGCTGGCATGCAGCAGTTGTTGAGCTGAAAGTTGCAGAGAAAGAGAAAACAGAAGGCCCTCAGTTAGGATCGAGTGTTTTTTATTTTTCATGTGCTTTTGATCATATTAGAAGTAATCTAAGTCAGCAAATGAGGCTTTGTTTGGCCTCTTTTCATTGAAAATGTATGACTTTTAATCTGATTTCGGTTCCTGGAATCCTGATGTTTGCTTTGCTTTTTGGGGTTGTGATCATGAGTAATGAAAGCTACACATTCAAAAAAAATTGTGACTACAGGAACTTTCAGCAACAACATGATACTGGGTTGGGTCCATGCATCATGATGAACACATCCGTTGGATCCAGGCTGTCTGGGTATTGGGCCCCAGAATGGATGGCTTGTAGGGCAAAAGTCATAGTGGTCAGATGATCATGACCATCTGATTCAAGTACAAAGAGGGGAATCGATTGGTGGGAATGGTTTTGATCTGCACAGGGGACCACCACTATGGGCTGGATTTGAGCTGAGTTTATAAGCATGTGAGTTGGGAATAATCAATTGGGAATCTAGTAATTAATGGGATGGGCCTCCACCTATGTTCTCTAAATGCCTCATTAGCTAGATGGCCCAGCCCTTTCTAACATACAGATACAACACAGATTCTTGTACTCTCTCTCTCTCTCTCTCCCTCTCCCTACCTACATTTTAATTATTCGAGATATGCTTGATTTCATTCTAAAGCACACCCAATTACAATCTAGTCTTTAAGATTCTGCTAAGATCATTGAATCCTTATATGTATCAGAGCGGGTTACGATCCCGTCGTTTTTTTGTGGCCCACGTGGCAAGCCCGTCCACGAAATCTATTGGGTCTAGACGTGAAGGGGAGTGTTAAGAAGTCCCACATCTCACATCAATCAAGTCTTGTGTTGGACAGGACTTCATATACCTATTTGGACCTGGATGTGGGAGAAAGTGTTCGGAAGTCCCACATCCCACATCAGTCAAGTCTTGTGTTGGACGGGACTTCATATACCTGTTTCGACCTTCCACCAATCAGCTAAAACTTTGGGGTTGGTATATTGCTTCTTCCATAGGCTTTCATCCATGACTTGTCTTAATTTTATCGCTGGTGTTCTAAAACCAGAAACAAGTCGGAATCCTATTCTCACCATTTCTATTAAATCATTATCATTATCATCAAAGCCTTCTCTTAACTACATAGGGGTCAGCTAAGTAATTCTAAGTATGCAGAATTCAAGTAATTTGAGTCGTGACAAAAGTTTTACCTGGCTGTAAACCTAAATTACGTACGCAAACCTTCTCTTTATCTAATCTTGGGACGGAAAGTAAAACTTTGTAAGAAAAAGTTTTGTTATAAAATATTTTGTTATTTTATTTTTCTAAAAACCCTAAAGGCAATAAAGAAAATGAAGTTTTAAATTCTTTTTAGAATGGAACAAGCATTAATTGAGGAAAAAGTGGGCCTGCCAAAGGTTTGGGTCTCCACATTACAAAATGCAAAAGATTGTAACAAAATCAACATAGGGTGACATCTAAAGAGTGAACTCAAAGAGGAACAGTAAGTTGTTTTCCATAAACTATGACAAACCCAAGCTTCTCTCATCTATCTTGACACTTCTTTTCAACTATTTAAATTTTAGGTCACCAACCAAGTCTCATATTGTCCAGTACTTGGAAATCATATGAAACAAGGTCCACATTGGAGCAAGGTTTTGTACTGGTGACTATGCAGACTCACTTCCCCTCCCCCTATTTGGGAATCATATCTCCTTTCCTAATTCAATTTCGAGAAGGAAAAGTCTCACATGATCCAGACTCCCCATCAAATCATTTCAGTTTGGAAGGGACTCTTGAGAATTTGGACTCTCCTTCATTGCAAGTCTTTTTCTACTGCATTTCTTTCCTTTTTATGTATAGCACAGAAGCAATTCTCATAGAGTCCTTCTCTCCAAATAATATGTGGTTTCTTTCTTTAAATAAGATCATTACTTTTTATTTTTAATTTTAAATATTTGCACGGATAAAATCTTAATTATAATCAAGTCATAAAGTTGATTATATTCTTTGAATGCTCAACCCCTATGTCTTTTTTATTTATTTTTTTCTTATGGATATATATGTCCATGCTTTAAGCACGGGTGGTCAAGCTACCACATATATAAGTGAACACCAATTTAATTATTGGGGCTGATATAAACCACATATTTTTGGGCCCAAAATAAAATTATGTTGACAACAAAGGTACACAATAGTAGTTTATTTTCACATCTAGCTTCCAGGCTAAGGCATCATTCACATGTATCAATACATTGGGATGATTTTCTCCTCGGCACATATGCATTGCACACTGCATATGTCCCAAATCGTCATGTGGGTCCAATGAAATTAAGGGGTCTTGCCTTTGGTGATGGTCCCTATGCACACTCTTGCAAGAGCACATGCACAAGAGAAAATTTTCCATATATATACACTCACATGACAAAATGAAAAGATTTCTTATAAAGCATATATCCAATTTTTTGAACCCTTTTTCTCGTAATCCTAATTTAACATTTTCTTTTTAGAGATTGGCTATGGATACACCTCCTTTTTCCAACTATCACTCTCCCTAGAGCGCTTTTACGTCCTCTTATTAATTGCTCAAACAACTAAAAATAAAATATCATCATAACCCACTTATATTTTATTCTCTATTTTTATTTCACTTCATTCCACTTTATTTTAAAAATAAAATGCCAAATGGGCCCTTAAGGCTTGTTTGTTTGCATTAAGATACATAGGAATTGAACTCATGGTTAAATGAACTCTATTAAATGATTAACAAATAGGACAGGGGTGAAGGACATGAAGTGACCGGTGAAGAATATAAGGTTGAGATGCTAGGACCTTCACACTATGTTTGGGAAGGGGGGAGGGGAGGGGAAATTATTAATTTTCCCTCCTCTTGTTTGGATAGGGAGGAAAAGTAGGGGAGGGGAGGGAAAATGGATTTGGAAAGATAGCTTCAAAAAGGGCATTTCAGTAATTTACACACAAATACCTCTCTCTGCCTCTCATTTTCCCCCAGTTTTGAGGGAAAAAATTTTGAGTGGGCCCCACACTGTTTTTCCCCTCAAATTCCCCTCCCCCACTTTCCCTCCCCACTTCCAAACACCCTCAATTTCATCATTCCCTCCATTTTCCCCTCTTTTTTTTTTCTTCCCCTCATTTTACATCCTTCCCAAACATAGTGTCAGTTTTCCATATTTATAATTTCTAGGGTGATGGCTAGGTATTCATTTCCATCTTTCCTAATTCTATTTTTATAACAAAAAAAAAAAAAAAAAAAAAGGTTATTTCATACTATTTTTTTTTTAATTCATCATTAATCTTCATTTTCAACCACTCATGACATTAAAACCAATGTACTCAATTCCTATCTTTTCTACTATTGCAAACAAACAGGCCCTGAGGGGACCATTCTTATATATATATTTTTTATATATTAGCATGACTAGAATTTCTGTGATTGCAATACCCATTTCTACTTGTGTGTGGTCATATTGGTGGGCACTGTGTGTTACTTGATGTTTGAATAAAGTTTGGGGAATTTAATGACAGCAGAGAATAAAAGGACAAGCATGGGCTAAAAGAGAGGTGATGGATTTGATTCATTATCATGGTCATCGCTGCAATCATCATTCTCAACAGACATCATGTTGATGATCCCCACCCCCACTTCCATAAGCCATTATCAATGCCCCTGTTTCCATGATGTACTGTGGGGCCCACTTCTCAGAATTTGCATTGGGTGGCCCACTACTTCCCTCAAGTTCTACCATTCCATCAAACCTGGACACCTGTTTCATGGCAGACCAGAACAGTACTTTCATGAGAAAAAAAAAAAAAAAAAAGAGAGAGAGAGAGAGAGAGAGATTGTTCACTGGATTGCTGATTACAAGTTTCAAATCACATCAGCCCTGCAGATAAAGTTTGATTTATCCTGTGTGAGGCCCATCTTGGTGTGATAAACTCATACATATGAGATGGACCCATGTGTACAGGCAACTATATATATGGTTTTCACTTGAGAACCATAATATCACCATTGGATTGTTACGTGTGAACAACAATTCATGTCACTTCTTTTTAAGTGCAAATTGCCATGTTACCTTATAAGGGGTTCATGTGGCATGAGTGGGTTTGATTACACTAAGGTGGGACTTACATGTGCTGGTTTTAGCTGCTTCCCGCACCATGAGCTCCAACAGCTTAGGATCATTTATCCTTGATGAGTACAACAGTAAATATAATTTCCAGTGAAAGTGAGGGTTTGCCTTCATGAACATGGACAGATGAAATATTTTATGGGATATTTGAGAGTGCATAGTGGTCCCTAGATATCTAAGGTGCAATCATTCTAATTTTATATATAGTTCACTATTTCGTGATTTGGTGCAACACATTTTTCCAACGGTAGGAGAAAAGATAAATTAAATTTCCTTGCAAGAGAGGATTTTGATTTCCTCTTAGACGGGTGGGAATGCAGAAATATAAATCTACTGGGAGTGGAATCCCCTTGTTGTACAAAATATGTCCACTTTTCACCTTGGGTAAAAAGGCATGGTTCCTTGTTTTGATTCCATTTTTCAGTTACATTCCGGTTTGGGTCTATCGTATGGACTCTAATGAAAATTGGGTTTGGGTCGAAGTTAAGTCCAAGACCTTTTAACCTCAAGTATCTGATGCCACAACCATATATTCTATACGTATATAAATATATTAAGTGCATAACCAACTTTTAGCTCCCACTTCTTAGAATTGGTGCATGGATTCATCTATTGATCAAATCCAACCATAGCAACGACAAAGAGTTGCGCAGCTGGTTGGCAACCCCGAATGCCATTCAGTTGTCTCAAAATCGATCCTTGGATATGCCACTCTTTTCGCATATGTGGGCTCTCCTCACATTATGGGCTTTCTCTCCCCACTTATGTGGGCTCTTTTTGAGTCTCATCCCCCTCGACTGGGGCAACAAATGGAAGAAAAAAAAAAGAAAAGAACAAGAAAAACCTTCCAACTATAGCGTAAATGGCCATTCCATGTTCAGAGATTTATTTCATCGAAGTAAATCGAATATTTTAGTTGTGATCAATCTATGGATGGTTCCAAATCCAATTGAAGTGAATATATATTTTTTTATGTACCTAAGGGTCCGTTTGTGCAGACCCGTGAGTTTCCTCTGATGCGGCAGTTCTTTCCGACAGACGAAGGTAGGAAAGCCGGATCCTCGCTGGAAGTGGGAAACGGATGCTCAAGAGGCACCGGAAATCAAGGAGCCGCGAAAAGCTTTGCTTCACCGAACGGGTCAAGGAAGGCATCTGAAAATTCGGCGCTTTGTTGTCTCCTTTCCCACAGCAACGTTCCCTGCACAAACGGACCCTAAATATTCGATATGAGCAGCTTAGATTCATGGAAAATGAGCTAATTTAACAAATTTTGAAAAATTGATAGTATGCTCGCTCCTACTTTATATCTAGTAATTAAGCAAGTCATACAAACATTTGGGTCGCTCTTCAGGTTTGCATCTCAGTTTGAGTCTTCTTTAATTTGATTTTAGACATGGATACAGGCCCTCTAACCTAGACCAATATTGGGTCAAGTTCACGTACTACACCATGGACCGGACCCATCTTCATCCCCATCTAGTGGCATGCTATCAATCAACATTTTCTTTAGTTTAAGCTTGAAGCAAAGACAGATTATTATATTGGCAATTGGGCATAAGTGTGGCTATATTTTCTTTAATTTAAGCTTAAGCTTAAGTGGCTATCATTAAGTGCTGTAAAACCCACTTTGTTAAGGCTTTGTTGCTTAATTATCCTAAATAGCATGTAATTATTATTAAAATACACTTGCTATGATATGTTTATGCTGTGATATTCAACATTGTAATCATATCAATTGGGTCTATTGGGTCAGGGGTCCTATAACCGGATCCGGACCGTATCCAGGCCTTTTACGTTGGGTCTAAACTTGGGCCCCAGATGGATTCCTTTTTGGGTCTCTAGTTTCTTAACTCATTTACAGACACAGTGAGATCAACAACTTTGTGTGGATCAGTGGCCCCAACAGTTGGTGGGTTGGGCAGGCCCACCATGGAGCTGTAGTGACCCACTAGCTTGACGATCAGATTCTATTTTATCTGGGTCTTGACTCAGTTTAAAAGCCCACTGGGTCTCATCCTTGCCATTGTTTGAACACTACAAAACCTGACTCATCTCTGAAGGTCACTGACCCTAGAAACTGGGCCAAGTTGGATCATGTAATCAGTCAGACTCATCTAACAAGTAACCTATGATTTTATAGTCTGCCAGGCCAGAACTAGATTTTATAGTCTTGTTATTCTTGAATTGATCTTGGAACAGAGGTTTGAACCCAGGTTGTCACAAAGGCCCAGGCACCAGATGGATCTGTCCCAGCCAAAACCCTAGCTGCATGTCAAACAGGTCGGATTTGGGGCCAGACTCTGCTCTGGCCTAATCAGGATACCAGTAGCCATCTCAATTCAAATTAAAGACTTAAATTTGGATCAAACCCAAATCATGATCAAACTGGATACATTATATACTTATTGGCTTTGTAATCATCATCATTTAAGAATATCCACTTATTTCACTGTCTAGTGGCGTCCGTTCTCATCTGACTACTCAGGGTTCAAACCTAAGCCTTATTTTTTAATATGGGTTGTCTTTTCGTATATGTATAGGCTCTCTATTGGGTCAAACCCCTTTGGCTGGATTAAAATAATAATAATAACAATAATAATAACTTTACGGTTGAGATCGTCTATACTTATGGGTAGCCAAACCTGATCTGATCTGCTAATCGAACTCAAATTTGACCTAATAAACCTGACCACAATATATGCAAGTTGGGCACAAGTCAAGAAATCCATGTGGTTCAATTTTACATTGAGTTTGAAAGTAGAAGATCAGGAATTCAAAAAGAAAAATTAAAAAATATATAACTAAAATTATGATATAAGATTTTAAATCTAGACCTGAATGACCTGTCTGCAGTAAAAGTCAAACAAGGGAGATGTGACTCTGGAATTAGACGGCCTGGATATTACAAGTGGGCCCACACTAAATAATGATAATAATATAATGAGATAGTCTGCAGAGGATCCGAACTCCCATGTTGCCTGTCTGGTTAGAGTCCGACACAAGTAAAGTAACGACCCTTTTCGTTCCTTATGTTCGTGTGTATCAAATCTACTGTACGCGTGTCCTGTATCACTGGCTTTCGTTACATTCGTCCCTGTTCTTCTTCTTTATACGATGCGTCGTACCTCAACCTCGTATCTCACACGCTCGACACGTAGCAGTACAAAAGAATATTATCGTCATCTTTGTCTGCTCAGCCAATGGCGTCTCGCAACGTGGAAGGGGAGGCGACGTGTCCCTTCCATGTGCGCACTGTGTGGGCCGTACGATCAATCAGGCGGGGACCACGTCGTGTTAGGGAGTGGAGGGGTGGGGGGTCTTGCCATCGACACGTACCGAGATGGTGGGTCCCAGGAGGTATGGGGAGGTGAGGAGCGGTGATTAATGAGTGTGACGTGGTAACAGTGTCCACGTGTCACATCGACTGTTGAGGCTTGATGATGAGCTCGTGGAGTCTTGGATCTCGTGTACTTTGGACTGGGGTTCAAAGTACCGGAGTTACGTATGTATTTGATAACCTATGACTGTGACTATGAGTGGCTGCTTTCAAACTCTAAGTGTCTAGTCTAGATTTTTTCAATTTTTAATTTTTTTAATTTATTATTATTTTTTAAAATAATTAGCAAAAGGTCCCTAAAATTCAATCTATCCAGCCTCCAGTCCAGGCAAATTCTTTTTAAGGGATCTGGTCCAAACAGTTAGACAGTTTACAGCCAGAGGTCCTCAGAAACGTCATAAAAGATATTTACATGACTAATTTGCACTTTCAACTATTTAGGCATCTAATTTTGAATTTTAAATTTTCAAATCTTTCATTCTCCCCCTCATTACAAGCGGGGCCACGATTGTTGATTAGAGAAGATCGTTGATTTCTATTTTGGAATTGTGGCAAAGAACGCAAAGGATTCCTGACTCCTGGCCGAGGAAGACAACGGGAACAGAGAACCCGGATCTGGATTCGCCGAGTGTGCTGCTCTCACTGCTACGCCGGATTCGGGGAAGACGAGAAATCGGTGTACATATCTACAAGTGGGCCATCACTGTGCTCAAAATCGCAGAACGATCAAGAGGAAGAACAGTAGAACGGAAACAGAGAAGACCCAGACTCTGTCTCATTGCTAGTGCTTGATGACGGTTTGCATGAGGAGCTCGGATTGAATCTCAAGTTTGGTTACTGAGATTTGCAGACCGGTCGATCAGAGCAGATCGGCCACTTCGAGGTGGGCCACACAGACTAAATTTGCAAGAACAGAACTTCGTTCTGGGCGCAGAAAACAGAGATAGTCTGTTACGGTTGGAAGAGGTGAATCGGAGAAGAGATTCACTGTTCAGATCGGCTGTTGAGCAGAAGGTGGACCATCACCGTCGCCGAAGATCAAGATCAGCGGATTCAGATTTTCAAACCAAAACTCGCAGAAACCCAGATTACAGAGGATCTGGATTCGCCCATCATCAGAGAAGAAGACAAGTTCTTCGTCGGTGCCGTCATCGTTGTCGGAACAAGAAAAGAGGATCACCACTGCCACCTCGCTGGAGCCCCGTGTTGAATTGCCTCTGCGCCATCGCCAAAGAGGAAGGAGACGCAGGAATGTTTCCGATTCTTGTCTTGGAACAAGAGAACGAGAGAAGGAAGAAGACGACCCAAAGGGTTAATTCTAGGGTTGTAAACGGGTCGGTTCCGGTCCGGGTCCAGGGTGGAACCGGAATCGGAACCATTTTCTAAGAGGAGGAACCGGAACCTGAACCGGACCCGGTTCGGAACCAGAAAACTGGTTCCGAAACCGATAATATTAAAGGGAACCAGAACCGGAACCAGAACCATTTGTGAGGCAGGTCTGGTTCCAGTTCCGAGTATGAGATGTAGAAAAGTAGAAACCATAATGTAGAAAAGTAGAAAAGTAATAAGGGTTTTGTTTCACATACTAAAGTTACCTTAAGTTAGTGTATATTGGATCAAGTCCCGGGTCCACGGGTCTGAACCACTGTGGATCTGGAACCGGAACCATTTAGATATCGGTTCCAAAAAAAGAACCCGGAACCGGAACCGGAACTGAAACCATTTGCTTATCGGGACCAAAATAAGGACCCAGACCCGGAACCTAACGGGTTGAAACCTTCAGGTAATCGGAGAATCGGGGACCCATTTACAACCCTAGTTAATTCCAGTCCGAGTCAGGTCTGGTAAAGTGTGACTTGGTTTCAAAAGCCCAAAAGCAAATATATCTAAGTTTTTGAAAAATTTATCTATGTTTTTGGCAAATATATTTGAGTTCCCGACAAATTTAACTGATTTTTTGGAAATTTTATTTGAGTTTTTAGCAAATTTATCTGAGTTTCTGACAAATTTATCTTCATTTTGGAAATTTTAACTGAGTTTTTGAATAAGTCCTTCTATGTGTTAGGCAAAATTATCTAAGTTTTTGGAAAATCTATCTGAGTTTTTTTCGAAATTTTATTTGCGTTTTTTTCAAATCTATTTGTGCTTTTTAATTTTATTTAGTCTTTCAAAATTTATTTGCGTTTTTTCAAATTTATTTATATTTTTTGAATTTTATTTGGATCTTTTGAAATTTATTTTCCTCTTTGAAAATTTATTTACATTTTCTGAAATTTATTTGGATTTTTTTAAATTTATCTATGTTCTTTTGAAATTTATTGCATTTTTTTAAATTTATTTCATTTTTTGAAATTTATTTGCTTTCTTTTGAAATTTATTTGCATTTTTTTAAATTCATTTCATTTTTTGAAATTTATTTGCGTTTTTTAAATTTATTTGATTTTTAGAAATTTATTTGAAATTTATTTCTGGTTTTTGAAATTTATTTGAAAATCTCATTAGTGAGATTTTATTAATCGTGGCTAATTAAATGGTAGTTGATCATTATTGATGGCGTATCCCACTAATCATGGGATATGATTTGAAGAAATGGTAAATTAGACATTTTAGGTTTTCAAATTTGGAAAAAGAATCTATCATACTATGAGAAAAGATTGTGCATCTAAGGCAATAAAGTGAAATGTTCAGGGACCCGTCACCGAATGCCCCTTTTTTTCTTGATATCCCAACTTAATGGAGTTGAGAGCCCTAAACCATGGGTGAGGTGGGGGAATCCTCTTGTTAGGGGAGATGACATCTAGTGAGGTAGTATATCTTCAAGTGAGGAAATATGCGAAGTGACAAATAAGAACCGGCACCTCTTACCACTAGCATAAGAGGTCGTTCTTTAGTCTAATCTAATGTAATTAATAAAAAATAATTAATCTATAATTAGTGTATTTGGTAAAATTATAAAAAAAAAAAATAAGACTCTTATTTATAAAATCTATCAAAGAATATAAAATCATTTGATATATCTTGTTCCATCGGGAAACGGGGGTGAGACCTTTTCACATAATCTAAAAATATAAAACGAGAAATATCATCTACAGAACATGTTTTCATCAATCATATCCCTGGAACCAGGAAACATCGTAAAAGCACGTTACCAAACATGTCCTAAATGTGCAAGCATCCTCTCCTCATGTATTTGACTATTTTCTCACGTGTAGAGGTGACCCCTTCTCACTCATGCAAGTGTTGTCGCCCTATGTGTGCTGGTGCTCTGATGAGTCCTAACCCCCTCGGCTAGGGTACTCCAAAAACTGGCTAGGGTACTCCAAAAAATGTCAATCTTACACCAATTGACTTGGAATTTGGTGCTTATAATGGTGTATGGAGGGAGAATCGAACTTATGTTTTGGACCCATGTCATGTATTCTCCATTTATATAGAAATCTGATCTTTTTTATGAAAAGTGATTGATATATAATTTAACTTTATTTTTTTCTTTTTTCGAAAAATATGTGCAAATCAAAATCCTTTGAATGCATGCCAATTAAGTTGGTTCCACATCATGGAAGAGATAAGCAACATATATTGTCTTTCTTTCCGTATCAAATCCCCTTAATGTGGCTTTCCATAGGAGGTATACTTATTGCTAATGGCTTCTCTCATTGAATCTTCTCTCCAACGTTGCAACCAACTCATTATTGTCCACCTTGGATGATGATACCAATTATATGTTTTTTTAATTTTTTAACCTAGCAAAAGGGCTGGACCCTGAAGCACATGACACAACTCAAACATGTGAGGTGATGGGAACTCACACATGAGATGAGAGATAGACATAACTTGCCCATGCGAGGTGATGGAAACTCCCACATGTGAAGAGACATAGACACAATTACACATGAGGTGATGGAAACTCACACAAGTGAGGAGATATAAACACGATTATATGTGTGAGTATCCATCACCTTACATAAGTGAGTTGTCATACCAATTATATGTTAACAATGACCAAAGTTAGAAGAAAGAAGATTGAGAACAAATTGCATTTTCGGTTATATCATAACCACAAAAGTAAGAAAAAAAGTACTAACAACAAATCTAAGATATGCTCATAATAATTGTTATGCTATGATGATCATTTTAAACTATAATCCAGATTAATTTCAATCAAAATTAATTTAAGCTAGTAATTAGTTAATAACACTTCCTCCTTTGGGTGGAAAGATAATAGGCCCATTAAATTACCTTGGATGAAATTGATCATCCCAATAGGGCCACCTTAATAACAAGTAGCATAATGGGATGACTATACCTAAAACATAAGTTGAGACCCAATCAAGATTCATGCATCAAGTTATTCTATTCTAGCTTTTCAAGTGATGGAAAGAAGATTATACATTTGGGCCTATCTTTGTTCTCCTAAATGAGTTGGCCAATCTCTCAATCCTATTACACCAAATTCTGTTTTTTATTACTTGAGAATATTAATATAAACAACCGATTTGAGTTAGTCAAATTGAACTTCAAAAAAGCTTCCTAACTCAATGAATGGTAACTGAACATGAACCAATTTGTTTTTAACCGATGATTAACATCACCCAACTTGAGAAGTAACACATCTAGATCAATAAACCTTAACTAGGCAGGTATGGTAAAATATACAATTGTTGCAAACATGACCTTTTATTTTTATTTTTGTAGGGGTATAAAAAAAAATTGAAAAACCGTATAACCAACCGAAACAAACCGAATCGAACCGGTGGTTAATAACCGTGTTTCACGGTTCAAGAAATTCGGTGCAAAGCATGATTAGGAACCTATAAATCTTCTACTAATTGTTTACCGTGCATGACTAAGTGGAAGCCTCTCTCTTTCAGTTGCTTTGTTGTTGCCAAAGCACCAATATAAGATATTAAAAAAAGAAAAACACCAGTGTAAGATTATAAAATTGGGTGCATAAAATATCATAAGTGTAGCTTTTTAGGACACACATGAATTTTATTTTATTATTATTTTTTTGTTGCCTTTGTTTAGATATCTCTCTCTCCCCTTCTAAACTAAAGTTTGTCAAATGAAATGATCACTTCCACAAAATCCGGGTGACTTTTGCTCTAGACAAATGCATGTGTTCTGGGGGACTGAGCCAATTCTTTTCTGACCCAAACAACTCATACTTAGGAAACATAGGAAATGAGTGAAAACAAGCATCCAATTCCAGCATCACCAATTTACATATACTGTTCACAAAATCACCAATTTATATATATTCCAAGTTCCAACCTCTCTCATAATATTATTTGCCCACAGAACCCCACATAGACTACCTTTCCTAACTTCCTTTCTACCTTTCTAGGACTTTTCTTTTTTTTTTATTTGGTAGAATCCTTTTAAGGACTTGACTCAAACTTTGTACTCCACATTAAGTACACTTTTAGCAAGCACTCAGAAGTTAGAATTATGGGCCCCCTGCCTCAGAAAAATGGATATTTCCTTATCAATTCCGATCAGCACAGGACCCACCATGGATGATCCTTGAAATTGGATGTGATGAGGCCCAATGTGTACAGGGATTCCTCAAAGTTCTCTTGGTTTGCAAGATCGTAACCGTTCGATTAAGCCTCTGTTAATCTAAATTCTAAACCCACCCATAAAACTATTGAATCTTGATTGTAACACAGAGTGATTGTCATTTTAGTAGGAGTAAAATTCACTATTGGATTAAACATGTTTGAGAAACTTGATTGAATCTCAATTAAGCACATTTTCCCATCATTTTCCCAATTCAATGGTGATACCATTCCAATTAAACTGAAAACTTGAACACATGCCAATTCAAGAGACTTTTTTGGTATCCTAGCTAAGGGGCCGGTCGCTGAGAGACTCACGGGGTGATAGACAAACATACAAGCAAGATAATAGGAACTCCCATGTGCAAAGAGGGGCGAGGCAAGTTCGTTTGAGAATTGACAGGTCTTAACCATTGGGTTAATAAAACGCCACTCTCAATACATTTGGAAATTTTACATCTATCATTAGGCCAACATTCTAATCACTGGAACAGGGTCCCCAAGAGGCCTACATGCTTGGGCTTTTCAGCTTAAAAAACTGTTCATCACTTGAGGGATCAGGACCCAATCATTCTTTGGGCCTCTGGTGAATCTATGGTGTTGTTCATCAGAGCAATAATCTGAATCTGCCAAAAGTGGGCCATCAGTTGGTCAATGATGACAGGAATGGGAGCCCCTTATTTTCTCACACTGGAAAGGGTACCTCTAATGTGTAACCCTGTTCCATCAGTGGGCTCCCAAGGGACAGAAACTCCAAAAGGCACTCAAAACCTCTGCATTAAGTAAAATCCCACTAGGTTGTTTCTATAACCTCATCTTTTCATTGGGAAAATTGATCTACCTATCTAGCAATGGAGCAGAGGAGTTGAAAAATTGCTCATTATATCTGTTTTCCCTGAAATGTTGAGTGGGAAAGTCAAAAGAACCTTAGAATCCAAGTCCAAGAAACTTTGAAAACTGTGCTAGAAATCTAACTAAGAAAGGCTTAAAAAACTAGTTCTTTACATAGTAATTAGATTCTTTGGATGATCCTTTTTATTGGATACATCCTCATGCGTGGTTATATTAGTTCCACTTTTGTAAATGAAATGGGGTTACAAAAATGACCATATGAAGCATGGTGGAGTTTGAGAAATGCTAAAATAAGAAAACGGGGTCTACCCCATTTGATTAAGCTATTTTATGTTGTTCCCAATGCCACAAACCATGTGAAAGTTGAAAATGGTGGTTTTCAAATGGCATGTTCTGTGTTTTTCTATTTCTTGTTTGGTTCAAAGTATCAAATAGATGTTAGAAAGCTTTAGTGTTTTGTGGTTTGATGCATTCTTTTTCTTCTCCTTTTGACCTTCTAAACCTCACTTTCTTTTTTTAGTTTCTTTTGAAACCATAGACCCCATGCTTTCTGGTTTAGGCACTGAACTACTTGAGAAAGGATTTCAATATGATGAATTGGGTAAAGGATTACAATATGATGAAACCAAGTTCAAAAATAAATAGCCACTGTCTTCATTTCTCACTAGCCTAACTATGAAGTATTAAACCAAAGATCCTAGGACTCAAGGGACATACCCACAGATCTACTTTGTTTTATGAAACAGACAAACAGAGCATGGCTTGAGTCAAGGACCTAGCATTGACCTGTTGGCCCTACTTAGGCCCCTCTTTTGATGGGGACTTGGTGCTTAAGACTGCCTACACATAGCAAGACAAGACCAAGATAAGATTATTCTAATCTAGTTACATTTTCCTATTATTAATTAGAGACCATCCTAACCACTTCCTTTGAAAATCATGATGCAGACAAGAATTCTCAAATAATCTGAATGAATAATTTTGCTTAGAATCCGGTAACACACGTGATTATAATGTATACTTAACAAACCGCATACGCGTTAAATTTAAATTTCAGCAAACTCCCATATTTTAGACTTCTGTAGCCTATTTTCCCTTCTATTTGTTTTCTGGTCAAATCGTGATCTATAGTTGTAATTGATCTTATCATCCATTTATTTATGACTGTAAAACCTAATCACACCTTGTATACAACTCTCTATAAAACAGTAGCTTTCTTCCCAGCCAAACACCTCATTGTGAGAATTCATCTCAATCTTCCCTTTTATGCCCATACCATTAGCAAGTGTGACATTTAGGACCCACCCATTTGTTTAATTGGTATGCATTTCTAGGATTACAAAGCAATTATTTTATATTAAAGGGGCTTAAGTGAGTGATTATGGTGAAGAACCATAAGGTAATAGAGAAAATTTTAAATAATGTTGGATGTGTTAAGAGAAGGATGAGTTCACCTTAGATTAATGCTGAATTAGGTTTGTATGATATTAGGCTAGTGTCATATTATGATTAAGTTCCCTAGCTTGAGGTAGATCAGATTTCTTGTTTTTAGTCATTATATTTGGATAAATAGTCATTGACTATTTTTTAATAAAATAATCATAAGATTTGACGAACTTAGTCCCAAAATTCCCACATAAGTGGCATTCAAATAATCTATAATTTGATGTGAAATTATTATTGATCCAAAACCTTAAACCCTAGGTATGTGGTGGTTCCATCTACATCTCCACTATAAATCATTGACTTTTCACATCTTTAATACTCCAATGAGCCACAACTTTACCATACATAAATTCCTAGTAATTCAATACAAAGAAGTTCTTATATATTTTCTCATAAATACCCAAAATTTCTCATAAATCTTCCAAGTTCTTATATATTTTCTTATGTTATATGAGTTATATATATTGCCTCTGTTAAGGAAGGGTGTGTTTTGCTAGTCTTACTCTACATTGATGAAGCTTGTAACAAAGAAAAATCAAGTGTACTTGCAAAAGACATGATAATCCAAATTAGCATCTACTAAGAGTGTGTGAGGATGTCCCTCAATTGTAAATGCATATTCAGTGCCAAAATATTGAAACCACCACCTGCGGCTAGTCATACACCCAGAGGCAACATAGATAAAATTAACAAATTAAATATGAGAGTTGAAAGAATCAATAACATGACTGTTGATCTTTATGAGCTGTACTGTAATTTATATGGATTGAGGACAAAGAGATCACATATAAAAGAATATTTGTAAAAGAAGGGAGAAAGAAGATATGGCCTTGCACTTTGAAAACATTTCCATCTATCCCATCTCAAGTGTCCTTTTTCCTTTCCACTATGACCAAATCACTCTCTTTTTAAATCCCCCTACTCTTCTCACCAAATCCACTCAAACTCAACTCTGTCCCTCTTCTTCCTAGCACTTCCTTCCCCCCTCAATCTCCTCTCTTTTCACCTCTCTTTTCATTCAATCAAGTTCCACAATGTACACTTCCAGAACCTCAGATATGACCTCCAAAGAAGAAAAAACTCACTTCTCTCAAATGGGGTTTTCTCTAACCCAACCAAATGCACCCTCATCCCACTCAAATGAGAGGAGAGGAAGGAAAAAGCAGCCAGAGCCAGGGAGGTTTCTTGGTGTGAGGAGGCGGCCTTGGGGAAGGTATGCTGCTGAAATCAGAGACCCCACAACCAAAGAGAGGCATTGGCTTGGAACCTTTGACACTGCCCAAGAAGCTGCATTGGCTTATGATAGAGCTGCCCTTGCCATGAAAGGCACCCAAGCTAGAACCAACTTCATCTACTCTGGCATCTCCTCATTTGACACAGTCCTGATACCTTGTGACACCCAAAACCACACAACCCCACAGCCATCAACCTTCCTCATTAGCACTCAAAACAAACCAACAGCTACTCAAAACAGCCCGAACCGCGAAACTGGCCAATCGAGTTTTGCCATGTCTGCTCAAGCTCCATGTGTGGCTGCTGCTATCAATAACAACTTCCTGTTCTTTGATGATTCTAGCTCTGGTTATTTAGATAGCATTGTTCCTAATAACTACTTAAACTCTACTCCAAACATCACAGCTTCGAGTGACGGAAGCCGCAACAGTTCCGGCATTGAGAACTTGAACAATGATAGTCAAATTTGCACTCCTACTCTCACAATCCCTAATACAATTCAAGTCCCAACTGATGGTGCCAGATCTATACATGACAATAGTTCTTTTGATGCGTCCTCACTGATTGCTTCAAATGCGGATTTTTTACCAAATTTTGATGAGCTGCACCATGGATTCTGGGGTGATGAGCCTTCATGGGAGGCAACTGCCTGTGATTGCCCATTCAATTTCAGCAACAGTTCTTTGATGGTAGATGATTGCTTCATTGAGGTTCTGAGCCCACTCAACCAAAATCCATTCTATGGGTTTACTCCCCAGGCTACTAACACTTATTCTCCATCAGTCTCTTCACTCACTGATGTTATTGATTTGGGTCATTCCTTGTTCTAAGAACTCTCGTGAGGTTCTCCTATATATGTTTGTTAAGTTAGTTACTTTCAGTTTTTTTTTTCACCTTCTTTGATGTTTTTTGGACTCCCTAGAGAAGCACTTGCCCACATTTTAGAAGACCCAACTAATGATTTCTCAAACTGCAGAGAGAGATTTAGAGAGAGATTTCTTGTTTTTTTAGTTTTTTTCAGGTATCATGAAGTTCTTCCTCTGCTGAGGCAGTTTCATTAGCTTAAGGTAAAAATTGCCATGCTACGTGTAGATTTCTGTTTTTCTATACTAACCATGCATAACTTCTCTTTTTGGAAAATTGACCATCCAGAGCAAAAGTCTGAATTAGGTGAACCTTTTGGACACTCGAACATTACCAGATGATGAAAAGGAAGTGGGCCCCACTTGATACCACCTCCCCCTTACCATTCAAAACAAATGGGCCCATGACCCATGACCCAAAACATCCTCATCTTGATTCGCAAGCAGAATCTTAAATATGTGGACAGGGCCAGGTCAGTTCATGACCCAAACTCGATAATTCAAGGTTAGGATTGACCATTTTTACTTGGGTGTTGGCTTAGGATTGACATTTCCCACCCAATTAATAAAGCAGGTTGTCCGAATTGGTCAATTCTTGCTATTTAGCCAACTAACCCAATCCAAAACAATTTCAGTGCATTCTGACCTGTGAACACAACTCAAATCAGATCCGGTAATATAGGGTTCAAATTGACTATTTTTAAATTCTTAGTTCAGTCAAGGTTAACATTTCTAACCTGATTAATAAATGAGTCACGTACCAACATTGCTCAACCCGACCTGATCTCAGCCCGACATTTCCAATTGCAACACATTTCTGTTTTCCACTTGTTTACAATAAAAAAAAAAAAAATTTGACATTTTCTTTCTTCTTTTCAGCTTCCATCTCACAAGGGCTCCAGGAAGAAGATTGGAGGATCACATAAAAATCATATATCTTATGTATTTAAAGAGTTTAATACTCTATGTAGGCCAATGTCCTTATCTTAATGCTATGTCTTTGTTTCAGTGTTTTATTAACTTGTCATCATTCATTTACTATGATCAAGATTGATTGATGTTTAACCTAAAACTCTGAAAGAAATTTCCTGACCATATGCTTCTGGGCCAATCTATGCATCCCTAGATCAAGGCCATCCATCAGATGGGCCTTATGATATTGTCCCTTGACCCAAATTTAGGCCAACGAGTAAAAAAAACAAAGCTCCCCTAAATGGGATTTGGATGTCATATTGATCTAGCTAAAAACCAATACCTACCTATAGGCCATATAAGTAATATGCATAAAAAAAATGGAAATGCTTGTATTGATATGGTTGTACTTGAGTGAAAGATCTGGACAATGTCAGCAAAAGAAAAGGCAAAAAATGGATGATTTCAGAATTTATGAGTTACAGAGATTATTAGCGGCATTTTTTTCTATCTCGGTCATTATTCAGATTAAAAGATGACCCTTGTCAAGTGAGAAAGGCTTGGATTTGATCCAACTCGACTAGATATTTTACTTCTTAAGGTCTCATTTGACAAGTCTACTTTGTGAGTCAAATTGATTCGAAACTTATTTGAGTTTAAGTTTCAGTGCATCAAGATGTTTGGCAAAGTTAACATGAATATCCAATTCAATCATCTTTGAAGGTCTTCGGCCACTTTTTCAAGAAGTAGCAAATAGATAATTTTTTTCAAATAGATATGAATGTGCTACCTTTTTCTTTACTTCTAAACGTTTGCTCATACAACTTTTTATAATATCACAAGTTTGTTTGGACCATAGTTATGTGTAGGATCTTACATCTCATTGTGCTGCCACTTATCCCAAAACCAATTGGTGATGGAAAACGGCACAACAATGATTTTATGGTGAGGGCGAAGGCAAGGGCACAACAATTGGATGTTCAGGCATTTCCCATCACCAATTGGTTTTGAGATAAGTGGCAGCACAATGGGGTGTAAGATCCTACAAGGGGTATCAGAGCCTGGTAGGTCGGGTGTGCTAGTCACAGACACGAGTTTTGCAAGTTGCACAGCAGGAGTCGCTGCAAGTAAGCCTTTGAGGGAGGGATTGTTGAGGTTAACGTTTACCCTCGCTGTAACGCCCCAAAATCCGAGCGCCTCGAATCTCAAAACGCCACGGGAAAGTACCCAAGAGAAGCGAAAAATCTAATAAGAAAATCCAATAAGATTAGCAAGTATGAATCTCATAAGAGCAAATAAATGAACAATGCCCTACAATTCTATTTCAATTTAAAGGATTACAAGGTACTTTCCGTAATTAAACTAAGTTCGATCCTAATCTATATGATAGACATCTCTCGATGCACCAACTGCATCACTCTCCGAACCCAGCGGCAATGAACCAACCGCCAAGCAAACCACCAAGCAAAGGAAGGGGGAGAAGATACCTAAAAATACCTAGGATTGGGTCAGGCTCGATGAGCTAGGCAAATAGGCATGTTTAGATGGCAACACATTATATTAACAGATAAGAAGGAATATCATACATGATCCTGGTTGTACCTACATGATTAGTATTTCGATAACAAATATAGAATATCAGAGTACAACAGAAACGGTATGAAGTGTAGTATATGAACAATAATCGAGATAGGAATATAACAGATGTTTGATACAGAATATCATGTAGATAAGAGAAACAATCATCATCATCATCAAGATATCATATAAATCATACGAGCACATTAGTGTTACCAGTGACAGAGATAACTTGACGAAGTAGCCTTACCGTGTCTGTAACCATCGTATCTAGACCCAACTATATCAATGTTGGCAGTTAAAGGTACTAAATAACATCATCCATAATATATAATAATTATACATCCAATTTTCATCTATAGGAGCACATAAAGGTACATTCACAGTTAAAATACAAGGGAGAAGGGGGTCAGAGCCAGCCGTCGTCGTCATCCCAACAACTGTCGATGGACATCAACCATGGAGGTCATGACCACTCATCGATGCCGTCTCATCGAATAGGACCATACAAGAGTCCATCTCATCCATCAACATCCATAACCACAGCCAAGTCTCAGCCATTGGTCTTACATGTTATCTCAGCCATCAATATCCATAGCCACGGCCAAGTCCCAGCAATTAGTCTTACGAGCTATCTCAACATTCACCCATCCACAAGTACCCGGTTCGAATGCCGGCAGTCTCGGTACCCCGAAAGTACCTACTGTACTCAACCACATCTCAATAAAAATATACATGCCGGTACTAGAATCCCTTGGTAGTCCAACCATACATCCACAATCCTACAGACCACTAGGTGGGGGTACTCCGAACTGGATCGCCTTATTATCCTTAATATGAGACAATATTAGTCAAGGGTATGAGTCATAGATTTCGGGTGTAGCTAATCCATCCTCGTGATTCCCAATAGTTAATAATGCATACCCTTGTATACTCCGCTTTGCTATTTCCTTAATTAATATTATCAAATTATACAGTATGTCCATTAGTATCTACCGTTAAGTTTCCATTATTGCAAGTTAGGACTTCAACTGTAATGTATTTGCATCTCATCCAATACGGACCATGATCACAAATCAGAGCCTAAGTGCGATGCGCTGATTTATAATACGTCCCGAGGCCTACATCCAAGGTTCGAACCTACCTACCAGCCAGCCTTAGTGTCCGTTCTCAACGATATAAATACCATATGTCTCAATATATCACAATCGATGCCCCTCTCTTCAGGTCCAGGGTCCCACTTCACCTAAGACAATGATCATGAAGTCCCAGATGCTTATTAAGTATCATTGGTGCTCCTATAAGTGCTTAACATCATAAGACATCCATAACCATTGAATCGGGTTCCGTTTTGCAACCCAATACCCTACACAGGTGGCTACATGGGTCATGGTTAAGCCAGGCCCTTGACTCGTGTTTAGCATATCTCAAACAGTCCAAATGGAAAGTCAACGAGGCCCACACATGATCAAATCATAAAAGGATCCACATCTGAGAAATGGTTGTCTGCAGTGTACCAGGTCGACATCATGGGTCCTTGAGTCTACCTAATACATTGAGAAAAGACACAGAACCTAGGAGGCAGAATTCACAGTCAACAGTGTTCCCGGTCGACTTTGAGAGTCCTCTGGTCGACCTGGTACATTATGGGCATTTTATCAAAAATCTGGCAGATGGGAAAATCTTCAGTGTGGCCGGTCGACCGGGGACACTGGGTTCTGTACCCTGAGTATAGTTTCTGCTTCCAGTTGTGGGGAAGGTCCGTAGTGTGCCCGGTCGACATCCCGAGTGACCAGGTCGACCGGGTATACACAAAACCCTAATTTTCAATATTTTTCCATTTTTCATTTTCTATCAAAACTCTATAAAATTCATTCCAGATCTACACCAATCTTCTCCAAAGATTAAGCACATCTCCCACATCATGATTCCATCAAAAACGGGCTATTGATCTTCCAAATTGGGGATTCTCATCCATCAATGGCCAAATACCCATAACAAATGCTTATAATAACAATCTCACACATCATATCATCCAATCAACCATCTAAATACAAAAATCATGCCAAACATCCATAAAAGTCAGTAATTAACAATCTAAGCATATTAATAAATTTAATTAAGGAATCTAAGCATGTCTACTTGCCTAATTAGGAAGAAACTCCTCAATTATAGCTTGGCTTCAATCCAAAAGCTCTAAGATCACTCCAATAGTTGAATCTACCATCTCTACACCCACTCCCAGCCCAAAAAGAAAAGTGCATAAGAAAGGAAATTCTAAGAGAAAGAACTATTCTACAAGGAAATTGAAAAAGAAAAATGGAGATTACCTTCACTTGGAGAGAGGAAAGAGATCTAGAACATAGGATGAGTTCCCTAGCTTGGAAATGGCTTGATCTTGATGAGAGTTTCCTCTTTTAGCAATTGAAAGCGCTAGATCTATAGAGAGAGAGAGAGAGAGAGAGAGGGAATTGTAGTAAAATGAGATGGAGAGGAGCTTAGAACATTTGGGGGAGATGGGAGGGATTTCTTATATAGAATGTGGTTGGGTCTTTGTCTAAAATGCCCTCCTTAGCAAATGGGAATAGTGAATAGGAATGAGGGTATTTAGAGAAAATTTAAGTAAAATGAACAAAGGGTCCTTGGTTGCTTATAAAAATAAAGGATAAGGACGACGGTAATTTAGGTATCCATATTTAATGACTAAGGTACCCTCAAATGAGTAGTTGTAAATGAATGAGTCTAAGGGCAATAAAGGTAGACTATTTATAATGACAAAAGTGCCCATGTTTACTTGGTTGATAATGAAGGAGGCCAAGGTCATTTAAGGCATTTGCATTTTCAAGTTGGAGGAAAAAGATTTGGTTGGAAAGACTATAGTACTCTTATATAATTAATAGGCTAATGGGTTAGGTCATGAGTAATTGGGTCATTTTAAGGTTAGCTGCACCACTCTTTAAGAAAAACCCTTCTATTATTAGGATTATAACTAATGCCTCTCATTATCTAATTGCTTCTAAGAAGACCAATTAAACTTCTAATGGGACTATTAAACCTCATAAGGGCCTTACTCTTATAAACTAGGCTAAATTAATGGAAATTACCAACTACTTATGCTAATCACCTATTAAATAGGATAACGTATGGTTGACTTAGTCAAACTGGGTCCCACTGGATATTTCTAGGGACGGATCCTTATACTCACTACTGAGCGATCATAATTGTGGTCGAGTCCTCGCCCTCATCATAAAATCATTGTTGCGTCGTTTCCCATCACCAATTGGTTTTGGGATAAGTGGTAGCTCAATGGGGTGTAAAATCCTATATTATGTCAATTCTGTTTCGTTTCGGCCGGACGAAATCCGGCTTCTCAGTCGGTATGTTCATAAAACCAGAATGGTTTTTGTAGAAAAAGAAGAAGAAAACACAAACGGGCAAATTGCAACACCATTTTTATCTAAGAAAAATAGACATTTTATATAGGAAAGATCTAGTCCCTCGCAAGAGAAGAACTCTAGCTGTAAATTTTAAAAAAAAAATGAAAGAAAGGAAGAAGGAGAGGTACCCGTGCCTGTCTTTGCCATTGCCACCACCATGGACTATTGCACTGTTGTCGTCTCCTCTTCTTCTCCTCTATTATGCTTCTCTTCTCTTTTTCATCTCCGTTTTTACTCAGTTTGAATAGAGAACTTGAATAACAAGAAGACTGAAGTGATGAGTCTAAAGTCTTTTCTACTTTCTTTTTTCTATTTGAATAGAGAAATTGAATGAAATGATAATGGAAGTGATGTGACGAGTCATGATGCATAAGTCTTTTCCAAATAGGAAAACATCAAAAGGTTGTCTGGGTGAGGTACAAAGAATCAAGGTGTGGCATACTAGCATCACATGTTTCATTTTACAATGAGTTTACTTTTTATAATGAATGAGACATACCGAACAATCTATTTGTCAAGAGTCTAATTGAAATATCTCTTTTCAAACAGATCTAAGGCTTATTTGGAAAATCTTATCTGTATGAAATAGATCTGTATAATATAGATCTATTTCAAATGGGGCGGTTTGAAATAGATGTTTAAAAAATAGCCTGTTTGGCTAGACCAAAACTGTTTGAAATAGATGTTTAAAAACCCCATAGTTAAAAAAAAATTATTAATTTTTCGAGATCTACAATGAATTAGGGACTGAGATTTGTATCCATGATTTTTTTTTCAATATACCAAAGAAGATCACTGGTTAGGATCATGATTATGGGACCCACATGACATCATAAATGTAAATTTATGTTATTGTGTTTTTCACAAATATCTCGAGATTTGAGAATGATCAACGGCTCAAATTTAAGAATAATGTTATGTTTGATCATGTGAAGAGTTTCAATGGTTCAGATCATTATTTAATCTCTCATTAGTTTAAAAAGAAAAAAAAAATGCACTGTGAAAGGTCACTTGGAATGCAAGTTTTTTAACCTTACCAAATCCAACGACTCAAAGTGTTTTGTATTTTTCTCAAGATATAAACCTATTCATTGGTTGAATTTTGGACCCTTAGCCGTTTTCACTATTTCAAAGAGGATTAACAGTTTTGATCATGATTGTGGGTCCCACAAAAGCCCAGAAATGTGAATCTATAGTTTTGTAGTTTTATGTAAATATCTTGAGATTTAAAAAAGATCAACGATTCATATTTGGATACATGGTCATATTTGGTCTTGTTAAGATTTCTAATGGTCTGGATTGTTATGTAGGGCCCCATAATTTAAAGAAAATAAGAAAAATCGGTGATGGAAAATAATGCCCGATTCACTATTGACGCGCATGTTTATGCACTTTAGACTAAGAGGTCTTTATGAAACAACGTGCTTTCTGCTCCTTTCCCAAAAAGACATTTTATGTCTTCTTACATTTACAAATGGATGGCACTTTCATGTTCCCAAACGGTCTATTCACGTTTGAAAACAGCATTAAGACAATAAGAGACGCAAATAAGACCCGCCAAACGGGCCCTTAGTAAAACATTTCTTTTTCAATTAGTTCATACTTGCTAAACATGCCCTAAGATGACTTTGTTCAAATAAACCAAACTTGGATCTCATAGTGGATTTCACTAGGAACCTAAGGTTTATGACATTTAGTATTTACATTATTATCACTACATAGATATGGATGACATGGGAGGAAGATATTTTCCCTAATGCCCTACACTGAACATGAATCTAATTGATAAGCCACAAGATTTGGAACACCAATTCAAATGAATAAATGGCTGATGACTCACTAATTTCTAAAGCATCCTTCCACTCGAACAACTCTCTTCTTTATAAATCTTCGATAGCTCAACTTGAGGTGCTATTGTACAAGTAGCATAGATATATATCACTTTATTAGTCGTACTAGCAGAGATACAGCTGTCTTCAAGATTATGGCATGCATATGTAAGGATAAACTAACACTATGTGTGCATTATGATGATGCTTCAACTACCTTGTGTTGTTGTCCCATTTCATTATCCCACTTTTGAAATTCCGTCGACCTAATGCTTGGTATAGGACTAATTTCAAGATTAGCGATTTATGGTAAAGTGAATTTCTTTGAATTCTAGGAATTCAATTCCATGTAAACGGAGAAGAGATGGGGAACTTATGGGGAGAGAGAAAGAGAATTATTGTTTTGAGGTAGGAAAAGGGAGTGGAAAGGAAAATGAGAGATGGAGAGGCAGCCAGAGATTTAAGAGATAAATGGTAGGAAAGAGAGAGGAAAAGAGAAAGATAATGGGAGAGAAATGAAGAAGACGAATGTTTTGAGGTGGGAAAGGGTTCAAGGAAAAGGGGAAAAAGTGAGAAAAATAGGGGGAAAATCATTGTCACTTCACATTTTTCGCTCCTCTTTTGTATGTCTACTTTCTACTAAAAAATTTATATAGCTTTTAAAAGAAGTAGGTCTAGAAAAGTGAATTTTGGCCTTTCAACTTTAAAAAGCCATTTTAAAATTCAATAACTAGCTTTTGTGAGCATTTAGTTTTTTTTTTTTGCTTTTTTTTTTTTTTACCTTACATGGGAGAGGATGGTAAACTATCATATTCCTAAACTAGCCTAATCTATCACTATTGGGTCCTCCATGCACTATATGCTCTACCCATATGTGTTAGACAAAGCTAGATTAGGATTAGGATAGTTTACAATTATCTCTTATGTAAGGAAAAAAAGAAAAGACAATAGATGCTCACATAGACTAGTTATTAATTTTTTTAAAAAACACCTTTTAAGCATTGAATGGCCAAAACTTACTTTCCTAAACCGACTTCTTTCAAAAGTAATATTTTATTTTAGCGGGAAGCAAGCATACTCAAAAAGAATGAAAAATGTGAATTAAGAATGACTATTTCTCTTTTTCTTACTTTTCTTTCCATTTTCCCTTGAACTCTTTCCTAGACATGTAAAGTCCATCGTGCCATGCCAGAATGGCCCACTTTGACCTTTGCTTGGCTATGTTGTGCCTAGATTAGTAGTGCTCGGCCTAACACAACCCATAAACACGGCACCGGCCATGCCGTGCTCGACAATGCCCTTCATGTACCAGAATCTCTCTCTCCCCATAGGCTTTTAAATACATTGATGTCTCTCTATGAGCATTTAAATAGAATGAAAATATATCTCTCTAAGGTATCAATGAGCATGTGGTCATCTAAGTCATCATCAATCATCAAATCAAATGAGAGACAAACATATCTAAGCATATATATATATATAAATATCTACTTGCCTTTGGTTGAAAATGCCCAAATTCACAAATCCTAGCTCCATAGCCCAACAAACCAAACCTAAAGGATAATTAGCAAAATAAAACTAAATTAAAATAAAAACCAAAAGAAAGGGAAGCTCTAAGCTATCTTATCACATTTATACACCAAAAATACATTAACCCAAACCTAAGGGGAAGGAGAGCTTACCAAACAGATGAGAATGGAGTGGTGGCTTGCAATTTGAAGATGAGAAACGCGCGGGGTCCACGCGAAGATGATAGTGATGATTGGAAGTGATGGGCAGCCTCTAAGATCAATTTCCAGCAAGGTGGGTGAGAAAGATTGAAAGAAAGAGAAAGAGAATTGAAATTGAGATGGGGAGGTTGTGGGGCCTACTTGATTGGTGGCCCACTAAATTAGTGGTGATGGAGGGTCTCCTGGTGGTCCATTGTGCAAGGAGAAGGAAGAAGACCAAAAGTGAAGGAAGGAATTAAAAGAGAGAAAGAGATTGAAAATGGGGAGGTAGTGTCTCATGTTGGCAACAATGAGGGAGAAAAGAAAATCAAATAAAGAAAGAGAGTGAGAATGAAATGGGTGTGGGGGGGGTGCTTAGTCACGTTGGCAGGGAGGTGAGTGGAGGGAGATATGAGAGAAAAAGAAAGAAAACAGAGAAGGAAAGAGAGAAACTGAAATGGTGGGGGGCTTTATTCATGTTCGCAGGGAGGAGTGAGAGAGGAAAGTAAGAGAGAGAAACAAGAAGTAAAGAGAAACAGATAAGGGAGAAAGAAATAGGGAGAAAGAAAGAGAGAAACAGTGAAGGGGAAAAATGGGGAAAAACAGAGAAAGGTGGAGTGAGCTAGGTTCGCCGGAGATGGGGAAGCTCGGCGGTGGCACGGGTGGGTCCGGCGGCGACGGTGGTGGCTCGGCGGTGACGGAAATGGGTCGGAAATGCTGGGGCAACAAGGAGCTAGGAAGATGGAGAGATGAGTGAGAGAAATAAGAGATGGGAGATGAGAGAGTGGGGAAAGGAGAAGAGTCCGGTGGTGGTGATGATCGCTGGCATGCTCGAAGTCCGGCGGCGCAGTGAGGAGAGGGAGAACGAGAAAAGGGGAAAATGAGAAAAAGGGGAGGGGCAGCTGTGTTGTGTAGAATGAAATGAGAAGTGGGGGTCATGTGACCTTAATGGGAAATGGGATGGGGGTTCTGCACGTGGAATAAGGTAGGGATATGATGGGAGTGAGGTGGGGTTCACATGGGATTAGATTAGCTAGAATGGGGTTTGACTTTGGGAAATTAATAAAATAACTTAGGTGGGTTCGGGTCGGGTCAAGTTTTGGGTCGGGTTCGAGGGTCCGAATCGAGATGCAACAGAAGGACAAAGTCCAGGAAATTAGGTAATCTACCCGATGATGCAAAAATCTCGAAAAGCAGAAAATATTAAAAAGCCCTCAGAACTTTCCAGAACTAACGACACACACCCCTACTGTACCCAAATGGCTCGGATCTCAACCAAACTTCACACGCGCGATCCTAAAGATTAATCTGACCTATTTGACTTATAAATGAGCTTAATTATTTAAAAACACAATTAACTAAGCTAATTACAACTTTGAAATTCCGGGATGTTACAATATGCCTTACTCCTCAGACCAAAGAAGTTTCTAATAGAAACAAACTCAAAATTTGTGCAACACTTCATAAATGCCCCACTCACCAAATTTTTCCAAAAAAGGTTAATAAATTGGCATCATTTTCTTAATGAATTTGATTATGAAGTTAAGCATGTCTCAGGACGAAGCAATGAGATTGCAAACATCATATCCTCAATAAGGTATAATTTCCCAGCACTCGCAATACACTGAAATAACCCAATGCTTTGTGATACAGATGTACCAGAGAGGCAGAGGCAAAACTCCTCAGAGAGGACGAGGAAGAACTTCCCAGACATCACTAAACTATGCTCAGTACCAACAATTTTTGGAATTCTATAAATTGAGTCAGCTCAGCATATCAGAAGGCAGTGAAGCAGGATATAGTAACCTGGATCCTCCCCAGAAAATGACAAAAATAGAAAATGATCCAGAAAATCCCTGGACAACTATCACCGGAAAAATTCCTGTGAACCTAGTTCAGAAAAGGAAAAATATTCCAAACACCATTGATGAAATAGATCAAGTACTATATCCCCCAGGATATTCCCCAAAAGAATACTCATCAAAAAATGTTGTAGGAAAGGTATTCTTGAGAAACTGCCACTTCAATGAACAGTTCCCAATGGGAAATCTCAGAAAAGAGTTCACAAAAGAAGAACTCCTTATTGCAAATAGTTTATAGAAGAAAGCTTATTCCCATGAAACAAGGGTTGAATTCAAGCAGTCCATAAATTCTGCTCTTAGACAAATGAGGAACCAAATGGCACTCATATCCCAGGCCAACAAAGAAACCAGGCAATTTTCTAATCACCTGGTGGATTCTACAAGCAGCATCTCCTATGTAAAAATAACAGGAGAACTCAGAATCCCTAAATACAGGAAACTCATATTCGCAGTAGCCTTTATGGCTAGTGGCGAAGGAACATCAGCAGGATCTGCTAATGAACTCAGTAATCACATTAGAGCTATTACTCTAATGACCCAGTTAATTCAAGAAGCATAAAAGGAAGGAATACATTTTGTGGAAAATAAAAGCATGGACATCCCAGCACTTATGATAACTAATGCTCCAAGGATTGAACTCAGAAGAGAAGACGAAAGAGTCCTCTTAAATTATGGATTTATCAAATTCATAGAAATAAGCAGAAAAGATGATATTCTCATCCTCCCAAAAGAAGTCGACAAAACCTTGAAGAAAGTAGCAAAGAAATGTCCTTATACTTTGCAAACTATGATACTCAATCCTTGCGAAAACTTTGGCAAGACCTTCTTTGTCATCAGAATCATGGAAGAAATTCCTACAATAGGATGGATCACAGACAGTGAACGCTCTCAATTGAAACCTCCAACATATCATGAGACACTCAAACATCGGGCCCATATAGCAGAAACCATTTGCGAAACCCTCTCAAATGGATCATAGAAATGGTACACATTGTACCTATCCTCTACAGCAATCATACAATCTAATGAAATCATAGAAAATGGAATTGTAGAAAAGATGGAAACCCAGCAATCTCCGATCCGAATAGAGATACCCAGTACTATTGCCGAGGTAACAGTAATCGGACTCTCAGACCCAGGGATCCAGCAAGAGGCCCAAAAAATGATGGAGGAAGACTCTGACCACACAGCTGACGCAACTAGCACAGTTTCAGAACAACTGGCAAAACAGTAACATCAATTATATTCCAAGGCACGGTACTCACCAATTATCTCCCAGAAGAACAGTAGCCACCAATTATAGATACAGTACCCATGTGATACCTTCACGATTCCCAGATTAACAGGTGGAGACTCAGGATGCCAAGCCCCCCACATGCAACTTTAAAAGGGGGGAAAGTGAGAAAAAGAGGGGGAAAAAATCATTCTCACTTCACATTTTTTGTTCCTTTTTTGTATGTCTATTTTCTACCAAAAAAAAAAATATAGCTTTTGAAAGAAGTAGGTCTAGAAAAGTGAATTTTGGCCTTTCAACTTTAAAATAACCTTTTAAAATTCAATAACTAGCTATTGTGAGCATCTAGTTTTTTTTTCTTTCTTTTTTGCCTTACATGGGAGAAGATGGTAAACTACCATATTCCTAAACTAGCCTAATCTATCACCATAGGGTCCTTCATACACTATATGATCTACTCATATGTGTTAGACAAAACAAGTTTAGGATTAGGATAGTTTACAATTCTCTCCTATGTAAGGAAAAAAAAAGACAATAGATGCTCACATAGACTAGTAATGAAATTTTTTTATAAAAAAAAAAAGCCTTTTAAGCGTTGAATGGCCAAAACGTACTTTCCTAAACCGACTTCTTTCAAAAGTAATATTTTATTTTAGCGGGAAGCAAGCATACTCAAAAGGAATGAAAAATGTGAATTAAGAATGACTATTTCTCTTTTTCTTACTTTTCTTTCCCTTTTCTCTTGAACCGTTTCCTAAATATGTAAAGTCCATCGTGCCATGCCAGAATGGCCCACTTTGACCTTTGCTTGGCTATGCTGTGCCTAGATTAGTAGGGGCTCGGCCTAACACAACCCATAAGCAAGGCACTGGCCATGCTGTGCTCGACAGTGCCCTCCATGTACCAGAACCTCTCTCTCCCCATAGGCTTTTAAATACATCAATGTCTCTCTTTATGAGCATTTAAATAGAATGAAAATATGTCTCTCTCCATTCATTAACATTTACACTATGTTTGGGAAGGAGCTAAAATGAGGGGAAGGAGGAAAAAAAAAAAAAAGAGGGGAAAATGGAGGGAATGTTGAAATTGAGGGTGTTTGGGAAGGGGGGAGGGAAAGTGGGGGAGGGGAATTTGGGGGGAAAAACGTGTGGGGCCCACTCAAAAATTTTCCCCTCAAAACCAGGGGGAAAATGAGAGGCAAAGAGGGGTATTTGTGTGTAAATTAATGAAATGCCCTTTTTGAAGCTATCTTTCCAAATCTATTTTCCCTCCACTGCCCTACATTCCCTCCCTATCCAAACAAGGAGAGAAAATTAATTTCCCCTCCCCTCCCCTTCATTTTTCTTCCCCCTCAAATTTTCCCTCCCCTCCCCTCTTCCCAAACATAGTGTTAAGACTCCCCATCTTCTCATCACATAGAAATATGAGTATCTTTATTTGGCTATGGGCATTAAAGGCATTAAAAATCATCATCTCTTCCCACCCCAATCCCATTTAAAACAACCAATTTTCCGTGTTGGGCCATGCAAGCATGTCAAGTCATGTTAGGCTTAGGCGGCCAGGTCCACTTTACATGTATACCCTTTTTCATATTAAAATATTTGTTATCTTCCTTTCTCTCACATTTTCTTTCCCTTTTCCTCACTCCTTCCCACTTTTTCTCTATCAAAACTCCGTTTCCCTCTAATTCTCTTGTTTTTTTTTCCACCCCATAACAGCAATCCCGCTCTGTCCCACTTTATCTCTATCAAAACGTTGTTTCCCTCTTATTCTCTTATTTTATATTCCACCCCATAATAGCAATCCAATCCCCCCTCCAATCTCTTCTCCATTTACATCGAACCAAATTCTTAGAATTTAAAGAAATCAACTTTGCAATATATTCCTAAACTTGAAATAAAGGGCCCATTTGTCTTCTTGAAGCTTAAGCATAAGAATTCTAATGAGAACCCACTTCACCATGAGTTCTTCATCTTAAAAATTAGTTATATTTCTTTGTATTTTACCTAACTCCTAGGATTTAAAAGAATCTACTTTACCATTAATTTCTAATCTTGTAATATAGGGCCTATTTATTTTCATGGAATTGAATTCCTTGGAAGAACCAACTTTAGCATGAATTCCATGTCTTAAAAAATATAGAGCTCATTTGTTTGTTTGGAACATATTCACTACAAACCCAAATAAACCCATTTTTCCAAAAATCATTACCTTAGGCATGCTTGTTTGCATAGATTAGACTTCTTATAAATCCGAAGAGCCCACTTTGCCATGGCTAATATTATAGGTTCTAATTCGGTTACCAAATGTATAGGCCAAAGACACTTGTAGGATTTTATGTGCGGCCATTTTGTTCACCTAAGATGGTCCTTTGTATAACTAGTTATTATTAAAAGGGCTCTAATATATCATTTGATTATTATATGTTAAAAGAGGTTTTTCACATCATAACGAAACAACTTCAAGTGCTTGTGCTTTTTTTTTCCTTTGTTTCTTTTTTTTTTTTTTTTTTTTTTTTTTTTTTTTTTTTTTTTTTGTAAATTTCATTAGAAACAATGAAGGAAAACAACAAGCCAAGAAAAAAGGAAAAACCACATAGGAGAAAGACATCAACAACATTCATGGTTCATTAGCAAAATTACACACAACCACATTCATGGTTCTATGGATATGAGGATTTTGAAAAACTCAAAAGATGTTGCAATCATGTGATGTCTTACAAAATCGGGTCAATAAACCAATCCGGGCCACCTTTGATCGCACACTACTTTAAGAACATCGGACAAAAGGTGGACTATGAGAAGGTCCTTGTCTTATTTTCAACCAAGGCCACTAAAATGACCATCACCTCAGCTTCTTAAAATAACAAATCACTCTCTCATTCTAAGAGATAGCCCTTGATGCCAAATACCATATTAAATTTCCTCTACTTTTGATGTAATGGAATCGAAATCCATGATAACATTTTTTGCAATATTTATAGTATTTATAGGATGAATCTCATTTTTTCTCTAAAAATGAAGTCATTTCTAATTTCTCAAAGGGCCCGCCACAAAGCCACAATCTAAACCTTATGGTTAGAGTCTAAAGATGGAATTGTACAATTATGCATTTTAATATAGTTTTCCCACCATTCAAAATTGAGTTATGGAAGATATTATGAGATAAATATCTCAATCTTGATCCAAACAAAGAAGCCCTTGCATGCTCACACAATAACAAAGCATGTTCAATAGATTCGACTTCCCTCTTACAGAGAGGGCGTAAAGCATTCTTAGAAAGAGATTTATTATAAAGTAGTTTACATACCTGGATAGTATTGTTAAGGCATTCCATCTAAAATGAGAACTCTGAGGAAGAGGTAATCTCCATAAAAAAAAATCTCCATAATGCTCTCCATTTAATTGAGGTTCTAGGAAGTTGACTATATTTTTATGACGTGGGTATCCTTGAGGTCTTTGACTTTATAGGACTAATCCCCTGGGTAGCGCCTGCTAAACCCACACAAATGCACACTATGCAAATCTGAAGCGGTTTCAAACACAAGACGTGGGGAGCAAACCCATGCCTTATGCCGCTCCACCAACTCTCAAGTGGGTAAGTTGACTATTTTCCTTCATGATAATATTATAAGCTGATTTTGCAGAAAGAACCCCATTTTTGTATAGGGATAAATTTTCCTATCCCCTCTACTATATTGCAGAATATACCACATCAACACAATTATTAAGATCTCTCTGATGAAATTTACATTCCATCTCCTTTTCTGGTCGCAAGTCACTCACAACAAAACTTAGGTTGCAAATATCATAATAGGGTTTTCTCAACTCACCCCCGCATAGAATCCAGATACATTAACAAACATATATTTTCTTTTTCATTCATATTATCCACCCCACCTTTTCATTAATAAAATTTATCTCTTCCACCAAACCTTAAATTCCAATACCAAGAACTACCCTAGAGGTTTTTCCGGGCAATACCTAGCTTTGAGAATCTTCGTGCTTAGAAGTTTTTCATTGGAAAGGCAAAACTTCAACTAGTTTTAGTAGGAAGGCCAAGTTATTTTTAGTCATTTCTCAAATGTGTAGACCCTATCATCGATACTCCATTTAATGGTGTATAATTTATTTTTTTCAACACAATCACCCCAAAATAAACTTATGAATAGTCTATCAATTATATCACTAGCATTAGATAGGAGTTTTAGCAATTACATGTTATAAACCGGAATCGAGAAAGGAGGGGGGTTTGCCAAGACATAATTCTATAATTTTTTTATTAATTAAACTCTAACAATAAATTTCTTATTTCTATTTATTATTAGGGGATTACCAAGGTATTTTTCGTTGTCCTTCATTTTGGTAACCTCCATAATTTAATATCATTTTAACTTCTCAAACTTCACTAATCCTAGCATTACAGAATAGGAGGTTGTCATATGAAAAAAAAAAAAAACACAAATGTGAGATATTTGGGGCCCTTTTGGAAACCTATGGATAAGACCCTCTTTTTCTACTTTTAACAATATAAAAGGAAAACCCTTTGTGCATAGGATAAAGAGGTAAAGTGAGAGAGGGTCCCTTTGCCAAAAGGCGAGCCATTTAGAGGAATAGAAAAAAGAAATAGAAGAAACACATGACAAAATTATATTGATTAGATCACTATGAAATCCATATGCCTCTAACCCTTGTCAATGAAAGCCCGTTCCATTCGGTAATATGCTTTTGTCATGTCGAGCTTGTGTGGGAGTTTTCCTAATCTTGGTAGTTCTCCCACCTCGGTCAGGCTTTCCCGCCACGACCTGCAGCTCTGCTCGGTCTCAGCTCGGGGAAGCACCATCTCGGCCAGGACCATTCAGCTCGGCCAGTACCATCTCGGCACCTAAGCTAGGCACCCGTCAGTACAAGCTTAGCTTGGACATCTCACCTCGGCAATAGCATCAAACCTTCACCTCGGCTGTAGCTATTGACGGACTGCCAACCGAGACAGGCACTGACAGCCATCTCCCCTCTTCAGACACGTGGCATCCGATGGGACCTTTGCTACCAATAAGTCAAGACAGGAGCAGACCCCATGTGACTGACATTTAATGCAATGTGGGCTGATGAGACCTTAGCAGTCAGGTCATCAGGCCCACCATCAAATATCAAGAGTCAACTCTCCCCACCATAAAATATCTGGAGACTCCTCTCCTATAGAAACGGACCTGTTCCAACCCAGGGGCAGAGGGTCAGACGCAGACACACAGATACGCTCTCACTCTGCCTCTCCTCTTCTCCACCCTAAGTTCAGTCTTTGCACTAACTTAGGCATCAGAGAGCCCTGCGTTGCCCACAGCCAGGGTCCTCTGACCGATCTTCTTGTGCCCTTTTCAGGTTCTCCGGCGAGCAATCTTTCCCAAAGAAATCCTCTACAACATCTTAGTGATCCCTGAAGGATACCTGACTTTCTACAGTCATTTGTGTAAGTCCTGTAAGGCACCCCCTAATCTTGTGAGTTACGTTTTTTGCACTTACAGAGCTCAAGCCCCATAATCTTAACTTTCTTTTTTATTTTCTTTTTTTTAATGAATCAAGGATCACATGGGCCACAATATAAGTTTAATAGAGATAGATTTGTCCTTGACAAACAGACTTTGATAAAGGCCCACTATTCTGCCTAATACTTCTTCTTTTTTTTTTTTTTTGTAGACAACAACTTTCGCAATAATTTTAAAGATTAATTACAAAAACTAATAGGTCTGAAATCAATCATGTTCTAAAGTTTATTTTCAAGATCAGCACAATATACATTTTATTTATTTTTTTGGAGAAATGATATACTTCTAAAAAAAAACTCCTAAAAAATATTTTTTATAATCACACAAAATGATTCCTACATATGTTTATTAAATCTGGCTGGATAATCATCAGAACTACCAGACTTAAAAAGAACCCAATTGGAGAACCACCTCTTTTGCGTAAGAGTCGTCTGGAACTGCAACAAGTTCATTATTCTCCTCTATAGTAATTGTGGGCCTAATCAAATTCCGTATATAATTAAAATCTCTCAAACCACTAGTTTTCATTATTTTATTAAGATCTTCACAGAAAGCGTTTCTAATGTCATGTCTTTTGTCCGGCCATTTCCCATCATTAGTCTTTATTTTGTCAATCCTATAGCGTTTTCTTTTATTTATAGTGTTAGATAGAAAAACAATTTATATTTTTATCCCTTTCCTTTAACCATAATTCCCTAGATTTCTCTCTCCATAATTCCTCCTCTAACAAGGTATTCAAACAAGTTTTTTTTTTTTTTTATTGAGGTTCTTTTCATAATCAATGTTTTGAAGGCTAAGTTCTTTACACTTAATCCTTTCTAGATCATTTGTAGCTTCTTTAATTACTTCTTCAACTTTACCAAAAAAAAAAAAAACCTATTCCATTTGGACTGGTCTTTTCCAAGGATAAAGAACCCAACCCCAGATACTTATTTTAGTTATTATTTTATTATTTAAAATAAGTGATCTGTAATTAATTAGTATGACCCACATGGGAGTTCTACTCAGATTGTAGGATCACATAGAAGCCATACAGTCTCCTTTGTTATGACATGAGAGCCTATTTGCTATCTTAAAATAATTATTTGGGCGTTTTCATGATTTTTGAAAAATAACAAAACTGGACTCATTAGATAGAAAATAATTAATTTAGCAAGTTTAGTTTAGCATATAAACCTTACTTGTGAATAAATAAACCCATATGAAAAGATATTGCACCAAGAGTGTGAGGATGTGCAGGAGAGGATTTTAAATGAAGAAATAATAAAGTAAGCAAAAGTACTCTATTTCATTATTTTGAGGATGTGCAGGAGAGGATTTTGAATGAAGAAATAATAAAGTAAGCAAAAGTACTCTATTTCATTATTTTCTTTATTTATCTACCAACTAGTATGCATATTTTCTATTATTATTTGATGATTTGTTTTTCCCTTATAATTTTTAAGAGTATATTTTATTTCCAAATAGTTCCACCAAAAAGGTTTCTGCAGTCATCCTTTGCGCAGCCACCCGGTGAAAACTCATGCCGTATCATCGTCCAGCAATAGCTCACAGGACCGTCTTACGAACCCTATTTTTCAACATAGATTCAAGGATAACAATTCCTTGTTAACAGCGTTGTAGGACATTATAAATAGGGACCAAAAGGCCGCCTTGCACTCAACTGAGTGTTAGAATCCTGAGAGGAGTCTAGTGAGTAAGAAATAGAGAGAAAGTTAAGAGGAGAGGATAATTCCAAATTAGATTTCAAATCTCCTTCTTTACACTTTTTAATACTTTGCAAAACTGAGGCAAGTATATGTGATATTTATATGCAATTTACATGAATCTGTCATTGATTCATTAATTTTGATCAGTAGTTCGGCGTTTTTATATATGTTCTTCGCATTGATCTGAGCAAACGAAGTGCAACGAGCTGCTCGAGATTCAATCATTTAATTGATGGCCATTGGGCTTATATGATTGGAAATCAAGGGTTGGAAATCGAATATTGACTCGTTGGTGGTTACATTGTTGATATCTTCACGTAGATTGCAATATTCAAGCCTAGGTTGTATTCTTTTAAATTATGAATCTACATGATATACTCAGTCATGAATAAGGGTCTGATTAAAATCTTGATCATTCAAGTTAATATCTGCATGTAGTCCTTCATATCTTACAAACAACATGCCAAAGTGATGTGTATTAATGAGTTCAATTTAGAATTATGTGTTAAAATTATAATTTCGGAATCTAGTGTTTTAGACTTATATGGATCTGATGTGGGTGTTTTATTAAGGTTTTAACATGGTTTGAGTAGAATTGACCAATTAGAACTTCCAAAGTGGGAGCCCAAAAAAGAAAAATAATTGGCCCAAAAACCCATACTGATGAATTAGGGTTTCATCTTTCTAAAGTAAATTGAATCAATAAACATAATTTCAAGGAAAAAATAGTTTGGAGACCCCAGGTTTTCAGATTTTGAAATGAAAAATAAATTATTGCAAATTCCAGCAAAGGACTGCTGGCAGAATTTTTCCAACACGTGTAAACTTAACTTAGACACCTAGTAATAGTTTCTAATGAAGTAAAATTATAATGATGAGGGTTAGGGACCACATCCCATATGTCTGAGTGCCTATAATTCAACATTTATACCTCTTAACCATACTGATCTATTCTTAGGAAAGCTATTGTCCTACATGCCGTGAATTGATAGTTTTTGAACTTGGATCTATGTAGTTATTTGTGTTATCTAAACCCACATTTGATTATTGAATTTTGATCATATGAATCTAGGGATTTTGACTATATGGGATATAAATCACCATGAATTCTTCAAAATGGTGTTGACCAAAACTATATCCCAAATGTGATTATTGTACATAGGGCTCTTAATTCTTTTTCCAATTCTACCCAGATTGTGTGATATTGCACACTCTGCACGATATCGCAAAAACTGAAGGTGAAAATAATCGATTTTTCTCTTATATATTTTTTCCGTTCCCATCTCCTAAAGCACTAAACTTCCTTTTATTCTCACGACTTTCTTCCTTCCTACTACTTTCTCCGTTGCTTTTTCATTTATTCAAAAGTATCTCAAGGTTTCTCCACAACTCCTCTTCCTTTTTCTTTTTCATTTGGTCATTGTTCTGTTGTGATAACTTTACCCTGTGGACAAGGGATGGATCCACAATATCAATACATTGTAAAATTTTGTAGTCTATGTACACTTTTTGGGAACTACTTCTCATGAATCATCTTTAGGTGAAGAGAATGAAATACTACTCCCTTTGGAAACCTTTTTTAATGATCGATAAAGTAGTCGGAACGAGAAGGTCGCAGGAAAAAAAAAAAAGAGGTTTAGTGCTTTAGGAGATGGGAATGGATGAAAATATAAGAGAGAGATCGAAAGCTTGTGCGATATCGCATAAAATGGATAGAATTGGAAAAAGAAATTGGTGTCCTATGTACATTACCCAAATTTGGGATATAGTTTTAGTCAACACAATTTCGAAAAATTCATGATTTTTTATATCTCATATGATAAAAATCCCATGAATCTAACTCTTTCTTAACATGATGTCAATCACTATCATAAAGGTTACCGTAAGTTCGAAACCAGTCTGCAGCCAGGTGGTACATTTTCCGGCAGGGGTGACAGCCAATAACTTAATATGATATATCATAACTAGACTCCGATCCAAGAATACAAATTGGGAGTTGCTCTCCTATGAGGCTAACTAGGACCTTTTTATTGATATGTGAATGTGGAAATAATGCCCCCATGCAAACCCAATCGATTATGAGACGTGGGAATAGTGCCCCCACACCCATCGATTGCAACACAGTTTCTTAAATCTGGTTTTATTGAATTTTGGATATATGAATGATTCATTAGTATTAATTGGATTTGTATCATTTACTCACTCTATTTATTCTACGAACATGTCTTGATATTATTATTTACGTGATTGTATATTACATTGCTATGAACCTTACCTATTCCAATTATAGACCAATTTAGGTAATGAGGATGATGCGGACTATGAAGCCAATGTAGTTGAAAAGGGCCGGCAAGAGGGCGATGAGGATTGGAACGTGGATGATGTTTTGGATAATTTGGCTACTGCAAAAATAGTTTATTAGCTCTAAGATTAAGTAGTTTATTTAATATATATTGAGGACTGTATTAAGACCATTATTGACTAATTTTACAACTCTTGATTATGCTTTATTACATTATACTTAGTTAATTAATGATGTTGAGTTTTTAATTACGCTTGTATTGGCAATCTACAAATTGACCAATCTCATAGATTGATAATCATTCACGGCTTGAATTTTGAAATTCGGATTTGATAGATGGTTCTAAAAATAAATAAAAAGTCCGAAATTCGGGTCATGGAGTGTATAATTAATATTTTCTTTGTTTATACATTTTTGGTCCATCTTTTAATAATAACTAATTCAAATTCGTTATCTTTAAACCAAATGCTATGAAATCTAAATGGATGAAATGGATTAGGGCTCTCCCCCAACCCCCAACCCCCAACCCCACCCAAAAAAAAAAAAACCTACATATACTATTCTAGAAATCACCTTTTTCTAGAAGAATTTGTTCTTCCCTCTTCTTCCTGCTTCTCTTTCTAAAAAGTATAACTCTCTCTCTCTCTCTCTCTCTCTCTCTCTCTCTCTCTCTCTATATATATATATATATATATATATATATTTCATTCCAGCAATGTCAACACTGCTCCAGCTGGAATGTAATTTGGCCAGTAACCTAGACAGAGCAGGAGACTATGGTCGAAGTGGAGTCGAGCAAAGACAGATGCAATGCCTGCCAAAGTAATCATAGCAGCCGTGACGATTGGACATGAAAGACGCATCTGTGTATTTCATTCCAACACCATCATCCACTCTAGTTGGAGTGAAATTTTGGCCAGTACCCAAATAGGACGTGTGCGAGGTCAAAGTGTAGTAGTGCAAAGGCAGATCCCACAGCAGTCAAACAAGTGGTCGAGGCGGCGGCGGCTCTGATGTTAAGATATGACTCTTTCCATGATTTCATCCATCTGCAGTTTTTCTATAGGAACAAATACATAAATATGTACACATATATGTAGAGTAGATAATCAATATGGATGCATTTAGCTTTCAGATGAATATAATTTTTCCTCATCGATTTAATGTCAATATGTTGCTGAGAAAAGAGGAGATCAATGTCCATGCTCTTCAACCATTAGAAGCGCCAGTAGTACAATATTAACTTAATAGGAGGTAAAGAGGAGGAGAAAAAAAATACAAATCCTCTCATTTACAGACCTCTTGTAGCCTTCCATCCTAAAAGAACAGGCTCTGAAACATAGAGGCCCATCCAATAAAAGATAAGAAAAATGATCCATGAATCATGAAAGATTGAGCATACTGGGGCTGGAAGCAGTCAACAAAGTGTGACAAAAAAATACTGATTTTATGGTGTGGCCCTTTTAACTAATCTTCCTTGCTTTGGACTACACAGTACCAAGTAAGAACCTGAATACATCGATCAATGAAATGATGCCTTCCACACGCTTGCTGCCGGCTTCCACAATGACTACACGCCTTACACCTGGAAACCAAGTTGCCAAAGTAGAAATGATTTTACAAAAAGGTGAGGCTAGCATTTTCCTAATTGACACATTATGTGCAAGTGGGGGTACATGGTGGTATGGTATCCACCATGTGGAGGATGGCTTAAAACCTTCCAAATGGGAAAGATCCTGGGCATTCATTCAATCTTTACATATTTTGATCTACCTTAACGGCACATCAAGACCACGAAACCAGGTCTTTACAGCTCCAGGTAAGGTGTTTAAACTTGAAACTGTTTTGAGACAAAAGGTACATCACCCATTCCAAGGTCTCCAGATAACACAAATCAAGAAAAAACTCACATACACATGCACAAGAAGCATGTAATTCTTCTTCATGAATATACTCCAAATCCAAAAGGGGCAATTGTTTGGAGGAATTTCTGATGGGAATTCCATGTGTCAAGAATTTTATTACAGCAATGCCGGTCGGAGGCTTTTGAGCACTGGAATTCCATGTTTGATTAGTGGAATTTCAAAAATCCAGCCATCTGAATGTCATTTTAGGCCTATGGAGTTTGGAGCTTCCCAACTGCTAGGTTGCACTTGGGCATTTGGGAATATTGTTATGGACGGTATTTAGAGAAATTGTAACTCTCCCCAACAAAAATTCTTAATTCATAACCTACCTGGAATCGCCAACCGCTCCATCACTTTGTGTAGAGGATCAGAACGCAAACACATCTGACATCTCTGCCCGTTGTGAAAGCCATAAGGAGAAGTTGGATCTTGTCCAAGTTGCAGTGCCTGAGTTTACAAAAAGAAACAAAACCACAATTTGAGTTTTCATGCCACATCCTTAAAAGAGAGAGTCCATATTAAAAGCAAGACAAAATGCTTTAAAAAAACCCTTAAAAGCAACTGATACAATTTAATGAGATAGAGTTGTAGCAAACACAACTTCTAAAATAGCGTCTAGGATAGGAGCCAAGTAAACCATGATACAAGTGAAACACTAACAAGAAAACATATAAAGATTACATTGCCTTAAGAGGACATTATACCTGAGCTGCTTGGGAAACTATGAAAATGTAAGTAATAGTAGAAAGCAAAATTCTCCCCTATGTGACGTCTGCATGTAGACATACGGTGGGCACCTTTAATTCAAGTGGATTCCCAGTTTTGTGTGATCCCCTAATCTTGTTAAATTGTTGGATGGGAACCATCGTATGCTGACATTCCCATAAATGTGGAACTTATTTAAACTATAATTTTTCTGATATTATATAAATGAGTAATGATCTTGTGAGGCTGGTACTTATCGTCTTATAGTGCAAACGACCAAATGGGGCCCACCTTAGGAGATCATGGGACAGGGGGTGATCGAAATATCCAAGCGAGGCCAGTCTAGATATAAAATTTTATGTCAATCTAATACCTCTAACCCCTTCAACCATGGTACACAAGTTTAAAAGCTTTATATAAAACAACAAAAATTAACCGTCAATCCAACAATATAAGGTGGGCCATTTTATGTCAATCTAATACCTCTAATACCTTATAGTGCAGACGTCCATTCATATTCATGGGATCAGTGAGCATAGGGGGTTGGTGTATGTGTGGTCCATTTGGATGGTTCATAAGGTGGGCCCATATATATATATATATATATATATACGGCTTTGTTCCGTTGAGAACTGTTTTCACAAAGTCGTTGTGAGAACTTTTTGTGGGCCCCAATTGTGGGTCCCATCTGGAGATGAGACTGGGGTTGGGAAGATCTATGTGGGACCACCCCAAGTATCAAAATTGACCGCAATCCCATACCCTTGTCCTCTTTATCGATGGTCCATAAGTTTAACGGCTTCATATAAAAAAATTAAAAAAAAAAATTCAACCCTCCATCAAACCGTCCAGTCCATTCAAATGGGTGCCAAACCTAAGGATTAGTGAATATTAGAGGGGGAGGGGCACAGTTTGGACAGGTTGCTAGGTAGGCCCCACCAATAGTTCTCACGAAAGCACGGTGAGAACTAGTTCTCTGAATATTTCTTATATATATATATATATATATATATAGATGCATTCATACCCTTCATGATTTCCACAATATAGCCAACATATTATTCACTATCATGGGCATGACTGGCATTTGATTGTGAGGCCATAAAAAATGGGAAGTGTAGTATAAGGGATAGCCATTGTTGTTAGAATCCTATGTAACAAATCTCATTTACAAATAAATCTTAGAATTCAAGAGTGAAGATTACTATTTGATACTTGTTTTATTGAATCCTACGTTTCAAGCGATTCGTCTTAGCGGGAATAACCATAGTTGAGAAGTTAATATTAGTAATTCATTTAACTTTGTTTCTTTTCCTTTTTTGTTAGCATTTCTATTTGTAAAAGGTTATAAGGTGACTAATTAAACCCCTAAGAACTTTTGCTATTTTAGAGAGGTTTTAGAGATTAATAAGTGATAGGTATGCGACTAAAGTGTTCCATAGGCTACACGGGTTTTGCCCTACATTTATTCTTTTATTTTTTTTCCTCCTTCCTAACCACTTTTTTTAACTTCAAGAGACATCCCGACCATGCAAGATTGATCATTTGGACTTTTTTCTTATTTTTTATTTAAAGAGAACAAAAAAAAAATCAATACAATTTTTTTAGTTTTTTTCCTACTAATGTTGATATCTTAAACATAGGGCCATGTTCTGCTAAGGGACTCTTTGTTTGCATGAAATACATAAGAATTGAATACATAGAAATTCACGGTGAAATGAATTTCACCAAAGGACTCGTGGTGAAATGAACTCCACCAAAGGATTCATGGTGAAATGAACTCCACCAAAGGATTACTAATGAGCTGAAGGAAGAAGGATATAAAGTGGAAAAGTAAATGGGACCTCGACTTTCATAGGTATTGAATTAGTAGGTTGATGGCTGGGTATTCATTTCTCATCTTCTCTTGATTCAATTTCCATTAAAAGGGAGGTTATTTGATGATCAATTTTGGATATTCACCTTGGTTCTTAATTTTTAACCAATTACAGAAATACTATCCTAGGTATTCAATTACAGGAAACAAACAGGGCCTACGAGGTACCTTTCACAAACTACTTGAGTGGTAACTTTTTTAACACCATATGGGACCCCCTACGACACAAATTTGATTAAGATGATCTCTACCCAATACCATATGCACATGAAACCTTTCCATCCAAGCTCAAGTCAAACATCAAAAGCAGCAGCGTGTCAAGCCTACTTCGAAGTGAAAGAAGAGATCATATGAGACCTCCATGCCATGCACAAATGGCAGGAATCAACTAGCTCAAGTTCTTATATTTGGTTTTCGATCCTGGAGGACATCTACAAAAATCGAGGTCAAGTTCTCTCCAAGTCGGCATGAGTCGATGCAGGACAGACCCGTGGTCCCCATGGTCGACTAGCATAAATGGGCCCAACCCATCTATTTAGACTAGCCCTGGCCCCAACCCGCTCATCCTTATCTTATTTAGAGTTATTTTCATTTATTTATGTCCTTTATATTATTTAAGTGAGTTGTTTTAATCTCAACCACAGGATTGTTGAGATTAGATCTAGATTTGTGTTTTCTCTTATTTAAGCATTATAAAGCCTCCTACGCTATTCAGACTTGGATTAATAAATAAATAAAAAGATGTTGAGTGCATTTTGCTCTCCTCTTCTTCTCTCCTGTGATGGGAGATCTTTCTCTCCCGTGATGCAGAGTTTGGCGTGAGGCCAATTTTCAGGCAAAAGCCTGACCTACACCCTCAACCCTCCATCTCTAGTCCCCCAATTTCTACCCACCCCACATCCGGTACCCCGCTCCACATCATCCTCCCATGATTAGCAAGCTGCCAAGTGGATCCGCGAAGGGTATGAAGTTTTCTCTATAATGGAATCCATAAGAGGTAGCTCTTAATAGAACATAACCCTTTAAACATATTAAAATATTCACACATCATTTATGATGTATTAGTATAAGTCATGGATATCTTCGTATGATTGTATCTTAGTCTTATTTGCCACTATAATTATGTTGCTATGGATGAAAAATGGATGGATTATGAATAATTACCTTTTTTTTTTTATTTTTTATTTTGTCATTTTTAAAAGGAAAAAATCTTATGATTCGTGATACGACTCACAATATGGTTCGATTCATCCAACTTAAATAATTTGGGACACAATTTCAATTTTCAGAACAAAAGCGAATACATTATAGAAGTTATATCAGTTTACCTGATGGATGCTCATTTCATCAAGGCGAATCTGAGCATAAGCCCTGTCTTTTGCCAAAGCTGTGATATCACTGTTGAAAGAATGTCAAATAAAAAATTTGCTAGACTCCAGAATCAAGACTAACAAACAACAAAGAGATTACCTTCTTGAATAAATATCAATTAATGAGTCACTGTCATCAACTATTGGTATTGAACTAACTTGAGCTGCAAAGACAATTTTGTGAAAAACATAAGCATCCAAAATTCTAGTTATACAGACAAACAATAAACATGTATAAATATTGATAAACAGTGATTATTTGTCGAAAAGTGCTTCTTTGACCAAACCAATACACACAAATTAGTTCCTGGATACTTGAATATCATAAATGAAGACGAGCTAGATTCACTTTTTTAAGAAAGATCTGGCATCAATTCAAACTAAATTATCTACAATAAGAACAATAAAGATAGATTTTTTAAAAAACCAGAACAGGGCACAATTTTATAACCATTTTTTAAGTACCACCACGACCACACACAACAACAACAAAAAAGATTAATCAGGTTGTAGGCAAGGATAATAAGGTAGAATTTTTCATTTTTCAGCCTTTTGTTATTAATAAATCCACTATCAAAGAAAGTAAATAAATGAAACCTAATTGACCACAACATCAGAGAAATGAAACAAGAATTCTTAGTGGTTATTTAAATAAAAAAAAGTGATCCCACCAACTGGCGGCATCATTAAATTAGTACTGCAATTTTCCAATGGTAATGAATTGCCAGGTTGAATGTGGTCTGGTCTTTTCCCATCTTCAATGTCTTTCAATAGATCCCTGACAAGGCATAAAATACTTTTCATGTAGAGTGTCCACAGAGGGTTGCCAAAAGATAGAAATGTCCTTGATGAAGGCAAACCCATTCCTTTATAAATAAAACTTTGATCAGTCTCTAAAGAGGGAAGGCACTATCATTTGGGTTCGTGGGTGGGACACATTTATTCCATCAATGTGAAGGTTAGATGAATCCACCCCAATTCCACCATGTGGGTGAATAGGGTCCACTGTAATAACAATCCCGACAGAGCAGATGGTCCGGATTTTGTAGATCATGTGGTTATTGGGCCCTCAATTATTTGGGTCACTTTGATCTGTCAAACAGACTATTGACGCATCTCAAACGGAGCCCAATCAAGCATAAGGGCTTAGATATCAAATGGAAAGGGTTTAATTTTGGTTTCAAATTTAAAAATAAATATGCTGAATTTAATGTGAGCCCAAAGCAAAACCAATTGAGTCCTAACCGAGTCCCTAATGGACATGTAGGGTCGGCCCAGTCCATGAGTGCACTTCTCTACTTGACTCTACATGCTCACAAAGTGGGACCCATAGCCCACCTAAAGTGGGACGTCCAGTAACCCTTTGTGAACTCAATTCAAAATTGGAAACTTTCCAATTAAGACTTCAAGAGAGGGAGGGCTTTATTAAATCGCGGTGTAATTCAAGGTAAAGACTTTCCAAAGAAGCAAGAGAAAGAACTCCAATTAGGGATCCCAAGTTGGATTTTGAATCCTAGAAACTTCCCATTTTTTTGTTTATTTCCTTATTTTAAGCAAGTAGTTAAGTATTGTAAAGAGTTATTTCAGTAAGTTTCTTAATTAGGTACGATAGTTGGATGGCTAGAATTAAATATGGGGAATAGAGTTGTTTTTTATGAATATAACCACATGTAAGGGGACGTCCAACCACACGTTGGTATTGATTATTTCTCTTATTCAATAAGTGTTGCATTTTTTATTTTTTTATTTTTTTTGTGCTTCAAAACAAGTGTCGCATGTTGCCACTTGACCTTTGTATCTTTAAATTTTGAAGAAAATTCATTTTTTTTCTTCATAACTTACTGTCCAAAACCATATAGAGACCCTTTCACACCTTTTTCAAAAAAAAAAAAAAGAAGAAGAATTACATAAATATTAAAGGACCTGATCATATATGCAAGTTAGAGGGTGACTCAAATTGGTACTGACCCCAAGTCCCAGCAATGGAGCCAAATCATTGAAATGGATGGGAGAGGAAACTATTTCAAAAACATATGCTCACATCCAACAATAACATTTAGAGAGTTTTTCGAGCCTTCTGTCAAGTGTTGACTGCCATAGAATAAGAGTAGCTTTCACTATTCAATTCTAGTGGCAGCAGAAGACTGTGAAAGAAAAATAAAGGACCAATTTCTAAGTGGTGATTCATCAAGAGTTTCTGAGTAGTCAAGGTGAAAAGGGAGGGACTAACTTAGAAACTTCTTTAATTTATTGAAATACCTGAGCAGTAATATAAGATTTTAACAAGAGTTTAACACAAAAACTTCCTAATTCCTTCCTTCAAATTAGGCTTTTCAGTCACTAGTCACAAAACTTCCCCCAACCTAGTCATGACTATTAACCTTGCTCCCTCTTGTCATCAGAAACTCAAGAGGCCAATTTTTCAATGCCACTGTGAATTTAACATAAATTGAGGTAAAACAATAATTGGTCAAAAAGAAAGAAACCTAGTTATCACAATAAATAAATAAGACCAAAACAAATGCATAACCAACAACCATACATCATTATGGAGTATAATACTATATAAAAAGAACAAAAACTAATTAAACATGATATTTTCAATTCATTATCTCAAGAAGGAGAAAAAAAGAGTAAAAAGAAGAAAAAAAAAAAGGAATGCTTGTCCACTTTTTTATTGAAAGATGGGGAATGATGAAGCAATGACACAGCTCTACAGAAGCAAAATGAGAAACATCACTACTCCCAAACCCAGCCAGGCAACGGGGTGCCTACAAGATAATTCCAGCCAGACTACACTTCCGAACAAAGATTGTCACCTTAAACCTTGTCCAGTAAGGATATATGTTTGCCCCTTCACACCTATAGCAATGTGAACAAAGAAGAGAACATATGGGATCTATTTAGGAGTTCATTCAAGTCCAGAACTTTTATCTGCCATTTCCATAATGCTTCCTACAAAGAATTCAAAATTCATAGGTTTCTTTGCGTTTTCAAATCAATGTCCAGTTTAACATACAATCTTTGGTGGGTGGGGGGTGGGGGGGTATAGTTTCCTTACAAACTTATGGTTTCCCATAATGTGCGACAAGTTCGAAATGTCTTTTGGAAAAATTACCAGTAGAATTGTTTGTCCCGGAAATGTGCTTCCAAACACAATATACCATTTCCAATAGTGCTATAAAAGGCGTCTGTTTTCTCCATTTTTGTATCAAATTGTAGAGTATAAAGATATATTTATGGATGAAGTCTTCTACGTTACTTGTCACCCAGAATAGTTTATCCGTTGAATTGTTGCTGCTCAGGAAATGTACTTTCAACACAGCAAAGCATTTCCAGTAAATAAGTTCATCTTCTACGTTACTTGTCACCCAGAATAGTTTATCCCTTGAATTGTTCTTGCTCAGGAAATGCACTTTCAACACAGCATAGTATTTCCAATAAATAAGAAAGGTTCCCATCTTCTCTTTCTTTTTTCTTTTAATTGTTAATCTATAATTTTTATATTCATGGATAAGATCTTAGTACTTTTCTTCTTCATACTCTAATAATTTAAAGGCATCTTCAGATGTATTAAAAATAAGAATGATAGTGAAGGCAGCAACTGTGGCAGGCCCTCATCACCTACTAGGGTCATAGAAGTTTAAAGAAGTTGTAGGGAACTAGAGAGAAGTTTGAGAGGAGTGGGTAACTGAAGAGTAGTGAATTCATGAGATTAAAAAGTTAAATGGCTACTTTCCTTTCAATTCTTGCATATATAATTACTTAGCCTTCGATTCAGCTTCGTTGGAAGAGTAAATGCGACCATTTATAGGAAAACCGGGCCTCTCGGATGAACCTTCCACTTCTCTTAATAATAGTGCAGATAGTTACAATAACCACTTTAGTCAATATCATTGGATTGAAAATGAGAGTCTAAGCGCTCCCTCTTTTTAGTTTCAATTTTGAGGATTTTTCGTTTAATTATCCCTTTGAGAATGATTCACATCTACTTCCTGAGTCAAACTCACAATTCAGAAAGCTTTTGGCGGCACCTAATATGCGTAATCATTAAAAGTTTTTCAAGAAATTTCTTATATCAACTTACAGGTAATGTTCTTTTACGAGCAGACTGCATACTTCTCATACGCAGGCCAGCTCTTGAGCCCAAATAGATGCCTCCTAACCAAAGCGTTGGGGTACATGGGAAGGTCTCCTAAAAAATCAGCCCCATCAAATCATCCTAGCCCTTGATTTATAGGCAATAAAATTCGTGGTTTTTTTACCATATATTTCTTAGAGGTTCAATCCAACGCTGGATAAAGGTTTGATGTGAGTGAAATTGGGACTAGCGCCAGATCATGGGGGGATGAAAGTGAAGGGGCCTGCACTGATCAAAGATGAGCCCAAGTGGGGCCCACGGAGTTGGACTGCTTATATTGTTGCTCATAGGAGAACATTTCTCATTAACTTGCATCACATTTAATTATTAAGGCAAGAATTCTACCTTGGACTAACAAAGATAGGGCCGAACTAAGAGAAGCATTTGGTCTTAACATTGCTAATGGACGTCCATTCGATTCTCCAATTCTTGGAACCCAAGTGCCTAGAGGAATTGAACATATTGGTTGCTGTAAAATAGGCAAGGAGCTAGAAGAATGTTTGAAATGCCTGCAAATACCTGTAAATGAGAAGATCCACAATTAGTAATAGAACATCAAGGTATAAAATTAGCATACATAGAATAATGCTTACATTTAAGTATTCCAGAAAGAGATGCAAGATGTAGTAGCTGTGGATACGACCCATCAATTGAAGAAGAATGGATAATTGGAACTGTTGAGATCCCATTTTGCAATATCTTCAAAGCTACATCCCGCAAAGAATCATAGGGACCAGCCTACACAAACCAAAGACAAAGGTTATATAAGAACATTATTCAAAAAACACAAAACCATCAACAGATAATACATATAACTATAAGTACAGGAAAGAGATCCAGACCAGTCATAGCAAATGCTTATAGGAAGTTGTCAAGTTCAATGGGTCTGGCCTATGCTTGAGGAATGAAGTACAACATTAAGTCAAGGGTATAAGGCTTGAGTCTTCTGAGGGGAAAAAAAATTTACTATGAAAGAGAAATGCAATGTATACAGAATAAGAGTTACATACTGCACACCACAAGGTTTTAAACCCAGACTCAGCCCCCAACTCGGTCCAGGTTGGGATCATCGAATTGACTTGGCCCCAATCACATGTGACTCGGCAAAGTCAGCTCGTTTCCTTAATTCTAATTTTTCTTTTTATTTTTCTTATATCTCTGTATATCTTTTTATCTCTAATTGAATACGGTAAAGAACAAAGACATAAACAAAGTGTATAGTGTGGATTCAGAAAATCAGATTTGGGTAAATATCCAGCTCAGAACACAAACTACAGGACCACACATACACTCAGTTTAGCTCAATACACTCAGTTTAGCTCAACTATCTCCACAGCTTTCTTCTCTTTATAAATGAATTCACTATCATTTTTCTCTTTTAATATCAGCCAAATTGTCTACATTAATATTATTTTCTATAAAATCTCCCCTCCTTTGGAACGAGCCTGCAGCCTTGCACCCCAAGATGAAAATTCCAACTATGGGATCAGACTTGGCAGAGTCCTTCCCAAATGACACCATCCACACTCCTATATTAAAATCTTAGAAGGCTACTCTGGGGAACCTCCCTAACAGCAACTTTCTCCCTCCTAAGTTGACATTTTAAAAGAAACCCAATGGCAACCATGTCCCTCCCGCTTCCACCTAAATGTCACAAACTATTATAAATTAAAGCAGAGCATTTTTCAATTTGAACCATGCCTGTTAATTTGAAGTTCAACCAAGGATGGCAACGGGTCAATTTTGGAAAGAGTCAGACTAAACCCAAACCCACCATGATTCACACCTGCCATGCCCTGTACTCGACCAGACCTTGGAGTCAGAACCGCATCGTGATTCCTTTGATAGGTTCTGGCCGGATCCAGATCATTCCTTTAAAAATGGATCCAGATCTGGCTACAACATGGCTCAGTTCTGGACCCGAACCATTTGCAACCCTAAAGAGGATGCACGGATGACCCCTGAATCTCAAAAAACTATTGGCTCTATAAAGCATGCAACAATGAGATACGGCCCCATACCAAAAACAAGAAAAGGTCTGATTTTATTTAAGAGTAGGGTTTTAGATGGGGTCAGACAAGTCAACCAGCATAGATTGACTGCCGTTATCAATCAACTGGGCTGATTCGTTTCAATCTAGAATTAGCTATGTTTGGTTCAGCTGGTGTTTCAATGCTCCAAACTGGGGATTTAAGGAGCTGGTTTGTGGGACATTTATGGGCTGGTTAAGGTTAAAAAGTAGGGTTTATTCAGGGTTTGCTGTGGGATATAGGACTACGGTAAAGGCTAGATTCAATTAGTCTAAGGGACTACATAGGGCACAAGTCCTCACATGGGTCTAAAATTGGGCCAATGCTAAGGCTTTTGATGGCATGTGGTCATAGACAGATTAAGGCAGTTGGCCTGTGGGGACCTGGAGCAGGTTAATAACTGAGTAAAGGGTAGAATTGACACACATTCTGTGAAGCGTGTTATTTGAACCTAAAATTAATATCTCTGCCAGTGCCAGTTCCCAGTAAGTATATTCTCCATTACCAATTTTAATAGATTAAAGTGTTATTAAAGAAGTCAAGTATGATGCCAATCTTACAAAAGCCAGTCACTAATAGAAGTAAAATAAATAGCAAGACAGTGTTCAATTACAATTTACAGGCTAAGGCTAAAGCAAATATATCGAGGTTAAAACCACAGGAACCACTTACATGTATTAGACGCCACTGGAATGCTCTAGCATGCCCTTCACCTGGTCTGTTAAGTTGCACTCTTCCCTCTTTCCAAGCTGATATTGTGTGTGTCTCAAGTTCTTCCTCCGTCAGATTTGACCCATGATTCCCAAGCTGCCAGTATGAATTGTTAATAACAGATAGTATTATGTAAACAAACTCATTCATCTCTAAAATTGTAAGCTTTCGGATAAGAAATGGTTAATCATAAAAGAATGCATCCACAACATATAGTTGAAGTACTCACACCATCTTTTCCTTGAATAGAAGAAATATTCACAAGATAATTTCATAATAATGGTTAAAAGACAGAAAATTGCTTCTAAGAACATATCGAATACTCTCATGGGTGTAGCAAAAAAGGGCCCATGTGAGGTAAATGTATGGGTTCGGATTCTTAGGTGGTGTTTGAATAATTTAGTGAGAAAGTAGTGTAAAGTAAATGTCAAATCAATGGGAAAGGTAACGGTTGTGTAAAGGAGAAGTGCACTTACCAGTAAAGTAATTTGCAAGAGGAGGGATACAAAGGTCTGGAATGAGAGTGAGATGAGAAGTTAACAACCGGTATAGTAACCAGTTTACTTGTGTTTCATGAAGTAAACTTCTTTGACAGCTGGGAAAGTAAAAAGCAAAATTTTGGACTATACTTTCCCACTTGTCGCAAACCAAACATGGGTAAAGTAAAATCCGACCGTTGGGATTATTTTCCCATAGTTTACTTTACGTCTTGAAAAACAAATACGGGCTTAGGGATTTAACAGAGTTTCCACTTCAGATCTTTGGAGGTGTTGGCACTTGGCAGAGCTGCTGTCTTTGAAGTTCTAAAATTATGGTTATAATTGTTCATGTAGAGTAGACTTTAAGGCATGTATCACTTTTGGCCTTTTGTTTTACTGAGTAAATGGAACACCAGTGCCTCTTACATTGAGGGCTAGATATTAGGTAACATTAAGGATAGGAATTGAGCTATGGTGGTGGAGATATGGAGAAGACTGAGGCACCATGATTATTTCACCAAACAGTTGGAACCAATGGTTGATGGCCCACTTTGAGAGTGTTAGGGCCTTCCACTAGTGCTCAAGCATAATATTTGGGTAGAAAAATTCAATCCTTTCCATTAAGAATTGGATAAATTAAATACAATAAGGAGAGAGAAAAATACACATTATCTCTAACCCAAGGAGAGGAAATTACATTATTTATCTCCACCTACATACCTAATCACCACATCCATACTCATAAGAGAACTGCAAATTCATCTCCACTTATTCAACTGCCATATCAACGAGTCCACCTCAACTAATCGATGCATGCTTTTCATATAGAAAGAAGTATGCCTCCCAGAGGGTCCTAACAAGTTGTAGCCTTCTGATAGACAATCAATGGCGAGCCATATTAACCATGGACAATCTTCAGCGCCAGCAGCACATTGTCGTCAATGCTTATCCCCCTATGTTTCCCTGATGGGGAGTCGATTGATCACCTCTTTCAATGCTGCTTTACCCAGTTCTAACGGATATCCACACTCTCATGGTTTGGTTGGTTGGTCACTTCCCAACACTCTTTTGCAACTAAATGAAGAACAGTTTCTCAGTTTCAGAGGTAGAAAAGGCAGGATTCACTGGAAGCTATCATTCAGGGCAGTAATCCAGCAGGATTTGTAAAGAAAAAAAAACAATTGACGTTTTCGATGCAAAGAATCTAATAAGAGGGTAGTGGCTGATAATCTATCAGATTTTATGTTGCATCTTGGGCTTCCATCTTGGATCCTTTTGGGGGGAATACAGATCACAACCATTGATAGATGCTGCTTGGAGGTTGCTAATTCGGCTAGAGATGCAACCATTGAGAGATGCCTTGGGAAACGTAAGGATGGCAAGGGTGCACGGCTTTATTTGGAACAGTTACTGTTCCATAATCCCATGCTTTTCAGCGACGATGGGCCACCAGACGGTCAATCCAGCAGAGTGGATGGCTATCAAGGAGGGGCGTCCTCAGGCTGTCTCTCATACATTTGTGAAGGCGGCGGTGGGTCTTGGTCGTGAAAGCTGCAAGTTTCTTTTCTGCAAATACATTGTTAGCCAATGAGGCAGATAGGCTCACAAAGCAAGGTGTGAGGTGAATTGAAATGGTTGGTTATTAGCAATGCCATTCCCCATCCCCTCTGACCAAACCACCCACTCCAGTTGGGGGATCAGGTCATATATTTCGGATGTGTTGTTTCAGCTTTTGGGGACTCTTTGGTTCCGTAAAATCACGCCCCTGGCTTCAATATAATTCTCTTTTACGGAACATTTTATGTTGATTAAATCAATGACTTAAAAATGTTTAGTTTATTTATATATGATTATTTTTAGTTCAAAAACTTACAGGGAAATTTTGTCATGAGTTGCAAACATATAAATAGGTGAATCAACTAAAATTTTTGTATTATGTTTTTCAGCTTTGTAGATAAGATAAAACATAACAACGATCCCGCTTCAGCTCATTGTCAGGACTAGAAGGCCATAAACGAAAAATTGAGTGCCTCTACTGAAAGAAGATGGCGATTGTGAATGAGCAAATCAAACGGTTGAAACAACAGTTGGCTCATAGGAAAGCCAAGTTGTCAAATATCACATGGTCAAAAAGAAGGAAGTTCAGGCACTCTTGGCCGGGAAAGAACACCCAAAAGAAAGAAAGAAAGAAAAAAGTTGTCAAAGAGCAGAGAAAAAAGGCAGAAGGGGAAGCCTATCAAGAGGAAGGGTTTGGGATTAAAGAGGAAGACGAAGTATCGTCCTCTGAACATGATAAGGACCCTAAGATGTGTGCATCAAGAAGAAGTGCTTCTTCACTTGTGAGAATCCGGCACAAAAGCGGTGTAGGAATTTCAATCCCCATCCACAAAGAAGGACACCCCCCCTGAATTAAAGGCAGGGACAAAAAATCGCCATGGGAGACTCCCATCGGAGAATCCCCCACAAGTAGAGAAAATCTAAGAGGATGCAACATGTGCCCCTAGGGATTAGTTCTCGGCTGTCCAGAATCGAGTGTCCCTCCAGCTTAGGGCCAAAGGCTCCTGGGCTGGGCAGGAGATACCCTGGGTTATCAAAAAAAAACGAAAAATGAAAATTTAAGAATACATCAAGGACAAAAGGAAATGAAGAGGATGCGACATGAGGTAGCTTCCATCAAAAGCGATTTGAGCATGGTGGCTCATCTAGAGTCAAGCCATTTGCAAGCGACAAAACCAATAGACTTGCACCATATGTTCAATCAACAAAAGTTTTGAAGAAATTGATCTTGTCCTACTGATCCATTTGCTTGCAAAAAGTCGTCCACGCAGCAGCCAAAGATTAGTGAGGCTCTAAGGTAAAAAAGCACACGGCAAGGGTGAGGAAAGCTATGGTTGATTGGAAAGTTTCCCTCCGACACTAAAAATTGTAGCATGTTTTGCTAATTCACACAAAACAAACAGGTTGACAATGCAAAAATTGAATAATTTGATTCATATCCACCAAAGCATGAAGTTAAGAAATCAGAATTGGAGAAGGCGAGATTTAAGATCATAAAGCTTATTACTTTCCAATTAACTTAGACTACATCTTCTCTGAGAAGGATGACCCATTGAAGCCATGGCTAAAGGAGATAGACAAGCCACTGTGGGATGGTGATCCAAAGTTGACATCCCAAATACATGATTTCTCTAGATGAGCTAGAACTGGTTAAAGCCTCCAAATGACTGCCAAATGCAACAAACATAAAGCCAAAAGCGTAGACATTATAAACATGTGGCCTGGGATTTGGAACCCATGGGTGACTCTGACTGGGACCACGATGTGTATTAGTTGTAATCCATGTATAATATTTATATTATGTTATACATGGATTACAACTAATACACATGGCGGTCCCAGACCTAGTCACCCGTGGGTCCTGGATCCCAGATCACAACTTAATAGACATGACCTAAAAGTGTCCTAGAACATGGGACCATCACCATCAGCAAATATGTCTCATCACGCTCCTGTGTATCCTTCTAAAGGTAATGGTAGCAGTGTGATGATTTTGGGATGAGGCAGTCGCATACGAGACAATGGAACAACTTCTGATGTTGATCTCAATCCTAATCATGGGTACAAACAACATTTACCATTGTTTAATGATGCATATAGGCATATGGAGGCAGATATGGAGCAAGAAGTATGATAAGTCCAGCCCATAAGTCAGCCCATGCACCATAGGCTAGCCCATAAGTTCATCCATAGTCAAATACTTATCATGCATGATCCAATCATTCCATACATCATGCATAATCCAGCCAACCTTTCCATATACATTTGGTCAATCTGATTATCCCCACATATCATGCATATCCAACCATGCACACCCAACCAACCTTCCATAATAGGCATGCATCATATTTAGTCAACCCATCCAGCATATTACCTTCCTAGCATCCCTATATCATTGCATAAACTTAGTCTTTGTTATATTTCATTGAGATTCTATCCCCTAAAGAAAGAAAAGGAATGATATTGGATTAAAGCAATTTCAAATATTATGGGTTTCTGGGATTTTTTTTAAAGATTTTGTATCAACAAAACATGTGTGTGTGTGTGTCGCTGCAGGCCACAAACCTCAAAGTGTTTCCAAAATGTAATAAATTTCAACAACACCCATAGTGACAGCAATTTTGAACCATGCTCAAGATACAATCAAATCCAAGATGGCATGTTGTGGTTGAGTAGCTTCCTTTTAGCATTACTTTCTATATGTGCCGTCGCTCTGTTCACTTGGAATGTTAAACAGTACATACTTGTGTACTGTAGTGGAATCAGCATAGTGGGTTAAAAATAATAGTTGCATCAACGTTACATGTACTTTCATTTATGTAAAACTTCACTGCTACCTATCACAAAGAAAGATTTTCTAGTGAGTGGTCATTCAGGAGATTGACACTTGCAAAACCTAACTCGAGCTGCCACAAAAACTCTTGCAAGCATGCTTCCATCAGAGTTCAAATTTAAAAGTACACGGGAAAGCCAGCATATGATAGTTTTGAAACATATATGTCCAGAAGAACAATCTGCTCATGCTTTTGTGCATATTTGAAACTGAGATTCAATATCACTTAACAAAACAGCCCAAGATTTTAAAACGTCATTCTACCTATCACAAGGAAAGATTTTCTAGAGAGTAGTCATTCAGGAGATTGACACAGGCAAAACCTAACTCGAGCTGCCACAAAATTTCTTGGAAGCATGCTTACATCAGAGTTCCAGTTCAAGAGTACATGGGAGGCCAGCATATGATAGTTTTGAAACATATATGTCCGGAAGAACAATCCGTCCATGCTTTTGTGCATATTTGAAACTGAGATTCGAAATCACTTAACAAAACAGCCCTAGAAATTACCTTGTGATTAATTTTCATACAAGCTCATATAGTGAGAAGTTCAATTACTTCGCCCCAATTTTTACACGACTGCAATGATAACTAACATCACAAAATTAAGGATATAAATTACTCTTCTTCAAATTTGTTTTGTTCTCACATGGGCAGCCACTTATTAATCAGTTCCATTCTCTGAGCAAACATTAGATTAGCATCATGATGTCCCTCTTATGCCATCCTTTGTTGACATGTTTGGCTGTCCCACTTCAGATAAATCCTCGCTAGTGTCGTACCTCTGCACATGCCATCCCAAGCCCAGAAAAAAGAGGGTTGGCATCAGACGGAGCACACCACAAAAGATCGCCAAACCAAAATTTGAGTCTACTTTGAACAAAAGTAGCACTAGGCCTACCCCTCATTGATGGGACAAAAGGTAACTGCCAAAATTTGTGTGTGTTTTGCAAGTTACAAATAGAGATAAGGAAAACCTTGCTAAGCAAGTTGCTGCATGCCTAAATATAAAAGTCAGTAACACGACCCCATAATGTGTTGTTAGCCAAAAAGAACATTATATCATGGCTATATATTCCAATTAAACACGTGCAGGAAGTGGGTCTAAACAGACATTTATCAGCAACTTAAGTGATGTTTCAACATCCAAGAATACTCAATAGTTAATTATAGAGACAAGGTGGTGTCGGTTTGCAGCCCAATACTATCCACCTGTTATTTGCTTAACTCTATGATCTATGTTTACCAAAAAAACACTCTATAATCTATATGAATCTTTTTTCATTGCTGTTTCTTCTTATCAGGTGAAAAACAAAATACTGAAAAACTGCCAAAATTACTCCCAAATTGCCAATGAGTGAGCATGAGAGTGTGTGAGAGCCCTCCTACCCAAAGTGCTATATGAGCTTTACAAAAAAAAAATGCAATAAATAAGCTTTCACACACAAATACATGACAGGAAAATGCAGGGTCTCAATTCAGTACAGTTACAATCCATGATGCAATAACAAAACAATCAAATATGACAAACATTTATGAGTTTTCCATGAATAGCCTCTAAGTTTAGTAGCTCAAAAAAAGATACGCTAGTAAACATGCACTAAAAAATGAACAAAAATTCATATTTCAGACAGGACAACATTGCCAAGCATACCTCTCTCAAAATTAATATGAAGTCCAGTGCACTAAGGACCCCAACAAACTGTCCCCTGTAGAAGTCCCAAAGAGGTGCGACAGGAATTCCCTGAACAGCTTGGTATTAGAAAACTTGTCTATGCCAACTGCATAACAATCAACTAGGTATTCAAGAACTTCACGAACAAGCAAAAGGTGGTATATTAATTAAGAAAAAATATTAAATTCATCACCAGATAATAGCGCTAGATTCTCGGTAACAAAAAAAAAGAATTGGTCTAATCTGAAACATACAGTGCTGAAGGTAATAGCAAAAAGATGCACCTTGTAAAATGGGAAATGGTGAAAACTGAAAAGGAAGTTTAAAAATTGAGCAAAACTGCACCTTACGTTTACGTAAATGGGGAGGAAGGTGGGGGGTTTTATTTATGATAAACGGTGGGGAAGGTTTTGGGAGGAAATTGTGCTTTGTGGAGTTAAGTATAAGATTTTTTTCTCTTTTTTCTTTTTAATGATAAAAGTCAAAAAAGAAGAAAACATTACAAAGGAATTAACAAATCAAAAGGTATACTGCACTATGGGGAAAAGGAAATAGTTCCTCATCTATGATGCACGGATACTTCAAAATGGCCAACATATCGCGTCATATCGTATCCGATACTTCGCTTTTTTTGTGTAAAATCCATGCCCATGGCGTGTCCCTGCCATATCTGGGCATCATAGTTCCTCATGAACCCAAATTTTCTCAATTCATGCCTGCTAATTGACAAGAGACGCCCACCAAATGCGCACTGAATGGCACAAAACAATTCTCCCACTATGGTCACCTCATTGTGTCTTCCACAAGAGTTCTGCCCAACATGCCCATGCAGTCATAGCTTCAGTATCTAAAGACATGACCAAACTCAAATAGTAATGGATTTCGAGCCCCTTATGGTCTCTAACAAACACCAACATAACCACCCCCGCCCCGCCCTCCCCCCCGCTTCTTCTTTCCCTCCCACTTCTCCCCAAACCAAAAAAAAACACACACCACCCTCCTCCCCAATCCCTGCCCTGGCAGAATTGTGAAAAAACGCTGCCATCAAAACTAAGCTTCCAAAACACCCATTGGATGCCCGGGAGGGGCCATGGTAATGGACCTCCATAACATCAACACATCCTAAAACATGATGTCCAATATCCCCAAATATAAGAGGGAGCGGTCAGTCAAACCCATTAGTGGATAAGGCCTAGTTTATCACCCTGCCTTGAGATACCTTAGCAACCCCTTCAGGATAGTTGGACCTGTTATAAAAAGTCTAATTGCTTTGCCTGTAGCATAAGCATCATAGAATAGCACCAAAGCAAATGGGCCCTAAAAGACGCCCTTGACACAAGACATTCTCCACCTTTACAATTATTGCAGACGATAGGCTTCACCTAACAAACTAACAAAAAGAAAAAAAGGAAAAGGAAAAAAAATCCTTATTTGATGAGGACGTCAAAAGCTCCTCCCTACAAATTCTACCAGAAGAGGAAGAAGACTCATGCACAGGCACCATTATGGTTGGATGGCCGTTGCCTGGTGATAGCGTGCCAGTCCTATTGGATTTTGATTCCAACAAAGATCAACAGTTGGATGTAATCCAATCTATCATGTGATCAAGTTGAAGACCCCATATGGCAGAATCAAGAAGACCTGACATTGGGATGCGCAGAATGGGAAGAACCATCAAGAAGGCAGTGGCAAAGAAGATCAAAGGGGGCATCTAGGGCCCATCCAAGACAGTACGGTCGTACCTTTTTTTTCCTTTGTTTTATTTAATTAATTGTTTGGGAGTTATTCTTATAGTTTATGTTTTTAAGTTATCTTAAGTTGGGATGTTTTAACCTCGACCATTAAATGCGTTTAGATGGTCATGATTAGTTTTAGGGCTATGTCTTGCTTACATAAGGACATGTAATGCCTCTTTTGAGAATTAGTGATCAATGATAAAAGATTTCAGTGCTTCCGCTTTCTCTCATGCGACGGGACTGGCGTGATACCATTGGGTGTGAAGATTTGCGAGTTCTAGATAACCTTCTACTTCTTCTCCTTTTCCATTACTTGAGGTATTGTTAATTTTCTTTCCCCCTCCATCTTCAACATCAAAACCAACCCAAACCCTAAATCCTTTGATCGTTCAAGCCATATCCACCGAACCCTAACCATAAAGCACCATTCCACCATTGTCACCCCTCATCTAGCATCAAATCCAAAGGCCAAACGTCATCCAACGTAAGCCACAACAGCCAAACCCTACCCTAGCCAACTTCCAACAGCCAAACCCTAGAACCAAATTGCACACCTACCGCATGATGGGAACATCAACCATAATTCCTTCAAGATCTACCAGCGATGAAGGTGTAGGATTGTAGATCAAGCTAATTTGTGGATGGATGATACATATCCAGACTTTGATCGCCGAGATATTGAAAATCTACCCTTGGATTGCCATTCTGATAACATCCAACGGTTGGATCTATTTGGATTAAGTGTCCGATGGACAGAAGGCCCCATGCGTACAATCATTTTAAAGGCCCCACATTGGAAAGTGCCACATGCAAAGAATTAGAAGATTTAAAAGACTTTTAGAGGGGAGACAAGGAAGATTCCCAAGGTTTTAAAGAGTTTCAAAGGGGGCCAGAGGAATTAAAAGAAATATGTGAAAAGGGGCTCCAAAAGGGGGTCCCACAACTTAAGTAGAAAAAGTAAAAGAGGTGCCTTGGGATTTGTGCAAAAGTCTCCTCGCACCCGAAAACCCAAGCACACGACTGTTTTTCTTTTTCTTTTTTATTTTGTTGCTTTCTATTTTCTTTCTCTCGTTATTCCTTTTAGAAAGTTTGGAACTTATTTATATGGAGAGACTTGTAATGCTTTGGACAATGGCTATTAATGAGAAAAATGAGTTTCGTGAGTTCTTCAACTTCTAGTTCTACTTCTAGTTTTAGTTGTGAGAGATCCGCTCTTCTGCCTTCTAGATTGGAGTTTGGTGTGAGGCCAATTATAGGTAACCCTATTGGAGTTTGGTATGAGGCCAATTACAGGTAACCCTGGTTATCTTCTCCTATTTTATTTCCTATAATTTATTTTCCTTTCTTAACCCTATAATCCTCTCAAACCCAAACCCAACCATCCAAACCATACCTATAATCCATATCTAACCATTCCACTAACCCAAAACAACCCCAAACCCAAACCTCACCTCATCCAAAACCCAACCAGCCTGGCTGGACAATCAGTGGGCCCCACCTGAACCAGTCAGACCTTTAATGGGCCCCACTTGAGCCAGCCAAAACCTGACCCAACCTATTTTATTGAGTTTTTTCATTGTTTCCACTTCAAAGGCTTGAAATTAGTTAAATCCCCTAAATCTGAAAATCAGTTTGAGCCTTTTATTCCCATGGGAATATTGTTTGAACTCTGAATCTTATTTTAAATATTCCCAAGTTTTTACATTGAACACTTGCAAACCCTTTGATCCAAGACATTGGTACAAATCCTCGTTAAAGGGACACTTCATCTAATTGAATTGAACCATTCCTAAACAAGTGGAAGTCCATCTTCCATTAAGATCCATGCCTTTTCTTACTTGAGGGGCAATTACTGCAGGATTGTGTCGACACCTTGGATTGACACATAATTTTCTACTTTATTTTCAATATTGGATTGTGTATTAAGCATGATTCATAATTTAAATTGAATTATTAATTCTTAAATTGATCTCACCTTCCATATAAGGTTAGATTTCATATTGTCCCGCATCATCGCACCACTCCAGAGTCCCAATCCACATCAGCCAATCATCATATCCCTGATCCCCACCTTCCTCACCCCTATACACTCTTGGCCGAACCCCCAATCAGACCCTATTAAGCCCAACTGAAACCCAACCAGACCCTATTGACCCCAGCCGAACCCCATCTAGCCATTACTAGCCTGGCCAAACCCATCTTAATCATATCCAGCCTGGCTGAACTCTAGTTCAAGGGTTTTGGACCCATTAAACCATCCTAGATTGAATCCCCAACCTTTATTTCATATTTAAGTTTAATTTATTGATTATTTGATCACATTTAGACAACAGGAACTGCCATTTATAAATCTGAATTTTTTGTAACCAACTCTAGACATCTAAACTTTGTTGAAAACCCCTTTGAGACTACCCTTTGTGAAATGCTCAAGAGGGACAACAAATCTGCTAGTTGGTGCTTGATCCTTTTCTTTTTTATTTTTTAATGGTAACTTGAATTTAAAAACAGCTTAACAGCACAACAAAATTATACCAAAAAGCAAGGGCCAATACCCCAAAAATCAACCACCACTTAACAAGGAAAAGCCAAAAAACAAAGCAGCATATCAAAACAACAGCTAAAAGTGTCAATCCAGGCCCAATATCAAAGGCCCATTTAAATGTAAATGTGTACATGCCTTAACTGTTAGCTGTAATTATGGATCTATACCATATTTGTATTATCTTGATAAGAATGATTAGCATGTAATCAGGGATTGATCCACTATATATATAAAAGTTCCAGTCGACCCTTAAGGGACACGACATTATTCTCCTTCTCCCTCTTATGGTTCTATATCTCATCTCTCATCAATGACAAGGTATCAGAGCCCATTCGATCACCTTTGATCATCCTCTAGTCATCTTCCAAAGTTCTGGAAGCCTTCTGAAATCAGTCTGATCATCTTTAATCATTCCTGATCATCGCAGCTCACCTGTGGCCCACCGGATATCATCATATCCGAAACTGAAGGAATCAGTCACCAAGCTCGCCTATTATTCCTCTTATTTATCACAATTTTTCCAGTAATTTTGTCTCATCAGAGGTAGGCCAGCTCACCTGTGATCCACCGGAGATTATCATATCCGAAACTAAAGGAATCAGTCACCAAGCTCGCCTATTATTCCTCTTCTTTATCACAATTTTTTCAGCAATTTTGTCTCATCAGAGGTAGGCCATCTAGCAAATTTTGTGTTATTTCAGTTTTATCAAGAGGTTTTCATCACAGCCATCCAAGATTGTGGATTTTGATCCGTTTCGAGTGGGACTTCTTCCAATAGTTGTAAACAATCCTTGCCTTTTCATCCCCCACACCCTGATCAGATCTCTGATCATCCACTGGAGCCCACGTGGACATCTTTCCACTAACGTCCAAGGATGTGTTGCTGTTTTCTGCTTGCTGTTGCTATTTTCATCTACTATTTGCTACTGCCCGTTGTTGTGCTGCTGTGTTGCTGTCAAAGCTAGGATTTGCCATCTTCTAAGTGATCTGAGAGGAATCAACCTCTCCCAGAGTAATCATCCACTGCTAATCATAGTCGTTCAACAGTGGCCCACTTGTGATCCTCCAGACACAACTGGAAACTCCAACAGTCTTGGTCGCCCACTGCAGGAGGGATTTTTGGTGATTTTTTCACAATTTTTCGACAGTCAGAGGTAGGCCATTTGCTCAATCTCGTGACTTTCCCATTTCTGGCAGTAGTTTTCATCTCCACCGTCCAAAAATTTGGATCCTTGGAATCTGCACACCAGATTTCATCTCAAGGAAGACAATTAAGACCGGCAATCAGATCTTAGACCTGATCTGCATTCCAATCCTTCTGTGTGCCCCTCGTGCTCATCCAGACACAAACCAAGGGTTGACTGTAACTTGTATATATATAGGGGATCAATCCCTGATTACATGCTAATCATTCTTATCAAGATAATACGAATATGGTATAGATCCATAATTACAGCTAACAGTTAAGGCATGTACACATGTACATTTAAATGGGCCTGTGATATTGGGCTTGGATTAACAGAACTACTAATCTGAAAAGGGAGAAAATAGCAAATACTGCCTGTTGCCACCGTCCTTAGTAGCAGATCTGCCGCACTATTCGGTTGCTCTTTACATGAGAGGCGGCAAATGTAATATTGGCAAGATCCCGAATCTCCTCTACGATGTCCACAAACCTCCATGGTGGGCTACAGCTCCTCGAAGCCCATCCAGTAACACAAGAAGAATCACCTTCCACCAGAAGATTATCTAAGTGCAAACATTGCACTTCCCTAAGGGCATATTTGGCACATAACTAGTTAAAGTGAAGTGAAGTGAATGCAGACAAGAAATGACAACAAGTCATATCAAAAGTACATAATTTTAAAATTCCCTCCGAATTTTTCAAAAAAAGTCAAAAAAACCTCCTTTCTCCACTAAAAGACAAAAAAACTCCACTTTTCTATACAAAAAGTCAAAAAGATTCCATACCAAACAACTAAAAACAAAACACCATCATAACACCTTATATTTTATTCTCTCTAGATTTGATACTTCACCTTACCATACTTCAATTCACCATACATCCAAACAGGCCCTAAGGCCCATTCTTAATGCTAACAGCTCAGCTTTATAAACTGAGCAATTGCCAACATGACCTGAATAAGAAGAGATGATCTATGCGTCACAATTACGAAAGACCCCACCAATACCTGCTCTTCCTAGATTTCCAATGACACTGCCGTCAAAATTCAGCTTAAACATCCCGGTTGAATACAGGTTTCGGGGGAATCCTGGGTCTGGAAAACACTTCTCGGAGTTCTGCGTACAAAACGGCTCCGGCCCGATCTTCGGGCGCGCCTACCCAACCTCTATGCGAAATCACAATCTATGCGTAGATGCGCATTTTAGGTTATTTCGGGATCCTTTTCGGTTGAAAATGTGTTTTCGGCGTATCTTGGGTCTGGAAAACACTTCTCGGAGTTCACCGTCCGAAACGGCTCCGGCCCGAACTTCATACGCCCCCTACGCAACCTACGAACGAAAGAACAATCTACGAGTAGATGCGCATTTTAAGTTATTTCGAGATCCTTTCTGGTTAAAACCGGGTTTCGGGCGAATCTTGGGTCTGTAGAATACTGCTGGAGGCCACCTAATAGATAAAATAGATCTACTGGTGAAAGAGAAGCAACCTCTTCCCAATTTCTCATAATCACTGAGATGGAGAATTCACTAAAGAGGAAAAGGACTGAAACCCACAAAGCCACAAGGAATTTTACTTTCTCTTTCAAATGATCACTAGAAGAGTAAGAGTTTTCAAAGCATCTTGCATTGCACCCCCTCCAACTAACCCAAATGATAGCTAAGAAAGAGACTTACCACATTATACTGCCCTTTGTTGACTCTACCACCAACTTCCATGACTCAAAGTGCTAAAGGAGAGATTCCGAGAAAACCCAATCACAACCAATTGACAAAACCATCAGACCACTAAAGTCCATGAAGAATAGGCCGCCTAACACAATTGAGAAGCAAGTGATTAACAGATTCCTCCTCATTGAGGCACAAAGGGCACGCGTTAGCCAGATGATCCCGCGACGCTTAAGATTGTCCATGGTTAAGATTTTCCAGAATAGACCACTCCAAGCGATACACCCAAAGCCAATACTCTTGGAGGGGCCTTACAACTCCACAAACTACACCCGAAGCTAGCAACAGAAGGTCTCTCTACTAGACTCTTAAAGAAAGAAGAGACAGAGAAAGAACCATCTGTTGACATAACCCACACCCTACTATCCTTCCCTAAAACTAGAATATACACTGCTTCAAGCTCAGCAAGCATGTAGAGTAATTGAAGCTCCTCTTCTTCCAATAGATTTCTCCTGAATATTGGAGCCCAAAGAAGAGAGCTGCCAACTCTAGAAAAATAATTTCTCACGTTGGAATTTGTCTACAGCGCAAGAGAAGAACCTGGGCTACTTATTTGCAAGAGAGCAGTTTCCGACCAGAACCAGATCTTTTGCCCACAACCTACCCGAAATCTGATGTTGAAATTCCCTTCCATGAGCATGAACATGTCTGATTGGTGTTTGGGACATCCCACCCCTCTCTGCCGACACCATATTTGGCTGAGACTACCCTTTTTCCACAAGCCATCTTGATTACTCCCTAGCCTCCAGAGCCATTTACCTAGGAGGGCCAGGTTCATCTCTTATATGGGTATGATACCCAACCCACCCTGCTTTTTGGAGTTACTAGCTAGCTTCCATGCCACTAGATGAAATTTGTGCCTCACCTCCCAACCTTGCCAGAGAAAATCATGTTGAAGTTTTTCGATCCTAGTGGCAACTTCAATCAGGCACTTAAATAAAAACAAGAAGTACATGGGGAGATTAGAGAGTGCTGACTTGATGAGAGTGATGCGTCCGGCTAAGGATAAGTGTCCGGACTTTCATGAAGACGATTTCCTCTCCATTCTTTCAATAGAGGGTTCCATAGAGCTTTTGTGGCCCTTCCAAGGCATGATCGGAAGGTTGAGATAGGTGATGGGAAGGCTACTAGCTTTGCACCCCAAGATCTCTATTCAAGCTCCGAGTTGGTCAAACTCTACATCCACCCCCAATAAGTTCGCTTTTAAAGAAATTAACATTGAGCCCAGAAACAACTTCATAGCATAACCACCTTCACATTTTTCTCTTGATCTTCACCCGCTTCACAGAAGATAAAGAGTATCGTCAGCATATTGTAATGGTTGATAGGGGCAATCCTCTGGCTAGAGTAAAACCTGTGACCATACCTGCCCTTCCTGTCGCTGCAACCATTCTGCTTAAAGCCTCACCAACAAGCTAAAGCCTCGCCATTCCTGTTGCTTCATCCCTAAGCTAGTGGAAGAGATATTCTTCCATTGAGACTCTCAATTTAGATTTGAAAGTTCACATTCTGGGACTGTCACAATGCCTAGATTCATCGCCAATTCCCTAATTGAAATTCAACATAAGACGTGCAATCTGAATTTGGTGGATACAAAGAGATTTAATTTGGTGGGTTTTAAATAAAAGGACTGGTCCAAGAGGTTATATTGAAATTATTAAAAACATGTATGAAGGAGAGGTGAGGAGAGTGAGAACTACTATGGAGAGACAGGTGAGTTCTCAGTGACTATGGATTTACATTAGGGGTCAGCCTGATTATGGATGACTTAATTGCTCATATTCAAAAGGAGGTACCTTGGTGTATGTGGTTTGCAAATGATATGGTGTTGGTGAATGAATCAAGAGACGGTGTGAATGCAAACTGAAGAGATGGGGGGAGGCTTAAGAATCTAAAGGCTAATAAGCCATACAAAGACTAAATATATGGATTGCAACTTCAGTGGCATATACAAAGAGCTGAAACTACAGTGAGAATTTAAGCTCAGGAGATACCACAAAGAGATTATGTATGTTACCTTGGCCTCAAATTAGTGAGGATGGGAAGATTAATGAAGATGTCGAATATAGGATAAAAGCAAGATGGAGACTTGCTTCTGGAGTGTTTTGTGACCGACGAATGCCAACAAGATTGAAGGGAGAAGTTTACAGGACAACAATTAGACCGGCTATGACCTATGGAGCAAAATGTTGGTCAATCAAGAAGCAACATATGCACAAAATGAATGTAGCAAAAATGAGAATGTTGAGGTGGATGTGTGCTAAAACTAGGTAGAATAAAATTAGAAATGAGAGCTTTCGAGGGCATTTAGGGGTAGCATCAATAGGGGGTAAAATTAGAAAAAACCCGTTTGAGATGGTTTGGGAATGTCCAACGTAGGCCGGCAACGGTGCGGCTAAGGAAAAGTTTGGTTATGCAGGTTGATGGCCTACTAAGGTGCAGGGGTAGGCCCAAGAGGACGTAGATGGAAGTAGTAAAAATAGATCTGAAGAAGTGCAACTTATCTAAGGATTTAGCTCGAGATAGATCGGAATGGACAAGGCTTTGATGATGATGATGATGACGACGACGATGATGACTTTAATTGTGATTGTTAATCTTCTCTGATCTCACTAAAATCATCTAGGATAGCTTTGCGCAATCTTGCATCATTATTGCTACTAATCCCATGTCAATGGTTTATGATCATATGGGCGGGTTAGAGGGTAGAAGTTTGGTCACCCATATCTCACAAAAATCTTTGAGAAAATGAAATTGAGTGTTTGGAAGAGTCATTAGTTGTAATTCAGAGTACAAGTTTCAACTGGAGGTGGGAGGGCTTTCTACATATGGCAGCCAAACAAAAACTGATTATGTCTTCGTTAAATTATTTTATGAGAAAATGTCAAATACCTAGATGAAATCTGAATGCTTTATTTATCTTTCAAAAATAAAGGCATTGCCAAAGATTCTAGCATTTTTTCTAGATGCCAATCTTTAACAGAATATTAACAATTAATAACCCCGTCCAGGTGCAACAGGAATTTGAATATTGTAAATGGATGCATCTCGTGTCTTCAAGGAGCTGAGGACATTCCTCACATTTGTAGTGTCCTTCCACTAGATCTCGTTGGAGTCATTGTTTCCAAATATTTGGGGCTTTCATTGGATGATGCCTTATTCGATAAATGAGAGGCCTTGTTGAAAGTTAAAAGAGAGAAAACTTCAAATCGTAGGTCCATTTAATAAAGAAAACCTCAATCATAGGAGGTCTATTTATTAAAGGAACCACGTAATGTAGGAGTGTTCAAGTCACTTTGGGTTGAATGAAACAAGAAATTTCAAAATATACCCGTAATAATGAAGTCGCTATCAAGGCACAGTCTCCTATTAAATCATAGGACTCTTCGCTAAGAGGTCATTTGTTTTTTATGAAACTAATTCACATGTGTAAATGATACATGTGAATCATTTGCTATTTACACATGTGAATCAGTTTCATAGAAAACAAATGACCTGTTAGTGAAGAGTCGAAAGGCATTCCATTGTTTGTCATTTTAACATCTCTTCACATCTGAATCTAAGTATGTCCAACAGTTCACTGTCTTACAAAAATTTCTCAAAAATCCATGAAGAATCAAGACACGATAATGGTAGGAACTCTTTGAAAATGGATTCACATGCGCCTCTATCGTTGGTAGATATTTAAGGAATTGAGGGAATTAGCGTTTATGTCCCCATCACATTCTCCCCATCATCTACCGAAAGAATTCCCAATCAGCTCTATCATAAGCCTTTTCAAGCTCTAATTTACAAAGTAAACCCGGATTTTTACTCTGGTCTCTAGAATGAAGAAATTCATTTGCAGTGAGGATGACATCGAGGATCTGGTAGGAACTCTTTGAATTCTAGCATCCAACACCTTAGGTGGAACCTTAAAAATATAGCTAAGGCACTGAGCAAACTAATCAAGCAAAAGACATTAATTGATGCAGGCACAACATGAAATCTAACCTAAAATGTAATTGTGAGATCAGTAGGGAATTAATAATCCAATCCTAATTATAAATCAACCAAATACATGCCATGGAATGTTGAAAGTTTTAGGAAAATTGTCTAATAGTCCAAGGCTTTATCACAAGTCCGTCATAACAACCCCTGAAGTAAGGACTGATCTAATGGAAAATAGTTCCACGTCCTTCTGGATGATCCGATTCAAAGAGATTAATTGCTCCTCTTTTGAGGATTTGAAGTAGAGGCTTGGTTCAACTTGGGTGCAATTGAAACAATATATAATATGGGACTAATTATTAAAATTCAGATCTGAAAATAATATTCCCACAGCATGTTCAAGGTTCAAATTAATTTCAGATTTACGAAATTGAAGTAAATTAAGGATTGTGATGGTGAAACAATGGAGGATCAATCAAATAGATGAAGGATCAGGTTCAGCGAATGGGTTGGGAGCGGTGGGCTGGTTCGGCTGGGCTGGATGGGGCTAAAGGATGGTACAGATAGTGCTGATTAGGTCTAAAGTGTAGATCAGCTATGGCGGATTGGGTTTTGAATGGATTGGATGGTTGGATTTGATGGGATGATGGTCGGCTGCAGTAAATCTTGGTATTTGGGTGGTCATTAGGCTGGTGGCTGTTGTAGAGGCTTAGATCTAAAGATGTGATGGTTCATGGTTGGATTTGGGGTTTTGATGATAATTTGGTGAGATATAAGGGTTGGTTGTTCAGATCTAAATATCTAGCAGTTAGATCTTGGTTTGGGCATCTATAGTTCTTGTGATAAAAGACAACAAGGAAAAGAAACTAGAAGAAGATAAGAAGAATACCTGACTTGGCCTCTCACCAATTAGGATTTTTATTCTTAAGATAGCATAAAGAAGAGAAACAATACCAAAGTCTCTTTTTAACATAAAGCCCTAAGTGGTGACGTCATTGATAATTAAATAAAATAAAAGAAAGAAAAAAAAAAAAAAAAAAAAAAAAAGATGTTGACAAAAGAAGTCTTGTGCAAGGACATGCGCATAACTGCCAAGGTGCTCTCAGTTAAATGATGGCCCCCTCTTGGGCCCTCTTCATATATCTTCAATTTTTTTCCTTTTATTTCCTTGGTTCCCGTTTGAATCTTCTTTAATTATTTTAATTATTCCCATGTGGGGCCTTCAACGCAATTGCACACAGGGGACCTTTAGTCCACCAAATGCTTGATCTGAAGAGATCCAACCATTGGATGTTGTCGGAATGATATTCCAACAATGAAGTTTCAGTATCTTTGTGATCGAAGTTTAGATATACATCGTCCATCCACAAATTAGGATGATCTTCAATTCTACGCCTCCGTCGCTGGTACATCTTGAAAGAATTGGGGGAATTAGGGTTGATGTCCCCATCATTAATGGTCTCCACAGTCCACATGAGCAATGAAAGAAGCCCCAATCTGTTTGGAATGCTTGCCTTCAGAATGAAACTCATCATGAAAGCCACAATGTCATCCTTTATGCCTACCTAAAACCTCTAAAAAAAAGCTATTGGGAAACCATACAAATAGGTAGCGTTATCACCTGCTATCAAAAATAGTTTCCTCAATGGGCTCAACCTGACATTCTTCAAAATCTTTGTAGCCAAAATCTCCATACCTAAAGAGAATTGTAGCTTCTTTTCAACATTTGAGAAGCTAGAATCCTAAAACATGAGAATAGAAGGGAGGTGATGGGGAAAGGCTCTTGGTGGTGGAGTAATGTCCAGTACTTATTCATTGCTAATTTTTCTACTTGAGATGTCTGAAGTGTTTTGACAAAGTGGGAATCATTCTAACATATTTCTCTGGTCAAAAGTTAGTCAAGAAAGCACATGCTATTTGCATCTTCGATATGAGAGAAAATGGAGCATAGTTGGCAGCTTAAGGATTAATGGTTGAGTCCTAAGGGTGTGATATTAGAGTGCAGATTGCAAGATACGGCCTCAAACAAGGCTGTCTACCGACAGAAGCTTAAACTGTAACCAACAATTAGGTGAATCAAGGTGAACAGGAGTTACTTCAATGTAGTAACTAATGAAGAGCGGAAAAAAAAGATCCACGATGAAGGGCAGCTGATAAAAATAGGTAGATTTGGTGGGAGCTGGGAATATTAGAGTCAGTTTCCGATGCATTAAAAACTTCTCTTCAAGAAACCTTTTTTGGAGAATCTAGGAAGTTATTTGAATGCAGTAACAAATGAAAGGGATAAAAAGAAATTCCTCTGTGATAAAGGGAGGTGGCTGATAAATGTGCATGGGTAAATTTGGGGGCAAGCCTAAAAGTAGTGAAGGTATTGAAGTCAGGCTCTGATTCTCTAAAAGCTTCCATTCAAGACAGTTCCATCACAACAGCATCAACATAGATGTCAATCAAGAAGGTATTGAAGTCAGGCTCTGATTCTCTAAAAGCTTCTATTCAAGACAGTTCCATCACAACATCATCAACATAGATGTCAATCAAGGAAATCAATAAGCGTTTCAAAAAAAGACGGAGCCACATAATTTCACTTCTTCTATCAGATATCTAAATCCTTTTCAATGGCGGATTATTTCACCATCTTAGGAGTGATGTTATCCTACATGGTTAATTCACATTCAGTAAAGGGCCAGCTTGTAGAATAAAAAGATGGATAGAGATCTTAGGGCCATTCCAGAAGCGTGTATGGGACTCATTGATGGGAATCCTTCGGCATGCGTGGACACTGAAGACAATGGACTCACTGGTTGATGGTTGGGGGTGGGCCATCTGTAATGGATGACAAGACATCTTCAAAACCAGTACTGGAATATGCTTGAATGAGAATCGTACACCACAACCCGTAAGATTCAACAAAGAACAGATTTGTTGTTTGGTAATGCTAAATTTGATGCTAGAGATGAAATATAGGATCCCAATGAACAAAAAAGGCAGTAGTTCCACACTTTGTCCAAGGCCTCTGGCAACAATTGCAAATTTTTTTGGCAGATTCAGCAAGCAGATGAAGAATGATACAATGACGTGGGCAAGACACATCATAAATGATGGAATTCAAATCACGGAGAAACTATTGTGTAAAGCAGTTTTTTCAAATATGTTACTCATTTCTGGTAGGGAAACTGACCTCGTTGTTACTGAAACTGAAGATTTTGGAAACATAGGCATTGTCAAGTGCATGTACATCACAACACCTTGTTCAGTGTGAAGAAGAAGTTCCAAGTCATCAACTCTCATAAGATGAGAGGAAGAAAGGAAGTAAGAGAGAGAAAAGAGGGGGAGTGAGGAAGGATCAAAAATGAAAAAAGATGTGGGAAATGAATGAGTGTGCGTGTGTGTGTGTGAGAGAGAGAGAGAGAGGTCAACAATTTTCAATGTGAAAGATTGGAGAGAGGTAGCTAGTAGGGCCAGACAAAAGTTTTAACCCCATATTACTCAAACAAAAACAAAAGTAAAATGCAATGACATCACAAATAAAAATAAAATAAGGAAGCAGCAGCTTTTCAGCATTTCAAAAGTTTTCTTCTCGCTCGTCATGTAGCTAGAACATGCAGTCAACTGACATTGGGTATCAACTTGAGGACAGGGTCACTTTATTAAGTGAACCAAGGATCAAAATAGTGGTTGCAACATGCGTAATGGCCAGTGGCCAAAATACTGCATAGCGGGCGATACATAGCAGTTACGGCAATACATGCAGCGTAGCGGTGTGAATTTTTTTAGTAGTAAAAAAAATTTAATCTAGTATAGTAGTCAATCTCGTGTGTGTGTGTGTGTGTGTGTGTGTGTTTTTTTTTTTTTTTTTTTTTTTTTGTGATTTGGAACCATATAAGGGTAGAGACAACTTTAGGAAAGGCTATTGAGGAAAAGAAATAAGAAAAATAGTGTTTTCAATTAAAACTACTTGGCTCTACTGAGTTTTAGACCTTAGTACCGCTATTTTCAAAAATAGTATAGCGCCCTCAAACTGCTATTGCCAATAATGCGGCCACTACATATTTTGAACAAGCATCAATTGGGAGATAGTCAACCATCCTTCAGGACAAAGGCAAATATGAATGATTTCTCCAGTTGGTCTCTCTTCTGTCAAGTGGGTATACTGCCATTTTGGCTATGGTAACTTATTACCAATAATAAAGAAATGAATCACCATAATCAATCAAAGGAAATAGCAAACTATAAGAAATAAATCAGGACAGAGAAAAATAAATGAACGGTTACAGTTTATCATGGATGACCACAATACCTGCTCATAGAGAATATGAAATGCTTGCTTCACCGGTAAATTGACATCCAGGGCAATAACCTGAAATTTTACATAATTCTGAATCAGACAGAAAACAATTGCCAACCTATAGTGAACACACATAATAAACCAAAGTGGTTACAAAGAAGGGCAACGATTCAAACCTTGCCTGACTCAGGAAGCAACTCATAAGCCGTATGTGAAGCCAAAAATACAGAAATCCTTTGGCGGGAGATCTGTATATCAGCCTCTGAAATCCTTGGTGCTGCCTCCTGCAAGGTAGCATCTGACACGGTCACCTGTTCGGTGTAACAGAAACAGCAATGCAGAACATATTAAAATGATTCAATAGATAAAACTACAAAATAACCCGTACAATAAATAGGATGCCATCAAAGAATCAAAAGTAACATAACAATAAGGAGAAGAAGATTTCCTATGGGAGGGTCCCCTTAATGATGGATAATAGACCTGTCACCACAGAAATGCAGTGGTTCACCCACTAATAAAAGCATGGTACAACCATCTTAGGATGAGAAATCTTGTTAGCCCACCTAAAGAAAAGTATGCAGAGCCCATCCAGTGATGGACACATCTCTACCAAATAAATAAAACCTTTGTGTGCCTGCCATCTAATGATGGAAATATGGTGGAGACGTCAACAAGTGTTAAGGGCGTGTTTGGCACTTAACTAGTTAAAGTGAAGTAAAGTGAATACAGACAAGAAATGACAATGGGTCATATCAAAAGTATACAATTTCAAAATTCCCTCCGAATTTTTCAAAAAAAGTCAAAAAAGCAACCTCCTTTCTCCACTAAAAGACAAAAAAACTCCACTTTTTTATACAAAAAATAAAAAAGATTCCATACCAAACAACTAAAAACAAAACACCATCATAACACCTTATATTTTATTCTCTCTTGATTTGATGCTTCACCTCACCATACTTCAATTCACCATACATCCAAACAGGCCCTAAGGAGATCAATGGAGGAGAACAAAATGTTTTCCATTTTTAGATCATGGATAGGCTTCACAACTATTGAGTGAAACCTAATTTTAACTTCATTAGGTGAGTCCACCAATGCCGGAGCAGATGGTCAAATTTTAGGGGATCACATCCAAGATCAAGCATTACCATTTTTTTAGAGGAGAACTTTGATCTGTCATTTAAAGGACCCAATCAAACAGATTAAATCAAATCATAAAATGGATGGTTCACATAGCTCCCACTCAAATTTAATTTTGAGATGAAAGCATATGGTCGTCTGGACTTAAGGACAACTTCAACAGTTGATGGGGACCACAAATCCACAATCCCTTAAAATGGAAAATGTCAAGTGGTGCACCTTCTATCTTCTCTCATGCACGATTGATTTGCAGACGCTTCCTTTCTATTCTAAATTAAGACTCCTTTATGAGAAAACACTTACGCTTGATAGGAAATTACGGGTTCTAGTTTTACCAGTGTTACCACATGTGGATAAACATTAATACTAGGCAACAAGACACCCAAAATGGAAGGCTTGCAATATATCATTCATTCTTTGAGGATTTGTCACCTTTCATGATTGAGGGGAAAATAGGACTCTTTAAGAAAGAATCTACTATGATTAAGATGGGGTAAGTGGTTGGCACCTACAAGGCAGCAAGTGGGGTCCACAGCCCTAGGAATTTCCAGCGCACAAGTTGTTCCGTAGATTTGCACAAGACTCCCTACTCGATCCTTTTCTTAATTTCTTCCCATGTTTGAATGTAATTAGGATCTTCTTAAATAGGGTAACAATTATTATCAGGATTATGATTACTGGTTGTGATTTAATCAAAGGATTAGGGCGTCCTTGTTGGCAATAGCATATATACATATGCATTAAAGAAAATGAATTGTTAGATAGCTAAAGGACAGGGATGGGATAGCTAAATAGTCATTCTCTACACATTGTAAAGAGGACATTAAACAGGGCATTTTGATTTATTTATTTATTTTAACGGTAGCAGGGCATTTGCTTATGAGAAAGAATCTAAAAATTAGACACATCACCTGCATTAAAGAAAATGAATTGTTAGATAGCTAAAGGACAGGGATGGGATAGCTAAATAGTCATTCTCTACACATTGTAAAGAGGACATTAAACAGGGCATTTTAATTTATTTATTTTTTTTAACAGTAGCAGGGCATTTGCTTATGAGAAAGAATCTAAAAATTAGCCACATCACCATTATTTTAGCATAGAAATGTTTATAGATTTGAAATGCATATTCGCCATGTATTATATTCACATAGGAAGTGGAAAGTTGCTGTTTAATGCTGGCAAAGTCTACAATGCGACAAAGAAAACACCACTGGGTGTAGGTTGTTCAACATAAGGCATGGGTTTGCTCCCCAGGGTCTTGTGTTTGAATCCCCCCAGATGCACCCACTGAACGAGTGGGGTGAGCGCATGTGCCTGCAGGATTTGTTCTGACGAGTTGATTTCATGGGGGTACCGTCATTATCAAAAAAATAAACAACGCAATAAAGAAAAAGTAATTGGGAACTAGACTCATTTCTGGTACTTGAAGCATGAAGATACTTCGAGTCAAGTTTTTTTAAGCTTTCATTGTGTACTAACATTTTCACTAATAAAACATTCTATGGGCAAAAGTTATTTTATCAAATCCCATAATAACTTGAACAAAATTCCACATTTCAGTCTATTTTTCATTCTACATGAACTAGCAATGACTTCATCTAATCCACAAAAGTCCCAGCATGGATAGTAATTTAATTTTATTTTGTAATGATCTTTAAACTAGAATATGATGTATGAATGAATTAACTTCCTCCACCAAATAGAGTAAAAGTGATAAACAAAATACCATAGGCTAGAAGTTAACTAGGTTTCAATTTGAAAGGAAAGCTAAGAAATATTGAAAGCTGCAAATTCAAAAATGGTCATCATCATGAAGTTAACTAGGCTTCAATTTGAAAGGAAACTTAAGAAAAATTGCAAGCTGCAACTTCAAAAATGGTCATCATCATCACTATTTTGCAGTTGGCTACGTGAAGTTTGTTTCTCCATTCCAATCTATCATAGACCAAATCCTCAGATAGGTTGCAATTCTCCATATCAATCTGATGCAGTAGCACACGGTTGCCAAGACTCATGGTCCAATTGTGGGACCCAAGCAAGATTAGGAATTCTTTATTATTATTAGCTTCTAATTTTTATTTAAGAAGTTGTGTTTAGAAATAGTTTCTAATTTTGGTAGGATTATTATTTTTTATTTAAGAAGTTGTGTTTAGGAATAGTTTCTAATTTTGGTAGGATTATTATTTGGTTTCTTAGTTTGATTAGGATTGATTTCTTAGGGCTTAAGTTTCTTTCATTATAAATATTGTAGAGATCAATGATCTCAAGTAGAGATTTGAATTGATTAATAGAATTCCCTGTGTGGATTTTTTCGTTGGAGACTGTTTCTTCTTCGAGTAATTGTTCTTCGGAACTTGATTGTGCCCCGGCACTTGCATCCTAACCCTAGGATTGCATCACAATCCTTACTGATTCCATCTATGTCCTCTCCGCCCTAGCCGTTTTTCCTAAAGCGTCATCAACCTGCATAGAAAAACTTTTACTTACAGACGTCTCTACTAGCCTGTGTTAACATGTCTAAACCATATCAAACAAGTCTTTCTTAATTTATCACCAATTGATGGTGATGCTACCCCTAAATGCTCTCGAATACGCTCATTTCTTATTCTAACTTTCCTACTTTACACACATCCATCTCAGCACTCTCACCTCCACTACTCTCTTTTTTTCTTTGTTTTTTTCTTTTTTTTTCTTTTTCTTTTTTCACATGTGTTGTTTCTTGATTGGCAGACATTTTGTTCCAAACGTCATAGCTAGTATAATCCTTGTCTTGTAAAATCTTTCCTTCAATCTTGTTGGTATGTGCCAATCACAAAGCACTCAAAAATCAAGTCTCCACTTCAATCATCCATCTCTTATCCTATTTTCGGCATCCTCCTCAAATCTCTCCACCCTTACTAATTTAGAGCCAATGTATTGGATGTAATCTCTGATTGGCAGATAACAAAAGGATTGAAGGCAATCAGATCCATATAACTTCTAAACTATAACCAAATCATACCAATAGTCAATCTAACCAACATAATTAAATTTAAAGGAAAAAAAAAAAAACCAACTATAAGTCCAGCATCTTTAGGCATAAGATGCAAATCATCTTTCCTGGAAAGCCAACAAAAGTACCAAAGCAAAAATTGGACAATCCAAAAAGCCCACAAAAATTGACATAACACCTAGAGGATGGCCAAGACTAGAAGTGTATATAAGTTGAACAACAAGGTCTGAGAGTTTTAAATATAAATGGTACCAGCTATAAGCAGGTAATAACTGCAAAAAATGTATTAGAAATGCCATATCAAACTGGCTGACACACCTTATACTCCTTTCTTTTTGTTTCCCACATACAAGCATGTTTTCATCTTAATAAATCAATACCGTTACCAATTAAAAAAACTGCCATATCAAACTGCTCATTACATCTATATCACATTTTAACAGAATAACCTTACCACACGCTGAAAGGCCTCATTGTCAACATCCATGTTTGATCTAGTTCCGAGTGTCTCCAGAAGTGGATCATGTTCCCTTGCTAGTAGGAGCGTGTTCACTATCCCATAATTCCCATTCACAAAAGGTTGCCGTTCATCATGCCGCCATTCCCCATCGACATAAAATTTGTACTGTTATGTGAAAGGAATAACACAATGAATCAAGGATAGCTTTCTAAAAATACGAGCATATTATATATGTGGGTGTGGGTGTATGTAATGTATGCAGAGAGAGGGAGTGGGAGAGAAGGGCAGGGAAATACACGGCAAAAAACATAATAGATACAAATAATTTTGGCTATCATAGATTGGACAGCATAACAAACCCCAGCCATAAAAAATAAATAAAAAAAAAAAAAAGAAAGAAAGAAAGAAAGAAAATAAAAACCAGATGTCATGACCCTTGAGGGTCCCGGTGTTAAATGCCTACTAAATACAACTGAATGTGAAATTATCCACATTGACCAGGCCAATGTTATCAAATTAGTGGTCTTGCTTATGGAGCTAGGACCTATGACCAATTATACCCACTCACACCCAAATAAAGCCCCAGTTATCTGCCACTCACCCATCTAAGACTCATCCAAGTATTACCCACCACCAGATTGACCATGAAAAGAAAATTAAAGGAAATGAAAAAGAAAAGAAAACCATAAAATTTAGTCACTTAATCTGAAGGTTAAAAACTATAAAACTTTCAGCCATTATATCAAGACATAGAATGATTGGATGGACTCCATTCTTTCCAAATCCCTGGTGCCCCACCCACGCAAAAAACCCCCGCCCCCGCAAATAAAAAACACCCCACACACCCTCTCTCCTCTCTCCCCCACCATGATGCTTGTGGGCCCCATACAGTGGCTGTTATTTGCAATAAGGGCCTTCTGTTACCAGCTATGATGTACGGATACTTCAAAATGGGCAACATATCGTGTCATATCATATCCGATACTTCACTTTTGATTTGTAAAATCCGTGTCCTTGCCCTGTCCAAAGTGGGTCCCTACCATATCTGGTCATCTTAAGTTACAAGGTTTCTAGCTATATTAGTTGTCAAAAAACTAAAGATGCATCTAAAATGTGTGCATTCATAACATTACGAATATAAACTATATCAAACAAGTGCATCTAGGCAGTCACCTCTGTTGAACATAATATATAGAAAGAAACAGTTACAGTACCCCGATTAGAAATGCACTCACCTGATGAAAACCAGGTGTCAAGCTGCAAACGACCTGGAATACAGTAGGGCAACCCTCCATGGGCGACATTGGCACGTGCTCAGACCACCTAACAAAAGAATTTCAACATGGATGTTATATTGCTGGCTGCAGCCACCTAATCAAACCCCTTTACAACTTCCCTTCTGATGTAGTAAACAATGTATGCCCAACAACACAACACATCTACACCCCAATCACAATTTTCTTCTAATTGCTTAGTCTTAAAGCTCAGGATAATATGTGGGATGTAGAAATAAGAACAGCTATCATAGTAAAAGGTACATAAGTAATGTTCACACTTGTTTGTCAATTCAAAAAAAAAATTGTTGGTCACATGTTCATGTAGATGTATAATAAATGGCAATTAATCCAGAGGTTTGAAACATTTAAAATCTTTATAATACATCAGAGGAAAGTGTTGTACTACTCCAATTGCAAAATTCTTTTCTTTAAGTTTAAACACAAGATGGGGACATATGACCAAGTAAAAAAAAAAAAATACTTTCATCGCTTACATTAAAATATACATAAAATCAAAACAAATTTTTTTCCCCAAATAAAAAAAATAGACAGAAAAGAAAAATACAATGGATAGCAATCTGTAAATTGGAAACAGAAACATGATTAAATGAGTTATAATTTCTCCATCTGTCTTTTCCCCAAATCAAAAACAGCTCCAATTGCAGCTATTCAGCTAGAAAACAAAAGGTCAGAATACACACTATCCCATCTAATGTAGATTCAATTCCTTGATGCTGGGCCACATAAAATTGCATTCTGCCAAATTTTTTGACCCCGTTATGATTTGGGGAGTGTCCAAATTCCAAACACAATAAATGGTGATGGACATGATTCTATAGATAGAACCCAAAAAAAAAATAACAAAGAATACAAACCAATCCATCAAAAAACAAAACTTTAATAGATAAAAAGGTTAATAGAGAAAACCCAAACCCAATCAAATTCAACACTTACCCTGTGAAGGAGCCGGTAAGAAAGACTCTTCTCCCTCCATATGCCCACACGAACCGCATAGGAAACCTGCTATTTTCACCCACAGAATCCGTTCCAGAAGAGAACATCTGCTCAAATCTTCCAGAAAACAATAAATACCCAAAACCTCCCACCTTGTCGCAAAATCAACACTACCCAATTCCAACAACCATCTTAAATCCGACACTCCTCACCGAATCACACTAAAATGCGAAAAAGATCCCAGCTTTAGCTTTCTTCCAACAGGGATCCTCCACATCACGCGTAGAGGACCCCTCAGTTACTATGCATTCCCAGCCAGCAGATCCTAACCGTCCAAAAAACCCCCAAAAAAAAAAAAAAAAATCCCTTGAAACTGAGACTGATCGACGGTCTCTCTGAAGCCCGATTACAGAACAACGATGCCCCAATTCTTTTATTCAATAAACGAATTTGAAACCCTAATCCTCCTCTTTTTGAGAATTCAACACAATTCAAATGAGCCCTAGTTTTGAAAACCTAGTGGAAATGAGAGGAGGAATCTCAATGCTAGGGCATGAGCGTGAATGCAAAACTTACGAAATCAAAACCCTAGAACAGATTGTTTGAGAATTTGGGGGGAAATCTTACTGCAGATTTAGGCATGAGATTTTAGATCCAACGAGAGAGATAAAACAAGAACGGTAAAAACCGAAAAAACGAAATGCAAAAGAGGGTTTTCTCGTTTTATAGTTGCTGTTGGAGGATCGGACGGTGGCTGATGCGTGTGTTAGAATATTTTTGGGATGTGGGGCCCAGTGAATCAATTGTGGATGATGTCCTTCGATCTGACAATCATAGCTGGGGTCCAACTTCACAATTCTGACCGGTTTGACTTTCAGGACCTGCACTGGTGGGCCACGATTCAGTCTCTACCAATAGATTGATTGATGCGGGCGGGGGTGGGGCGCGGTCCATTGTTTTGAGCGGTTGTGATTTATTGATGGGTCTCTGATTCAATTGATCCACGATGGTGGGATATGTCATCTTGAACGGCTGTGATTCAAGAATGTGGATCCCACGTTCCACCAACTGGCGTTAGATCTGGGTGGGACCTATCATTTAGGACGGCCCTGATTCATGAATGGCGGGCCCCACGTTTTGTTACAGAGGGGCCCGTATGGGTGGGGCCATGAGTGGATAGATTCATCAGGGTACCAACCTGAGTGAGATTTGTGTGGGGCCTTTGATTTTTGAATGGTCCTGATTTCGGAAGGACGGTTCCTCATTCTGCCACATAGGATCCATTTATGTGGGGCCCATTGCTCGATGATTGATCACGGTACCTACCAGAATGTAATTCTAGCGGTACCTATCACTTTCAATGGTTCTGATTTACCGTGGGAGGCACATTTGCGATATTACACTATTATAATAACTCTTCTGAAATTATTTACGCTTTGACTGTCTATTCTAACAAATGTCAGATTTAAGAGTGGTTAGAAGTCAATATCTCGATATTCTTTATAAAGGTCCTACGCTCAACAACAACAAAGACTTTGGATTTTGTGAGTAGATGTGAGTTTTGTAAGTCACAATCGCTTGATTTAATTGTGATTACGTTGTGTGATCGAGACAAAATTGTTAGTACGTGACAACCAAAACATGTCCTTCAACAAAATTCGAAATTCCATCTTCAACTAACAAAACATGCTTGGCATGGGCATTATAGTCCACAGAATAAACACCTTGCATACTTTTAAAAAATGCAAAATATTTAAAATATTGTGTTTTATATATAAATTTTATTGAAATAAAAAAAGATATAAGATAATATATATGATATTATAAGGTATAAATTAATAATGATATTATGACGGATTATTGTATTTATTGTCCGTAAGATACAGATATGAGTCATATTTGCTTATGAAGGCAATCTATAAATATCAAAATATTATAAAAGATTTAGCTATAGTTTCGTTTTAATGAATCTTAGCTTATACCTATATCATGCAAAATTAAAACCAATAAACTATACATCCATAACATCATTTGGATCAGTTTTAGAATTCTTTGTTTTTGTTTCTTGTCTTTTGAACTTTTTGGATTTTTTTACCACTTCATCTCAAAATGACCATAGCTCACCATAAAAAATAAAAAAATAAAAAAAATCTTCTTCTTTTCATGCTTTTTGGAGCTCTTAACTTTTTGCATATAACAATTTTAATATGCATCATCACAAAATAACAATTCATGATATGTATGTTCATATAAGTGTTTGCATTTGGAGTCAATAACTAGCTTAGATGCCATTTGTATAACTCTAAAGTCCTTTCGAACAAATTAGGTCGGATAACCTTTGCATAAACATGCATTTCATCATTCTCATAACTCACTGATTCACTCATTAATCATTCACATTATAAGAAAAATCTTAGTCACAATAACAATGCCATTGCACTTAATTAGATCCAATTTCACCAAAAAAGTAACACTAAGAGATTCAGACGTTGGTATTCTAGCGTCATGCCTAATAGAATATTTAAAATCTGGATATAATCGACCATTAATAATCAATTAGTACAGAAGTGTAGACATGCAATTCTGTTAAAGGAAAATGAGCGAAAAAGACTCCCCCCTTGTCCAGAAAAAAAAAAAAAGAGTATGGAAAGTAGATTCAACAAAAAGTTAAAGTTTTCACAGAAAATGAAGAATTGGAGAACATGACTTCCTCAACTAAATAGATAATACAAAATGGATTTGGAACTCCAAAATGAAAAAAAAATTAAAAAAAAAAAGACATTGACCACACTAAAATTGGAGATTGAATGACCCAGGAAGGAAGAAGAACACTGCAGTCTGATACGGATAGGACACTCTGGGCCAGAACTTCAAAATTTACATAGATAGTAGGAGATGCTAGACTAAGCATGGGCGTACACAACCACGCCCTAAAAACATAGAGATCCATGTTATGGAGGTTTTTTCTTAGGGAGTAACAATGTTTAGCCCGGCCCAAGCTAAATGTCAACATTTTAAGGCCTATATTTCCCTTAATATAATTTCGATTAGAATGACCTTGGACTCCATTGACATCTACTCGAGAAGGGCTTTTTATCTGTATGTTATGGCCGAAAATTCGATAGACAAATCAAATGTTACAATATTTCTATGGTAGAAATACGAAATGGAGGAAACAAAAGACCTCGCCAAGGTTGGCATCCTCCCTCACCCAAATTAGTCTCTTAGGCGAGGGAAGCATACCCCCACACTCAAAATTAACCAAAAATTTAGGCACGGACCCTAACTTTCCCCCCTAACAAAATATAAAATGGTAACCTTCTCAGGGCCATAACTCCCTCAATATAGCTCTAATCAGGAAACCTTAATCTCTATTATTATCTACTCAAAAAGAGCTTTCCAATGATGTATTATTGACTTAGCTAAAAACGTAGGGTTTTTATGACAACTTCCACAATGGGTTATGCCCATTAAAATCATAAGATATCAGGGCAATAAGACATGGGATGTGATTTATAAGATTCAAAGGTCACAAAAAACATTGATTTGAAAATGGGCCCAATGGCTAAATGGGTTTGGGCCATATCGGACCAAGCCCAAATAAAGTTTTGGCCATATTCTTTTTCAAAAGAGCCTTTTGTATATACCCACCTAAGGTTTGTAGGATTTGTATATAGGCCCATGATGTTTTAGTATTTATAAATAGGCTCCTGCTTTTTCTTTTTAATACCTTTTGTAGCCCCAAATCAATATTCTTAACAAGAATGGGCAGCCACAATGAGATTTGTGTTGAATTTTTATATAAATGACAGCTTTGCCCTTACATCTATAAAATAAAAATAAGTATATTATTATTTACAAAAATACAATTATTTTATATTAAGTCCCAATGCTTTCTCTCAATGACTCTCTCATGCACTTGACCAAGGGTGGACCTAGGTATAAGGGCCTGGGAACTAGAGCCCCCACCCATATCTAAGAAAAGTTTAAAATACCTCCTCCCCACCCCGTAAATTCTAAAAATAAATAAATATATATATATATTTACATTTGCCCCATGAATTAAAAAATCGGCTGATACCGGTTCGGCCGATATGAACCGTATCGGCCGGTACCGAGCCGATATCTCATTGAGATATCGGTCTCGGTAAATATCGCCAAAATCTCGGCCTATATCAGCCAAGATGATCTTCATATCGGTGGAACCGATATCTCGGCCAATAATTTGAAAATATCAGCCGAGATGAGATAAAAATGGTAAAAATCATAATTTTTTTATCTTTTTCCCCATCTTCATCATCTTCTCATCTCTTCTCATCTCCATTCTACCCATAGCAGCAGCTATACTCCATCACACATCCCTTTTGGATATTTTCAAATCCCACATCTATTTTTTGAAGAAAATATTATCTAAGGTAAGAGAAAATCAACTTAAAGCATTTTATTATGTATTTTTTTTTAATTTTTAGATGAAGCATATAAATCATGCTATATCTACATACACATGATTTTTCGAAGTTAGATCTACATACTTTCATGCTAGATCTACATACACATGATTTTGAATTTTTTTTTTCCAATTTTTTTTATTTTCAATTTTTTTTTTATATTTGAATTATAATATATCATTTTTTGGGGATTTTATCATAAATATGTTCTTTTAATGATTCATGTCACGACCCCAAACCCGGATCCCGACCGAGGGGGCGGGAGAGTTTGGGGAGGTGAGGGATGATTAAATTTCTCCCAAGATCCGCGTGTGTGAAGATCCACAATCACAACACTGTCTGAATATTTCTGCGGAAGCTTTTGTGGCAATGCGACCCGGAGTCCGTGGACAACATCGAATTCCGCGTCGCATAGAACCCCTAGCATAAAGCCATCATTTTATGAACTATATCGGACTGAAATAAACCAACATAAATAAAATACAGAGCTGACAGTAATAGGATATTACATTTCCATATATGTTCAAGTTACAAGTATCAATGTGAATTAATTACAATCCCAAGAAAGGCTAATAAAAGCCGAACAATACAAACTAATAACCACTACCCAAGAATAACGTAACTCGGATGTCAAGCACAATGTCTACAGGACATAGCCGACAAGACAACCTGCAACTCATGGCTCCACAGCCAACAACTCACAGCTCGGGGCGGGGAAACTGAACCTGAGTACCAAAATAGCGGGTCAAACACGACGGTTTGGCAAACGGGTGAAAAGACATAGTAGTAAGGAAAATACCTTAGAAAACATTTAAACCTGTCAAAACATTAGTTTAATAAAACAAGAGAAACATTTGTTCAAATACGTATGCAATATAAAACATGTAAGGTATCCAATGAAACGGGAAACGAGCAAGATGGCAACCACACATAGCTAAGTCCTCTATCACCGAAGTGACATGAGCATATCGGGATGTTGTCTCAGTCACCGAAGTGAGGAGATGCAACATAAGCAACATATACATAATATAATACAATACGGGACATGACCACGGTAGCGAACCGGGCATCGGGAACCACAGTAGCAATCTGCGGCATCGGGACAAGACCACGGTAATAACCGGGTAGCGGGATCCAAACTGCAGCTGGCGGGACGGGAAGGGGTCTCCAAGTCGGTGGATCAAACCGGCAAGGAAAGCCAAGCTTAGTGGTGCCGACTCATATGTCAAATCATGTAAAACGAGACATGTACAAATCATATGTAATGCACTTAAATAAACGGGCGAGACGGGGTGCTCAAAAGCACTAATTTCTTTTCATTCGGGCATGTATAAACGGGCTAGCAAAAATGCTAAAATACACTTTCAATGCTTTCGGGAATGCTAAATCATAATTCGAGAAATTCGGGCTATTATCGGGATTCAAGACAAATCATAATTCGAGAAATTCGGGCTATTATCGGGATTCAATATAAATCAAGTGAATAAGGACCCCGTATGTCGATTGTAATGATTACTTGGTACTCCTTGAGTTTAGAGACATTCCGGGCTCTTTACGCACTTTAGGTATTCAAACCTTAATCGAATTTTAAATAAACGAAACATAATAGAGAGGGGATCCTAAGCTCAACGTTAATCTAGTAGTACCTTACAACCTACTCAGTCATCGAAAGGAGAAACGGATTCGCGATACCCAAACAAACCAATTTCGCGTTTAGATAAAAGAAAGGATATCCCGTCGTTCCGTACCGTTCAAGATTGAATTAGATTAAGTACCGATACAACCGGATTAACCGTGAGGAAATGTCTGTTCCAACTATCCTCAAAGGAAGTCAAACGAGTCCACAAAGGGTCACTAAGTTCCATTTAAAGTCCACCTAAACATAGTGTAAAAGTCCATTGAAAGTCCATCTAATCATAGGGCAAAAGTCCCTTTAAAGTCCATCTAACAAAGGGCCAAAAGTCCCTTTAAAGTCCATCTAACAAAGGGCCAAAAATCCATTGAAAGTCCATCTTCAGCAGGTTTTCCAGTTGGGCCGGTCGACCTGGCTCATGGCCGGTCGACCGCATACACAGGGGCTCGGTCGACCGGCCATGGGCCAGGTCGACCAGGAGTTGTAAATTAAATGGGTGAATAGTCTTTTGGTCAGGCTCCAGAGAGCCTGACCTCTGTGTCGCCGTTCGATCGCGCCCTAGGCCGGTCGACCGCGTGCTCTGCAGAACTGAGACTCCCGCAGTTCAGCAGGTTGCCCAACAGGGGGGCCTGTTCCAGTGTCGCCAGTCGACCGCGCCTCTTGGCAGGTCGACCGCGTACACTGCGTAACAGAACCCAGGTTCTGTTACAGCAGTGCAGTGGTCTCTTCATTTCTTCCATTCTTTTCTACATTCTTTCAAACATGTTTAGCAATCTAATACATGGATAAAACAAGCTATCAAGACTCTCAAATGTGCATTTATTTCAAGTTTAAACAAGCCATTAATATCACAAAATACTAGATGAAATCATAATGCATTTTTATCAAATCTCATTCAAATGTAAAAGGGTCAAATCATCCACTTGCCTTGGGTCTTTAATCAAGGAAAAACCAGCTCTAATCACACTTGCAAGTCAAGATCACAAACTCTACAAAAAACCCCAAAAACAAACCCTAAAATGGGTCAAAACAAGCAATAAGAAGAGAGAGCTTCTAATAATGAAGATGGGGCTTCTCAAGGACCATAAGAATATGAATCTAGAAGATAAGGGAGAGATCTTACCAATAGGTTCTCCAAATGAGCAAAGCAAGCTAGAAGAAGGTCTTGGAGAGATGGGATTCCTTCAAAAATGGTGTCAATGGAGAGCCCTTGAAGTGGAGAAGAAGATCATGCAATCTTTTGAGATGATGGTGCAAGCTTGGGTGATGCTTGATGACGGAGAAGCCAATAAGAAGAAGAAAAGGGTGCAAGAAACCCTAGGCTCAGTTGTGCTGGAAATGGAGAAGGAAAAGAAGAGATGGGTTCTCTTATAGTCAATGAAATGGGCTCCACCACTTAAGAACTTTGAAAGGCTGAAATAGTGGTTTTCGGGACTTCGGATGAAATCGACGAAGAAGGAAGAAATGATCGTCGAAATATCTAGTTTCCAAAAAGTATATGTTTCACGGGTTTCGGGAATAACAATAATCCGGTACAGATTTAGTGTGAAAAGACTATTTTGCCCTTGAAGCTAGAAAAGTCAAGTTTCGGGATTCGGGACGGGAACGGAATCAACATAAAAGTTGAAGGTATTAACAAAACAAGTAAATCGGGATAAAATACAAATCGAGAAAACCAAGATAAAACCTCAAGTACACGAAAAGCCATAAACAGGGAACCCCCAAAGGGCCCCACACTAAAACCAAGACACTCAAAATATCCCAAAGCTATAACAAAGCTATTCTAATCCCAACTTAACCACAAAACACACTTAGAGCTAACACACAGCTCAAACACTAATCTGGGCCTCTCGGGTCGGGGTCTCACAATTCATGATCATTGTATTATGTGTAAATGATTGATCTACATATTTTATGCTAGATTTATATATTTAGAGTTTTCAAAATGATTTTTTTTAAATCTTTATTTTTTCTAAAAAAAACTTTTGTTACTTGTTAAAATATTTGTGATACCAAAGGATTATTAATAGTGTGTAATACACTCATACTCACCAATCTCTCTCTAGTCTCTACACTCTACTAGTCCCCTCTTATTTCAGGTAAACCATGAACCTTTTGATGCCCAAGTGCTTTATGATTTATTGATCTCACTATCATATCATGTTTCTTATTTTAATATGCCATCTTCAGGGTCTTGAATTTCACAACTTATTTGATGATTGAGTTAGTATTAAATGATGATTGATATGTTATCTTTATTTTCTTATATTTTACACTAATAAATTGATCATGAGCATCAATAATGGTTGCATTATATGAAATACTGGAGAAGAGAGCGAACTGCGACACAAACATGACTCATAACTTAAGATGACCGAGATTTTGATTTATTGTTGTTATTAATGAACAAAAATATTGTTTTCCAGCATTTTCTAATATTCTGGATTTTTTGGATATTTTTGCGAATTTTTTTGGATAAAAAAAAATTCGCACCGCGACAACCGCGACGGACCGATATCTGCGACCGATACCGATATCATATCAGTTTTTTGGCCCGGCCGATACCGCGACCGAGAATGAGATTTTAAACCATGATTCCAATATTTCTTTTACATAGAGCAAAACACCCTGTGCCGCAAATTCTAAAAATTAATATATATATATATTTTACATTTACCCATTCCCCTGATATTTCTTTTAAACCCCCGTATACGTGAAGCATAATCAACTATTTTGAGACTTTCATTAATCGAATGGTGGGTCATGTATGAATTGGATAAATCATAACCGGTTATAAGTGGTGTCAATTGCCGTCATGACCAATTTGAATTTAATAAAATGAACCATGTATTGATAAGAAAAAATAAATTTATAAAGGGTTATTCTCTCCCACTAAGTGCAATTGTTAACGTTACATGCTTTATAAAAATAATTAAATCCAAGCTTTTGAAATTATACATATAAGGATAAAAGAGATGGACAAAAGTGTCATTTCGCTCTAAAAACTTATGGCGGTTGGAAGACTTCTGATTTTGAAGACACAGAAGGTATTAAAATGAAGATGCAATTGCCTATTTGCAAATGCTAAAACCTCAGGGGCCTATTTACAAATCCTATAAAATTTATGGGATATATACACAAAGCGCTTTTTAAAAAGCTACCATTGGAATCTATAATATTCTTGTACTGGCACAGATTCTCTTTTTCTTTCCCTGTTGGATAAAGATAGGCGCCATCAAATACCACCAAGAGAAGACCTTGCCATGAACCTTTTGTTCTTGTGACGACACAATTCCCTTCAACCAAGGGAATCCACTTCTCTAGGGTTGGGCTCACTTCTCTGGGGCATATCATGGTTTATGGCCCCGCACAGGTTACCCATAGTTCAAAAAATTGACTCATCTCGCCTTGACTCAATCAAGTTAACTCGTCTAAGAGCACCGAGTCAAACCGAGTCAAATGAGTATAATAGCTGATACCAATGTCTTTCAATGGAGTAAACTGAGTTTGAACCCCAGTTTCTATGCATGCAAGAAGAGTCAGCTCAAACTTTTGTCAAAATTGCTTCCCTCACTAACTTGATAAGCCTTTTGTCAATGCAAGCCACATTTAAAACTATAAACACATCTCATACAATTTTAATTATAATTATAAAAAAGGATTTTGAGTTGGGTTGACTCTATACATACATATATATATATATATCTCCAAATTTTAATATACCCGAGCCTAGAGCATTACCCCATATCAATATGTATATGAATCCATCTCATTTTTGTTATATGTTTAATATTCTATGTACCAAAATGATTAATATAACCATAAACCTCATCATAAATTTGTTTAGTTGCATAGAAATTTATGGTTAGATTATCTCGACTGATGATTATTAAAGTGGTGACTAGTGAAGGATATAATGTGACCATAGCTTTATCTTCATAAGATTTGCATTACTAGGTGTAGGAAATCTTGTGGCCCATATGCCATAGATACCACGTCTTAAGAGAGATCAAGACCCTCACTTAGATTAGGACTTGATACGCGATGTAAATAAGATAGGAATCCACACTAATCAAGGATTAACGGATTTGATCTTAATTATCTCCACGCAGGAAACTCTAGAAGAACCAGGGGACGCGGAAAGCAAGACTCATCGGAATTATCAATATAAAGGAGATGAAAGTCCTAAATTCTGCATTGTACTAAGATCCAGAAGCATGAGATCTCTGGATACTTCCAACAGTCAAGAACGTAAATAGATCTCTAGTTGAGTGTCATAATCTTCTATATCCCGATCCATCACTAGGGTGATGGCTGAGTATCTCGCCTTAAGGACTATAGTTGTTCTTGCATAACTTTCATTGCCACGACTTTCCCGCCGTGCACCGTTTTCCTTAGTTGATCTCCTTGCACATTCTTAATCAAGATGATCAATCTTCTACAATAGAGTAGAAGCAGCAAAACATTTTATAGCAGTCCTTTAGAACAATTTGATCTCACTGGCTCTAGATAAATGAGGAAATCTCTCATAGGGTATTCTAACATCGGATCAAGAGAGAGAATTAACTTCTTGTCTTATCTTAGGGTTGAGAGAAAACCCCTATAAATAGTCCAAAATTCGTGTTTTAAACTTAGTGCACAAGTAGGACTCAAATTGGAAAGCATAGTCTTAAAAGGAAATAAAATCATGCAGCAATCTGGACTCTTTCCCACCATCCGATCGATCGCATAGTGTATCTGATCGATCAGACCGCCCAAATAACTGGGATGCTTCAACCATCCGATCGATCGGACAGAGGCTCTGATCGATTGATCCTCGGTGGTTTTGCCTGGTCTTCCTTTTTTCTTATTTTCTTCGCTCCAGCTCTTCCGGCGACACAACCACAATCCATTCTAAAATAAATTAGAAAATACAATTCAATGGACTCAAAGTTTTATCTAACTCATAAATTAGCCAACATAAAAATACTAACATAATTGAGTCCAGTGAGTATTCTATCCATTTTGATTAATCTTAATGCTCATGCCCAAGTCTGACCCACTCATGAATAGTCCTGATCTAGAAGCACGGACCAGCCTGTTAGGCTGATACCTATACTGAACCCACTCTTAAGTGGGCTGACCCAACCAATGATTTAGTTATTACCATCCAATGGGGTTTAAACATTAGCCTATCTAATCCTAGTTTCTGTTCCCTATTAAACAATTCATGTCACTCAAAAAAAGACATCCTGCACTACTAATTCCCAAGCTTTAAGTGCAAACAAAAGCATGGTTCTAGAATGATGAAGATATGTGTAGATACATGTGGAGATTTTATATGAACTGCCAAAGAAGGATGACCATAGAGTGATAATATATAGTATATGATTGCATCCTTTTTATGGTTACTGCTGCTGTCCCCAGTTCTAAAAGCAAACCATATGTAGAACTTGGTCCAAGTGAGAGATTTCAGATTTAGATAAGGTCCACAGAGCATATTCCTGGCATCCAAGGAAATATAGGCAGTTTTCTTTTCCTTTGAAGCAAAGCCTAATTTTATTATCCACACTTGGAACTCTCATACGATTAATCCCTCTCAAACAAACTTACCTTGGGACACATCCCAATCTCACACTAATGTGACCTCTATTTGTTGTGAATCCCTGCTGAATGTGCATTTAAGAACTGTTCAGCAATTAGATATTAAAATGAAGGGTTGGAAGGATTTTATTGCAAGAACCTAATACAATGTCAATCCACTTGTAGTTCAAGCGGTGAGGCATCTCCTTATCTACATATACGAATTTGATCGTACTTTGGGTTTGTTAGATAGGGACTAAGGTAGCATGAGGGTGTGGGGATGTGAATATGAGAGAAAAATAGTTGTCGAATAACAACTCATCTTTGTTCTTTCACCCGCGTGGCCTTACATAAATGGAGGCATTTAATAGCATTCTAATAAATACAAATAAAATAGTTGTTTGGAGATCTAATCTAATGGATAAAGAGTAATCATCTTGCTGGGACTGATGATCTTCATGATTTTCATTGTGATTTTCTTCTTTTCTTTTCTTTTTATTTATAATTCAGGGTATCTTCTGCCTAGTCCAATCTAAGTCTAGGGTTGTAAACGGGATAGTTCCGGATCGGAACCATAGAGGACTCGGACTTGGACCCGTTTCAAAATAACGGTTCCGATTTCGGTTTTAACTCGGAACCTGTTTTGTTGGTTCTAGATCCGGTTTCGATAGGAAAACCCGGATCCGGTTCCGGAATCTAGTCCACTTAGAGGATTGGAATCTAGTTCCAAAATCGATTCTAATTTTTCTTTATTCTTCATTTTTCTTAGAATAAGCATATCATTCAATTTACAACAGTACATCAAATTAATTACCTCCAATATTACACATAAATGTCAAGAAAAAAAGTTGATTTTGAGGCACAATTGGCAACATCAAAGGCTCATATGCCGGGTCTAGGGTCGGAACCTATATGGACCCGTTTATCGATCGGAACCTAAATTGGGTTCCAGACCCGGACTGTTATGAATCAGAACCTAAAATAGATTTCAGACCCGGTTTTTTACGGATCGAAAATTCTGGGTAATCGGAGAATCGGATACCTGTTTGCAATCCTAAGTCCAAGAGCCTTTAGCCCTTATGTTGAGGAATATTCAATTCTATAAGATGAGAACTAATCCTTAGAGATCCATGCAAACCCTTTCATCCACACCTGATAAAACTATGGAAGGTTGTGTCATATCTCTATTTTTTTCACACAACAGATGGTTCCATTCATTGTGGTATACAAAAAAGGAGGACAAGTGGTAGGGTGTGGTACTGTCAGACTGTTGTGGAAGGGCCATTTGCTAGAATGATCAGAGTAAATCTTAAATTGGTCCGAGTAAGCTGGCCATTAACAATTTACACGTTGAACTTTGAAAGTCAATATTAATGATAAGAGGATCAAGACTCTATATAAGGTTGAACAAAGTGACACATGGTAAACTGACCCTGCTTATGATTGTGGGGTAAAGTGATCCTGAGTCAAACTACAGTGGCAGCGATCTTCAAATCTACATGTGCCATTCATACAATTCAATTCAAGTAGTGCAGGCTTTATTATAACTATACTAAAAGTTGAAAAGATTCTTTAGGTGGTTTTGTGGTTTTGTTTTCAGTCTAGATGGATAACTATAGCAAATTTCAAACTTATTCAGTGATTGCATTTCTTAATTTATTCCCAATCCTTTAGATAAATTTTATTCCCATTTTCATTGCTAACAAATCCAATTCGATCTTTTTTCTTTCCATTTGAAAATGCACTTTTTTAATTCAATCTATAAATATCTTGATTTATCTCCTTACGTGATTCAATATAATCTAGGGCCTGTTTCTTTACTAGATTTCAGAAATTTCTGAATTTCCAGACATAGTTGAATTCCTAGATGTCCATTTCGGCTTGAGCATTCAGAAATTCCACCAAAAGATAAAGAGAGTGGAATTCCTAGATTTCCAAAAGTTATAAGAGACCTTTTATATGGCTGAAATCCATAATGCAAGTGAAGAAACATGAAATTTAGAAATTTTAGGAAAGAGCATGTCATGTCATGTTTAGAAATTTCTAAACATGATAAATTTTTGACGACAGTTTTACAAAAGAAACAGGGTGGAACTCATGAAGCTATCATTTTTCCTTATTTTTAGGAAAATGAAATAGAAAAGAGATTTACTAATCACTGTTTTAAAAAAACCTCATTTCCAAGGGGTTTCTCTGATACACACCACTTGTGCCATATTCATCATAAATACACACATGGCCCACAGTTTGGATGGTCAAGATTATAATGGGCATGCATGCACACACCAACATTGGAGGCACCCAAAGTTGACTAGTCTTTTGTAGCAACACCACTTTGCAATGTAGCTCATGAGTATATGTTAAAAAAACACAAGTAAAGGAACAATAGAAAAACAGCAAAGGTGAGAAACATGTTTATTAACTCCAACAACAGCAAGAATTCCTTTTTACATTTGCTGGATTCCTCCTCCCAAGTCCCAACACAGCATACAAAATACACAGAGAGACTCTTCTGCTGCTTCTTCTTCTTCTTCTTCTTCTTTGTATTAACGTTTCAGGCATTGGCGTCAAAACCCATCAGGAAATAAGACCAAAAGAAAAAAAAAAAGGTGAAGAAGAAAGAGAAAAAAAGGAAAAAGAGGGGAAAAAGAAAGAAAAAGGAGAAATTCCGATTGATGGTAAAAAAAACCCCTTTCTGTTCTTTGTGATTTCTGTTTAGATCGGTCTGTGCTTTCTGGGTTCGAATCATTTCAACCCAAATCGCAAAAGGAAGAAGAGAATACGACAGGAATTTGAAGAAAAAGGAGAAGCTGTTCGATATTTTTTTTTAGCTTTTCCCTTAATTGGGAATCTGGTTTTCATCAATTGATTCGAGTTTGGAGACGATTTGGGGTTTGGGGTTTTGTTCTGGAACTGGGGTTGGTTGTTGGATTGGTGGATTTTAGGGAGTTGGGGTTTTTCTACCCCTTACCCCTGTGAGGGTTTGGTGGTTTTGAAAGTGGGGTTATGGTCAGGTCTGATTGTGATAATTTGGGCAATTTCCTTGATGGGTTTTTCTGGGTTTCTGGTTTTGTGTAGTGGGTTGTGATAATTTTCCTTTCTTCTTTAGGTTTGATTTGGATGATGGGTTATTTTTTTTAGTGCAATTTGAGGCTTTCCCCCTTTGTCTAAAGGTGGGATCTTGATGCTGTCTGTGGGGAGGATAGATGGGAGGAAGGGGTTAGGATTTGGTGTTGGAGGAGAGATGGAAGAGGCCGAGCTCGAAGAAGGGGAGGCTTCTTGTTATCAAGACGATGATGCCGGAATGGACCGCGACGTTGCTCTCTCTTCCCTCTCTTACATTGTAAGGATTTCTTTCTTGTGCTGAGAATTTTACTTATCATGTGCAGTTGAATGTTTTGGATGCAGCACAACAAAATATTAGATTTTTGGTCTGGTCTGAGAAGAAATTTACTTGACTTGGAAAGGCGTGTTACATGACTAGGCATTAAAGTTGCAATCTTTTTATGTTTTGTATAAGAAGCCTATGGTTATCACTTATTTGGGTTGGCTCTAGAAAGATTTGAGATGATTGGATATGTGAATCCAGTTTAAGGTATGGAGGATCTGGAAATGATATTGTGCTCTTTGTCCAGTTTGGGATTTAGGAAGAGAGTTTTAATTTTGTTTGCAATTACAATTGGGGAGGTCGTATTTTGTCGGAATGCGGCAGTTCTTTCTTCTTCCATTTCTGATTTTCTCCTTTCTTGATTTCACTTTTATGTCGATCTAATTCATAGTTTTAAGGAAATGATGGACCTTTTTTTTTCAAAATAAAAATTCAAGTTGAATGAAAAATCAATGTAGTTAGTTTCTTCGATGACGGTCTTCAACTATGTTTCGAAGTGTAACCTGTAAGGTTACTTCACGATTTCATATATTAATAGGAGACACCATAAAGCTTGTGTAAACAATGTTAATTTATTATGTAATATAGAACTGGAATGAATTCAACCTATAATTTTGAATCAGTCTAAATAGAATATCCTGAACTGAGAACTAAAAATTGCAAATCTGAATATGTCAAAATGAAAAGGATTAAATCAAGCAACCCTAATGAGATGGGTTTGGATGGAATGTCAGCGAACTGTGAAATGGAAGCTATTAATTTGAACTAGAGAGCTGCAACTCAGATAATGCTGGTTGATGTTGTGTCCAATGCTGATTGCTGATTTTTTGGCTGATGTCTTATACTTGAGTTGTTCAAGAATAGATCACAGTTTTGGAATCCCTGAATGCAAAATTGCTGATGCTCATTTCCAATGTACTGGGCTGTGTTTCTGGTAACGTGTTGCTAGGTTAGTACTGTCTTGTCTAGGTGCTTAGATGGTGTCCCAGTCCCACCCAAAATTCATTTCTCGATTACATTTCTTTGAACGAATCCCAGGTTATTGTGTATATGTTACCCGGGTACTTCAAAATAGGCAACATACCATGTGTCCATGTCATATTATATCTGATGCTTCACTTTTTATGTGTAAAATTCATGTCCCTGCAATATCCATGGTGTGTCCCTGCCATATCCATGTTGTATCTCGGCATTGTAGGTTATTGCTTGATGCTGGTTTTAGTTGTCCATTTGGGCCTATTGAACTCTCTAGTTTTTCTTTTATATAGGCGTTCCCCTGAATTTGATGTGGCTGTGGGTGCTTCCTCATTTTGTTGCAATCCATCTTTTGTAACTTCTATTCTTCTGAATGTTTTGTACAGTTCCTATTACATTGCTTGATAGTTATTGTTGTTCTTATGCCTTCTCAGGACGAAAGAATCCAACATGTCTTGGGGCATTTTCAAAAGGATTTCGAAGGTGGAGTTTCTGCAGAGAACTTGGGTAAGTTTGTACATTGCGGTATATGCCAGCAGATATTTTTTTTTTGGATGGGCATGTAAAGTAGAATAATTAGAAAAAAAAAATGCATTTGCTGCTTTTGGAATGTAAGTCACACTTTATCTTATCTGACTATGATGGTGCCCAACTTAATCATTCGATAGGTGCAAAGTTCGGTGGATATGGTTCATTTTTACCTACTCATCAGCGTTCTCCTTCCATCTGGTCTCATCCTAGGAGTCCACATAAGGTTCAGACCTATAGCACACCAAAATCTCCTAACAACCTGCTAGTGGAGGTACTCTTTTAAAACTTATTACTTCTCCTTAATCTTGTTAAAGAAGAAATCTAGTTCGATTCTGAAAAAACTTCTATTGTCAAACTGGGGGTGGAAAATCATAGTTTATTGAGCACAGTCGGTGCTGTATCTTTACAGGGTGGACAGAATCGTCCAAGTCTGACGAGTGGGTCTCACTCTGTAAGGCATGCTTCTGATCCAAATAACGCGCGTTTAAGTTCAAACATGCCATACATGGACAACTCATCCACGACTTGCATACTCGAAGATGTGAATACTAATAGATCTGTTAGTGCTACTGATCAGAAGATGTTGAAGCTTCGCATCAAAGTAGGTTCAAATACTAGTCTTTCAGCTAAAAAAAATGCAGCAATTTACAGTGGTCTAGGCCTTTTGTCTCCGTCCCCATCGCTAGAGGACAGCCCTAGCATGAGTGGAGGGTTGTCTCCTGAATTTCATGCACCTGATGAATATCCTTTGACCCTACTTCAGGTAATCCTTTTCCATATGTGTTGTTTCTAGGAAAACTACAGTGTTGTTCACTTTTATCTGAGCATTCTATATTCATATGGTGGTACACCGCGCGCATGAACGAGATCTCTGGATTTTGTATCTGATAGACTCTACCATTGATGCGGTGTAACTCATTAATCACACCGCTTGTGTGATCCTACTATCAGATGATTATTCGAGATCAGAAGTGGGTGCTTAAAATGTTCAACGAAAGGTTGGCCTACAATGATTGGATGTCTTAATTCTTCTATTTATTTTTGAATGGTAGATCAGAAGTCCTTATACTGGATGTAAAACTCATGCCGCCACTATGATATTTGGTGAGGGCTGTGGCATATACATGTTGGTTTCAACTGATGAACAGTCGGACTCTAGATCCTATCTTCTACTGCATGTGTATATATATACATATATATATATATATATATGGGAAGTGTACCTCACCCTATGTACTTGAAAATTCACTTTTGTACTTGAAAATCCCCATTTATGGAAGTGTCCCTCACCCTATGGTGAGGGATAGATGCACATGAATGTTCCCCATATATACATATATATATATATATGCATGTGCATCTATCCTTCACCATGTATGGTGAGGGACATCCCTTTTTGGAAAGTTTCAAGTACAAAAGGGCTTTTGTACTTTTTGGGAAGATCCCCTTTTGTACTTGAAACTTTCCAAAAAGGGGTGTCCCTCACCATGTGGTGAGGGATAGATGCACTTGAATACCCCCCATATATATATATTCACATATACATATATATATATATATACACACATATACATATATATATAGATTACTTCTAACATACTTGTATATATGCATCCATAGTTGCATTCATACTCTCGTTGTTAAAGCCTGGATGGTTTCTAAGTCATCGTTGTTGTTTTTGAAATGTTACAAAGCAGATAATGACATCTTTTGTGGTTCGTGGGGAACAATTGGTTTCTCCTCTCCATGACTGTCTATTTCGCATATCTGAGAAGAAGAAGCATCATCTTAAAGACAGTAAGACTGAAGCTGACCAAAAGGGTAGCCAACCAATTCCGACCAAGCTGACTGGTGAGCATATTATCAGAGATAAGAAAGGTTTTGGAGAGAAGAAAACAAAGTCTGTTGAGAAAAAGAGGACCATGGAAGAGAAAAATAGGAGGACCATGGAAGAGCAGAGTGCAAATGGCAAGAATTCAGGAAATGGCACTAGTGATAATTTAAATAAGGAAAATGGAATTGAAGCCCCAGGAGGAAGAGAACCTGTTTCAAATGGAGCAAAGCTTCCACTCCTATCTGGTTCAAAAGATATTGCTGATAAATTGGAAAGACCCATGAATGGTGATGGAGAATCCTATAAGGAGTTTGACCTTTCCCGGGAAGAAAATAAAGGTGATGTGAAAGACCAAACCTTCTTGTCAGATTTAGTGAAAGAGGAAGGCTTTGTGTCTATGACTAGCTTTGATCCCAGTGAGGTTAGCAAGTCAGGCAATGAGTTGGTGCTTCTGAAAGAGAAGCTCAATCTACAGTCAAGTTCAACGGACAAGATGTGGGAAGAGAAAAGAACAAGCAAGGATGTTTCATTTGATCCACGGAAAGATGGAAGAATCAAAGTTGAGAAGAACTTTAATATATATACAGTTGATTCTGATGGATTTAGGGGGAGAACTGACCTTGCAGGTGGATCTGGTGATCCTTCTGAACAAAAGGCTGTCCAGAAAGCCACATCATATGAACAAAATGTGGAAAAGACATCACAAGGAAAGGAGGGCAAAAAGAAAAAGAAGGGAAACCAAAGCAATGGCAACCCAGCTGTGGAATTTCCTAAGCAATCCTCGAAGTCCATTTCTTTTGTAGCACAGAAAGATAAGAAGAGCTCACAAGCCCAAGACTCTCTTTCTGGAATCAGGAGTGATGCTATTAAACCATTCAAGGTGTCAAGTAAGACCATCAGCAGAGAGTGCCAAAGAGATTCTTTGGGAGACACAAAAGTTCAGCAGGCAGACAACAGAACAAATTCTGTGGAAATGAGTTTTAAAGATAAGATGAAGGACTCAAAACTTGACAGCGAGAAGGAAACTCATTCATTTGTTGAAAAATCTGAGAAATATGCGGCAAAGAAGGTAGAAAACCCATCATCCTCCGAGGCATATGCAAATACTTCTGCTCCTTTGAGTGTGAATGGGCCAGGGACTGATGCAGTCATTGCACCAGCACTTCCTGTTGTTATAGAAGAAAATTGGGTCTGTTGTGACAAGTGCCAGACGTGGCGCCTCTTACCATATGGTAGGAATCCCAACCTCTTCTTGGGCAAGAAGTGGCGATGCAGTATGCTTGATTGGCTGTAAGTTCCCTTTGCATGCATGCATTCGAAAACTTATTTCTCTGTTAGATGTTTTGAGAGTTCAAAATATTGTTTATTTATTTATTTTTAATTGTTTTTTCTGTTGGTATAAAATGGCATAGAGTTAGGAAAAAGTGGAGAGGAATCCTATGATCCTCAGCCTGATGATATGTGCAAATCTTAAGGCATTGATTATGTACAAGTGGGACCCTTGGTTTGGTTTATCCAGATTGTTGATGCAATTTGGATCACTTCCGCACCTACGCAATGACCCCGTCCCCCAGCACCCCCCAAACCAACACAAAAAAAAAAAAAAAAGGAAAATGAAAGAAAGGAAAAAACCACTAATCCCAACACACACAACAGAGAGGGAGGGAGGGATGCATGCCAAAAATAAATAAAAAAAATTAACTGAGATACATCATACATGAATAAATGCAGCAAAGATCCATATTGAATGTGAAGAAGGCAGGCATTGGGTCGTATCAGATCAATAGCTTGTATCACCATACCATGGCCTACAGGTAGAGTCACCTTGCATAGTATGCATATCTTCAGTTTGTGATCGGATAGTTACTATCAAGGAATTCTGAGGTTGTAAACTCTCGTAGTTATTGAAACCTTGGATACTATGGGAGGTATCCTTGGGTTGTGATCATATAACTACTATCAAGAAAATTTGAGGTTGTATACTCCTGTAGTTATCATTAGATTATATGAAACAGTAGCACTTCAGCTTGCATTTGGCCATACTCCCAATTTCAAGGTTGGCTTGGTACAATAAATAGTTAATTCATTTTGCTGTGTATCTGGGCAGGTTAATGAATTTGGAAATCCATTAGTCCAACAATATTTTTCTGCCTCCAGGTCTGTAATTAATATGTTTCTAACCATTTTATCATCTTGAACTGGTATATTCTAGGCCTGGTATGAACAAGTGTTCTATTAGTGAGGAAGAGACCACAAAAGCTTTGAATGCATTGTACCAACTCCCAGTTCCTGAAGGTCACAATAGTGTTCAAGGTCAATATAATGGGGTCGCATCAGGCAAAGCTTCGGCTGATGTACGTCATCCCGATCAAAGTCATGAACATTCCCTTATCATGCCTAATATTGGAAGGAAAAAGCATGGATCGAAAGATACATCGAATGCAATCGACAATACGATTCTAACTCCCCCTCCAAATTCTATGAAAAGGAACCAACAGTCCTCTGTCAAGATCAGGAGCTCAACTGATGCAAACAAGGTTGCATTTCCAGATACAAGCAAATCTACTGACTTTGTTAATGAAAAAAAATGGCGCAAACAAAAAGAGCAGCACAAGGTGCTGGAGAGCTATTCAGGTGAAGGTATTACTTTGTCGTATTTCTGATCTTATTTTATGATTTGGGCATTAAATGTTGATTCCTAGCTCCTTTTCATGTCTCTACTATTCTCTTATATGGGAAATAACTTTAGATGCACTACAGAATGTAACATGTCCATCTGATGCCCAGGGGCCAGTTGGGGTGTTCATGCCCAGCCTGGCCCGGATGTTAAACAACAGGCCAAGCCAAACTTGGGCCATAAGTACCTGGCCCGAGCCCTGCCCACCTAGAATATGTTAAGCCCGAGCCTGGGTATATTAAATTTGACAAATAAAAGAGAAGATGTTTCATGACTCAAACTTGTCGCTCACCTGGTTACGATGTTTGTTTGTGTGTAAGAGAACGTGTGTTCAACTCCTCTCTTTCACCAAAAAAATGTTATTTTTTACTTTATACATTGCCTCTCATTTGGGCCAGGCCGGGCTTTCTACCACGTAATCTGAGCCCAGCCCGAGTACTAAAAGCTTAGGCCTGATCCATGAGCACCCCTAGGGGCCAGCCTGCCAGGACAGTAATGGCTGTGCATACCATATTCATCCGATCCTTGTTTTTTGTGAATGAGACAATGATTGTCCTGCTTTCCCAAAATGTAGATGGGTGGAACTCATTCATTTGTGTTCTCATCTTTGTGGGAGTGCAAACATGCTATATGCATATGTGTTAGAGAATTTAACTTAAAATTACTGCAGGTGATCACATTCATCAAAGTTGCAAATACCCAAAAACTAAAGACAAAAGAGAGAGTGATTGTGATAATGGTTTTACAACTTCTAAGAAAATCAAGAAAGAAGGCTCACACTGTAACTATGAAGATTGGCAATCTGACTGTGATGTAAGAAAGGAAATTCCAAATCCAAGTAATGAGTTGCTGATAAAGGTAACCGGAAAGGATCCAAAACACAATGGTTATTCCTCTTCCAAGGATTCAAAGGGCGACACCAGGGACAGTTCACTATCTTCCAGGAAGAAGCTGAAAGGCCAACTTCAGGTTCCCTCAGATGGTGAATACAAAGAACAAGTTGTGGCCTTGGACACGGGGAGGCCTAATGAAATGGATTTCGCTGCAAAGAAGAGGAAATTAGAGGAGTGGCAGCAGAGTCAGGGTTATGCAGAGACCTTACAAAATAATGGGCCAGTTTCAGTGAAAGATGAAATTAGCGAAAGTGAGCTTCGGAGGGAAAAGAAGATGAAGTCATCTAAGTCAGAGGACAAGGAGCACCGTAAAAGTAAGCCAGATGGTAGAATAGAGAAAAAAGGTGGGGCTACCAAGATCGTGTTATCTGCTAGTAGAGATCCTCTAGCTTATGGAATGGAAGAGGAAAGTGGAGTTGGTTATGGAAACCAAGGGAACGCAGTGTCTCAGAGGACCAGAGATGGTATGGATTTGTCAAAAAGGGAGCCAGTTTATCCCGCACAGACATCTACAGCAGCTACTTCAAGCTCTTCAAAGGTTTCAGGATCCCACAAAAGCAGAGGGAACTTACCAGAAGTGAAATATTCTCCTGTTGAATCCGTTTCTTCATCTCCTTTGAGGGGTTCAAATACAGATAAGCTGATAACTGCAGCTAGAAGGAACATACTGATAAAAGAGGATGCACCCAATGTTTGTTTTCCTGTTGCAATTAGTAGCCCAAGAAGATGTTCGGATGGCGAAGTTGAAGGCAGAAACAATCAATCAGGGTCGATAAGGAAGGAAAAAGCTTCTACTGTGCAGCATAAATCCCTCGAGATGCAAAGGGATGCAGACTCTTTAATGTTGCATGATTATCAGGATGAGGATGCTCATCAAATGTCTATCGGCAAAGCTAAAAACAAGACGCTTTCAAAGTCAGTGGTTGGTATGCAAAGTAATCCCTCATCTGAATTTGAAAACGTCAATGTAGTAAATGGTGGTGCTGATACTGCAGACCAACACATCCCATATCTTAATGAAGAACAAGGTAAGGACCTTGACCATGACTCAGGGGAACCAAATAATCACTACCAAATCAATGGGTCTGGTGAGAGGAAGTTAGGTAGAGGTTCCTCTTCATTATCCAGGGATATGCACAGAAATACTAGATTTGATATTGACAAAGATAATGTTAAGGTTTCTGATTCATGTATTGAGCAGGAGGAGCTTTATCCTAAAAAGAGTGTGGGAGTTGATGCTGGCTGCCAGGATGTGGCTGACTTTGAATCCCGTGATCTTTTACCATATCGTGAGAATTTTAGGGATGCAAAATGCAATATTCAGAAGGCGCATAGTGTTAAGTCTGACAAGGATAATAAGAACTGCCCAGTCAAGAACGATCCCACAACAAAACTGCCCGGTGAAGGCCAGAGGGATAGTCATTCCACTTCGGGCCCCCAGGGTTCTCCAGTGCAGATCAAGCAGCATACAGATCTCAACTCCAGAGGTGGAAAATCCGGTGCTATTTGCATCAAGGGTGGAAAGTCTAATCTACAGCACAACTTTCCACAGACAATGTCTCGTGAAGATGTAAGGTCATCAGACCTGTTAATGTCAGATAGAACTGAGCGAGCAAAAATGGCGCTGGGGAGAGGAAAGTCACAATCATTCAATCCTCCTGGAGATAAACAAGAATCAGATGGTAAGGGAAGCAGGCCAGATGTATTTCCTGTTGATGCTTCTGTTGATGGCGCAATGAAGGTTCCTAAACAGCCTAATGGAGTACACCATAGTAATGTGAGAAAAACTACACCTAATGGATTTGTGGGTCGAGATCTTGATTGTCCAAGTCAACATATAAAGGATTATGGTCAAGTTGCTGCAAAGGTCTTGAAAGAAGCTAAGGATCTAAAGCACTCTGCCAATCGTCTAAAGGTTGTAATATCATTTTTCATTACATTCTTCCTCTTAATTGTCATAAATCTTGTTATTAGGATTTAGCCAATCCAGGATAAAATCGGAGATTTTTATGGGGAAATTATCCAAGAAATAAAGAAATTTTGATAGTTGAAAAAGTAAAAAATAATGTTAAATATATTAGAAGTGCTAAAATATTTAGTTTGAAAATATAAAAATTATAGGTAAATATTTTGATATTGTGATATATATATTTTTGAACAATTTTCTTGTGAAAGTATTGCAATATTTTTGAAATATTGGTGATATTTCTTTTAGTGGTGCTGACATTTATACAATCTGATCATTCTCTTTAGAGAGGAGATGGAGAGCTTGAAAGTACAAACCTATTTTTTCGAGCAGCCTTGAAATTTCTCCATGGGGCTTCGCTGTTAGAGCTTTGCAGTTCTGAAAGTGCCAAGAATGGGGAAACAACCCAGTCAATGAAATATTATACTGATACTGCAATGCTTTGCATGTAAGTGAATAGAAACTTCTTACCCTGATTTATGTGCATACATTAAATTGAAAATCATGTAAACAAATCTCAACTGCAGTTTTTGTCGTGCCTATATTCTTATTCTTTTAAAATTCTTTCAGCTTAAGGATTGTTTATATATATATATATGTAGTTATTGATTTGGTGAAGAACTCTATTTAACAATTGCGAACTCTCTTATTTAGTAGGTAGTAGGATTTTGTACGTCATTGTCCCTCCTTATCCCTAAGAAGAGATGGTGAGTGGAGTTCACAAAGCTGACCTAATGCTTCGCTAATGGAGATCATATTTATATATTTGCATGCATTATCTTCATCACCGTCTCAGCTTGGTCACATGAACATCTATTGGGATCGGCTTAAATAGTTATAAAAATAACTAAAAAACAGGAAAATTTTCTCCTGCGCAGTGCTCCTCGGGAGCGTTTATTAGACAATCCCAAAGGGGGGACAACAACCCCCAACCCTCCCACCCCGTGCACGCGCGCTAATTTCTGATCCCTTGGACTGTAGAGCGCAGGAGAAATCTTCCCTAAAAATTAAGGCGTGTCGTCTAGAACTTAGCTTTCTAAGGAGCCTGGAAGTGAGAGTTGGGTAGTGTGCACAAGGAACTTAGAAATGAGGTCAGGTGTGTGTGCACGCGGATGTGCGTGTTGTTGGATAGTGTGTTGGAGTGAATCTCAAGAGGTCTCTCTCTACCTACCTATCTATCTATCTATCTATCCCTCTGTGTGTTCTGACCATAGTTGTTAATTCCATTCCGTTCACACTGGAATTGGCTAGAACTTTTCATAATTGGCCTTGGGCGGAGCAGAATGACCCCTTAAAAGTTCCTGGTCCCAATTCTGGTCCGTTCCAGTCATTCCAGTCCATTCTGCTCATTCCGGTCCCAATTCCATTTCCAATTATGGATCAATTTCTCCCCATTCCGGCCAAGGTTTCATGCTTCCATTTATATGTAGTGAAAACTAGACAATGGTCAATTGTATACTGTAGTTTAATTTAAGTGATGTAAGTATGCATTTTTAGTATTATTTTAGCACTCAACTATTTTTTTTTTTCAATTTTATGTATTCTTTTATTTTATTTTTCATTTTTCAATCGTGTCTTTTCCGGAACGGAATACCAGAATTGGCTGGAATGCCGAAACGTTCCACTACAAGATCAAATCGGAACGATGTCCGGAATAGAATTGAGAACTATGGTTTTGATTGTAACAGTTGTCCAGCTGTCCCAATTGATCATTATAATAATCTTTTTCCCCCACTCTTTTCTTTTCCAGTCCTACTGCTACTACTACTATTTTTCTAATGAGTTAGATGTGACAATGTTGAAGTCATAAAAATTTTAACATCGAAACTTTTTATTGGAGCAAGTTTGTTAGATACTTTGTTTTGATTTATGAATTTTGAGTATGGTACAATGTTTTCTTTATTTCTTTCTTTGTTGAATGGTAACAACTTATTAAGTGAGAAAAGTTTATGGTAGATGATATTTATACTGTTGCAAGGCCTGGTAGAGCTAAAACCAAATGGCCTCTAGGTTCAAGAGCATTGTACAAAGAGAAAGATGGGAACCAACAAGGCTGGAAATAGAAAAACGTAGGCATGGCTGCAGAGGGAGCAATATTGTGATGACCCTAGGCCAAAATAGGTAAACTATTGATGATAACCAAATCTTGATGCCTAACTCCTCGCTTAGCAAGGAGATCTGCTTCTTCGTTTGTGCTCAATATGAATGAAAGAAGCTTTGCAAAGATCTTGCTGTTTCTAGGGTTTCTTCTGCAATATTTACTAGTCGCCAAGGTAGAGAGCATTGGGCTCTAGCCCACTGATTACACAGCAGAGCCCTTCCTCTATGTTGTGGTGGAGGTTGAGATGAGAGGCCTCATGGAGGCCGAAGCAAAGGAGCCAAAAGATTTGTCTCACAGATCGGAGACCTGTAGGGCAAGAGAAGTGAAGAATATTCAGTAGGGAGCTACTTCAGATGATCTAACCAATTCCATTTGACCCAAGGTTCCTGACGCGCATAACGCCGAGTTTTAGTTTCCTTTCCTAGTCAGAGGAGGCAACCACTGATATGCTAGGAACGAGGGATTGCAGATAGAGGCATAGCATGGAAGGATTCTAGAGATGATGTTCATAGGCTGCATGGAACTTCACCTTGTCTGGAAGGAGTATAGATAAGAGATATAGTTTCGAAGGGTTTGGGATGATGTCCATAGGCTGCATGGAATTTTACCTTGTCTATAGAAGATTCTTTATTAGTTAATTTTCCTTCAAAGAATCATATGATGGTTTCTTTCCTCTTTATTTTTTTCCTGTACTTTGTTTTTCTATTTTGAATAAGTTTATATGTGGTCGATGTATGGGCCAAATGAGTGAATGACCTTTATTTATTTAATTACGGTGTGTCATCATTATAGAAGCTGAAAATTACATATACAGTTCTTATTTCCTTGTTTTTAGTTGAAGGTATTTGCATACCTTCAACAGGTTAGGCATGTGCCAAGTGCCTTAGCCTCTAACAGGGATATAGTGCCTAGCATGAGACTTGCACCTTGACAGTAGTCTGCACAGCTCTTAACATCTCCCTTGCATAGAAAGGTACTAAAATGCTATGTCTCCATTTATTGGGCATGCATCTTTTGCTCAAATTTTGTTGAACAATTTCAACCAATCCCAATTTGTCCAATAAAAAACCCAGGTTATAAATTATTTTGGAGGATTTTTATATTATTTGATTTGGTTATTTCATTCTTCTCTATTGTCATTGTAATTGATATTCATCTGGCTTGTTGGATTGAAGATATGGTCAAGTTTAGTTGGCTTTTCTGAAAGTCAGTAGTGAATAGGTAACCTGGAATTAAGTAATTACTACTGTCTATATTTCCGTGTTATCCTACTGAAGTTTTACATTTTTCTGAATATATACATAGGTTTTGTGCCCATGAATATGAAAAATGCAAGGAAATGGCTGCCGCTGCTCTAGCATACAAGTGTGTGGAAGTGGCATACATGAAGGTTATTTTTTCCAAGCATCCTTGTGCAAGTAGAGATCAGTGTAAACTGCAAAAAGGCCTGCAAACAGTTCCATCAGGTAACTCAAATTTGTGCACTCGCTAGAGGATATTATATGCATCATTCACTGGAGATTTGGTTTCGATGGTCAAATAAATCAGATAATTGCCTTCTCTTCGAATGCTAGGTGTTCAGATTTTAACCACCCTGCCGCCGCCGCCACACAAATGCACACCACTCCACCCAATCAAAAACACAACTTTAGCACTCTCTTTTTCCTTTTGATTAATATTGATCAATTATTTAGGACTGTATCATTTCACCATCAGTATCATCAAGGCCTTATCCCCTCTCTAGGGCTGGGATTAAAGTTCTTGACTGCTGATCATATGTTATATAAAATTAAATATCTATTGCCTTAGGATGTCCTAAGTCGCAAATTATTCGATTATATTGGCAGAAGAACTCTGTTTGTATTACCATTAAAAAAGAAAGAAAGAAATCTGTTTCTATTTGGTGGAAATTTAAAATCATGCAAAGTTGGGTCTTTCTTCTGTTCCCACACAAATTAATGTTGACAGCACATCAGTGGCAGTGGTGCAGCAGTGTAACCATTCCACCAACCCAAACAACACCCCCCCACCCCCAAAAAAAAAAAACTACACCCACAAAAAAAAAAGAAGTTATTCCGCCAGTTAAAGAAGTGAAATTAAGCATGCATTTAAAAGGTTCAACTGGCAACTTAAATCAGTGGTCTGGATCATTGAAATATTAGCCCCACATACAGGAGGGGTGTATCCTGACTTTGTACTTGTTCTGTTGTGGTGGGATTTTGGAACACTCTTGGCCTTATTAGGGATGGAGGAAAATGTTAGCCTTCTGAGAAATATGATAATTTCTTTCCTTTCTATTCTTTTACAAAATTATTTTATTTAAGGTTATCTTAAACCACTTTGTATGTGATGGGAATGTTTCACTTGATTGTTGTTGTGCTTCTTAAGCATTCTTTTTTTTTTTTTTTTCCTGATTGGATCCTTTTTTTTTTTTGGGGGTTGGGTTTTGGGTGTGTGTATTTTATATATATATTTATTATTTTTGTTATTGTTATTATTATTATTATTATTATTATTATTATTATTATTATTATTTTTTTTTTTGGGGGGGGGGGGGGGGTACCAAATCCCTTGTTGTTTAATGTAGTAAACTATGTGGTGATTCCTGATGTCAATATGTCCTGTGGTTGTTACTTTTTAGGTGAGTCGCCATCATCATCTGCTTCAGATGTGGATGACTTAAACAATCAATCTACTTTAGGTAAGGTTGCTTTGGGCAAAGGCATTGATACTCCTCAACCTGCTAGCAACCATGTCATCCCAGCTTCCAATCGTCCCAACTATGAACGGATGCTCAGTTATGTAAGTTCACTTCAATAAAATTTTTCCTATCCTAAACTTTTGTAAAATTCTGTATTCTAATGAATATTTCCATTTCTTCTTTTTATTCACAACGGATATCCTATAATAATACAGCTCAAAGCTTCTTCTGAATTTCTCTCAGTCTACTTGCCTACATCACACCATTCACATGTTGTCAGTAGGCATGGCTAGAATCCTAGGTTCTGTTCATGTTCGAGTATAGGTGTCTCACGAGGAATTAAAAAAAGAGTGGGTCCTAGTAGAAAACATGATCAATGAAGAGGAACCTCCATGTACTAGGTGAGTAAGATTTAAATGAAGAACATAAACAAATATTCTGCGATAGACTTTGTGACTAAAGAGCCAGAAAAAGGAATCGTTGTGGAAAACAAGTGAATAACTACAGGTACCAACTCCATTTGACACCGCGTGGGTAGGGGAATATTAGCCAAAGACTACTTTCCAAGCTGAAGCTTAGGCATAGGGTTCCATAGGGACTGACAAGTCTTGGTCTCACACCAAAGACAGTAGCCAAGAGAGAAAACTCAACTAAATGAGAAAACTTTTTATTTAATCAATCAACTTATCCCTAAGGGCCCGTTTGGTAATTTACTTTTAAAATAAAGTGGAGTGAAGTAAAATGAAAAGAATGAATAAAATATAAGTGAGTTATGATGGTATTTTATTTTTAGTTGTTGGGGATGGAATATTTTTGACTTTTTGTATGGGGAAATGAAGTTTTTTTGTCTTTTTGTGAGTAAATGTAGTTGCTTTTTGACTTTTTTTTGAAAAAGATGGAGGGAATTTTTTGGAAAAGTGCTTTTGATGGGATGTTTAACTTGACTTCACTTCACTTAACTATATTAGTAAAATTACCAAACGGGCCCTAAGGAGAGACCACAATCCTTTATATAGAGTCCAGGCAACAATTCTATTACGGAAACAATTCCAATAAAACTCAAATTCAAAATCTAATAAAACTCTAAAGCAAATAAAAGTTTACAAATAAAGAAAGCTTGTTAAATACTTGCATAAATCTCTATATTTTAACTACCCATGGATCATGGGTCTGACCTGCATACCATTCCATCAACATGAATGTCTATGATACTATTTATATTTGTTTATTTTTGAAATGGGACGATTGTCTAAGATTAAAGACATGGTGTATATCAAAGAGGATCTAACAAAAGAGCTGGATGTGGAAACATAAGTAGAATCTCTGGACAAGGAAATGCCTACTCTACAAGAAGCTGTATTGGATGATTCAAGGTCAAATTCAATTAGCATTCAGTTAGAATCTCTCGTTGAGGGGCAGCCAAGTATAGCAGATATTTACCACTGAGAAAAAAAAAGTTATTATTAAAAAAAAAGTTAGGTATAGCAGATAGTTGCCCTTTTCTATGAACTCCTTTTTTGGATATGGAGAATGGACATCAGAAGGAAGATCCATAATTAAATGGAAGGCATTGTAATGAAACTGTTTGTTGAGTCCATTCTATCAATGGCAAGGTTTTAAAAATTTGGTTGGGGGCTTTTTGACTCAGCCGAGTTGTGGACCGAATTACAACCTTTGCCCAACATTTGAGAAATATGAAAACTAGCAAAATAAATAAATAAATAAATAAATTATAATGCCTCATTGGTGATGGTTCTACTGGAATTGTTAGGCAAAGACTCCTTAGGCCCCCTTATCCCATGAAGAAAAGGCCCCAAGTGTTGATTTGGATTGTCCAGCCTGTATCAGCTGATCCGAAAAAATGACAGTTCTTTGAAACTGACCAGATTTCCTGCTCTGAATCTGCTTTCATTGTTGATGATGAGAAAGTTGCACTGATGGGGGAAAGTGGGTTCATTGGGACTTTTATGATCCTTTTATTTTTTTGGCTTGATAACATGATTTGGAAACCACAACCTTAAGGTTGCAATAGTCATAGTATCGTTTTCATTTGGAAGTATATTCATAGTGTGTTTGGATCTTAAGTTGTGTTCTTGTAGGCTTCTTGGTTTTGGTGATCCATAGAGTTGATCTGATAGGCCTTACTTTGGATAGATCATGGTTTTAGAAGCAGATTGGCTTGGTTGGGGTTCCCCTGTTTTATTGTAGTTTTATTGATTATGCAATCTTCATCACCATGTACCTTCTCAGGGGCCGACCTAGGCATTGGGCACTGGAGGCACTCGCCCCTTCAGACCTCAGAGAAGCCCGAAAGGGCCTATGGGCCAGACGGCCCATGCCCCGTAAAAAGAATAAGCCCTTAACCCCTCAATTGACAAAATAATGAAGAAGCTAATATTATGGCCATTGTCCACCCCCTCAAACAAAACTCCTGGGCCCGCCATTATTCACATCGTCGTTCAATAGTTTAACATTTGTTTGTATTTTTAATAAAAGTTACTCATGAAAAAGATGGAAAACAGCAGAAAGCCTAGTGGGACAATCTTTATTTCGATGGTTTGCAAATAACATGATTCTCATGCAAGTATGGCAACTGCCAACTTGCTCAAATGTGAAAATAAAATAAAATTCCAGATCCTCGGTAGATCTTAAATTCTTGGTTATGTTTTGAGCTGGCAGTCCTGTAATGTGGTGGTCAATTTAAATCCCGAGTGCTGAATTATAGTCTTTCTGAAATATTTTGGTCATTTCACACCAAGCAACTCATTACACGCACAAACCAATCTGCAATAACACTTCTCCTTAGAGGCAATTGATTTAATTGATACTGCACAGTATGAAGAGATGGTAAATGTGCTTGTTTGCAGGTACAATATATGAACTCTGCAATGGAAGCCTCAAGGAAATCACAGCATGCTTTTGCTGCAGCTAGAGTGGGCTTGAAAGAGGCACGATATAGTCCGGAGGACATTTCATCTGTGAGAGATGTCCTTGATTTCAACTTCCATGAGGTTGAGCGGCTAATACGTCTTGTTCGACTTGCAATGGAGGCTATCTGCTGTTAAAATCTCAGTCAAATACAAATTGTTTGGTCCCTGTGAATGGTTCATGTTCACCTGATCTTATTTCCTTGGTAAGAGCAGCCATAATGGAGGAAGATGCTGAGCTGGCTCTCTTTTTCTGTGTGCTCTAATTACAAGATTCTCCCAAAAGGAATTGGTTAATGAGAATAAAGGTTCCTTTGTGTACAATATTTACAAAGGGGACCAGCCTGAGACATTTGTGGAGTATTCTTTGCAAGGCCCCGACTGCTTTTTTCAACACAAACACGGACAAGAACGTGAAAATGAAGTGCGTTCCTCACAAAGTGGAAATGATGTTATGGATGAGGGGGACAAATGTCTGTTTTGGGGTAGTAATCAAAGAGATAAAAAGAGTTTGAAAACTCATTTTGAGGTCATCTTCTGGAGGATGAACATTTATTTTCTTCTTGGTTAATTCCATTATTCTGGTTTTTTCTTCTTTTAATTTTTTCATACGATGCGCAATGAAAAAGAGGTAGTATGAGTTGTCAATGTGTTCATGAGGCCATTACCTGTCAAACTCAGAGCAATGCAGTGTAAAAGATTTTTCTGTTTCAACATGGTGTGGATCCAGGGACATGTGAATCTGCAGGTTCTTGGTATGTGTTATTCAACTCACTTTATCTTTGAGGAAGTCCCCTTTTTTATTCTTCCCAAAATCATTTTATCGACAAATCCTCTGTATTGGTCTTGAATATTTTATTAGAGTATTTTCGGAGGCAGTGATTATCAGCTAGGGACTATGTCAAAAGAGGATTGTAAGATGCTGTTTTCCCGGTGTCCTCTCAGTCCTTTATGTGTTCTTGACATGGGTCCTGGGATGGTGATGGATTCGCACTAAGGTGCTCATATGCTCTTTAATGCGGGTCTGTTCTGCTCACATCATGCGATGATATGTTTGCTATGGCTATTTATGTATCTCTTTATTCTTTTTGCAGGTTGAGTTTGTATGGCTTCATGTTTATCGATTTAGCATGTTCTGCCTCTGTCTATGAAGGAGATAAATAGCAAGAGAATAGACATACATAAAAAAAGCTGAAAATTGTGCTTTTGCAAATAGAATTTTTTGTAGGAAACCTGACCTATAGAGTGCTCATGTCCTTCCTCTTACTAAAAGGTCTGCTTTCTTTCAAAAATTGTATATTTTTTTGCTGCTGTTTCAGCTTTTATTCAATGTAATGTTTCCATCTTATTATTTATTATTTGAGTTCTTGGTGGCAGGGGTCGTTAGTTTACAAATAATAGGGAATTTACTAACATTGGAAGTCAAAAGTATTATCCAAGCACACGCTACTCCTGTCTACAGGCATAGGAATTAACAGGTACATCTCTACTTGTGATATCTTTATGTCAATCTAAGACCCAAATGCTCTGGAAGCGAAGTTGGTAAGGTTATGGTGATTTGACCTTTTTGTCCCTCCTAATGGCAAGTAGTTTGGTTTGCATGTGATGTTGAAACTGGAACATTATTTTTCTGTGTGATGTCCCTGTTTGCTGAGGGCAGCACGTGATAAATTAGTACTTAATGTGATTGATAAAATTAGCATTGTCAGAAATAAATTAGTATTTATATGATTGGTGCTGCAGTCTATTTTTACAAGGACTTCTTGTTTGACTTGCAACCACATAAGCAATATCCTCCTTGATTCAAGAGGATATGAAGAGCTTTTGGTGCATAGTTTACCCATAGGATGAATGTTAATAAATGCATGCATTCGCATACTTATGAGGTTTGAGTTCTATGTTCTTGAAAAAAATGGACCTTTTGGCGACTTCATACTTCCCTTGCACTTGTGTGTGGACTCTGCTAAATTAGGGTCTTCCCTATTTGTTATGTGTTTACAGACTCAGGCTTGTTGTTGCTTCTGGAGTTAGTTCTTAGGACAATAAATGGGAAATAAAAATGCCTAGTCACCAGAGGAAGAAACCGTTGGGAATCTTGTTGGTCATTTTTGTTGAATAACTGATAATCCTGTGCCAAAAGGGGACATTTTGTATACTCTAATGATTTTAGTTGCTGGTTATCATATACAATTGATTATGGTATACACCTCTTATATTGTCATGGGTGATCTTGGTTTCAACTGTTTAATGGGATACAATCCCACATTATGTAGACATACTAGTGCCTTTTGCTGCTTGAAGTTCCTGTATCTTATATCTTGGTTCTTGGGGAAGTTCCATGAGCAACACTATATATATGATGCAGGGGTTAGGGCTTGTGGGGAAGTGCCGAAGCGCAATACTTGTGACGGAAGCACGTGTCCGTAGACACTACATGTCTCCGCAGAGACCATAAACGAGGACATACCTCAAAGGGAAAACCCAATTCTATTAATCAACTATCTGAATATTCCATGTCTACAATGCCATATAAATAAGAAAACATATCTTAGGGGTTAAGAAACCTAAACAAACTAGGAAACTAAGCAAACTAGGATCTTATCCTAATTACAATTCATTAAAATATAAATAATAACTAATAACAATTAATTAAATAAAATAGAAAAAAACCTAAACTATCTTGGGCCCTACACTTGTGGCCTTTACGGTCTATCTTGCATCGTTCTCCCCGGCTTGGAAAGAACTGACATTGAGTTTGATAAATGTCTGCTTGGGTCGAATATCAATCGGATGAACATCCGATCTGTTGGATGACCTGCAGCTTTGGTGTAAAACTTGGGAATTACGGTTGATCAGTTTCTCCAACTTGATGTAGGTTTGATATGCAACTTCTTTTGACGCACAGATTTCCCTTAGGTGCGCGATCGAGCCTTTGGGCACTTCGTATGTAGAACTTGCCGAATCTGAGTGCAATCTTCAAGTTTCCATTGTTGATCCCTAGGGACAAAATGTATGTGGGGGACTTCAACGACTTGTTCATTTTTCCATGCTGCTTGCATCTCTTGATCATCATTGTTCGTAAAAGGAAATTCATGCCCCTTTTCATCTTTTTACGCCTTTGGTTCTGGCATCTCAATGTCAATCTGGATGTCCGCTGCCACTGGTTTCACCAAATGGCCTTTAGTTATCCGCGGTGATTTTTCTTCTGGAGTCCTAGCTTTTCGCAGATGAGACCATTTAAGCATGCATTTAACATGTATTGCTTCCCAATGTGCCTCATTAACATTTTTGCAGTCATTCATGTGCTCCAATATATCCGGTCTCAAACCTCTGAGAAAACTAATTAAATCATGTTCATCATCCTCTAATCCACAAACGTCTTACAACCTTGAAAATTGGTCAGAGTTTTCAATTATTGACAACTCTCCCTGTGTCAAATTAAGAAATTGCTGAAACTAGTCTTCATTCTCATAATACCATTTTCCATATTTAAGTGCATATTTCACTCTTTGAAGTTTATTGTAGAGTTTACTGATTTGCAATTTCAAATTGACTTGGATGTAATAATGGACTGACCGAGTGGCGGAACCAGAGTGGGGCCAGCAGGGGCCATGGTCCCCCCAAATTTTAAAAAAAAACACTAAAGTTTTAGAAAGTTTTATTATAATTTTTTACATATGCCCCCTGCCCCCACAAAAAAATAAAATAAAATAAAATAACAAGTTCAAGAAAACCCATATATAGTTTAAAAACTACATGCAGTTTTTATGTGGCCCCCCCAAGGAAAAATTCCTAGGTCAGCCCCTGGACTGACATTTTCTGTAGATCTGCTCCCCACCAATATGTAGGCGAAAATTGACTTGAAATGACTTAGACGACTCTGCAATGATGAAAATAACTTCTGACCCTCGATTTCGTCAATCTGCCTTTGACCTGATTACCACTGATGTCAGCAGTGAAGTTGGTGCAACGGTCGCAGTACTTCATGACTGATAGGTTTGGTCCTACTACTGGACCAAGTTTGTCTGGGCCAAACTTGACTTGGTCTAACCTGGGTTAGGAACCAGTCCCAAAACATGTTACTGAGAGGGCATGTGTGGAGGCCTCATGCTTTTTGCGATAGAAACAAAAGAAGGGGAGGGTTTTCGGTTTTCGTCACTGTTGCTTCTTTGTCGAAGATGTAGATGATGGCAACCTCTATGAAGAGGATTAGTACGCCCTCTTCTTCTCTTTCGATGCTTCTTCTTTTCTTCTTTCTTTGTTTTTTTCCCCCACTCTGGTTGGGGTTTTGGATGGTGAAGGGGTCTGGGCTGACGGAATTGGGTGAAGGTTTTAAACTGTTTGGGTGGTCTCAGGGTTTTGGTAGACTGATGAGGTTTTGGGTTTTGATGGCCTTGGATCTGTGGAGAGTGTTTCTGTTGGATGAGGGCTCGATGGAGGCTGATTTGGGGACTCGACTGGTACGGTTTGATCTGAGACGGAGGTTTGGCTAAAGGACTTGGGGTTCGGTCAATGTAAAAAAGGGAGGATGTCGGTTAACAAGAAGAGGTTGGAAGGGGGTTCAACTGGGTATGGGGTCAGGTTGGATTTCTGTGGGATGGAAGAGATGGATTGTGGATCGGCAGGGGAATTGACGTCGAAGGAACAACGTGATGCAGGCCCTAGGGTTAGGGCTTGCGTGGAGTGCCGAAGCACGTGTACACAGACACCTCAACACCTCTCCGCAAAGACTTCAACACGAGGATGCACCTCTCCGATGGAAAACCCATAGCAATTCTATTCCAAAATCAAAGTATGAAATTTTCATCTCTACAATGACATATATATATATATATATATATATATATATATATATAGGAAACAAAACTTAGAGCCCAAGAAATCTAAATAAACTAGGAAACTAAATAAATTGGCAACCTAATCCTAATTACAATTCTTTAAATAAAACTAGAAACCTACTAATAAAAATAAAATATCCTTAAACTATCTTGGGCGGGACCACTTGTGGTATGTTCTGCATCACAGCGGGTATGGAATGGGTATAGATGGGTAAGTGCCAAAGTACAATACCTACAGCGAAGCACGTGTCCGCAGATTCTACACGTCTCCGTAGAGACCATAGATGATGACACACCTCAAAGGGAAAATCCAATTCTATTGATCAACCGTCTGAATATTCCATGTCTACAATGCCATATAAATAAGAAAACAAATCTTAAGGGCTAAGAAACCTACACAAACTAGGAAACTAAGCAAACTAGAATCCTATCCTAATTACAATCCATTAAAATAAAACTAATAATTAAATAGAAAAACCCCTAAACTATCTTAGGCCCTACTCATGTCTTGCCTTTGAGGTCTATCCTCCATCAATATACTTTTGGAATGGTAACATGACCTGAAGTTTTGCAACCTCTGGGTTGCGACAGTAAACACCTTCCGTCTATGCTGCAGGCTTTCGTCAGTCCGGATTTTTGTTGCATTTGTATTTGTACCTTTCTCCATGTCTGGGGATTATGTTAACTTTATGTGGATGCAACCAAGCTAATGAGTGTCGACTTGGTTGTAAATCAAATGATGCATGATGTGCATATTGGAGTTGTGGCTGCTTTCTGTTTTTAAAAGCTTATGGCCTTCTGCTAATATCCTTCTTTTAATGTATACATGATTGTGTAATATATCCCCAACTATCCTTACAACTGTTTTTTACCTACTATATTGTAGAAGAGAGGAACCAAATTTTGGTCATGACTAGGAATTTCTAAATTATCTTCATCTCAGCAGTTCAGATAACTGCTAGTATGGGTGAATGGGCATAAGCTTAGAACATTCAGTGCCCAATTGCCCGGATCTCAAGTGTGGAAATCGCTGAGAACCTGCAAAAATATCGTATTTGGCCAGTTATGATATCTGGATTAGGAAAACCTTGATATCATACTCATCAAGGAATTAAAAAAAAAAAAACCCTTGGTATCATGTGTTTAAACACATATCTGGATATGTAGCGGTGGCATGTCATTCTTGGAGGAGGATCATCCATCTGAATCTGTATCATTTGTCTTGCATGGATTCTCTGAGTGTGATCAGCCAAGGTTTTACCCATTTATTTGGAATTGGCTTTGTGAGTTCAGACTTTCTTTTTCATTTGCAACTTGCGAGGGTTACTTCCAAATTCTGCTCTCCCTCATCCCTTTTTAGGTTCCTTATTGTACTTCTTAGCAACTAGCTTTTTCCCTGCCTCTTGGGATGCTCATACCATCTTAAGTGGACATTCTTCAACTTCTCTATTTTTTTTTTCCCCAATGAGTCACTTGAACTCACACCCCTGTGCATACTAATAATTAGCTCATGCATCTATGCACCTATGCATACTATGTCCCTAACCAGTTGAGCGACATCTTTATTAGAGCCACCCATGAATTCTCTATTTTGTACTCAATTCTTGATTCATTCCTTCCATGTTATTTCAACCACACGCGCACACTTTGTGCATGTTATTTGTTTAGCTCTCTTAGAAATGTATCTTTGTAGTCAAATTGGCACTTGACAATTGCACAACCCTTCTTCACTGGGCACATGTAGGCCAAGGGTTCTACAAATGTGATGGCCAAAATCTACATTGCTCAACATACCCCATTTGTTGTCTCTGGATTTATTGCTGCACCTAGGTTTTATTAAAATGACATTGCAATCATGTGTGCATGTATATATGTGGACGTGTTTTCTCTGGTGCTGATGCATTTGGGTTTATTGTTGCAGGAAATGGACTTGTTTGTCGATTTCAGGTGAGTGCATAGAGCTCAAAAGGCGACGACGATGCTGGCATGAGTAGTGATCACTATATATACATTTTTTTGTATGAATTGTACAGAAGCAAGAATGAAATCTGCGTTTCTTTTCTAACATCATGAAATATACAGTAACACATTAATATCAGTGGTTTTTTTTTTTATATTTCTTCTCTTCCTTTTTGAGTGAGATTCTTCTAATGGAAATTGCAAATTTTCCAGTGTCAGTAATGCTGCGAATGGAACCCCAGTCCCTTACAAGTGCCATGACCCAAGAAGTTTGGGCAATAGACCATTTTTTGCCCCAGTTAATGATTGGGGCCTGTTAGCATCTCATTTATCTTAAGTTCTTTTTTGTTTTTAAATTGTCATCTTCATCGCCTTGTCCCATGTATGGTGGGTCTGCTACAGGAATTCTATTTATCCATTCCAATCTATCTTGAACCGAATTCTCCTATAAGTCATACTTCAAATTTATTTTTACTACCTCTATCCATCATCGAAATTCAAATAATATCACCGAAGTTGCTTGCATTTGGTCAACACCCTTTTTTTTTTTTTGTGTGTGTGACTTTCTTGCCCCATATCCTATGATATCATAGGAGCATAGTATGTCACAAAAAAGTTGACGAATCCAATGATATCATGGGATTGGCCCATAATGTCATGGCTTTTATGTAGCATTTGAGGGGAAAAAAAATTCCGAATGATTAAACTTGAGAATTGGTGGTCAGATGTGTATTTGTTTCTCACAAAATGACATTTTTGTGATCCCTAAAATATAAATTTGCTTGTTGGCTGCAGAAAGTGTATGATACAAAAAAAAAAAAAAAAAGGGATAAATCCCATGATGTCATGGGATATGATGTAAAAAATGAAAAGAAAAATGTTCGCCAGAGTTGACATTATCTGAATTTCGGTCATGAAATTGAAGTAATACTAAAGCTTTCATGGCATATGTGTCTATCTACATACATACACACCCACAGTGATAGAATTATACATACCTTTTGCTGCTAACAGTTAGATACACTAGGATTGGCAACCATGATATGGGTAATGGTATTATAATTAGATGTAAATAACAACAAAAAGTGGTTTGGGTATTTAGGCTTTGCATGATGGATATCCTTTGGAAACCATGTTGCCTTGAATATTATTGTTTCTCAGCCTTTCTAACCAAATCATTGATTGGTTTGGGACAAGAAGTTGGAAATAACTAAGCCCATGCTTGGCTTCATAAATCTCTGGAATCCCTAGTTATAGGCCTAGATTCAGCCCATGGGTCTGAAAGGTTGGGTCTGGCCCATCAATGTGGTGGCCAACCTTGGACAACCCTTGCCCTAATAACTTGTCTTGAGTCAGAGCTATTCAAGCTATGGATTTTGGGCTGAAAACAACTGCATATAGTTCTATCATCTACTTGCATGATGCTCTTCATTGGAACTCTTGATGATCATCTTATTACACATAATGGGGTTGTCCATAACTCGAAAGGAGTTTTAGGAACAAAGTTACTAGGTACCTGGTTTAGAATATATGCAGCCATCTTTAATATTTCACTCCGCAAAGATTGGGGCAAATTAGTATTACTCATTATGCTCCTAACCATATTCATAAGTGTTCTATTTCGCCGTTCTACAATGTCATTCTATTGCGGCGTTCTGGGCATCGTATATTGAGTTAAAATGCCCTCTTGTTCTAGGAATCTAGCAAATGGGCCATGGTTTCCACTCGTTTCATCATATCTATCATAATATTCACCACGTCTATCGGATCTTACAACCTCGACTTGTAACAATGGTTTTCTTTTTTGACCCATCTCACAAAATGGAAGTCCATATCCATTAAATAATGGAACACAGTCTAAGATTTGGCATTTCCGAACATCACTATGCATATTGAATTGCATTGAATCATTTCTTTGGCGACTGCACATTCATAAGTGCATGCATGCTTACCGCACAAACAGAGACATGTATACCAATGATCATAAGTACATAGCTCTATATATAGGCTCCTCTCAAACAAAAAAATAAAAACAAGAAAGGTAGACTAAAACTTCAATTGCTTTGTTGTTCGTTGTTGCAGCAAAACTCCCATGGATACTGTGCAAGGTCATGCTACTCCCAAGGTTGGCCATATTGATGATGTTCAGGAGCTGAGAAAAGCTCAACCAAAAAAGATCCCTGAGAGGTACATTCGCGATGTTCCCGAGAGGCCTACACTGGCCAAAATCCCCATCTCCATGACCATGACCATACCTGTCATTGATATGTGGAAGTTGGCCCAAGGTAACACAGATGAATCAATGCAAGAAATGGCTAAACTGGCTGCTGCCTGTGAGGAGTGGGGCTTCTTTCAGGTTAAACCTTTTGTGATAGAACATTTAAATGATTCAAAGTTTTTGTTTAGAAGTCGTAACCTTGGTTTTCATAGTCATAACAGGTTGTCAACTATGGGATGGATGCATGGTTGTTGGAGAAAATGGAGAAAGTGGCCATGGAGTTCTTCATGTTGCCTTTGGAAGAGAAAGAGAAGTACCCCATGGCACCAGGGACCTTTCAGGGGTATGGACACGCATTCGTCGTCTCCGAGGAGCAGAAGCTGGATTGGAGCAACATGTTTGCACTAGGACTTGAGCCCCTCTCCATAAGAAACCCCAAGTTTTGGCCTACAAGGCCTGCTGACTTCAGGTATGTTGGTACCTTGCAGAGGGCCACCATGGCCTATCAAGAGTCATGTATAAAATATCTTCTTCTACTCCTCCCCTCATGCAAACAAACGGGCCCTAAAGGCTATGTCCACTGACTATAGTTTCAAAAATCAGCCGAGTCCGAGTTGACTCATTTAGCACTTACTGATACGAACCGAGTCCAAAGGGAAATAGGCCAAAACTACTACTTTTTTCATTGTACTACTATTTTAATTTTATTTATTGTCCTTCTGAATTGAAACTTGAATATCAAAACCATATTTCATTAAAAACCTTCGTATTCAGAGATCAGAGATACTATTCATTTGTCTAAGTGAGAATTAAAAGGGACCACCTACTCCTACTTAATCTCATAATTAAAACCTGTATGTTGAGATTCTAGATTCATAGGATGACAATTTCTACTTCTAATATTTTTTAAAATAATCTTCACTATTTTTTTTGGCTATTCAGGCGTGATCAACGGTGCAACTCAGTCCAACTTGGCCAAGTCATGTGAGACTTGGTTGAGTCAACTACACCCGAGGATGAGTGAGTCACCCTCGAGTTCGAGTTTTCAAATTTTGCCCCTAAGAATAAGAATGAGGCTTTTACTGAATCAAGAAGGAACAAGAGATTACAATAATAGATAATGCAAAGAACTCCAAACAATAAAAGCCTCTCAATCACTTAGAGTTCTCCTTGCACAAGGGGGGCCAAAGACCAAGCCTCTCAAATAACCTCCTTGAGCAACGATTATTTATGCAATAAATCACCATTTGTTCACAGATTCAACATCATGGGTCACTATCTCCATATGGACCATCAATTGAATTTAGCATTATTCTGGATGTTGTTTTTATGCTGCAGTGAGACTTTGGAGCTGTATTCTATGAACATAAAGAAGCTATGCCAGCAGCTGTTGAGATACATTGCCAGTAGCCTTGGGTTGAAAGCAGAGACATTCAATGATATGTTTGGGCAGGTAGTGCAGGCATGGAGGATGAATTACTACCCTCCTTGCTCTAGACCAGACCTTGTTTTGGGCATGACCCCACACTCAGATGGAAGTGCTATAACTGTGCTGCAGCAGAACACAAGCTCAGTAGGCCTGCAGATCCTCAAAGACCACACTTGGGTGCCTGTCCAACCAATTGCCAATGCTCTTGTCATCAACATTGGAGATACAATAGAAGTGAGACACGTCTCCCACAAATTGATTCTCTTGTCATCCCTGTCACCATCATCACCTTTGCCACCTTCTTTATGACGTTGTTATGATTATATTAAACAGTTCTCTTTGCTACTTTCTTCATCATCATCATCAGCTCCACCATTTTCTCATCAGTCTATGGCTGGATTAAACGGTGCTAATTAAATATGAAACAGCGCGCTTACATCATCTAATAACCAAACCCACTATGGTGCAAGCAGGGACTGAGCCATATAGGGCTGAGAGGGGACCATTGGCCCCTCTCAAATTGTTCATTCCCAATAAAATTGGAGAAAGACATCCAATGATAGATTTTGATCCTATCTTTTGCCCCTTCTCAGCTTTCCTTTTTCTCTTGTTTGTCCTTCAACAATCTTTTTTTTTTTTTTTAAATTTAATTTGTAAGTAAGATATTTCATGTGGCTTACTACTATAAATAAAGGTACTTCAAAGTTTTTTTAATACTAATTACATGACAAAAGTTCCATCAAGGTTAGTGATTTTATTAAAGCTTTAGGAATATTTGAGTTCTAAATAATGGGTCAAAGATCAAGACTTTTTATAAATGTCAACCCCATAATAAGATCTAGAAAATTATCTAATTTGATTTTTTTTTATTATAATCATGTACTGATGAGTAAAAATGCTTATAGTATAGCCAATACACTCATGACCGAGTGGTATTGGCACTGGTTTTACACACATGCCCGGAATCAGTCCTGGGTCTTCACATTGAGAATATCACTATTGACAAGTTGCCCAACATAGCAAAACAAAATGCTAAAAAATTTACAATTTACAATTCTGCTCTAGTCTTTTGTACCCATTTTTTAAACGTTGCTGGACATAAAAAGCAATCTAAGTTCGTCTTTTTTTAACATTTTTGGGGTGTAATGTAATAACTAGTCTTTAACTTTTTGTACCGATTATAGTGTAATAATATCTTTGGGGTATAATGTTATAACCTTTTGAACTCTTTCTCAAAAGAGAAACTTTTGCCTCCCCTAAGAGAAAATCCTGACTTCGTCACTGGGTGAAAGACCGTGGAGTGTACTAGGACTTATATATGGCTATGAGGGGAGTGATAATAATCGCCTTAGAAAGACATTGAGAAGAAGAAAAAGAAGAAGGAAAAACACTCCATAAGGGATAATGTCCTTCAATTAACACCCACTAGGAAGCACATTTCTATTTGCTCTCCTCAGATTTGTAAGATAACTAAAGCTAATTAAGCATTGGTTATGCTAATCGTAATCGAACCATGATCATCATTTCGCCGTTAACAAACTTCTCCTTTTTAGTAGATTAATGTTTTACTTAGCTTGTGTAACTAAGTAGTATTTGTTCTGATTTCAAAATTGTAAGTGCAGGTTCTAACCAATGGAAAATACAAGAGCGTGGAACACAGAGTGGTGACCGATGAGGAGAAGGATCGGCTGTCCATGGTCACATTCTATGCTCCTGGCTATGAAGTTGAGCTTGGTCCTTTACCAGAATTCATCGGCGAAAACCGCCCATGCATGTATAGGTGGTACAACCATGGAGAGTTTTGTAAGAACTACACCACCAACAAGCTTGATGGGAAAACAGCACTTGATTTCACCAAGATCCAAGCCAAAAACTAATCTGAGACCCCCACCATGTCTGAACATGATACCACCTTGTTCACTTGTTCTGTTCCTCATGTCCATGCTTAGAATAAAGCTTCTTAAATTGGTGTTGCACTTCTAAAACATTGTTGTATGTGGGAATATCCTCATCACTATTTGCTATTCATGTTAGGCGTATTGGAATGCAATATATGTAATCCTTTTATTTAGTGGGAGTGTATTGGACTTATTTTTAATAAAAGTTTTTTTTTTTTTTTATATTGTTTTGTGGTTATATGCGTGTTATATTCTTTTCATTCGTGCATGTACATATACTTTATATTGGCAACATGCATAATAAGCGTGTGTGTTAGATGCACACGTGGCACCAAACAGGTGAGGTCATCCACTCGCACGGATAAAGACAGCCCTTGATGTCTTAGTGACTGATAGGATGAGGTGCATGCATTTGTATGATATGCTGATTAGGCCAATATGGATCTTATTGGTGCGTACAGATGTATGGAACGCCGACTCAGTCTTGTGTGCATTTGGGGTGATGTGGATCACAAGACTGAATGAGACTTAGCATTAGTCGTTGGACAAATCACACCCTAATAAGTCCGATAGCCTGTTAAAAAAAAAAAAAAAAAAAACCAAGCGTGGTTGTGTTTGTGACGATCTGCTTGTGCAGAAGTGAATTGGTGCAATGTTAGCATTGGCTCAGTTGTGGAGCTAATACATTTTCACACTGCGACGCGTGTCTACAGACATGCGTGTTTAAGGACCTACCTACGAGCAACGGGATAATACCCTAGAGTCTTGTTTGTTGTGCGAGAGTTAGTCCCGTAGGTGACTCTTGAGCTTGGAGTTGGTTATTGTGTGAATTAATTCTTGAGGCTCTTGTGCCCTTATACCAATCTCTACATTGGAAAGATGAGATCAGTGATGCTACTTTAACTGCGGTTGTGTCACGGCAAGATAGGAGCCTACGAGACGCCGTGCTAGGAAAGCTGCTTGGTTGATTCTAACCCTCGTAAGTCCATGGGAATACCCCCTGACATCACACTCTAGTTTATATGTGCTTACGATACTTATCAGCCCAGGCCATATCAAGTATTTTGAAAATTTTAAGACAAATAATTTTTTAAATTATATGTATGTATAAATATCTTATTTTATAAAAAAAAAAGTTTGTAAATAGTTTTTTTTTTACTCGATAAGTTGAATAAGCACGTATGTGGGTTGAACACGACTCAAGGGTATGAGTCAATATCCAATCCGGTGTGGTCATGCAAGTGTCTATGGCAAACTGATGTATCGGTGAGTTGGTGTATTCTAGTCAGATGTCGACTTAATATACATTCTCTCCATGAATAGGCATCGTGGAGGTCCCACTCTTCAGGTCCATTTTTATTTTGTGGAATTTGATGATGGAGTTTAGTGATCTAATGGGATGAAACTTGTTTGGTGCGAGTGGGAGATGTGGGCATTTGTGATGGGGCCCACTTGTGTTTACATGTAGGTGGACCCCACTCACAAAGAGACACCTCTCACAAGGAATCTTATAGTGATATGGATGAGAATAGTTTGAGTTTTATTCAACTCTCTATCCTTATCATATCTCCATTCAAATTCAAATTGAGAGAGAGTTTGATCCAAACTATTTTCCTTATCATCTCTCAATTCGAATTTGAATAGAGATCTTATCACTCATGCCCCCAAAAGGCTATATATATAGACATGAGAATAATAGTTAGCACCAACTGTTAATAATACATCTTCCACTAGATCTACTATTCTCTATTATCATCTTTTACATCCAGGGTGTCCGTCCTGCCCTTGGATCTTAAAGAGTGAATCACATGTGACTGATCTTTCGTAGACAGTCATAGATCTCCACAACTAGTGCCTGATTCAAGCTGATGCAGTCTTTATTGCGTTTGTAGCAACCAGCTCATTGAGATCCTTGCTTCCGCAGCATCTACATCCTTCACGAAGAAAGATTCATAGCTTATTGTTGAGTAATCAAGACCATTGGCTTGATGGGGCTCGCCTAGGACAGAAATGCCCCAAGAACCTCCCGCGCCGGATCGAAAGATAATTGTGTCATCATCTGAGCCTTATCTCTGTAGAAGATAACTCATGAAATAAAATGGCCTATGTACACTAATCTTGGCCCATCTAGGCCCATAAAGAATATCCCACGTATGGGATTGGGTTAAACATTATATAGCTTGTCTATGAATATACTTCTATGTATAAAGATTAGGATTTTTTTATTCTTTGATTCTAATTGTAATTACTGCTGATTGATAGCATGTGATTAGGGTAAATTTCATTATAAAATGGTTGGTCGATTCTCTATTGAGGTATCACTTTTCCTCCAAACGTCTGTCACTCTCTCTCTCTCTTTTGCTTTTCACATTATAACATGGTATCAGAGCCATAGGTTATGAGAAGATTTCCTGCATTAGTCTGAGAGATTCATCAATATATCATCAAGTGCTTCTCCCTGGTGTATCGTCGCCTCTTCCTTCTCTCTATTGACTCTGCCTGGAGTTCTTTGATCAAGGTGGCCCACCTCTGATCAATCACTTGTTGCTAGCAACATACATGGTTATGATCAACTAGTCTTCAGGAGGTTTTTTGAAGATTTTTCTGGATTTTTTATTCATCGGTTAAGATACTATTCAACCCCTTCTTCATTTGACGGTTTTGGGTTCTTTTTCTTAAAAAGATTTCATCACCACCGTCCAGATTTGCGGATCTTTATCCAAATCTCCTCAAACTTGGACTAGAGGACATACTTTTGATCCCTTCCAGGATTATATACTCTGATATGAGATTGGACAACATTGTGGGACCCACGCACTACTTCTGCCCTGAAAATCCAGTTCGTCTGGCTCCTTTTTTGGTATTTTCTGTGGTGTTTTCTGTTGAACTCATATATCAACAACTCTGATAGCATATGTCATGCTTGGTTAGTGAAAATCATAGCAGCTTACATCATTGTGATTGCTCCTCTGCTGCTGCTGTTCATCTATGTTACTGTTTTTCACTGTTGGTATTCTTCTCTGCTACTGCTTTCTTTGTGGTTTCTACTGCTGGTTCTTCCCTGTTTCTATCTGGCTCACTGATTTGTGTGTTCTCTTTGCTGCATCTAGTAACAATGGAAAAATACGATGTTATTCCAGTTAAATTTAATGGGAATAATTATATGGCCTGGTCTTTTCATATCAAGAATTTTGTGGAAGGCTAAGAACTGTTTGGTTATCTTGATGGATCAATAACTAAACCTACTACTACAAGCGCTACTGACACAAAAGCATTATCCACCTGGTCCAAAGAAAATGCTAAGGTAATCACTTGGATTCTTAACTCCATTGATCCTTCTCTTGTCATTGCTCTTCAAGCATATACTGCAGCTGCTGATATGTGGGCACATCTCAAAAAAATTTATCATCAAACGAATAAAGCACGCAAATTTCACTTGGATAGTGAAATTGCTAAATTCAATCAAGGAGATAAATCTGTGCAAGAATACTTTAATGAGTTTCTCATCTTATGGACTGAGAGGGACGCTATGATCATTCAAACTGTTTCTTTTGGATTTCTGTCTGAGGCTCTCAAATTACAAGAGGAAACTCACATCAGCCAGTTCCTTATGAACCTCAGACCGAAATTTGAATCGGTTCGGTCTGCTCTCATGAATAGAGAAGTATCCGCGAACCTGGATACCTGCCTCCAAGAGGTCCTTCGAGAAGAACTTCGTTTGACCTCACAGCGTGCCATAGTTGAATACTCAAAGGCTTTCCATGCTCCTCTTTCGGCTGATTCTGCTCTCCTGGCAAGCCCCAATCAGAAGCCTACTCAATGCTATGAATGCAAAGGCTTCGGTAATATTGCTAAGAATTGTCGTAAGAAACTGGTGTGCAGATATTGCAAACGCTTTGGTCATCTTATTGATGACTGTCGGAACTTACAGCGAAAGAATGGGCCCCAGCAGAAGCATAATCCTTCCAACTTGCCTAGACAAAATGCTCCAACTGCGTTCCAAGTTCAAGCACCTTTCCCTGATACGGGAAGCACCTCTTCCGGGTCTGTCTCCATGACTCCTGTCCAGATTCAAGATCTGATTCAGAACAAGGTTACCTCGGCATACGCATATATGGGCTTTAATGGTGGTTGGCATCAAACTCATTCTCCTATAGCATTTCCTGCTTTTCATTCTTCAGTCTCTCAGTCTTCATCTATCACCACATTCACATGGTTTTTAGATTCAGGAGCATCAAACCACATGACTTTTGTAGAAAGTAGCTTTAAAACCTCTCACCCTTACTTTGGAAAAGACAAAATCATCACTGCTAATGGAGACCAATTATCCATTTCTGGTATTGGTACCATTACTTTATCCAGTATTTCTGGCCAGTCTATCAGCCTTCCCAATGTCTACTTTGTTCCCAAATTATCAACCAATTTACTTTCTGTATGACAACTTATTGATGATGGGTACAATGTTAACTTTTCTTCCACTGGTTGTGTCATACAGGGGCGGCAAACTGGGAAGGTGATCGCGACGGGGAGTAAACATGGTCGACTGTTTCTGCTGGACATTGGCCTTCATTCTCTCTTTTCTTCTTCTTCTCCTAATTTCAATAAATTATAGACTGTGTGGCATAGTCGTCTTGGTCATATGAACAATGCCTCTTTACTTTCTTTGTTTAAAATTGGTTGTTTAGAACATACCATTGATAATAAAATGCTTACCTCTTTCCTTCAATCAAAGAGTGAAACGTGTTGCTTGAGTAAGAGTCATATTTTGCCTTTTCCTATTCATCATTCTCGTGCATTATCATCTTTTGACATTATTCACACGGATGTTTGGAGAATTGCACCCACATTGAGTCGGACTGGGTTTAAGTATTATGTGACATTTATAGATGATCATTCTCGTTTCACTTGGATTTATTTCATGCGCTTCAAATCTGAAATTTTTTCTCTTTTCCAAAAGTTCAACAAAATGGTTCAAACACAATTTAAGAAAGAAATAAAATTTCTTAGGTCTGACTTCGGTGGAGAATACATATCACATAATTTTTCTGCCTTCCTCTCTGATAAAGGAATTCTTCACCAAAAATCATGCCCGCATACTCCACCGCAAAATGGTATTGCGGAGAGGAAGAACAGACTTATTCTTGAAACTGTTCGCTCTCTCCTCCTTGCATCCTTAGTTCCTCCCATCTTTTGGTGTGATGCTGCACAGACTGCTGTATATCTCCTCAATCATCATTCTAGCTCTGTTCTAAGAAAGACTACTCCTTATGAAACTCTCTTTGGTCATGCCCCTTCATATTCTCACTTACGAGTTTTTAGCTGCTTGTGCTTTGTTCATCTTCCACCTACTAAGCTCACGAAGTTGTCTCCTCAGGCTGCCAAATGTGTCTTTCTAGGTTACAGTACTGAACACAAGGGATTTTTGTGTTATGATCAATCCGAAAAACGGATGCGCATATCTCGTAATGTGATCTTCTTGGAACACATTCATTTCTTTTCTTTGCGTTTGGATACTCACCCTGTTGCTGTGTCTTATATACCGCATTTCCCTGCGACTTCTCCACCACCTATTACCAATGTCTATGTCCGGCGTAACACAGTTCCTCCTGTGGGGACTCCTTCTCCTGATCCTCTCCCAGTGACACCTACTGCACCCTCAGGTATTAATGCTTCTTCTGATAATGTCATACCCCTGCGACGCTTTAGTCGTCCTTCAATTGCCCTTGACCGTTATGGCTTTCCTGCTCTTTTCACTTCTTTGGATAGTGCTCCTGTCCCTACCTCATATTCACAGGCCTCGAAGATACCTTACTGGCAGGATACTATGACTGAGGAGTTGCTTGCTCTTGAAACAAATAAAACATGGGAATTGGTATCGGCCCCTGTTGGCGCCTCTGTAATCGGCAGTAAATGAATCTATTCTATAAAAATTCATTCTGATGGGAGTCTTGACCGCTACAAAGTCAGATTAGTTGCTTAGGGTTACAAGCAAGAATATGGGATTGACTATGAGGAGACCTTTGCATCAGTGGCTAAAATGACCACTATTCGCACCCTTCTTTATGTAGCTGCAGCCCGCAATTGGCCCCTATGGCAAATGGATGTCAAAAACTCCTTTCTTCATGGCGACTTGCGTGAGACTGTTTATTTAAAACCACCTCCGGGTTATGCTTGTCCTCCACAGCATGTTTGTAAATTGCGGAAAGCTCTTTATGGACTTAAGCAGGCTCCCAGAGCTTGGTTTGATAAATTTCAGACTGCTATCCTTCAAGCTGGATTTCGCCATAGTCACTCTGATAGTTCCCTCTTCCTCCGATGGACACCAAAAGGCTACACATTTCTCTTAGTTTATGTTGATGATATGATTATTAGTGGCAATGATATTACTGGCATTACGGATCTCAAACTTCATCTTACTCGCCACTTTTGAATGAAGGATCTTGGTCCTCTCACCTACTTTCTAGGGCTTGAGTTTGTGCGTAACAAATCTGGTATTCGGGTCCATCAGCGCAAATATGCTACAGATTTGATTACCTCGGCCATACTTGATGATGCTCACACTGTTGATACGCCTATGGAATTGAACAGCAAATTTAGTTCGGATGATGGCCCTCCCCTGGATAATCCTTCTATTTTCCGGCGGATAGTTGGTAGTTTGCTCTACTTAACTATGACTTGGCCAGATATTTCCCATGCCGTTCATACGGTTAGCCAGTTTGTTAGCAATCCCCACAAACCTCACCTTGCTGCCGCGTTACACATACTCCGATATGTTAAAGGCACTCTTCACCATGGTCTCTTCTACCCTTCTGGTAATTCTTTGTGCTTATCTGCTTATGCTGATGCCGACTGGGCTGGTTGTCTAGATTCCCGGCGCTCTACCACTGGCTGGTGTATGTTTCTTGGGGATTTTCTGATTTCATGGAAGTGCAAGAAGCAAACCACCGTTTCGAAGTTTTCTACTGAGGCAGAATATCGGGCAATGTCATTCGCTAGTGCTGAAATCATCTGGCTATGCCGTCTTCTCTGTGAATTCGGTGTTCATCTTGGTCGTCTACCCCTCTTCATGGTGACAACACTAGTGTTACCAGAATTGCCAATAATCCTGTCTTTCATGAAAGGACGAAGCACATTGAGATTGATTGTCACTTCAACCGTCAGCATGTTGTTACTGAGAAGATATTTCTTTCTCATGTCTCTACTATTAACCAGTTGGCGGATATATTCACCAAGGCTCTACCCAAAACGCGTCATCATGATCTTACTTGCAAATTGCTGTTTTCTGTCTTACCACATCAATTTGAGGGGGAGTGTAGAAGATAACTCATGAAATAAAATGACCCATGTACACTAATCTTGGCCCATCTAGGCCCATGTAGAATATCCCACATATGGGATTGGGTTAAACATTATACAGCTTGTCTATGGATATACTTCTATGTATAGAGATTATGATTCTTTTACTCTTTGATTCTGATTGTAATTAGATTGTAATTACTGCTGATTGATAGCATGTGATTAGGGTAAATTTCATTATAAAATGGTTGGTCGATCCTCTATTGAGATGTCACTTTTCCTCCAAACGTCTGTCACTCTCTCTCTCTCTCTCTCTCTCTTGCTTTTCACATTATAACAATCTCATCATTCTTAGGTTGCCAAAAGAGTTCTACAAATAGACTCTAAGCACTTAAAAAAAAAAGATGGGAAAAAGTTGTAATAAAAAAAGTTTCTCCTCTCTCTGATTTTGACCAGAGTGAAAGATAAAAATGGGCCAGTTACAAGTGGTTGAAGAGGAATCCAATAATGGTGCATATGCAACAAAAGGAGGCATTACCATGTGGTGGGGCCTCTGTTTGCTGATCTGGATCGCCCCAATAATGGTGCCACACACTTCTTCCCTATGTTACTTTGGAAGGTGAACATTAAAAGTAAATGAATCTAAAGGAAACAGTCGGCATATAAGAACACAAGAATCAAATAAAAATTATGTATGTCATCCCTTTTGGTTATTCATTGAGATTAATAAAATGTGATGCTTGCAATCATGAAGATAAAACCCATGCCCAGGAGAACCACCACCCATCTCTCATCCACTGACCAACAAAAAAGATGACACAAATCAATCATCAGCCATGAATCATTGCTCAAGAGATCTTTTCCTCAGTGGAGTGTAGTGCTCATGAATCTTTCACATTCTAAGCAAATGTTAGTGTGTGTATGAGATCAGCACTAGCAATTAGCAAAGTTGTTGGGTCTCAGATGATGGCACTAAAATGACAATCAGCAATGAAATGGTTTTGTCTCATGTGCTTCTTGTCTTTATCATCAGTACTACTCAAAGTTCAAGTTTCAGTGAATCTCACTTGATATTTTTAAAGAAAGAGAAAGCAATGGTATCTTTGAATGTTCTTTGCATGGTGGGTTGGGATGGGCATATTTCCACCCAAAACTACATCAGTCACATTCTACACAGTTGGTCAAACTCAGGAGATACAGATTTTGAGTAAAGTGGAAGGCAGTAAAGCAATACTCTAGCATGCACTTGGTATTTCTATATTGCCTCTAGAACTGATTCTTTCCAATATGGATTAATTTACAAAAACACTACGGTAAGTGTGGATTTGGCAATGAATGAGCAAGGAACATGGATGAAAAGTTGCAAACATTTATGATTCTTATTATATTTGTCCTATGAGGACTGATCGTCTGAGACATACTGTACACCAGTCTCAAAAATTGGGGGTATTACAATGTCTTGGGAGTGTTTTGGGTAACCAATGTACTCTACATATAATTGAGACTCTCACTTCAGGGCACGTTTGTGTAACCAAATTCCGCATAAAAACTCGTGGTTTTCTGAAGAAAAATATTTTTTTCCAGTGTATGGTGCAACCATTTTTCATAGAAAACCCCAAGGAGCTTTGTAATCCTTATGTGTAAAAAAGATAGTGAAAGCTCTATTTTACCATGTGAACGTAGGCACATCGACGAACCACGTAAACCCATCTTTGTGTTTTAAGTCTTTGAATGTTTTTTGTCATTTGCGTTAAACTTTAATTCAATCTTCTAGCAAAAGGGACCACGAGACAAGGGGCCACATCCCGACCCGGCCCTTAAAAAGCCCTTAAATTGAGGGCTTCCGTTTCTAAGGAAAAACCCTAAGATCAGGCATGGACAATTTTTTATAGGCCCTAAAATTTGAGGACCAGGCTTTGATAGTACTAAAAAAAATTGAATGTTTTTCTTTATATGATTAGGTTAATAGGATTTCAATCAAGATACGAACTTTTTGAAAGCTTCTAATTACGAAAAACCCGTACTAACAAGAAGTAAGTATTTTTTTTTTAAATCAAAACTTATTTAATATATGAACTTAGGACTTAAAATTTATAATTAAAAGTACAAAAAATCCTCTTTCTATGACTTAAACTTTTCTACCTTTAGCAAGATTTATCAGTAAAGGAGAAATCAAAATTTAGAGCTTTTAAAAATCAATTGGATATGGGCATATGCCCCATACTTGAATCAAGCCTCTTCCAACCCTGCAGCAGATGAAAGAAGAAAGTCAAAAACTTCTTGGAACTAAGTGAAGACATCTGAAGTTCCAAAGATTCAAAGCCAAGTCCAAGACTCCTATTCTCAGAAAACAAAGCCAAAAATAAGTTTTCAACATGGCCCAACAGTCTCAGCACAATCAGGGACCATTGGAGAGTGACACTACTTACCTTTACCTTTCCAGACATCTTTTTTTCCATAGAAAGTGTGATTTAGTTTGGTGAAGTAAACTTTACGATAAAAATATTTTTTAATCTGCACACACTTGCTCTCACCTATATTTTACCTCATACTATCCAAATAAATAAATAAATAATCTTACCATACCTCCACTTCTACTTCAACGTACCTCACCTATCCATTTGTCATGATGTAACATCCACTTTGCCTTTACTCCACAAATATAAACATACGCCTAGAGGTCATTCGGTTGTAGTCATTGATATGGGGATTAGTTCATTGATTTGAGCATATGTAATGTGGAAATGCATTTAGGTCTTCCATTTGGTTTGGGTTTGGGAAAGTGAGGAGGAAGAAGACGAACGGAATTTTTTTTTTTTTTTTTTTTTTTTCTGTCTTTTCAGGGTCGATATTGACCTTGGCCTGTTTAGGAGAGGGTCGATATCAACCAAAGAAAAAAGTGAAAAAAAAAAAAACAGAAAAACAAAAAAGGAAAAAAAGGGTTCAAACTGTGATTGTGGAATTTGCAAGCACAAGGCATTCCCCCTTTTCAGCTACCAAATAATTAGGTTGAACTTCATAGTATGAACTCCAATGGAATACACATTAACATCTTACCAGTCATATAAAATTGCAAGGAGTCAATTTTAAGTATCAGTCGGTGCAGAATTAAAGAACAGGAACACTTGAGATAAATCAAATCATGTTACCATTTCAAGTACAGATGGTCCTTGTAAAGAAATAAATTGCAATAGAAACAATCACGAACACTAAACTTGATTACAAGAGGAGATGGTTGTAAAAGCAAAGCAGGATGGTCCAAGGAGGAGAAACAAGACAAGACAAAACGCTGCGGTCATAAACTGCACTTGAGCATTTTACATTGTGTGAAATTCCATTATCTGATAAACAAAGGGAACTGAAGGCAGTTAATAGAAGCTAGCTTCATGATAAATATACAGGAAAAGAGTGTTCTTGATTCTCAGCATCACTATCAAGTCAGCAGCAGCAGACCTAGTAGCGGTTTGTCCAAAGACTAGCTTCTTCCATAGATTATTGCTTTCAGGCTATTGCCAGCAGCTTCCCATAGCATGGCCATATACAGTTCGGTGTATGCCTCCATTCATGATCAATGGGTTGAATCAGGCCAGGTACCTGAACATGTTCGGATAATCCTTGTCTCTCTCCAGATAATCACGGGTAATCAGATCTTCTATCCGCTTCTTGATTGCTTTGAAGTCAGGCTGTACAAACAAAGAGTTTCAAGCTTAAACCATGTGAATTTTGTAATAATCAGTAAATGGGCGAAAAACTTACGTGCTGTTTAACAATCTTAAAGAGGAATTTATGCCACCGTAAAAGGGCGCAGGCATTATAACAAATCTTTCCCTTGGGAATCCTCATGTTGGAATTTTTTATTTTTTATTTTCAAAAACCATGGGTCCTCATGGGTATATAATGCGGAAACTTTGCAAATATACAATGTGAAGCTTCCCAAGGGGATCTGGATTGATTCGTGATTGTGACTTCCAAGGGATGATGGAGGACACAAATAGATTGGGCTTATCAGGTGCAAATAAAACTAAGTCATAAATGAAGTAGAGATACTTACATCCTTCAAATTAGGGAAGGGTGGGATTCTTTAAGTAGTTTTTTTAAGGGATTTGCAAACATGATCGCTTGCAACAGGAAAGAAGAAAGAACCGTGGTTCTTTGCGTTCATGTTAAATGAGATTACAGCTCTTTCTTCAGATATGGAGGTTCTATTCTTTACAAGTTGATTGTATAGGAACAACTCTTTCTTCATATAAGGAGTTGCGAAATGGTCATCTTCGACAAAATGAGTTTATTAGTTCAAGGTGGGAAGATATGCATAATTGGAGGCCTCCTTATGCTGCGGCCCTTGTAGGGTAAGGAAGTCAAAAAGTTAGATTCATCCTCAAGGATGTTGAAGTTCAATGCCAATGGAGCTGATAGGAGAAAACCAGGTATGGCTGGTACAGGAGTGGTGCTTCGCAACAGCAAAGGGGATGTTTTGATGTTGTTATCTAAGCAAGTTCGCATTAAAGAGTCAGAAGAGGCGGAAGTAATGGAATTTCTTGGATCTTCATTGTACATGATGTTCTCTCATAATAAGGTAGCGGTGGAGTGATTCTTTAAATGCCATTCCTTGGGTTGTTTCCTCAGATGCAGTTCCATGGAAATATCATTTTATTCTTCTTATCCTCTTCAAGGCAAGTGGAGTTGAAGCATTATTTGCATTCAGCTAATGATTTAGCAGAATCAATGGCAAAGCAAGGGTGGATTGTTCAGTTCCTTTCTTTATTATTTTTATATTTATATTCCATAGTGTAGTTAGTAAAAGGCTTTTATACCATTATTCTGCCATCTCAACAGATTGGCTAGTTTTGCCCTTGTATCCTTTTTCTTGAATACAATATTTTGGTTACCGAGGGAAAAAAGTTCAATTATTATATATTACAGCAGAAGCTTTTCAATTCAATTTTGACTGCTAGCTGCCAATTTAGGCTCTCACCAGACCCCACATCAACCTATTATTATAAATTATAGTGGCAATTTTGACTGCTACCTTTCAATCTTGACTCCCATTGGACCCCATATCAACCTACAATTATTTTTTATTTTTATTTATTTTTAATGGGCATACAATTATATATATATATATAGCTGAAGCTTTTCAATTCAGTTTTGACCACTATCTTTCAACTTTGATGCTCATTGGACCCAACATCAACCTATTATTATATATTATGACAAAAGCTTTTCAATTCAATTTTGACCACTAGCTTTCAATTATGACCCTCCTTGGACCCATATCAACCTAATATTATGTATTATAAGTTTATAACAGAAAATTTACAATTCAATTTTTACTGCTACCTTCAATTTTGACTCACTGTACCCCAGTCCAACCTATTCTTGTATTACAGTGGAACCTTATCAGTTCAATTTTGACACTCACCGGGTCCCACATCAACCTATCATTATATATTATATCCATAGACCATAGTGTCAATTTCATTTTGGACACCTTCAATTTGACTCCAGAATGAAACATTGAGGCTGATTCGGCAATTCGGTGCTTCATTTCAGAACTTTTTTCTGAAAAATCATGAACAATTTAAAGTACATACATTTGAAATATATTAAAAGATTAAACAAAGTAACAAACTATATCTCTAAAGAAAAAGGCAGGCCAACACCTTAGTAAACTAAATCCAATGATATAAACTAATATCAACCTGGGATTTAAGGGGCCTAAAAGCCTAGTAAAATCCCTTTCCCATTCACAAGAGACCAAAAAAGACCAAGCATTTTTGCCCAATGGAGGACATTTTATCAATAAAACTAAAATTTAGGGGCCAAATTTTACACAAGATTTGGCCAAAATTGGAATTTTGTTTTGGATGAAGGAAAATCTGAAGCTGAAATGTAGATTTTGATTGAGACCTAATATTTTGTGGGGGATTTTTCGGTTTGGTACGATAACCGAACCGAATAGTATCGGCCAATTTGGCCTAAACAAACCGAGCGGAAGGTTTTCAATTCAATCTTTACCTTTAAATTTGACTCTCACCAAACCCTACACCAACCTATTACCCCACATCAATCTATTATTATATATTATAGCAGAAGCTTTGCAATTCAATTTTAACTGTACCCTTTCAAATTTGACTCTAACCGAAACCAAACCAACCCACCCCCCCACCCCCCACCCCCCAACCCCCCCATCTCCAAAATAATAATAATAATAATAATAAAACCTTCTTCCCAAAAAAAATAAAAAAAGAAAAAGAAAAAACTATTATTATTTTATTATATATTTTAACAATTAGGTTTGACACACACCAAAACCCTAATCAATATATATAAGCTGCTGTGTTTTACCAGTTCAATTTTAGCTGTGACTGCTCCTATTTTAATTTTGACCGCCCCAATTAATTTTGTCTTTATGTCGAGCCAGCACAAAAATTAACTAAGATTGGAGCCCACAATATAGAACGGATTTGGTAAGGGTCAGGCCAAAAAAACCCTGCACGGATAGAAAGATAAAATATATAGCTTAAAATGATTTGAACTCACGACCACGGTAGTCAATTCCGTTCCGTTCCGGCCAAAATTGGCCAGAACATTCCGGAATTAGCCTTGGGCATAACGGAATGGCCCCCTATAAGTTTCCGGTCCCAATTCTAGCTCCAATTCCGGACCAATTCCGCCCCATTCCAGCCAAGGTTTCATACTTTCATTCACATGTAGTGAAAACTAGAAAATGGTCAATTGTAGAATGTAGCTTAAGTTAAGTGATGTAAATATGCATTTTTAGTATTATTTTCGCATTCAACTATTTTTTCAGTTGTAGGTATTCTTTTATATTTGTTTTTTAATTTTTCAATTGCGTCATTTCCAGAAAAGTATACCGGAACTAACCGGAATGCCGAAACGTTCCACTACAATGTCAAACCAGAATGGCAACCGGAACAAAATTAACAACTATGCTCACGACCTCCTACTTTTTAAAGCTTTTCTGAAAAGCTACTCTATCCGTCTCAGAACAAAACAGTTTTCCATTAAGGACTTACTAAGAAATGTCAAAAGTAGTTATAGATAAGAGGGGGCTTCAGTCACATTGGATATTAAAGATCCGATTCATGTCAATACTACTACAGGGAAAGATGCACCATAACATATTTTCTTATGTGCATGCCTACAAAATATGATGATTCCAACAATTGAGAATAGGAAGAGAAGATTTAATCAAGACCTAAAACCTGATCAAGGCCCCTATGAAATCATCTTATGCTGAAAGTGTTTATCGACTTAGTGGAGTTGGCTATTGATTCATCAGTTCTACTTTTCTTTTTCTTCTGTTTTTTATATTTATTATTTTTGCTTCCTTTTGTGTATTTTAATCGTTCTTTGCAAGAAATCAGTGGAAGGATCTTCCACAGATATCACACAAATCCAGTAGTTTTACGTCTTAGGCATATGTCAATACTATAGACATCAATTTCTAATTACACTACATATATCCTTTTCAATTTTTAACTTCTATATTTTGGAAATCTAATCATTACTGGGATTTGCAAAAGTTTTTCCCTTTTTATTTTTTATTTTTTGACCTGTTCTTAAATGAATAAAGAACACTTTCTTTCAATTTTGGCAACTCCAGCTTAAATTTATATTAATTTCTTAATTCATATAAAATTTAACGTGAACTTTGTATTAGTTTCACCTTAAATTGTTAATTACTTTTTTATTTTCTAATTATAAATTTAGAAATTTGACCCCAATCGATACAACTATAGCTACTTTTTATTCCTTTTATGCATAAACATGCCTATCTTTAAGCACAAATAGTCAAGCTAGTTTAGTATAAAGGTTATAGTGGTGGTATTTCTATGTCGTGGCTAATATGTAAAGTTTCTCACAAATGGAAACCTGTACTTCGATTAAGAAAACTTATCTCCAAGTGGCTAATTAAAAAATAATCCTTCAGTCCATTACCAAGAGGAAGTTGCTCTGACAGGTACAAACAAAGACACTTGCAAGAAATTAATGTCATTGAAATACCTTGAACATGCGGCCAAGCTGCTCTACACATTCCATCACCAACTGTTGATGACCCAACACCTTACGACTCTTCATGATTCTCACAATTGAGGCATCAATGGCATAGCGTCTGTCCTTATCAACATCTTCTATAACCTTCTTCTTCTCATCCACTGGAGGGAGAGGAATCTGCAGTTACAGAAAGATCGATTCCATCTCATAGAATCAAAAACAGAAAATGGGAACAGAAAGCATGATAAAAAAGGGCAAGGCCTAAAAGGTTACCAGAACAAGTACAGACCTTAATCCTCCTCATTTTGTCAGTAAACTTTGAATTGAACTCAAAATAATCAGTCGGAGATATTGTTTTAGTGTTCGGCTCTTTACAGAGAATCTTGTATTTTGCACATGATAGAGAATGAAGCAATCTAACAACATCATCATCAGTTAAGTTTAACTGCGTCATGATCTCTGAATAACTCAGTCGATCAGAGGCATTGAACAGCAGCAGTGCAGAGGCCTACAAGCAACAATAACAAAACCTTAGACAAACATTTACAGCCCCTGAATCTGACCAAAGAGCTCTTTTCTTGAATAGGGACATGTTTGAAGTACTATTTACCTGATAAGTAGTGACTACCAGCTCTATAGTTTTGGGTTCAAACTTGCCATTGATGTTACAAGTGCCCAATGAGTAAATCCACGTAAGTTTCCTATGCTTGGTCTTTGTTTGATAGAACTCCTTGAAAACTTCAACACATTTAACCTGAAATGCACAGAGTTCAGACTAGTGAACAAAATTATTCTAACATATGGTAATGATAAGAAAAAGGTAAATACTTACCATTCCTGCAGGAAGGTTGAGATCAAATGATTTATAACTAGGCCAGAAGCCGGTAGTCAAAACAGTGACTGTCAAGTCAATCCCAGGATTTGCATGCGGATTACTGTTCAGATACTCCTCAAAGCCGGACTGGTTCTCCCTTGCCAATGTCAAGTCAGTGACCTAAACGAAAGTAGTATCAATACCAAAGATGAGGAAAAGATTGGTGGTTTAGATCCGCAAAAGGAGTTCTGGACCATAAAGAAGAATCATAGAAACAGACCATTCCCTCCATCTTTGAGGTGAACTGCCCACCACATTGTTGCTTCAACTTCGTTAAAATACTCCTCTCATGGTCGTCATTAGCACTTTTGTCAAATAGAAGCCGACGAGCTAGCTTTTTCCTGCAAATCAGGCAGCACGAAAAATAAAAAAAATAAAAAAAGACATGGCAGAATAGCACGAAATTATAAGGATACAGTGTTTCCACAACATGCATCAAAAGCTATTCTAGCATATCAAAAGCTATTCTAGCATACTCAATAAACTAGAACATTACCGGTAGAATTCAGCAAAAAGGTCTTTATCACTGATATATGCAAGCAATTTCACTACCTGCAGATTATTTAAACAAATCAATGCAAAATAAAAAAAATAGCAACAGAAGCAGTGGGGAAAAGGAAACAAAACTATTACCTTTTCGAGTGACTCCTCAATGTCTTCATCACTTAATTTCTCACTCCCACCCTTTTTGAGAATATTATCACAAAAAGTAGCCAGTAATTCTGCACTTGAGCTTCCTGCAACACCCTTGTTGCAAAAGATTTCAAAGGCCTCTTTGAGAGCCTAAGGAAACAGAAACTTATTAGAGGAATACTGGCATGCGATTCAAACAGCCAAAACAATTTTCTCCAATGCATCATACCTTATGGAAAAGAGAGTGGTTCATGAAGCAGTCATTTACATATGCCAAGTACTTGTCATGCAGCTCAATCACTTTCCTAACAAAAACCTGAAGACAGGATAACCAGTTCAGCTGCTATCATGTTAACTACTTTCTCAGATAAAACATGAGGTTCCTGAATGGTAACTTCTTTTTTGCTTTTGGAAAGACAACTGAAATTTAATTAGAAGAAAGTTCAATTATAAGATTTACCTGCTCAGGCAACCCAACAACATCTCTTTTCTCTGCCTGTAAAGAAGATAATTGTTAGCAAAACTTCATTCTTACAAGTCTAAAAGTGGACAACATGATATCAGAACCAATGCCTGACTACAGTAGGATGTATATCGCACACATACAATCATGCATGGCAAAATCAGCAACATAAATAAGCCAATACAACTTTTAGTAGCACCATCATTCACATGTTGCAACCACGGCATAAAGGACATATCATACTTAAGGATAAGTCATGAATTTCAGCAAGTTTCGACATGTGGGCCAATGGTACAATGGGATACATCCTAATCTAAAAATAATATAGAATGGACGATCCATTTATCCACTATTCAAACATTAGAGCACTGAATGTGGAATCATTGTTATTTGCCTTAGTCCACTTTCTATTTGCCGGAGAACAGACAAAAGGATTAGGATTGTTCATTGATATTAATGGTATTAGTTTGACCAAGCATGGAGCTGGTCCTGGTTAAAACTGAGTTGTCTTCTTCTCAAAAAAAGTACTATTTTATCTGTTTTTAGGTTTCTTAAAAGGTACTTTTATTACAATCTGGCCCTCAGATTCTTTGGAATGAACCTCCCCATATCAGATATGGCACTGGGTCAAATTCTTCACAGTTTCTTCTAATAGTTGCTAATTTAATTTTTATTATTATGCCTTGCCTTGCCTTCCATTGGAATATAAGATATGGATATGTCATATGGGTATTAGTGGATTGTTATGGGTATTAGTGGATTGTTAAAAGTAATATTGCTATATCTTCATTAGAGTTAGTTTTACATACTACTTCTACGTGAAAGAAAATCATTTACTTCAAAATTAAACAATTATTATGCAAATCCATGAATCCTATAGGATGAGATTTGCCGAACTGGAAACCACATCAGCTGTTAGATTCAGAATACAAGCTCGTAGTCAAGGACCTAAACATGGAGTGAAACAATTTTTTATGAAGAGAACATGTACTGATTGCGGCATGGGATCGTTTTTACTTGGTGATGTTAGGGGCTTCGCCAATGCATAACCCATAGCCACAAATCATGACATCCGCTGTCCTACTTGGGACTGGGAGATGGTAAAGGAGGTACGAATGTCTATCCAAAATGTCTAATCCAGAAAAAGTAGGTATGGAACACATTTTTGGATCCAGGAGAAATACAGAACAGGATGTTTTTTGCTTTCAGCTCCAAATCTGGATCTTTGTATGCTCTGATCCAAAAATCCAGGATCGAAGCAGACTACAGCCACATACTAAAACAGAGTGACGCTTTTAAGGGTCAACAAAGCTTGGATCACACTGGCGCCTTAGCGTTTGCAGAGCTTAAATCATATTACACATTTAAGAGCCACAATTGTATACTTAAAATAGACAATAGCCTGTCACAGTTTTGCTCAGTGTAGTTGTGGTTTCAAGTCAAGTTACCATTCAAAAAAGAAAAAAGTGTATACTTAAAACATCTATTTTAATGCCTGTTTATCCGAGTATACTAATATGAGCTCCACATATATCTTTGGTAAAGATTCAGAACAGGATCTTCAGTTTTTTTTTTTTTTCCTTAATGCCAGATCATGATATGGATCCATCCTATAGAAGAATGGTTCTGAGTACCGATGCAATGTGGTTCTGCCCCAGACGCAACCCAAGGAAAGTGCAGCAGAGGCAGATGACCTAGGCCATCAGCCTCCCTAACAACATATAGGGGTTGTTGAGGTAAGTATTGTAGGGGTCCTCAAATGTGTATCTATGAACGTATATATTGTATGGGCTCCTCACATGTGTACTTTCTAAGGAGACATGAATCACAGTTTTATAGAACACAGGCCGAAAAATGGGCCAAACCTACCTAAATCAAGTGCGACTGCCATAAGTATGAAGGGCCTGAATTTGAGTCTAGATCTAATGCAGTCCCTAAACCCAGGTCTGAGCCTGCCCACAAAAGGCTAGAGTCCAATTAAGGCCAGAGTACAATTGAGGCTCAACCGCTCGAGTCTGTTAAAGCTCAACTTATTTCCAAGAGATCCTTTTATACAATTGAAACAAAATAAAAAATAAAAAATAAAAATAAAGTAGGAGTTATAATAAATACATACAAGAACAAAAAGAAAAAGAAGAACTTATCAATACCCGTTTGATCCCCTGGGCGATGTCACACAAAGGGAAACAACCCTTTGGGGCCCAACCATGGTTTCAAAATTCGGACAAAACCAGGTGGATTGAGACGAGGCAACCCAATGCCATCCCTGACCGGAATGAAACGGGCCCTGTTTTTCCGTTTTACCAATATTCCTAGAGGACCAAAGTTAATATATTATATTTTGTACAAACATGCACTGTGGTATCTGAAGCCTGGCTTCTTAGGATGTCAGGGCATTTTAACATCACTAATCACTAGTTCGAGTCCATTCTCATGAAGGAAAAGCTCATATATTTTTCAAGCATTTTACAAATAGGCCGAAGCATTTTGATATAACCTTAAAATGCCTTATATTTCATGTATTAACTAAAATATACAAAACCTCAAAAAGACCTCTATCACCAGAAAAAAAAAAAAAAAATTCTCTCTTTTATTTATTTATTTGAAAATAGGCGATAACTTCAAAAAGGCTCTTATATTTTGTATATTTACTAAAATCTCCCTTAACTAAGGGCGAAAATGGATAGAAGTTAACTAGACCCTCCTTTTTCTTAACCAATTTACCTGTAAGAAAATAACTTTTCCTTTGAATTAAAGGATAAAAAGATAATTTTGTCTCTTCAAAATTAATAGCTATATGTTATACAGTCGGCGACTTAATGTTCAACCCATCAACCACACTAAATACCACTATATTTTGATTTGGACACTTGTTAAATAGCTCGATTTTCACATTTTTACTAGTTTTCTATTATTTTCTGATTTTTTTATACTATTTAGGACTAACACGACTGGGCCGCACGGGCTGGCACGATCAGCACGGACTCATCCCAATCTTGACCAGCACAAAGATCGGCACCATAATTTTAAACCATGGGCCCAACCCCACCTAAATTGCCCCTGGACCTAATTTGACCTTGAACAAGACTGGCTTCACAATTGAATTGAACCCCATAGTTCCTTTACCATTGATCGAGGGGCCCAAATCTCAAGTCCTTTATGGTTAAGATTTGGTGGGAACTTATACAGACGATGCCCTACCGACCTCCCCTCTACCCAAGTGGTTGCCGCGGGCAAGCCCATAATCACCAAGGGGAAGATCACTGCTCCATATAAATATAAATATTACATGCGTCGGGCTCCTGTGCAGATGTCTCTCACAGAACACCATGATGCATCCAACCCCTCACACACTACTACCTCTCCTCTGAATGTCACATCCACCTTTTTTACACCGACCCGAATGGGAAGCCCCAATGGATTGGAGTAAAAGAAAATTTATGCTTTGTAAAACCGTAAAACTTGAGGGCCATGGATAAAGGAGTTATGATGATGGAACGGACTTGAAAGTTTGTACACAGGTAGATCCCATCCCGATCTTTCGATCCCCATGATTGGTAAGGCCTAGGTGGGCCTCATAGGCCCAGGTAGGCCCAACTGGTTGTTAGCATGCAAGACATCTGCATAGGAGCACTAGTGAATATACATATACACTATATGTGTGTGTGTCTTCATCGCCACTTTATCCAACGTGTTTATTGGTCTCCCCTTTGTCCTAGTTCCTTTAACTTATAACCCCCCTTTAAGACATCACACGGGCTTCTACTGGTTTGGTTACACACCCTAACCATCTCAAACAACATCTCTCGATTTCTTTTCTATTGAAGCTATTGCTTTATTGAAACTCCACGCATCCATCTCACATGCACATCTCAGTCATGTGTACTTACATCCTCTTTCTTCTCTGCCCCCACATTCAGCTCAATACAAGAAAGCAAGTTAAAACTGCAGGTTATGAAAGTGCCAATTTCATTAAAATGGCCCTCAAGACCACATAATCCACCAGCTTGTCTCCAGTTTGCCCACCCTGCACCAATTGTATACGCCAAATCCAATCCGAACCCTTCATTTTATTGTACGGTTGTTCCTAAATGTTGGCATCCATCATACTGCCGCACCAAATTATTTTTAGTTTTAATCAACTAATCTATTTTTTGCCGAATTGTATTTTAATCAACTCATATTCTCGACTATTATATCCACTAAACTTGTGCTCCATACACGTCTTTAATCCAATAATTTTCAACGCATTCTTCAACAAAGCCATTTTCCATATCTCCTTCTGTAAAATGGACCATTCTGCAAACTTTCAGCCTGCCATCAAGTACCATGTTACCTCTAAACAGCACGCACTGAGGATCTTCATTTTGGTATTCGTCATTATGCTGTCCATAACTAAGGCAATAGTGAAATAGTACGATAGGACTTAAACTTGCAAAAGAAGATTTTAAGGAAGTTCTTGACATTCAATTGCAATCCTTGGTTACTAAATTAAAACAAAAACACATACAAATATTCAAATGAGAATTGTTGGTATCCCGGGGCACATGTAGTACACACTGTAATATTAGAGAATGGACAGGCCAGTCCTAAGCTAGAATGGTCTACCCATGGAGCCCACCTGAAAGCATGATATTGGAGACAAAGCAATTTAAAAGGTCTCCCTATGATCATATTCATGGGAGGTACTGTTTTCAGGCCCTCGAAGTTGTCCAATCCATAGCCTTTAAATAAAGCTAGATGATTTATCTTTTTTTTTTCTTTTGGGCTCGGACTCTACAAGGGTATTGAGTCGCACACACATACCACAATTGTTTTAGCCAGCTGAGGAACAGCTGGGGATGATGATCCTGAAGTTCTGCACTATGATTAACCATTTAAACTGTTCCATACAAACAAAACAAAAAAGCAAGATCTAAGCAATAGGCTACTAGCTCACAGCAGAGACACATGGTTACTGTCCTTAGAGTGAAAGGCAGAGGAGAAGGCCTAAGCCAGTAGAAGTCACTGTTACCCATTATCTCAAGACAAGGCCTAAGCCAGTAGAAGTCACTGTTACCCATTATCTCAAGACCATTAAAAATGACAATTATAGAGGACTCTTAAACAATGAAGCTAATAGCATTTCTATCAACATAATTTTGCAACCAAGAGAATAAAACCCATGCTTAAAAAACTGAGGACTATCCTAATCAAAGAGTAATAGGAAAGAAACTTGACAAAGGGCATGATTCAAAATGTTGAAAAATGAGGAGAAGAACAAGAAGCAATTTCTAGCACCTTCTTATTGCTTGCTGCATCTTCTGCTTGTTTGACAAGAGCTGTACCTTCAGCAGTAACATGCTGTATAACAGGTAAAACTCAGAAACATAAACTGCATGACACAGAGAAGCAGAATTTCCCTATGGCTCAAAAAACCAATATCTACTCATGTTTTACTTACCTGTTTAAATATTTGGGAAACAGGATCCAGGCCTCGAGGTATCCTACAAAAAAGCCTATACATCCTTGAGAGATCCTCCACCTGGAATGGCAAAGTGAAGATAATTAAGTAATTAACAGTATGTTAACCACATGAGCTACACAGAAAGCCAAACAAGCAATGCGGCAGACAGGTAACATACAACCACTCCTGCTCATACCTTGTCATCTCTAAGCAATGCATGACATCCAGAGTGTTCCTTTTCAAGTAGTTGGCTTGCATATACAAATAATAACTCATGTTGGACTGTCTGCCAAAAATACATGTTGAATAACACAAAATTCAAAAAAATTCACAACAATAACCTATAAATGAGAATTTTCTTAAGAAAATTAGCCTCAAATTTAACATAGAGAATTATTTTATGGAGCCCACTTGGATGCACATCAAAAGAATAGGAGAAATTGAAAGGTCTTAATGCGTATTATGGGCAGGTTAAAAAAACACCAAAACTTGATAATCATAACCATCTATTTAAGGTAAGGTTTTAAAACCAAACTCGGGCAATTTGGACACCCTCTCGGCAGGGTTAGACCGGACCATGTTGCACTCTAGGCCCAATATCTTTCAAAAATATGAAAAATAGCAAAAATAAAAAATAGAAAATATAGTTCTATGAGTCAAAAATTTAAGACTTGTCTTCATTTATTAAAAAAAAAAAAAAAATTATATGTCATTCATTTGAATGCATGCTACAACCGAGTGTCAAATGCTTGGATCTTCTCTAAAAATAAAACAAAAAATAAAGTAGTTTTCATCTTCTAGAATCAGAATAAAGAAAATCCCCAAGAGCCTCCCACAGCTTTTCCCAATAGAAAAAAAAGAAAGTGTGTTTAGGTTTAGGGCCAAAAACCATAGGATTTGGTCAAGTAGGTGATTGGGGAGTCACTCGACTCAGACACCTGTCGAGTCCGAGTCAATTCGAGTTAACGGGAACTTGGCCAATATATAAATCCATGATTCCATGGCCACATGGTTCAACAATTTTATGCACTTGCAAAGCTGTTAAAACTCTGAAGCCCTTAAGTTGAAATGAGGTTCATCAGATCATGCAAAAGGTTGAACTACGCCTAATCCACACTAAGACCTCACTATCTCACCCTATCCTTGTGATTGGCATGCTTCCATATGGGCCCGCAGAATGGGTCTTAATTTCGAAAACTCAAGGCCAGTTCACATTTAAAAAATTAGCACATAAATATATGTCCGATCCAGTGCTTTTACTTAAAGGTATACTACAATATCCTCTTTTCTAAAGACTGATCAGTGAAACTTGGGACTCCAAACACATCCAACAAGCTTAAATGTACAAATATACACAAACCTCTAATAACTTCTGCTCACTGCTAGAATGTAAGTAATGAGAAACCCTATCTTTCTCCCTCCTCAAGCATTCCTCAGCCTGGAAGTTTCAATGAAGAACAATATACATCATCCAAGTGATAATGAAAATGCAAGTTAATGAATGCAGAGAAACAGTAGCAGGTAAAACCTTTAACATGTAATCTGGACATGAATCCTCTAGAATCCAGTTTGATGCTTTCCGAGAATAGTAAGCAGCAGTATCTTTAAGCATGGCCACTTCAAAGTCATTTTCATAGCACTCCATACTTCCCATCCCAATTTCAACGAAAATGTCCAGCACATTCTTCAAAAAGGCTCGATCAATTTGCTCTCCCTCGCGTTCTTGATCAATCTGGTGCACTATATAATAAACTTAACTTGAATGGAAAATAAAATACATTCATTTATCTGATCATTGGGTCAACATACCAAAGAGATTACAGCAGCTCTGACTTTAACCTTAATCTCCTGGTAGACCTGAAATTAGGAGATAACGCAAATCAATTTTAAAAGTAATAAGAAAGCACACAAACTGAAGGCACAGAAAAGTCCACAGTTCAAAACTTCCACAATAAGAAAACCAATATAAAAGATTTTGCCTCAACTAGCAAGAAAATCATCAGAGTATTGACTATTCAAGTACCAGTTCACGGAAGCATGTCAATCCAACTTCATTAAGTGCAGCAAGTGATCTCCGAGCAATGAAGTAGCGATCCAGATAGTGAAAGAAACGTGAAAGCCACCTAACCATAACTTTATGATTTGCCCACCTTTTCACAAGTTCTCTCAACATAAACTCGTCATGCTTTTCTCTTAAAGATGGCAACACCTGTGTTGTAAAAGAAAAAATACATCGAAAGTTTTGTAAGAGACACGAAACAATCAAACACATTAATATGCCATGCTAATAGTTTTTTGCAGATATTTCCTGACGTCCCCAAGGAACACTGGATGGATGGTAATCTAAGTAACAAGAAATAATACAACACATGGTTCAAAATCATGGCCACGGTCCTTCTTGTGTTTGGCCCTGAAAAGAGATACATTGCAATTCCTGGGTCCATCACAGTGATTTTTTTACCCAAAAATAAAATAAAATAAATAGATAAATAAATATTGGAGAATGCTAGAATCCATCTTTCTCATTAGTCCACGCTATAAATCAAAATATCAGTCCCTCTTAAGTCATTAACATCCTGCATCACTGTTTAAGCGTTAATTGTTAAATTTGTTTAGTTCTAGAGCTGAATCTCTAGTCCTATTCTTATGATTTATAAATCTATCATTATAGCTCATATCTAGAATCCAAACTTCTTAAAATTACTATTGCCCCATATACTAGCTATGTAAAAGTTTTCATTCTGATCAGAATTGTGCTCACCATCAAATTGGCATGCCACATGATTAATGTCATTGGTCAACTAAATGCAACTTTTCAGGATCCACCCATTTATAAGTAATCGGGTCCATCAGAAGTTGCTAGCTATCTGATCAAAGATCACTAAGTGGATGGACAAAAAATAGAAAATTTGTTTATTGTCCGTTCAATAACTTTAGCTTGACAGCTAGTTAGATCCACGTTGAATTTTATTTTTTTTTATGGATAGATCTCAAAGTTCTTTGGTATCTAGTGGGACCAATGGACTACATAATCTATATTGCGTCTTATTACCTTGGAATTTGAGTCTTTCTAGGCTCAGACTCTGAGAAATTCACGAGGATCCTTACTGGGGCTCACTCATGAAAATCTAAATTGCTAAATATAAATCCTCTCATGTTGTATAGACCTTCACCAAATTTCATTTCATAGAACTTATAGCTACCATCGGATTGATCATTATAAAATACTTGATCTTTATCTTAATATTTTATTAACATGTTTTATGAGTGATCAATACAACAATGGGCCTAACTCTTGTTGGACTGAAATTCGTTGAAGGTCCAGTCAAGAAGAGCATTTCCTTTTAGTGTTCTAGATTTTTCGTAAGTGGGGACACTACAAAAGCGGTACAATTAAAAAAATCAAGGAAATTTTATAATGTCCAAGTACAGTCCCCACTCATGAAAAAATTAAAACAATAAAAATAAATCTGATAATGGGTTCATCTCCTATAAGGGTGAAATTTAACCATGGGCGGCCATGGCCCAAACAAAAAGAGGGTACTTAGTTTGAATGGTTTAAATTATTTATAGGTGGGTACCACTTTGGAGCCCACAAACGTCTCATTTGGATTCACATCAAACAAGCCAGACTAAAAAATAAAGTAATTAAAAGATAAAAGGGCATCTGCCCCTTTCATTTGAGCAAACTCATTTCATCCATAAGAGAAAGTTAAAAATAAAGGGAAGAAAAGGAAGAAAAAAGGGAGAGGAGAGGGAAGAAGGATAGGAAGAGGAAAAGGAAGAAAGCAGACACAACAGTTGAGCGTGTACCAGGCAACAGGGCATCAGCACCGTGCAAAGAAGAAAAAACAGGAGCTACAAGTACGCTCCCTTTCCCTCTTCCAATCCTTTTCTTTCTACTTTTTCCTTGCAACTAAAATCTCTCTCTCTCTCTCTCTCTCTCTCTCTCTCTCTCTCTCTCTCTCTCTCTCTCTCTCTCTCTCTCTCTCTCTCTCTCTCTCTCTCTCTCTCTCTCTCTCAGCTGAATTGGCCAATATTTTGAAAATATCAGACAATACGACCGAGAAATTAGCTATATCTTAGCAATCTGCTCCAAGAATGATAAAGCACTACGATATCATCGCAGGCAACTCCAATACCCGCATCAATTTAGTCGATACGCCATCGCCGTGTGAGCCTTGTCCAAACTATGTTGGAGTCAATTATATGAATTTTATTTCTCTATTCCAATCTATCCTAAGCCAAATCTTCGGAAAGGTTGCACTTCATCATAAGTATCCTTACTACCTCACTTCATGTCCCATTTACTTTAGCCTACCCCTTTTCCATGAGGGGCCATTAACCTGGACAGAAAAAACTTATCCTCGGCGCCGTTGTTGGCCTACGACTACGTTAAACATGTCCAACCCATCTCAAACAAACCCATCACCTATTGATGCTACCCCTAAATGCGCCTGAATGCACCCATTTCTGATTCTATCTTTCCTAGTTTTATCACACATCCAGCCTCATATTTGCTACACTCTGTTTTTTCAAGTGTTATTTCCTGATTGGCAAACATTCTGCTCTAAGTCATAGCCGATCTAATAGTTTTCCAATGAAATTCTCCCTTCAAACTTGTTGGTATTCTTGTTGGCATTCTTTGTGGGTATGTGCTGATTACAAAGAACTCTAAAATCAAGTCTCCGCTTCAACTATCTAACTTTTATCCTATGTTTGAAATCCTCCTCAATCTTTGTATCCTTACTCATTATAAATCCAAGGTATCGGAAGGAGTCTCTTTATGGTATCTCTTAAGCTTCAATTTCTCATAGGAGTTACATCCCCTTGAACATCCCTGCTGAAGTTACAATTGCTATATTCCATCTTTAAAGCCCCTGAATTCTAAAGTTTCTCGTTATCTTCCAAGTTTCTCATTCCGCCATCTCTCGATTCATCTGCCAACACTACATCATATGCAAACAATATACATCACGGCACTTCCTCTTGAATATAAGGAGCTAACTCGTCCATAATCAATGTCAAAAGATAAGGGCTTAAAGTTAACCCTTATGCAAACCTATGAACATTGAAAACTCGCATGTTTCTCAACAGGTAGTTCTCACACTAGTTACTGCTCCGTGATACATGTCTTTAATGATGTCAATATAACCTCTTGGGACACTCTTTCATTTAAAACCCACCAAATCAAATCTCTAGGTAGCCTGTCATAGGCTTTCTTTAGATCGATCAAAACCATATGAAGATGTTTCCTCTTCTCTTGGTATACGTCTCGGCCAACACACTTTATACAATGATACCACATGAAGGTTGAACCAAAAAAAAAAAAAAAAATCCATTTTGTATTAATCATGTTTCGAGTAAGGAGTTTGGAAAAAAGGAAGGAAGTGGGGGCGGGGGGGTGTGAAAGAAGCATTTACTCAAGAAAGTTTATGCAGGATTGTTGATTATATTTGAAAAATAGTCATAAGAAAGCATGTCCAACAAAATTTTCTCACATGTAAATGCAAAAGACTGTAGAACCAAATCCAATTGTTTAAATAACAAAGGTTACGGTAGCTAAGCTAGGACAAAGGATTTGCTGACCTTCTTCAACTAGGGGGAAGTTATGTCTCATATTTGAGCTCTTCAGTTTCATGTGGATCAGATCTTTCTCTCTTGATCAATCGCTCTCAGGACCTCTTCGCCCTTCCAAAGTTGTTGGGGTTCGCTATTATGAGGTCCAGTTACATGGGTAGAACCGGAGGGTCTTTCAGGAGGTAGGAAAGAGATTAGAGAAAGTGATAAGGGTGGCAAAAGAAACATAGGAGAAGATGCTGCTATGATACAGGTGGATTTGCTTACAGGTGGACCACCAACCTCATCAGCAGAGTCGTGAATGTCCTTTCCAGCGATAGTGAGGGAGAGAAGCCAGAGCTTCGGATGGAGGACCGTGGTGGGGAAATGCTCCCAAAATCCAAACTTGGGTAAGAAGATGGATATGGATGTCAATCGGAGGAGAAAAGGGCATTCTCCACATGGAGGGAAGGGGAAGGATGGTAGAGCCAGTGTTTACTTTGTCAGATGGAGAGGATTTCAACACTGAGCTTCGCATAGCTGAGTCAAGCAACTGTTTTGGGAAGAAGGCTGACGTGGCAAAGGAAAGACGACCAAACCCTAGTATGGGTAGAATCAGCATAGCGCAGGGCTCCAAGCAGATCTAATGTAGAAAGGGTTGGAAGAAGATTCAAATGACTTCCTCATACAAAAACGTTTGGCAGAAAGGAGATACCTCTAATTATGTTTCGGAGAAGAAAAAATTAGGAAAGGAGTAGGCGTTGAGACTGGGGGAAGATATCCCTGTGCGAATATAATAGAACTAGTGGCGACATGTCGAAAGGGCAGGGTCTAGAAAGCCACGTGGCAAAAGATGATAATCATAGAGAGGGAAAACAACAATCATTTCATTTGGGAACCAAGCGGAGTGGGTCGGCAGCTTGTTTTGATCAGTTGGGCCGGGTGAATGATCCATTTGAGCCCAATCTAGTTATCTCAACAAGCAGGGTTTATGGGGTGCAGTCTGATCCACTCAAAGACAACAGTGGCGGGTTGGGCTCTCCCTCCATGCAAATAGATCTTCGCCATTCACAGGTCTTTTGAGGAAGGAGTATGCCATGTCATGCCTGGAACACTGTTGCTTGGAGTATTTGTTATCTTTGAAGAAGAGGAGTCCATATGTAAGGGTAGCTGAGTACCAAAAGTCATGCGATAGAGATTCCCGCTTCTTGCAGCCAAGAGAAGAAAACTTTGGGGGGCGGAACAGCAGCAAGTGCTGGGAGGATAGGCTCAAAACAAATTCCATCTTAGAAGAAGACATTGAATAGCTACATGGGTGACTGAGAGTAACTAGTTGTGTGGATATATTAGGGGAAAAGCAAAGCTGCATTGATGAAGAGGGGACTAGATGCAACAAGAATCTCAATCAGATGCTAAAACAAAGTGGAATTGCAAAAGGTAAGAGCAGGATACCAGGCTCCCAAAAATGGTCACGTTAGAAGCATCACAAGAGTTCGGATCAGGGAAGTTAAAAGGTATTGGAAGTTGGTAACTTGCTGATGCATTCAGTTGTATTTTCAGGGTTTTGTTGATTTTATAATCTCCAAAAAGTTTCAACCTCTTAAAGGCAAGATCAAAGAAAGGAGAAGGGAAGTGTTTGGCAGCATTGACTCCTCCAGAGACTGTCTAGGGAGGTGGAAGAGCCGGATGAAGCAGTCCGGAGTAGATCTTTGACAAGGAATGAAATGGCAGCAAGGCATATGAAAGTTAACAAAATGTGGGAGCTTGACCAGATGAGGAAGTGAGTAATGAGTTAGACAGAAATTCAAAGTTTAGTGGCTCAAAGAAGGGGATAACAATATGAGGTTTTGTCACCAAATGGCAATATGAAGCAAGCCCTACCTTTAATTAAAAGTCCATTTCAACAGGGTTTTTGTTGGTATCAGGCAAGTTTTAGATGGCGGAATGGAGAAACAAAATGCAAGTAGCCAACCCCAACGTAGTTCGGACAAGACTTTGATGATGATGATGATGATGATGATGTGGCAAATTTTAGATGGCATTCTTATTGCCACTGAACTCATCAACTCTAGGAAGCAGTCACAAAAGGAAGTTTTCATTTTTAAAATAGACCTTGAGAAAACCTATGATCATGTGGAGAAAAATTATGTTGATTACATGTTAGTTAGATCTGGTTTTGGGAAGCACTGGCATAGGTGGGTTTGGGAATGCATTACTTCTACTTTATTTTGTCTTGGTCAATGGTTCTCCACACCTTTTTAAGGCTTCTAGAGGGCCCCAACAAAGGGATTCTCTCTCCCCATTCCTCTTCACTCTTGCAGTGGAGAAGCTGGGAGTGTTTTTAGGGAAGGCTAAGGACCTTGAGTTGATTGGAAGTTTTCAAGTGGAGTGTTCTACGGAAATAATTACTCAACTTCAGTTTGCAAATGATACCATTCTGCTTAGTTGAGCTAGAAAGGAAGAAATTGCGATGTGGAAACGAGTTTTGCGATGTTTCAAGTTGGTTTCAAGTTTGGAGGTTAACATGTTCAAAAGCTCCTTGGTGGGAGTTGGTTGCTCTGAAAAAGGTGAGTCAGTCCTTAATAGACAGTATTCATTGCAAGTCCCATAGCCTTCCTATCATGTACCTTGGTCTTCAATTTCTCAGGCTAAACCGAGGACGAAAATGTTTTTTTTTTTTAAATGGACAACAATTTTATGGAGTCCAATGATTGAAAACTTGAGAAGAAACTGTCATTGAGGAACAATGATTGAAAATTTTGAGAAGAAACTATTTTTTTCCATCAATAATAAACTTGAGAAGAAACTGTCATTGAGGAAGCAGCATTTTTTTATTTTTTACTTTTTTGTGTGTTGGAGGGAGGAGGGGGGATTACTTTATCAATTCTTACGTGACAAGCTAGCCAATTTATTGTGTCCCTCTTTAAATTACCTAAGAGTATAGATGCCTAGTTGGATCGAATCAAGAGGAATTTCTTGTGGGAGAGGCAAAGTAAAATAAGGAAGATCCATCCCATGAAATGGTGTGAGCTAAGAAGTTGGGAGGTCTGGGGTTGGGTAACTTTGAAAACAAAAAATGGGCCTTGTTGGCTAAAATGTGGTAGAGATTTGGGAAGAAAAGGAGGCTCTATGGAGGAAGGTAATTGCTCAAAAGTATGGGAAGGATGGGTGGGGTTGGGCGCCTAAGTCTGTCCCAGTCATCGTATGTAAGCCTTTGGAGTGTCATAGCAAATATGGATGGGAAGTCCAGTGTTTGGAATGAGATTTTTAGCAAGGGGATGGGTTTCTTAGTTAGAGAAGGGAGGAGTGTCGAGGTTCTGGTTTGATAATTGGGTGGGTGTGGGTCCTTCGTATGTCCTCTTTCCAAAGGTGTTGAGTGGCGTCCAACACAAAGTCATCCATGAGATAGTGTTATTGGTGAGGGGGGAAGTTGTGTCCTTTAGGAGACCCATGCGTGAATTCAACGAAATCCAGTCTAGGGAAGAGTTTACTTCTAACATTTCTTTTTGCAAAGATCTGAAGGGACTCTCGCATTGGGAAACCTTCGCGTTTGAGGGAATTCTCGACAAAAGGGCCTTCCAGGTTCTCTTTCTTTGGAGGTGGGGAATTCTCAACGAGGGTGGGGAATTCTCGACAAGAGTTGGCCGGAGCCCTGAAGGTGGGGTATGTTCCATGGTTGTGGTCTTTTTCTTTGGAGGATCATTCCTTATGGTATCTTGTGGTCAATTTGGAAGGAAAGGAATAGTAGGGTTTTCAGAAGTGCTTCCTCTTCACTTGAGAGATATCATATCGGTGATAAGCACAAGGATCACAGAGTGTGCTTTGGCAAAGGAGTTTATTAACTTAAACTTCAATGATCTTGTCTATAATTGGGAGGCTTAAATGGGATGCAGTTCGAGTAAAGTAAGGAAGATGGTCCCTTGGTCCCCTTGAACCCCCAGATGCTAAAATTCCACATAGCTGGTGCCGCAAAAGGAAAACTGAGGCCAGCAGGTGTTGGGGAGGGGGTGCTTCTAATGAGAAGGGTGGTAATTTTGCACATGTTTTCCAAAAGTGTTGGGGCAAAAGATTCAAGCGAGGCCAAGGTGTTGGCGATTCTAGAAGCTTTACAGATCTTCTCAAGGTGTCTTCACCCGCAGGGTTGGGGCTCTATATCTTGCTCATCATCTTGCCCTTCATAGGTAATGAGATTCTTTCTTCGAGAAATTTTGTCCGAGTTTGTTCTTTTGTTATTTGTTCTATTGGTTTAGGGTGATTTATGCTTTTTTTTCAAATGGTGTACTGTTGGGTTCTCTCTCTCTCTCTCTCTGGAACTCTCTCTGGAACAGCGGAACTGGAACTTGAACTGGGTCCCCATCCTCTTATTAGAACCAGATCTGGAACCGGACCCACCTTTTAGTAAACAATTCCGGTTACTGTTCCAGCATGGTTCCGGCCCGAACCCGACCTGTGTGAGCAGGAATGGATCTACATAGTATTGAGAGGGGTCAATTGCCCCCTCTCAACTTGTTCCTTCCCTTTAAATGAGGAAAACGATATAGATAAGATATATTTTGATCGTATCTTTTTGCCCCTCCTCAACTTTTCTTTCTCTTGTTTGCCCCTCAACAATTATTTTTTTCTCTTAGTAAAGAACGGTATTTTTAAAATACATAAGAAGATTTTGGTCTTTTACTTGTAAAAAAGACAACTCATCAAATCACCAATAAGGTATGCATTATGCTGTGGTTTCTTTCCTTTTATTCTTTCTTTTACTTGGCCATTATTGAGCTTAGAATCCTAATCCTCTCAAAGTTTGAAATTCATAAACATCCCAACTCATTTAGAGGTTTTAGCATTTGACTTCAAAATCTGGATCAAATAAACTCAATTTAATTCCTAACTAAGAAATTTCAGGTTACTATAAATAAAGGTACTTAAAAGTTTCTTTTTTATACTAATTACATGTCAAATGTTCCATCAAAGTTGGTTGTTTTATTAAAGTTTTAGAAAGGATTTGAGCTCTAAATAATGGGCCAAAGATCAAAACTTTTTATAAACGCCAACTCCATATTATGATCTTGAAAATTATTTATTTTATTTTTTAATCAAGATCACGTGCTCATTAGTAAAAATGCTAAAAATATGCAATTTACAACTCTTCTCTACTCTTTCGTATCCATTTTAATCACTGTTGGATATGAAGAGCAATCTAAATTCATCTTTAAAAAAAAATTTGGAGTGTAATGTCATAGCTAGTCCATCACTTTTTGTACCCATTATATTGTAATAATAGTTTTGAGGTGTAGTGCAGTAAATTTTTTAATTTCTTCTCAAATTTCTCTCTAAGAGAATCTTTTGCCCCCCTTAAGAGAAAATCCTGACTCCGTCACTACGTGTGAGACATCTGTGCGGGGGGGGGGGGGGGGGGGGAGGGGGGGTACAATATTTTAAAGGATCAAGCTACTAACTATTTGTCATACATCATAAGTATAATGCATAGCAACATATTAATAATCATATTTGTCATTTAGAAACAGAGAGAAGCTGGAAATTGAATTCATTAATGGCATGTCAAAATTGACAGGTTACCAAAAACCAGCAGAATGTAAAATGAGAATAAATAGCTATAAATCACCCTTACCGTTGAATTAATGTACTCTACAAAGGACTCTCTGTACTTGTCATACAGCTGCTGAGAGTAGTCGTGGGGAGGTTTCTGAGTACACATATTATAAATTGTCCTGTCCTTACAGTTAAGAAAACATAACCAATAAAAGACCCGATATGCTGCAATTCGAAAGAAGGACATTTCCATCTAGACCAATAAACTTATAGACAATTGTCCCCAGCTGTAGCTCAGCTGGTTAGGGACGTGGGTGTGTGAGTGATAGTGTGTGAGTTTGAATCAATTCTTCAAGTGAAAGAAACATAACCATCAACCACTGAATTCCAAAACCTTTTAAAAGAAACAAACACATTTTCAATTTAAAATATCTCAAAAGACACCCATTTTGCAATTATCACTACACTTGCACTTTTGACCAGAAAAGCAATGAAAAACTAAGCAGAAGGATACGTATAGAGCATCATATAATCCTCTGAACAGAACTGCGGCTCAGGGAGACCTTCTAGAATGTTCTTCAGCTTTGTAATCCCCTTCTGCATGAATTCCCATCCTTGTTCCAACTCGATCGTCTCCCGCTCATTCACTGTCATCTTGCTGCCACGATAAAGTCCCCCACCCAAATCACTCACCTCCTAAGACAAATGGAAAGCCCTGTTATTGCACAAATGCAGAAGTGGAAAACACATACGCAATTCAATATCTAAACCTATTTGAAAGTCTTACAATTTTGTATTCATGGAAGATGGTGAAAGTAGGGCATAACCCCTTCCAATTTCACAGATGCAAAAGCAATTAAAAAAAGTTGATAAAATGAAAGCCCATTCGATATCTAAACCTAATAGAAAGTCTTAAAAGCCAAAATTTCGCATAAACACAACCCTTTTCGGTATCGCACGAAGAACGCACACATATTCAATACCTAAACCTAACTCTCAAAAAGATTGCATTTGGAAGTAAACCTAGCTCTGATTCAATTGAAACTAAGACACAACCCTTTACATATCACAAACAAAAAAGTGGGAAAAACTCAATACCTAAAACCTAATTGAAACTCCTAAAGTAAAATTCCGCATATAGCCTTTCCCACATCACGGATGCAGATGCATAAACCTAATTCCCAAAAAGCCCGTAACTTGATTCAAATCCAGCTCTAATCAGATGAAATGCTAACCTAATTCTCAAAAAGCCCGTGTCTTTATTGAAATCCAGCTCTAATCAGATGAAATGCTAACCAAATTCTCAAAAAGCCCGTGTCTTTATTGAAATCCAGCTCTAATCAGATGAAATGCTAACCTAATTCTCAAAAAGTTCGTGTCTTTATTGGAAAAAGCTCTGATCAGGTGAAATGCTAACCTAATTAAAGATGGAAAAGACCCTAATACTTTACCGACTTGCGTCCGTTAGATCACAACAGCCAGAATCCACCCATGTGGAACATTCAACACAAAAATCGATAAAACAACAGATTTCACAACAACAGCTCCCGATCAAACATATAGAGATATGTAAGAGAGAGAAATGAGCTTACCTGAGAGAAACCCTAACCCTAGAATCAGGGGTCTTTTCTGGAATTGAGAGAGAGAGAGAGAGAGAGAGAGAGAGAGAGGAAGGGGGGGTTAGAACAGAAGATTGGGTTTTGAATTTGGATTGAAGAGGGTTTAAAGAGAGGAAGTTTGGGATTTTGGGATCAAAGAAAATTGAAGAGAGAAGAGAGAGAAAGAGAGAGATAGAGAGAGAGAGAGAGGGAGGGGGTCTCTCTCCTTTCAGGAACTGTGGGGTGTCATGAATTCTTGCCGTAGCGAAGAAGCTCTTTTTTTTTCTTTTGTGTGTGTGTAGGTTGAGATTTGAGCATGGGGGTTGATCCTGGCCGTTAATTTATGTGTTGGGTCCCACCATGGTGGGCCATCATGAATCTTGCTGATTGACAAATGGCCCTATTCTTGAGTTTCTAAACAAACTCCAAACATCAGAAGTTTTTGGCACTTTCTATATATTTTGAGTTGTGGATGCATCATTCCATTCTTCCATGGACGAATAGTCATCGCAAAACTCAAAGGTATTTATTTTGATATTTTATTAATTTGGAAATAAGATAAGGGCCAGCTCTCCTAAGTTCAAATGTGTAGTGCGGCCCACCTGGGGACCAACATGGGAATGGAGGCGGGGGGGGGGGGGGCATTTCAAGGACTCCCTATGATCTTCCTCTTCGCAAAAAATCAGCCACAACCGTGATTTTCATCATCTACATATGGGCTTAAAAGTTTAATGGTCAATAGTCCATCCGGATTGATACATAGTCAATCCAACGGTCCAATAAATTCGGATCTAACTAAAAGTTGATAGACATATGCAATTTAGAGAGCTCATGTGTTTGGTCCATTTGGATGGACCAAAGATAGGCCCCACAAGCATGAGCCTACGAGATTTTATTCTAAACTTGAACTTAAAAGAGCCTTGCTCTAAGATAAATAAGTTTTATGTAAATATATATATATATTTATTATATTTTATAGAGGATTTTACAAATAAAAAAAAAAGAGAATGATTTTAACTGACCTTGCACTAAATCAATCATTTTGCCCTTTTAGCCCTATCGACATTTGTTTTATAACGTAAGGGTCCCTGACAACCCTATAATGTATATTTATAAATGAACTGAACTCATCAACATTCTAAGTTCTTGATGACAAAAATAGATTTCTTATTGCGGAAAGAGGAAGGACTAAGGGCTTGAATTATTGAGATGATGAAGTCCTTGAAATGAAATGAAATAATCCAGAAGCAGGAGGTGGTAGAAATAATCCAAAAAAAACAAAAAATCTGGGGAAACTACACCCTCAAGGCCAACAACCACACTTTCTTTGTCAATGACAAGATCTGTAAGTAGATCTCAGATCTGAGTGAGCTGAATATGATGATTTTTTCTCTCTTCAATAGATATGAAACTTGTTCTTTGTTTTTCACAGCTTTCAGGTATCAGAAGAATATGTCTACGACTAACTCCACTATTGATGGACCGTATGGGAACTGGAGCAGTGGAAAGGACTTCATCACGCTCACAAAGGCCAAAATCTGGGGAAATGAAATAACCCAAAAACAGAAACAGAAATTCAACAAATCTCACCTCATCTCAACCAACAAGAGGAAACCAAATAGTAAACAACCTAAATCCCCCATCGACCTACCACCCCCAAATCGGAAGAAATCAAGAACCCAGCATACAAAACCCACAGAAGAAACAGATGCCGGTTGGGTCCCAAACGACCGCGGTGAAGAAAAAAGAAGTTGTTGACAATGAAACACACACTTCTAAGCCCTATTTTGTTCTAATTTGTATACATTTGTACGGTCGATGGGGACTGTAATTCTTGGAAATAAAGAAGGTCGACTGAGACCTTACAGAGAACGTAATTGGGAGTTTTGTAAAGGTTACAATGGACCGCACCGCAAGGTCTCTAGGGACCTTTACCGTTATAAAACAAAGATCGATAGGGATGCTAGTAGAAAGTGCTAAAAAAAAAAAAAAAAAGGTTTTCGGGCAAAATGACTGATCTGGTGCAAGGTCAGTTAAAATCATCTTTTCGGTCCACTGGTCACCTAATCTTTTTTTTTTTTTTTTTTGTAAAATCCTCTATTTTATATAAGAAAGAGGTGAAGATGAGATTTATTTATATATAATATGTATTTATTAAATAAGAGTAGAGCTCTCCCAAGCTGCAGCTTAGCTTATTCTAAATTAGAATAGTGTTGGTTCCACAAATCAAAATTAATTATATCTGTTTTTTGCATGATGGAATTGAAAAATCCGGTTCTGATTGGATTTATTTTGATTTTGGAGACGATCATTGTGCAAAAACAACAATAACCGACTTTGATTTGTGGGACCAACACTGTTTCAGCTTTGGATAAGCTGAGCTTCAACTTAAGAGATAAGAAAAATACCCCGAGAGAGAGAGAGAGCTTAGAGATGTTTTCAGAGAGAGAAAGGTAGTTGAATTATATGACTTTACCTTGGACCTCAAAAACTAATAGAGCTTTAGAGAGAAAGCTTAGAACCTTAGAAAGAGAGAGCTTAGAGAGCTTACAAAGAGGGGTGTGTGTGTGTGTGTGTGTGTGTGTGTGTGTGTGTGTGAGAGAGAGAGAGAGAGAGAGAGCTTAAAGAGTAGATGTTACACCCCGACCCGAACTAATCATGATTAAGATTAATTAATTGAGATTAATGCTAATTAAGCATGGATAATTGGGTTAAATAAGGTTAATGACCAAAGAGGGACAAATTAGTCTCAAATGATGCATTAAGCATAATGGAATGGATTTGAATGAAATTGAATTGGTTAAAATGAATTTAGACTCAAACATGGTAGGCTAAGGACTTTTCCGTAAATACGGGTTTTCACGTATTTCATCGGATTCGGAAATTCTTGATACCAACGCGTGTATCTCGAATAGTACGTTAACTTTCATAATAAACGTGATTCCATTTGACCTCAAATGGACCAAGTGAAACTTCATTTGACTCAAAATGTAAATAGACTAAATGAAAGGGGGTTTTAGTGTGAAGAGTGCTTATATTAGAATGAGAAGAGGGTGAATGAGCTCATTTCACTCCAAGCAAAAACCCTAGAGTCATTTTCTTTTTTTCTCTTCAATTTCCTCCATCAAGAGTGAGATTAGGAGTGATTGAAGTGGTCTTTGAAGAGAAAGGATTCATCTTCATCATCTTCCCCAAGTCATTTTCCTCCATTGTTGAAGAGAAGAGCTTGAGAGAGATCTCAAGAACCCTTTTCCTTTTAGCAACAAGTGAGTACATAGAATTTTTAGTGAATTTCCAAGTTACAATGAGTGATTAGGCATAGTTCTTAGCATAGATAGCTTATGGTTGTGTTTTTGGATGTTTTTATGGATTAGGGTTTGAAAAGACGACATTTGTGTTAAACCAAACTAAGGCAAAGAGGGCTTTTTGTCAAATAGCTTCAAGAGAGGCAAGTATAAGCATTTACTTGTGACTAATGTTAATCATTATAGAAGCTCTTAGAGTTTTCATAGGTTTTATGCATTTTACATTGAGTTTTGGATTCATTATGAATGCTTAATAAAATGATTAAGGAATGATTAGAAGTGTTATTGTGAATGAATGTGAATGATGATGTATGAGGGGGAACAGGAGGTTCCAATTTTTGTTGTAGGTTGTGGAAGTGTAATGGAGAAAGAGAGTAGAAAAAGGGAGAGAGTATCAGATTTTCGGAATAAAATTTTGAAGGGTTCGCTCGAGCGAACAGTATGTCCGCTTGAGCGAACGAGGTTCTGTTTGGACTGCCAGAAATTATGAAGAGTTCGCTCGAGCGAACAATAAGTGCGCTCGAGCGAACATAGTTCTGTATTGGTCCGCTCGAGCGAACAACGTTCTGTCTTGGTCCACTCGAGCGAACAGTAATTCGTTCGAGTGAACCTGACAATGGATTTTGGATTTTGGATTTTTACGAGAATTTGGAGTACTTCTTGTGAGTATAAATGCTTCCCCAATTAGTTTTAAGACTAATCATGGATTAAATTGAATTATTGAGAATTAGTGATGTTTTAAGAAGGGTTCCTTGAACGAATCATATTGATCGATAATTGCCTAAGCTCCATGGGTGATAATTACGGTGATTAATAATGCACATATTAAATGTATAAATGTGATGTCCATCAAGAATAACACGTGCATTTGGAAACCAATGGTTACACCCGAATGGTTGTTTAGGATCGAGATAAGATTGAGTAGAACCGTAGGTGGTTAATGATTCTCTCATTGTGTTATTTTAATCCAATCTAATAAAATTGGTATTATTGTTTTTCCCTTCCTTTGTCATGAAAGGAATCATTGGATTGACTTGAATCCATAGAATGATTGTTTACTGTTGACCCTTGAGTCTGGCACTACCTAACTATTGTATTAGAGCTCTAAATGAGTTCAATGAATTAATGAATGACTGATCCTGCTGCAGCAGATGGATTTTGGGGTGTTTCGGAACTCCGTGGTGATGCTAGTTGTTCTTGGCCCGGACACTAGTAAGTCCCACCAATTCCGATCTTATCTTTGGATATTGATTGATGCCTTCCATTGGAAGATGAATCCTCCCTTTGAGGGGAAATGGTAAATAAAATGAATCATTCCTTTGAGGGAAAATGATAAATAAAATGAAATACAATGCAATGAATGCTATGGCAGTGGCTATCTTGTACATGTTTACTGATTAACTTTATGTCTACCTATCGTTATTGTAGAAATTGTCTAGACTTCTCTAAAATTGAAATTGTTATTAAACAGATCGAATGAACTCAATATGAATGTGTTAATATGCTATTGTAAGATTTATTTATACATTGTTGAACCGTCATGTTCACTAGTGTTATTGATGGCATTACAGGCCCAATTGCCCCTACCGGTCCAGCAGTACCCCCGGCGGCAGCGGAGGAGACTGCTCCGGTTCCTCTAGGCAGACGGGATACCATCTGAAATGGGTATCTGAGTGCGAAATGGAAATTGGAACGTTTTGAGAAATGTTTTGAGGAACTGTTTATAGATTCATTTTGAAATGTAATTAATTGTCATCTGCATAATATTTTGAATATGCAGTGTTGATAAATGTATATTGGAAATGATACATGTCTAAGGATTTTGTTTTTGTATACAAGTAAATCCTAAATTGAAATTATCAAATATAAATGTTTCCGTAAAAAGTTTTGTATTTGACAGGTATATTGAGAATGTTATCCCTTGTGAATTCCGTTTTTAACTTCAATTATTCGGAGTTTACGGGAGTAAGTATGAGCTCATGGCTCGGGGTTACCGGATCTCGAGCCCGGGTCGTGACAGTAGATAAATATGTTTCGAAACAAAGGGGAAGAGGGTATTTATACCTTTTCAAGTGTTAAAATGACCTAAAATAGAGTAGACAAATATGTTTAGAAACAAAGGGGAAGAGGGTATTTATACCTTTTCAAGTGTTAAAATGACCTAAAATACCTAAAATATTGCCTTTTTTTTACCGTTGGTATGGATAAAAAGGTCAAAAACAAATTCAAATATAGCATTATATAGCCGTTATGGGTGATGCTCGTGCCTTGTCATGCTCGTGTCGTGTCGTGCCACAAGTCTTACCTGTAAAGACCCAATCCCGCATTGACTTGATGATTTAATTCTGACTAAATGATCAATCTTGAGTGGGCCCTACCCTTGATGAACATAGAAAATCGCATTTTCACTCACCTTGCACTTTAATTAATTATTTTTTTATCGTATTAATGTTATGTTTCATTATAAATAACACCTATATACATTATTATTTTGCATATATGAATGCATACTGGGTGGGCCCAAATCAAGATTTCTAATGCATTACATTGATTTCATGTGTAGGGCTCATAATCTGTTGCATGATTTACGTTGTTGAATCATTTTGTTGTGCATACATGTTTTTCATACTAACTATATATATTAGTAATGGTACCCATGCATAAATTATATATAAATAGCATGTAATAGTGGCATTGTATGGGGCCCATGGAGGGACTCAAATAGGGTGCACATTCTAGGGGTTGGATTATGAAATCCCAATTTTAGAATTAGTTGCATTGCTAGAGAGAAACTTAGATTAGACAGTAGGCTTAGTTGTAGTTGAAATCAAAACAGTAAGTTTAGCCTAGAGGAATGAGGAGTCATAACCTTCTAAGGAAACAACAAACCTATCACTCTACCAACTCTCCATCTCTTCCTCTCTTCATCTCCTAAGCACCTAGTGAGCCCATGAGATTATTAGGCAATGGGGTTATGGATCTAGCATCTTCATCATCAATCATCTAGATCCATGTAAGTGATTCTCACCCTTTTTTTTTTTATAGATTACATATAAGTTTAGGGTTTGACTTCACTTCTAGTGGTTGTAGTTGGGCTTGCAAATTGAAATACTATAGATTAGATTAAACCTGATTAAAACCAATGATATGATAAATTTAAATGTCAACATCATACTTACAATTTTGGTCAACACTCTGGTTGAACAGATTGACTGTTTTGTTTTAATGATTGCGGATACATATTGATTTAGATTTTTGATCCATTTTTGCCTGTGTTCTTTACAAATGGATCTATCTATCAGCATGGTTGGATCATTCATCCAATAATTATTAATTTGTATAATTTTAAGATCATCCATCTTACATCATAATAGCATTAAGAGAGGCTAGAAAGCTTGCATCCAGCATATTTGACAACATCTACAATATTCTTGAGGTTTTGATCATCTTTTGAGGCAAGTAATCCTGCTCTGCTACCATATTGTCCATACTGGAATTTTTGTTTCAATGACTTCCTACATGCTAGAATCTAGGGTTTTATTATTTTATTTTTTGTGATCTAATGCAAGGATGCCCCATTTTAAAGTGAGATCCATGCCTCTCATTTGTACGTGTGATCATATGTTCCTAATTGTTCATATACCTTGATTTCGTCGCACACACTTAATCTAATGTATACACGATTGTTGAGTGATTCCAGGATGGCTTTGAGTATTATAGAATGTGTCGGTTATTAAAGTACCATTTTTATCAATTAGAATTGATGCTAGTTCCAAAAATCAATGCAGCCGAATCAAAACAATGCAAACTAGCAAATAAATATACCAATCACACATCACAAGAAGGCATACATAATATTTTACGTGGAAACCCTATCTAAGGAGAAAAACCACGATCTGAAATCAAGAACTTTTAAACAGTTACAAGATAAACTCACAGCTCCCTTTCACAGTCTATCCGTCGACCTATGGACTCTAGTTGTTCTTGCACAACTTCTCATGTTGTCATGACTTCCCTGTTGTGCATCGCTCCCCGTACTTGATCGGGCAACACCTTGTGAATCAAGATTAACAAATCTTCTACAAGAGAGTAGAAGTAGAAAACCTTCTAGAACAATTCTTTAGCGCAATCTCTCAACAATGGCTCTAGAGAACAATGAATCTCTCTTAGGGTTTTCTCACCTCAAAACAAAGAGAGAATAACTTCTTATCTTCCTTAGGGTTAAGAGAAACACCCTTTAAATAGCCCAAAACTCGTGCAAGTGTTTTCCAATCTTAATCCGATCATAATAGCAAGTAAACTCAAACTCTAAATAACAATTCGGCTAAAACTGGGCTACTTTTCCATATTCGCTATAGCGATCAGAAAACCTCACTATAGCGAGCTCCTATTCTGTCCCGAGCTATCATGCATGTTCGCTTTAGCGAGAAAAGGCTTCGCTATAGGGAGACTGTGCTCTGGAAACTTGTCTTTCTTCGCTCCAAAACACTTCAATTTTCACTTTAGGTCTTCCGGTGACACAACCACAATCCATTTTAGAATAAATAGAAAATTATAACTCAATATACCTAGAGTTTTGTCCAAACCATGAATTGGGGCCCCTTAGTTTTGTTTTAGTTGTGGTAAATTGCTCACCACAGTTATTCGGTGCACTCCCATCAATTATAGAACATTTATTTAAGTAAGTTCCTAAAACTAATTTATTTAATCTAACCTATGGGTTTGATATCTTGCCTAAGCCTACTAGTTAAGATTACCTATTTGAGACTGAAATTGTGTTGTTTTCTTAGTATAACTTGCATATGGAGTTTATGTATATTGACCCATATTTTTGCATTTGGTGGTTATTTGACTTGATTCATTGGTGAGATCAGGTACTTTTGAGTTAATGTTATATATTATGAGACTAATCCATTGGGCCTAGCCATTTGAAAAAAATATATATTAATTAATGGCTTATGATATTATATGTTGGATTATATGATGTATTTTGCATCATCAATTATATGTACTTATTTACAAATTATGACTAACATGATTAATTATCAATGGGAGAATGAAATAATGATCCTTTTCTTGTGTCAGTAATTTTAAATGATACAAAGTAGGTAATCTATGATTGGATGCCAGTTTTTGCATTGTGGATAGTGCATCATCAACATTATCCATCAGATCAGATTGCATGTCGTGTTCACTACATCATCTATCAGATCACAGAATCATGGATATTGCATCATCATTCATTGGATCAGAGTATAGATTATGGAAGGAAATAGGAAGTATATATGATACAACCAATTGAGGTACTTTGTCTAGCAACAAATGTCAATGGACACAGGTAAAATTAAGGTAAATGAAGTATAAATTGTGGTAAATACCCCCATTATTTCTCAAAGTGATATTATTTTTGAGATTGAGACAAAACCTCGAGGGAGATGGGCTTACCGACATAAAGGGATGGTCCTGACCGTAAACTACTCTTAACTTTCAAGTTAGAGTTCAAAGAAAATTTGGTTAGATGTGCCGTCCACCAGAGGGTATATTGAGATATTCCTCGTGGTGCACATTTATTTGGAACTAGTGGGGGAAATTGATATGTTCCAAATTTGTCCATCTCTGAGTTTCGTGCACTGTTTAGCTTTCAACTATGTTAGGGTGGACACTTAGTCCTTAACAAACTCATGGCTTAGTGCAGAGTGAGCGAAAGCACTCTTGATGAGTTTGCCTTTGTGGATGTGGAGGTCATGACCGCCTCTCATGGGTCTTGTCGGTAAGACTCTAGAGTATTTGCTAAGATCAGGATTAGCGCATGACCTATAAAATAGCATAGCGTGGAGAATATGGATGCCCGACCATATTGTATAATATGAATATGTATTGTGAGCTTCACTTTTAGGTCACCCACTAAAGTTCTATGATACATATTCTACCTTCAGGTTCAAGGGACATCCACCTATGAGGGATGCATTATACAGTTTTTAGTTATTTTCTTATTTCTATTATTATTATTATTTATTCTTAAAAAGTGTTTTTAGAAAATCGTGGGGGATTGTTGGATATTTTCTGAAAACCCCTAATTAAAAATAAATCTCAAGAGGCATTTGATTAGATGTGTCTTTTCAAAGAATTTGAATTTTGTGTCTTTTCAAAACTAAGTGTTTTATGCCCTTTGGATGAGATGTGTCTCTTCAGGCCATTTGAATAGATGTGACCCTATTTTTAAGAGTTACTTCCAACTCTATAAATTAAGGTGATTTTCAGGTTTTTCATTGAGTATTTGAAATAAGCAGAATGCATTCTAGTGTGTAGTATTGTCTGTGAGCATTTTCTTATATTTATTTTTACTTTGATTTTAAGGGAAATTTCACATTTCTTATTCTAGTGTGCAGACTTTGAATTAGAGTTGGGCATTGTATCCTGCATGTGGGAAACTGTTGTCTTTAATAATGCATCTTAATTGGCGTGCCTTGTCCATTTTTATTGCTTTCTTAGATTAATTTCTCACATTCATTACAATCATTCACTTTTATTCACTAATTTTTTACACTGACTGTTTATTTGATTTTATGATTGCACATTCTTCGTAAGTAATTTTCTCAATAAATAAATAGTAGCCTACCTCCATGTCGATGGAAACTTGATCATCCCATCCTCTTTCATCGTTTTTCAATACACAAACAAAATTAGACCCAATCAAGAACATGAAAATTAACAAATAACACATCTAAATCCCTTTTTTTTTTTATATAAAATATGCATATGAAATTCTTAGTGCTATAGAAAAACAAATAAAAGTCCTGAATTGAGAAAGATGAGGAAATAAGTAGTAACCTCATGGAAAACTCCCTGACTAACTCATTTACAGAGTTCATGAATCTCTTCTACGCCCAACAGATGATTTTCATATTCAAGTAGTTGACTAATTAGTTCATGATCATTAGATGAAATCTAATCCAACAATAACACAAGCCTGGTTATGGTGATGCAAGCTCTGTTAAATTAGCAAACTCTAAAAACAGTCTCTATGAAAGAAAACACACAACAATCATAGATGATTAGTCCTAAATGCACATGCCAAATCACCAATGGATTTGGCCCAAGAATTTTTTTTTTCTTCTAGAATGCAGTTTCTTCTTTGCTTAATCTTGCTTAGCAGGCTAAATTGTTAGTCACCTGACAAGCTATGGTACAAAAGAGTTGGTTTTTCTCAAGGAGTCTGGTAAGGTGATGCTAAGTTTTTCTAATTTTTTGGTGATTGTTGTCTGCTATATCTCTTGTAATTCTTTAGTTAATAAAATATTGTTACCATCTTAAAACAAAGGTATATTGAAGAATAAACATCCTGCCCATTTGACTCCAAATTAGTATACAATTCTTCTACCTCTAAACAAAATCCGGTTTAGATTTTGGTCAGGAAATCATCCCACACAACAATCTTAGGGATTTGAAAGACAACCCAAGTCTTACAATTACATTCTAAATGAACTGATTTGAATTGATCCAGTGGAACTTGTCATTTCACTATTTTACAGAGCTGGCCCATCCCCATAGGGATTTGAAAGACAACCAAAGAACTTTTTTGTGGGGGCCAATTGTGGGGCCCCATTTGGGGGTGGAACCAAGGGGGATGGAAAGATCTATGTGAGACCACCCCAAGTATTAAGTTTAAGCCCAAGTCCATGCCCCTAACCCCTTCATCCGCGGCCCACAAGTTTAATGACTTCATATTCAAAAACATATTCAACCCTCGATCCAACGGTTCAATCCATTTGGATGTATGTCAATCCTTGCGATTAGTGACTATCAGGGGGTTCCCTATTGGTTGCTAGGTTTGGATGTGTTGCTGGTTGGGCCCCGCAAAAAAATTATCATATAATAGATGAAAACTAGTTTTCACTTGAATATCTCCCTTTATAAAAATATGGGCCATTGTTTATAGTTTCTTAACTTTCAATCTATGGCCCAGCAATCAAAGGGTTAATATCATATTACTAAATCCCCAGGTATAGTGTGGCTATCAAATTAACGGTTGAGGATCATTGGGAAATGACACACATGTGATGAAATTGAGCTACAATGCACACTTCGCATATGATATTTTCTCTTGCCGCTAAGTCGGTGGCTTGGTTGGTTTGAGCGGTTTGCTCTCTAAGGTCTCCGATTCGACTCTCACCCCTTGCATTATCTTGATACTTAGTGTGGGGCCATGTATGTACTCCAAGAGAATAGTTCTTACTCGTCGGAATCGGATACCCCTAGGCCGGAGGCCAAAGGTCCGAAGGCGGGGCTAGCGAGGGATACTATGGTTCATCAAAATAATAATAATAATAATTTCTCATAAAAGAGATGTTTTGACTTTTGAAATAGCCCGCCCGTAGAATATATGCCCCACTGAATATCTATGTCCTGCAATATTTTCCTTCTGGCACTATAAATTTATTGGCGGGGCCCTCTAAATCCAAACTGTTCAAAACTATTATCCCCATGGCCTGTGTATTAGTAGGACCAAGTTTCTTTAGAATTCGAGTCGGGCCACTATCAGATTAATCAAGTGTAAAACACATATATTAAACAATTAATTGCACATTTTTATATATTGGCAATCTACTCACGGTTTTTTTTTTTTTTTTTTTTCTAGTAAAAAGAGATGTTTGCACCGTACTCGTGTACAGGCGAGTACAGACTCCTAATGATATTGAGTGGTTTAGATTTCACAAGGTGGGTTCCATTGGTGGGCTTGAAGGCTTGAAATCCACGGATCCCTAGGGTGAGGCCCATAACAGGATTTTAATCCTAATTTGCATATCTCAATCAAACATCCTCTTCTCCATGTGCATTTCTCACCCACCCACCATGCAAGGAAAGTTTTTATGGGCTTTTCTACATACACTCCTGACATTTTTATATTTTGTAAAAAAAAAAATCAAAATAAATTAGTGATTGTAAAAATAAATAAATAAACTCATGCTTTTTATTTATTTTTTTTATTTCTAAAAATTTGATTCTTGAAAAAAAAAAAAAAAAACATCTACTGTTTTGGTGGGAGCCCACCAAAGTTTCAAGAAAATGATTCTAACATGCCCACTTTAAACTCAGCATCACCAGGAAACCAACCATTATGGCAAATTCAATTGTGTAGCTTTGCAATGTGTGATAAAACAGTGATGTCTAGCTGTGTTGATCATTTGAATGGTGGCTAGGGGTGCTCAAGGGCCATTTTCGGGCATTGGTCTATAGTACTTGGGTAGGACCTAGATTTTTTTTTTGTCCCATTTAATATATGGGCCTTGCTTCGATTAAGTGATGAGAATCCCAAAGCCCGGCCTGGTTCGACCGAATGAGTCATGCTTGTAGCTTAGTGATTGATCAACCCAAACGAATAATTAGAAAATCGTAACAAGTGGTAGAAAGCCCGGTTCAGCCCAGCCCAATTAACTAAATGGGCGACCTCGGGTCTGACAAGTGTAAGGTCTTAAGGTCCGTGTTGGGCTTGGACCGGATACAAGCCTTTGTTTCTAAAGTCAGTCCGGGCCATGAACACCCCTTAGTGGTGGCCCAATCAATGCCTAATTGAAATAGTCTTCTAGGCTAGCAAGGACTTTCTTATAATTGGATCTGTCTCTATTTTAAAACAAGTAACGTACTTTGGTCTTTCACTAAAACCACACACACAAACAATTTGCTTCCACGGTTCTACTACCAATAGAAAAAATTTAGCATGCGATACAGGAGGATTCTAAAATCATTAATTTCTCATGCGTTTCTTTTAAAAAGCCCAAGATACAAGCCCCGCCTCTTACCCCAGTGGTAAGTGGTGGCAGTTTTTACCGGTTGCCCAGGGTCCGAACCTGGGTAGTCGAGGCCCCACCCCCCAGGTCCGAACCTGGGTAGTCGACGAGGACAACCCACCCACACCCCCCCACCCAACACACACACACACACACACACCCACACCCCACCAAAGGTGGATACCAAAACAAACCCGTGCCTGTTTGGAGCCTTTACTAGTAAAATGAAGTAACGTAAAGTCCTAATTTCTATAAAAAAATATTCCCACCAAAACACTTTAATTCAAATTTCCCACCATATTTTTCAAAAAAAAGTCAAAAAGTAACATTATTTCTCCATTAAAAGATAAAAAAACTCCACTTTTCAATAATAAAAAGTAAAAAAGATTCCATCACAAACAACTAAAAGTAAAATACCATCATAATCCACTTATATTTTATTATTTCTTGAAAATAACATTTACTCCACTCAACTCCACTAGTAAAGCCCCCAAACAGGCCCTAAGGTCACATTTGGTAATCAAATCTTTAGGGAAAAAAATTATGTTCTCCTAAAGTTGTGGTAAATTCATGTTTGACAATTATAAATTCCTCAGGATTTGGGCAAATGAAAATCTTCATTTGTTAGGATTTTCAGATCCGACCACGCCCCATAAGATTTGAGAATGCTCACTTAAGTAGATTTGCACACCGAATTCTATTTTTCTCAGCTATATGCATTGATATACATCAATATCAACGTGAAATCCTCAACTATACAAATCCCCAGCGAGGAATTATATTCCAGTGGTAGTAAAGAATCATCAAATCTATGGATTCCTCACCTATTACCATACATGCTCTAAGAGTTTGACTCGTGCTTCAATGATCTAATCTAATTGATCATGCTATAGATACACTATCCCTAAATTACAACCATTAGATCACCCATCCACAAAGCACATCAACCGTCCATCCACTATAATTACACTCATTTACTCAATGTAGGTCATGCCTAATCTATAGCCCCATTGGATCATGTACCCCGTGTGTACAAACTCAAAGCCCAAAGTTTGGTTTTAAGAAACATGATCGATACGTATCGTATCGGCCGATAATATTAGAATTTAATAAATTATTATACAATATTTGCGGAATATTTTTTCTTTGTGCATCTAACAGTTCAACAAGGGCCAATATATTTTTTTTTTCAAATTAATATGAAACTTTTCAAATACAATTAAACACGCAAATACATTTCACCAATAAAAATGATAGACATATATATAGTTTTTTTTTTTTTTTTTTTCGTTTAAAAAGTATAATGTTTAATAAATTATCTAGATCAACATATATCCCTTATTTTGAGATCCATTTGCATGGAGTGATGGAACCCTAAAAGCCTCCGTCTTTACATGTGGGCCACATTATTTTCATCAAAATCACCATCACTAATGTTATGAAGAATCAACCCCAAGGGATAGCTCAGTTGGCCAAGGATCACGGTTTGCATCCGGAGGTTGTAGGTTTGAAACTACACTACCACACTGGGGCTATAAGGGAGTTTACCCGGCTTTCCTCTTTAAGCCCGGAGGAATTAGTCCGGCCTAAAGGGTTGGGAACCCTCCTATAGCAAAAAAATAAAATAATAATAATAATAAAGATACGAAGAATCACATAATAAATGGACACCTTTCAAAAGTCTAATCAAATATAGGACTGAAATCAAACCAGCGGCCATTATTGAATTTAATTTGCTATGGAAATTATCATTTCCCCAGCCCCTAAGTACCAGTATGTATAAACTCAAGGTTCAAGGTAATGTACAAAATGTTGACTCAAATGGATCATATATTTTTGAAGGATTTTCAAAATAGTGTCAATGTTTTGGCCTAACATAGAAAAGGTCAAATGAATGAATCAATAACATAATTTGAAGATCCAGTTGACTTCCAAATAAATCTTATATATTAACCTGCTAATCTTCTACAAATTCATTCTTTTTTGCCCACTAATACATCAATCTTGACATCTTCACTTCCCTAGGGATGGAAAATGGTTGGGTCGGGTCAAAACCAATTAGGTTGACAGGGGATATCTACAACTTGAAATCCAATTCGTATCGGATTCATTTTTAAAATGGGTCAAGTAACTTCAACCGACACCTGATGAGGGTCGACCCAACCCAATTCGTAAAACAGTAAAACCTGCATTCGATCCAAGTCAACCTATTTAACCCAACCCAACCCCGTAAATCATGGCCCAAATCAAATCCATTCCAAATATTAAGATTATGTTTGGGTTAAGTTGTTGGACAAAGAAAAAAAAAACCCAACACAAAGAAAAAGAACCCAACACAAGCTCAGCTCATTCCATATAAAATAGACTCTTCAAGAATGAGACTATTAGACCATCAAATTGTTTTAATGGGTTTATATATGGGGGTCAACCTTAACCCAATTCATTTAAATAGGTTAGGTAGGTTACGCAATTGGGTGGGTCAACCTGTTAAAATGTGGGTGGTGTTTTTCTAACCCGTGACCAACCCATATATAAGGGAAATACTCACATGCATCTATCCCTCACTATGCTATAATGAGGGACAACATAGTAGGGTTGACTTTATAACACATCCAAACCATCCATACACATGGAACCCCCTTAAATACACTAGACCCATTGAGTTTTCTCCTATCCAAATGGATTGGACCGTTGGATCGAGGGTCAAAATTTTTCCTTTGCTATTAAGTCATTAAATTTGTGGGCTACGGATGAAGGAGTTAGAGGCATGAGATTGACACCAAATTTGATATATGGTCTCATCCAAGATGTCCTTTCTCATCCCACACAAGTCCTATGATCAATGAGTCCCTAGGTGGGCCTATTAAGTTTGTCCCTCACCATGATGCACAGAAATATCCCCCCATATATAATTGGGTTAGATAAGCAAGTCGGGTCAAGTTCTACTGCCCCTACACCTCCCTATATTTTTCAAATTTTTTTATTTTAAAATTCTAAAGATGAATAGCAACAATCATCCCTTAAATGTAGGCACTGGGGCCGCTATATCTTTACATCTCTTGTTTTTTATCTTTTTTTCTTGTAAAATTTTTGTTTCATCGATGAATGAGAGTTTTCAAATAGATCTTTTTAACTTTATTCTGAGTTTTCAAAGAAGGACATCATAAGTTGCTTAATTCAAAACAGTATATAAGCCTTTTATACATCTTTCAAATAGGTCCTTATGACTATTTTCCAAAATCTTTTAAATGATACAGATGCACTAGCTTAAAATAAAGGCTAGGGTTAATTTTATTTCCTTTTTTTTTTTTTTTTCTCATCCCTTATTTTTCATCTTCCTCCTCTCAACCCTAAAGCACTCATTTTCTTTCTTCCCCTTTGCCAGCTATTGGCCGCGGGGAGCTACCAAGGAGAGGAAATAAGAGAAAAGGAATCAAAGAAAGGTATTGTAAAATAGATTGCTCTTGTGACTTGGAATAAATGTATCTCTGTGGAGGAAAGGAAGAGCGATCTATTCCTATGGAGCATCCAAGAACAAGAAGGCTCAATAGGAAATATTGGCAATTTCTTGTGTGGTCAAAGAAGAAGTATACTTCTACAATTTCATCTCTATCGAATTTTAATACCAAGATAGCTAATATGGTCCATGATTCAATGGCTCGGGTTCGCTTACTTTTTTTAAGTAACCCTAGCCCTTATTTTAAATTAATGGCATTTAAGCCGCTTAAAGAAGATTTGTGAAAAAACGCATTGGTGATGGGTTGACCATCGAAAATTACCTATTTGAAAAAAGTATGGAAATCTTATAAACTATTTTCCAAAAAGCCACTTACGATGTCCTTTTTTGAAAACTCAAACAAGTTAAGGATCTATTTAAAATCCTCCCTTGTTGGTAAGGGTTAACAAGTGGGCAGTTCTAATTTAAATTTGCTATATAAGGGTTATTCATTGAAAAATTGAATCAAAAGATATTGATTTCTTGACAGTGATCAAGACACATGTGGGTAGAAAACTTATTAGGAATGATGGATGAATATTGAAGGTATAACTTCTCTCATTGATCCCATCTATTATGAAAAATGGTTGCTAGATTGGACTACAATGAGTGCTATGATGCTAATAAATCTCATTTAGGGAAAATGGATTCCCAAATGGGATTACTCATTACATTCAAATGAAAACTGAAAATCCAAATTTCTTACTAATCTCATCATCAATCCATAAATTACTCAAATGATAACAGCATTAAAGTATAGGTGTAAGCAACCAAGCCCAACACCACCCACAGGCCCCCCCCTCCCACTCACCATAAAAGGCATAAGAACCCACAGCCCACCCCCCCATAAACTTTACATTTTTACATATGACCCCCTCAGGACAGAATTTTTTACATGTTGCCCCCTCAAGAAAAAAATTTCTCCTGTCCCCACAATGATGTAAATGCTCATTTATGTTAACATAAGATTCATTTGGAACCATCCTTTTATGCATATATCAATATCACAGCCCAAGACTTGAAAAACACTATTTTTAAATACCTCCTATATTTTCTCCTCCTCCTTCTGCCTGTCCATCTTTGTAATATAGTCTCAGTTTTATTAGTCCCATCTCTCTCTCTCTCTCTCTCTCTCTCTCTCTCTCTGTCTGTCTTCACAGCACGACTTCTCTTGTTATTCTTCCTCTCCTTCCCTCTCCTTTTGCCTTCCCAGACCAGGCCCTCCAATTCCATGAGAACCCAACTCTCTAAAAAGACCTGTCTTTCTCACTTTCTCCTGATATTTTTCATGAGAAACTAAGCAATCAGGGTCAATCACAAGCAAAAACAACGAATACCCATTTTCTCCTCATCAGGTCTCTGTTTAACCACGTGGGTGTCGACGTCTCAGCCTCTTCAATGGAGGTCAAACATTCTTCTTCCTCATCTAGAGCTTTATGCATGTCTTTCTCTCTTTAATGGGTTTACTCTTCAATGGGTGGATTTAATGTACTTGGGTTAGTGTTGTTATTGCTGTTTAGAGTAGATAAACATGTTTTGCTTGATGGGTCATGTAGGAAAAATGGAATTCTGTTGGCAAATGTTAATTGGTTGTTGATAAGGTGGTTTCTTTGGTTCTAACGTCTGTTGTTCTGTTGAGGTTATTTGGGATTTGTAGTTTCTTCTTATGACTTGGGTTTTTATTGGGTTTTGTATCTTTTCTATTATGTTGTGTTAGTTTGGGCATGGGTGCTCTTTGTTTTTTTTGTATTGGGTTCTTTTTTTATTCTATAGCTGTGTGCTTCTGTGATCTTGTTATGTTTGGGAAGTAAGTTGGGTAGTTTTGTTGTTACATTTATTCCTGTTTAATGCTTGATGGTGATGATGGGGGTATTTAGTGTGTGTTAGCTCCAAGAAATGTCCCAGAGAAGCAAATTGGGATTTTTTTTTTCTTGCTGAGATTTCATTGAATATGATGCTACGCTTAGGGCCTGTTGGCCTGCTTTTATTAAATTCTTAAGAATTCATAATAAAGTGGTTTCCAATGAAGGATTACTTAAGACTATTCAAAAACAAAACAAAAAAACAAAAAAAAAAATAAAATGAAGGAATACTGCTGGAGAGGTGCGAGGAGTGAAGGTATAAAGGTTGTGATGTAGATTGGTTCATAGGATATGATATGCTAGGGTGATGTCTGGGTAATAATTTCCTATCAAAGGGTAGACTATTTGATGACCATTTGTGGATCCTCACCTCTACTTCTTCAATTGTAGCACATTTCATATGAATTGCTTAGAATTATTGATATAGAGCAAACAAAAAGAGACCTTTGAGTTTTTACTGGCATATTTGCTCCTATTTGTCTGATTGAGTAGCAACAGGGTTTATAGATGGGCTTAGTTAAGTAATTTTTATGGGTTCTTTACTCACAATATCTTTGTTTGTTTTTTTATTTGCTTTATCCACTGCAAATCTTTCTTGTATTTACTTTTATTTGTTTCATATTATTCATCATCATGATGAAAATTGAGTTTTTATTTCTTATTTTTGTGTAGTGACAAAAAAAAAATTTGTTAATGAGAAAAGGAGGATACAGAACCACTAAACTGATATAAGCAAATTTGTCCATAGAGATTGTAGATCCAATACACAGCAGCAAAATATGATAATTTTGTGGAACTTGCAAATTAGATGATTGAATCTTGTTTGATGTCTGTTATCTGACTATTTCACTTTCTATGTCATTAGTTGAAAATATGAGCAATTTGGACACAACGATTTCCTGGTCAGAAAAAGTGGTGACAAACCAATCTAGTTAGATCAGAGATCTCATCTTACAACACTTCTTACAGTAGTTCTTCAGATGCATAGTTACCAATTTCCTTAGTACAATTCTTACTTCCAGTTTCCCACCTTCTTTAACACTTCTACTTATATAAATATATATATATATATATTTTGGTTTTCTTCGACTGGTATACTCTTAACAAAATTTAGAAAATGAAGTGTTTCGCACATTCTTGTTGTTTCCATTAGGTTGATTCTTCTGTCATCATCATTGTCAACTTAGCTTCATCACATCCAAGGTTGACTCAATGAATAAAACTAATAAAATCTGATAACAAGCAATTTTCCTCAAACTGTATCTTCCTAGCTCTGGCGCGCGCGCACACAAAAAAAAAAAAAACAGAGGCTTCTGTAATGGACTGATCTGGCATAAGTGCAAGCTCTATATTTTGATGCATGTTGAATGTGTTGCTTGATTACTCTATCCGAAAGTTTCATCTATTGGCTTTTAAGTTTGATAGCTTGGTAGTTTGCACTGTTTAGAATCTCTTTTGTTCTTGTAGAAAGGAACCACCGTGCTCTTGGTCTATTCATTGAGCATTCTTTCTGTTCTCAAGATTTCGTTGACTTGAATTATTTAGTATTTCATAGGTATTTAAAATATCTCTTCATCTATCTTTGATCACTTCTTTTAAAAAGAATCCAAGATCCTTTAATTTCCGTCTTTAACGCACCGTACATGATCGAGGTCTTTAGTATTCCTTTCTTTGCTCTTGAAAAGTTCATAGATACCCTTCACCTCATCAGTTCCCAACTTTGGCAGGAAATCAAGCACTTCAGCCCACGTTCACAAGCATATTTGAACATGTTTTGAAGTTTTGTAATTACATTCTTCCCAATTAGTATAGCTCATATTTCTTAGAATTGATTGTTTGACAGATGGATTCAGTTGAAGCAAATCACAAACACTGGCTAGAAGACACATCCTCTCACCATTTGCTTTCTCCATCTTCTCCTGATATAAATGACATCTACAGAGATCCAGAACTAACTCCTCGAGTAGGGGATCAGTATCAGGTGGAAATTCCTTCTTTAATGCCAGAATTGGACCGCCTTAAGCTTAAGCAGAGTGCAACTAATGCCGAAGCCATAGTTGATTGTTCTACTATAAGATTACCAGTGCCAGTTATGTGGGTCAATGATGTAGTTGATCTCAGCAAATACACACAGTCGGGTTGCATTAAAAATACCACTAAGTTAGTAGTATCTGAAAACAATAATGAAATCCGCACAAATCGCAAAAGAAGTAGAGCAGACCAATATGCAGTTGACATTTCAGACCATAATGCAACAGTTCCAGAAGATTCAATGCCCAAGCTTGAGTTTTTGGATGATGGGTTGGACAATGGGAAAGGATTGGGATTGTCAAAATGTCATGAGAACCCAATGTACAGTAACCATATGGAGTTGGACTCCTCTTTGCCACAATATAAGAAATCCTATCTAAAGCAGAAATGTGAAAGCACAGATTACTTTCCGGTGCCTGGTTCATTGGGTGGCTCTTGGAGTGATATTGAACAAGAAAGTTTTCTCCTTGGTCTCTACATTTTTGGGAAGGATCTCGTTCAAGTGAAAAAGTTTGTTGAAAGTAAAAGGATGGGGGATATTCTATCCTTATATTATGGACAGTTTTATAGGTCTGAACGACACCGTAGGTGGTCAGAGTGTCAGAAGATGAAAAGGAAGTGTATACATGGACAGCGCATTTTTACTGGATGGAGGCAGCAGGAACTGTTGTCACGCTTGCTACCCCGTGTATCAGAGGAATGTAAAAGTACTTTGCTGGAGGTATTTCTTTTATACTATCTCGAAACATGCAAAGATAACCTTTTTGGAAGTTCTAGATGTGCTGTTTGCAATTATTTGAGTTCTATTTATTCTAGGCATCAATGATAAATGTGCTAGAGAAAAAGAAAGCCTGCGCATCATATGTTTGGTTAGTATTAAAACTGCATTACCACGGCAGAATGAATAGTTGTTTGTTCTTCTTTCTATTTATTGCTTAGCCTAAATCTGAAATTAACATTAGATAAAGTCCTGTTTCTCTGACTTTTTTGCAAATCAATATCTGCAATTAATGCTGAATGATTTTATGTGGATAAAGCAGCAGAATCTGATCCCAACTACTGTGCTCTAGGATTTCAGTGCGACTCAAATGGTGTACCATGATTAACCACGTGCCTGCCAAAATAGTCAAACTGCGAGTTAGTTGGTTACATTTAAAGTTTTTTACACCCTATTTATATTATCTTTTGAGTGGTGAAAGTCGTTTGCTGCAGATATGCTTCAGTGCATGTTCTGTTCAAATCTGCATTCGTACTCAGTACCAGATTCTTGTTGTGTTGCTTGCAGTGATAGATGTTATTGTCGTTCTTGATAGGAATCTACATAGTAGAATGAATAAGCTTTTTTTTTTTTTTTTTCATTCATATCAACCAGTCATATATGCTACTGTTTTCTTCCCTGGACCAATTCTTGCACTTTATCTTCTCTTGAATGACCAAAATGTCATATTTTCACAGAGATCAGAGTTCAGTTTATACTTTTATTTTTAGTTCTGGTTTTTGAGATGTGAGTCTGTTTTGTCTTGTATGGTTTCTAGTGTGCAGTCCTTATTTTGAGGACGACATGGGGAACGTGTGTCACGTTGAAGTGCCATGTTCTGATTGCGGGTGGTTGACAGAACTGTAAAAGGGAGAGAGGGAATGGGTGTTAACGCAGGTCCATTTCCCATGTGTCCCAATGGACCTACGTTAACAATGGGGTCCATGTACTGAGTGCTAGGTTCTTGTTGGTGAGCCTATTTGAAATGTTTCCCTCAGATCAGATTCCATTACTATCTGCTTTCATGAATTGCATTTTTTGCTTTATGATGGGACTTCTGGACTTTCTAGAAATTCGATTATCATTGATCACATTAACAGAATAAAAATCTTCGAAATTGGCCAATCATGTGGTAGTCTATGGAACATTTTTTTTTTTCTAATTTTGCATTGGTTAGAACAAAATTTCTCATCAAAGTTGGTCCTATATAAATTTAACATTTGCACCAAGTCCAAATGTACTAGCAGGCTCATGATGGGCAAAAATGTCCATAAAAAACTGTGCACCAACACCCATGCATGAAGCGTAATGGAAACATATCCTTTGCAAGTAAAGTTAAAGCACAAGTCTCAAGCCCAGCCTAACTGCTTTAAAAAAATTGTATTTTCTGGTGTCTTGCATCAAAATATTCAGTCTTGGTGCATTTCAGATTGACACATTTGCCTTAAGATATTTGCCAAGTTCAATATATGTAATTACTAATTACTGTAAATTCCTCAGCTGCAAATCCATTTCAATAGCTAAAGTCTCAAGAATGATGTGATCGACCAGATGCCTTGTGTAGGTAGTTCAGTTAGAATTTAGAAAGGTTTAGAGGACAGCTCCCTTATATTGGTTGTTGAACTATGAATCATTTGTGTGTTACGTATCATACTAGAAATGTAAGTTTTAGATTTGGCTTTACTGTGTAGAGGCGACATGTTCGCGTACTTAATAAATCTCTTTAGGGCAAGAATATTCTTTTCTTGAAAGGTTGTCATTAATATGGATATTCATGTAGAGGAAAAGTACTGTTTATGTATTCATATGTTATTGTGATGTAGATAGTGTAGGTTTTTATCATGATAATGTTGATCTGATGTATCTTTTGTTCTATAGATGTGAAATTTTCTTTTCCTATGCATTTATGAACTCAATTCACACAATCTAGCATTTCTCGGTATAAATTTATCTGAATCAGCGTGTTGGTGTATCAGATCTGAGTCCCTTTTGTAAAAACTTCAAGGAGGATCAACCATGGCCTATTTTAGCATTGTTGGATAGCATATTAGCCATCCCAGAGAAGTGACATGTAGCAGTTTCCTGTCATAGAAATCAATAGCGGAGGTTTTTATTTTTTATTTTTTTTTGCATAATAAAGAATTTATAAAATGTCTAAAATTTACTAGATAATAAGATGTTAGCTTTTAATATATAGGTGATGATCCACACGGGTTGATATGGACTACACTTGGGTAACAACCTTGTGGGGTCAACTAGGGTAGGGGTGGGATGGATGGAATTGTCTATATACAAATGAGGAGTGGACCAAAAACCAGTCCAATTGGATTATAGATGGTGTGGATATTAAGTTCCCAAGATAAGTGGTAGTGATCCAATGGTGGATGCAGTCTAGGTTTGTGTCAAATTGAGTTTATTTCCAATTCACAAAGGGGAGGGATCAAGCATGGGCTTCACATGGGCTGTTTCCCATTGTGATCTCAGAGCAGCACATACATATATTTGCACATATGAAAATGATCTCATGAGAGATGTTGCCCATATAAATAAAATTAGGTCCACTCTTGTGGGGTCCATCAACACCCCACAATCAAGTGAACCTCCTCACTTTCATTACCCTTCATGTATCCAGTATTCACTCATGAGTTTTCATTCACCCAAATTTGGCATTTATCCAACTCATATTCTCTATTGGATTAGGAGACCCTCTTTTTTTTTTACTTTGAGACACTAAAACTTAAAATCCACACAAAATGAATCCAACAGGAAATAGTCTATGCAAAAAGAATTGAGGTATTACTAGTGCAAGAAACTAAGTAGCAATGGAGGGGAGAAACGGGGAAGGAGGCCAACAAAAGCTTGGAATAAAGTACTCACAAATATGGGGATAACTCATGAAGTAGAACTTAGAAAGCTGGCCCCATATTTGATGCAATAATGCTTTGGCTGTTTACGTAGGTCCATTTGGACACTAAATGGGCCAGGGCCATGTAGTGTCTAAATGGACCTAAGTTAACATTGACGACGAACAGCAATCTAAATATTGCTTGAGACAGTTCTTTTGTCTTTAAGGTCTCTTTGTGTTGTTATTTAGGATGCATCATTAGGGCCCCTTGAAAAATTGGATAAAATAAACCGTCTATATCATGTTAGAGTTGGTTTTCCTTCAATGGTATGAAACAGTAATCACTTCATAGTCTATAGAAACAGAAAATAGAATGATGTATTTGGTTTGGTCCATGGAGTTGTGCAACCTATAATTGTGAGAGTACCTTGTAAATAAACTTGGTATACATCTATTCCCTTTTATTGGTGCTGATATACTTATAATTGATGTACCTTGTAGGTGTATATTAAAGTGTAGTTGGGTAAAAGCATATTCGACAAACATACATTTTTATTGCCCTGTTTTGAAGCTTATTTTTGCTTGGATCAAAACAATAAATATAAGACACCTGAAAAACCCAGGCCTATTTGGGTAATTCACTTGTAAAATGAATTGAAGTGAAGGGTCACTTTAAGAGACAAGAAAAGAAAAGGGGTTATATAGAAAAGTACAAAATTTCAAAAATCACCTTTATTTGAAAAAAAAAAAATTCAAAAAGTTATTTTCTCATTCCACTAAATGACAAAAAGGCCTCTTCTTTTAATCCAAAAAAGTTACTTCTCATGCCACAAAATGACAAAAAGTCACGAAGGTGAATTTTAAAATTTTGTACTTTTTGATATGACCTCTCTTCTTTTCTTGTCTCTTAAAGAAGTGAATTGCCCAAACAGGCCGAAGCTCCAATTCAAAGCATGATATTTGGTTGAAAATACTGTATTGGTAATTGATTATCCAATACTTCTGCTGGATGTCTACTAATGAGATAGCATTCAGTTGGTGTAACATTAGGTCCAAGACGTTTCAGTGTAGACATTTCAACTAATAGGGATCAAGTTACCTTTGGGAGTTGGTGGTGTTTTCTTTTGCAACTTCTTTTCATCGTGGGGAATGACTTGTGAGGACATGTAGTTTGAGAGTTGATCCCATGATTTTCAAGTTAGACAAGAAAACTCGAGAAACATTTTCCTTTAGATTATCACTCCTTACAGTTCCAACTTTTGTTTTAAATTTTGATTCACTTTTGAAATTTTAGAGGTAGGGAGAACCTCATCCCTATTTCTCAACCAATAAATCCACATCATGTATGGGGCATTTTCAATGAATGATACAAAATACCTTTAACCCAGTAGATAGAATGTGTATATCTCCCTAGTCCCTACGCATCGACATAAACTATAGAGGAAATGTCACTTGAGATATTAACAACTGAATAACTGCCACGCTGGTTTTTTGAGTTATGACAACACCAAGCTCCATAATCTGAGTCTTCAATTTCACAAGACTTAGAAATAGAAGGTGAATATGTCATCAAAACAGATTTTGTTGGGTGGAGGAATGCCACCAAAGACTTTTGTCTTCACTGCTAAAGCTGATCGATCTAGAACAGGCCAAGTCATGACTGTTCCGCACCCTTCATCACGAAGAATGAGTGAATATGCGTTACTGGGGGATAGTAAGGTAGTTGAACCAATTAATTGGAGTCGAGTTTCAAAATCAGGGTTTCATCCCGCCTAAAATTCAAAAAGTGCACTTCCTTTCATGGTGTTTCTTCGATTCTGCAGCTTCCTTAGAACAGTGAAGTTCACATCATCGAGATTGGACAGTTTTTGCCAAAATCATCTCAACTTCATAATAATACTCTGCAACAGTTCTATCACCTTGCCAACTGGTTTCAACTTCCTGATCTAACTGATAAATTCTCACAATATTGTTCTGATTCTAGTTTGTGGGCAGTAACTACAAGCCCAGGCTATTACAATCTTCCTTCACATTGTGAAGCAACTAATTCTGTTGGCAGCATATATTTTACCAATCCGGGGAAAAAAAAAGAAAAACAACCCCAGAAGTTATTGGTTACTTTTGCTTATTGTCAAGGGTTTATATGGCTAGAATCATCTCTTGTACTGGCGAAGTTATTGATTACTCTTTTGCATCTTTGGCAGGTAAGTAGGACATTTGGTGAGGGAAAAGTTACTCTAGAAGAATATGTCTCCATTTTAAAGGGTTCAGTTGGCTTAAATGCTCTAGTTGAAGCCATAGCAATTGGTAAAGGGAAGCATGATCTCACTGGTAATGTTATGGAACCAACAAAGACGAATCATGTTAGCTCTACTCGCCCTGATATACCTGTTGGAAAAGCATGCTCCTCCCTCACATCCACCGACATCATCAAGTTTCTAACGGGTGACTTCAGGTTAAGCAAAGCCCGTTCAAATGATCTCTTTTGGGAAGCTGTTTGGCCTCGTTTGCTTGCAAGGGGATGGCACTCTGAGCAGCCCAAAAATTATGGGTATGTTGGTTCGAAGCATTCTTTGGTGTTTCTCATTCCTGGCATTAAGAAATTCTCAAGAAGGAAGCTTGTGAAGGGCAATCATTATTTTGATTCTATCAGTGATGTCTTGAACAAAGTAGCATCAGATCCAAAGCTTCTTGAGCTTGAAGCTGAAGCAGTTAATGGGATTATCAGAGTCAAGGAAGAAAATGGACTGGATGTGGATGCCAAATCAGACCAAACAGGTCCATCTGATCTTCAGCAGCCTTCCTATCTTCGTCCAAAAGTTCCAAATTGCAATTCTGAAGTTATGAAGTTCACAGTGGTGGATACTAGTTTGGCTTCTGGAGAACCGTATAAAATAAGGGAATTGAGAAGTTTACCCATAGATGGTGCTCATAGTTCCAGCCCTGCAGGCGTTTCGAGCAAGTCGGACAGTTACAGCTCTGAAGAACAGGTTAACGAGACAAAGTCGGCTGATGCTTTGTTGCTCAATGATCAAGAAGAGTCTTGTCCCACTATAGCTGATGACAATAAGTTGGGGAACAGCATGAACTGTATGCCTACCACAGGAGTGCCTTCTGACCTATCTTCATACCTGAGTACTCTCTCAAAGCAACATATGCTGATGGACGGGTCAGATTCTGGTGTTATGGTGATGGATAATCACAATGATGGGAAGAGGATGAAATGCCAATTCAGACGCAGGACAAAATCTGGTCGACCAGACTATTTAAGCCCAACCCCGAAACAACAGAGATTAAATGGTCGTAATCATACAGAAAGCAAATGCCACACAAGCAATTTCTCTCTGGGTCCTCAGTTAAAAGAGGAACCAACCTTGAAACAACAGAGATTAAATGCTTGTAATCATACGGAAAGCAAACACCACACAAGCAATGTCATTGTGGGCCCTCAGTTAAACGAGGATCCTGTTCACCAAACATTCTCACTTGAAGTGAGTGATATCATGGTTGCCGAAGGTGGTCCATTGCAGCAGAAGGTACCTGCTGGTTCTTCAGGTAAATGTAGTCCAGATGAGAGCATTGAGTGCGTTCTCAGCGAGAACTGTTTTGATGCAAGTACTACTTGTGAGGTGGTATCTTCTCATGAAGAACCTCAGCCACAGGCTTTCATTGACCTGAACATACCTCACGCACCACCTGATTTAGGAACGGGCGAACCCTTCAATGCTGAGGAATCTGACAGTATAGATGATTCAAAGGTAGCTTCCTTCCCTTCAGAAACAAACCAACAGCCTTTGGGTTCACTGGCAGTGGACACCTCAAATGCTATGGATGGTGCACATCCATCTGTTACAAATGCTCGGAGGCAGAGCACCAGAAACAGACCATTGACCATAAGAGTTTTGGAATCTCTTGAGTGCGGGTTTTTTACCACCAGGCGGAGGGGTAGGGGTGCAACAAAGGCCCTGTCACGTAGGAATACAACGCCCAGGTCATCTCGGCAGCAGTCACATGACCATGGTGGAGTTTCAGAAAATCCTACTACAAATTCGGGTATTGCTGCTGCTGACAGCATAGATTCCAAGGTAGAAGGGGTTGATGAAGAGTGCAGTAGCTACATGAGCATGCTTGACAAGCCTCAGATTCAGTCTGGAAGGAAAGAGGATCATGATTTACTTGGAGTCCCATTAAACGACCTATCAGCGGCAAATTGATAGGAAAGGTATCAGATCTTGCTGGGGATATTGCCTATTTTTTTAACGGAGTTGTTAGGAAGAATCTCCAATGAGACCTTGATTGTTTAGTCACTAGATAATGGGACAAGGGATTAACCTCCAAACTCCCAATTGTTTGCATTCTCTGCTGCTTGTGTGCTTACAGGAAAATTCAGAGAGCCTCAGCATTTCATATTTCATGGGTTCCAGTTCACATGATTTGGTCACTGCAACGTCAAAAATGTTCCAGAATGGGGGCAACGGAAGTCTGATGTAGGCTAAAACCTGATTCATTCCTGTTAAAAAGCAATTCTTTGTGGGGTCCTCCAGCTGCTTCATTTTGAGAAAATCTGCATTTGTCCTTCCTGTCAGTCAAAAGATTGCAGCACCATTTTGATGTTGGTTAATTTACCTCATCACATAATTTTGGCTGAATAAGCTGCTGTGCATATACAGCTGGTTCTGTGTTGTCAAATGTTTGCATGCTGATAGGAGTTTCATTTCATGTTGGTTGATTCACCCTATCACATGAGTTTGACTGAATAAACTATTGGGCTTATGGCACTCATTCTGATTCTGCCTTGTCAAATGTTGGCATGGTTGTAGGAAAGTTTCCTGTTGTTTTCTTTCATAACCAAATGGCTTTATCCAATAGAAATCCGATGTAGCACTGATATACTGGTTATTCTTGTGACTGTAAGTACTCATCTATAATCTACTGAGTTTCTGTTTGTTATAGTGCTTTGTTTGAGCATATTCTTTTGTCTTGTCCATTCTTTAAGGCCTGTTTGTTTCATGCAATTTGAATTCTTAGGAATAGTTACTGTATTTCTACAAGCGTTCAAAAATGGAGAATCAAATGTGAATATCTAAAAATGAACATCAAATAGCGTTCCCTTTAATGAAAATTGAATCAAAGAAAGATGGGTAATGAATATCCAGCGATCACCCTAGTAATTCAAATTCTATCAAAGTTAGGGTCCCATCTACATCTCCATAAAAATACATTGGATGGGCCTTGCCAATTACATTCTTATCGGTTACTATATACGAACTTAAATCCTAACAACAAAATTATTAAAATCAAAATACTCAGCAAAGAAGATTCAAGAGAGAGAAATCATGTTAGAAGCTAAGCTCTATTTTCTGATATGGCTATGGATTTGGGTCCTAAAAAATGATAAAACATTATGGATCATTGATAGACTCAGATTTCAGTGAGTGGGATCCAAATAAGAATTTAGATTTGACATAGGCAAATGGGCTTAAATATAGACTTCAATGGGCCTGCCCAAATCCATCACAATTACTTTATTTTTCTTCTTCTTCTTCTTTTTTGGCACATAAAATTATTGCCTATTGATGTAACAATGTAGAGTTTCGCTTTGTTCAAGTTGGGCCGAGTGGAAAGTGAGCCAGACTTTGATATGATGGTCCATCCAAGAAGGGCCCAGGCACAAATGTTATTGGGATAATCCTTGTTGTTAGTCTGGTGGCTTGAAAAATACAGTACCTTATTCCCCTTTTTTCTGTCAATGAGCTGAGCTAGCTAATTGAACTTTTATGGATCTGTCTTGGTCAAGCACTAGTCCCATTTTTATTTTTATTTTACTGGTTCAGCCTCATCTAAGCTCCAGGTTTGGGCCCATTTAGAAAATGAGATAAGCTGGAGCTTGACTTAGCTCAGCTCATGAAGTGGCTCAGCTTAGCTTGCTGCTTAGAGGATTAGGGATGCAACTTTGGTGGGCTGGGCTGAGTGTGACCTGCCCAAGTGCTAGTGGGTAAGCCTGAGCCTAGTTGAAAACCAAATTTCTAGGCCCCATCTAAGCCAGGCTTAGATCTGGCCCAATAGCTTGGCTTTAGCCTGGCCTTATGGAGCCCTTGTACAGCCCTAGCCTGGCCTTGAAATTTGAAAGGAAGAGTATAAAGCAGCGATCACAGGTTTTTTTTTTTTTTCTATTTAGAAGCCATACTGTGTTATTGGCTGAGATGTTTCTCATTTGAATAGATTGTAATGTCTCTATTAATGAGAAGGTGGGTCTATCAGATGTAGTCCCTAAATTTGACAAACAAGACCAGAAGGGATTTTCTTGTGAGACGGATTGTTTGCATAGAATACATAAGAATTCATAGTTAAATGAGTTATATTGAAGGATTATTAAAGAAGCGGGGAGTGAAGGATGTGAATGCTTCACAAGCCCATTTGGATTAGCATAAATCCAATGAGATCCATAACATATAGGGGGGTGTTGGGTGACAAGCTTGGAATCATGTGGGGCTCCAGTTGGGCCCCACAGACTGTCTTGTATGTATTTATAGGTATTTAATAGGCCGGTTGGTTTGCATTAAAATATATAGGAATTCATGGTTAAATGAACTATATAGAGGTAAGGGGCGAAGGACGTAAAGGCTTCAGGAGGCATAGTAGTAGATAAGACCTTCACTTTCATTTAGAATTACTAGGGTGATGGCTAGGTATTCATTTTCCATCTTCCCTTGATTCTATTTTCACAGAAAAATCGTTTGATGCTCATTTTTTGAAATTCACCTTTAGCCTTTATTTTTTTAACCACTTATGGCATGAAATCTAGGTATTCAATTTGCATGCATTCTAATGCAAATAAACATGCCCTATGTTGTAGAATTTATATTTGAACTGCAGCCCGGGGGTCATCTCATAAAGAGCCCAAGGGTTATTCGATTCTGACGAACAAGGACTAATCTCTGCACATAGTATCCGGATAACGCAAGTTGCAGGGGACGAACCATGGGGAACAAACTCGAAACCTTGGGGAGCAAACCTAAGGCTCAAACCAACTGTGCGACTGCCTTGACAGCAGGCAAACCTGTTATATGTAGCAGCCATTATTTTTCAAACCATGGATTACAGACTTAGTAGTACAAGTTGGTATTTTAAATTTAAGAAAGTGTTTTCCATTTTACTTGTTCTCATAGCTATGGTTTTAAAACTGGCTCAAACCTCTACAATTGTTCTTTTTTTCCCCTCCTTTTTGCGGTTAAATCAAACCTCTACAAGTGTTGATATGTAAATAAGATGCAAGCCTATTATACCATCATGTATAGTATAGTTTTTTTTTCACCTTTTTTGTTTTATATACATTCCATGCTTCCTACCTGTAACCACATACATTGATCAGGGTTGGCAAAAACATCACTATAATTAGATCATCTCAACCCTTGATATTTGGGTCTCAAAGCTTCCTCATCCATCCGCCAGGGGACCCAAATTGTTTAATTGAGGACCCTGATCAAGCACTTGAAACTAAAAACCATTCACACAGATGGACCACCAGCCTAAACCAGAGTAAACTGGCAAATCTTAGACCTTCAGGTACAGATGTATATAACCATTTCAATGCCATGCATCAAGCCAAGATAAATTGAAGAAATTTGAAAGTAGCCTAACTGAGTTCCTCCTCAATCTGATGCAATGCAGCCTAATTACCGATGCCATCTTATACAGACTCGATCGAGTCTGACCAAGTAATCGGTCAGACTCAAGAGTCAAGCCCAAATTACCTGGTTCAGTGACCTTATTCAAGACAGGTTTCAGGGTTCTTAAACTATGGTCCATAACATCCAGAGTCAATTAATTACCCCAAACGAGAGGGGGAAAAACACTGGGCAATCAAGCACAGGAGATTTCCTAGAAATTAGAACTAATAGACACTGAAAGTGACAACAAAAATAAACTCCTATACCATTTTGTGTGAAACAATTTCCATTTGTGTTTCTTTTTATCTTTGTACAGCTTATATCAAAATATATGACACCCAATCAGCATACACATGTGAAGTAATGATTCAAATGGAGCTGTTTTGCCTTGGTTTGGTCATCTTCTCTATATTCTCAGACACCTTCTCAGTTAAACTCAGATCTTCAAATCCAAGCTCTGGACCAGCTCTGAGATGCAAGTAATAGGAGTCAATATCCATTCAAAAGACAATAATCAGCATTCGTAACAGTTTCTTTAGGCTTTTCTAAGTAATTTTTACGCTAGTAAAACAAGATGCTAATTTTTAAGCTAGTGAAGGAAAAAAAAAAACAACGGTTTACGTACATGGGATCGAGTGCCAGCTTCTGAATCTCTCTTATGGCTGAACTGGCAGCATATAGAGCCATCTTTCCCACCTGCAACAAATTCACATCAAGAAAAACTGACACACTTTGATGTGTAAATAATAGGCACTGGTTACTACAAATAAATCCTGCTTGGATCTTCATAACATCGCGAGTAATCCAGCTTACATGTAAATGATGATTCATGCACTTGGATAACCGCAGTTACATCTGTTTCTTTGTTTTTTTTTTTTTTGGAATGGTTACATCTGTTCTATTCTTACCTGTAACCAAATTTGCAGGAAAGCAAAATTACAGGAATCTGTAGTGCAGGGAACACGAACCTCCAACATCTGAAGTTTTGCTTCATGGTGGCTTGGAAGACAGCGGATCTCCTGAGCGAGACGCAGAGATTCACCCAAGCTTTCAGGAGATAAGAAATCAAAACCCAGCTGAACAGTGGACTGAAAATTCAAATAGGGAAAGGAAAAATAATGAGTCCTTTCTAGATGCTAGATAACTACAAGATGTAGCGGTAATCATACAGATAACCGATAATTGCTAAATCATATTTTACTCTTACCACCGATGCAGAAGAACATTGAACTTTTAGGGCGTGGACGTTTGCATGGAATACATAGGAATTCATGATCAAATGAGCTCCACCGAAGGATTATTAAAGAGGTGATGGGTGAAGGATATTAGGTAGCTATGTAGATGGGAACTTTACTTTCATAGGATTTGAAATACTAGGGTGATTGCTCAATATTCATTTCCCATCTTCCCTTGATTCAATTTACACTAAGGGGAGAGTTTTCCACCATATTATAATACCCAAGGACCAAGAGAGATCTAATCCTAAGATTGCATATTAAGTTTAGTAAACCCGAGCTCGCATTGCGATTTTGGAGATAACAAATATTGTGACCTCACCTGGAGATTCCTCACTTGAAAGGGGCATCCAGCAGGAATGAGAACAGCCTCACCAACATGTTGTTCGATTGTCCATGGCTTTATATCTGAAAAGGCATTAGTGTATTTGTATCATTGTTATAACATAGAGATAAGAGTACCCAGAAATACAAAACCTTGGGAAAGATAGGAGGACCTCCAACCAGTATATACATAAAAAATAACTAACCAGGGGGAAGGTAATAAAGAAAAAGTGTATTTTGGTTCACCAACATATACATAAGGTTAGTATCACTTTAAAACAAATTTTTTTTTTCCAAAAGGCAAAGAGTAGAACTTACTGAATTCCTCCTTCAGTTTCCTTTTATGTGCTTTACTAAGGAAAACAGCTTGATGAAAAAGAGGATACATGAGCTGAGATCCAGAGAAGCATATTAAAATCATCACTAACCATTTACAACAAAGTAAAATCCTAAGTAGCCATCTCAAAAAAAAAAGTAATTATTATATATAAATATAAATTCTGAAATAAATATAAGGGCTCTAAATAGGTCAAATCAGGAATTACCAGATTAAGCTTGATCCATGAAGATCAACCTAGACCTCACCACAATGAACTATAAATGCAGATTCAGACTCCATACAAGGATCCAAGCTAGACCAGATTCACCCAGGCATTTGATCAAGCTAACCTATTGAGAGCCCCACTAAAGAGGAAAAAGATGCATAGAAGGAGAAGGCAACAAACTTACTGAATCATCTGCGAGACACAGACCGTTCTTAAATTCGTTCCAATGAACTTTTACATACTCATTCAATTTTGGAACATCCTGGCGACGGAAAACATCCCAAAGAGCTCCTGCATGAGCCTTCTCTGGCAGGACATCCTCAGATTCTTTCTCTAATTGGCACGTTCCATCTTTACTCTCCTCACCTGAAGTAACTTCTTTACCATTGCACATTTGGTCCTCCATGATTTCATCTTCGAGATTCAACTCCAAACTATATCCATTCTGTTTGCTGTGTTCATTAGGTGATAAATCAGGTGACTTCCTCTCATCCAAACTCATTTCAGCTTCAACCATATGTGCGTCTCCGACGGATTCTTTTGCATCAGATTCTGTAAAAGATCTTTGTATCTTCTCCATCTTTGCCCGCTGCCAACCTTGAAATTTCACTTCAGATGTGTGCATCAGCACATAGACCTACGGTTTTCATAAAATAAGTAATGTGACAAACGTTTTCACTGTAAAGGATTCTTCAAAAGAAAAATATATAAGGTAAAAGAAAAGAAACCACACACACACAGATATCACAGTTTTTGTTTGAAATTTAAGGGATTAATGTATCTCCCTGATGTATATCAAAAGTTCCAAAACAGATGTCAATACATGATACCAATGATCGATATTTAAAAACATAACCAAATAACATTTGTCAATGAAACAATATGTTAAAGGTAGCAAAATAAATTATCAGTAGTTTTTATTATTAAACTAAAAGCTCTTAGAATTATATCAAATAAATAATATTCTATCTACCAACTAAAATTCAAAGTCAGAAGAAAAAAAGTTTGCCAAGAATATCAATGAATGACATCTAGGACAAAGAGAGGAATTATTGAAACATTTGAGGAAACTCAATAACAAATAAAGTCCTAACGTAATAAAAGAAGATGGAAATGAATATCAGTTGAGTTTCTAGTCCATGTTACAAGTATGTATGGGAAACTAAAGGAAACAAAATAGTTTATTTCTTTATTTATTTATTTAAGATCAAAACAAACACTGAAACACCACATATCAAAACAAACACCACATACAAACACAAGAAGATCCACCGGAAGCAACAAAACATCAAAACCAACATATTGTAAACTTAATCCTTGTCCGTCCTTCTCAGAATAACAAAACTGGTTGTCAGCAATCTGCATACTGCTGGAACTGAACAGCTGTAGAATTCTCCTCCCTCATTATGCTATCCGATGATATAATCTGGTATCTTGCTCGTCCTAGCTTGAGTTGCTTCCATATGGTAAAGAACACTAGATCGATAAAGAACACAGCATTTCAAATATTGGAGTGTACCTTTTATTGGTATTGGAGAGTACCTTTTATTGGTATAGGAGTGTAAATATAACACCTTAAAAAGAAGAAAATTTTTAATTTTACTCAAATGCTTCAAATTTTAACATCACCAGCATCAAGTTGTATTTTAAGTCAAATACAAATAATCATATACATCATGAGAAACCAATTCAATAATTTGTACTTAAGTTTACAAAAACTAATGAGCTCAAAACTGTAAATAGAAACTGCAACGAGAGGATGACTGCTTCTTATCATTTAATGTCAACACGGACAATAAACAAGACACCTACCGTATCACCCATTTTGATATTGAGTTTTGTCACAGGATCACCTCTACCCATTTCTTCATATGTCCCATAACCAATATAAAGTTTGGGCCCTGCATCATTCTGTAAAGAATCATGAGGCAACTTTGATGAAAGGTTTAGAAGACCCCACTTCGAATGTATGTACTCAAGCAATGGCAATTTACTGACAAATTCAGGCCTCTGATACAACAAAAACTCTTCCAAGGCATTAGGTGGTGGCCAATCCTTCAATTTCAACATTTCCGGCCAACCATTTTGGTGGATGCGTCCTTCTGAATATCCTTTAATGAACTGTCCGAGTTCAATATCAACCTGACATATGAAGAAGGCAATGTAGATAGATTACCAGAAGGTCAAAATCAGAAAACAAGCATCCATGTGAATCAATATATTTCCAAGATTTTTGACATTACAGTTTCTAACCCTAATCACATCAACTTTCACGTGGGATTACCCCTAGTCATAGGGTGATAATGCTCTAACATCAATCATGCTAGACATCAAATAATAGACTAAAATCCATAATCTTTTATATAAGAGTAAGTCCCACAACTGATTTTAAGCTTATGGAATTCATCTATAAATTATGCGGATGGCTCTTCAAAGCACCCAGCAAGTGACATTCGATATGGAACATAAAAAGTCCAGCAATATCCCATTATCCCTTTACACAGCCATTTCCACACTTCCACTCATGTTGCCCATGTGTGGACCACTTTTTTTTTTTTTTTTTTTGGATAAATGTGTGGATCACATCTTAGCCATGCATCAGGTTGGACCCAACATGTAGATTGCTCCATCTAAAGCTCAGGTCCCCTCACCCCAAATGTAGATTGATAAATGCACTGTTGACCTAGTTCTTTGAACCATTCATAAGTTCTTACACTAAATCATTTAATACAGTCACCAATCCTGGAGACATCTCAGATCTTGCACACATGTAACATCTTGACATATGCATCCATAAGGAAGATAGCAAACGTCAGAACATTAAAACAAAAAAAGACAAGTCAAACAAATGCTTTCCCAATCAAGAGTATTCTGGAGGCATACCTCTGACCAATCCAGGAAATCTATAGCCTTCACAAGTCTCTTATCATCTTTCATGGTTTCATCTGTAGTTTCCCACATCTCTCTCCATATGACCATAGGATCCCATGATGAAGTCGATGTCAAATCAAACACATGTTTAACAACAGCAGGTTCACCCCTTTCCCAATGTTTTTGGAAATGGAATATGCCTCCACGTTTGATATCTTGAGAGGCCGCACAGTAAAGGATATTATCATTGCTATCCTCCCTTTGGGAGGATTGAATGAGATTTGAGCCACTTAATACACTGGATTGAGAAACCATTGTTCCCATGCAAGAAACACATGTTGGAAAACGGTCCACATCATGAACCTTGCAACCACTAACCAATTCCTCAGCATTCTTCACTAGTTTGGCAACCCAGTTCATCTTGAAGATGCGTCTCAGATCTAATGATGGGCAGCCACAGCCACCAGACTCCTTCGGAGGGCATGGGATACTGCCATCACTGTTGGCTTTCCAATTCAAAAATAAATGCGACAAGCATGGATTACTCTTGTTTATAAAGTCTGTAACGTGTTCTCCACCAAGTGTAGTTCCAGTTGTTTTCTCTGACACAATGGCTCTATCTTGGCTTCTCTCAACAACCTGACCTTTTTCTGATTCTCTGATACTAACTAGAGATGCATGTCGCAGATCCCGACAACAAGTGAGGCATAAATCATACAAGCAAACAGCACAATGCCAGTGATAGTCAATAATAGGTACTTTACAGCAATCACTGCACAAAAATCAAATTGGCAGTCTGTTACAAAAAAGGGAACACCTGTACGTTCTTTAACTGAAAACAGGGATAATCAATTCCCCACAAATAACCAGTAATAGTTTTGAAAGTTACCAGCACATCTGCTCGTCTGGGCGCAGGTTTGCCCTAGGAATATCCGACTTGGCTCCTGGTGAGGTGACATTAGGTAGTAGCTCATGCACAGCAATACCACAGAAGAGGAAAATTGTAATGTGCAAAAGGGTATCAAGACTTACCATGAACCCTTGTTTCCAGCTCCAGTTCAAAGGACTGGTCAGAATGAATTCGCTTGAGTACCGGACGAACCAAAGACAAGAGGTGATGTAGACATTGCAACTTATCTATGCCAGCCATCTCCTGTATTCTGAGCTGCAAACAACAACTTCACTCAACAAACCAATAACTTTAAGCATTTAGGGGGCCAATCCAATGGTAACTCAGTGGTGAGGCACCTCCCTTCCACAAAAACAACCAGGAACCAATCCCTGGCTGTAGCACTAGTGGTGAAGGACTTGGGTGAGTGTGTACGTAGGTGTGTTGAGTATTTACTAAAGTAAAAAACAAAAACAAAAAAAGCATTTAGGACAAAAAAAAAAAACCCAAATGGTATACTATACTGGACAAAGTCTTCACATACCAATCATATACAGATAAAAACCTCTTGGGAGATGATAATAAGAAGAAAAAAACGTGATTAAAAATGTAACCCTGTTAAAATGGTAACCCTGTTAAAATGACAATATAAATTACCTTAATCAAATTATCTCCATTTAAACACACTCTGCAATTACATGTGCCACAACATACTGGGCAGGCCCTCCTGATCTCCTCTAATGGGATATCAGGGTACCTAATAAATAGATCACGTAGTTAGAATAGCAACTAATCCAACCTTTACGCCCAAAACTGTATGTTTCAATGAATTGAGATGCCGTGTCTATGAATTTTACATACCATTTATAAATGCAGCTCTCACAGTAACCTCTCCTATCACATCTACGACACCAAATAACGTTGTCTCGGTCACTCCTTTGACATTGATGACAGGTTTGCTCATCAGCATCGCCAGAAGAATCAGTACTTCTATAAGAGAGTTCCTGCATTACATCAGAACATTCAGTCGAACGGAAATAGAAAGGACATAAAGTAAGGATTTGTTTGTGCAACAGGAGGATTCCGTGCTCGGCGGATGTGTATATCCACGGGAGAGAGGAATTCTGCATCCTTGCCCCTCGCATAAGGAATCAAACACTCTATCAAGGAAAATCAGTTCATTTGTTTTCCTTTTCCACAAGGTAAATTTGTCACACCAAACAATAGAACAGTGAGTTGCACGGAATATCAGAACAATTGTCCTCTATCATGGATCCTCTCGTCACACAAATGCCCCTTATGGCTTGTTTGTTTGCATGTGTGGAGACTAAAGGCTCAATTTAAAAAAAGAAAAGTGTGGAGAGTAAAGGTGAGGTGGATGTCAAATCATGGAAAAGGTAAAGGTGAGGTAGGTTAAAGTAAAAGTAGACGAGTGGTAAAATCCTTATTTGGATACTATGAAGTAAGGTATAGGTGAGAGAGGGGGCGTGTATATTAAAAAGCACTTTTTTCATAAAGCTTATTACACCACACTTTATCACAATTTTTTGTGGTAAAATGAAAGAGGCTTGTGGATGAGTACAAGGGAAGTGGTGTCACATAAGTTTACTAATCCACTCCACTTTTTTCACCAAGACATGGTGAAGTCAAAAATGAAACATCACATGCCTACTTTAATTCTACCTTTACTGCTCCTTGTACTGAACACACACACACTTAAAGACATGGAAAGACACTCACCCTTACGCCAAAGCCACTAAATTTCCTCTGAGTTCTATTTTTTATTGAATCCGCTGGGGAAGGGGGGCGTCTTAGAAGCAGATCTGGTTCGATTCTCATCAAAAAAAGCAGTATCTCTCTGTGGGTCATCATTTGATCTTTTAGGAGTGCGGGTGGACAGGCTTCTTACTGACACCGTCTCAGGTGAATATAAAGGTGGGTTTTTGGATGGTTTCTCCTTATGCTTTCTGCCAGGGAGAGCAGTGGAAAATTCTCCATCTTTTACATTAATGTCTAGATCATCATTCTTACTGTCCAAGTAAACATTATTTTCACTCGTTGGTTTTGTCTTGGCCTTCTTCAGACTGGCCCTTAGTGCAGAATTTGCTGCTCTTTTCTTTGCTTGAATGTAATGTTTCTCACAAACAGTCTTGTCTGGCATAGACAAAGCATTGCACCTCCATTGCTTCCCATCTGTCCTTTTACAACGTAAATCCTCCGGAATACCAACATTCTCATCAATATTACCAGATGCTGCTCTTGAATGATCCATATTACCCTAACATGCACAAGAGAACATGACTGATACCTAGTAAAAATCAACTCATTCCTTCAAATGATAGTTAATACTATGAAGCGAACAGTAAGATGGAACTATGAATGCACCATATTGGTGTTTTAGACACCACTGCCATAACTGCCACTTACAGTCAAATGATAGTCTTTTCTGCCTTTAACTCATCGATTACTTTAGGCCAAAATCAGGGCAAAAGGCTAGCATTTATAAGCACAGCATCTGCACATAAACAGCCAAAAGCAATTTTTCAACAAGTAGTTACATTAAATAGGTGATGTCAGCTGGCAGAATGCTAGCATTGGCTAACATCAGAGGAAGCAAAAATCAAAGCCCCAATTCTTCTCCTCCAAAGAAGAAGAAGAAGCATATTCTGAAAACAATACTGGTCCTTTACTGGCACAAAATGAATTTCATAATCGCCATGACATCTTACCATGGTTCTAAAACTTGGCCGAAACAGATTTTTAATGGTATAGGTCCCAAGCCCTAAACTTATTTATGTACTTCCTCTCTGCATCTTAACCCTAAAATTTCATTTCACATGACAGAATGATGTTGAAACTACATTTTAGACCATGACATTGACATTTAGTTTATAGTGATCGTGATCACTGCTGGATCACTAATAATCAGCTTGCTCTCAGACCACACAAATGTAGGCAGAATAGTAAAGATATTACAGCCAGGGCTCCACATGGGCAGGGACAGGCCCTTGAACCTGAATTCAGCCCAGGCATGGCATGGCCATAAACAGCTGGCTTCACTCCATCCCAGCTACCAAAATATAAGGTCGGCCCGATCAATACAAAATTGTCCTTGAGCCCCATTTTGAACCAGGAAAAAAACTCCCAAAATCCGAAAAAGAAAGAAAACAAGGTCAACTTGACTCTTCTTCACATTTGGATCCCATACAACACTATTAAATTCTAAGTGGTCATTTGGATGAGCTGAGAAGGTGGACAAAATTGTCTACAGTAAAAATCTTTTGACACTTTTCTACAGCTGTTTTCCCCACCTTTTCTCCTAAAAATCACTCCCAGAATACATACACTTTGCGTTTATTGATTTATAAATTCAGCAAACGATCTAGAAAATTGCAAACAACAAACTCAAGATTACACGCATTTATAATTTATCATTCATACCACATACATGGTCAAAATCATCATACATTGTATCAGCCTAATTTGAGCATCCATGTAGAGCCAGGCACACAAAGAGAATGAGAAAGTCCAAGCATATTCATTTAAGATTAGATAATCCACATTTTTTTTATAATGACAATGACCCACAATTTGAGAGAGAGAGAGAGAGATGAGATAACCCACTATTTATAGCATTCAAACAATTCTAATTTTCATCTGCATCTCCATAATTCCATTAACCTTTTTTTTTTTTTTTTTCGATCTATATGAGAATTATACAAGCCTAGTTTAATGCAAATGCATTTTTTTTTTCTTTTTGGGACTGGACAAAATTCAATTGACTGTGTCCAATTTGCATACAAAAAGCATCTGAAAAAAAAAAAAAAAAAAACACCACCAAACTGCCCAAGAAAAAAGAAAATGCTCACTAACCCTAACTGAGATTCCAATAATTAAACAACCCCCAACCCCAGAAGAGGAGGGGAAAAAAAAAAAAAAAACTCACCTTGGGGAGCAAATTGTCAACCAGAACCTACAGCAGAACCTGCAATAGACCAGCCCCACTAGTTGCCTTGCTTCAACAAACCATTAGAGGAGTTCAAAAAGAAAAATTTTGGGGTCGACTTCATTCACCTCCTAACCACCTAGGGCATGAATTTACTATGATGATTTGCTGATTCTACTACTACTCTTCTTAAAAACACATAGGGCATGAACACCCAATAACCCTTTCACGCTTTCTTGAAATTGTGGGTAATCAAAGATGCAAGACTCTATTACAAGAATGTAATAAAAGGGTTTCATTGACACATATTCGCCGTTACATCCGGCCCAAACCGATATCTTGCTTCTCAGTTTGTATCCGTCAACAATCTATAAAAGAAAAAAAGATAAAGAGGAAGAGAAACAGAGAACAGAGAGAAAGAGAGAAAGAGAGAGATCTATTGCATGCACATAGAGAAGGAAGAGAGAGAGAGAGAGAGAGACTTACTTGCAGATGATGCCTTATGCTTCTTCTTCTTCTTCTTCTTCTTCTTCTCCCTTTTTTTTGTTACCCCTTTCAGCCGCAGGGAATGGAATGAGGCTTTTGAGAAGATTTTCTCACCTACATCTACATGCATACCGCATGTGCGAGTCTGTACTCTGCAACATCCTGGACTTGACTTCAAGGGAAATCATTTGTTTTTTAGTGACTATAGATGAGCAGCCAATTTGATAAGTCATTTCATTTTTCATCCCATGATTTCACTTGAGGCCCAATTTTACACTTTTGTGGTTTTGAATGAGATTGTCAAGAAATCTTTGGTTAGAATGCCATTAAATTTTAAGATTGTTAGATCAAGGATCAGGATAATACGGCGTGACTGGTTTTTTTTAATCTCCATTGTCCATTAGGAGACTTTTCAATCTATACTCTCGTCATTGGTAGACTTGGTTCTAAGTAGGCCCCAGGATTTGGATTGCATGTAAGATATATGTAGGTTGCTCGTGAGTTAATGATTTCATTAGAGGGTTGGAATTCGTTGAGTTGATTAAGTGAAATGTCACTTTCGGCCGGTTGGATTCTCTGAGGTCTCAAATTAGAATTCCTCTTTAATTTTGTTAGTAGCATTTTGAAATTCTACTTCTTAGATAAATCTGAGCCATTAAGAATATATAACTTCATCAAAGTATTAGTAAATTTTACGCAATAATGTTTGTTTAGCCACAGGGTAAAGTAAAGGTAAGCCTAGATGTGACATATTCTCCATTTACCATGTTTATAAAAAAAGTAGCGAGATGAAGTAAAGTCTAAATATGACATATTTACCACATATTTTACCACTACTACTTTTATTTTAGAGGATTTTACCAAAAAATGAACGGTATTTGGCCGTTCCACGAAATAGTGAAAAGTATTTATTGATGCATGAGATTGTTAATCCCGCCACTTTTTCTTTTTCTTTTTTTCCTTTTTTTTTTTTCACAAGAGACGATAGCATCGCCCAAGATAAATATGGGCGACGCTAGCATCCCTCTTTGATCCCCCAATTCAACTTTCCCTCATCCGTTTTCCTCATCCCTGCTCTACTTGCAGCTTTTCCGCCTATATGAGAAGTGGAAAAGTTGTATTTGCAACTTTTCCACCTAGAATAACAATGGAAAACTTATTTTTGCAACTTTTTCACCTATAATAATAATGAAAATTTTTTTTTTGAAACTTTTCATCGTTTTTGCAACTCTTCAACCCTTTGGTGTTACCTCATTCATTAGGAGACTTTGTATTGCTTATCAGTCTCAAGTATGTGCTAACAATGAACATTCATGATACATGGGTCACAAATCTTATACTCAGGGACGGATCAAGGGGGGGGCCGGGGGTGGCTGCAGCCCACCCAAGCTTTCAGCCCAAAAAAAAAAAAAAACAAAATTTTCAATTTTGGGGTCCGGTCTCACAAGCCACAACTCAAGTCTCAAAAGTCAAAACCCTTTTCTTAGTCTTTGTCTCTGTCTCACTGTTACCTCTCACTCTCTCAGTCCCACCCATATCACCCATTTTGACATTGAGCTTCTTTCTCTTAGTTCGGCTTTGGACCCGAAAGATGCTTTTTAAGTACTTTCATATTGATGATATTTGCAAGCTCGCTGAGAAGTTTTATTGTGAAGACTTTACAGAGCAAGAGATACATATTTTGAGAAGTCAATTGCAACATTATAAGCTTGATGTGCATCGTCATCCCCGTTTTCAGAAATTGTCTACCATTTCTGAGTTATGTCGAGCTTTAATTGAAATAGAAAAGTCAACTATTTATCATTTGATTGATAGATTGATTCGTCTTATCTTGACTCTTCTTATTTCCACGGCGACTGCCGAACGACCCTTCTTAACTATGAAATTTGTCAAAACACGACTCCGTAACAAGATGGATGACGAGTTTCTCGCAGATTGTATGGTTATTTACATCGAAAGAGAGTTTGCTAATGAAGTCGACATAGAGTTGGTAATCGATGAATTTGATAAGAAGCCACGCAAGTCAAGATTTCACTAGTGTCATGTTTTAACTTTTGTTTGTCTTTTGTCATACTTGTCAAGATCTATTGTGAAGACATTTTTTTGTTGATTTTGAGTAGTATAATAAAAATGATTACTCTTTTGGTATGATGCTTGTAGAAAATGAATTATGAAGATAGTACATAGATAGTTTTTGGTATGACATTGTTGCTATTTTTTATAGTTTTTGGTGAGACATTGTTGTTATTTTTTTAGTGTAACTTAAGTGCAGCCCCCTCATATTAGAAGTCCTGGATCCGCCACTGCTTATACTTGAAGCATTTCACAACCAGTGATGAGAATAGGCATCTCATCTGAAAAGGTTGTAACGCTGTAATTACTATGAGATAGTATGGTTTATCTTAACTATTAATGTGGAAGACTTTCGATTGTGATGCTAGTACATTGGATGTACTGAAGGACCATGAGAAACACCTTATACAAAACATTGTCTTTATTTAAAGAATGCTCTCATAATTTCCAATTTATAGGCCCTCAATCCTGAGAGAGTAGTAGACTCAAGTTTCTGTTATGCATTTACTTTAACTTACCAATGAATGAGGTAATTGTAGATCAATACCTCGGTATCTTGGGTAGATGGTAGTGGGATTGTGGGAACATATATTCTCAAGATAAAATTTGTCCTCATTAAGAGAAATATCCCCTTTGTGTTGATTAGTGGATTTTATCGTCAGTAAGTACGCACCCATCTTGATTAAGAGTTAATCAAATGGTATCGATGATCGATGTGATTAATTGGGTCACAAGGATAATAAAAGGTGGGTCCACATTGGTTAGACAGTTGATATTTATTTTCAATGGATCTATGTATATAATTGATAGATGCGCTTGTTTGTAGTAATTGGAAAGTTTAGGGTATTCTTAGAAAACCTTTTAAGTGCAGTTGCATTTATATAATTGAGTTATTTGCAATTAATTGTGGCTTAGGAACTTGCATGAGATGTGGGGTCAAGATGCTTCAGTTAGAACCAAAGTCAAGGAATCCCTAGTGGTCTTCATGTTAGCCCTAAGTGAGATAGTTGTAATCAAACCAGAACTCATAAGAGAACGAGGAGTAGAACTATGACTCGTAAGAGAACTAGGGCTTAGGACTATTTAAGTCCAAGAGGGGCTGGACGTCCGAGGTGCTCTCTCTCTCTCCTCCCCTTTTCTTCTCCTCTGATTTCTCTACTTGAGTGATTTGAAGAATTCTTCTCAACTGAGATCCCATCATTCTCATTGAGAAGATCTCTGCGATTGGATCATAGAGTGGAAGACTGCAAGGTCTAGGAAATCGTGTCCGCGAAAGATTTTTGTATAAACAAATATCAAAGACTCGATTTGAGCACAACATAGCTCCTTGGGTATAGATCTGCACTAGTTATATTTGAAAATCTAGATAGTTATTTTGTATGTTCAGATGTATTTTCTTGATAAAGATGCTAGATCTTAATACACTAAGATTAGGGTTCGAGATCTTGGGATTGTTTCCATGGCCTTTTGGGTGTCTGTTTCCTGCGTTAAACGGATCAAAGTTATTGAAATCCCATATGGAAGGCCCACCTACTTCCAACACTGATATCATTGGGGTAAAATGCCCCATCAAAATTGAGCTTCGGTAAGGAGGAGTGTCACGATGACTTGAGATGCTAAGGAGGATATAGTGTTGAGCAAGTGAAATTGGTTTAAGGATTGATAGAAATCTTGACATGGATTTAGAGGGAAGTAGTTGAAAGGGTAATTATTTTTGCTTTTCCAATTATACCAACAAATGATTGATCCCATTAAACCATCACCCTCTTTCCCTTTCCAAAACTAGTCCCTAATATGGACAAGAATCGAGATGAGCTTGATTTAAGCATTCTATGGGAGACTATTGTCATCCAAAAAAATTTTAACAGAAGGGTAAGCTGTGAAAAGATGTTTTGAGGTTTTAGTAACATTTCTGCAATAAACACACTATGAATGAATATTTAGGAACTATTTAGGAAGATGGCTATTCTCATTAGGCATCCTAGAAATAGTTTTCAAACATCTATTTCAAATAGATTGTACTAATCAAATAGGCTTTAAAGCACTCAAACATCTATTTAAATTAATTTTAAAGGATTTTATGGAAAAAAAAAACCGTGAGATGGCCGGTCTATTTAAATTAATTTTAAAGGATTTTATGGAAAAAAAAAAACCGTGAGATGGCCGGTGCACAAAAAAAAGACTCAATAGGTTCTCACAGATAGAAAAGGCCCTTCCGTCACCTTTGCCTTTTGTTTTTGCTATCAACTTGAGCGTCGATATCGACGCTCACTATTCTCAGTTGAGTGTTGATATCGACACTTTGCATTTGTATCTCGGTCGATGCTCGTGTCTTCTTCTTCCTCTTCTTTATTCTTTTTCTCCCTCCTCTCTATCCATCTCCTTAACTCCATTTCTTACCCAACTCACCATCCTCAACACCTCCATCATCCTATTCTTCTTTCTTCCTCTTCTCCAATCCATCCTTGTAATTCATTTTAGATGCTCCTTCAAGAGTTGCTTCGAATTGTACTATGTTATCTTCTTCATTGTCATTTCATTTTTTTTTTTTTTTACTAGATCCTTGATCTCTCACCATAAAATGGAGAGTGGAGAAGAAGAACCTAGAAATGGAGATGACAAGAAGGGAGAGAGGGATAGAGAAACCCAAGTTGGGGCAGGGAAGATGAGAAAGGTTTTAGAAGGTAGAGAGAGGCAATAGTCAAGGTGGTTGGAGGAAAGTATGTAGTTAGTAGATAGATTGGTTGAGGTATTGACGATGGTGGATTGGCCAAGAATTGAAGTGGGCAAATGGAGAAAGAGTAGGGAGAAGAATAAAGAAGAAGACAAAGATGGGACGAGTGTCGACTGAGTTGCAAACCTGTGTTGAGTGTCAATATCGATGCTCAAGTGAGAATAATATTGTAATAAGCGTCGATGTCAATGCTCAAGCTGAAAACAAAAATAAAAGGCAAAAGTGATGGAATGGCCTTTTAAATCTACGAGGATGTATTGGTTCTTTTTTGTGCACCGGCCACCTAACAAATTTTTTCCCATAAAATTCTCTTAATGTTAAATTAAATAGAAAATAAAGTTGTCTTGCTAGACAATACCTAACTGAAGTCGATGGCTCATGAAGAAGGGAAAAGAAAAAGGAGCATTTTGAGTCATAGCTAGAGTTATTAATGTGTTGAAAATTTATACTAAAAACATACTTTATATATTTGTCTTTGACTGATTCATTTTTAGTATATTTTGTCTTCTCATCTAACTGAGATTTTTATATGGGCAAATGATTGTATTATTATGCATATGAGTGTCTTTTATTCTATAAAGTAGAGAAGTTGATGTGTAGAGTTTTACTTATACACGGAAGACTTATTTGTCGGTTCTTATAGACTTTAAGTTGTTGTTTACAATTTAGATGGATTTGGACACACCATCGGTACGATTATAGCATAATGTTTTAACGGGCTTATCTTTGCTGCGAGAAACGATATAATTTTGACTCATTATGCTAGTACACTATGTGTATTTTGAACAGGACCATGTTTTTGGGTTTATTGTCTTTATACTGACTATATAAGATGATGAACACCCAAATGGTTATTATGAGTGCTTATACTCTTAATCCTGACATAAATAATAGACACATACATTTAGTGTTTGGCATTTTGATTTACGAAAGAGTTAGATCTTTTATGGGTCAATAATTTCAGTGAATTGGATGACTACACTACGTGTATGGTGGATATTAGTTTATTGACGGAATCCACGTCCCGTAATAGAGATTGATGATATCCCCTTGATGAAGCTTTTAAGTTTTGATTATGTTAAACTTTACAGGTGGACTTTGTGTCCGACATATCAAATAAGTTAAGTGTAAGGTCTTAAAGAATTATAAAGATATCGATTAAATATAGTTGTCAGTAATTATTTAATCGATGAATATCTGAAATCTTAACGTGGGGAGATTGATAAGCATTTAATAACAAGAAGCTCGAATTATTATTTTGAGAATAAGGACATGAGTGCAATTAGAATTTGCAGAAAAGGCCCACTCCCTGGTGCGAGTTTGAGCATATATGAATACAGTAGAAGATCTTGAGGTTTTCGGGTTACTATAAAACCAAGATCAAATCCGAGAGATCTCGTAGATATGATTCAATCATATTAGTTCAAAGTTATTTCTACAGTGATCTGTACGCATTGTCTAGAGATCATGGTTCCTATATGTTTCTAGCATAATGAACTTATATTCTACTCTATATCACTCCTTCAAAGGCTAAGAGATTTCGATCGTTGCATTTGGGTTCGAGCATTTTCAATATTTTGCTCTCCTTAAGAACATTTGATGGGGGCATCATGAATTTTAGTACCCAATTATGAAAACTATGGTTCCTACTGGGGGTTTTATAGGTTGGCTCGAGTCGAGCTAAGGCATATCTAGGCTTGACCATACTTTTGAAACACAAACCTATATCTAGCTTGACCCTGACATGGGCTGGAGTGTCGGCTCACCCGAAACATGTCAGGCTCGAGCCTGGACATTCTTCAATAAGGCCAAGTTAGGTTGAGCTTTTTTTTATCACTTATTCAAGCAAATTGAGCCACTAAACTACAAGCACTACCTATTCAATTGGGTTAAGTTGGAATTTGGGATTTCTCTCTCTTAACTAAGCTCGGTCCAATTATCGAACAAACCTAAATTTAGATTTAGCTTCAGACCAAATACGCCTGCTCAGCCCATGAGCAGCCCTAGTTCCTACACACGAATTAATGATGCAGTCCTGGTTAATAGAACTAGATTGTCAAGGGCCCAAGATCGATAAACTAAAAAATTCAGAGAATCCATAGAAATGCAAAATTTGTCATCAAAATAAAATTTCACACTCACCTAGAATTAAAAGAATTTTACTCAACCTGAGTGGAAATCTGGGAATCCCCCTTTTTTTTTTTTTCTTACCAATGGAGAGTCTTATTGATCTATAATAACACCATTGCACAAGAAATTTTATTGAAAATTTTAAGAACATGCTAGAAAGTCCTTTTTCAGGGGGGATGGGTTGGTTGTTTCTATTTCTATTTTACAAAATTTAAAATCCCCACTAGTTGTCGAATATATATAACTAAAAGTTCTACCAAGACTCTTCTATTAATTTCCTAGTATAACTATTTTTTTAATGAGAATTTCCTAGTATAACTAAAACTCCTACTAAAAGTTCTACCACGACTATTCTAATTCCTTAGTCCAAGTAAGACTCCTACCAAGACACTCTTAGAATTCTCTTAAAAATATGACTCTTAATACTTTGTGCTCAGATTGAATTGTGCTCAAGTCAAGTTATGCCAAGACCATGCTGTGTAGAACTTATATGGCAACAGTATAAACTATTCTGCTGAAAATATGATCTACGGAACTTGTTTGCTAACATTTGTTTGGCAACACTCTATTATTATTTTACATGAGGCCTACTTTCAGAAATTACAATGTGGTGCCTACTAGAAATAGAATATAGGGCACACCTTCATTTGATTTACAATGTGGGCGCACCTGGCCTACCTTTGTGATTGTAACCATATTACCCACCTTTAAGAATTTCAAAGTGGGATTACGTTTTGTGATTTTGAATATGAGACCTACCTTTATGACGCATAAGAGGATTTGGAGTCCTCTTTTGAAAAGGTTTTCTTAGAAAGCAAGAGACACGTGTCAAATCCTCTTTTGAAAAGGTTTTCTTAGAAGGCAAGAGACACGTGTTAACTAGAGGTTTCTTATGCTAGCAGGTTAAGTTTTTTGGATTTTTTCCATCGAAATCAAAATTTGTAGCTCGTTAGAACGTGGAAACACTAAAATGACACTATACCAAACATACCCATAACTTTTCTAAAAGTTGAATATGAATTTAAACAAAATTTCAATAATTTCCTAGAAAAAAGAGATGTTTGAAATTCTCAAAGAAAAAAAAAGGAAAGTTTGAAAGCTTTGAAGTTATATATCATTTTTTGTGGGTTCCACTTGACCTTAGGTCCTCTTAGAAAGGTGCTTGGATCCTTGCCTAAGAATTTTGATTGCTTGACCTACTATCCAATTTCCTTGATCATAATTAATGAATACAGACCAAAATAAAATTAGTACCAAACCTGGAATTTCAAATTTGTGTACGGGAGCTTCTATTGGCACTGAGGTCTTTTCTTTCCCCACCGCATTACAAGACACAAAAAAAATAAATAAATAAATAAATAAAAATCCAAAACTATAGTCCTCCCTCTCCCCTACCACCCTCCCAGTCTCCGGTGGGGAGGGAGGACGGACGGCCGGCCTCTCCCTCTTTCTTCCTCCCTCCCCCTTTCTCCTTTCCTCTTCTTCTCTCCCCACAACACCCCCCCCCCCCCCCCCCCCCCCCCCAAACTGTTTTTCACTTCCTCCTTCTCCCTTCCCCTTTTAGTCGTCGGCATGGAGGAGATCAGGTGGCAGCAACAGGTGGAAACCCTATTGCATCTGAGGCTGTCGTCGCCCGATCTCCCTTCCCGCTGACGACGATTGGGAGGGGGAGGGAGAGGGAGAGGAAATAGAGGGGGAGGGAGGAAGAAAGAGGGAGAGAGGCCGGATGGGGTTGCAGCTGCTGGCTGTTCTCCCTCCCCGCAGGAGACTGGGAGGTGGGGCGGGGGGGGGGGGTGGGTTGTTGAGAGCGAGAGAGGATGAGGGATGAGGGTGGAGAGAAAGGAGGAGGAGGGGTAGTTTAGGAAAAAAAATTGTGCGGTGGGGAAAGAGAAAAGTGCAGTGCCAATAGAAGCTCCCTTTGTATAATCGGATATTAATTAATTTGCCTCTATCCAAACCCCAGATTCCAGTCTGTAACTATTAGCGCTTGAACACGTGACCCACCTTTATAACATGTGAGAGGATTTGTAGTCCTCTTTGAACTGATTCCTTTAGAAGGCAAGAGACAACTGTGCCAACTAGAGCTTTCTTACACCAGCAAATTAAGATTTTGGGATTTCTTCCACCGAAATCAAAATCTGGAACTCGTAGGAATGTGGAAACATCTAGATGACACAATACCAAACACACCCATAACTTTTTTCTTAAAACTGAGTCTGAGTATGAAATTAAAGAAAATTCTAACAATTCTTATCATTCTTTTGTTTGTGGGGTCCACTCAACCTTAGGGCCTCTTAGGGTGCTTGGATCCCTGCGCAATAACTTTAATTGCTTGACTTACCATCCAATTTTCTTGATCATAATCAATGAATACGAGCTCCTCCACATCAAGTAGACCCATACTCAGACCTAATTTCAATTGGTCCAAAATAAAATTGGGCCCAAATTCAGAATTTCAAATTAGTGTAATCCAGTCTGTAACCATCGGCACCTATACACGTGACCACACCTTATGACGCGTGAGAGGATTTGGACTCCTCTTTGAAATGGTTTCCCTAAAAGGCAAGAGACAGTTGTACCAACTAGAGTTTTCTTACCAAAGCATGTTAAGGGCCTGTTTGGATGTATACAGAATAAAATATTTATAGATTTAATTATTGTAAGAATAAAACAGTATAAAATATAATAATGAAATATTATAAAATTATAATATTTTTGCTGTTTGGCAATTTTTTAAGAATCTTACAAATTTTAAATTGAATTGTTTGGAATGTGCTATAATTAAAGTAAATTACATTATTAGAAAAAAGATTTATTAAATATTTTAATTTAAATGTAATTTACCACATCTGTATAAAAAAGTAGTGTGGTATAGTAAAGCTCAACTGCGATGTTTTTACTTTAAGTTGATTTTTTTTTATTACATAAAACAATGATAAAGTATAATAAAGTAAAGTTAATAAAAAAATTAACTACTGTATAACTCTCTCTCCCACTTTATTTCACCACATACTTTATCTCACCTAACTTTACCTCACATTTACTATGATATGACATCAATCTTTATTTTACTTTACCACACATGTAAACAAGTCACTTTTACTTACCATATAAAACTACAATAAAATGTGATAAAGTAAAAAAGTTATATAAAAAGAAAATACTTGACCATTCCTTCCCACTTTACTTTACCAAATAATTTTTCCCACCTTTACTTTACCCCATTTACCGTGCCGTGACATTTACTTTTATTTTCCTTTACCATATATATAACATCATGATGAATTTAAAAGTCTTTACTTTACTCTACCACTTTGTAATCGTTATTTTGAAAGATTCTTATCTTGTACAAAGTTTTCTACAGGAGGAGCTATAAGAGAAAATATTGAACTTTTTGAAAGCATAGAATATTTTCTTCAAGTTTTTCTTAGGTTACCAAATGCACGAGATTCTCTTATTTAGAAAATGAAAGATTATAAACTATAAAATATTATTTTATTGTATTTTCTTGTGCATCCAAACTAGCCCTAAGATTTTAGGATTTCTTCCATCAAAATCAAAATTCGGAACTGATAGATAGGAATGTGAGAACATCTAGATGACACAATACCAAACACACCCATAACTTTCTTAAAACTGAATCTGAATATGAATTTAAACAAAATTCTGACAATTTCCTAGAAAGAAAGATGTTTCAGATTCTCAAAAAGAAAAAATGGAAAGTTTGAAAGCTTTGAAATTCCTTATCATTTTTTTGTGGGGTCCACTCGACTTTAAGTCCTCTTAAAAAGGTGCTTGGATCCCTGCCCAAAATTTTTGATTACTTGAACTATTATCCAATTTTCTTGATCATAATCAATGAATACGTGCTCCTTCACATCAAGTAGACCCAAACTTAGACATAGTTACAATAGGTCCAAAATAAAATTAGGTCGAAACCCAAAAATTCAAATCAGTGTAATTGGGTGTTAATTAATTTGCCTCTATCCAGACACCAGATTTCAGTCTGTAACCGTCAGCACCTATACACGTGACCACACCTTTATGATGCGTGAGAGAATTTGGAGTCCTCTTCAAAAAGATTTTTTTGGAAGGTAAGAGACAACTGTACCAACTAAATATTTCTTATGCCAGCAAGTTAAGATTTTGAGAAGAAATTTCTTTCACCGAAATCAAGATTCGGAAGTAGTAGGAATGTAGAAACATCCAAATGACAAGATACTAAAAACGCTCATAACTTTTCTAAAAACCAAAACTGAACAAAATCTTGACAATTTTCTAGACAAAAAAAGATGTTTGAAAATGTAAAAAATAAAAAATAAAAAAATGAAAAGTTTGAAAGCTTTGAAACTCCTTATCATTTTTTATTTTTTATTTTTGCTTATGGGGTCCACTCAACTTAAGACTTCTTAGAAAGGTGCTTGGATCCCTGCCCAAAAACTTTGATTGCTTGACCTATCATCTAATTTTCTTGTTCATAATCAATGAATATAGGCTCCTTCACATCACGTAGACCCAAACTCAAACCTAATTACAATAGGTCCAAAAGAAAATTAGGCCCAAATCCCAAAAGATTTAAAAGTAGCGTAATAGGTATTAATTAATTTGCCTCTATCCAAACCCTATATTCGACTATTAGTGCCTGAACACGAGACCCACCTTTATGACGCGTGAAAGGATTTCAAGTCCAATTTGAAAAGGTTTTCTTAAAAAGCTGGAGACAGCTGTGCCAACTAGAAGTTTTCCTACGTCAGCAGGTTAATATTTTTGGATTTCTTCCACCAAAATCAAAATTCGAAACTTGTAGGAACGCGGTTACATCCAAATTACACGATACAAAACACACCCATAATTTTTCTAAAAGCCGAATCTTAATGTAAATTTAAACAAGATTTTGAGAATTTCCTAGAGAAAAGAAAAAAAAAAGATGTTTGAAATCCTTTAAAAAATGGAAAGTTTGAAAGCTTTGAAATCCCTTATTATTATTTTGTTTGTGTGGCCCACTCAACCTTAAGTCCTCTTAGAAAGGTGCTTGGACCCATGTACAAAAATCTTAATTGGTTGACATACTATCCAATTGGCCTAAGACCACGGTTTGCTTCCAAATATTGAGGGTTTAAACTCCGCTACCACATTGGGGCCATAACGGATTTACCCAGCTTCTCCTGTGCCCGTAGGGATTAGTCCGGCCTAAAAGCCTATGACACCCTTTGTTGTCGTCGTAAAAAATAAAATAAAATAATTCAATAGGTCAAAAGAAAATTAGGCCCAAACCCAAAAAAATTCAAAATAGTGTAAACAGGTATTAATTAGCCTGCCTTTATCCATACCTTATAAAATGAATCCACTTTGTAACTATTGGTGCGTTTTCCCTTTCATTCCCACCACTTCTCCCTCTCTTCTCCTTCTTCTTCCTCCTTCAAAACCTCTCTCTCTCTCTCTCTCTCTCTCTCTCTCTCTAGGGTTTTTATCCTCCGCCGGCGCACGTTTCTAATCTATGCAGGAAGCGCAATGCGCACTATAGCAGACCTCCATCATCTCCTTCCTCAAGCAGTATAACGGCTCAAAAGGTATGGCTTTTTTCAATCTCAGATTTCTAGGGTTTCGCCTCTCTCCAACTTCCAAAACGCTCGATTTCTAGGGTTTTGATCTCATGTCTCATCTCCCCATACCATCGATTGCTTTGAACGATTGCAAAATCGATGGAAAATCTCTCTCTCTCTCTCTCTCTCTCTCTCTCTCTCTCTCTCTCTCTGCAGATTGATCTCTTTCTGAATTTGAAAACGCTAAAAGGACTAGGGTTTCTGCAGTTTCATATGCGGTGATTGGATTCGATGATTGTAAATCTGGGTTTTTTGGAGGTTTGAATACGGTGGAGTCTGAGGGGATTGGGATTTCTTCGTCGTGGATCGGAATGGAAGCTAGGGTTTCTGAGAGCGAAGATGGGATTGTGGAATTTGATGGAAGTTACGGGATTTTTGGGGTTGGGGAATGTGAGACGGAGTTCGAGGAAGTGAAAGATAGGGTTTCTGAAGTTAAGGCCGAGGGCTCATCGAGTTTGAATGGTGGAATCAGACCTGAAGAAGTTAGGATTTCAACTGAGCTTGGTGGTGGAGAAATCGAAGGAAAAGCAGAAAATAGGTCTAATGGTGGGAGTGTTGGTTTTTCAGAGCTTGGTTCCAACAGAATCAAGAAGAAATTAGAAGATTCGGTGTCGGATCAAAAGCCGACAGCGAAGGAGAAATCACACTTTATTGGTGGTGGCAATGGTAATTTTGATGGTGGGAGTGATGGTAAGGAAACTAGGGTTTCATATGGGGGAAGGAAGAGTGATATGGAAGTGGTGGAGGGACAGTTGGGCGGTGATTTGAATTCTTCGTATTCAGTGTTTCATGATGTGAGTACCTCTGACACTTCAGAGATGGTATTGCAAGCTACGAAAGGCTTGAGCTATAGGTTTGAAACCGGCGACATGGTATGGGGAAAGGTGAAATCCCATCCATGGTGGCCTGGTCACATATATAATGAAGCACTTGCATCGTCTTCTGTGCGACGATCACGGAGTGAAGGTCATCTGTTAGTTGCCTTCTTTGGTGATAGCAGCTACGGATGGTTTGACCTGGCTGAGCTTGTACCGTTTGAGCCTAACTTCGCGGAGAAGTCACATCAGACAAACTCAAGGACTTTTGTTAAGGCTGTGGATGAGGCTGTTGATGAATTGTGCAGGAGGGTAGCTCTTGGGTTGGCTTGTCGGTGTCGGAATCGGTTCAATTTCCGCCCTTCTAATGTGCAGGGATACTTTGCTGTTGATGTGTTTGATTATGAACCTGGAGGGGTTTATTCTGGAAAGCAAATTGAGAAAGCAAGAGACAGTTTTCTGCCTGCTGAGACACTTTCATTTGTACAACAAGTGGCGTTAATGCCTCGTGGTGGTGATCATAGTAGTATTGATTGGATCAAGAATGTAGCTCTTGTTCTTGCTTATCGAAAAGCAGTTTTCGAGGAGTTTGATGAGACATATGCTCAGGCATTTGGTATTGAGCCAGTACGTCCTTCTCGTAATGAATTTGGGGAACTGGAACAACCTGATAGAGTGCCGGCTCGAGGTATTCATCCCTGCTTTCTTTCTTTTTTTCGTATATTGTGTTCTCTGATCATGTCTTTGTTTATTTGTTTGTTTTGTTTTTGCCATTGTTGTGAGGTGATGAATCATGGTTTGTCTTTTACGGTTTTTGCATATTTTAGTAGTTTGGCACTAAAGTAATTTGTTATTAAAAGTGCCACTTATTTAAATCTGAACTTCAGGTTACAAAGTGCCATCTATATTTTCAGATAAGTAGCTATTGCAATGGGCTGGTTTTGGTATGGGTCTGTGTAAACCCATAACTGCAGAGTCTTTGCCCCATACTTGTCCCACCCCATATTGGGTCTGGTTTGATACATGTTATCATTTATTTCCTTTGATTTAGAAATTGTGTTAAACATTTTAAAAAATTATATATGTAATATTCTATCAATAAATTAGTAGAAAACTAGGTGGAGTGAATTGGGGCCGCCAAAACCCGGACTGCCCTGAACTCAACTCGGGTTGAAAATAATGAATCCACACACGTCCTGAACCCATAAAAATCGCTAGAAAACCTACCCCTTATATGAGCGGTCTGGAGTGGGTCCGTTTTCATTCGTATAGATACATGATGTCGCAAATATTGTTGATATTTTTTAAATATCATGAAATTTTGTCAATAAACAGTGAATTAATATAGATGTAATACTTTCACAATATTTCAAAATATTTCCAAAAAAAATTCTACAAAATCTTTGGAGATTTACCCGAATCCTCTATGGTTTTACTTCTATGTTTTTAAGCACTTTTTAATGTATGGTTTACTTTTTTTTCTCTTTGTATATTTCTGGTGAGATTTTCGTGATAATATCCAAGAAGGACCTCACAATTTGATAATCTCCTGATTTATCTTTAGATGAATAAAAAATGTCAAGAACTAGAGTTGGGACAATGATCTTTACCAATGCTTCGACCTTTGACTTTAGTTTATCAAATCTCTCTCAAAAAGGGAAAAAGCCTTAATTCATTTATTTACTTGCATACTAGAAGCGCTGGTTGAATTGCGAATGGGAAATTGCTTTTGTCCTGTTGTTCTCTGAGGACCAAAGTTTAAGTTCTTTGCAATTTTCTTAACGTTCCATTGCTATTTGTTTTTTGGCAACTCTCCAAGGATATGGATGACAAGCTATGGTTTCGTTTAGTCACTGGGTGCTATATATTGTACCTCTCTATGAAAAATGGCTCGGTCCCCAATTATTATTATTATTTTTTTGGCCTGCTGTAGCTTTTCAGTGTTTGTCTCTTATGAGGGCTAGCTTTTTCAATAAAATGTTGGTTACCATTCACAACAAAAAAAAAAAAAAAAAAAAAAGGGAAAAGAAAAGGCGTGGGTGTTGTACTGGTTGTATTTTTTTTATTTTTTTTGAACTATTGGACAAGGTACACTATTGGATTAATCATGTATACCACTTGATCATCTAGCATACATGCTTTAAGGTAGCATTTGGTTTGCTGGAATGGTTTTAAGAAGGAATGGAATGGAGAGTGGAATGAGTTTGGAATGGAAAGAGGTAGGAATAGTCATTTCCATTCCAACTTTTGGTTTTACTGAAGAATCAATCAAGTAATAGAATGCTTATTCCTGTTCTTGCGGTTGGTACGCTGGAATGATGCCGGGAATGAAATAAAATTTACATAAAACTAACCCAAATACCCTTAGGATTTTTTATTTTTAAAAATTTTCTTATTTCAAGCTACCCAAAATGTAATTATTTACCTATTTTGATAGATTATCATTAAAGCAACTTAAAAATAACACACCTAAAACATCATTTACAATAGCTTAAACATCATCAAAATATCTAAATAACACATTACTAAACTTAAACATCACTTAAATTAGCTAAATAAAATAATTAAGTTAACATTCATTCATAAGTTTAAAAATAATATCCACATTTTGATGTGATAAAGGGGCATTTTGGTCTCAAGGAAAAATTATAAAGGAATGGAATGACCATTCCTCTACTTCCCCAGTTCAATGATGATTCCATTATATAAAGGAATGGTGATTTCGGAAGTAACGGTCATTCCGCCACTTTTTTGCAAATCAAACGCGGAAATGATCATTTCGTTAGAATGACCATTCCATTCCGACCTTCATTACAACGAATCAAACGCTACCTAAGCACGTGAGTGCACAACATTTGATTAATCATGTGTACATCATGATCATCATAAGCATCATCATTATCAACCTCCTGAATTCCTTGTGAAATTTTAACATGCGAGCAAATTCTATAAACGCCCGTCTGTATCTACTAACATTGCAAGGGGGCAACATCCGTCTAGGATCAGCTAGGGTTGGAGGCTTCTTCATGATGATAGAAGTGACACATCAACTTTGACTTTTCTAGGTTGGTTGGTTAGTTGGTTCAATAGATTCGATGAAGTGGAATTATTTTTGACAAGGGAAGCGCCAGATATTCAGAATTTTACTAGGGTTAGTTGATTTTTAAAGGGAACTCAACAAATATGTATGATGGGCAAAATTTGGTAGAAAACCCAGTGCATCTTTCATATGTCACTGCTAAGATGTAGAATTTTTGTTCCTTTGTATTGGTTCCTTTTAAGAATGTTTCACAGAATGCTAATACGGAATTTGACCATTGGAAAAGTTGTTTATAGGGGACAAGTGTCCACAAATTTACTTTTTTTTCCCCTTAATTGGGCACTGTTTTTTTTTTTTTTTTCTACAGTTAGTTTTATCAGTAATAGCCAACTTCTGTTCCCTTTTTAATGTTTACAATTTTGTTACTGATAGAGTGATAGTTATTGATTTGAGGCCTGAAAGAATGGTGAAAACTTGTTATATGCACATGACAATTCATAAGACAGCAGGTGTGTGCACGCAAGGGTCCCAGGTAAGTCCTATGTGATCCCGACACATGCAAGTGTGTACATGATGATTCACCTATATGAGAGATGATCACCTATGAATTGAGCCATGCAAACTATTCCATGGTGCCCACTTATGACCACCAATCATTGGGAGGAGTTCGGGCAGGAGGCAAAGCAAGAGAGTTTTATCAGATCTTTAAGTGTTAGGATGCAAAGGTTCCAAAGAACTCATGGTAATAAACCGAATCCAACCCCTATCTGATCGGATCAATCTAGGTGCATTGAAAGTCGCGGTGGAGAATGAGTAGGACCGCAAGTGGGCCCTAAGCATTACCTTAATGTTAGTCTGTCTCATTCTTTAAGTGTGATCCTTCCTAAAAATAATTTGGAATAGGGCATTCATTGTGGGGGTAGGACAATATGGAAGTGGACAACGTCAAAGGGTATATAGACAAATAGTGTGAAATAATAGTATAGAAAGCTACTGGAATATGTGAAAGGTTTGATGAGTTTTCATCTAAACTGGAAAATTTTAACAAAATAAACTTATTTTATACTTTAAATCTTAAGATATGATCAGAATCTGAAAACTGGTGACTTCTAAACCTAATGCCAAAAAAACTATTAATGCATTATTAATCAAATATTTTTGCCACTTGTTGGATCTATCACCAATACAAATTAGAATGATGAAAATAATTGCAAGCGTGTGGGAGAGCAAATATTGTTTTACTTAAAAGCGTGCTTATCCAAATCTGGGAAAGATCCAAATCCCGGGATTCTGACCACTCCTAATGGACCATCAAGGATTCACTAAAGGAGAATTGTTTAAGATTTCAAAAGAAAATTTAAATAATAAAAAAAATTATCTATTCGAATGGAAGGCCCTTAGATGTTGGGTTATAGTGGCTATTGGTGAAGGAAATGATGATTATTTTTATTTTAATGGTAACATGACTTGAACCCACGAGCTTGTGGTTGTGAAACGAACCACTTTCCAACTGTGCCGCAGGCTTTTGTTAAACAAATGAAAGATTTTGCATTAATAGGAGCAGATAGAGCTTTAGGTTGGACAAATTCAGTGGAATGTGCATAAAAAATTGTGGGACCACTAAATAACGAATTTTGCTTGATTGTTGGTGTTAAAAAGGATCTGACTGTTTTTTTTTTTTTTTTCCATATGAACATTGAGGGGCATGTTTGTGTAACACCATTTACAAATGGAAATTTTTTTTGCTTTTTCTGGAGAGGTCCTCTTCTGTTATATGGTGCGACTGGATTTTTCTCAAGGAAAAGCAGGAAAAATGGCTAGTCAGTAGAGTGGAAGGGTATTTCGGTTTGGGGAGAAAGGGATAGTGGGTGGGGTTAAGTGTCTAAAAAGGCAGATTGTTCTGCAGAAATGTCGAAGTTTGCAGACTTTCCTTTCCACGGACAGATGTTTCACATACATGTCGTGAGAAAAATGGGTGGGACAAAACCTGAATGGCTACCAACAAGGCTTACTGCACTGGAAAGTAACCGTTAGAAAATTTAGTTAAGCTGAGTTGTAAGAGCTTGAAGGGAATCCTATAAATGTTGAGTTGGGCATTCAAAGAGTGCAGAACTACAATGCAGCCACGCTGCATTGTGGTATGGACGTATGGTACAATGCCTTGGTTAGACACAAAGGTCGGGCCCACCTTAACAATCAAAATTGTTTATCAGCCTTAACACCCATAACTCTCTCTCACTTCTCTACACCCATTATACTCTCTTGACTCTCTCTCACTTATCTTAGTATCTGAGTATCTTTCAGAGTCTAGAGTTGCAGATTACATCATATATTTAATCCCCACTTTCTTGGCCTCCAAGAAAACCCATACATAATGACTAAAATACCCCAGACCCTGATCCTCGGTCTTGGCTAACCTAGACGAATCGACCCGGCTAAACCGGAATACAAGACAAAGACCCAACAATCTCCACCTTGGCTCGAATTCTGCAAATTCTCGAGCTACCTTGAAGATACCCGGCATTGACTTTGTTCCACACATATCCGCACCTAAAGTCCGGGTGACCTTCTGTTGCTTCGTTCGACCTGAGCACCCCCGTCTTCATCTTCCGAATTGCCCTCCATTTGTTGCCATCTTTGCATATCTCTAAATTCTCAAACTCAATTTCAGTGGGCCAACATTAGATTGATCACCGGGTTTTACAAATAAAAAATATATATTTTCCCTTTCTATACGGGAGAAAGAGAAAAGTAAAGGAAGTTGAATCACGTGTTCAAGATTTAGTCAATCCAACGGTGTCCATTTTACTGATTTGAATAACAATTTATATTTGATCACTTCAATGGGTGTTAGGGTGATAAGCGGTTTGAACTTTCAAATGGTAGGCCCCACCCATGTGTTTAAAAAGGGCACTACACCATTCAAAGATAATCTGGAACATGTATGTGGGGGCCTTCTTGGTCCAGTGGGTGTCAATAGCTCCAATACCTTAGAGGACAAGCAATGTTTTTTTTATGTAGTTTGTTGTATCTCTATGTTCAGCAAGACAATTTGGTTTATGGGTTAAAAACAAGTAAAGAAACTATGTATATAGGAGTTATCTAGTTGAATAAATAGCATGTGCACACTCAGATCCTTGTATCAAAGACTAAGCATAACATAGATGGTCTCTGTGAATGGGTTTTGAGTCTAGGGAGTAGGAATATGTACTGTTGCTTGGAAATCACATGAATAAAGGTGCAAGGTGATGTTCATATAGTAGGATAAATCTGTTGCTTTTTCTTAGACCTGATATTGTTCTAGCTACCTTGGGAGACTCTAATATGTGGGCTTCGTGCCGAGGAAGGGTGTAAATTCAAGAAGAAAAAAGACAGGTCACAAGAGGCAAACTTGCAAGATATCAAGTCTCAATCAAAACCCGAAATTGACTTCCATAGAAATCCACATATCAGATTTATTTTTTTTAATTCCCAAAACTTCATAAACAATATTCAAGATTCTAGATGATCACCGTACAATTAAATATACGCCTCATAAAGAAACCCCTTTTCAAATGTAGACCGTAGATATTAGAAACCAGATCCAAGTGTTTATATAAAACAAAAAATTGTGAACAAGAGCTACAATCTTTTTCAAATAGCAAGAAAAATGATCTAGCAAAAAAACATATTTGTTCCCTTTCCTAGTCATGTGAAACGAGAATTTTGGTCATGTAGTAGGACCATGTGAGATGTGAGCCCCAATTTGGATTTGGGCCCCTGTAGGGTTAGAGGAGCCTGCATCATGGACTTTAAGGTTTGATTAGGTTCCAGCCCATCGAACCTGAATTAGTGTCCACACATGCCTAGTCCTTCTGGACTAAGGTTAATTTGTGTGATTGAGCATTAACCAAGCAGTGGATCTTTGCTTGGTTACTCATATGTCATCACCATGGCATCTGCAACATTAAATTTTCCTTTCCTACTTATGCAAAAACCTAATAATCTAAATTTTAACCATTTATTTTTTTTTGAGAATTAGATGATGGATTTGCATCTGAGTTTAACCATTCCTTGCATTTTCTTGTGGGAATGAGTCATCACTGACTCCTGAGATGTCGTGTCTGGTTGCGTAAACTTTTTTCTACTTTGAATCAGGAAAAGTTAAAGCAGTAAAAGAAATATGTGGCCCTTTAATCTAAGTTTAACCAATGTAATATGCTATGTCAAATTATACATATATGTGTCTTCGGTGATGAATTCCATTGGCATAGAATGCATTTTCTTGTGAGATATGGATTTCCATCTGAGTTTAACCATTCAACACATTTCTTGAGAGAATGAGTCGTCATTGACTCCTGAAATGTCGTGTCTGGCTGGAAACTTTTTTCTACTTTGAACCAGGAAAAGTTGAATCAATAAAAAAAAATGCGGCCCCTTTAGTCTAAGTTTAACTATTCATATCAAATTATACATATGTGACATTGGTGATGACTTTCATTGTGTAGATTGCTTTTTTCTTTTTCTTTCTTTTTTTGTGAGAATCAGTTGTTATTGACTCCACTGAATCATCTGGCTGTAGTTGTTTCACTATGGATAATGTTTCATCTAGAATTATCTCCATCTTCCTGATCTTGGTAGCGTTCCTCTTTTCTGGAGGAAAAAGTGACTTGTTAGTTGAGTGGAGTGGCTTTTCTTGACAATTTTGTTTTACTTTCGAATTTTCTTTTCAATGAGCAGCATTTTGATGCAATTGTCTGAGATATGACACCATTAGTTGCATAAACACAGATTACCATTTTGTTTTCTTAATACATAGTTGTTGAATGAAGTTTTCTAAGTTTTTGTTTTAGATGCTTGCAGTACGGTATTTTGTTGGACTGTGTTGGCCAACCGTTTTGGTAGTTAAACATTGTTTGGGCCATACTAATTCCTAGAATCTGTTTACTTATTTATCTTTTGTGGAACTTGTGATCTTATGCAACTGTTTTGGTTTTTGAGAGAACGTCTTGTCTTCCGGCTTCTGTCTCTCATCTATACATTTGGTGCCTTCCTTTTCAGCTCCTTTGAGTGGTCCTCTTGTTTTTGCCGAAACTTTGGGAGTGAGGAAGACGGGAAATTCTTTGAAAGCCAAGGATTCATATAAGAAAGATAAGTATCTTTTCAAACGGAGAGATGAGAGAGTTGCTAAGCAGGGGCTAAATCATGCCGGCCAACTCCAGGCAAATGTTGTACCATCGCCAGCTTTCAAAGAAGCATCTGGCCGTTTTCCATCCTTGGCTGGTGATTATGTCTTGCAGAAGAGAGGCCCGGTTATTCCAGAAAAGCACCCGATTCTGATGAACCAGGAAGAAAGAGCGATTATCACTCAGGAATGTGGAGCACCTGTTACCAAGTTAGGCTCAGTTGAGCCACAGGGTTGGGTTGCTTCGCTAACTTTACTCTCTGTTGATGTTCCTATGCGAGGAGGTTCTGAAGAGGGTCAACTGCCTATGGATTCTGGACACAAGGATATGGATGCAGTATTGCAGATAAGCGGAAGAATGAAACCGGATGACAGAGTCCGAGCCACTAGCATAACCACTGACTCAGGGAAATCAGAGTCACATGGCACCGTGGATAGTGTTGGCAAAGCTGTTGGGCAGGAGATGGAAGCTGCATTTGTTGAAGATGGTCATGAACCAGATCAAGTGATGGTAGATAGCAGTGTCAGAAGCTTATCTGTGTCTGCTGGTGGCTCACATGTTGGTAAGGATCTTGGAACGCCAAGTGGTACTGCAGTGGTTGGAAAGACTACCAAGGCCCTTAAACGACCAATTGGGGATGATTTGAGCTCAGAGAAACACATGTTGGGGGAGAAAAGGAAGAAGAAGAAGGGGGAGGTTTTGATCTCGGAGAAACACATATTGGGGGAGAAAAAGAACAAGACGAAGGATCCTGGTTTGGAAACAAGCCCCAATCAACAACATAAGAAGCCAAAAATTGTTAAAGACAGAGAGGCATTAAGAAAACTGGCTGGAAAATCCATTGGGATTGGTTCTGCTAGCCAGGAGCATCTGCGTATGGGTTCAGAGAGAAAAGATGGAACCAGTTCTGATTCTGCCAGTATGTTTGCAGAACTGGATATTATAAATATGAACCTGGAACTTCCCCAGCTAGTGCATGATCTGTTAGCCCTTGCTCTTGACCCATTTCATGCTATTGAACATAATAGCACTGCCATTAATAGCCCTGACATTGTTCGTCATGTTTTCCTTAAGTTTCGATCCCTTGTTTATCAAAAGAGCTTGGTTTTAGCAAAAGCAAGTGAATCTGTACTGTCCAATCCTGGTGCTGCAAAATCTTTTGCGGGTAGATTATTAGTGGGATCAAGTACTGAAACAGCAGAGCTTACTTCAAGTGTGGGAGGAAGGGAAACTCCTGCTTCCAAACCCCTGAAACATCCATCTAGGGTTGAGGATCCCACGATAATGGGCCGGAAGCGGAGCCCTTCAGATCGACAAGAGGAAATGTCGGCAAAGAGGTCGAAGAAACTGAACAAACTGAAGCAACTGGCCTCGGAAAAGAAGGCCAGCATCCAAAAGACATCAGATGGGCAGAAAAGGGAACAGAAAGAGACTGGAGCTCCATCTCCGGCTCCAGTGACCGCAAGGCCAAGTAAGACGGATCCTGCGAAGAAACCAGAGTTGCCTCCCAGTGAAACAAAACCCACTGCGCTAGTGATGAAATTCCCACCTAAAACAACCCTACCATCAGCCCCGCAGCTGAAGGCGAGGTTTGCGCGATTTGGCCCCCTAGATCTATCTGGCATTCGTGTATTTTGGAGGTCATCCACATGCAAAGTAGTCTTCAAGTACAACTCTGATGCTCAGACCGCCTACAACCATGCTCTCCAGAACAATTCTCTCTTTGGCCAGGTGAGGGTGAGGTACTACCTCCGGGAGCTCGAGTTGCCTGCCCTGGAATTGCCTGAAGCGAACAAGGGGCAAGCCGATGACAGTCCCAACAACGCCCCTCCTTCAAGGCCCAGCGGCAGTGATATTGTGGGGGAGACAAGGCCATTGGTGCATCAACAAAGGCAGACAGCGGTGCAGCTGAAGTCTTGCCTGAAAAAACCATCAGGCGACGAGGCAGGAACTGCAGTGGGCATTGCAAAGGAGATTCCTCGGGTAAAGTTCTTGTTAGGGGGTGAGGATAGTAGAGGGGAACAGATGCAGATGGTTACTAGCAATATTATTAGTAACAATAGTATTAGTGGAGATGGAGCATCTTCATCTTCTTCTATGACACTTAATGTTAATCTTAAGAGCATAAAAGCATCAACCATTCCCCCCCAGCATCTGCTTCTTCCCCCCAATAATTCTCATTTCCGACCGCTTTGGCCGCGGCCTCCATTGCCTTTTGTTCATCAGCCTTCAAGGACCCCAGATGTTCTGCCTCCAACAACAATGCCTTCGACTCTTCTGCCTCCTCCACCATTCTCTAATGCTCCTTCAGATGGGCATGAGAGTCATGTCCATTCTAGTAAGGCACCCCACCAGATGGCTCTCCATGCGCACTTTAAGGAGGTCGAAGGAAGGAAAGAGAGCATGGTGGATATCTCCCATCAGATGCTGAGTCTTCTGATGAGGTGCAGCGATATAGTTACTAATTTGAAGTCTGCCCTAGGTTATGTACCTTACCATACTCTCTAAAGAGAAAAAATTAAATGCTTTGGGAAATGTTTTGGGACAGTTAATAAAAAAAGAAAATTATTCCCATTTTTTTTGGCATGAAGGGGATAGATAGATAGAGAGTGAGGTTTGTAACATTTTTTAGGGTCCATTTAAGGGAGTGGATTGATGACAAAGAGCCATTGTAACTAAAAAGACCCAAAAAAAAACAAGGACCAAAAAAGAAAAAGTGGAAGGGTAATGATTTTCCGGTCCTGTTGCTTGGGTGGTTTGTGGGTGTAAAAAAGCCTCTTTTTTTAAAAAAAGGGTTTTGGTAGTTCTTCCTTATCTTTTTTTTTATTTCTTTTGAGTCCTCTTTTTTGTTTTCCTTGCAAAACTGTTATTATACTTATTCTTTCAGTAAATGGTCCAATGCTCGCCTTTGATCTGACTCAATTGCTTTCATAATATGGCCCAAAGCTCATTTGGGCTGGTTCATGCTTTAGAAAAGCCCTACTTGCATTAAAATGGGCTAGGTTAAAGTTTACCTACATGACCCTTTTCCTTTTCAACTACTGAGACTCACGAGATTTTCTGAGGTGGGTGGTGGGAGATGGAAAGGGCTCATGGATGAAAAGTCAATGATCTCATGATCAGGGTGCAGGGCAGATGGGAATGGAATGGAATGGAATGTCCCTTTATTGCACTCATTGTGAAGCGACTAAACAATTCTTAAGATTCTCCAAATTGCTATTGGAGGTGAGGATATAAGCTGTTGGGACATAGTTTGGAAAGAAGGTTCCATGGAAGATGGAGAACCATATCGACTACCAATCTTTTCAAATGATCTTCATCTGCAGATTGGGATTATGTTCTCCTGGTACATTTGGAATTCTGGTAATGAGTATATCTGTTTTTGCTCAGACTGTTTAACCCTTGCATAATCACAAAGAATGCTATGATGTTACCCATTCATGAATGGAACATCAAAACATCCTTGAACTTGGAAAACGAAAGCCCAGCTTTTCCAAAGTCTTGTTGGTCATCTCCTCCACCTAGTAAGGCTAAATTGAGTTTTGATGGCACAGTTCAATATATTAGAGGAATGGTTGGTATTAGTGGAATGGAATTATCAAAAATCATAATGGCAGAGAATGGTATTAGACCCTACGGAGGCAAAACTGCCCCCACTAGGAAAAAGTGTAAAGCTAGCAACAATATTGTGTCTGGATGATGTCATCATGGAAAGTGATAATTGTTGGCATGTGGGTTTTTTTTTCTTTTTTTTTTTTTGGTTGATCCAAGCAAGGGGGCTGAGAGCCAATAGAGAGAGCCTCCACACACACATGAAGATAATCCGTACAAGCAGGAAGAAGTCCCACTCAAGTGGGAAAGAAGCTCGTACAAGCGGGAAGAAAGTAAGGTAGTGTACCCAGGGTTCGAACCCTGGGTAGCCAGGTGAGAATCGCCGCTAAGTGGCCATTCTTTGGCATGTGGATCTTGATATACCCCATGTGGTTTGCCTAGGAGACCTCAATAGCTATTAGAGATAAGCTCCATATTAATGCCTTTAATCACGCACACGTATTGCATAAATCCATAGGGTCGTTTTCCCCGACTTAGATGGTGAAATATGATTTCTAGAGCATCATAAATATGAACAATGAGATCTATAGAAAGTTGTAGAGGTTTTTACCGGGTAACTTACCTTTAGAGATGACATTCCCCTCTCCTTTCCCCTTTTCAAAAACTCTAATTTTTCCTGTACCTTTCCAAAACTGCTTCGGCTTGGAGAAAGTGTAAAACTAGCCAAAATATTGTATCTAGATGATGTCATCATGGAGAGTGATAATTATTGGCATGCAGGGCTTGATAGGCCCCACGCGGTTTGCCCATGAGGCCTCAACAGCTGTCAGAGATAAGCACCATATTAATGCCCTTAATCACAAACATACGTGTTGGATAAATCCATAGGACCGTTTTCACAAGCTTAGATGGTGAAATCTGATCTACAGAGCATTATAAATATGGACACTAAGATTGATGGAAAGCTAGAGAGGTTTTGGAAGGTAGCTTAACTCCTGAGATGACCCTTCCCTCCCCCTTCTCAAAAACTTTAATTTTTCTTTGACCTTCTTCACGCTACGGAAAATGACAAAGCTGCCCAAAGTCGGAATTATTATGTTTTAAAAAGAAAAACCCCTAACAACCTTACTTTTTTGTATGAAAGTTTTGGAAATCTTGGATTTTTTTTTTTTTGTACCTTCATCTTTTGTAGATCTAAATTACTCAATAGGGAAATTTTCAAATAAGGCCTTAATTTTTGCCTTATTTAAAAAAAGGACACAAGTTTTAATACTTTTCGAGTTAGTCCCTAAGTTTTCTAGGAAGTTTCAATTAAGGACATTTGTCCATTTAAAGCTATTTTCTTGCAAATTTTTTCCTTAAAATTCTTAAATTACCCAAATTACCTTTCATTGAAATAAGATCCTCCTTCACTTCCTTTATATTCTTTTCTTTTTCTTCACTAGCATCCTCACAGTGATCGAAAACAACTGACATCTCCACGGTGATCGGCTGAATGTAGTAACTGCTGAAACCATGTCATGGCTTTAAATGAAGGGTACTTTGGGTATTTTTAAAAAATCGAGGGAAAAATTAAAAAAAAAAAACCATTAAATGGCCACATGTCCTTAATTGAAAATTTATTGTAAAACTTAGGGACAAGATATTATATGAAATTCTCCCTTACTCAATATTTGTTTTTACATTTACACATTTTGCTTCAATTAGAGTTAGGCCTACAATCAGTATGATTACATGTAAAACACATGGTTACATAAAGTAAGACTCCATATTTTATTGTTGATCAATTTAAGTTGGAGCCTTTTTTTCAAAAACAAATAAATAAAAATTAAAAGATCTAAAGTTGGTGCCAACTCTGTTTAGTGTTGGAAATGTATTAGCACCAATACCTAGCTAGGAGTGCATTGCTTTCAAGTGGCTTGGATTTTAGGTGGGCACCACTAGTGGATTTATAGGATTCAACTTAGAGAACTACATGTCATTAATTTGTTAATAATTTGATCAAACTGTGACTTATATGAAATGAACTATTCGCACTTCATTTTAAACTATTTGGTTTCAATTCATAGCTCGAAGCCCTTCTGGGTGAACTAGGTAATAATAATTTAAAGTTTCAATGTTGTTCATGTATTTGATAATCTTTGTTTTTCCTTTGTTTTGTACTCATGTATGTAGTTTTAGTCATGGATGAATTTCAACCTGGGAATGATGTATTATAATGCTTGCAACAAAATGGTATTGATTTATTTGTTGATTTATGAAGAAGATGAGGATTGTCAAAGGCAATTCCAACTAGTCCTAATGGTAGCTCAGTTGGCCTAGGACCATGCACCCGGAGGTTGTAGGTTTGAAACTGCACTACTATATTGGTGCTACAGTGGAGTTTACCTAGCTTCCCTTTGGGCCCGGAGGAATTAGTTCAGCCCAAAGAATTGGGAACCCTCCAATAGCAAAGAAAAAAAAAAGGCAATTCAAACTAATCCAACCCATTACCAGTGCTGATAAAACATAGAACTTGGAAAGTCTTTCTGAGTAACTGGGGTGTGTCTGACCTGATAATAGAACATTTTGACCAAAATTCCAAACCCACTTATAAGAATGCACTTCTCTTATTTCATAGCCAGTAACCCACAGTATGGGCGTTTTCGTTCTAAAATACTATAATCGTAGCTATGAGTAAATATTCAAAATTTGGAAAGACGGTAGGGAAATCCATCTCGTGTTTGGATATACGGTGAATTGAAGTAAAGTGAGGTGGAGCATTAAATTAAGACAGAATAAAATATAAGTGGTTATGATGATATTTTATTTTTAGTTGTTTGGTATGTATATAGATATATTTTTTAACTTTTTGTACAGGATAGTGGAGCTTTTTTGTCTATTAATTTAGTAGAGAAAGGAGTTTACTTTCTTGACTTTTTATTAAAAAGATGGAGGGAATTTTGAAATTATGTACTTTTGACATGATCCATAGTCTCTTATTATCTAGAAGGCTGTACCGCACCTCACTGTACCTCACTTCACTTCACTTCACCACACATCCAAACACACTTGGGCATGTTTGTTTTCAAGCATTCCTAACAAGAATTCCGGCTGTTAGGGATTCCAAGAATTCCTATACAGCATTTGGGAGAATCTCTGATTGCATTTTCTTGATAAATGGTTTTGATTTGGTTTAGTTTGGTTTGATATGGTCTCTATGGAAGGCACGAAATGCCTATACATTCCAAATGCATCCCTTATGGCCTCAACAAATCCCCCCTCCTTCACCAACTACACTTAGCCCATGAGTTACATATGGGCTCCTATTCTCAATCACCTGGGACAGAACATAGCTGCATTCACCTCCAAATGCTCCACCAAAGAATCCACTTGAGGCTGAACTGAAGGCATTGTGGGCAGCAATTGAGGTGGCAAAAAGATCCAGAATTGAAGGCTGGTCTTATCATAGAAAGGGATTCTTTTAATCCTCATTGATGCATTGCAACAGTCGGCAACTATTGTCTTGGAGACAAATGGAAATCTGGAAAAAAAGATTCAGGGACCACAACATGGGAGGCTCACTTTTGCAGATGAACAGTTAATGGGATAGCTGATTGCTTTGCAAAGATCTACCCCACTGAGTTCACCATCTACACATCACATTCACCTAAACTGTTATATATGCAGTAATCCAGAGGGTGATCTAGTAAAGAGTACCTTTTAGCACAATATCTCCACATCTGCTGCTCAACTTCAGAAACTTAAATGGAGCCTGTTCCATTTTTGTATACACCTTTGTAGCCACCAGTCACTTTTGTAGACACTTCTGTGTCTTTCAATCTGTTTTGTTAGACTATTGTGAATAGTTAAATAAATTCCCACTTATATATATATATATATAAAAGCATATCCTTGTTGGACCCATGATACTTGTATTAGTACTAAACTACTAATCAATACTTCAAGAGTACCATTTTTGCATTTCCTACTTACCAAGTTCACTATTTCATAGATTTCTTAGTTTTCTTACTTTTCAACACCAAAAAAAAAGAGGAAGAAAAGGTAAACAAAGATAATTAGGGCAGCCATATCTGCATCAGTGTCCTCATCCCGGTATGTGTCCATATCCATATCTGGGCATCATAGTACGTTACAACAATCTACAAAGTTGGAATGAATGCTGCTAAAATGCATGAATTGGAGATGATCTGAAAAAAGAAAAGAAAAAAGAGGGGTTTTGGTGGTTGGGGGTTGGGGCGGGGGGGGAGGGGGGGGGGGTGGGGTGTGGTTTGCAATAATGAAGATACTTGCAGAGGCTGAGTTACACAGGCAATAATCTCCGTTCAGTAATGCAACACCATACAAATTTCTTATTATCTTCTTAGCTCTCACCCACTTAAAATGTGGATTGATTCAAGTAGAGTTTTGATTCTCTTTCCCACATGTTAGCTTACTGTGCCGGCTCTGTGCGTGTGCGTGTGTGTGTGTGTGAGAGAGAGAGCCCTTGGACATTCAACACAAGTTTTGCTAGTGAGAGAGAACTTCTTGGACATCCCACACAATCGACCAAACCACAGACACAGATCATTTTGCAGCATTAAAAACTATGCATGAACATAACTTGCACACCAAGTGAGTTTAAATGATATGTATTATCCAAACTCCCGTCCACCCATGATATATCTAATCCAATGTCAGTAGATCCGTGATACAACAAAAACACCTAATACTAGGTTTTGGTCACATTTCACCACCACCTAAAAAATACCAAGTCCTCAAGAAATAAAGCAAAAATAGCATCATACATTCCACTGCCCTACTGCTGGCGGAGCTCCGCTTTCTTCTTCTGCCAAAGCCTATCAACAGCACTGTCAGCATCACCCTGCAATAACAAAACAAGCACAAAATTGATTAAAAATGGAAAATCATGCAACAAACTAAGAATGACCATATGTCACTCAGTTTCCATATCTCCGTGGATAAACCAGACAGTTATCAGGTCACAAGAAATCAGGAACTAGGGATGTTGACCAGGCAGGTAGGTAATTGATTTTAAACATGTAAAATTACAATAAAACAGGACATAAATATATAAAATTACATATATTGTTTGAAAAGTTCTAAAAACTTTGGGTAGACTGTAATAGCAATAAATTTCATTTTAGTATACTCCTACCATCCTACAAAAATTTTAAAAATAGGATTTGCCATCCTTGTCACATTAAGATGAGGTGAGCTTTGTTTTTTTTTTTTTTTTTTTTTTTTTAAAGGTTACTTTTCATTAAAAGCTAGCGGTATAAGAGGGCTGTACTGACAAGCTTACAACTCTGAGAGTCGCAAAACAACAAAACACCACCAAAGAAAGCAAGAAACTAAAAGGAACCAACAACAAGCTAAGGCACGACAAGAGAGAGAGCCACTTCATTCCAATTTGGCATTATTTGATCCAAAGAGTAGCCATAGAAATGATGATTAATGATTACCCAAGAGGCAAGGGAAAATCCAATTTTTTCCAACAAGGGCTCGCAATTCTCAAACCTCCCCTCAAAACACCTTGACTTTTTCCCGTTCCATATGATCCAAATAACTGTTAGAAAGGACAACTTCCATAACTCCTTCCCCTTGGGCGATCCATTAGGGCCCGTTTGACACTTTACTAGATTAGTAAAAGTCAAGTAAAGCATCCATTTTTTAGACAAGGGTCACATCAATAGCACTTTAATTCAAAATTCCCTCCATCTTTTTTAGAAAAAGTCAAAAAGCAACCTCCTTTCTCCAAAAAAAAAAAAAAAAAACACTCCACTTTTCTATACAAAAAGTCAAAAAGATTTCATACCAAACCAAGCATTTTCCCACTAGGTGGGGTCGGCTATATGGATTTGACGACGCCAATCAAATCTGTTTAGGGTCACGTCCTCCGTTAGATCCATGTAGGCAAAAAGATTTCATACCAAACAACTAAAAATAAAATACCATCATAACCTCATTATATTTTATTCTCTCTTGATTTGATGCTTTACTACACTTTACTTTACATGTAAAATTACCAAACGGGTCCTTAGGAGGATACCAGACCCAACTACACCCAAACTAGTCAACCACAGACCTCCAAATCATCTAAGCAACATTACAGTTCAAGAGAAAGTGGTCCACCGATTCCTCATCTCCCAAACACATGGTAAGGATTCTTTTGCAAAGAGCTAGCCATCCAAACACCACAACTCTAGAAGGAGCCTTGATTTTCCAAATAGTAACCACCAAGCTTCTTGTTCCTACCCTTTTGGATAAGGCTGAGAAAAAAGAACAGACTGAAAATAAGCCATCCTTGGAAGCATTCCACACCCTTTCATCCTCCCCGCCTTTCCACAGTATAGGCCCCACTCAGGAGTTTGAGAAGAGAAATAAATTGGTCTTCCTCATGTTCCTTGAGAATTCACCTCTAAATTGGGCTCCATACCTTCTGCTCTCCAGATCTCGATAAATAGCAATGGCCTCCTTATCGAAAGTGCGGTTGAAAATGTCAGAGAATTGCCTCGTCAACGACCAGTCCTCAAGCAACCTGTCATGCCAAAATAAAACCTTCTCACCCGTTCCCACTCGATATCTACTATTCTCCATGAAGCTCTCTTTGACAGAGAGAATACCCTTCCAAATAGCTGAAGCTTTATATATGAGACATCCTGAACATCCCATCCATTTATGGAAAAACCGTATTTCCCGGTCAATAATTGCTTCTACACAGGGGTGGACCAAGGATTTTGGTTTTAGGGGTGTGGACCGTAATAGGTACGAAGATTTTCATGTGGATTTTAAGGGTCGACCAATGATTTTTATGGGATTTTTGGAAGTGGACCTAGAATTTACATATAGGAATTAGAAGCACACCGCGGTCGGGTGCGAGCGACTGCACCCACATGCATGTACTTGGGTTTGCCCCTGCTTCCAAAGACCATCAGATTCATCTCCTAGCCTCCATAACCACTTTCCAAGCAAAGCATGGTCAATTTGTCTAAGAGGACTTATCCCCAACCCTCCCTCTTCCCTACATTTACAAACCAAGGTCTAGTCGACCAAGTGAAATTTCTTCTCTTCACTCCTTTCTTGCCACAAGAAATCCGGCTACAGCTTCTCAATTCGATTGATAATCGAAGCTGGGCACTTGAACATAGAGAGAAAATACACCGGAACATTTGTCAACACAAATTTGATTAGAGTAACCCTGCCTCCTATGGATAAGTAGTTAGCTTTCCAAATGGAAAGCTTTCTCTCAACTCTTTCCCCCACCAGATTCCACACATCCTTTTTAATAGATCCCAAACACAAGCCAAAATGGATCCCACCTTACATCCCAATAGACCTACATAATGGTACAGATGGGGTTCCCAACTCTTATTCCAATCACCTCACTTTTGAATAAGTTAATTTTAAAGCCTCACATAATCTCAAAACATAGAAGAATTCCTTTGACATTCCTTATCTCATCTTCATTTGCCTCTCGGAAAATCAACATGTCATCTGCAAACTGCAAGTAAGTGACCAGAGGGGTTGTGTCAGCTGCTCTAAATCCTCCTAGAAGACCTTCTGTTGCAGCCTTGTTCACCATTCTGCCCAAACCTTCTGCTACAATAATAAAAAGAAATGGAGAGAGAGGATCACCTTGACTTAGACAGGAAATAAACCTTTAGGGGATCCATTTATCATGATAGAAAAGCAAGCTGAAGAGAGACATTCTTGAACCCAACCTCTCCATCTCTAACCAAAACCCAGTCGTCTAAGCAAATATTGTAGAAATTGTCAATCCACTCTATTGTAGGCCTTCTCCAAATCCAGCTTGCAAATTAACCCTGGTTTTCTCTCCTTATTCCTCGAGTGCACACATTCATTTGCCACCATGACTCCATCTAAAATCTATCAGCCCTTCACAAAAGCTCCTTGCTCTTTAGAGATTATAGACGGAAGGGCCCTTTGTAATCTCCCTGCAAGGGCTTTAGCAAGAATCTTGTAAATACTACCGATTAGACTGATAGGCCTGAAGTCCCTCATACCAATTTCACCCCCCTTCTTTGGTATGAGCACGATAAAAGACGCACCAATGCCTTTAGGTGGTCTTCCTCTTTCATGAAATTCTTCCATGAATGCTAATATATCCTCCTTCATCAAAGACCAAATATGATGGAAAAAAGCCAACGAGAAGACATCTGGTCTTAGGGCCTTATCTCCCGCAAGAGAAAATATCACTTCTTGAACTTCCTCTTCTTCAAATCTTCTTTCTAACCAACTGACTCTTTCCTTCCCTATGTCGTCAAAATCCAAATTGTCCAGGATTGGCCTGTCCCATGTCTCCCTAGAGTATGGGGAAACAAAATAGTCTATTATGAGCTTAATGATCTTATCTTTCCTCTTCACTATTTTCTCCATCCAAGATAGATGAGATTCTGTTCATCCTTCTTCTCAAAGATGCCATCCCATGAAAGAACTTCGTATTTTTGTCTCCTTCCTTCAACCTTTTGCATCTGGACCTCTGTTTCCACTTTATTTCTTCATCTCTCACCTTTCTCAAAAACTGAGGTCCAGTCTATTATGAGGCGAGCTTTGTTGTGATTTGACCATATGGCTCTAGTAAGTCTCATCTCGAAACTTGTCCAAATGAGTTCAACCCGACCCTATCAGCCAGTATATGACTGGGTTGAGTTGACCAGGCAGCTCTACTAGGTTTCAACTAAACTCATCAAAACTAGTTTGAGTTGACACCTGGCAGTATATGACTGGGTTGAGTGGACATAACAGATGTGTGCAACCTCCTAACAGCTCATAAGTAGCCCCACCATGGAAATGATCAGGAGAAAAATCAAGCATGCCAACTAACTCATGAGGATTAAAATTGAAAGAGAATTTCTTCAGATATTCATTTTCCCCTTACAGGCCTTACAGTTAGGATTATCTGGTTGCACCGTGACCCCGGATTGAGACCCAACAAATAATGTTTAAAACATTACCGAACCCCTAGACCATCCCAATAAAATGTGAATTTGCAGCAGCAAACATTTTCTATCATAGACAATGAATATTCAAAAATACCAATTTCAAGAATTGTCGAACCCCCTCATATAGCAATAATAACAGTGGTAAAGGTTAAAGTTAGGTCCAATACCTGAGCTCGAACAAATCCACAAAGGGCAAAGGTAGTGAAGTGGCCAGTATATATGCCACTCTCATCCAAATGTCCAATATTTATCTGAACAGATGCATGATCCTTCGAAGTGATAAGCCTGTTTGTTGCAGAACTGCAAACAACACCAATGAAATCCATACATCAAATTCATTGGATACAAACATAGAATGTAGCACAATCAAAGAGTTCATAGTGCATGACAAGATAGAAAGAACACATGAGACCATACCATTTCCTAGGGATGTAAAGATCCATGTTTTGTCCCTCCTCATTCTGCATTTTGGCGGTTGCTCCAACGACACAGTGAAGAAAGATTCAAACACCTGAAGTCATGAACATGATGCATTTTTCATCAGACTTAGAACATAATAAGAGACCTCTCACAATCACAGATACGTGTAACAGACCACATGAGGAGAACAAAACCATTCATTTGCCAGGGGGGCTGCTGATTGGATGATATTAACCATCCAATACAGGGAAAGATAAAATGGATGATGTTAACCACCCAATCCAAGGGAAACTACTATCTTTGTTATTACCATCTGTTCAAGATGCCACCCTACCAAGGAGCTTTGACCAGTAAAGGCTACACCTTAGTGCTACCCCACCGTGTACAAATATATTTATAATAGAGGAAAGGATTTTGTTCTCCCCTAATTTCTGATGGAAGCATCATTGAGAAGATGGAATTGGGGAACAATTAACTCTCAATCACCCGTAAATTACAAAAAAAAAAAAGGTTAAGGCGTAAGACAAATATAAGACAAATATGCAGTGAAACATAGCGAAAAAGGATAAATTTGTAAACAAGGAGAAAATCCTTGCAACAGAGAGAGAGGACAGCTTGATTCTCAGTCATAGCATCATTCAGAAGATGGAACTGTGAAAACACCTTTATTCATCAATTGCACAATAAGTTGAAGTTTAGATAATATGCAAAGGAAACAAAAAAGCATCTCTCAGGTGCAGCAGAACTATGGGTTTGAGATGGTTCAACTGTCACGATTTATCAAACGCAGCTGTCCAAACTTGACTATGAGGGAGGGAGGCATTCAACTTTTGACACAGTTACCAAATGAAAACATCCCTTGCTTTCTCTCAGATGGACTATAGTGCAATACCATGGTTACAGTTGTCTCTTGCTCCAATGAGCATTGTCAATTAACAATGTGAACTCTCCCAGGATCTTATGAATCTAAATATCTAACAAGTGATTGCATATGGAATCATCAACTCAAAAAATCAGTTGGTCTCATCCTCACCAGAAAATTAAGACAATAAATCAAGACTTAGAAAATCCATGATAAAAGGTATCTAATTAACCCAATTTTTCAAAATACAAGGGGATGAAAAATAAATAAAAAACAGATACCTTTTTTTGGTGTCATCCTATTCTCACAGTTAGTCCACTTGTAGAAATTGTCAAGAGTTTACAGAAATTATGACTTTGATACTGAGGAGTGAGGACTAATGTGGCTAAAATGACTATTTTTATTAAAGGTGACTTGTAAAAAGTTAAAGATAATCAGGTGCCTCCTAAAAAATAACCTGCATTATTTCCTGGGTTGCTATTGCAGTTGAAGGACTTCATGTTTTTGGGTTAGCCAATAGATTATAGGACCAAGTCAGCTCTTCCTAGTTCCCACTGTAAGTTCATAATCATAGGTCTCCCTCTAGGGGCCAACCCAAGATCTTAAAGCTATTTGGGACAAGTTGGTTTTTGAAGTTTGAAGTTTGAGAAGAAGTTATCTCATTGGAAAAGGCAGAATTAAAAAAAAAAAAAAAAAAAAAAAAAAAAAACCCTTGATCCCACATTCTAATCTTCTGCACTTTTGTGGGCCCCCAAAATCAAATTCATGATCCAAACAGTTCACTGTGTTTAAGACTCACTATTTCCTCTAACTTATTGGATAAAAAAACTGATATAGCTTCATTCTTGCTCTCTCTTTCTACCCCCCATATCATATCATATACTCATGAGGAATTGGTGATCCAGAATAAATCAGATAGCCAGCTCAGCTCAGCTGACATCTAACACCATAAATCTCTGGAGGCAAAAGGGATCATCATTTCTCTCTCAATTCTATTCTCTTTTTTGAATCATCTATGCATCAATTATAGGATTATCATCACAAAGTGCCAAACATGTATTGATACAAAATGAATCTTTGTAAAAATTTATGAATTACATAGAACCCCCTATCATTTTATTTGACACAACCCTAAAATCAACAAAGATAAGCAGACAGAAATAAAAAAGAAGAACCCAGATGGAGATGTGGGTGGGGATCTCAAAACCCTAGAATGCAAGAAAAAACAGAGATTTCTGTCTTACCGGCGACTGTGAGGCAGCAAAAGCCCAACATCAAGAGGAGGGACCAGAGGAAAAACCCTAGTTGTAGATTTATATCTATAAAAAATTAATGTAGAGGCTGAGAACTAGTTCAGTTTGGAAACTACCCGGCCCGGCCCGGCCCAGTTTTCACCTCTAGCTCCGTCCCAGTCGGGTCGAGTTCAGTTCGGATTAAGCTCCGTGGGGTTTACCCCCGAACCCTACAACAGTCGAAGTTCAAATATTTCCACAAAGTTGTCTGCACAATAATGGTATCATATCACATGACTCTAAGATATCGCATCAACGGCTCTTGAGCATGTTTGGTAATAAGCGAGAAATCCATAGATTTGATGATTCTTCACTACCACTGGAACAAGGATTCATCGCTGGAGATTTATATAGTTGAGGATTTCACATCGATATTAGTGTGCATCGATGCATATAGCATAGAAAAATAGGGCTGAGTTGCAAATCCACTTAAGTGAGGATTTTCAAATCTTATGGGGGATGGTCGGATCTGAAAATTATAACAAATAAAGATTTCAATTCGTCCAAATCCTCGGAAATTTACAATTGCCAAACATGGATTTACCATAATATGAGGGAAACCGAAAATCTTTTCCCTAAAGATTTGGCTGACGTTTGGCAACCAGATGTTTAGAGAAAAGATTTTTCGGTTTTCCTAAAGTTGTAATAAATCCATGTTTGGCAATTATAAATTCTTCGGGGATTTAGACGAATGGAAATCTTCATTTGATAGCATTTTCAGATCCGACCACCTCCCATAAGATTTGAAAATCCTCACTTAAGTGGATTTGCACAACAAATCCTATTTTTATCAACTATATTCATCAATACATGCTAATATTAAAGTGAAATCATCAACTTTACAAATCCCCAGCAAGGAATCCTTGTTCCAGTGGTAGTGAATAATCATAAGATCTATGGATTCCTCGCCTGTTACAAGTCGGTGGGAATGTCGGGTCCATGGTCTACGGGCAAAATACCTATATAATATGGCAGATCAATGTCGATTGCATTTCCTTGAGTTTTATCTATTCTAATCAATATTACATACACTAAATCTACTCTTGATCTTTTCCAAACTTCACTCAATTGGAATCATTTTAACAGCTACATTGGTAATATATAAGGAACAAGATTATATTACCTTTACATAATATATTTGACAGTGCATGAGACTCCGCCTTGAGTGAAATTTCAGAGAGTTTTTATAGAAATGAGTCAATGTGAAATGAAGGTCCATATTAAACGTATACAATAGAGAATGAAAAAAAATTAAGAAATAAATAATATGTATATACATTGCTATGGTATATATGCCCATTTTTCTTAAGGCCTGATAAAAAAAAATGCTTTCATTTTCAAATTCTTTCTTGGATTTTTTTTTTCATTTTTACAAGAAAATATATATATAAAAACAAGATAAACACACCCAAATTAAGAAAAGAACTAAAATATATATAAATGGGATGGATCTGCCAAATAAATTCTCATAATTTCAAAAGGATTTTTAAAATGTTAATTTAGATTTTAAATATTTTTATCCTTTCTTTTCTACTTAAAAATTACATGAAAATCAAGATAAGTGAAAACAATCACAAATTCAAGTTTTATTTGTAGCTAATGCAATTTTGGTATGCTTTTTTATCGTTTAGAATTAATTCAATAAAAGAATTGTAAGTTTAATCACACATTTTCTCTTGTATTTCACATTGCCTTTTCTTTTAAAATCTTCTTCAAATTTACAACTCTTCTTAAATCTCTAATCTCTACCTTATTTCCAATTAAATCTCTCTTACATCTTTCCTTCTTTGTCTTCTCACAAATCTCCTCCTTATCTCATACCCTTCAAACCCAAGCTTAAAGCACTAGCTATTTCTCCCCTCTCACCCTCTTTTATTCATCATGCAACAACATCATCAAAGAAGCCAATTTTATTGTTGTCTTTGATGCCTTTTATATGGTGGAATGAAAGTCAATCTAAACTTTTCATCAATAAAATGAAATGGTGGATTTGCTATATTTCAAACATCTCACATCCACTCTTCTATGTGATTTATTGTTATAATTTTTTTAGCACCCATTTAAAGGCCTTTCAGTTTTAAAAAACTTTATTTTGGCTAGGGCCCGACCCTACTAGCCTACTTGGCTAGTCAACCAGTAACTCAGTTGGTGATACAGCTCCTTTCCACCAAAACAACCTGTAATAGTGATAGCGAGAGTGATTTTGGTGAGTGTATGTGGGTACTTGCCTTTTGGGAACAAAAAAAAAAAAGGAAATACGAGACTTGCATAGCATCGGTAAAGCTCGCTAAAAGTTACCAGAGAGCTAAAAAAATGGCCCTTCACTCACTTTGGGTATATAGGTAGGTACACTTGCAAGATTTTAGGTCACATTTGGTAATCAAATTCTCGAGAATAAAATTTTTGCTTTCCACATAATAGTGAAAATCCACTTTGGAAATTGTAAATTTTCAAGAATTTGGACTCATGAGAATTTTTTTTTCTTTGAGGATTTTCAGGTCCGACCTCCCCCATGGCGTTTGAAAATCCTTGGTGGATCAGTGCACCGAAATTAATTTATGCCAACTATATGCATCAGTACACACCTATATGAATATTAATTCTTTAGCAAGAAATTTCTATTTTCAAGGGAAGGAATCTTTAAATCGGCGGATCCCTCACTTGTATACAAACGTGCTTTTGATCATCCAAATCATTAATCCTTGGGCATTGTTGCAATGTGAAGTTTCACTCCAATTAGATGGAGGTCCACCATTGGATTTATGGTGAGCAAAACAAGAAAATTTAAAAAGGGTTTAGACATTCATGACCATACTATTGTTGTGGGTATCAATGGGAGTTGAGATGTGTTGTTTCTAGGCTAAATATGACTAATATCGGATTTGGACTTTAATTTGGTCCATTGTCAAGTTGATCACATTTAAAATAAGTGATATTAAGATGAGACTTAAATATTAGGCACAAACCATTTTTCAGAGAACTGCCGAATACGCACTAGGAATTGATCTCTGCACACTACTATTCTCTACACTCACCATGGTTACTCTTTACACACCCTATAACTTCCAAAACGCCCTAACCTTTTCTCTCTCAACTTCTATCTACACTCCCTCTCTCTGCCTCCTGCCATAGGCGTGACATAAGAGGACGTACGACTTTTTTTTATCAGTGGGGGAGTATGTCACTCCTATGGCTCCCCTGTAGAAAGGCGTTGGGTCCGACGAAAACTAGGTATGCAGTGGTGCATAAGTCCCACATCGGAAACATGCTAGTCCAGATCTTGGGTAATTGTACGTGACCTGGCCCTTAACTCCGCATGAGGCCTTTTAAAACCGTGAGGGCGAGATTGGGTTCGAATCCCATAAGCCAAAGCGGAAATATCATTCTAAAATCCTATGAGCTAAAGCAGACAATACGGGTCATTACACTCCCCCTCAGGCGATGCTAAAAAAATCCAAGTTTGTATTTAGCAGCTCTCGCATTTTTAGAGCAGTGGACGGCAGTACATATTTTAAAAATGACAAAAATGCCCTTTTTATATCAATCATTAGGGCCCAACTATTAAACGCGGGTCACTCAATTATGAATTAACCCAATGTTGGTGCAAACGTGCCCAACCCGACCCGGCCCGACCCGGGCCTTTACGTCTAATTTGGGTTGGAGAGAGAGAGAGAGAGAGATCTTTCGTAACAGGCTAACAGCTGGATCCGACGTTGATCTTTGGACGCGAATAAAAGGAGGGCAGGGCCCATCATGTGATGAGTGGGCCCCACATTTACAAATTGCAACACACAATGTGCACCCTCTGAATTGCTTGGTTTGAATGAAAAAAAAAAAAGAAAAGAAAAAGAAAAGATGAGATTTTACACCCAGAAAATCTTGATTGGATGAAGAAGTATCTCCTTGTTTCAATGAAACAAGGGATTTGAATTTGAATTCATTTTTTTTTTTTTTTATCGTTTATGGTAGGGGCCCACATATGATCACTGTCCACTGGACTTGGCACTCTTGTTAATTTGATAATGATCGGGTTCGATATAATAATTTACATGATTTATAGGTCATTAGATGTTGAACATCAAGAATTAAGGACTAAGATCATTTCATATATATTCTGCACACCCCCTGCTCAAATTTGGGTTGGGCTGGTGGGTCATAATGCAACTAGATCTAGATTAGATTGATTAGTTTTGGATCTGATGGGCAGGTAATCACGTAAAAAATGTCAACCCAAACCCAATTTGCAAAAACCTAAAGTGCCTCAGGACTAAACTTGGCCTGAGGAGTAGGTCCCATCAAATCCAACTTTGATTGACTTGATATCCCCCCATTTTAGGTTGATGGGGTGTTATCTCCTAATAAAATCCGTTCTTAAGAAAAATAAAAGAAGAAAAATTGTGTCCTCAAAACCATGAAATACAAGGTTGGATTTGGCGGAGGTTGAGAAAATAAATAAATATATAAATATATATATATATATATATATGAGGAGCACTACATAGCGCCTAGGTGTTTTTTTAGGAGAAAATGCCCATTTTAGTTGGGCCCACTGGGATACACGAAGATCAAGGAAGCTCATTGAATGAAAAGATCCATGTAAGACCTACTTATATGCAAAATCTTGAGTCCATAAGATAATCCTAACCTTTTGATTTATGGTCCTAAAACTTTATGGTTTAGAGGCATCATTTTATTATGATTTTGATCCAATGGTGAGGAAAAGTTGGATGAGTGTCAAATTTGGACTTATGACTATTGGGGGCTAGAGTGTGTGAATAGATTAGATTGACCCAACATGGCCCCATAACAAAAAAAAAAAAAAAAAAGGGCAGGAAAGGGGGCGTTTTTTAGAATTTCTCATATATATATATATAATGGTTATTGGTGAGCTTGGTGGTGCGCACTTGCACATTGGAAGTGGGATCTAGTACATCTGACTGGACCATACAAACCCCCTAATTTCTCACATCTCCTAAGGTTTGAACCCATCCGAATGGATTGGATTGTTAGATCAACTACACGTCCATCCAAATGTACCATACACCATTAAACTTATGAGGCTTTAATAGAGATGATCAGAGCCAATTTTTCACAGAGATAAAGAGCCTAGGGAGATCTTTCGATCCCCCTAGGTCTTTGTCCCATATGAGGCCCCACATTGAGACTCGCACACTGATCCAAATATATATATATATATATAGAGAGAGAGAGAGAGAGATGATGATGGTAAGGAAAGGTAGAGAAACCGTGTTGTTAGACATATAATCAATGACTTTTCTTTCTCAGATTACATATGGTAAGGAAAGGTAGGGAAACCGTGTTATTAGACATATAATCAATGACTTTTCTTTCTCAGATTACATAAAAGAACAGCATCCAGCAAAATGCCAACTGGGTCCAGCTGAGCTAACAGGTGGCTATCACTATTCCCCATATTACCAAAACAACCCAATCAGGTCGATGACACTGCTGCCTGGCTGGCTCAAGGAAAAGCATGAATAAAGTCTTTTTCACCCATAAGTTCAACTATAAGAATGACAATGGTCGGAGAAGAGACAGAATATGTTGGTTTAGTATAATTATTATGCAACCAATATAGGTTAAGGCTTTTATGAGGATAGAAGACAGATCTTTGGGTTGGATGTTCAAACCTATATTCAAGTTGGTAGGTAGGTAGAAGTACAAAATCTAACTTGGGTTAGGTTTGCAGGGGGTAACTCAGTTGGTTTAGGATCACAGTTTGCATTCGAAAATTGTAGGTTTGAAACTGCACTGAGACTACAAGGGAGTTTACCCGGCTTCCCTCTGGGCCCGAAGAAATTAGTCCAGCCTCCCATAGCACAAAAAAAAAAAAAAAAAAAAAAAAACAAAGTGAGGTTGGGGTTGGGGGAGGGGGCGGGGCGGGGCGGGGCGGTGCTTGAATACCATTCATGGACTCAACCTAAACCTAAATTTTCGGCTGTTCATTAATTGGGAAAGAAATCCACTAATTATGTGCAATAGACTATAGCATAATTTTGAGCTGCTGAGCCTCTCCACTTTGCTTCTCTATTGAAAAAAGAGAGAACAACATCATGACAGTTATGTTACTATTCAATTATAATGTCCAAAACTATGTTCTTAAACTATTTAATCAATTTCTTCCTTTTGAATCCTTCCTAAAAACAAAAAAAAAAATTAGGAAATTATTAGAAATCACCTTAGATGATATAAGGAAGAAGAAGAGACGAGCGACGATATCATCGCTCAAACTGTGGGAGCGAGGCCTGTTACTATTATAGAGGAACTATGAGGGCCTATTTTATGCACCATGCATCTAAAGTGATTTTTTCAGTAATTTCCTTAAAAAAAAACTCAGCCCCACTCTGTATGTAACTTGTGAAAGTCTACTTGTCCCGGGACTTTTGTCCCGGGACGTGGCATGGCTCCCATGGAGAGCCGTGCCACTGCCCGGGCCAAAAATCGGGACAAGTAGCACGGCTCATGTAACTTATAGCCGGTCCGAACTTTATTACTTGCACCTACTCCTTGGATTGGCACATGTATCAACTTAATATTTTTACTATTATTCACTGTTAGATTGAATAATGATAAAAACTATATTTATCATGTCTTGGGCTTTTGGGAGCATAAAATCAAGGGATAAGGAACACATTAGAGTAATTTTAAGCCTCAATCCACATCATACCCTCTCATCCTCATCTTTGTGAGTGAATGCTCCTAGTGGTTCCCAATAGCAAAAAAAAAAAACACTTTTCCAACTAGGCTCAGGTTGTATTATATCAACATCATCATTATGATCATCATCAAGACTCATCCTAGCTATCAATGTGGTCAGCCTAACAGAGTTTCACTCAAAAACTCAGCATCATCATCCAGTTCAATCAAGTGCATGTTTTAACAAGTACACCCCTCTAGTGGGGCTTTAATGGAGTATATATGTTGTTTGTGTAGATGACATTAAGAATAGAAGGTGAACCTTAAGCCTGTTTGGGGGCTTTTCTAGTGGAGTTGAGTGGAGTAAAGGTTATTTTAAAGAAATAATAAAATATAAGTGGGTTATGATGGTGTTTTATTTTTAATTGTTTGTTATTGAATCTTTTTAACTTTTTTTTTATTGAAAAGTGGAGTTTTTTTATCTTATAGTGGAGAAATGAGGTTACTTTTTGACTTTTTTTGAAAAAATATGGTGAGAAATTTGAATTAAAGTATTTTGGTGATACTTTTTTTTATAGAAACTAGGGCTTTACCTTACTTCACTCTACTAGTAAAGCCCTCAAACTGATCATTCAAACCATCAATTTTAAATCCTCAAAATTGAAACTTTTTCTAATTGTAGTTGGTTCTTTTATTAAATCTAATCAGAAATAACATTTGGATTAGTGCCAAATAGTTTTCCTTTCTAATTAGCCATATTTTGGTAAACGATTTTCGGAAATATCCAAGTGAGAACTAGTACTCATCATGCTTCCGTGAGAATGGGGCCCACCTAACAACCCATTCAAACCATGAACAAATAGGGACCCCCCTGGTAGTCACTGATCCCAAGGATTGACACACATCCAAATGGACTGAACCGTTAGATCGATGGTTGATTCTTTTTTTTTTTTTAATACGAAGCCATTAAACATGCAGTCCACAGATGAAGGGGTTCGGGGCATCCCTCTTGGTATAACATAGATCTTTCCATTCCTCTTGGTCCCATCCCAAAATGGGACCCACAGTTGGGCCCACTGAAATTCTCATATAATAAGTAAAAACTAGTTCTCACCCGAATAAACCCGAACTATTTTATCATCTTATACTTGTTAGAGTTACATGACATTGAATGTCTAAATAGACTTATTTTATCCGACCTCAAATTGATGAGATAACACTTACAAAATGATACTATAACAATATTGATTTAATTGAAGGTGAGTGAGTATAAATGGCTTGGATTATGAAAGGTGACTACCACACTAATGAAGTGGCAATCATAGTTATCAATTTCGTTTCGTTTCGGCCATTTCAGCCGAAATTTTTCGTTTCGGTCAAGTGGCCGAAACGAAATTTCGAACAAAACTTTTCGGTTTGAATTTCGGTCAATCTCGGCCGAAATTCAAGATTTCGGCCAATTTCGGCCGAAATGAAATTTTACATAATTAATTTTTTTTTACATAGATATTTTGTATTTTTTATTTTTTTTAACAAAATATAATTCCAAAAAAAATTACTATAATGGATTAAATCTATATTTATTGCTTTTTCTATTTTTTTTACTTATATATGTATATATTATGTTATTTTTTTCCGAAATGTAATTCCGAAAAGTTTTGCTGAAATCCCGAATCGGCTGAAACTTTTTATTTTGCAAACCAGAGCGAAATGAGGTCCAAAACGATATTAACAACTATGATGGCAATCCAGTAGTCCCGCTGCTAACCCGGTGGCAATTTTTGCAGTACATAGCCAATCAAAAGGTTGTTTGAAATAGTAACCCACCTCTCTATATCTTCATCTACTTTTCCACTCCTCTCCTCCTCCTCCTCTTCCACACACACCCCATCACACCAATTCCAATTCCCACACAACAAACACCACAAACATATACAGAGACAGAGAGAAAGAGATTCCAAGAAGAAGTAGAAGAAGAAAAGGAAACAAATAACACAAGAACAGACAATGTCTCATTCTACTCTCTCTTTCCTTCTCCTCTTCATCTTCACCACCTCCCTCCTCTTCTCCTCCACTTTCGCCGGGAACCACCAACTGGGTTTTGTCGCAACGCAACCCACCTGCCGGGGAACGATCGGAGAGTGCCTTTCCGGTGAGGAATTCGCCATGGACACTGAGACAAACCGACGAATCCTTGCCACTAGCCGATACATCAGCTACCAAGCTCTGAAGCGAAACAGCGTTCCTTGCTCTCGCCGCGGGGCCTCTTACTACAATTGCCGCCCAGGAGCTCAGGCCAACCCCTACCGGCGCGGCTGCAGCGCCATCACCCGGTGCCGGGGTTAGCTGTTTCTCTGATATTTCTAATCTGTCTTTTATATACCAGTCAGTATTGTTCTTTGTATGTATCTTTGCATAAAGGTGAGGCAAAGATAGGATGCAGAATGGAGTTTTTCTGTTTATTGTAGTGAGAGAAATGGTGGGTGTTTCTGGTACTATAATTATATTAAGTGAATTGTGTGAAACAATTTTTTTGAATATTGGATTTTTTTTTAATTTTCCATTTCTTTTTTTTTTTTAAGATAATTATATGTTGACAGATTCTTTCTTGGTATGGGGAATTTGGGGTTTTAGGGAGATATTTCTTTGGTATGGATATTTGACTCACTCTCTCATCAATGTTAATAATAATAATAATTATTATTATTATTATTATTAATGTTTTTTTGTCTGTGTTGATGTGTGGTGTGGAATGGTGAATTAGTTGGAGATTTAATCTTTCATCCTGGAAAAAATGGTGTGAGTTTGTGTTATTCTGATTACATTTGGTGGATGTGTAAAACAATTTTTTTTTTTTAATATTGGATTTTATCATTTTCATTCATTATCCTTATTTTAGTGCAGTTTTTTTTTTTTTCCATTTTTGAAAAGTAAATATGGATGAATTTGTAATTGGCGAGAAATCCATAGATTTGATGATTCTTCACTACCACTGGAACAAGGATTCCTCGCTGGGGATTTATATAATTGAGGGTTTCACATTGGTATTGGTGTGTATCGATGCATATAGCTGAGAAAAATAGGATTGGTGTGCAAATCCACTAAAGTGAGGATTTCCAAATCTTATGGGTGGTGGTCGGATTTGAAAATCCTAACAAATAAAGATTTTCATTTGTCCAAATCCTCAGAAATTTACAATTGTCAAACATGGATTTACCACAATATGAGGGAAGCCGGAAATCTTTTCCCTAAAAATTTAGTTACCAAACATGACCCAGTTTTATGGATTATTGTTATATGTGCTTCTTCCCCTGTATCTTTTCTATATGTCTTATGTCTTTTTATTTGTGTTCCTAATTCATATTGGTGGTGAGGAGGAGATTGGTTGGGGATTTTAAAACCATGGGTATCTGTTATATTATAATTGTATTGAGTGACTTGTTTAGAACATTTTTCATATAAAACAAAAGATTGATTTGATTTTTTGTATTTGTTCTCTTCTTTTTGGGTGTACTTCATTGAGCCCTTTTCTTAATATGAAGAAAATCCTATGTGGATGGGTTCTTATGAGAATTTGGAGGTTTTAGGGAGTAGTTATATTGGAATTGATGTGGAGTATCTGCTTCTCTCCCTATCATTAGATGGGTGATTTTTGAATTTTAGGTTTTGTTTGCTTCTAACTGGATGATTGTATTTGGGTGTGAAGGCAACAACAGCATATTTGCCAAGATTGCAAATTTTTTAAGATTTTCTTGAAATTTAATTTAAATCTTGCAGTTTGAGATGAGTTGTTTGGCTCTCTCTCTCTCTCTCTCTCTCTCTCTCTCTCTCTCTCTCTCTCTCTCTCTCTTATAGGAATTTTAGGATTTGGCTGTTTATTTGGAATTGTGCAGTCTTTGCTTCTTTTTGTCTGGAGTGTGGTTGCATAGGATATTTTCCAAAATTGCATCATTTTATATTTTTTTGAAGTTGAATTTAAATCTTTCAATTTGTTATTCCTCTGAAAAGACATCATTTTTAATAATATAAAAGAGGGAATGGAAATTGGAAAACTACTGTTTATTTTGCTTGTGCTTACCACCTAGAATTTATTTTTGGGGTTGGTGTTTGGCAAGCTGTTCAAAGTTTTAAAAAAGTTGTTACATAAAATCCAACTATTTTTATCTTCTGAAATTCCCTGTGCAAATAGAGGAAAAACATTTAAATTTCAAGTCCATGAAAGTCCACAATCTCATTTCAATATATCTTTCTAATTTGAAGCATTTGAGTCCGGCGAGAGAAAAAACAAAGACAGAGATTATGAACAATCAATTATTTTAAAAAATTAAGTTGATAGAGAACGGCGTAACAATGTATATCGCAATTCACAACATGAATATCTTAAGAAATGAAATGTAGGAGATGGAACTCATTATTTTGTTTGGTCCATGTTCTCATTTTTGAAAAAGGAAGGTTGGGATTTTACAAAAGTGACAAATCAAATACAATTTTACTTCCTTCGGTTTCCTTTCATTTCCATTGGGACTGTTTGGATGTCCTTTTTACATGTTCCTTGTACATGTAAATAGAGGAAAGAAGTGCCCATGTGGACACCCTTTGTGTCTAGTAAGTACTTGGTTTTTTCTACCCATATCAATCGCCAGATCAATGCAGGCCAGACATGACAATAAGTCAAAAATATATCAAGTTGGAACAGGAAAAAAAAAAGGGAGCACAAGTGTTGCCATTTGCAAGTCCTGTTCTGCATGTTGATTTGTGATTTGGGTACACCCAAACAGCTCTTTATCATTATACTAGTGCCCATCAAGTCTTGATTTGACCAACATGTATTTATTTGAGGATGTGAGATATAAAGGGATACCCCATATTTCTTAAATTGATTACAGGAGATGTCCATACTGCATAAAGATCACTTTTCAAAAATCTAAATAGATCATGTGATACTTTAATTTATTTGTAACTTCATAAATCCAAGATGATCTACTTTCATCACAATGGCATTCACCATCAGGTTGAGAAAAACATGATTAAATTGATGACAAATAACATTTTGAATCATTTGTGCTTGGGAGAGAATTAAATTCAGAAAACCAAAAAAAAAAAAAAAAAATCTCAGATACTTAATTCTTGGCCCACACTTTTTCGCGATAATTATTTACGAGAAAAATTCTCACCAAAAATCAAATTACCAACTAATTGTAAAACAAAAAAGTTGCAACAATTTAGCAGAATTGTTTGTCCACATACAAAATTCAAGTGAGCAATGATGTGATAGAAACCTAGGGTTGCAATTCAATTCATGGTTTCTAAGGTCTTGTGGTAGAAAGAAGGGGTAGGGCAAGTGATGTGCAGTGCATGATTGCGTGATTGAAGGGCAACCCAACCACATGAGTGGGACCCACCCCCCTTTGAATTTTAAATCTTGAAAGATGGTGGGTGGGAAATTCATATTGGGAAAATACAAGTTGTTCCACAGGACTACCAGATTAGAAAGTATACCTCACCCCTTGAGGGATCACCAACCAAGTGGGTCCCAGCATTTCATCCTTGAGAATGCAAATGGTTGGATGGACCACCTAATGGCTCCTTCATTTTGATTGAAAATCATGATGGGGTAATCAAAGAAAATGGCCCCACAGCTCGAGGGCATCTTTTGTAAATGTTTTTTCTTTCCTCTCACAAGGTGTGTGAGAAGGCACATAAATTAACCCTAATACCATTTGAATCATTTGGTTGGAGACTTTGATTTCAACAAAGATACACAATGGAATATGACAAGCAAGGAAATACTACAGGGGGCTTTTATTGGCACCGAATTTTTTTCTCCGCACAAATTTTTTTATGTTTTTTTATTCTTAAACTACCCCGGCCCCCTCCTCCTCTCCCTCTCCCTCCACCCTCATCCTCTCCCTCCCTCTACTCCACCCCACGCCACCCCATTCAATCTCCAGCAGGGAGGGATCACCGGCCGAAAGCCCGCGGCATGCCTCCCTCCCCCCTCCCCCTCTCTTCCCCGCCCCCACCCCCCTTTTTTCTCTCCCTGTCTCCTTTCCACACCCCCCTGGCGGGGAGGGGGAGGGAGGGAAGGAGAGAGAATAAGAGGAAGGGAAAGAGGGAGAGAAAATAGAAGAGGGAGGAGGGAGGCCGGTTGGCCGGCCGACTGGAGCTGCCGTCGCAGGCTGCCGGCCAGGGATCCCTCCTCGCCGGAGTCTGGGAGGGTGGGGTGGGGTGGAGGAAGGGAGATGATGAGGGAAGAGGGTGGAGGGAGAGGGAGAGTGAGAGGGAGGAGGGGGGGACGGGTAGTTTAGGAAATTTTTTTATTTTTTTTGTTTTTTTAGTGTGGTGTGGAGAGATGAAAATCCGGTGCCAATAGAAGCCCCCAATGCTAAATTGAGAAATTCATAGTCTTTTCCATCTAAGAGAAAATAATAAAGGGTAAAAAAAAAAATAGGCCCCCACAGTCAATTAATATGTGGTATGTTAGTGCCGCCAATGTGTATGAGAAGTGAATATAAATTTACTATCTAGCAACATCAAATTCATTTGGCATTTTTACTAATCCAATCTAAGGCAATAATTATTAGCAATTAATTTATACTTATTTTGACAGTCAATTTTGAAATATTAGGGGGTGTTTGGTAACTCTAAAAATAAGTTCTTATTTCATGATTTAGAGCTTATTTATAAAATAGAGCATTTAGTAAACATCTAATTGCATTTTTATTTTTAGAGCTTCTTTACAAATTAGAGCTTTTGCCTCTAAAAAATAAGCAAAGTGTGTGGCTACTTGTTGTCAAAGCTTGTTTAGCTACAATATATGGAGGTGGACAATGCAAAATTTACAAGTATTTTGAACAAAAACAACCTCACAATATTTTCAAAATGACACAATTGGTGGGGTTGTACGTTGTAATTCTTAAAAAGTCAGGCACCAATTATCACAATACTAAAGGTGGGCTCCAATTACCTCGTGAAACAAGAGCTTTTTTATATTTTTAACAGACAGACTAATTGTAAATAAAAATATAAAAATTAGCACTTTTATTTTTTACATTAATCTGATTATCTCTTTATTGACTTAGATCTGATGGTGAAAGAATGTCTGGCCCACACCCTCTTGTATTTCTCGAATTGATGGGCCCCCACATACTACCACATATTTCTTAAAAGTTATCCTAGCATGGCTCAAGTTAAAAAAGGTCCAAATCCCAGACCCACAACTTTTCTAGACCACTCCTTTCAGGTGGCTGGGGACCCATTTTCCTCCCTCCATTTCAAGCAGTTTCTTTCCTGTCAACTTCCATGGGGCACACTTAGTTCAGGATTTGTACAACTACAACATACCAAACAAAAGGGGGGAAAAGGTTTCATTGAATGAAATCACCAGCTAATATCTGCACTAGACAGAAAGCAAGCACTGAGAGACATACAAATCTACAAAAGCAAATATGTTCCAGATAAGCAAATACATGGGACAGATGAAGTGTATGCTTGATATTACACATATGATAATGACACAGATATAAAAGGCCCCATCTATTCTTAATATTGATTCATCATCATTCATTAGTTCTAGCATGTGAAGGGTGGTCATGAGTCTTGACTATTGAATCTGGACAGTGCAGCAACAGCAAAGCTTCCACCATCAGTATAGAGAATTACAAGCTTTCAATGAGGTCAATTCTAATACTAGATTGTATTTTGATAAGCAAAATTCCTGTCTGTAACTTGTCTAAGTAAAATGCTAAACCTTGACCATTACAAAAACATAAATGAAGAAACAAATAAAAAGAGCTAAATCTTGCTTTGTCAACCGCATCATGTCACAAGAGACATGTTGATTGGCCCACAGGCTACATGGAACACAAGGGATTTTGTGTCAACTATCTAAAAAGCAGCTTCAATCGAATCATTACTTCTTTTTCTCTTTTTTTTTTTGAGGGGGGATGACTAGTAACTGTTCATTTTTTTCGTAACAGTATAATTTAAAATTTTAGAATCTAATGGCTAAGAATTTTAGAGAGCTGAATTGGGAGATAACTAAACCACAATCTCCATGCATCTTTCTTAGGCCTTATCAAAATGCAATTCTAGGATAATTATTTCAAACAGGACTGAGCATCTTCATTCCATGGTAAGACCAATCGGGTGAAACATGACTTTAAAACTCTGCCAAGTCTGAGTCAACACGGATTCCTAACAGCATTGAGCCCAGGTCCAAGTCACCTTTTTAAAAGTGAATCGGCCTGGTCCCACAGCAAGAAGTCCCATTATAAGGGGCTTCTTTGCAAGGTTTATGGGACCTGAGGGCGACTCAATTTGACTCAACCGAGTCACGAATCAGGCCACTTGACTCTGACTCTACCAAGTCACATGCCACTCAAACAGCTGGGCTCAACTCAAGGGGGGGTTGAGTTGCCACCCAACTCCGAGTTTTTAAACCTTGGGTGAAAGTGATTTTTACACCCAACCATGTAGAGCCAGCCGAGTCGCACTCAATAAAAAGTGCCCCTGATATATTATTCCCCGTAGAATGCAGCATCCCCTGATAAAACTGCTGTGGTTGCCTCTTACCACAGAATGGAACACCCCATGATATCTCTAATTAGATGATTCCACAACCACCCATTGAGAATGGACGATGAAAATCAATGGCTGCAAAAAGAGGACCAATGAAATGGTTCCTATGATTCAATGGAGTCTGGTGAAGCATTTCCATCATGGGGGCCACCATACAGAAATGGGGCCCACATGAGAAAACATGAGATTGGTACTGTGGACTCTACTGAACACTGTACCATCTCCAGTTATCTCTCCCATCAGACAGCACCCCTGCCCACAGCTGAGAATGGATAATCACAACTAACAGCTATAATGTGAGCAGATCAACGAGACAAGATCACATTCGATGGTGGAGATTCTCGGGAACCTACATGGGATAGAGATCCACCCATGATAATATAATCTATTTGCAACTTCAATAGGAAAATGGGACCCACATATGCAGTCAGCAGTTTGCCAAAGCATGTGCTCATAACATCAAATCTAGGGTTGGCTTAAAAGAGTGCTACTCTAAAATTCTAGGTAATGACAAACACCATACCCCTATATAACATTGGAAGATGTATGTAATTGAGTTGAATACTTGCAAAGCGCTCAAGCCAAATTAAACTTCTGCACATACAGAGATGAAAAAAGGAGACCTTGACACAAAAAAACTAGTCTCAATCAAGTAAAGATCTAGTTTTCATATCTAGAACTTCAAACAAAACAGTAGATCAAAATACAGAATGACAATTCTGTTGGTCTCTTTCAATTAATGGAACTCACCATTTCAGCTTCTTGCACTGCATTGATATAATCTCATGTCGATCCTTCAGCTGGCTTGGGTTCTTCAGACTTAGCTTTTTCAGGGGTTAAGGGGCTAGGAGATCCCTCCACGCCCATTTCAGCTCTGAGGTCATTGATGCTCTTCTCCAAGTCATCTATCCGGCTTCCCATTTCATCAAGTGCATTGCAGTTAAGGAGAAAAAAAAATTCAAGCATCATTTGCATTATTGCAGTTAAGGAGAAAGAAATTCATGCATCACTTGCATTAAAAAAAAACATCAGTACAATATTTTTCATATGAATTCCTATGAAAAGAAAAAAAAAAAAAGTTGCAACAACCAGCAAATACTAAGAAAAGAGTTCCATAGATAATTCCTGTAACAAGACAAAACCTATTGTATTCTTTCATGTAGCAAACTCCGGCAAAACATGAATGAATGAAGTGGCTTAAAAGCATATCAGGCGGCGTACTGTGACTCCAAAATGAGGGTGAAAGTAGATGCAGTCAATGCACCACAAAAATTGTACTGAATCACTATATTGACTAATAACATGGTCAAGAGGTTAAAGAAATAACCCTCGATGGCCAAATTCAACTAGTGAAATCAGGGAGTTAGGATCATCCAAACCATTAAATATTAAGCACACTCGGAGAGTGGAGATTGCTTGTGTACCAAGATAGATGAATCATCAGAGTCCACCTCCGAAACAATCTAAAATGGCACATGGAAAAAAAAAAAAAGGACCCACAATACGGCATGTTTTTGTGCAACATATTTCTGGAGCATTTTCTTTTAACAGTGATTTTGTTTTCTGTGAAAAATGGATGCTAGAGACCTCATTTTTCTACAGTCTCAGTTTGTATTGTCTGGTGGGGCAAAACACTTTTGTGCTTTTTTTTGCAGTGAATGTGTTTCTCCCTCGTGTTAAGAGACTTGTACCCTCACATCCTGCAAGTTGGATCTGCTTTAAAAAAAAGGCAGAAAATACATTTATCCCGTACAATGAAAACCATGGAAATGCTCTGCATATACCCTCAAGTGTAAATTAAAATTACCACTACGTACCCTAAATTGCATCCACCATAAAAACTGTTAGTCAGCCTACATCTACATGCATCATTATTTGTCATGTGTTGCGAATCCAACAAAAAGCAGCCATCGTAAATGACATTAGTTGCGATACTCTTTTCTTTCCAAATTTTTGCCCAAAACTGACTTAAGAAACTTCAACTGATTATGTTAAAGAGTGGAATTGATAACAAGAAACAGAAACAAAATGAAGTATCTCTCTTAAACTGTCAAGCAATTTCCATACACCATTGCATAGCAGAAATGAGCCATCAAATCAACCAAAATAATCAAACTTGGGGTACGATCAAACAAATTGCATGAGCCAATAAATAAGCCAAAATAATCAAACTTGGGGAACAACCAAACAAATTAGTAATATGGGGCACGTGAAATGCACCATCCATATCAATAGGCACTGACCCTGCAGCAGCTCTTAAAATCACTGAAAATAGCAATGTAGCTACTGTAATTGAATGCAATAGAGAGTAGTTTGCATCAGTTTGGTAAACAAATAAGGAAATTTAAAATGCAAGCACATCCAAGAACCAACATTATTTTAAATAAGAGTGGTGTCAGAAAAATAATAGTAAGAGATATTAGAAGTATTAAAGTAATTTCCATATCATTTTGTAAGATATAGTGCCACCTTTTAGTCATCGCCCAATCATAGACTCAGCCCCCTCGGCTGTTCACTGGCACTCCAAACAATGAGTGAAAGAACCAAGTTTCACAATTAAAATGCTTATGTAAAAAATTCAATTGATGACTAGAAAAGGATATTCTTTGAAACAATGGACTCAGACATTGCCTGGAATCTGGATTGCTGCAACATGGGTTTCCAATGATGGTCATCAACAGATTTTAGTCTGGATGGATATTGAAACACATATAAGCAAAAAACTCACCATTTGCTGAATAAGGTTTTGCACCTGAAAAGTCAAACGGAAGATCAGACAAGGGATGCAGTCAAATTCTCTTCAGCTAGAGTGAGACTCTAATTTATGATTGTGAGAAACGGGCAGATAAAAAAAATTCATTATTCAAGACATGGAATGGGAGAAACAAAGAAATTTTGCCACTTAAAAAGAAATTGTGCATCTGTTATATCAACTATGAAAGGATCAAACGGAATTACTCACGAAGGCAGTCATATCAGCAGTGCTTTGTTTTGTATCTTCTGAATCTTGTCCGTCCTGCAAGCACAGCTAATCATAACGTGCTCTACATGTTCTCAAGAATTCAATAACATGTTCCACTGTAAGGATAGATAAATAAATAAATTTCTAGTTTCCACTATGATGAACAAAAGAACTCAAACTCTAAGGGTGTGTTTGTGTGACGAGAGGATTCTGCGGTAGAGAGGAAAACTTGTGCCACTTTTCCATGCAACCCACTGTTGCACTGACATTTTTCTTGCAAAAAAGGAAAAAAAAAAAAAAAAAGAATGAACTGGTTTTCCTCAATAGAGAGGATCACAATTCCCTATGGGAAGGGTAGGAATGCAGAATTCCTCCCTCCTGTGGAAACAGAAATCTGCAGAGACCAAAATCTTCTTCTTGCACAAAAAAAATCCAAAATATCATAAAAGAAGCAAGGAACGATACTAAATTTAAAAGGAAACTATCGCATGTTTCAGATACGTGTAGTACCACCGCCCCTCCAACACCCCCCCCCCCCCCCCCCCCAACTTGTGTAACACTCTATCAGCATAGTATAACAAAGAACACCACTTGACATTAAGATCTAGCACAATATAATTTCAATACAAAAGGATCATTTATAAAGAAGGAAATTGAACATAATTAATCTTGATCACAGCCTGCACCAAGACCTAAGAAATCTCAAGCACACTTTTTGTAGTTTTGTAGTACCCTTAAAACACTCTATTCCCACACAGTTTTTATTCTCACATCTAAGTAGCTATATCTTAGTTATAAACACATCTTTAACAGAAACAAAATGCTTCAGACTCAAATACATGCACTCTGATATCCAGTCTCTATTATGTTGTGAAATATACATGCAGTCTTTTGGTTACACAAACTTCTGCTGAATTACCGAAATGCAATTAATAGAGAGATCATGATTTGATCATTCTCACATGCAGAAAGCTATGGGTATCACCTCAAGTAGGGGTTATCTCTGTATCATCACGTTGATCCCCACCGGTCGCGGCCCTACATCGTGGTTTGTCAATCTGAGGTCATGACACCCAGCCTGTTGAGAAGATAAACCAAGAAAGATTTACCTGGAGTCTCGTCCTTGTAAATTAAGAATAAATTAGCAGAGATTTACCTTGACTTATCATGGTAAATCAACAGATATTTACTTTCTGAACAGTCATTCATATCTTGGAATCTTCTCCTGATTAGTTGCTCAATGAATCCAATGTTACATGTATTAGAGAGAACAAACCAATGGGATTTGTTCAATCCCTAAAGGTCTTCGTTATAAAAGCATCATTCTGTTTTATCCAACACATTCAATGAAATAAAATTGCTTCCTTTTCCGTGACAATGTTGCCACACATATCTTACCTCTAGATAATTATCCTTAAGATTTCAATCTTTATTTTGAAAATGGGGAAGACTAAACAGGCGCCTTTAGATGATGATTATTCTTCGCCTTTATTGGCTCAATACTTCCAGGTCAAGACTTCAAAGATGAATAAATCTTTCTATCCACTCTTTAGCCTGTCTGACTCCAATTTACTCAGCACAGATGTCTGAGCATGATAGTGCTTATCCATTCTGTCATTACTTCAACGGAATCTACCAAACTTTTCAGGTGATGTCCACCATAAAACTGAAGTTTTTGCAGCCTCTTTACAAAGGGCAATAACTTTATCAAGCATCTTTTAGCTAGTGACAACTAACAAAAGATACTCAGACTTCATTAGCACTTAAGTTGACACACCCTTACTGGTGGACTTAAGCCTACTTTAATCCTCATTGCACTATTGTCAGACTTCATCCTGTTTTGAGCCCAAAACCTTTTCTACCAATATGGAGACATATTTGTCATTCAGATAGGACAGCTTAAAATTGAGAGAGAGATCTTTCACATTCCATAGTTGCATAGATGGGGATTTTGATCCTAGCTTGTTCATAGCTTACAGGTAAAACTCTTAAGTCAACTATAGATTAATGGTATAAAGCTCCATTGATAATGATAAAAGTAAAATCCATTACGTAACTCTCCTTACAGCAGTCCAAATGCCTTGTTATCAAATTATTGACATGCATGAATGGATTATCAAGCCACGCACGAATGGGCTCTTCTCCATGATCCTTTCTAATGATTCTTGTTGAATGGCCCTTTAATGGTCTCGATCCGTCCATTTGACTACCTACAAGATGACCTATCCTTCACTAGTCCCTTTGATGGCCCCTTCTTCAAGGAACATTGCTCACAATGGCCACTTCTTCGAGGAACATTACATGAGCAATGTGATGCACCCTCCTTTGTCCGCTTTTTCTTGCTTCATTTTATTCCTCTACCTGTCTACCATGTATAGATCTCCACGTGTACAATCCCAATCCAAAAAAAAAAAATCCTGAAACAAAATCTCAAGTCTCCTTATAGAAAAGTTGCATTCGGCTAATCTCAATTTGACGAGATATGGTTCTAGGAAATGATGACGATGTTAAAGTTAGTTAGATACAATCAACTGCCCTAACAGATATCAGCAGCCTTTTACGTACTGTTTTACTCTCCTTTAATGAGATTCATTTACTATTGTCCAAAAAGTAAATAGTTGAATACATTTTGTCTACTTATCTACATTTGAATCCTAAAACTCTCATGCCCCAAGGAAAATTCTTCCAGAAGTTTAAACAAAGTTTTTTTTATAATGAATAGTTCTATAACGATTCATTTCTTGTCTGGTATATGAAGGACATTGGCCAATACCTAGAGAGATGTCAATTCACTAGAAAGACTTGGAAAGAGGGTTATGGTTGTCCCAAATGTTTTTTTTTTTTAATGATAACTTTCATTGACTAAAGAAATCAGTACAAGAGACGTATACATACTGACCCCAAAACAAACAGAATATAAGAAAACAGCCAAACAAAATAACAAGAAACCCAAAAGTCGAAAAAAAAAAAAAAAAAAACAAAAGAGCAAAAACATTTGGTTACACCGTGACCCCTAGCTTAAGTGAAAGCAATTTCCTTCCAATTATACATGATGTCGTTGCTAGGGTAGTCATTGAATATAGGATTGATATTCACCTACTGAGCAATAGAGAATTTTATCTTGTCACGTAAGACCTCTTCTTTCGTTATTGTCCCTTCAAAGCATCTAGCATTCCTCTCCTTCAATATATGTCAAATGACAGATAGAAGCGACAGCTTCCACAATTCCTTTTCCTTTTGAAGACCCAATTGGGATTTTCCACGCCTCGAAATGATGTTGGAGAGACTTCGGCAGCACCCACTTGCAATCGAACCAGCTGATAACAGAGAGTCCCATATTTTCACAGCATCTCTACATCTGAGGAGAAGGCAGTCTACAGTTTCCTCGTTTTCCAAACACCTTGGACAAGCATTTACCACAATTTTTCCTCTTTTCCTGAGATTATCTAGGGTTAGAATTCGTCTCTGGAGGGCAATCCATCCAAAAGCCACAACCCTGGTTGGGGTCTTGAACCTCCATAAACTTGCCAATCCACTTCTTCTTCCTGCCATTGTAGGTAGAGTCGAGTAAAAAGAGGAGACCGAAAACACCCCATTTCTTGAAGCTTTCCAAGTTCCAGTGTCTTCTCCTTCATCAGGAATTTGGGTGTCCCTTAACAAAGTTAGGAGAGACCAAAATTGATTCTCTTCGTGTTCCTTCAAATTCCTTATGGACGTCGGACTCCATGAAATCTGACCGCTTGTGCTGGATCTTTCGATGTAATTTTCCACCTTTGCTTTCTTCTTTATAGCACAATTGAACGAGTCTGGGAATTTAGAAGCTAGAGGATCCTCACCTACCCACGTGTCAAGCCAAAAGAGAATCTTCTTCCCCGAGTAAACTTGATATCTGATGGTCTGCATAAATTTCTCTTTAACAGAAATTATGCCTTTCCATATGGCTAAATGTTTGTAGGCAGGTCCGTGCACCTCCCAGCCATCCCTTTGGTTACCGTATTTTCCCACACTACCAACCTCCAAAGACCTTCTGTTTCATCTCCTAGCCTCCAAAGCCATTTACCAAGTAAAGCTTGGTTCATATGCCTTAAAGACCTGATACCCAAACCGCCTTCTAGCTTTGATGAACACGCAGCCGCCCAGTGAACTAAGTGATACTTCTTATCTACATGGGAAGTCCCTTTGCAGCTTCTCTATTCTGTTGATTACTGAGATTGGGCACTTTAGGACCGACATGAAGTAGAAAGGGAGACTGCCCATCACTTTCCAGCTTCTTTTTTTCTTTTTTAATTGATAACATTTGGGACAACCAAAGCAGTGGTTGTCCCAAATGTTATCAATTAAAATTAAAAAAAAAAAAGACAATCTAAATTATTTGCTTCATAAAACTTTCAAAAATAATATTATTATCATTATTAATAAAAGTAAAAATGTTATTTTAGTTTTTATTTATTGACTTTTTCTGTAAAATTTCATGAGTCAAAAATGTTCATTCTAAAGAGATCCTGAAAAGAAAAGCAAACAACAGTTCTCAAGAGTGGAAAAAACAAGCATCCATGCATCATAAGTTAGAGGACCTAGTTATCTATTCTCTTCATGAGAAGACCAAAATTAAAAAAGCTGAGATCTGACGTAAGCAATATAACAAAAGCAGATTATTTCATTGGGGGAGTGGCAGCAAAAACATAGACTAAACAACATCGGATATTAAGAGAAAATTGGGAAAAAAAACTAAAAATTGGTCATTTGTAGATTTAAGGACAAGAATGGGAATTAGTAGAAAAAATGCCTCTTACTGAACAACATGCTTTCTTTAACTGGTGCATGGATCCTTGATGAACCATGCTATCGACCTACCTCCCCCTCTTCCTCTCTCCATTGTAATGATACTCAATTTTTGTTTGTGAGAAAGAGAATCAATTCTTACCTTTTAATTACTTTTTATCCAAATGTTTTTTTTTTTTTTTTTTATGCAGATATAGGCCTTTTAGTTGATGTGATGGACTGCTCTCTCTCTCTCTCTCTCTCTCTCTCTCTCTCTCTGCAACTTGACTTGAATCCACAACCTCGTGATTGGAACAATGAGCACCAACCAACTTTGCCTCATGATTGGAACAATGAGCACCAACCAACTTTGCTACAGGCTTTCTGTCTCCAATTTCAACTACCCGGTTTGCATAGGGGATCAACTCCCAAATTTTCTTTGGCTATAAAAGATATTATTTTTGAATTGATGTGATTGTTGTGCCTACGTCCTACGCAGATGAAAATAAGTCTTGGTGCCAGGTGTCCACCCAACAGGGGATTAAAAACTAAAAAGAAACATTCTTATTTCATTAAAGAGATGGGCTTATTTAACACAGAATTGTTTATCAACTTAGGATCCAACACAAACTTTCCATGGACTAAGAAAAACAAGAGTCAGATAAACTTTCAAGGCTGGAACAAGATAGCAGCAACAAATGATATAACCTTGTTAGTGCCCCTCAACTACCATATGACTGTTTCTTTTCATAAAAAAAAAATCAATAAAACAATTAATCTAACAGAATAAGATAATTACCTTATAATTGGACTTCATAAGAACCAATTGCAAAAGAAAATGAATCAAACCATGATACTAATGCCCATGTGGTTGAACAACATACACAAGGAGAGACCATCAAAAGTTAGTGATGAATGCAAATGAAGAAACATGATTTCAGCAGGAATGATATTAATGGTGGCGACTGCCTTAAGAGGATAGAGGATTTGGTGGAGTTGACTTGAGACGATAGTCATAATGCTATGATTTATTTCATCAAGGGGTTCTTAAATAAAATCATGTACATGCCACTCATAAAGAGAGTAAGAAACCTAAGAAGAAAGGGGAAGTAAAAGGGAAGTGAGAACTTAGGAATCTTCAAGGCTCTATTAATAATGATCAAACCTGTAGGAATGATGAAGCAATTTCATAAATTCATGCATATGCAATTTTAAGTGGGCCCTTGATGGACATCTATGTTTCATTTTTTGTCACACATCATTGTCATATTTAGTGGAATAGTCGTAAGTCACCATTCAAGGAAATAAATAATAAATCAAACAAAAGCATGGACAACATGCCCGATTTTCATGGTTTGATGCTATGCCATCTTCCCCCTGTATTGCCACCAACAGTAATCAACCTACTAGTGTAGACAACCAAATCTGAATCTCCATGGATTTGACATGGAAGACAATGGTAGTATCAGATCCTTTCACTCATACATGGTAAAGGGAGCATCAGATCACTGACCTCCACTATAAATGAAAAGGGTCGACGAATTTTAGTCAATTGAGTCAGACACCTCAAGCATCTCAATCTAACACTGATAAATAACAATTATCTAAAAATAAAACATCACAGACAGTAGTGGATAAGTATTTGACTGCTTTATGAAGGTAAGTAACAATCAAGGAATGTGTGGATCACTACTGCTTTCTGTCCTCCACATGCCCAACAAAGAGGCTGTGTGAAAGTGCCATCCCCACCATAATGCAATATTTACTCTATGGTTATTCATCTTGTATGACCCATGAGAATATGAAATTAGTGATGAATTTAATAAATGGAGGAGCGGGCCTACTACACTACGAGTGGAAATGAATCAAGCAAAGATAGGCTCCACATGGGTTCATAAAAAAAAAAAAACAAGCAGTTAGCAAGGTCGGGACCAACAAGCAGTTAGCAAGAGGCGAGACCGATGGTCCCGACCGCAAAATAGTAAAAACATAGAATCTAGCACTCTGGGCTACCTTTGTTTGATCCAATTTACTCATATCACCATCACCCACCTCTCCGCATAACATACAACATCAGATTTACATCAGATTTACATGTATAAACTATAATTGTTATTCTTTTAAACACAGAATCAAACCAATCCAACAGTGTTATCTCACTCCAATCGAAATGAAATTCAGTCAATTTCATTGAACTTGCGATTTAAGCTGGTCCCATCAACTAACAGGTGGGACCCAGATAAGAAAACCGATGAATCCCCCATTGGAGCGAAAACCAAGCCATTTCACATACATAGAGATTGTAAGAAGTACATATAGATTGTAAGCATTTCTACGTATCTGGCAATTGAATTCTCTGAAGTGGCATCGAATTAGGGTTTAAGGAGGAATCGATCGAAGAGAAGAAGATTGTAGAGATCGATTGAGAAACCCTAGCTTACCATCTTTCTTCGCCTGCAGTTTCGCTCGCAAAATCTCCGCCTTTCCTTTCCTCCGTTCTTTCAAAATCGAGAGGCACCTAAAAGCAGCTGAGACTTGAGAGTGTTAGTATGTAAACTACGGAAATGCCCGTGGTATTCGACTGGAATTACGAGAGTGCCATTGCCGAAATAAAAGTTTAAATTTTTAAGGATTCTGTTATTTCGACGTGTTTGTGCAACTGTCGGAGAAGAAAATATTTTTATCACGGTTGTCATAGGGGATTTAGTGCCATTTTATCTTTCATTTTTTTAGATGATTGCAGCAAGCACAAGAAAATGATCTGTACAAATGTTAGAATAATTTTGTACAGTAATTTCTATGGAATACCCCTGCACAATTGTTTTTTTGGGATATGTTGGTGCAGTTATGTGTCTTGGAAAATGGCGAAGAAAAATGGGATATTTCAGTTTTCATATATTTGATGCAACCATGTTTTTTTTTTTTGAAGAAGAAGAAGAAGAAGAAAAAGAATGAAAGTGAAATAAATTTTTCACAATTTTGTAGAAAAAAGTATCATTTTTCTTTTCTTTTTTTTTTGTGCTTTTTTCCTCTACAAAAGAGAAAAGGTCTAGTGAATCTATTTTTTAAGGAAGTTACACAAACATAGCAAAGTAGTTTGTGTAAGGACGAAGATCCTTTAGCGTCATCGGAAAGGCTTCGTTTTTATTTGATCACTAATTTTTAATGATGTAGTCTTGTGCTTTTCCACTTAGGAAAAGAAAAAAAAATTCAGATTATGCATGGGGAAAAGGAAAATTGTAGAGAGAATTTAGTGCCATACAAGTGTGCATCGAGATGAGGAGAAAGTGATAAATGTGGAATTTGACAATAGGCAAAAGACTTGCCCGGGCTTTTATTTAAGAGTATATTCTCTATTCAGTTAGGCTTTAAATGAATAGAGATATGATACTTTCGAAACTTTTTTCTGAATTAGAATATCATTCCCTATTTTTTTTTAGCAAAAACGATAGAGAAAATTATCGAAAAATTCACCTTAGATATCCGATGGACCAAAAAGGCTCTCATAGGTTTTCTATAACAATAAAGATCCTCCAACCATTTTCGCTTTTGTTTTAAAGACAATGCCGTTGCTTGTTTCAGTTGAGGAAGAAGACGAGACGAGACAAGTGACCATATCATCGCTCAAATAAAAGTAAAATTTAGCAAGAGGGCATTTATTGTTACAGAGGAACTATGAGAGTCTTTTTGGTGCACCGGATATCAATGTTGTTGATAGGAGGATCATGATCTTGTGCTTTTAAAATAAGAGATATATTAGAGTTCGTGAGGTCCACTAACCTTTACAATATACAAAAATAAAACAAAAAAAAAAAGAGATAAGGATATACCAAAATAGCAAAAAAGAAAGAAAGGAAGGAAGAAAAAACAAAGGAATCATAGAAATTGATGTAAGGCTATGAAATGAACATTAACTAAAAACTTCCCCTTCATTTGTTGATGATCCATTTTTATGGCCTCAAATCATATGGTGAACAATATCCAATAGACCTAATTATTTTACTATTGTTTAAATCCTTGAGCTCTCATTTATCTGGTAGTACTAGTGGGGCCATTTTGAAAAGCAACAGAAAGCTATGTACTGTAGTGGCAGTGGTTGATTGCAACCCCCTCCCTCCCACTTGTCACTGAGGATTAATCATTTCCAAGCCTGACCCAACAACCTGACTCAAAAAGCCTGAATCCAACTCAACATTTTAGGGTTCTGGTTTACATTTCCAACCCCATTAATAAACAGGTCAAATTCAGGCTGGGCACATACTCTTTATCTTCAAAAGCCAACCCAACTCAAAATCAAGTTTAACCCAACCCATTACCAAGGCCCATTCACCATCCACCTCTAAATAGAATGTGTAAACGACTGAAAGAGAGAAAAACATGTTCATCCACAACAACCCAACCTCAAAGAATCCATTCTTCTTCTTCTTCTTCATATCTTATTCTATTTAGTTTTGAGGCCCCATTCCTTCATACATTTTGATGGCATCCCCAAACCTCAAGAAGCCTGTCTCAGGCCTACTTACAATGAGCCCAAGCACCAAGATCCCCAACAGTAACAACAGCAGGAACAAAAGGGCCAAGAAGCTAGCCATGGCAAGAAGGGGCCTCCCATCGCTAGCGTTAGCGGTGGGGGTCCCATTCGCACTGACCATCTTCACCATCTATTACTTTCAGCTCAGCCTGGGCTATGCAGGCCTTGCAAATTCATTTTGGTACCCACCCATCTGGGTTGTCCACCTAGCCTCCCTTGCCACCTCCTCTCTGATGGGCCTCTCGGCCTGGCTCGTTTGGGCCGAGGGTGGGTTCCATGGGCCGGTGACGACTTTGCCGCTCGTTGTGGCCCAGTTGTTTCTAGGCCTGTCGTGGGGTCCGATCGTTTTTGCACATGGTGCCACTCGTTTGGGCCTAGCGGTTGGTGTTGCGCTTGTGGTGGCCCTTTATGGTTGTTATCTGGGCTTCAGGCAGGTGAATCCAATCGCCAGCGATCTAGTGAAGCCCAGCATTGTATGGGTTATGTTTCTTGTTATCATGAATTACAGCTTCCTTTGAAGATGATTTTTTATATGTAGGCCTTGTAAAAATGTATGAAATTTTCCTCCTCTTTTTTTTTTCATATGGTTTGTGTTAGGTGATGTACATTTATATACCATTGTCACTATAGTCATCTGAATCCTTCCTACACACAATACCATTTATCAATTGCCAGTTATACAAAACTAAGGTCTTAAAGCTTAAGTTTCCACTCCAGTTCATAGAAATAGGAATCAGCATATAAGAGGAAACTAACAGATGTAAGAGAAAATCAAGAGATGCCTTTTAAGAAGGCTCTGTTCGCATGGTTGGAAGATTAGAAGATTGGAAACAACCCATGTAGTGCAAAGGTTACAAGTTCAATGAAAGAAAAGAAGAGTCAGAATTTAGATAGAGAATATAAGAGATAGTAGAAGACAATGCTTTATGAGATAGGATGGAAAAGTAGAACTCACAAAGTTGACTATATACCATGAAGAGAATACATACGATTTTATGCTTGACACCGATGAGTTATATTTTTGCATTTGTCACTACTGCAAGAAAAGTGACATCTAGCGGCAGTTTTATTTGTCCGTCGCTACATCTCATTATCGGTGTTGGTAAGTGCGAAGTTTATGTATATTCAGCAGCGGATAGCATTCTCCGCCGCTATAAACTTAAGTTTTGTTCTATCACCAGCTGCGGATAGCATTCTCCGCCGCTATAAACTTAAGTTTTGTTCTATCACTGGGACTTCCTTTTTTCCATTTCTATCGATTTCTCACTTCACTCACATACATCAAGCTCCCAAACCCTTAGGGTTTTTTCATCAGAGTCACTCCAAATTCATCTCAGATGTCAGATTCTTCGAAGAAGTTCCACTTCAACTTTCAGCCCCAAAACTCCCATCTCTTGCATGGGTAAAAATCGATGATGTAAAAATCTTTTCTAGGGTTTTACACGTGTGAAAATCTTTCTTTTTGAATCTTTTCCGTATCTTTTCTAGGGTTTTGCAGGTGATCAGATCGACAGTTTCAAAAAGATACGGAAAAGATCCGATCGACAGTTTTCTAGGGTTTTCTGTATCTGAAACTGTCTTAGGTCTGCAGAACTCTTGAACCAAGTTCTTTTAATCCCACATTCATGGCATAAGGCATTGACTATGACAAAGATGATGACACATCTATTTAAAACATATTGAGAACTAAGGTAAATGTCATGAAACTTTCACAGTATCAGAACTAAGAACTAAGACAATTGTCATGAAACTATCACAATATTACCAATGCTCTCAGCTCATCACAACATTCTTGCTTTGCAAGTTTTGACTTTCGACGACGACACAAAAGTGAGTTCAACACAGTCCAGGAAGTGGGGTATATAATTGGCACTTTACGCTAATTGAATGCTGTGATTTCCCAACCTAGATGGAGATTCCAGGACTGGATGATCACTAGGATTGACAGTTAAAAGAACATATGGCTTTGAAATTAAGAATGGGGCACATCAATTCAACTCTTACGATTACAGAAACATGACACATGTTTGGTTCACAATTAGCAGCTGGTCAGCAGAATATGGTTCATTCTTGGAGATCTTCCAACATTTATTTTTCTTACCTTGCACTTTGCAAGTATGGCTGCACATATTTTTATTGGTTCCACCAAAAGAGGGGACATGGATTCAGTTAAACAACAAACCATATAACAGATAACCCTATGAACAATCAGTGTTGCATCATTTAATCTCAATTGCTAAATTTTGTACCAAGCAGGACCTGGAACTTATCTACTGTTAGAAGACAATAAATAAACTGCAGGTAATGGAAGAAAATAAAATCATTAATTCATTTAATGGTGTGGTATTATGGAATTGTACAACTTCAGAAATGTTACAGAAACAAAAAAAGAACTATGAAACATGTATTCTTTGAAGTTACATTATTGGCACTATTAAGAAAGAGTTACATCCCATCAACAACTTTAATGCCTGCTCTCTTGTCCCATTCTTCTGGTGAGGCAGCTTCTGCCATTATTTTCTCTTGACCACGCCAAAGTATCTGTATAAGAGAAACCCATATCATGCCATAAATGATCACATCAAATTCACCAACAAAAACTACTCTTTCAGACAAGGGCGGACCCAAGTGTTATCACACCCGTGTGATTCAAAAAACCCTTTGATATATTGTAAAAATTTTAATTTTATTATTTAATGTCTTCACTTGACCATATACCGCACCACCCAAATGAAAATCCTAGGTCTGCCATTGCTTTCAGATATGATGAGAAATAGCCCAGACATAGGATGGTTATCACACGAGGGAATGACTATATGAAAATGACCAGGTGTGAGGCTATGATGCCCGGATACGGCATGGATACGTCTAGGATATGCCATAAACATGGAAAGGACATGGATTTTACACATAAAAAGTGAAGTGTCGGATACGATATGACACGATACGTTGTCCATTTCGAAGTATCCATGCATCATAGGTGTGAGGCCTACACATGTTACCATCCACTCCTAAGCAAATTAAAATTTCTTCAGGTCCCTTTCATAAGGGGTAAAAAAATAAAAAATAAAAAAATAAAATGGAAGTGATTACAATGGGTTATCCCTTTTAATAGATTATAAAAATGTGTGAATGCATGAGGTTGGGAAATAATGTCTCATGTATTTCAAGTTTGCATTTTATGCACTTCAATCAGAGTCTATGATGGATTCATATATCATACCTTGTCAATGACACCAAACCCTTGTGCTTTTGTGGAGTCCATATAGAATGGCCTTCGCATCACTTTTGCCACCGTCTCGATAGACTAATAGGCAATTTAAAACAGATAATCAATTAAATATCATCAGATGCAATATATAATAGATCCTGGAGTTTCAAATCAATGTATTTTTAATCCAATGATTGGTTGATACATATCAGCTTTTAGAGGGGAAGAAAAACCAATGTGTTATATACTCACATTTCCAGTGTGTCTTGATAGAAGTTTAACAAGTGTGTCCCTATTCTTTATAACCTGCAAAATGATTCAGTGTCATTTGCATTAAAATTGTACTGAAAGGTAATTAATTGAACTATCATAAATAGAAAGCAGTCTTAATATATTTCAATAGCTACTAAAACACCTGATTTTTCCCTTTTTTTTCTTTTTCATTTTTGTTGAAAAAGATCATCCTGGATGCAGTCTTAATATATTTCAATATGTTCTGCATGCTAAGAAAAATGGAAACAACAGTCTAGCAAATGCTTCTCCAGCCCAGGGCCAGCCAATCCAACAGCTAGGTGCCTGGGCTAGCCCTGCTCCATGCAATCCAGGACCCATCCCAAAAGTATCAAAATGCCAGTCCAAGCTGGATTGATACAATATCTTATCTAAAAGAAATCAAGATCTAACACCAAAATAGAATTCTAACACAACCAAAGCTAGTAAAACTGGAAAACAAAAGCAACTCGTCAAAATGTGTATACAGTGCAGCGGCCATGCATCTTTTAAGGTGAACACTGAACAGCACAAAAAGATTATAAGTTCTGTTCTGGATTTTATGCAAACTTGATATCTTATTTTACTGGACGGGGTCAGAAAGTGTATTGAGACTTGTAAGTTCAGATAACTGCAGTTACTGATTATGAATAAAATTGAATTTAAGCATATCAAACAAAACCAAGTTTGGCAGCGACTTCATACAAATGCTGGTAGGAGAGAGGAAAAATTACCGACCTCATTTGCACGAATGAGGACATCACTTGCTGGCATTAGCCCAGATGAAGGGACACGAGGTTGTTGTATCATAGCTGAAATATATTTAGTATGAACAGAATATGTCATCATGATGTTAAGACCAATGAGAAATGGGCAGGAGAAGTTGTGCCATTTAAAAAAAAAAGGGTTTCAAACCTTTGGCATGGGGCATCATGAACCGTCTACCCTTCTTTCCTGCAGCAAGAAGTAGACAAGCCTGACCTATGGCAGCTCCAACAGCAACTGTTTGGATCTGCACATGTGGATACCATGAGTACCATTTCATCATGAGGATAATTTGACATCAAAACCCAATTCTAGAAGAAAAAGAAGAAAGAAGAGGAAGATGATTTCTACAACAGAGAAGGGTCGATCCCAGGTTACATGATATTAAGGAAAACAGGGATCCCAAGCAATGATGCAAATAAAATTTTGACAAACAACAACTGCATGGAAAGATTTGTACAGAATTTAACCAAAATAAAGAATCTAAAGCACATTGGTAAGAAGGATCATCATCATCACAGCCTTGTCCCAATTCCCAACTATGTTGGGGCCAGCTACATGAACTTTGTTTCTCCATTCTGATCAATCCTAAGCCAAAACCTCAGATAAGATGCATGTCTTCAGTCCTATTTTCACTACCTCCATCAACGTACTCTTCAGCCTACCCCTTCCCCTTAGTAGGCCATCAACCTACATAGCCAAACTTTTCCTTACCGGCGCCGTTGCCGGCCTGCGTTGGACATGCTCAAACCATCTCAAATGGGTTTCTCTAATACATTGGTAAGAAGGATACGATATATATTACCACGACAGAAAATTGACTACTTACATGATGTCATTTTATTTGCATCGTCAACTAAAATAACTGATTCTGGAAAGAATTTGACAAAATAATCTGGGTACAGCAACTTACTTCGTTTTTCAGCTGCATCATCGCATCATAAATTGCAAAACCTTCAGACTCCATTCCCACCTGCAAAATATATATATATATATATATATATATATAGTGGAGGATGAGTCATTCAAAGCAGAAACTTGACGATCATTATAAAATATAAATCAGTGTTGGAACACTAAACAATCTCTAGAAATTTATACATCCGAAAGACTGGTAAGATTGGTAATGTGCAGTTTATTTTAGTGACAAGAACACAAACACACATATACATATATTTTCAACTGGTATTTATTTCCTTCATATCAGTCGGTCATAGAGTTATACAACTGAACAGCTCATTTCAAGAAATACAATTGCTACACTTATCCAAAATATATGTACAATGCACATCATCACAATGCTCTATGCATGGAGTACATACAAATTATATAATTGGTAAAGGAAGAATCATAACAACCCGACATAATTTACTGCCAAAGGAAGCAAAGACATAACATACATAACGTCAGTTATCACTGATTCTACTGACATACCAATTTTAACTTATTCTATTGAAAATTGAAATGATAACATTTAAAAAAAAAAATATGTAAACCATGCTGAGCTATATCTCAGCTGGTAAGGGGAGACCAAGGTCCACTTCTACTGGGCCGAAATCTTGTGAGTTCAAGTCCTCCTAAGCAAAATAATAATAATAAAAAATGTAAACAAAATATAGAGTCCTAAACTGCCAAAAGTTGACGAATTTGCAATTTTTCAACACATGAGATTTATTTCAAATATATAAACAAAAAATATCCACCAGCTGAACTCTTCTTTTTTTCCAAAAAAAAGTGGTAACTGAATAGCCTTAACAGCAAAAATGAAAATACGAAGCCAAGAAGGCCCAACAAAAATTAAAGATATAGGACAGCATCACCATACCAAACCCACCCTCCCCATACAATCATAAATGGAAATGCCTACTAACTCTTTGGAGGGAAAGCCCATAAAATGACCAGCAATTAAGCCTTAAATAGCAACCTGACCTCCACATTCTGAGAAGTATTCTTCTTTTTTTTTTTTTTTTTTTTTTTTTTTTTTTTTTTTTTTTTGTGTGTTCTACATTGGGGTGTGAACTCACATACTCTCACTTGCACGTCTCCCTAATTAGCCGAGCTACAGCCGGGGGCAAGCCAAAGAGACCAAAAAACAGCAACAGTAGTGCAACCCCATAAGAAGGATCCTCTTCTAGATGGGATAACCAAAACTGAGCTCATAAGTGTCCACCAAATGAGGCATAAATGAATGGAACACCAAACAGATCATCAATTGTCAATTTCATAAAAGATTGCCTTCACTTGAAATGACAGGGAGTCGTTCAAGGATCAGATCTCTCCAAGATCACGATCAATATCTTGTAATTGAAAGGTTTAAACACCTAGAATGCTTTATAAAAGTGAGATTGTCACTCCCAAGCAAACTATTTTTATTGATGCAATCATAAAAAATTTAAAAAAAAATCCTAATTTACATTTTTCCAATGCCAATTGCTAGGTTAGCCAACAAATATAGATATTTCAACAAGGCTATTTTTAGCAGAAGTACTCTCAATAATCGTGTTGAGTGAATAAGATACTTAAAATTTGAAGGGCTTTAACATTGGGTTAAATGTCCGAAGTATGGCATCACTCTCTCACACAAGGTTCTAAAACTTGGAGTCAGGGTGCGATTTGATCCCCCATTCAAGTAGATTAGAGTTGAGCGAGTCGCATGAGAATCGGACGACTTGGACCGAGTCCAACCTTGGAGTGCAAAAATCCTTAATTTATGTATAAAAATGATGAAAAAAAATCTTTAGCAATGAGCTTAAGTAGTAATAAGTGTCTGCATTTGTCTTTAAATGAGTCGTATGACTAGCAACAGCGATTTTTGAATGCTAAAATCTTTCAAATATTGTGGTTGTAATCATCCAATATCTGTGTTAAAGGACCCCAAAACCTCCCACATCTTGTCACAACATGAAATTGAATTTTACCTTTTCACCAAGGAACCAGTTGACTTCTGATGGCGAGGTTCTTTTTTCTTATTTTAGAGGTCTAATTTATGAATTTATACCATTAAATACTTCCATTATCTAAGCATCAATTGCTTATTTTGAGCTTTACACTTCACAGTAATACGGTACAGAATCAAACCCAACTACTACTAGGTTTTGGCCACACATTTTTTTTGGCCAGGGTACTATTTGGAGTCTAATCTACGAGAAAAAACCAGTAGTAAATGTACTGGTGTTTTTTTAGTGGTTATTGATTTACTTTAGAGAGAGAGAGAGAGAGTTGAACCATGTTACATGCCTGGAAGGCAAGTAAACAAACTATAAGTTGACCCCATAATGTCCACAAAACACCTCCGAAAAATAGTGATGGGAACACCAAACACCTCCTTAAGCATAGCCACCCAAAATATTACTTTAGTCCAGCCTTAATAAATAATAATCACACTGTTATAAATATCAAATTTGCTATTAAAAATCTGATTATTCCTTTCCAAACAAATAGACCAAAGAAGAGCCACAAAAAAACAATCTCAAAGTAAAAGCTTTTTCTTATTAACATACCCAAATCTCCAACTCTCAACTAACTGCTTCACTGTTTTAGGCCAAAACCCTTTGAATACCAAGAAGTTTATGAAGTGCTTCCACACCTTTTTAGCGGAAGGAGAATGTATAAAATACAATGGACATAGTTAGCAACCATAGAAAAAGGATGCATATATTGATGATCATCATTTTATGACTCTAGAGATGGTTGAAAGTTACGAATTCAGATCTTGCCCTGTATCATCATCCAAGTGAAGACAAACTTGAGGAGGCCCTTTGGCTTTCCAAATATGAGACAATAACTTGAGGAGGCAATAGCTCCTCACTCCCCAGAAGCAAGTCACCACTTTAACCATCCAGCTCTTATGTTATGTTCAGCATCATCCTCAATCTCCCCATCCTTACTAATTATAGAGCCAAGGTATGGGAAGGAATCTCTTTGTGGCATCTCTTAAGCTCCATTCTCACAGGACTCACAACTCTTTGACTCTTTGCACACTACCACCCTAACCATTAAAGGGAGTTTCAGTAGATTGAGCCAACTCAGGAAAAACTTGTGTTATATTCATAACTTCGAATGTAGGACTACGAACTTTATGACCAAAATTCAAGTGAATAAGCCATTCGAGTTCTAAATTTCACCAAGTCCATAAAGGTTCAAGTGCAAGTAGAAGCTTAGCTAAATTGACTTATCCTAGTCCCAAGTTGATCAACAACAAGAATATTGGTCAGGACCATCATCAATAGTTTGAATTTATGATTTTCTTGAATCGAACAGGGTAGAGGAAGGTCATAAAATATTTGTAGACAATTGGAAAAAACTTTAAAAAGAAAACCCATACTAACTTCGTCAATGTTAAATTGGAATATATATTCATAATGCAGTTGAATTTTAAGCCAAGAGCAAACTACGCTAGAGATAGGAAAACCCATACCGTCTCACCATCGTCACGAGTTGTTCCAGTTGAATTGATATAAAGATAAATTGGCTGGTTTGGATCCATCCATTGCAAGTAAAGCAGTTCGGCAATCACGAGCTCTGTGACTGCAGGGACCAACTAATAAAAAAATAAAATGAAATTAGCATCCATAGTAAGGTACAAGTATACAAATCTAGTAGTGAGAAAACAAGTTATTACCGAGACACTACTACCAAGAAAAGATAGATGAAAGACTAACAGAAAAATAAGAGACGAGATTTAATAGCTTGGACAGACAAAAAAAAAGAGCTAATAACATCAGAGTCAACAGTTATAGGTCTAAAGCTTTCACCAAGGGGATGAATTTGTCCCAGTTTTTCTTCGTCATGGTACACTTTCTTCTTTTTTTTTTTTTGTGAGTTGGGAATACATGTTTTTTTTTAATCAGTCTTAACTGTCAAACAGTAAAAAGAGGTGGCTATTATGAGAAACTGGAAAAAGGTACTTTTCTCCAAACCAGTAAAATTGTGTATCTCAACAGATGGCTCCCCCCTCCGGTTGGTGTCTTCAAACTCAATTACAATGCTCTTGGTAACCCTGGTATGGATGGTCTTGGCGGTTTGGTGCGTGATAGTGACGGTACCACCATCCTTTCCTATTCTGATCCTGCTGGCCACTTTTAAATTAATAAAACTGAGTTTTTAGCCCTCTTGACTGGTCTCAGGGAATCTAATCGTTTCAAACTTTTCGATTTGATTTCATACCATTCAGTCGGTTCTGGTGAGGCTATTCTTCCGTGGCATTTGGCTGATTATTTTGACAAAGTGAAGGATATTGCTAGAAGAGTGAGGGCCTCCTTTCTTCACATGGATCGCAGTGCCAACAGGGATGTGGACTGGCTAGCAAAAGGAGGAATTGGGAAACCGAGCTTGGTCATCTCCTCTGGTTCAACTGCTATTTCTTGAGGTTTTGGGTTGTTCTAAGCTGTGATAGGTGCTGTGATGTCTTCATTCTGACCCTGCACTGTTTTTTTGCTTTGGGTCTTTTTTGGTTCAACATATATCTCTTAAATTGTACAATTTTGTGACATCTTTACGGTATTTTTAATACAAAGTCGATCTTTCTCAAAAAAAGAAGCAAACAAGATAACGCAGAAGAGTGACCCAAAAAAAGAAAGGATGACATTGAAGATTATAATCCCTCAATATCTTGATGTGTTTCTAAGGGATGTTGTTGTAGTACTAGAAATTCCTCATTGGAATTTCTACTCAAAATAGTGTTCCTAGCACAGAAGAGAAAACGCTTCTACTTAAAATAGTTACTATGAGAACATCATTTGCATTTTATTCATCCGGAAAGCCTTTTCTTGCAATCTCCTAACTTTTTTTTGGTCTTGAAAACACATCATTTTTAACCCCGAGGGATAGCTGAGTTGGCCTAGGACCACGGTATGCTCCCGGACGTTGAGGGTTTGAAACTACGCTACCACACTACACTGGGGCCACGGGGATTTACCCGGCTCCCCCTGGGCCCGAAGGGATTAGTCTAGTCCAAAGGGTTGGGACACCCTCCGATATCAAAAACAAACAAACAAACAAACAAAAAAATCATTTTGAACCTTTTAACTTCTTACAGATGACCATGAGAAGAGTACAAAACTCTTTTCCTTTACAAAATCCATTCACTTCAAGAAAATCTGCTTAACCACTTTCAAAAGAACGCAAAACACCCTCAACCTGCCCAATATGGACAGACCCACCATCAATTTTGTTTTTTTAGAATACGGGTGTAGATGCAGTAAAAAAAAAAAATAGCCGCATACAAGGCTCATTGCCAATGAATTCAGAAGCAAAAAGGTCATCTTCAAAAGGCATTAACCCATAATTCTAGATGATACCATCAAGGATATAATTCATTGTATCTCAACACATGAAATTCACAAATGATAGACACATAAACAATTAACCACTTATAACAAAGGTGTAATGATAATCAACAAACTAAGTAACTATGCTTTCACATCCAATTCCAAACTTCAATGCCAAATTAACCATCAAAATAGGTTTGCAAGCCCAAGCCCAACAAAATTCTAGCATAGGAACCTTACAGGCATTCCGATGTAAACAATTCGCCCATGCAGAAGTAAAGACGGCAAGTCTGGGGGAGGCTTTCTAGGCCTGTGTTCATTGTATGTAACAGCACGTTCCACCTGGTTCACACAAAAAAACATTACTAAGTTAACGAGAAAATACCCTTACCAAAAAGGCAATGAAAACATACAATATCAGGAACCCGTTCAAAATAGGAAGGGAAAAGGAAAAAAGGCAGATATAAGTAACCATCAAAAGAAACATCAGAAAATCATAAAGCGACAAACCAGTAAGAGGATTTTGATAAAGAAAAAAAATCTACAATCATGGAGGATTAAAAAACTGAATGAAACTCAGTATTCAAACTTAAAATAAAAATAATTAAAACAAAAAGTAATAAAACTTCATGTACTCGCACATGGTAACAGAGTTGTAATAGTACCAATAATGACAGTAACAACAACAATAGTGATAACACTTTTATCAATGATTTTACTACAATTTGGCAAAATACAGAAATGCTAACACACAACTAAAAGAAAAGAACCCATTAATCAACAGAGAATGAAAATAAAACCATATTTTCATGCTTGTGGGTACGACCATAAAAACGACAACAATAATAATATGGAAGGAAAAAGTACTTTTCTGCTAAAAAAAAATACTATTTTGAGCTTACTCCATGGAGTGCAAACTAAAAAAATTATTCATAAAAACTCTATGAAAATTGCAATCAATCACCATGAACAAAACTAAAAAAAAAAAAAAAACCTAATATTTTCACTATAATGGCATATACATCGCACACCATGGATCAAGTAAAGACTCTCGGTTTCAAGCAAGCCACTGCTACATCCATTTCAATTCTTATTATTAGAATTCTGCAAAGGCCTCTCTTTCAGTCTCTCTCTTAAATTACACAATTATCACCATAAATCATAATATGACAACATAAAGGAGTAAACGATAAAAAAGAATATTCCGCAAATGGGTTGATTTCCAACCACAACAACACACCAGCAAATCCATTCCAATGAAGCAAGAAAAAAAAAAACGGAAAACGGTAAAATCAACCACAAATTAAACAAACATGACCCAAAACCCCTGAAAGAAAGAGAACAGGAATTAAAGAAAAGTATCCAATACAAATAACTAACTGAAACAAAGAGAATAACATCAAAAAGCATAGAAAGGCAATCATATTCTGTGAATGGGTTTGTTTTTCAATCACGTTATCAACAGCAAAATCAGTCACAAATTGAAGAAAAACCACCCAAAAACCTAGAAAGTCAAGAGAACGACAATTAAAGAAAAGTGACCCATAAAAATAGCTAACTAAAACAAAAAGAGCATACTCTGCAAATGGGTTTGCTCCCATTCACAACATCAGCAACAAAATCAATCACAAGTAGCAGAAAAACGAAACCTTTAAATCAAAGTATCCAATACAAAATAGATAACTGAAAGAAAAGGCAAAATCTGCAAATGGGTTTGCTTCCAATCACATCATTAACAACAAAATCAACAAAGAATTCAATAAAAACCACCCAAACCTCATAAAAAGGGGGGAAATCCAAATGGAAAAAATTCCTTTTTTTTTTCTTTTGGTTTGCTTTTTCACCTGAGCGGGAGTAGCCATGAGCTTGGGATTCTCGAAGAGGTCGAGATAGGGAGGAATGTCTGAATTCGAGGAAAGTTTAAGAAGAGGGTCGGGCGAAGCGGCGGCGGCCGCAGCGAGCTTGGAGAGGAAAGGGTCCCGAGGGTTTAAGGGGGGCATTGGAATCGATGCAGAGCCTCTGGGTCTGCTCTTTGGAGAGGAGATGGAACAGGCCATGGCCATTTGCAGGCCGCAGCTTCGAGATCCAACGCTTGCCACCGCCATGTTTTGCTCTTCTGTTTCTCTGCTCGGGCTCGGCTAAGCTCACTTGTTATATTTATTACAAGGATTTTTCTGATGGGAGACGGTTGCTCATTTCACAACCCTTTTTTCTCAATTTTTCTCATAACTTGGGGAAAAAATACTCGGGCCCTGTAGGAAATTCCCAAACTGCCCCTCTCTTTCTCATTCCCTCTTCCTGCCTGCACCCACCTCCTCTCGCACTCTCTCCATCTCCTTATCTCTGTCTCTCTCCCCCTCTCCTTCTCCTTGTCCCTCTCAGCTCGTCGTCCCTCTCTCCCCCATCCTGTCGTTCAGCCCTGAGTGACCGAACAATGTTAATTTGTTCGGCACCGAGTGGCCGAACGACAAAGAGAGGGAGGGGTCGGGCCGCTTGCAGAGGTGGGCAGGGTTAGGAGGCGGGTGGAAGTGGGCGGCGAGCAGAGATATGGAGAGAGGGAGAGGGCCGGGCGCAGGTGGAGGCGAGGGAGAGAGATAAGGAGAATGAGAAGGAGAGAGGGAGAGGGCGCGTGTAGAGGTAGGGGCGAGCAGGGAGAGGGAGAGACATAGGGAAAAAGGAGAGGGGCACTTTGGGGATTCCCCACGGGGTGCCTAGTTCTGAAAAAAAGGGATGTGCAATGAGCAAGTGGAGTTGTGCCAATAATAGCTCCCTTTCTCTTTGGAAGATTTGAAAAAAGGGCTTAAGTTTTCTCAAAGGAAGATTTCAAAAAAGGCCTTAGGTTTCCCCCACTTTTCAAAACATGATACAATAAATAAAATAAAAAATAAAAAGGGAGTGACTATATGCACATCCGAAGTTGCTCGGTGCACATCCAACCATGGAACCCCTATGAAAAAATCCCAAAATTCCCCTCCCTTTCTTCCCTCACTCTCTGATGAGTGTTGAATATTGCATATTTTATCCCTCATTAGTCCGTATTTTATTAGCATCTCATATGCATATCATTTGCTTTACACGGAGATTTTATCATTCTTTTACATTAACAGATTATCGGATTATTATGCATAAATTCGATTATTTATAACGCATATTTATGTAATTTCTCTTGTGTAGATGGACCCCGCAACTATCCCAACCTTCCGGCTAGTGTCCCAGGGCAACAAGAAGAGACTTCAATAAAGAAGTTACATGAAGAAATCTTATTGAATAAATCTTGGTGAAGTGTTGAAGAATTCCAAAATAAAAGGATAAGACTTTAAGGATAAAAGAATTCATTTTCTAACACAAAATGAGTGGTTGGTGTGTTGGTTAGAGCTTGGGTTGGTATGAATGGATTCAAATCCCTTTCCACCAATCAAAAGCGTTCAAATCAAATTGAAGCTATCCATGTGAAAGCAAATGAGTCAATCAAATGGAAGCAAGCAAAGAGAGATCTTTTGACAAGTTAGTCTTTTTGCAATTTTAATTTTACTTTTAGATTGTAATTAGGAACTTCTTTGTAACTAATATAGAGAGAGTGTGTAATTGAATATCATTAATGAAGATTTTGAGCTCTTTTTTTATGTTTCGTGGCTAAAGCTTTTGGATTACACTCTCCTTTTGAGGCTAAGTAATGTGATTAGTTCAATTACATGCATGTTTTAATTTAAATTCCCTATTGTGCCTTGATTAATTAGTAGATTTTAGATTTAATTGTGCTGATCTCTCTCATTTCTCATGCTCACACTTGATACTTGGATAATCTCAATTGATGCTTTGTAGTTGGATTAAGTTCTCTCACACAACATGCTTTAGAGCCCTTATCATTGATCTTTTATAACTTGATTTTGATGATTTATTATTAAGGAAGTTAGATGATGATTTTCTTTACTTTGATCTTCATTGCTATATCATCCAATCTAATTAGGCAAGAGATTGCTAATTGGATTGTAGATTTGGGAGTGAATTAGAACTTGTTTGAATTAATTAAGTACTTAGTGGATCTTGGATTGCCTAATCTCTATTTGGATTGTTGTTAATTTTAATCTTTATTTGATTTGTTATTTTAACTTCTAGATTTTTAGAATCATATACATTTCACGTCACTTGTTTTAAAATCATACACATTTCACAACACATTTTCACCCTAAATCTTTCATTTCTACCATCATTCATCCACTAATTTAGTGTAACTTGTTAGATTAACTTAGATCTTATCAAATTCATATTTTAGATTGTTAATTAATTATTTACATTGCATGATTTAATAGTTTTAATTGCTCACTTCAATTGTCTTTATTAGCTATATCTTAGTTCAATTCTACTTTAATTGGATTCACTGCTTGTTCCATACTCTCCTCGTGGGATCGATAATCCAGACTCTTTAGTCCTTTACTACTTGACGACACCGTAGTCTTACGGTTAAGCATACACATATAAGTGTCAATCATTCTCCATTTCCCTCTCCTTCCCTTTCTCCATGTCTCTCCCTCTTGCTCTTTCTCTCTCCCCCTCCCTCTCCTTCTCCCCAGTCGCCATCCCTCTCCCTCCCTCTCTCCCGCTCTCATTCGGATGCTTAGGGCCGAACAAAAGAGTATAGAAATAGAGGCCAGTATGACAGTATCTGCTCGAGCCTGACATGACACATAAATTGCCAAGCCCAAGTCTGCCCATTTAGTTAATTGGGTCGGCCTGAACTGAGCTTTTTATTGGTTAAATGGCTTCCTAGCAAATTTATGGATAAATTATCACTGAATTACAACCACCCATATTTGGCCCAAGCCAAGATTTCTATTACTTAGTCCAACTCGAGCCAAATGCTAAAGGGTCCTTTGTTTGTTTCACATGTTCGGCCTATTTTACATATGTAATTGTTGCATATGCAATTGTCAATATTTGTATGCTAGAACCATTTTCACATCATTTACGTATATTCTTAATTTTATCATGTTTGTCCGATCAAGTCCTTGTACTTTCAATCCAATTTCACTTTAATCTTCCTATGTTAAATTGTTTTTTGGAAAATTTTCAAAAAAGTATTAAACTTTTGGCTCATTTTAAAAAAGTTTATAAGATTTGAATATTTCAAAAAAGTATAAAAGCTTTACACAATTTTTTCAATCAAGTCCTCTTTTTTTTTTTTTTTTTTTTTTTGTGAGCAATGACAAAAATATCATTCTCTTATGACAGTTTTTTGTCTTTTTTTAATCTCTTTCCTCCTAAAAATTGTCACTTTCATCTTAATGAATATAACCATTTAACGAAGCTAGTTTTTTAGTTATTTGGAGACCCTTTTTTAACCATCTAATAAAGGTAGTTGAAGTGGACCCCACTAGGTCATTTGGGTTGGACTTGATCGTTTCTCTTAAATAATTTATTAAAGAAAAAATTGAAAAATGACATTAGGGCATTTTTGTTATTTCTTATAATTCTTTTATGGAGAGGACTTGATTGAAATAACTATGGAAAGCTTTTTTACCTTTTTGAAATATCCAAATATTAATGTACTTTTTTAATTGAGACAGAAGCTTGTATTTTTTTTAATGGAAAATTTCAAATAAGTTCTAAAGTTTTTGCTTTATTTCAAAAAAAGGATACAAGTTTCAAAACTTTCAAATTAGTCCCTAAATTTTCCGATAAGTTTTCAATTAACGACATCTGGCCATTTAATGGTATTTCTTGACGAAGTTTTCCTCAATTGTTTTTAAAATACCCAAAATACCATTCATTTAAAGCCATAATAAGGTTCCAACGACCATTGCATTCAGTTGATTGCCATGGAGATACTAGTTGTCTTCGATCATTATGAGGATGCCAGCGAGGAAAAGAAAGAGAATATAGAGGAAATAAATAAGAGTTTTATTTCAATAAAGGGTATTTTCGGTAGTTCAAAAAATTGAGGGAAAAAAGGTTGCCGAAAACTAACTTTAAATGGAATAATGTCCTTAATTGAAAACTTATTGGAAAACTTAAGAGCTAATTGAAAAAGTTTTAAAACTTGTGTCCTTTTTTGAAATAAGGTAAAAACTTAAGGCCTTTTTTGAAATTTTACCTTTTTAAAACTTTACCTTGTTTTTTCTTCTTTTATGTAGATGTGATTTTTCTTACATAATAACACATGAAATCCCAATTAAGAAATCGATCTGATTGTATTGAGAAATAGAAGTTTATCTTCTCCGCTCGAATTATGTGGTATTCTCTAAAAGAAATCAAGCACATAGCTGAAATTGGATTGAGGATTCTTGAGGTATAAGCTTTGTTTTTTATCTAGCATGATTAAACCAACACCAACTCGATTAGCAATGGGATTTTGACAAATTTAGTGGCAACAACCCTATCTTCATCCGGGTGAACCCAAGAAATTCAACTTAGGGGACTCTATGTAAAAGAAATACTGGGGGAATGGTCTAATGTAAAAGAAAAATGCATAATCATTTTTAAAATTTGCATTTTTTTTTTAATTCTCTTACTTTCTCAGGTATGGTGGGGGCTTCAACCCCCAGAATCTTCTGCCTGGGTCCGCTCCCTATTCGTCCCTTCCAAGTGTTTCTCGTGGGTCGCACAAATGTAGCCTTCCCAATTGGCTTCTTACTTATTATTATATATTTAACATGTGTGAACATCTTTTTAATATATCTAATAGGAACAAAGAAACATGCAAAATAAAAATATAGTAAAATTTTACTTTATGATTTCTGTCCTTTTGCGTTAACAATTGCACCAAGAGTGAGTGACAGTGAGTTCCACATCATAAAGACATAAAGATGTAGTTCGACCAATGTGCTTAGGGTTAAGGTTTTAGAACCAAAAGAATATCTTTTATTGCAAGAGAGGGAGAGATAAAGGGAAGGAATTCGCTTCTAGTGATCAAGGAGACGGCATTGTGTAGAGAGTTGTTGAGTCGAGCAAGAGAGGAAAGGTCTTATATGCATTCTGGAAAGGGAAGGGAAAAGAGACATTGAAATGTATATGTGGGAAGTAGGAAGAAGGAGAGAGAGAGAGAGAGAGAGAGAGAGAGAGAGAGAGAGTTTAAACCAATGACTTAACCCAGCATTGTCCTTCACAAAACCCAAGGCAATATGTAGATATGTGATGGCCCAAACATCAGTTACTATTTTCTCACCAATAGATAAGGTGAGGCATGGTCAATGAGTCTTTAAACTATCACCAACACCCTAGTTAAAGGTCCCTCGACATATAAGAGTCTGGGAAGCTACAACTAGCTGTGGGTTACTTCACGGTTAGCTACATGTGACTTACAATTGTCCGATTAAGATCGAGGTATAAAATCATTGGATTTCCCAATCCTAACACCCAAAAGGGCTCATACACAATAAACAAATAAAATTGGGGTTAAGAGGGTTTATATGAAAAGATCATAGCAAGTAAATCCTATAATTAGGCAAAATAAATTATTTGAAAAGAGAATTGCTCACTAAAAGAAATCAAACCAAGAGAATTAAAGAAGGGTAGGAGGTCTTGATGCAAGAGACGATAATCAATGGAAGAAGAAGTTTGAATTGGCCATCCCTAACTTGAGATTTGATGGAGTCTCTTGTCCATTGCATGCAAGAAGAAGGGGAAGAAAATGAGAGAAAAGAGAGCTTTGTTCCAAGAGAGAAAGGAAATGAGATGGAATGAAATGAACTATTGTTTTGTATATTTTAGTGAGTTTTTTGGATTTACAAGAAAGTCTTTGACTATAGGTTATCAAGTAAATGGGCTTTACAAAGATTCTGGGTCCATAAAAATCATGTTATCTAAGGAATGGAAGTACCCCCAACACAACTCCCTTTGTGTCCAGTGAGCCTAAACCCTCAAAGTTCCTAAAATTGTGAATAACTAACTCCTCACATTCTACAAGATTTACAAAAAGGTCATTCTATGTTTTAAAATCCTCCAAAGCTAACCAATTTCTAATCCAACATGCAAAACTAGTTAACTAGTCACAATTGATTAGTATCTAATTGCACATTAAGGAGTGGGGCCTTACGGTCACCACTTACTTGAGCTACTCGAGCCTTTTGCCCCAATTGCACACACACCCACTTACACACACATACATATATATATATATATATATGACTTGTCCGTACTCATGCACCAAAATTTGTTGCCATCAACTGGCTAATAACCCTATTTGCTACAATTTTATGATATGCTTGCTTTGTGTTTGTTTTCTTTTTAGATTTTGAGGTTCGACCTTGAATCGAGGAACAATAGCTATTTTATGGGAACCCGAGTGTCAGGTCAAGTTTAGGAGTTTTGTTTATACGAACATTATTTATTTAATTGATTGGTTATTTATTCATTTTGATGGACATGTTTAGGTCCATGGTTAGTAATAGACTTTAAATAATTGATGATTGATTCCAGTATGTCCATTTAGTAGTATTAATGAATTAATTAGACTCAATGACTTTGATCATCATGATGTGACTGAATGAATTGTTTCACTGCTTGGTCAAGTCACAACTGAATGAATTGTTTCGCTGCTTAATTTGACCATGCATGTGTTAAGTGGGACCATCGCGCGTTTCAATTTGAGGATCCCAAGTATCTCACAATTTGGGACCTAACATGCATTAATAACCCTTTCATAGGAAATCAAAGTCCTCTTTATCAAGTAAAATAAATTATTCTCTTTTTTCACAAGGAAAATTTGCCGTAATAGACAATGCTACTATAGGTTGTGCCGAAAATCAAAGCACTTTTCTTGTTTTTACGGTGTCTCGTCCCACTAACACACCAAAATTCCCCAGGTTGGTCCCTCTAATTATTGGGTTAGGAACATGGGTGAATAGAATGAATTTGAATCCCTGATGTCGCATAAGGAAAAAAAAAAAAAAACTAGTTGGAATTGAACCAAGCATTAGATTAATAGACATAGGTAAATAGAGCCTAGTTGTGGCTTCCACTGTTATCGTATTTTTTCAATTTCATGAATTTCGTATAAACAACATCACGAGAAGCAGAAAAAGGGCAAAAAGCAAAATTTTCAAAAAGGAGCTTAAGTTTTTCTCAATTTTCAAAATAGGACACAAGCAACTTAAGTTTCCATTTTAGGGCTTAAGTTCTTCACTCTTATTTCAATGAGGGACATCCCGCTAAATTTGATTGTTGCCGGTGACTTCTCTCCCTTTATTTATTTAAAGTAGTCAAAATGCCTCCCATCTCTTTCTTTTTTTCTCCCTGTCTATTTCAATCAATTTGTATTGGAATTTGCAGGGGATTCCATTCTCTCCAAACTCTATTTTTCCCTTCTATTCTACTATATCATTCTTCTTAAACCAACCTCTAACCCAAAACCCAATTTCCCAAAAGGACTCAAACCATGTCCCCTAGTGGGCAGCCTCCGGTAGGATCGGCAAAAACCCACATCTTCCCTAGCCAAAATGGATCAAGCCCATGGTCCCCTCGTCTCACTCAAGCTCTACACCCAGCTCCTTATCGACATTGTTGCGTCCTCACCTTTTGCTGCATGCCAAGTCCTCAAGTTCCACGACTAGATCTTTTTTGCCCGCTACATTCCACAAACCTACCACCTTACATAAATTGGTTTTTGAGGATCTAAAGAGTTACAACTTTCTTCAAAGGTATCATGCACGCAGGCACTCTCACATGCTTCAAAGTGATAGAAATCAATTAGTGTCACAATTTGAAATATGCTTTTCCATTTGGTTTGTTGCTCAACCTCCAACACCTCAAAGAAATTAGGGTAAAAAATTGTGGTGGGAAAACATTCTGAACACACCACCAATTTTTCTGAGCACACCCACCCTTTTTTAAAAAAAAACTTGCACATGACGAAAATACCCATAAATTTCGTGAATATCTCATGTGCACGAGTATGAAACGCCGTGCACATGATATATGCACGGTTTTTCCAGCCGTGTACCTCTTTCTGTGTAAAGCTCTGACACTCCATGCACCCCTTTCTGTGCACAGCGCTGAAACTTGAACTACCCATCTCCTTCTCCCTGCTCCAGCAACCTCCGCCTGACCCGCCGCTGACCCATCTCCCTCTCCTTCCCTCTCTCTCAGTAGCCCTGCTGAAGGCGATTTTCACGCCAAGCGACGCCGACAATGGCAGAGGGTTCTCGGTGCCGTGCTTCTGTGCATACTCGATTTTCCCTCAACTGAACTTCAATGCGAATCCACCAGTACAGAATATCTCCATCCGCGACATGCATGGGACAAAGTGGGAGTTCCGGAACATCTATCGCGGCACACCGCGCCAGCACCTGCTGACGACCAGGTGGAGCAAGTTCATCAATCAGAAGAAGCTTTGTGCTGGTGATTCGGTGTTGTTTATTAAGCACAAGAGTGGGGAGCTCTTTGTGGGGATTCGTCGGGCAAGATCAACAGCCGGCGGTGGTGTTGGGCATTAGAAGATGGGAGAGGGAGAGAGGGGGAGGGAGAAGCAGAGGTTGGAGGCGGACGAGAGAGAGAGAGGGAGAGGGAGAAGCAGAGGTTGGAGGCGGACGAGAGAGAGAGAGAGAGAGAGGAGAGAGGGGTGGGGGGAGGGGGAGGGGTTGCCGGCAGTAGGCGAGAGAGATAGAGAGAGGGAGACGGATCAGTGACGGCGGGGTTGGGCGGAGGTTGCCAGAGCAGTGAACATAGAAGGAGAGAGGGAGAGGAGAGGAGAGGAGAGGAGAGGAGCGAAGAAGAGGCACTTTGGGTATTTTTGGAAATGTGGGTGGGCTTGGCAAAAGAGATGGGCGCAAATAAAATTTCCCAAACTCATCTACAGCAACCAAGTTTGGTCGGATTTGCTTGATTGAAAGAAGAGGTGGAAAACTTAAGCCCTAAAATAAAAACTTTGAATTTTTTTGGGAGCTACTATATGCACATCCACACTTGCTCCCTACACATCCAACTATGGGACTCCTATGAAAAAACCCCAAAAAACCCTCCCTTTCATCCCTCTCCTTGCTCGTCTGCCCACCTCGCATCTCTCTCCTCCCCACCCAACTCCACCCCCTCTCCCTCTTCCGGCGCCCACCTCCGCGCTCTCCCTCTCCGTCTTCCTGTCTCTCCCTCTCCCTCTCGCTCTTTCTCCCTCCCCCTCTCCCTCTTTCTCTCTTCCTCTCCTTCTCCTCGATCGCAGTCCATCTCCCTCCCTCTCTCCCGCTCCAGTTCGGCCACTCAAGCCGAACAAATGAGTATATTGTTCGTCCCAATTATAATTAATAAAAATAGTCCCAATTATAATTAATAAAAATACCCAAGAAGAACTTTACTCCTGTAAGTGCATAAAATATAACTCACAAGGTTAAGGGGGGCCCTTCGTGACTTATCCAATCGACCGTGAAAGCTGGCCGCTCTGAGGACCTGAAAGGGAAGAAAGAACAGTCAAAAGACCCTGGCCGTGGGCAACGCAGGGCTCTCTGATGCTTCAGTTAGTCTCTTTTTTGGGTTTAACTAAGGTTGAAGAAGATAAGAGAGTTCATGCATATGTATATTCGTGCTTACGTACCTCCGTAGAATAGCTTATCTTCTATATAGAAGAGAGTTTCTAGATATTTGGTGGTGGGCTTGATGATCTGACTACTAAAGTCTCATCAGCTCACAAAGCAATTAATGATGGTCCATCACAGCCTACATTGCATTAAATGATGGTCCGGTCAGCCCACGTTGCATTAAATGCGAGTGATATTGAGCTTGTTCGTGTCTTGACTTGTTGGCGGTGAAAGTCCCATCGTACCTTTTTTTGGGCCCCGCCCTGATATGGCCATGGCCGTTGGATGCAGCTCTGTCAGAGATCTGGCGAAGATTTGGACGGCTGGGATGAAGTATTTATCCCAATAGCGCGTACTCATATTCTGCCATGTATCTGAAGAGGGGAGACGGCTGTCAGTGCCTGGCTCGGCATACAGTTGCAGCCAAACTGTGCGACCGAGACTCAGCCACACAGCCGAGGTCATGACAGTGTTAGGCCAGGGTTGACCAAAATAACGATATTCATCCCAGTGGGGACAAAAATGCACACCACACTTTACCTGCAAGGGGCAAAAATACACAAAAATACACAGAAGAGCTTTACTCCTCACCTCACTTTACTTGGAGAGGGCAGAAAAAATACGCAGAAGAACTTTACTCCTCACCTTACTTTCCTGGAGCTTATTACCAAGAGGAAGGCAATCTAAAAAGGAGGGAGCTGAAGAGTTCCAAACAGCCCACCCTTCACGTTCCCCAGGAAAAACATGGCGTGGTCTCTATCTCAGACGCTTTCCCTCTCCTTTTCCCCACCACTCTCTTCCCGTTTTACTCTTTCTACAACAACACGAATTCGAAATTCCTTTTCCTACACCCCTCGCTCTTCATTGCCATCCAAACGCTTCCACAGCAAAAACAACCGTCTCCGCCAAAAGCTCCTCAAAACCCTATCAAAACCCCCACAGAACCCTATACCCAATCCCGCACAAGACACCCATCAAACACCCACCATTCCCTTTAATCAAGAAGCTGCCAAAGAAGAAGTACATGAAGAAAATGAGGTAAAGGAGACAGCTTTTTCTCATTCTCCTGTTGTTCCAAGCGCTTTCGGGTTTGATTCTCCCGGTTCATTCATCAACCTTGTGTTTTACATCTTGGGTATGTTTGTTTTCCAAACCATATGCACTATTTGGATTCTGGGTTCTGCAGATATCGATGAGATTTCTGGGGATTCGGTGGAAATGGAGGGTGGGGAGAAAAATGGGGATCTGGGGCTTTCTTCTGATGGGTTGGAGTTGGAGAAGAGAGTGTCAGAGATTCAGATTTTGGCGAGGGAGGCTCGGGCGAGCGAGGAGAGGAAGGCGAGGGATGAGGCTTCGGCATCCTTTTCTGCTGCAGTTGGGAATGATGGGGATGATTTCGTTGTTGAAACTGCAAGTTCTAGGCATGCAACTGTTGTAAGGAAAGAGGTGGATAGGAGATTGCTTAATTTACAGAAAAGTATACAAACTTCTCCGGGAGATTCTCTGCAGCGGTCGAACTCAGGCACCAAAGGTGCCAATTTAGCAGTTAGGAAAAGACAAGCAGTTCGAGTTTCATTGATGAATGGTCGGAATGATCCAAAGGGCTTTGGGTGTTCAAAGAGCAATAAAAATCTGTCAGTTGGGGGTGAGAGTGGTTTATTGGATAATGAAGAACAAAGGGCAGATTTATCAGATGGCAATGCTATGGAGGAAGTAGATTCTCATTTATTGAATGATGAAGTTCTGAACAGAGTTATGCTGAAATTTCAAGCGAATGAGGAAGCGGGAAGAGACCCTTTAAATGGTTTGGGTTCTGAGGAGGAAATGAATTTCTTTCTAGCATTGCAGAGGAAGTTTGAAAAAGAAGGGATGGATAATGCAAAGCAGTGGATGGAGAAGAGAATGGAGGGTATTGACCTCAGCTATGGTAAGGCCTTTTAAACCCCACCCCCTCTTTCTTTCTTTCTTTTTTTTTAAATTTAATGTCTAGATGTATTTTTCACTTAAATGCTTCCTTAATCTCCATGTAGACTTCATTGTTTTAGTAACCAAAATTTAGATACACATATTGGATCCTTGAAATTCTGATTCAAGTTGATCTAACATGATCAGCTTTTCCACACTTGTACTATATAGCTCAACACCAATCAAACAGCAGACACCCTGTTTGGTCATACTGTGGAGGAACTGCTTCCACCTTCATCAAGGGAAATAGGTGGGTCCCATTTCTTTGGAAAGAACCTGCTCACTCTGGCTGCGCATCGTATGTGCCTTCTTGTTTCTATCATTGGAGGGTCTGAGGAAGGATTTTAGTTAACCAATCAGGGTAATTGTTTATAATCTGAAAATCCACTTCATGTCTAGGTACCTAATGGAGCATCAGAGGATAATTGCAGTTTTAGAGATCGACGATAGCTTGGTTTCTAATTGCATATACTTTGAAGATTGAACAAATAGTTGGGTTGTTCAGATCTCTATGCTCTCTGGCTAGATTGTAAAATCTCATTCTTCCTAATTTTCAAATTTACAGAGCCTTTGTTGGTTGGTTATTCAATTCAACGGAACCAATATACTGGGAGGAACGTACATACTTGAACTGCACAGTGGTAACCCAATGCAGGTGCCACCTGCTGATTAGCAGCGTCACAAATGTTTGAAGATATTTTGAAAACATCATCATATATTCGTGAGAAAATGATGAGCTGAGATAACCCCAATTTTATTGCAAAATTTCAAAATATTGCCAGATTTGAGATTATCTGAATATTTTCCTAAATTTTATTTTTTATTTTTTAATTATTTTGGCACTTTAGTATGTTTTTTTGTTTATGTTTTTATTTAATTATTTTATTTATAAAGAGATTTTTACAATATCGAAGGGAAAATCTTACCATACACCGATTAGCCTAGTTATGACCTATGGAATAGGATGTTGGTCAATTAGGAGATAACATATCCAAAAAATGAGTATAGCAGAGATGAAAATGTTGGGATGGATGTGTGGCAAAATTAGGAAAGATAAAATGAAAAAATAAAAAAACTCGGACATTCGGAAGCATTTAGGGGGGGCAGCATCAATAGCTGATAACTTTTTTTTTTTTTTTATAACATCAATAGATGATAACTTAAGAGTTAAGAGACTCATTTGAGATTGTTTGGACATGTCCAACGCAGCCCAACAACAGCGCTAGTGAGGAAAAATTTATCTATTTTTGTTGATGGTCCCTCAAGAAAAAGGGGCACGCCGAAGAGGACATGAATGGAAGTAGTAAGGATAAATTTAAAGAAGTGTAACCTATTCAAGGATTTGGCCCAGGATACACTGGAATGACGAAATAGAACTCATGCAATAGACTTAATACAGTTGGGACAAGGCTTTGATTATGATGATTGTGAAAAGTAGTGAAAAAAGATAAAATAAGAAGTAAAAGTAACATTAAAATAAAAGACCAAAATTGAAATTAAATGCATATATTTTTGTTTATTCCTAGAAAAGAGTATAGGTAAAATTCATATAAATAGAAGTTAAATTAGTTGAAGATAAAAAACAACTTTTCTATTAGAAGTGCTCAGGCTGCAATCACAGCATTGTACCCAAATAAGTAGAAATTTTGCATAGTTGAAAATGTAGTTCTGTCTGTAATCAAATAATGTAGAATGTTTTCGTTACAGATTTAAACTTCATCCTTTGACTAGCATAAAGAGATTGTATTGCCAGGAATTTTAAATGAGAAAAAAGTGATGTGAGAACCATAAATTTCACCCAGACTCAAGTCTGAGCATGCGAATGCAAGAGCTCATCAACATATTTCCTTGCTGGAATTCAGTCAGATAGAAGATAAGCATGTGATTATTGGGATTACTACCAAACTACCATCCAACACCAATGGCACTCCCGACAGTCTTTTTCCAATAATTCTTATATAGCCACAAGGTTGATAAATGAATGATCAAGCTCTGCTTGGCAGCTTCACCATCTCATAAACTCATGCGCAAGATATCAAAATAAAAACAAGAAAAAGGAAGACCTATCTCTGTCTCGGCCATCTTTTGGAGATTTTCAATGGTAGGAGGACGAGTTGAGGGCTTTAATAGAAAAGGAAATGTAAAAAAAGAAAAAAAAAAAAAAAAAAGGAAAGAAAGAAAAAGAAAACCGCTTCTCAAAGAAGCCCTACCTGCTAATCTATGTCTTTCGCATCTATTGGATATTGTCAATGGGAAGAGATGGGGCAAGGATTTTGATTGGAAAAGGGGAAATGCTTACAAGAGATGTTTTCACCACATGGGAAAGAGGATTATGAGGACAGTAGTTGCGTAGCATTTGTACCATATAGAAAAGATACTTATGAGGGAAAATGTATGGGAAAGAGGGTATTAGGAAACATATCTTTATTAAAACATTTACAAGCAACATATTGGACAGAGAGGGTATTTAGGAAAAGTTCTTTCTATACTAAAACGTGCCATCCATTTGACAGGTAATTACAATTATACCAAAATGAGACGGGTGTCCCTCTAATTGTTAACTTTTCCCTTGTTAACACATTGTCATTTCCACCGATGGTTGTATTGAATGAATGGGAAAACAAATCTAGTTCATTAATTTTAATATATTCGGACCAATTGACTGAACCTAATTCTTCAGTATTTTAGTGAACCTATATTGCTAACTTCTTCATGCCCTTCCTTTTTAATGTAATGAATTTGGAATTGTATATCACTGTCGGCATACAATTCATCATTCAAAAAAAAAAAAAATAGTATGTTTGCACTGTGTCACAATATCACCTCCTTTCTTCTGCATTTGTGACAGTAAAACATCCTGTCCGCACAAAATTTATAGATTGATTATTTCATTTCGTGTGTGTGACCACGGTTTTCTTTCGTTGTCTTTTCTTTTCATAGTTATTACTGTGGATAGAAGTGAGATGCCGGCACTAGATTCTCCTAAAAATGGTAGACACACTATTTTCCATTGAGCTACTCTTGAGTAAGTACTTATATTGAACTGGATGAAATGAATTCTGAGACAAATGTTGAGGATAGACTAGAATGGCAAAACAGAATTCATGTAGCTGACTATTAAATACATCACTTCCATATTTCATCTAAAAGAAATTACATATTGCATACTCATGTTCTTTCCTTTACTCATCCTTGCCTTCCAAAGGGGCAGCTTTTATCTTACCAGGTTTGGGGTTTGAAACTGTTATACATTTTTCTCTTTTCTTTTGAATGACTGGAGCTGCTATACATGATTAATAATGTGGACCATGCTTGTTTATTTCTAGGTGGCGCTCAGAGAAGTGATCACGAAAAGCCTTTAGAAGAGTCTATGAGGCCATATGAAACAACAAAACCTATTATCCAAAGGAACATCTATCATATCACTGACAAGTTGATGGAAAGATCAAAGAGTGGGCGTGGCACTTTCATCAACGACATTGAGGATAGCAATAGATTTCAGGAAGAATTTCAGAATAGCCCTTCTAGGGCAGAGAATAGTTTGCAAGATAAAAATTATGCTTCCAAAATTTCTGAAGGGACAAGTAATCAAAATGAAGGACCCCTCAATGAAATTAAATCAAGGGAGTCGGGAACTAAAATCTCTCGACGCTCCAAAAATTTAAATCAGGGTGCTCTTTCAAAGTCTGGAAAGAAGATTCGATCGAGTAGCACTGGCAGTACCAACTCCCAGTTACGAGTAAGAAAATCCAAAAATAGAGTGTCTCACAAAGTCAAAGACAGTGGGTCAGATATTGAGAACGATTTTTGGTGGCTTGATCTTCCATATGTTCTAGTACGTAAGACGTCCATGCATATTTTTATCTATTGTTTATTCTCTTTACAGTTTACTTCTTTTACACTGTGTTTTCTTTTTTGAGATGATTACTGATTTATTTCTTCCAAAATAAATATGATAAAATCTACAAAATGAGAAGCCTAATCAACCCTGCAACAACCTTCCAACATCTCTGTAAATCTGTAGCTGAAACGTCGGCAACCTCCTATTCACTGTGTGGTTGTTCCTGCCTTTCTGGCCAGCCAAATGGACCACCACTTAGCATCAAGAGAGCAAGTCTAGGAACCTCATCTATTTAAGTTTTAAATAGCCATTTCTCCTCCAGATACAATGAAGTTGATCACAGAAACACCCAATTAAATCCAAATAAAATAAAAAATACACTGTTTTTGTAGAAGGCAATTAATCAACAGATATTCCATATCCTCTGTCGATTGAAGATATAAAATAGATTGGTAATGATAATCTTACGAGTTGGAAGTAATTATCTTATCTAGAGTTGCTTCCCTTGAGAATGCTTTCACCTTTAGAGGTGCTTTGATTCATGATAGAAACACAAAACCATCACACCCTTCATGTTGTCTAATCATAAAATGAGTTCACTTTAAATTGTCTACCTTTGTTTGGCCTACAAGCACAGATATTATGCCCTGTTTCTACCGGAAATCTCATTAAATAGATTACCAAGAGCATCAATCTCAGCATCACACAATTTTTTATGCAAAAGTGTTACCACACAACTGCTCTTCTCCTTTTCAAGTAATCATCAGTCATAGTTGACCCATTAATGGAAATGGAAGAAAGTTTAGGGAATGCGTCAGCAAGCACCTTGTCACCACTCACCACACCACAAATCTTCTTACCGCCTACATTGTAACATGCTGATTAAATGCCTTTGTTGCTGTCCACGACTGTTGCTTAGCTGGTTAATGAGAGTGTGCGAGTGCGTGAGTTCAAGCCCCCCTTTAGCGCGTGCACACAAAAAAAAAAAAAAGGGAGCCTCGTTGCTCTCATTGGTCTTTATCATTGGTCTTTATCACTCAGACAAATGCATTCAGAACATACCAAACTGTCATTTGCAAAGCTTGTTTTTCCTTTGAACCCACCCCTACACCCCGCCACGCACCCCCCCCCCCCCCCCCTCCTCCTCCTCCTCCTCCTCCTCTCCCACACACACACACAAAAAAAAAAAAATATATATATATATATATATAGAAATAAGTCCCTTTCCAAAAGGAATGTGAGCTTTGAACATGTCTTCTTTAATAGGGAGTGCTCTTCCATATTTGTCGTATCTTAATGTTTAGCAGAAAGGTACTAACAGATCCCTTCTCATTATTTTTTTTTTTCGTCACATCTGTCAACAGTCAAGGGGCAGAAGTTGAACCTTCACCTTCAGCCAACAGATTGCACGTGTAGAATCTCCCTATCTCCCTATATAATCAACTGAACCATTCATATCCAGAACCTCTCATAGTCACACTCAGTCAGTATCTCTACCTCATTTCTTGAAGATAAACCTAAAAGACTCGAGACTCTCAGTGGGATGTCAACACTTGAATTTTCAAGATTCTGCCCATCCCTCCCATCATAATTCAGCTTAAGTACCCTTTTCAGAGGCAGACACCTTCTCAGGAGGGCATCTTGCCCATGCACAGACTTCGATCACCTCCCAGCGCTGGTGGAGATGACTAATTGAAATACCTCTGGAAATTTTTAAGACTACAACGGACACTGTTATGGAATGATCCAACTTTGGTGCAATGTGGGCAATTTAGCATCGAAGCATCTCATATTTCTTTCCTTCCAGATGGCTCACTAACCCACCAAAAACAATAGATTCCAGATAGCTCCATCTAGTTAGGGGAAGCCCAAAAGCAATCAAACCAAGTGAAGATTATATGCCACACCGAGTGTAATTTTACTGAATAAAGAGATGCATTTTCATTTCCTCTTCTCTCAAACTCAGAGGGCAATTATAAGATTAATTGTTTCTCTTCCATACATTATTCATCATCAGAATCCTCCCTTTTAGGCTATCAATGGGTTGGATTTGGGTATGCCTGAGTTTGGGCCCAATAAGGATTGAAGGGTCCAAGTCCATCACGGACCCTGATCCCAGATTCAAGTCATGCCTGATAAGATATATAGAAAGCCCAAGCCTGCCTATTAAAGGCCTGAAACATATATGGCCTGAGCGCCCACACCCACCCACCGCCCCCCCCCCGCCCCCTCTTCTCTCTCTCTCTCTCTCTCTCTCTCTCTCTCTCTCTCTCACATCGGTTAAGTCATGTGCCTGTTGAAGGCCTGTTTTACTCAGTGAGCTGTCTTTAGACCTATCAAATAAACATGAAAAAAAAAAGAGAGAGTATACTATGTATAGTTGTGTAAATATTTAAGTATAACACAAGGTACCATTCAAAAAAAAAAAAAAACCTATAACACAAGGTGCTTGACTTTCATTCCCTTTCCCAAAAAAAAGAAAGAAAAAGGAAAATCCTTATGGACTTCAGCAGCGGCCTTGACACGAGCTAGATCTCTGTGGCCTGTATTAAGAGGGAACTAAAAGTATGGATTTTTAATTGGATTGACCTTAATCTTCTTGGGTCGGTACCTTGGACGGCAGATTTTGGGGCTCTGAAACTTATCTAATTACATAAAACATCCTCGCCTAACCTATTATCTGGAGGCTGGCAAGAAAAACATGTAATTGTCATAGACACTCCTGTGGTACTCTACTGCAAACATGCTTATATAAGTATTTTCTTTGCCTTGATGCATGTTAAGACGTACATCATGGTTTTTCTTCTTTTATCTTTTACTAGACAAATTTATTGGTCTGGATACCTTCAATTTCAACTTTGGTTATCTTGTCTCAGGCTATTCTTTTGAATAGAAGTTCTGACTCTGAGGCCCCTAGAGGACTTTATTCCTTAAAGATGAAGTCACATTTAGAAAATGAAGGTTCTTCATCTTATATCGTTGCTTTTGAGGACCAAGGTGATGCCACCAACTTCTGCTTCCTACTGGAATCATTTTTTGAAGATCTGGGAGATTTTAGCGCCGATGTTGTTCCTTTGTCAATAAAGGTAAGGTCTTAATTTGATTGTGATCATCGCCATGTATTTATGTCCTAACACCAGTTGCTGGTGCTTTGAATTCACTGTATTCTATGTTTATAAAAAACCCAAAGCAGAAAGGGATTTTACGTCAAACAATGGAATATTTTAGAACCAACCCAATAGCTAACAGCTCATTTAGATGCTTCTGTTTGCATGATTTTGATATTTTGATGGAAAGCATTGTACAATCAAGGCAGCGGAAATTGGAAAGTGGGACACTGTTTTCCAATTCCACACTGAGTCACTATCTGCTGTTGGCACTGACGATGGGTTGTGGTAGGAAAGGGGGAAAGGCCGTTACTATTGAAATGGGGAAAGAGTCTTCCTAATGTGTTCTCCAATTTCTGTTTCAACTTTCAACCTAATTGTGTAGTGGATTAACAGAACTTGTAAGGGACCTCGCTGCTTGTCATTTCGGATACATCTAAATGGATTGAAAATGTTTTCCTATATTTGCCACAATGAACAAGTGTCTGAAGGCCAAACACTGCATATTTGTAATAAAAATGGTTAATAATCTTGGATTTTGTGTTGTCCTTCTGTTTATGGAGTTAGGATTACACACTGACGTATTACATCCAATGAGTGACCAAACGAATTATGTCAGAATGTTATATTGTTTCATGTTAACTGAATTTCATGTGTTTTCATGAGCATATTGTTTTAATTTACCAGCATAAAACGTGTTCAGGAACTTGAAGAGGAGGTGAAATCTAGAGGCATGAAGGCAATTGTTGTCAGGAAGGGGCAGCTTCAGCTTTATGCAGGACAACCACTCATGGACGTTGAGACGTCTCTCCACTCCATTTTAGAGAATGAAGTTTTAGTGGCCAGAGACGAGAGGAACAAATGAAAAGCTGGTTTCAGATTTCTGTCTTGAATGTGTAAGAACTAAGAAGGATGCATTTACTGTTGTCTGGAATCATATATTGCATGTGTCTTGTGATTCTTCAGTTGGATGGTTGTACTGACAGGTCTTTTAGTCTCCAGAAATTTGATGCCAGAACATATCAAAAGACGGGCTCCTATTTTCGTGATTGGAGAAGCTCAAGGAACGTACGACAGACTAGTTGGCCATTTGTTTGTATCTGGCCCCTGATCTGTGTATGCAGGCTTGAATCATGAAGCTCCGCAAGTCTTTGATAGGTGAAGCTTGCGAACCCAGACATCGGCATTACGCATAAAATATCCTTCAAATGCAGATTCTGAATGTTTCACGTGATCTGCTAGGTCAGCATTTTGATGTATTCTTCTCTCCTCTGTTTTATTTCGGCTCCACTAATACATATCCTTAAAATGCAGATTCGGAATGTTTTGCATGATCTGCAGTTGAAGCTTTTTGTTGTATCCTTCTCTTTTGTTAAAATTCCATAGATAGTAGGTTTCAGATATTGCCCAGCACTGCCTGGAACGGCTTCGCGTATGCAAATGCTCGTGAGACTGAATATTACCTTTTTCAATAACATTAATATTTGTTTGTACATTGCTTGGTCGCATGAATCCAATGTTTCTACATATACTGTGATAAAAATGTAGGTATTTGTTAGATTCTCATCAACTCCCTTTCGGATGGGAATCCATGATAACTATTTAGACATCTCTATCAACGACTTTTGGGGCATATGTTTGTGTAAATTCTGTGGAAAAATGAGCCTGCAGAAACACGGCTTCAACCTTTAACCATCCTCTCTCTCTCTCTCTCTCTCTCTCTCTACCGAGCATGGAAAAACAAATATTTTCTGCCAAGTCTGTGTTACAGAAATGTGCCTTTAATCAAATGCCTTGTCATCTAGGCTAGATGGTGATGTGCATAAATACATATCAAGGGCTGTAGATAGGTTTTGTGTACTGAAACTGTAGGGCACAAATCCCAAATTTGGAATTCTCAGACACTATTTTAGAGAAGATAATTTCCTGAGAATAATGTTTGTAACACAGTGACTGGTGCGTTGGTTGCTTGTTGAAAATTACAGCAGTTTGTGTGTGAATAATCTTTTGTTCATGTTGGGTCTGGTCCTGTCTTATGTTTGGTTAGTCAGATTCTGTTAATGCCAGTATCTATGACTTTATATTTCATCTACATCAATGGTAGGAAGATACTTGAGAAGAGTTAGTCCCCTCTTAGCTGTTAAAAAAAATCTACTGTTTGCCTTTTTTTTTGTTCTTTGTTCGTTTTTTTTTTTTTTTTTTTCCTTCTAAGGGCCTATTTGTTTGCATTAAAATACATGGGAATTGAATACATAGCATTCATATCATAGTGTAGTTAAAATAAAGATTCAAGGTGAATTTCTAAAAATGAGCATCAAATGACCTTTCCTTTTAGAGAAATAGAATCAAAAGAAGACGGGGAATGAACTCTTAGGGTGATGGTTGTTTACTCATGTTCCATTTTGTTTTGATTCTATTTCCCTAAAATGAAGGGGTATTTGCTACCTCACTTTCAAAAAATCACATCTAACCTTCATCTTTAACCACTTATGGTATGAATTCTATGTATGGGTTACATGTGTATCTCTGGTGGGTATCAACACATATAGCTCTGGTGGGTGTCACTTTAGCACTTCTGATCATCTTATAGGGCCATGTCACAAATTGACCACTACTTAACATGGGCTCAAGCCAAATTTGACCCGTTTAATGGACAGGTTGGATACGTCAAACCTGAGTGACGAGGTCAGACTATGGACTGGGGGCCCAACCTGATGCACTAATTATTGGTTGGGTTAGAAATGTTTACCGGAACTCAACCTGAAAATATTAAGGTTCAAGCCCAATTGTTACTCACTGGGTTGGGTTAGGATTGTGTTTGTAGGAATCAAATCATTCTGTACTTCTGGGATCACTAATGCTCCACGCCCACACACTGGATATACGCTATTCCACTCATATACATGTCTACACATAGAAGACTCACATAAGAAGTTCCTCCAAGGCTTTAACACAGTAAATCTTGAGTTATTCAATTATTTTGTAGAATAAAACTCCACAGTGGGGTTAATCTATTGAAATTCGAGCCGTTGAAAATAAACTCCCTACAGGTATATGTAGTATCCTCAAATTTGGCATCAATTGCAATTCGTCCCATCGTTGGATTGATGGTTTGTTGAAAAATGCGGTAATGAATATGCATAAAATCATGTTAATCATGTTTCCTTATCGAACGATAAATCCAACAATGGAAAATACTCCTTTTGACATAGAAATTCGAGGATATCCCATATATGTGGAGGCTGTTTATGTTGAGCCATTAGAGATTGTGGAACATCCAAGTTCTGTGTACTGGGTTGGAGACCTTCTGAAGGAGATAATGAGTCCCTTGGGCTAGGTTATAAGACTTGATGTTGTCACTCAGTCTTTGGGTCGAATAGGTAATAAGGCCATGCTAGCTAGAGCTGTATTAGAAATGGATCTGAGCAGCAAGGTGATTGATAGAGTTGTGATTGAATATCCTGAATAGAGAAGGTTTCAACCCTTTCTTTATGAAAATTTACCACTGACTTTCAGTCATTGTAAGACAATTCTGATTCAACCCTGTCATGTATGTTCTCTCAAAGAAAGGATTTAAGAGGAAAGGAATTGAGTTGTCGAGGTTGAACAAAATCGGGATGACGACAAATTTCTAGATCCAACACGGGACTGTTTGTTTGCATTAAAATATGTATAGATATTTTGATGTATAATTTTGTGGTTTTGATTGTGTTTGGTCCCTGTATTGGTCTTTTGCTTTCGTGATATAAATATTAACTATTATATATATATATATATATAAAAGGTTCAATATTGAATACATAGAATTCATATCATTTCTAGTTAAAAATGAAGATCAAAGTTCATTTTTTTTTATCCTTAACCATGGTTCTCTCTCTTCAAGGATGGCACAACTCCAAGGCAGATGAGGATGTCGATTAATTCATATGGACTTGGGTCAAATTACAAAGAACTGTGATTCAGGCACTTGGATTAAATGCTTCATTAAATGTTGAGTGATTTGCCAAGATATTATGCAATCTCAGACGCCAGGTTCCAAGTCAGCCCAAGAATCACAGAAGGCATTGTATGACATGGTGAGAGACCTGACACTCATCAATGATACCACATATGTTGTTCTGAATGAAGGAATTTATTGCCAACTTGTGAACGTCCATATCATTATATATCATTTATGTACTGTCATTCTACTGTACTTCATATTTTCTCCTATCTTCAAACTCTCCCTCTTCCTCTAACAAAATCAAAATAAATGGGGTCAAAGGAACCTTCACCACATTCTAGAGAGAGTGCAAAACACATTCTAACAAGACCAAAATATACAGCCTCCAACAAGCTCACCAAATGGGACATATATATACAAACCAAATTATAAGAGGTCCTGAATAATCAAGGAGCATGTCAACAATGGAGACACTCTAGTTCAGGGTATGGAAATGATTTGATTAGAAGAGGACTACGTCCATTGATCACTGTAAAAATTCAAATTGTGTATGCTCAAACAAAATCTGGAGAGCAAAATGAAGTAACCCAACATTTATCTTTGGCACAATTTACATGAGATGTTTCTTGTAGGACATAGGATGGTCGAGGGTCAGGAGGAATTTGAAGGCAGTGGGTGATGCTAATTGCAACGAGGCTTATATGGATTCTGTAGATAGTTCTTCTTAGATAGTAGTTCCTAGGAAATTTTGAGGTTTTTGGCTTTGTCCTGTGGGGATGTTGTGTGTGTAGCATGTTTTATGCTGTTGTTAAATTTTAATCCCTCTTTCAGGAAAAAAAAAAAAAAAAAAGTTATTGCTTTGATCGTGCATATGAAATATGGGATCCAATTTAACGCGTATAACAGCTAGGGCCAAAGGCTCCTGGTTTAGGCTGGGGCGGGGAATAAGGGTGTAAAAAACAATCGAAAAATCGTCTAATTGACCGAACCAAACCGAACCGATGGTTAATAACCGTGTTTTCCTGTTCAGTTAAAGTTATTAAAACTGAAAAACTGTGCTTCACGGTTCGGTTACGGTTTTCAGTCTCAACTCACGGTTATTAACCGAACTGAACCGTAAAATATGGCTCGGTTAACCGTTTTTCCAGAACACATAGTTAACCCAACCGTTACACTAATAAGAAAAAACCTAAAGGGCCTAAATGTATTGCATAATAGATGTTTTGTGCTATCACTTTTAGACTTTTAGTTGTATTTATTTTCGTGTAAAATGATAGTGTTGTTCTGCATGTAGAGTCAAAGGGCAAATATAGATTTTTTTTAAGTAACAATTAATCGTGATCAAACCATCTAATACGGTTAACCGCAGTTCGGTTTTTAACGGTTTTTTAAGTTATAGTGGCAGTTTTTAAAAACTAAAAATTATAAAATATGGTTCGATCAACAATTTTCCTTATACAAATGGTTAACCGAATCGTTACACCCTTAGGGAGGAGATACCCTAAGTTATCAAAAAAAAAAAACACTTATTCCATCCCTCCAACCACCTACTCTCGAGTGGGCCCATCTTAGCCCAAGACGCCCTGGCAAGATGTTGCTTAAGAGATTATAAGCACAAGTTTGTCACCTAATGTAAATTTTCACAAGTGGAACTACGTCACCTGGCTATTACTCACCATTTAAAAACCCTCAAGTCCAAAAGCATTAATCTTAAGTGAGCCCTACACAGGCTATCAATCCAGCCCTGCTATGGGGGTAGTTGACTCTCCCTGGCCCTCGAAAAGCCATCAAAATGAGGGTTTTGGTTTTTCGTTAAAAGCCCTAAGGTCAGGATTGGACAAAAAATTTATAAGTATGCCAATCTAAGGGCCAAGCTTGGACAAATCTAGCCATAGCCTAGCCTGGCCCTCTATTTTTTTTTCCCCTCATGTGTATATAGATAGAGAAAAACGGTCCAACGAGATGGTGCAATATATGAACTAACTTTTTAAGGCCCATCAAGATTTGTTCCAACCATGAAAAGCGAGAGGGATTGAAAGATCATGATGGGAATTAGGAATATGCAAAAAAATCAGCCTCTTCCAATCATCCTAGCCCTTCATCTTAATGGGTCACATTTGCAATGATTGAATTAAATTACCTCATTTCACACCTCAAAACCACATCGGCACAAATCCAACTGGGCCCTAAAAAACTAGCTCATATACCGCGCCATGTCACTTGTCCGTTTCTCGATAGATGGATAGGTGTGTGTGTGTGTGTGTATATATATATATATATATATGGGTATATCAAGTATGATTCCTATGTGGGTTCTCATGCAATTCTTATTTTAAAACTATGTTGTTTGTATGACCTTCATATGATTTTCATGTGATTCTTTGGTGATTTTTATGTAAATAAGTTATGCATGATTCTTATGTGATTTTTTTCCTCATTTGTGGAAAGTTAAGAGTATGAATTTCTAAAATGGGTGTACAATGTACAATAAAAAAGGGGAAACCTCGCACTCACTTGCACTCCTAAAAAAACAAAGCAAGCCAAACAAGACCTAGCCCAAGGCAACTCACAAGACAAGCAAGCACCAAAAACACCAATAGTTCAGGCCAACCAAGTACATGCCCACGAGCCAGGCCAGCTCAACTATTTATTTCTAGTTGTTATATATGTGGATTTATTTATTATTCAAAAAATACATGGATTTAATTGATCATTATTTGTATGTAATTCTTACGCGGGTTTATATTAGCGCGTGATCACTTCTATTTTGTTTATTTAGTCTAATATTTAGCCTCATATCTAGATTCAACTCCAATGGTCCATCTCTTTCGTGGGCTAGAGCGAGAGGAAAGCAAAGTGCCAAATCCCAATGACATTGTTGTAAAGGAAATTACAAGATAAAACATCCATTTATTTGCTCGATATTTAATTCATGCGAAATGATCAATATAATCAATATTATAAATGGGCTAAAACATATGAGTTAAAAGATAAAATCCACTAATACCATCAAATAGTCTTGTCTTAGATAAAAAATTATTGCACATCCATCATTGATGAGATTTTACGACGTGAGATTTCCATCTACAGCCATTTTGTGTACAAGGATCGTATTGATGCGGATTGGGCCAAATCCGTCACCAATTCGTTACTTCCAGATTGATGGATGTTGAATCCGTCGCCAATCCGTGAGTGTTAAAAAGCGATTTAGATCGGATCGGATTAATCCGTTCAATCCATTCAATCTAATGTTAAAAGAAAGATACGAAACATGTTGTAAAAAATTTTATATTTGACCCCTTAAGTTTTTTTTTTTTTTAGAAAGCTTAACTTATATTTAGACTCTTTAAATTTTTTTTTATTTATATTTAATATCAACGGATCGGATCGGATTAAATCCGCGGATTGAGGGTGAAATCCGTCACCGATCCATTCCTAACGGATTACAAGATTTTCAATCCGTGACCAATCTGTTAACCTTCGAATTGGTTAAAAATCTATGGATCGAATCGATTTTACGGATCAACCGATTTTTTATGCACCCCTAGTTATAAAGCGAGGTCTACCTAGTGGTATAGTGTAGTAAAAAGAAATTGTAAATTGATTTTTTTCTCTTTAGACCCTCGAGGAATGGGTAAGGATCTAGGTAATGCGTGCCCTCCGAGGGCGTTGACCTGCCCTAGGCCAGACCTGCATAGGTTGAGGGTAGGGCCTGCACAACCCAGGGCCCAGCTGTAACTCATGCATTCCAAACTGCATGATCTTATGTGTCTTATGAGAATAAAACTCTATATTTAATCCCCTCTCATAATACACAATGATGGATTGTTCAACACATGCTCCAATGCCACTACTTAATATAATCCTTTCAGTTTGGACTCTAATCAAACTAAATTAATAAACCATGTAGCCATGTTGGATTACAACCTATGAGAATAAAAGATATGTTGGATTACACTTTCCAATATGGTTGCTGGGTGGGTCAATGATTGCTACCCCCAACTCTATATCTATGACAGGGAACCTTCCAAAATAGTTTATTAGTGATTGGTTATTGACAGTATGTTGCCACAACAATATAGATTAAAAAAAGGAAAATCTTCAAATAAGGACTTAATTTTTTTACCTTATTACAAAAGATGACGCAAATTTCAAAACTTTTTAAATTAGACCCTAAGTTTTTCATGAAATTTTCAATTAAGAATATTCGTTCACTAAGAGATATTTTTCGGCAACGTTTTCCCTCATTTCTTTAAAATACCAAAATCACTGTTCATTGAAATAAAATATTCATTCACTTTTTTTTTTATGTTCTCTTCATTTTATTCATTGGTGTCCTCACGGTAATTAAAGACAACCAGTGTTTGCGTGGCGATCAACTACATGTAGTGGTGATCAAAACCATGTCATGGCTTTAAATGAAGTATGATTTGAGCATTTAAAAAAAATAAAACTGAAAGAAAAAGTAATGAGAAAATGCCTTTAAATAGTCTGATGTTCTTAATTGAATATTTATTAAAAAAAATTTAGAAATTAATTTGAAAAGTTTTAAAAGTTATGGCATTTTTTGAAACACGGAAAAGACTTAAGGTGTTATTTGAAAATTTTTCATTAAAAAACAAAAAGCAATAGATGGGTTGAATATAACAGTAGAGAGAAAAAGGTCAAAGTGGAAGATGATATATATATGATTAAAGTACCACATCAAAGTAGATACACCAACATGTCCTTTCACCTTTCTTGCATTGTTCATATGAATTTGCCACTAAACGAAATAATTTTGTGGCAAGTTTTTACATGGGAGGCAAATTGGGTCAGGCCAAACTCAAACCTAGATGGCATGACCCAATCAAGTGTGTAATTTGGGTGGCCTTGTTTGAGGTTGGAGTGAGCTCAAGCCTAAAATCTTGAACCCCATACAATTGGGTTGAACTTAGGTTGACCTTGGGTCTGGGTTTAAGATTGATGTACTTGGATTCAACTTGAATATATCATGGTATTATCACTATTTTTTTTGAATTAATAATTTTAAAATAATTTTTAATCTTTTGGCAAAATTTATGATATCAGGAAAATCATTACAATAGTAAGAGGAGAAATTAAAAAAAAAAAAGATTGAAAGTTTTCAATTAAAATAATTTTTTTGTGGTATTTTTAGTAGGGTCCATTAATTTGCTCTATATTGAATTATGAGGAAATCACTATAAAGCGAGGTCTAAATTAAGGAAAACTAAATTACCGAATGGTGAAGGAAATAGGGTGTATATGAAGTTAGTCTTGTTGGATCAAAGACATCAGGGATACTGACATCATTGGAAAAATTAAAAATGTAGGGATGGGGATGAAAGCCTCATTTTCTTAAAATTGATCACTAGAGGAAACTATTCATTGTCGTTTGTAAATATTCACATTTAGTTTTTCAATTCTAACCCCTTCAACAGCAAGGCATAATTTCTATTCCTAATTTTTCAATGCTAAACAAACAAATGGGGCCCGAGTATTTAACTAAAAAAAAAACCTATTCTATTTTCAAATCATTTTTTGCTCATTATCCTATAAAGAACACAATATATGATAGCTTTAGGATCATAATCTCATTTAGAACTCATGCATGAGACCCCATATGATCAATTCAAGCTTCCCACACTCACTACCCTCATGAATTGGTATTAGCATAAATTTGACACTCATCCAATTGTTATTTATCATTTTATTAAAATCCGAAAAAATGATGTATTTTAAAACAATTGTGTTTCTATATTTATAATGGAGGGTGCCCAGCCCTTTCGGGCCAGAAAATCCCTACGGGCTCAAGGAGAGTCGGGCAAATCCCCTACAACCCCAATGTGGTGGTACAGTTTCGAACTCTCAACCCACAGATACAAACCGTGGTCCTAGGCCAAGTAAACTACCCATCGGGATTAAACAATTAAACAATTAAACATAGATTCAGGAATTGGAATAATATAATGATATTGATATTTTTGTATACCCTATATCCTACCAGATCTTTCGATAGCCCACCTCTCCATAATTAGCATGGCTCTACTTGGGCCCGATAAGCCGGCTCTCCTAGGAGGTATTCGACCGACGGTGTCCCTTTCTATTTCGTATATGCTCACTCCCATAATACAAACTTACGATAAAAACAAGCAAAAACAAATTTGGTATTCGAAAAAAAGGGAGATACGGAAAATAGTTGATTTAGGCAATACACGTATTTGAGGACCCGTGTCGGCCTCTTTTTGGATAAAAAACGCTAATAATAAAATAACAACAACAACAACAATAATAATAAAATCTTTTAAATTCACAAATCTGTCGTTGAATTAAAAATTTCCTTTACAAAGAAGAGCATTTATTTTGGTGCCATCCTTTACAAATAGTCTTTTTGACCCCCCTCCCCATCTCCCCCATCTCTCTCTTTAATACATATATACACAATTCATAGAAAGCAGACAAAGACCAATCTCTGTCTCTCTCTCTCTCTCTCTCTCTCTCTCTCATCGCAGAATCGAAGAAGAAGCAGCAATGGTGGAGACGCGCCGCAGCTCAGCTTCTTCCAAACGTTCTCCAGTTCTCTCTGTTAACCCTAGAAACTCCACAGTATTCATCTTTCTCTCTCTCTCTCTATATATATATATTTGTATATGTATATATCGTTTCAGTTTTCTAGGGTTTTGATTTTGATCTTCGACTTCCAAAACCCTAGGCCGAGTCACCGCCTCCAACAATCGTCAAACCCGAAGCATCGCTACCGCCAGCATCCGCTCCAGCTTCTCAAGAACATCAGCCTCCATCCGATCCACAATCCAACGGCTGTGATGCGTTGCAAAATACAGAGAAAGCTGCAGAAGATGGTAGGGGATGTGGAATTGAAGCGTCGCCTTCGTCTTTAGGTTTGATTTTGGGTTGTTGTCTTCTCTTTAGATTTGAAAGATTTGTGCGTTAGGGTTTATCGTTATCATTGTTAAATTTTCCTTTTTTGGCAGAAGGAGAGAAATTGCCGGTTACGGCGGAGAGGTTTGTGTTGGGAAGAATGGGGAGGCAGATGGAGAGATGTCGAACGAGGGGTGCTTGGGGGAAGCTTCTCTCGCAGTGCTCTCAGGTGGGTTTTTTTTTTTTTTGGATGTCCTTCTTTCTGGTTTTTTTTTTTTTCTTTCTTTCCCCCCCTTTTGGGATAGGACTGTTTCTTTTGATGCATTTAAAAAAGGAAGGAACTGTTCTTTTGATTCATGGGTTTTGGAAGAATGCTATGATGGGTGATTGGGGTGGTCTGAAAATGGGTTGCTTGGGGCTAGATTCTCTCTCAGTGCTCTCTGGTGGACTTTTTCTGGATTTTTTTTTTTTTTTGATTCAGGGTTTTTGGATAGGACTGTTTCTTTTTGATTCATGGGTTTTGGAAGGAATGCTATGATTGGTGTTGGGTAGGGCTGAAAATGGGTTCTTTTGACACGTGATGAGTACAGACATGGTCAACTATTCTTTTTTAAAGTCTCTCTTCTATTGGCTCCATGTTTGCCTTAAAGCTCTTATGCCATGTGGACCAGGAAAAAAAAGAGTACATGTTGTATTCTTTCATGCGAGGCTGGCTGCTTTACAGTTTGATCCATAATGTGTAAGTGGGTAGAGTTGATAGTTAGGGTGGTCAAATATATAATGTTGACGCGCCTACTGGGAGAGGAAAATGTGTTAAACCCCAAACCACCCCCATTGAAAACCCTCTCATTGAAAATTTTTAGGTAAGCACACTAATGATTTATGAAAGGGGAGGGATTACCTTTCTTTAAGAAAAGATAGAAATGAGAGATTTCCTTTGCCTGTGGGATAGGGCTGGGCTTAGCCTTATGCGATGGGCTTTTCGCAGTTGGAAAAAGATCAGTTTGAGCAGTCAGTTTCACTTTCTCTGCAGATCACTCATCTGTGCATAGATGATCGGATATCTATTTGCATCCCTAATCTTTGACCATTGGGTTCGAGCAACTTTGTTTTGGTAAAAGGGCTTGAGCAAAGTTTTGTTGTACACAAAAACTTTGATCAATTGTCTTTCTTTACTTTGAATGGTAACTTTCATTAAAAGCTAGCAGTACAAGAGGACTATACCGACAAGCTTACACCCAAGAAAAGAGAAAAATGCAAAAGCACCAAACAAACAAAAGCTAACAGACACAAAAACAAAAAGCACCATACAATCAAAAGCACCAGAGAGACCAGCAAGGAAAATGACCCTGCTAGGCTCAGTTTGAGATCGGGCCACTTCCTTCAAATTTCGCATAATTTGATCCATAGAGGACTTTGATTCATTGTCTTGTTACGTTAATTGCAAAGAGGATGTAGCATGGATGAGTTCGAGGGCCTCATTCTCCTTCTTACCAAATTGCCTTTCATCAATGCCTCCCAAAATACCTGCCCAACATAATGGCTCTGTTCTAGTACTGATGCCCTTCCATGACAATGAGTATGCGTAGTAGTAGCCCTCGAAGGAAGTGAACAATGGAAGCATTTGGAGGAGAATCTGAGAAGCCTGTTAGGGGTTTCCTATCCAATTCTTTCTATCAGTTGAACTCTTGTGAATAGAAGCATCATTAAGAAAAATGCAACAGATGCTCATACTCTTAGGTGTTCTTCTCAGACGAACCTCTTCAAAATGCTAAATTTTTCACCTTTTACTTGCCACTAAGGATCAAAATAGCAATTATGGCGGGCGTAGTGGCTGCTGGACAAAATGCCGTGTAGTGGGTGATACGTAGCGGTTGCGGCAATACATAGCGATGTGAATCTTTACAGTGGTAAAAAATTCTAATCTTGTGTAGTTGCCAATCTTGTATTTTTTTTTAGTGATTTAGAACAATATAAGGGTAGAGACAACTTTATAAAAGGCTCTTGGGGAGAAGAAATAGGGAAAATAGTGCTTTTGGCTTGGCTAGGTTTTATATCGCATTGGCGATATTTTCAATTTAGTGTAGTGGTCATCACCGATATGCCCGATATTGTAGCAGCTGATATTTGGTTCCATGCTCCCCAGAAATTCAAATCATTGACCTCTAATGTCTACAAACACTACTAACCTTAAAACAATCCAGTGAAAGAGACTTGTTGACTCTTTTAGGGTGTGTTTGGTTCAGCTTATCAAAAGTGCTTAATGTGCCTTTGGGTTTTGAGAAGCCCAGAAGCCTCTAAAAATTCATTTGGTTACTATGTTTTTGAAAGTATTTTTTTTAAAATTAAGAGCAAAAAATTGCTTCTTGGTGAAGCTAAGGTCTGGTGACTTTGCGTTCAGAAGCACTTTCTAACTTAAGCGGAATGACATATTTGCAGAATCACCCTCTATCCCATCTATCGTCCACTCACCTCTCTCATCTAACCCCCTTTCTTTGATTCTCAATGGAACTGGACATTTTTTTCTTTCTCCTTTTTCCCTCTCTCACCTATTGTCTCTTCTTCTTCTTCACATCCTTCTTTCTTCCACGTCTGCCTCCCCACCTTCTTGTCTTTCATTTTACCTCTCTCTATTCTCTCCTCCCCAGGCTACATCTGAAACATATCCAAATATTTCCTTCTTTAAAAGTTAGGGCCTTTGAAGATTTTGCAATCAAGAAAAAAAACTTCATGATGGTTTTTTAAATTCCACTGGATTTTTCTTTGTTGGTTCTGCATTTTTTTTTGCTTTGTGAAATCAAAAGATGAAGTGTATTTTCCACACTTTGTGCCATAAGAGGGCTCTCTGTTGATGAAAATCTGGTTTTTGCAACTTTTTTGGATCAAATTTCTTATACTTTTTTTCCTTCAATGTCTTTGCTTTTTTTTTTTTTTGAATGGTTTCTTTCATTAAAAGAGCAAATAGTACAAGAGAAAAGTACTGAAAGCAGAAGAAAACAAAATAGGACAAACAACCAAAAAGCCTTAACAGCAACCATCTAAGGCCCTGTCATAGAAAAGGCCACCTCTTTCCAATGATACACCATTTGATTTAAGGATTATCCCTTAAAAGAAGGGAGAATAGACAACCAAAAAGCTACTAAAAACTTCGATTTCTCCACCAATCTGCTTTCACTAACTGCAATTCCTTCAAAACATCTTGAGTTTATTTCTTTCCAAATCGTTTAGATCACCGCTAGAAAAGACAACTGCCACATCACTTTGCCTCTAGGGTCCCCAATTGGAACCTTTCAAGCTTGGAAAAGCTCTGGGAGAGATTGAGGAAGGGCCCAACAGCAACCAAACCCTCCTATTATAGCCATCCATATAGTCTGAGCTGATTTATAATTTAGCAAGAGATGGTCCACGGATTCTTCATCCCTCAAGCACATCGAGCATCCATTCACTATCTTCATCCCTCTCCTCCTCAAAAGGTCCATAGTAGGGATCCTTTTCCTCAGAGCAAGCCACCGGAAAACAAGCACCCTAGGAGGAGCTTTCATCTTCCAGATGCCGTACACGCCACTCCTACCCTAGGATCTCTTTGCTTTTATTGTGCTTTGTCTTTTTTAAATTATCCCAAACAAAACTTCTTTTCTCAGACAAAAGACAAAGGATACTACAAACGAGTGGTTAATATGTTAGGGATGATCTTTATAAAGCTTTGGAGTTGAAAATTGTAATAATTAAAAGGTTTGATTTTGGTGTCCATCAACTCGATGTGAAACGTGGAATTTGGTATTAATTGTACCATTCCATTATCTTAATAATATTTTAAGATGATAAATTGAAGAAATGCAATTTCCGAATATCTTTGTTTTACTGATACAATATGATTTGTATGACTTCAGTGTTTTTTTTTTCTCGAGTTTTTTTTTGTTTTTGGTCTAACTATTTTTCATTTAAAGAATTGTTATTGTTGGTGTTCATGCAATATGACACATTTAGGATTTTAGGGAGGTCACTTTATTTAATTACAAGGGTACTGTAATTATTTTTTATTATAGAAATTAATTTTTTTTTTTTTTTTGAAATTGTAACTTGTATTGAAAAAAAAAAAGATTTACTGTATAAAAGAGCTATACTGAGAAGCGGCTGGGAAGAACCTAAAAAATACAGCCACCACCCAAAAGGAAGGGAAATAAAATAAGGAGGTTGAAAGGCCTCAAACAAAAACAGGGAGTAGAAAAGACCCAAATCAAATTGACATGACTTCCCTCCAATTGAACATAATTGCATCAATAGATAAGCCCCAAAAATCTGGAAGATAGGAGATCCATGAGGCAACATAAAATTTCATTCTAAGGATTAAGTCTTCTTGGGAGGAAGTGATCCCTTCAAAACACCTTCTGTTTCTCTCTTTTCAAATCGTCCGGATGCAAGCCGAAAACGGAAGGCGCCACATGATCTTCCCTCTGGAGGAAGTAAGCAGGCTAGTCCACTGTTGGAACAACTCGGGTAAGGACTGCGGTATAACCCAACTGCAGTTGAACTCCTTCAGGATCGCTGACCAGAGGGCTTTTGTCTGCTTGCAATGAAGGAGAAGGTGATCGACTGATTCCTCGTCAGCTAAGCAAAGGGGGCAAGCGTTGACTAGGAGCATGAAATTTAATTAATTATTTGGTTATGATGTATGGTAAAAGTTTATTTTAATGTCGTAACCAAACAATCTCAAGTGCTTTTGATATTAAAAAGTAAGTAAAATAATCTGTAATAACCAAACAACGTTTTTCTTCTGTAAAAGACTTTTGAAGAAGTGTCCTCTAAAAAGTTATCATTGAAAAGCAATGTTGGCTTTGAACAAGCTCAACCAAATACACCCTTAACCCAAACATCATTTTTTAGAATGTAATCCCACCCAAACCAACCACTTTCTTAAATGCAGATCCTGCCTAAGTAGACCCCTCCCCACTTCAGAAATTGAAGACCACACACCAGACTATCTGTTCGTATTTACTCACCTCAATCCCATACTTCTAGGAAGTCATTTTCTTCCATAATGACCCTTCCTCTTCGGCAAATTGCCATCATCGTTTACTAAGGTGTGACTTAAAAAAAAAAAAAAAACTTCGTACTACTAATCATCCTTTACTGCTTAACGACTGCCTCCCATTTGATTAAATTTGTACATAGTTTCTTGCCATAAAAAATCCCTCATTAGTTTTTAAAGTCTATTTGCTATTCCCATTTGAATCTTGAACAAAGAGGGTAGTAAATAGGAAGATTTTCCAGTGTTTGTTTTATGGTAGTGATCCTTCCTCATAATAATAAGCAACTTCTTTTCCATGAAGTAGTCTTTTTCTCGAACTTCCACAACTGGGTAGCTCATGTGGGACTAGCCCTTGTTTTAGCCCTTGATGGGAGGCCCAAGTATTGCATTGGAAGCTCGACAATCTTGCATCTCCTTATTTTAGTGCCAACACCTATTTGCGAACTAACTAGACAGTGCATTGATTTGTCGAAGAATGTGTTTTGAGATTGTTATCTCAGGGATGTTGGCATTGAGAATAAGTGGTGCTAAGATTCTCTTTGCCGATATAAATCTTTCAATAAGCCCGCATGTTCTTGCTTTCTCAATTAGCTTTCCCAAACCTCTTTCAGTTGTGTGAATTGAGCGGGGACAAGGGATCCCCTTGCCTTAAGACTCTTCATCCGTTGAAAACTTTGGACAAAGATACATTTATTTGTAGAAAGATGGAGATAGAATCCAGGCCAATATCCATACATTTTCAAATCAGAAGGGACAAATCCCTCAATTGATCTCTGAAGAATCTAGCAGAATGGGCTTATGGTCTTATGCCTTAACATTGTCATTTGTATGACTCCAGTTCTACACTAGGAATTGTCCTGCAGACTCATGGATGATCTCTTGTTCTAGTTTAAATCTAGGAACTACATCTTGACAAATTCTGAGTTGCTTCATTGAGAATAGCAATGGCTATTTCAAGAGCACAACCAAAATGACGACTCAAACTACCAAACCTAATCGCATCCCTAACAGGAAATCGAATCACAACATAATACTAGCCTAATGTAACCCAAATTTAATCTAATCCTAATCCAACACAAACTTGTCCATTATTTTTTTCTAATTACAAAAAAAACCCTTCTCACCAAAATTCTCAAATTACAGATTAATTCATAATTGTTGGAAATTTACAAATAAGCCCCAACTGTTTCGACACTTCCTCAAGCTCGTGTGTAGATATTCACTTCCACCAGCCTGGAATAAATATCATATAGCTGAATCATTCTGCTTCTTTTTGAGATTTCTTTGGCGGTGAACTTTTTTAGCTTGTTCTTTATTATACATGGTATGCACCAAGCAATTTAGAAATAAGCTACTAATATACACACAATTAAAACTCGCAAGCGCACAAGATCACTATGTAGTGTAGTGAATTGTAAGTACGAGGTCGATCTCACGAAGACTTGTGATAAAACAATGTCAAAAATAACTAAAACTCAGAATATTAAAAGAAACAATTAAATGATGAAAGATTGAATTAAACTACTAAAAACAATAAATTAAACTATCAAAAGCTAAATAGAAATTAATCTAAAGCACACAACTGAAATTAGAATTGAAAACAATGAGAATGAATGAACTAGGGTTTCATCTACTCCCCTAACCAATCCTATGCATGTCCCTTATTATCTTTTAATCAAAAATCAGATTTTATTAGTGACATCTATCAACCTAGACCATGGCATATGCGTCTAGATTATTATTCCCCTAAACCTAATTCATGAGTGGCATACTACATGAATTATTCATTATGATGCAAAAACTAAGCATGGCATATGTTCTAGTCAACACAAACATAACGCATAAAACAATGGGAAAGATAAATGCATGAGTCTAAGCGTGGCATATACTTAGATTATTCATGGTTCTAAACCCCAGATGCTTATCATCAAGATCAATCAAAATTAAGTTAGCTACTCTTAAAATTAATTGAACATCACATGGTTGGCATGGCATATACACAACTCATCAATTAAAAACATGGTTTAGAATCTCAACTAATAAAACTGAAATCTGAATTAAAAGACGCCAAAAGAGACTACATAGAACTAGGCTAGGGTTTCAATTACACCCTAGCCCAAAAAAGTTTAGCTACTCATGTTTGGAATTGAAAACAAAATAGAAAATAGAGCCATAAGAAGAACTCTGAATATTGAAGAAGAAGAAGAATTCTGCCAGCAGCCTTTTCCCCTTTTCCTCGCTCCGAAAGCTCTCCAAAAGATGCTCCAAAGGTGCTCCCAATAGTGCTGTATGTCTGCTAGGATTTGTGGATGATGGTAGCTGATTTGTGGATGGTTTGTGTGATGTTTTATGGCTGGTTATATGGCTGGACGTGGCTAGGTTGTGGCTGGTGTATTTTGCACTTCTACTCCCTTCTATGCCTCTTATAAACTTTGCAACAGCCTCTTTTAGCAAGTAGTTCCCTTATATGATTAGATCTCCACCTTACTTTACAAGTAAGCTTCCTAATTAAAACAGAATAGGAGTAGTCTTTCTTGTTAAACTAGACTTTCTAAATCTGATCCTACTTGTATTTTATAGAAAGTTCCTCACCTGTGGCTCACAAATCTGAATTTTGATTGCAAAGAATTAAATCTGAACTTTTGACATAAAAGTGGGCTCTATTTGATGCGTGTAACATGAATGTGGGAGCCCTCTTTTTGGACTTCTATCTTGACTTGAACTCTTGCTCTAACTTTTCCTTCTTTTTCTCCTTGTTTTTCTCCATTCTTGAACTCCTCTTTTAACTTGGATAGGACTTCCTAAATTCTGAAATTCTTCTCTTTGCAATGGATGTGGACCCACCATGGGCCTACTTGATGATTCACGCCCATCTCTTCATTAATTCTTCTCTTTTTGCTCCTTTTGACCTTAACATAAAAATTAACAAAAAATATGTAAAATCAAATAAAATAACTCTAACTAGCACAAGATGAATCAAATATTAGGGCTTAGATTGCAAACAATTAAGTACTTATCAATACACAACCTTTGATAGATCTTCAATCTGTTCTTGCAACTTGCTTGATGAAGGGGATGAAAACTTCATTTGCGCTACTCAGCAACACTTGGTGATTTAGACTTGTACTTTGGTATGCTATATTGCATATGCAAAGAGGCTAGAAAGCTACACATATTTTGGTATGCCACATTGCATATGCAAAGAGGCAAGAGGCTAGAATGCTACACTACATTTTTAATGGCGCAAGTCTTTTTTAGTGGTTGAGTGGGTTTTATACAAAACCCTTTCATGGATGACCATTCACCTATAACTGTTTGCCTACTTGGATTCACACTATCAAGTAAATGTGGAGTACTTGGGCTGATGTCATCAGTACGCAGTCAGACTGCAGTGACTCCAGAGCTTAGGTTTGGGTCTGGGATTGAGCTTAAATTCTTTCTTTTTTCTTCCATTTTTCCTTCAGCCTTGTCACTCTTCAAGCGTCTATCCTTATTTGTCCCTAAAACCTACAAAAATCCCTCCAAATCCAGTCCAGACTCGGACTCATAACTCTGCGAATGTCCTATGCTTTTCCATTAAATCTATACCTGAATCGCCTTCAAAACCCAACCCTAGTTTTACATCCAAAGAGGCTAGAATACTACATTGCATTTGAATGATATAACAAGTCTTGCCATTAAAAAAAAAACACACACACACACACACACACAAAAAAAAAAAAAAAAAAAAAAAAAAAAAAAAAGAAAAGAAGAAGAAGATATAACAAGTCTTTTTAGTGGCTGAGTAGGTTTTACACAAAACCCTTCAGTGGATGAACATTCACCCATAACACAGCGATTACTTGGATTCGCATACTAAGTAAATGTGGTATACTCGTAAAGTTTTCTCCGGCTCTCTTGAATAATCTCATAAACTTCACTTTTATGATGAGAAACAACATGATATGGTAGAGCCAAAGTCTTGAATAATCTCTTGGTCATTGTTTTGAAAACTGGAATTGAATCGCAAATCGTTCATTCCCATGAATCGAATCGAATCGTAAATCCTAGGTTTTTTATTTTTTATTTTTCTAATAAAAATAATAATAATTAAGATTAAAAAAGAAAATGAAAAAAAAGTAGTTATTCATGATCCATCCATTTTCCCATTCATAGCAATATAAATACAATGACAAATAAGTCTATCATATAATCATATCAAGATCACCATGAGATACTAATATATAATAAATAAGGGAGATGTTCCTATGAGAGATGCTCTCACCTTACTATGAGAGATAAGGTAGGGCTCTCACACCCATATCCAATGCCAACAACTTAAATGTGAGGGCCCCCACCCCTATCTCTCATAGCAAGGTGAGAGATACTCTCACAGGAGCACCTCCCAATTAATAATATGTGTAAATAGTTAAATAGTTTCAGGTGTCAATACTTTTTTTTTTTTTGGTATCTTTAAATCAAAACATAAACGAAAAAATAAAATCCAAACAAGATATCTCTTAAAGTTAAAGAAAATGTTCATGAAAAAGAAAAACGAAAAAATATTAAAAAAAGAAGATATAGACAAGCCCCATACATATAGTCAAACACTTTAATCAAATGCATGTTCTTTATTCATCTCTAAAACCTTCCCAAACCTACAAAAATTCTAAAGAGGTTTCATTAACTATTAAATAACCTTTTTTTTTTGAATGGTTACTAAATAACCTTTAAAAGTGAAAAGACTAAAAGAAAAAAGGTAAAAAATTATTAATATTAACTTATTGATTGTTGCTATTCTTGCTCAGACAAATTGCTTGAATAGTAAGATTCGATGAGACGTGTATTGAAATATGAGCAGGGTTTAAAAATACGGCCGTTATCTTTTCATAATGGTTGTTATGAAACGATAACGGCTCCTACCATTACGGAGAAGACACAGAGTCATCATAGAGACAGTATATGGCTGCAAGAAAAAGAAAAAAGAAGAGAGAGAGAGAGAGAGAGAGAGAGAGAGAGAGAGAGAGAGAGAGAGAGAGAGAGAGAGAGGCCGGAGCTTGGATCGCCGTCCGCATGTCGCCGCCCGCCGCTACCCCCTTGCACATCATTGCTTGCTCCGGATGCCACCCTTACATCGCACCCACCGCTGCTGCTGTCGCCGCCCTTGCACATCGAGCCAGTCGCCGCCGCTTCTCCTCCTCTCCTCTCTTCCCCTTTTCCTCTCCTCTCCTCTCTTTCCCTCTTTTTTTTTCCCCTTTACCCCTCTTCTGTTTCGATCTCAGTGTTTTGCCCTTTTAAGGGCTTTTTGATCCCGTACGTGTGAGGCCCTCACTCAGTCACAAAAGATTTTTATCTTTTTAGTACGTGGACCCCCTTTTCTTTTATTTTGTTACGACCCATTAGGCTTTTTAATTTTTTAATAGAAGGGCTCCATTTTAATATTTTTCTAATTATTAGATGGGCTCAATTTATTTATTTTTTAATTGTAACTCTTAATACACTTAAAATAAATTTAAATTATAACTTTTAATACACTTAAATAAATTTCAACCACGAAAAAGATGGTCTCCTTCTATAATTGGCCCATAACAAGTTTTATTACAATAAGACTTAGGCCCCACTATCACATCAATCACTCTAATAATATATGTGAATAAAATATTAAAAAATTCGATTGAGTATCTAAATTTTTTTATTATTAAACTTACACCATCTAATAAGGCCTACTTATGAAAAAATCTTAACCATTAAAAATAAATGCCCTCTTCTCAAATAGGGTCTTACAAAATTTTACTCCTTTAAATGGAAAGTAAGCATAATTTTTATCTTTTCACATTAGTGACATTTGATCATAAAAGCATTTGATAAACATGATTCCTTTTAATAGACTGCATTTCTAAATGCTCATCTGATAGGTCAATGATTCTAATAATGTGGCATGCTCAATTTGATGGTGGGCCCAACTATGATTAGAGATTTTTTTTTTACAAAGCGAATATAAATTGTGATAATTATTTTTGAGTGCTTTCGATCTCATATATGAATTACATTGATAGATCTATAAATTATAAGGATGGGGCAAAATATTAAATGCTAAACTAACATATTTTAACAATCAGATTAAATATCAGTGATAAGAATAATATGACTTAGGGGGGACCGTTATTTTGCTTTATAGTGTGTACTAGTGAAAAAAAGACATTGTTTTCTAGCATTTTATAATATTCTGGTTTTTTTGGATATTTTTTTTCAGATTTTTTGTGGTTAAAATAAAAATGTGACGCGATGACCGCCACCACGATTTTAAACCGTGATTATGAGATTTACACTTGAATCCTAAGATTCATTTGTAAATGGGATTTGTTGCATAGATATGAATAATTTTCCTTAGGATTCGGGATACGAGTCGGGATTTAGGATACGAATCATAGGATTCTGTTAACAATGCTCTTAGCGCATCACATTGATTCGGTCACCAAAATTAGAACCCCTTTTATGTCAGTTGATGTCCTGCCAAAGTGTCCAGCACACATTTTATTGTGTAAATCTTACATTGTACTCTCAGCACACATATTAATGTGACACATGTCTATACAATTCATGCTTCTAATCAACTGGCCTCATTGTTGTATGGGGCCATATCCTTTCCATTGTCTCCAAGAAAGGAACATATCACAGAATCAGGTAGGTTGAGTGATTGCAGTGCTGCATTGAGACAACAAAATGAGATTTGCAAAAGTTTTTTTCTGGATGTTCAGATTCAGTTCCTGTATAGTGGCTTGGACTTTGGATTGACTGACCAGCTGATTTATGTGGTTGTGCGTTCAAGCTGTGTCCATGTGTGCTGGCTGTAAAGTTTTGGGGTACCATGGTGTGAATAGGCATAGCAAAACTCTAGTTTCAATTTGTTGCATGGTCAAGGTTTATAGCTCATGTGTCCTTAACCGTGTTTTTATGCTTCTGACTTTGTCCAGAATCCCCACCAGCTTATGGATGTCAATCCTTTCACCGTTGGCCAAGGTCAAAACTGCAATTTATGTTTGAGGGATCCATCTGTCAGTGCAACTCTCTGTAAACTGAGGCATATTGAGGTATTATATTTGCCTGACTTGGGAGGTGAATATGTATCGCTATACTGCATGTAGTTTTCAAATGGTTTTACGGTACTGATTCTTATACTTGTTATACATATGAAACAGCATGGAGGTGCGTCTGTTACCTTACTAGAAATATCTGGGAACAAGGGTGCTGTCCAAGTGAATGGAAAAACTGTTGATCAAAATGTTTTCCTTAGTGGAGGGGATCAGGTGGTTTTTAGTTCATCCGGTGAACATACTTATGTATCCTTCTGCAGTTTATGTACGGATCATTTATTATAACATGCATAGTGGCCTGTATATCATTTGCAATTTTTTTTCTCTTCTCTGCATAGCTTTTGTGTCTTGAAAATACCCTTAACATATAATCAGATTTTTGAGCAACTTGAGAATGAGACAATTCCTACTCCATCTGTGCCTCCAGTTGGCATTGCAGAAGCTCAAAGTGCTCCAATGAAACGAATTCACTATGAAACAAGATCTAGAGACTCCTCAGCTGTGACAGGAGCATCAATATTGGCATCTCTATCAAATCACAGAAAAGATTCGGTTCTTCCGCCACCAATACAAAAGGGTGAGATGTCCAGCAAGGATTAGGAAGGGCCTATTCTGGTATCTGCTTGTGAATTGTCAGATAGCTGTTTTCCAGACCTCTATATCATTTGGGGTAGTTCTGAACAAGTGGATGCTGGCTTTTCTTTCAATGATAAAGCTGGCATTGTGCTATCTTCTGCCATTGCTGCCAATGAAACCTTCCATCTTGACAGTGTTGGTCTAAATTCACGTCTTGACGCGTGCATTAGAGTTTTTTTTTCAGCTAATTATGAATTGAGAAGATTTCTGTGATGCTTGCAGGATCATCTTTCTCTGACTTAGATTTGGGTGCAAGCATCTACGAAGTGTTTAATGAACGAACAAATCTCCTCAAGGACTTTGAGTCGTCAGCGGGTCTGCCCTCCTTGGCCAGATTCCAAACTTCTAAGGATAATCTGCAACATGAGGTTCTTAATGGTAGCCAAATTGATGTCTCCTTCGATAATTTTCCATACTATCTGAGGTGGAACCTTTATTCTCAAACAACATTCAGGGAATGGATTACTTTTTCCGTTATTGCTCAATCATCTGGTATTCTTTGATTGTTTTGGCTGCTTGCATCATTATATTTGTTTTTCATGATTTCACAGTTTTTAAAATTCTGCTTACTGTTTTACTATCAGGGATTGCATCATTTAATCATAGATGTGTTGTGATAGTAGGAACATGGTTGCAATTAACATATTTCACGACCAAGTTTGAACTTCAATTATTTTTCCAAAATCCAATTGTGGTCTTATGTTTTACCAATTTCAAGCTGTAGCTTTATTGATGTATGTGCACGCGTGCGCGTGCGTGTGGTGCTGGACAAAAGGACAAGCTGGCAAAAATATTTCTATAGTATGTTGGTAAATATACAATGATATTACCATTTTCAGAAAAAAAACATACTATGTAATTGAAAAATTGTATTCTTTCAGAATTTTATTTCATAAATGCTTGATATGGAAAAATGTGTTACACAAATACAAGCACACTGGAACTATATTAATTGTGTGTATGAATGTACCATGCACTGTTAAGTACAAAACAGATAAACTAAGGTTTTTTTTTCCTTTTCTTCTAAATGTAATTGCTTCCCATATATATATGGGCTGGCCTCTCAACCCCCGTCCGCTCACATGTGTGGGGCTGATGGTCCATCCAACTGGACCACAAACACATCCCCCCCCTCCTTCCCTTCTTCTCTCTCTTCCTGAGTTTCACATGACCTGGGGTTTGGATAGATCCGAATGGACTGGACCATTGGATTGACTGCACACCCCATTCAAATGGACTGAACTTGTGGGCCCCGGATGATTTGATTGGGATTATTTTTTTGTTCATAAGAGGGGCATGTGCAGATCTTCAAATCCCTCCAGCCCCATGTAGGCCCCATAAGTGTGAGCAGATGGGTTTCCCGTCAGCTTGAGCGCACGATAGGAGCCCCCTATATATTATATTATATATATATATATATATATATATATGGAAAACACTCCTATGGGAGTAAGGGGGGGACCCATTGGATCCATATCCAATGCCAACGGCCTAGATATGAGGCTCCCCCGTCCTCTTACTCTCATAGTAGTGTGAGAGTTACTTTCATTGGAGTATTTCCCACATATATATATATATATATGATAGTAGTGTGAGAGTTACTCTCATAGGAGCATTTCCCGTAGATTTATATATATGTGCGTGCGTGCGCGCGCAAAGATTTCATATATTTTCTTGGGATGTTAGGAGCTCATGGAGAAAAAACCTTCATCCATCTCTGCTTATTTTGGCTTGTAGGTCAAGCCACACCACCTTTGAAACTACTTATCTATCATTTATATTTGCCCTTTGCTTTGTACAAGTTGATACTTGTACAAAGTCATAGACTGATAGAAGTAATAGTGGTTGTGTGATTTTTCAAAATAATGCATGGTTGGAGTACTTTTTTTTTCCCTTCTTTTTCCCCAAGTTTTTAATAATTTCAGTAGTTGACTTCAGCTCTTAAGTTAAATACAATTACCTTAGTTTTTGAAGAGAAGATTTCAGTTCTTTTTTTCCCCTGGAAGGGGTAACTGTTGAATAGAGGGACTTCTTGATGTGAGCTAGGAGTAGTGGTTACTGGTGGAGTATGGTTTGCTGATGCCATCTGATACTTGAATGCGGACTTGTTCTTGAGAAATGAGAAGCTTCCTTTATTATCCTATGCTTTATATTGATAAGGCAGGGTCTTCAGGTTGCCAGCAAACAAGGAAATGTGTTGTAGGTCTTCATCAGTTATTAATACTCCCTATCGGCCAGTTCTGTAATTTGCGTGAGGTACTATCCTTGTTGCATCCGAACGGTGCTGGTATTAGAAAAAAGTGGGAGGGGGTGTTTGGATTGCTGAGAGGACGTAAGGTGCTGAGAAGGCAAAAACCTTGGGGAGACGGGGTTCTGAGGCCTATTTTGACAGATGTTTTTTAAGACTTGGGCTGATATAGTCCTCGAGATTTTGTATCTGGGGCAGGCCGGGGGTCCAGACTCGTGTGTTGGCAGGTGTCTGTTGGGAAAGGGAAAGCTCCTTGGGGGTAATTGTGCTACTTAGCAAGAATTTAGAGCAGGAGAAAAAGGAGCAATATAAGTAAGTTTGAGGGTATGAGTACTGTACTTAGCAGGCTAGAATGAAAAATGAGTGAGAGAGGATGAGACTGATGGGGTGAGGAAGGGAGTTAGGGAGCTTAGTGTAGGGTTTGCCATGAGATGTATGGAGAAGAGGAGGAATGGAGGCATGAATTGACTGTTCTTGTTGTGGAAAAATGATTAGGAATATGGGGGCATGGGGCAACGCCATCCAAAGGCCAATTAAGAGAGCATGGGGAAACAAAAAATGACAAGGCGTAGGGCCAGATCAACAGAAGGCCCACTTGGAAAGGCATGGGGAAAAGGCTTTTGGTGAGTTTAGTGCAGGGTCTGCTATGGGATGCCTGAAGAGGAGGAATGGAGGGCTGGATTGACAGTTTCTGTTGTGAGAGAATGATGAGGAATATGGAGGCATGGTGCAATGCTGTCAAAAGGCCTATGAAGAGAAGCATGGGGAATCTACAATGCGCAACGCCAGATTAACGGAAAGCCTACTTTGAAAGACATGGGGAAAAGGGGGCAACATAGGGTTGGGCTGTTAGTGAGCTTAGTGTAGGGTCTGCCACGGGATGCATTAAGAACAGGAGGAATGGAGGGCTGGATCGACAGAGTTCCTGTTTTGGAAGAAGGATGAGTAATATGGAGGCATGGGGCAAGGCCTGTCAAAAGGCCTTCTAAGAGAAGCATGGGGAAAATGACAAGGCATACGGCCAGGTCGACAAAAGGCCCACTTGTAAAGGCATGGGAAAAGGAGTCGAATAGGGTTGGGCGGATAGAGGGTCCATTGAGGCATGGGGTAATGATGAAGCATAGGGCTTGGCTGACAAGTTTGCTAAAGTGTTTGTGGTGAAAGGAAGAGGCATTGAGTTGTATCAATGGAAGACCTGTCATGAATAGGCATAGAGTTGAGGAGGCATAAGGTTGACCTAACTGTGAAGACCTGCTATGGGAGGCATTAGGGGGAATGGGATAGGCATAAGGCTATGTTGATAGATGAGGATCCACTAGGGGAAATATGAGAGCCATGACACTGGGCTGACGGAGGACCTGGCTGGTGAGGCATAAGGGAAAATCAGCATGAGATGCGATTAGGGAAATAGAAGAATGTTGAACAAGCAAGGTAGAAGCTTTGATACACAGATACTTCATAATGGGCAACATATCGTGTTGTATTGTATCTGATACTTCACTTTTTATGTGTAAAATCCGTGTCCCTACCGTGTCCATCCTATATCTGGGCATCATAGGGTAGAAGTGAGAAAGAATTTTAAGGAATGTATCCATAAAAAAATAGACGACACTGCATCTGGCCGGATTACTTTTAATTCAGTTTAGTTAGATCTAAGTGCATGGCTTGAGAGGGAGTTTGAGCAAGATGAAAGCGCAAAGGTTGTGAAGGACCTGGATGGTCATATAGGACTAAGAGAAGATAGTTTTAATTTTTCTATTACTAAAGATAGTTGGAATTTTTCCATTTTACCATTCAAAAAAGAAAAAAAAAAGGATGGTTGGAATTTTATGAGGGAACATATCGTGAGGATGTTTAAAGAAGAGAGGGCCAGAGTAGACAAGAAAATGAACACAACCTTCATGGGATTGATCACAGAAAGGAAAGGCTCCTCCCACACTTTTGGCTATCAATTTGGCAGGATATCATACAATTTGTTTTTAAAATATTTTATATTTGATTTTGTTGTTGTTGTGACTGCTGCCTCAGTGGCCAACCGTTTGAAAGTAAAACCCTGCCCTCACTGTTTCGGCATTCATACAAGTTAATTTCGAAAGTCTTGTCAAAAATAGAAAGAGAAGCAATTCTGTTGGTGTTTGGGAAAATAAAATGAGCGATACATTTCTGTTAGGGGGTGCTAATATTAGATGGAATATTGGTGGCAAAAGAAGTAATTCATTCAAGGTAGAGAAGAAGTAAAAGTAATGCTCTTCACTACTGATATGGTGAAGGCATATGGCCATAAAACTATGGAGTTTGTGGATTATGTGATAGGGTTTTGGCAGTAGATGGAGGGAATGAATCCGAGAGTGTGTCTTAGCATCATCAACTTAGCAACTTGGACTCAGGGTTTCAAGCCCACCCTTGGGCACCTATAGGGGTGGGGTTGTTTTGAGGGTTCAGGCCCATCAAGGCCCAGTTTAATGAAGCCCACTAAATGCATACATTTTTTATTTTTTATTTTTTTTGACTGGTGCCGGCCCATGGGTTCCCGCTCTGATACGAACCATTCAATCGCTAGGCCAACCTTTGCAAACGCATTTGGTCCAATCATATTGTTCCAAGAGCTTTTCGGTGAGCCAATTGTTGCAATCTTCTTAGCCATTATCAAAAGATGTGGGCTGCTACGCATCACAGCTTCAGCTGGCATCAATTTATCCTCAGGTTGACTTCAAAGTATTATGTAAGGTTCTTTACTCTCTCAATCTGCAATGTGACTAAAAAATAGCAAAGGAAGTGACCAAATAATAGTGAAGGAAGCATCCCTTCCTTAACAGGACGGTGAAGAGTAAATGATTCACACTCCCTCTGGCATTTAAGCACTTGAAATATCTTTTGAAATTTTGTGCTTTGTTCTGTGAGTATGATCGGTATTGAAAGCCATATCATGACCTGCAGTCTAACAAGAAACAAGCACGAGAGGAGCTCTGATTCTACACAAATAAGGGAAGTCTGTTGAAACATTATGATCATTTATAAACTGTCCACAATTAAGAGGTCCTGTTCAATCCTTTCAACATTTCTCTTTGGGCATCTTCTGTATGCTCTGTCGAGTAAATTCCCATTGGCTCCCACTGAAAACTTCTATCTTTTAATCATAAGGTTCCTTCATTCCTCAGATGTGATGTTAAATGATGGATTCCCATAAAAATGACTCTTTTTTTGCAACACATTCTTTTTAGTCAGTAATATGAAATGTTAACTGTGAAAATGATAACTTCCATGTTTACATCCTTATCCTAATTGTATATGCATTCATAGGAAGACATCTTTTACCATGATCTATTAGACTTCGGATTCTTGTAATAATTTTCATTGATTTGGTTTCTTTATGAACTTCTTATTTTTGTTGGCTAAGTTTCTTCATTGTACAGTGAAAACACAAAGAAAATGATGATTTCAGCTGCATATGTACACCTGAAACGAAAGGAATTTGCGAAGTACACCACTGACCTTCCAACTCTAAGCCCACGGATATTATTATCTGGTCCTTTAGGTAATGTTGTCATTTTGTAGGTTTGTTTCCATCAATCATTTTTGGTCTTTTCTTGTCTGCTCTGACTCTATATCTTTTCTGTTAATCCTCTTATAGGATCTGAAATATATCAAGAAACCCTGACAAAGGCTCTTGCCAAACATTTTGGTGCTAGATTGCTTATAATTGATTCTCTATTCGTCCTAGGTGTAAGTTCCATTGAATGATCTTTTTTGAATTTCTCTTTTATTTTTAAGATAGACTTTCACATTCTTCCTCCCTCTTTTTTTTTTTTTATAATTTTTTCTATCAAAAGAATTTTATTAGAAGATATTAGAAGAGTAAATAACTCAGTCAAGAAGAAAACTACGCCCAGAAGAAAAGCATAGGTATAATAGCATTATACCATATGCAACACGAACACACTACCCAATCGCACTGAAAATTAAGAGTGTTATGTTCTTCCTCTATTATATTAATGCTGTGTAGAATTTCATACAAAAATAAGCTAACTTGCAAGCTATAACAAATTTTTGTTAAATGCATATGAACATTAGGGACAACTTTCAAAGGATTCAGAATCGCTAAAAGAAGGCCCAAGGACAGAAAAAATGGGAAATTTTGCCAAGCAACGTCCTGGGCAAGCTGACAGCATACAGCTGAGGAGGCCAGCTTCTAGTGTAGAGGCTGATATTGTAGACTCATCTACATTCAATTCCCAATCTCTGCTAGAGGAGTCATCCACAGCGTCGTCCAAGAACTTCACATTTAAGACAGGTGGATTTACTATGTCCTTGTCATATGTAACTTTCTTGGGTGAAGTTGTGAGACTTTGCCTGCTTTCTTTCAACGTAATTTTCTATATCATTTCATTCTGCGTAACTTCAGTTCAGTACGATACTGATTTCCTTTTGGAATAATGTATATATTTAGGTGATAGAGTAAGGTATGTGGGTTCATTACATTCATCTGGATTTTCTCCTTTGCAGGCTCCTCAAAGGTATCTTCTGTTCTTAGTTTTACCATTTTTCATTCCACAGTAATAGAAGTTTTCATATTTCCCCGTGTAGATGGTTGTAATATTGTGCAAGTAACTCCTGCACGGTTGGTCTTCTCAACCTGATGTGCAGGAATCATTTAAATACATATACGAGAAAAATATTTGGACTATATTTTTTTTTTCAAAAGAAAAAGAAAAAGAAAAAGAAATTAACACATTATAATAACGATATGCTTGTGTGTTGCTATTGAACTTTCACTCTAATATGAATTCTTCGTAGAAATGCTTCATTTGTTTACATTAGTCCTGTTAGAGAAATGTTTGTGTGCTTATTGCTGGTTGTTTCGGGACCACTTGTTTAGATTCATTTCTATTTATATGTTATTTGGTAGGGGGCCCAATTATGGCTATCTAGGCAAAATTCTTGATATTAAAGATAATGGATCTCGTAAAGTCGGAGTTAGATTTGATAAGGCAATACCGGATGGTAACAATCTTGGTGGCCTTTGTGAAGAAGATCATGGCTACTTATGCTCTGGTGACTCCCTTGTCGATGACATCCTTTCCTTTCAGATGAGATTTTTTTATAATTTGTTTGTTTTCGATGATATTCCCAAGTTTCTCCTGTAGAATTGTTTTTAGTGAAGAAAACTCATTTTAAGTTTGATCGATGCAGTTGATTTACTTCGTCTAGACACTTCTGGTAGTGAGGATATTGACAAAAGTGGCTTAAATGAACTGTTTGAGGTTGGTTGTGTTAAATATGTTTCAGGTTAATTCTTTGTTTTCTGTATATTAGTTGTTTTGTTGTTTTCAAATGTGTCTTTGGCTTCTCAGGTTGCATCCAGTAAAAGTAAAGAGGGACCTTTAATTATGTTTTTGAAAGACATAGAGAAGTCCTTATTAGGCAATGGAGAGGCATACACAGCTTTCAAGGGTAAACTTGAAAATTTGCCTGAGGGGATGGTTGTAATTGGTTCATACATCCATGCAGACAACCGCAGGGAAAAAGTATGTTATCTAGAATTTTATTTTTGGACTTTTTTATTTAATAAATTTTGTAACTAATTCATTATCCTTTTTTTTTAATGATCACACATAATATATATTTCAGTCGAATCCTGGTGGTCTTCTCTTTACAAAATTTGGATGCAGCCAAACAGCACTGTTTGATCTCGCCTTCCCGGTACTACCAAGCATTTCTAATTTGGTTCTTTTTTTTTTAATATCAATTTGATTTTTTTGAGACATCACATTTATGTATATCATATTGACAAATTTTTATTAGTTATTCTTGTCAGAGGCTGTAACTTTCATTGATTAAAGAGAAAGGAGCACTATAAGAACATAATACCATCTTTACATAAAGACTGGCCAAAAGAACAGAAAATACAAATGCACACAATTACGACGAAGGCCTTATAGAAATGGAATCCCCATCAACCCCTTGCTTCACAAGAGAATCCTGCTCATTAGCTTCTCCGCTACCACTGGGAAGTGCTACAGCCAATGATAAATAGGAACAAAATCTCATCGAGAATGAACTGTCCCAGAGACCCTTATCTAGTGAAGACACCGAAGCAAATCACTTGATGAGTTGCACTATATGCTTGAACGAGAAAGACTGCTTAAAAAAAATTTAATGCTTGTTTCATAGCAACCACCTCAGCCTTGTTAGAGTTTGTTACCCTAATTGTGGAGGAAAGTGCCATTAGGACCTCTCCACGAGCATGACGACGGACTCCTGCAGTCCCTGTTAGCTGCTCCACTCACTTCAAACTTTAACACCTGGGAGGAGACCAACCAATAACCTGCTTCTCCTATCACACTCTACAGCTCAGACATGCCTCCTACTTGAACGTAATGTTTGCTACATTAAAACCTCTGCTTTGTTTCTCTAATGGGCTCAGCTGCCAACCTGAAGCTTTAAGGAAGAAACAACCTCCTCAATTGACTTATAGGACAGACCATGGCCGCCATATTATCTCCTTCCAAATGGACGAGAAGGTAGCAAACGGAAGAATCCTTGAAAGGGTCAAACCACCACCAACAAAAGGATCTGCTGACCATGGATCTTCTGCTTCCCCTATAGAATTTTTACAAGATCAGGAAATGCTACGAAGATTTAAGAAGTTAGTCGAAATGGTATAGGAAAGGTCACAATATAGGGATTGATGAGAATCATCTCAAGCTCCTCGTGACACAGTGAGCAAGTTTCTTAAATGGAAGCTGAGTCAATGTTGTTGACTGTCAACACCTTGCCTACTAGGACAACCAGCAGAATGCCACCTCCTGGGGAGGTGCCAAGGCCCAAGCATGAGGACCGAGCATGGATCAAATATCGACTTGTAACCTGCGTACTGGCCAATACAAACCATATAAATCACTTCAAGAATGTATAGACAAAAAAAAAAAAAAGTAAGTAAACTTTTTAACCTGAGTAATACTAGACCTGACCTCCCCATGCTGACCGCAGTCAGTCAATATTCACATGCTTTAGTTTAGAATATGTTATCTCAAAGTAGTGAAGAGTATTTTGAGATTTTGAGGTACAGTAAGGGGTCTCTTGGTAAAGGCATCCTTTATGGTCACAATGAGCACTTGAACATTTCTGCATACTGTGATGCAGTGCAGGCTGGTTTGATTCTCCAGATGACCATCAATCTATTCCTGGCTATTTTTCTTCTGTGGGTTGAAATTTAGCTACATCGAAGACAAAAAGCAATAGGTTGTTGCCTGATCAAACGCACAAGCTTTAACATGGAGCTATGGCTTTAATTGCACGTGAATTGGTACTTGGTAGGGTTAAAACAGTTGACGAGAAGATAAGAGTTTTGTTCTGATTTCTATCCTGATTTACTGTGATAACCAGGCAGCCATTTAGATATCCCATCTAATCCAGCTTTTCATGTGTACAAAAAGCACATGGGGAAGGGTTGTCTTTTTTTATCCATGAGGTGGTTACTGAGAATTTATTTGTGCACCTATTGTGAAGTCTGAGGGGCAGTTAAGGGATATGTTACAAAGGTCCCACATGATCAGATGCAGAGTATCACCAAGCTGAGAATGAATGGCGTCTCTGCTCCAGCCTTTTTTTTTTTTTGGTGTGTTATGATTTTCAATAGGCGCACCTCAAAAACCTATACAACCTAGATTTTTTGATGTAGTGGTTCGATCACACACATCTACTCTACCAACCATAGATTTTTTAATACGGTGGTTTGATCACGAAGGTCTACTCCACCACACTATTTTTTTATAGTGGTTTGATCACTAGGGATTAATCCACTTTATAGATTTTAATAATAAAATGAACAAAAAAAAAAACGCTAACAATAATAAATGTTAATCAGAAGATCGCGTTTGATGTCGAGATCCGGAATCCAGAGTCGTGCTTTGGTCTCCATAGCAGAAAATCCTTGGTGCTTTGTTGATCTTCATATGTGGCACAACCAAGTAGGTCTGGAGGGTTTTGAATCTAGGGTTTCTAGGATGTACCTATGGATGGAACAAATCCCTGGATCAGGATATTCCACCAGGAACTCTCTTTTACTGAGCTTGAATGCTCAAAAGAATCCTCCTATGAAGGATTAGAGGGTGTGGGAGAAGGGTTCAAAGGCTGGTAGATGGGTTTACTTCTCTGCAAAAATTCTCTCCGAGAATGCCTTCTCTGGTCGTGTGTGCAGATTCAGATCCGAAGTCACCTATTTATAGATTTTGAGACTTTTGGTCGCCCGAGGTTCCAAAATAGGCAAACTAGCTCATTCACAACGGCTGGTTGACTTAGATCCAGATCTACTTCGGTCGACCGGAGAATTGGTCGATCACTTGAGACCCTCAGAGCCACAAAATATATGCTATCTAGAATTTAGACAAAAGGAGACTTCTGATGCAGGACAAAATGAAGTTTAACCTAATATGGTATGATGAGATCAGATTTAGAATTAAAATTAATATGAACTTGAAACACACCATTCATATCAATAAACATTGCAATCTAATTAATAGGAAAATCAATAATTGATCCAAAACAGGCTTGTAGTCCTGCAATAAAAGTCCTTCTCAGATGAATGGCTAGGATCTCAATGGAAGATAGAGCTCCCAAAATGCTTAGGGAAGGTCCATGGTATGCACCAAGCAACCTAGAAATAAGCTACTAATATGCACACAATTAAAACTCGCAAGCGCACAAGATCACTATGTAGTGTAGTGAATTGTAAGTACGAGGTCGATCCCACGAAGACTTGTGATAAAACAATGTCAAAAATAACTAAAAATCAGAATATTAAAAGAAACAATTGAATAATGAAAGATTGAATTAAACTTCTAAAAACAGTAAATTAAACTATCAAAAGCTAAATAGAAATTAATCTAAAACACACAACTAGTATTAGAATTGAAAACAATGAGAATGAATGAACTAGGGTTTCATCTACTCCCCTAACCAATCCTATGCATGTCCCTTATTATCTTTTAATCAAAAATCAGATTTTATTAGTGACATCTATCAACCTAGACCATGGCATATGCGTCTAGATTATTATTCCCCTAAACCTAATTCATGAGTGGCATACTACATGAATTATTCATTATGATGCAAAAACTAAGCATGGCATATGTTCTAGTCAACACAAACATAACGCATAAAACAATGGGAAAGATAAATGCATGAGTCTAAGCGTGGCATATACTTAGATTATTCATGGTTCTAAACCCCAGATGCTTATCATCAAGATCAATCAAAATTAAGTTAGCTACTCTTAAAATTAATTGAACATCACATGGTTGGCATGGCATATACACAACTCATCAATTAAAAACATGGTTTAGAATCTCAACTAATAAAACTGAAATCTGAATTAAAAGACGCCAAAAGAGACTACATAGAACTAAGCTAGGGTTTCAATTACACCCTAGCCCTAAAAAGTTTAGCTACTCATGTTTGGAATTGAAAACAAAATAGAAAATAAAGCCATAAGAAGAACTCTGAATATTGAAGAATAAGAATAATTCTGCCAGCAGCTTTTTCTCCTTTTCCTCGCTCCAAAAGCTCTCCAAAAGATGCTCCAAAGGTGCTCCCAATAGTGCTGTATGGCTGCTAGGGTTTGTGGATGATAATGGCTGGTTTTTAGATGGTTTGTGTGATGTTTTATGGCTGGGTAGAGTGCTGGACGTGCACTGTTCATATGCCTTTTATAGGTCTTGCAAAAGCATCTCTTTAATGAGGAATCGCCTCCTTTTTAGGCTTCTCTCCTTGTATGATTAGATCTCCATCTTTCTTTATAAGTATGCTTCCTAATTAGATTAGAATAGGAGTCTTCTTTTCTTAATTAGCAGCACTTTCTAATTCTGATCTTACTTGTATCTTCTTGACAATTCCTCACACGGACCCACAAATCTGAATTTAATTGCAAGGAATTAAATATGAACTTTTATCATAAAAGTGGGCCCTATTTGGTGCGTGAAACATAAGTGTGGGACCCCTCTTTTAGGACTTCTATCTTGACTCGAACTCTTGCTCCAAATTTTCCTTCTTTCTCTCCTTGTTTTTCTCCATTCTTGAACTCCTCTTTTAACTTGAATAGGACTTCTTAAATTCTGAAATTCTTCTATTTGCAATGGATGTGGACCCACCATGGGCCTACTTGATGATTCACGCCCATTTCTTCATTAATTATTCTCTTTTTGCTCCTTTTGACCTTAACATAAAAATTACAAAAACTATGTAAAATCAAATAAAATAACTCTAACTAGCACAAGATGAATCAAATATTAGGGCTTAGATTGCAAACAATTAAGCACTTATCAGTCCACTTGTGTAGATCTCGTGTTTCTTGTGATTACCTAGGCAGGGGCTGGGTGAGATGGACTAATGGGAAAACCTGGGGTTGAGATCTAGCGACAAGGGTCTCAGATATGATGATTAGGTTCTTAAATGGAGATTTAGGGTTAGTGAAGGAAGATTGCTCGTAGGAAAAGAAATAGAGAAAGAGAAGAGGATACCTTTGATTGGGCTCTCACCAAACTCCAATCCGGATGTGTTACGTCCTTTGAGCAAGGGAAACCCAAGAGACTCATAGAGAAGAAGAGGGAAAATCCATTCCTTTCATTATTCTCTAAGTTTCATTGCAAGATAGCATAGCATAATAGAGAAAGAAACCAAGACAGTTTATTATTATTAGCCCTAAGTGATGACATCATCACATAATAAAAAAAAAAAAAGGAAAAAAAAAAAAGACAGAGAATAAGAAATGGAAAAGAGGGAGGACTTGCGCATGGTATCAGGATTCGTGCGCAAGGGGATATGCGCACAAATCCCCATGCCCTTTTCTCCCAAGTGGTGGCCCCCCTTATTCTTTTATTCTCTTCTTTAATGAACATGGGCCCCTTTTCACGACTCTATTCTTCATTAAATAACTCGGGGCCCTTTCAACTTTAAAAAACCTTTTATTTCAACCCATGTGGCACCAAAGTGGGGCCTTCTCTCCTTCAAATGGTAGATCCCCCAAAATCCAACCGTTGGATATCATCATAATGGTAATCCAACGGTGGATTTATAACATCTTGGCGAGCAAAGTCATGATACGCGTCATCCATCCACATCATAGCTTGATCCGCCACCCTACGCTTCCTCCTTTGAAAATCACTCGGGCCCCTGAACCTCTAGCACTTCAAAACTTAACTCTGGAAACCAGACCGAAGGAAGGTCTCAGGCCCCCGAGGGGGTCTTTCGGGCCACTGAACCATATATGTTTGGTCCACTGAAATCCTTGAGAAGCCTGAAGTTCAAGGCTTTCTCTAGCGTACCAAGGCTTATCAATTTTTTACAATTTAGCTAAGGTTCTTAGGGCCCTATTTCTTGGTATATACTAAGGGCACGTTGGGTAAACAGTGAGGAATATTCTATTTAAAGGATTCCCTCGTTCACTTGGATCCAAGGTATCCTCAAAGAGGATTTCTGAAGAGAGTTCCGGGTTTGATAAACAAAGAGGATTTCTACCGTCTTTCGATGTGTGATCCAACGGTTACTGGTTTTTTACAATCTTCTTAAGATCTATAAAAAACTAAGGGCTAAGTTTTCACCCCATACCCATCCTTGTCTCTCTAGGGAATTTGAACGGTTCGGATCTCGCAAATGGGACCTACAGGAATAAAAATGAAAGTATCTTAGGGTCTGGACTTGTTTGCAAATATCTCAAAATCTATGATTGGTCAATGGCTGTAAACTGGCCTCATAGTCGTTTTAGACGTTTTAATCATGATTAATGGTTCAGATCTTGATTGTGGGATACAAAAAGTAGGGTTCCAAAATTTAAAAAATTAGACTATTGTGGCGCCTTCCGTGTGTTTTGATTTGAAAGTATCTTCAATGGCGGATATGTTTTTGCCATTTTTCTCATGCTCCTTGATGAATCATGCTTTCAAATCGATCCCATGGCTGCTTTAGGCATTCTGAAGAGACTGAATGGTTTGGATTTTGCAAAAGGGGCCTACAAAAGTCCAGATAATGTGATTGGATGACCCAGAATTTTTTTACAAATATCTATAAATATATGACAAATCAACAGTTGATTTTTATCTGCCAGCCTTTTTGGAGCTTCTAAATGTGACTAATGGTTCGGATTGCGTTTTGGACTCTTAAGGTAGGTTTTCAAACCAAAAAACGATAACCCTATGTTACCGTCAGAATCACTGAAGCAGCGCCTTTCACTGTGTTTGTGGGCTTACACAATCGAATGAGGGGAGATCCGACAGGAAAAATATTCGAAATTGCCGAGAGGAGAAATCACTGCTACCATTTTCTTCTCTTTACCAAACGTGGAAAATCCACGGAAGAGAGGAAAAGTGGAAGAATTTTGTGGTGTGGACGTTTACCAAACGTGCCCTAAGGGTCTAGCTTCCTTTAGGTTGGCACATTTTGAGTATATGACTTGATGTAGCAAGGTCTTCCATGACTTGGTCTTCTGGACTTGATCTTTATCTGACTGTTGTGGCTTTCCTGATGCAATGCCGGGGACTTTTCTCAGAACTGATGGGACTACACGAACTAGTCACAGAATTGACAACCCGAGGAAGTGACAAATTTAACTATTACACCAACATTTTTCAGGCTGGCTGGGCTCAGACCAAGCACTTATGGCCCATGTCAGGCTTTGTTGGCCAATGGTTTAAAAACCGGGCTAGGCCTGGTTATTGCTCAGCCTGGCCCATGAACACCCCTATTAGTCATGTTACAAATTAGAATGCAAAAACAAAAAAAAAAAAAAAAGGAAACGAAACAAAAACATGTTAAGGGTGAAAATTATTTGATAGCATTTTTAAATAACAAAAAAAATGAGTTCATATCTTGTTTGGGCAGCTGATTCGCAGAGATTCTTCAAACTTTGGATGTTATTTCTGCTGAGAGAGTAATCCAAAGTTATTGATCTTGGTAGGGTATTTCCTATATTAATCTTCTCCTTGGTGAAGGGGAATCTTTGGCATTTTTAACCTTCTATCTCATCAAACGAAAGGGTTAAGTCCCCTTTCATATGATATTGTGTTAATGAAGATTGTGATTGTGGGTTTATATGGGCATCAGGTTGAATTTTTGTCCTTTGGATTGCCTCAGGAACAATTATAATATTTCTCTCTAAGTAAGATGTAGACAGCGTTTCTCACCTTTTAAGACATATTTTTTTTTTTTTGAATGGTGAAATGTATTAATTGAAACATAGCAGTACAAAAGGCATATACTAAAATCAAACCAAACCAAACCAAACCTTTTCCCACTAAGTGGGGTCGGCTATATGGATTTGATGACGCCAATCAAATCTGTTTAGGGCCATGTCCTCCGTTAGATCCATATAGGCATGGTCATGTTTAATAGTTTCTTCCCAACTTCTCTTGGGTCTCCCTCTCCCTCTCCTACTCCTGACAATCTCCATCCTTTCACACTTTTTAATAGGTGTCTCCGTTGGACGCCTTCTAACATGGCCAAACCATCTCAGTCGATTTTCTCTCATTTTATCTCCAATCGGTGTTATTCCTATTTTGCCCCTTATCTCCTCGTTCCTAATCCTATCTCTCCTTGTGATCCCGCACATCCATCTTAGCATTCTCATCTCCGCAACTTCCATCTTCCTAACATGATTATGCTTTACTGCCCAACATTCTGATCCATATAACAACGTTGGGCGTACCACCACCTTATAATATTTTCCTTTAACCTTGAGGGGGACTTTCCGATCACACGAGATGCCCGAAGCACTCCTCCATTTGTCCACTCGGCCTGAATCCTGTTGCTTACATCAGTATTAATCCCTCCATCCTGTTGCACCATAGATCCAAGGTATCTAAAACTTTCTTTCTCTACAATCTTTTGTGTGCTCAAACTTACTTTTATGTTACCAGGTGTCCTACTTTGACTAAACTTGCATTCCATATATTCCGTCTTGCATCGACTTAGCCTAAACCCTTTAGTCTCTAACGTTTTCCGTTGCAATTCTAGCTTAGCATTCACTCCTTCTCTCGTCTCATCCACTAAAACAATGTCATCTGCAAATAGCATATAGCACGGCACCTCATCCTGGATATGTCTTGTAATCTCATCCATAACTAGGGCTAACAAGTACGGCTTAACGCTGAACCTTGGTGTAGACCGATTGTGATAGGAAACTCTGAAAAGCAAGGAAAAATACAAGGAATGCAGAACACCACCCGAAAAGAACAAAAAAGGATGCCAAAATCCTCCTAAGCAGGCCTAAAGCCCCAAAAAACAAAAACTAAGGAGAAACCACTTCCCTCCAATTACGCAGAATGACCTCCATCAGGACACCCCAAAAAGCTGGCATAGTAGAAACCCACGAAGCAGCGAAGAATCTAGCTTTAGCAGCGACAACTGGAGAAGGAAATGAACACCCTTCAAAGCACTGCCTCACCTTTTAAGACATTGAATCACAAAAATTGATGATGCCTTGCTACTTTTTGCTCTTGGTTGGCACTGGAGAACTTACTCCCTTTTGGTTGTTATATATCTGTTTTGGTGCTTTCCAGGACAACTTTAGTAGGCTGCATGAGAGAAGCAAAGAAATCCAAAAGATAGCAAAGCAACTCTCCAAACTTTTTCCAAATAAAGTGGCCATACAACTACCACAGGTATTTTAATATTATTTTGCATGTATTTTGTAGAAAGCAGTAACGGATCTTGTGGAACTTTGGCAGGACGAAAATCTTCTTTCAGATTGGAAAGAACAGTTGGATCGTGATGTTGAAACTCTTAGAGCAAAGACAAACATTCTCAACATTCACTCAGTAAGTGGTCAATTGTTCTGTCAAAATAAAAATATTAATCTTCCAGATCCTGTTGGATTTTTTCCCTGTTGTTTCTTCTATGAAGTTGTTTTTTTTTCTACTGATTGGATGATCTTCTTGTGTAATGGTCTTCCACTTGTTTCATAGTACTTCCAAGTTACAAATATCATGCAGTTATCACAAGAATGGCTTGAGCCCATAGCATAGTTAGAAGGTGCTACATGTTCACAACTTCAAGGTTGCGGATTCGAGCCATGTTATCATTCAAAAAAAAAAATATTTTATATATATAGGGGATATTCCCATGCATCCTTCCCTCACCATATGGTGAGGGACAAACTTAATGGGGCCCACTAATCATGGGACTTGTGGGGGATGGGAAGAGACACCTTGGATGAGACAATATATCAAATTTGGGGTTAATTCCATGCCTCTAACCCCTTCATCTGTGGCCCACAAATTTAATGACTTTATATCAAAGGAAAAAATTTGACCCTCAATCCAACGGTCCAATCCATTTTGATAGGTGAAAATTCAATGGGTCTAGTGTACTTAAGGGGGTTCCATGTTTGTAGATGGTTCGGATGTGTTATAAAGTTAACCCTAGTATGTTGTCCCTCACCATAACATGGTGAGGGATGGATGCACATGAATATTTCCCTATATTATATATATATATATATATCTCAAGAAGAATTGGATTCTTTTCCTTTTCCTCTTCTCATGTAAATGAAGGTCTCTCTCTCAAGTAAACAAGGGAAGGCTTGATTCAAATCATCTCAAATTGGGATGGTTTGGACTTCATTTGATTAAGTCTGAGTTGACTCAGTTTAAATCCAGCTAATATGCTTCCCAATAATTGGTGATCCAGTATATGTGCAGCTCACCATCTAAAGTATGTGGGCTCCACAATATTTTGTTCTGGAAGGCCAGCAAAGACAGAGTGATTAAGCATTAAGCTATTCATTAAGTGCATTGATCAGTCAGTACATTAACAGATTGGGAAGTCCATTGTTTCTTTTAAAGAACAGTGCACATCAGCTCTTAGTAAGAACCATGGTTGTATGTGTAAGGGGATTTAGATTGGTTGTCTTTCAACCCAGGGATATCTCTAATAAAGGGAATAGTACTGGGTGATAAAGAGGCTGTAAAAACACTGTGGGCAGAAATTGATCTTAATTTATTGGCAATACCAATGAAGGATGGAAGGACACCTTGTACAGTCCTTTTTTGCCCATTAAGACCCACCATATGAATCTTTGCATAAGTTCCAGATCTAGTGACCAGGAAAGTTCAATATCGCAGGACATGAACAGATCGGGTTAGTTTTTATGGACAGGATGTGCATTGAAACAAAGGCTTGACTGCACTAGGGAAGAAGGATGCTCAAGCTTCCCTTGCAATCATGGATGAAAATAGTAGCGTAGCGGCCACCGCTACGGCCAATTTATCGCCCGTCGCACCTGTAGCGGTCGCTACGACCGCTACGAGGCCGCTACAGGGTGTAAAAAATTGCTTTCCAAATTTTTTTAAAAATGCATAATAAGACTAATTTCTTTTATTCTTCTCTCCAAATAACATTTCTACACGACTTTTCTACCCTTTTATGTTTAAAAGAACACCAAAAAGCACATGATCTTGCCGAATTACAGTCGATACAGAGAGTTCTTCTTAAAGATTCTTCTCTAAGTACATCCTATTAGACACCCCCTTTGGTAGATGTATTTTTTTCTCTAGGTACTCTTAAGTCTTGACTTTATGACATAGTTTTTTCTTTTATGAGCTTTTCATTAGTTTCTAAGTTAGCATAACTAAGTAACATGAACACATGTGAAAAAAAATATGATCATTACTATTATTTTCTATTTATATTATACAACGATACAGGACCTCATACAATGAGGGGACGGCAATACCCCCTTATCTTAGTTTTGCAAAAAAAAAATACATTTTTTCTCATTTTCCAATATTCTAGATTTTCTATAATTTTTTCATATTTTTTGACGATTTTTCCAAATCGCACCGCTACGTAGCGTTTTAACGGCGGGTCGCTACACCCGCCGCTACCGCTATTTTCATCCTTGCTTGCAATAAGCAGTTTCAAACAAAACTGAAGAAGTGCCTCTCTTTGGGAAACCGAAACCTGGAAATTTAATTCCAAACTTCAATCCGTGAGTTTTCACTGTCATACATCTTATATAGAGAAACAATTCAAAAATAAAAAAACCTAGTGAACTATAAAATTGGATAATGCCAACAAATCAAAATCCTAGCCATTTAAAAAATGAAACTGTAACTGATAAAACACAATGTCCTCATATCCCTGAAATAAAGGAAAAGAAAAATCGATGATTGAAAGGACAATTTGTCTTTTTTCTGGGCATGTGAAACCAATGCGAAGGACTTGTTTGTGAATCCCTGAAATAAAGGAGAAGAAAAATCGATGATTGAAAGGACAATTTATCTTTTTCCTGGGCATGTGAAATCAATGCGAAGGACATGTTTGTTCAATGCTAGGGCTTCCTGGTGACATGGAAAAGACTTGGATATTCTGTGCTCGCCATTTTTTTCACTGTTTGGTGCACCATCTTTATGCGCAGAAAGAGGAAGAAATTGAACTATCTTGCCTCAACAACACAAAAAACTATTTCCCATTGGAGGGCTAGCAATTGCTTTTCCATTGCTCAGAAAAAGAAATAAGTGGTGCCGTGGAATTCAGCAGCGCACAAACATTTCCTAAAGCCCTCCTTTTGAGCCCTTTGCTTGTGCCATGGCCCTGGCTGATTTGTGCTTGGGCCTGAAAGCTTAACTCAGCTGGGCCTGCATTTGAATCCAGGCCTGCATTGGCTGGGCCGACTCTCTCTCTCTCTCTCTCTCTCTCTCTCTCTCTCTCTCTCTCATTTTTTAATGTAGGAATTCCTCCCCTAATCATTTTTGTGTATTGAGGGATTTTTTATTCTTTTGGGAGATAACCAAGTTTTATTTACAAAAAGAGTCATCTACAAAGATAGGATTCCATCAGAGAAGTTGAAAGGACTGAAATAAGAATACACACAGAAGCACTTAGACATTAGAACATGATCAATCAAAATACTCTCCCTATCAGCTCCTGCTCTTGCCAATGTATGAAGAATTATATTTGCTTCTCGTTGGATATGACGGAATGTGGCCTTTGTCTCCCTTGAAATGGCTTTGATGTCCTTAAGTGCATAGAAGAAGCTTGTGAAGCATCTATTTCAAATGAAAGCAGCCGCTGTTTTGAGTTCCATTTCGGAATGGGTGGATTTGAAGAGAAACTTCCACTCATGCCTCTTCCCATATTCCCTCATCATTGAATCTAGACGTGGTTGAAATTCCATGCTATTTTAGAAGAGACTCCAACAGTGACCCTCAAATATGAGTTTCCACACCCATCTATCTCCCACTTTCTCCACACATGATATTGCATTTGATTATCTGTGACTGAGAGAGAAAATTTAATGAAGTCTAGGGTAAAGCAGTAAAGCTTCTATAGCATCACATCACCCACCCACTCATCTTGCAGTAATAGAACCTTTTCCCTGTCACCTTCTTGGATTAGGGATTTCGTGTCCCTTTCCTTCTGTATGGCCCTTGTTGGAAGGATTGTCTAATTTTGTTGTGTCAATATATTCCCAAGATCTACCTCTTCTACCTGCTCCCTTAGGCTCTTACTCCCTATTTTTTCTCCTCATTCTCGGCTTCAATGACTTCCTTAAGGCATCCCTCTCTCCCAAATATCCCCCACTACTGCAAAGAAAGTGAAGCCAGATTTTTCCCACTCTAGTGTGCCGAGATATAGGAAAGTTAGATATTGGGTATGCCTTTGGGATTAAGACACAGGTCTAACAGGTGATAATTTTTCTTTCACTGATATAGGCATATTAAAACATTAACACTTAATCGATCTTAGCATTGGAGGACATTATGAGAACATAGACTTCATCAGTTATAGTGGATGTTGTATGAGATTTAATACCAGAAACCCAGAATTGAACCTTTTTAACTGAAAATCTTAATTGTTTCCCCAGTGTAATGGAGGAACGAAATTGATGAGAAGATACTTTGTTCTTCAAGCCAAAGACTGAAGTCATCAAGGGTTCGATGGAGTCATTACCCTAGATATAGCAAGATTCGTCACCCAACTCGATAGAGAGAGAAATGTTTTTATAAATTCCATTGATTTGTTTGAATTATGCGGGGGTTAACCCCTTTATAAAATTATGGGACATCCAGTCCTGTGGTTTACTCCCCTTTCTTTCCAATTTTGTGGTTTTCCCATTACAGTTCAACGACTAAAATAGACTCCAGTTAAGACTTCCCGGAACAATAACTCAACAAGGACTCCTTACATAACAACCTCTAACAAGCTCAAACTTAGAACTAAACTATACCGTATTAGTAAATGGGTCATAACTTCAAATTTATTCAGAACCATATGACTTTGGGCTTGTTATATAGGTAATTTAATAACCCTCTAATGCGGCCTAATTTCATATCATTTGGACATTGTTTGACACATGTATTTTGCCAATCTCTGAAAACATGGGAATTAGACTCTAAAAAACTCTTGAAGACTGATAAATAGAAACTTCAGCCTTGAACCTGTAACTTAGTTGTGAATCTAAGCATGTGATCATTTCAGGATGAAAAATGAATAGTTCTGTGCCTATTTCACAATTAAGTGAATCGAGCGGGCCCCCATGTTGGATGTGTGGGCTCCTTTAGGTCAGAGCAGAGAGATTTTATGTTCTGGACTGCATGATGATGTAAAAGGAACTTGATTTATATTGTATGCAATTCCGTTAGTAAGATTTCAATGTAGATTGAAATCTTTCAGGTCCAGTTATATTAGTTAAAAGGTGCTCACTTTTCCAATCAGTAGGTTGCTGGTTCAAGTCATCTCACCTTTAAAAAACAACTTCATCACTTTGTGTTTTCAGGTTTTAAGCCGCAATGGACTGGAATGTCATGAACTTGAAACTTTATGCATAAAAGATGAAGCACTGTCAAATGAAAGTCAGTATTATGTTTAGTTGCTAGCTACACTCATAATTACTTGACAAATTTATTCGATTCCTTTATCTTATTTAGCTATTTTCTATTATTTTATGGTTTATTATACAGGTGTAGAGAAGATACTTGGATGGGCTTTGAGTTACCAACTTATGCAGAATACTGAGGTTTCTGCCAAAGATTCCAAGATTGTTGTTTCTGTCGAAAGGTTATTATCGTCACAATTTGTATTCTGTATAATATCCAAATTTAAAATTGTACAAGTTGATATGTTTATTAACTTGATGAGTATTTGTGGCAGCATCAAGTATGGGCTCAACATTCTCCAGGGTATCCAAAGTGAGACTAACATTTTGAAGAAATCACTCAAGGTAAGGTTTTTTTGGGCAATGTTTTAGTTGTGGAAATGTTACTGTTTTGGTAATGTAATATAAATTTAGTTATTCAGTTGAAGATAAGATCATACTTGAAAGAATGTAATCAAATGACATCCGGTTTGACTTTTTTCGATAAGAGGTTTAATGTTAGTTAAAATTAAAACTAAAAAGAAATCATGTCGAGGTGAGTAAAATCTCTATTTTGAAAGTAGTTATAATAAACAACTGAATTTTGATTGGCGTGATATACACTGTTGGATTGGCATGTGTAATTGTGTTTCACACGTGATCAATCCAATGGTTGATATCACATGACCTATAAAAATAGCAAAAAATGAAAAAAAAAAAAGATGATTTTATTTATTTATAAAGAACTAAACAATGAAGGAAAGAAAAATAAATAATCAAGTTCTCATGTTCTTAAAATAAAAAATATGTAGATTAAAAATTACCTTGAGTTTAAGCTGTCCAAACCATAAGCCCATATTAAGGGAAAACATATTGGTTGTGTCATGTGATTTATTGATTCTGGCCTTTGGCACTGTGCCTTTTCAGGATGTTGTTACTGAGAATGAATTTGAGAAGAGGCTTTTGGCTGATGTTATCCCGTCGAGTGATATAGGAGTTACTTTTGATGACATTGGAGCCTTAGAGAATGTCAAAGATACATTAAAGGAATTGGTGATGCTTCCTTTGCAGCGGCCAGAATTGTTTTGCAGAGGGCAGCTGACAAAGGTTTAAATTCTTATTCTTTTCTGAATGTCTGTTCCAATTTTTTAAAATGTACCATATGCTCATGTTCTTTAGTTGTCCCCTGAGAACCTATATAATTGTATAATTGTTGATGTTAGTATTTGTTAGATTTCATGCACATCTTTTCTTTTTTTTTTTTAATCTAGATACGTTGTGGTAGATAGTACATGATTATATTAGATAAAATGCAAGATTTGGCAATAGGATGCCTCATATGAAGCCCTACACTCTCCAAACAATTTGCTCATATCAAGTACTCATGGAAATGAGTCTGCATGCTTGTGCTAGTAGCTCCGGCTGATTGAAGGCCACCACTGACATACGAAGTTCTTCAACCTTCCTCTCCTGGGATGGTAGCACCAGCAATAATCATTGGCCTCATTTGATATTGCTTGTCCCACTTATGGTTCAATGCCAGCTGCGATATATTAAATGTAGCTGGAGTGTCGTAAGGCTTTCAATTGGAGTTCATCATGCTGATGCAATGGCTGTCCTATGAAAAATTAAAAGAACGAAGAATTCTACAAGGGGGGCGATTAATGAAACCTCACTAACTAATACATCTGTATTTATAAAATGGAATCTATGCATGAAATTCAAGATATGGTTCAACAGCTGATCAGGTTTTTGGCTTATATTCTTTAGTCCAGGTAATGAGTTTCGATGCTCTTGGTGGTAGATGGCATAATAGTAGACATAACTACAAAGATAGTAATCCATTAAAGGCTTGTTAATTCATCTGTTCAAAGTAGAACCACCTAGTGTATGTAAGCCTACCGCCTAACAGTGGCAGCATATTCCGAAGAATCATGTAACTACATAAAGGATGCTGACTCCTAGATTGTTAACGAGGCCTTTAGACATTGGGCCCAGGGTTCTGATGCTTTCTGAAGAAATCTTCTGATTTCTTGATGGCTATTCTTGCTCTGTTGGAGGTTTTCATTTGACTGTCTATCGGTCTCTTTGTTTGTGAAACATCCATCATGGGCATTGTTCTGTTGAAATGGGAAATCGTATAAACTCTAATCTCCAAGCATGACACATTGACACGAGCTAAGGATTTAACAATTCAGGCATATCGCTAATTGTTATTCAGGTTCAGGGATTCAGATGCTTTGGGATAACAATGAAAAAAATGGAGTGATACTTACTCATTTGAGTCTTTTTTTTTTTTCTTTTTGTTGGGAACGTGGAGGTTATTCTTTTATTGTCTGGAATACAACATAATAGTCCTGGAGGCTTGGAGTACTTTACAATTGCAATGTTTTCACATTGCACTTGTTGCTTTTAGCCTATTGAAAGTTTTCCATTTTGTTTTCAGCCGTGCAAAGGGATACTGCTCTTTGGTCCACCAGGTACTGGGAAAACGATGCTTGCAAAAGCTGTTGCAACAGAGGCAGGTGCAAACTTTATCAACATATCAATGTCAAACATTACTTCCAAGGTACTTGTGTGTGTGAATCTAAATGACAGTTCAATATCACGTTATCTTCTACTTGTTGAATCTAACTTCAACCCTCCCATAACTCAGTGGTTTGGTGAAGGGGAAAAGTACGTCAAAGCAATTTTCTCACTAGCCAGTAAGATTGCTCCTACTGTTGTTTTTGTTGATGAGGTTAGTTGTTCCATCAATCAATGCCATCATCTTTATCTCATACTGGGTTCGTTAGTGTCCTGTGCCTCTGATATTTGAAATTTAACCGAGTTAATTGCAAAAATCTCATGCTGATAACTATTTACAGGTTGACAGCATGTTGGGTAAACGAGAAAACCGAGAACATGAAGCTATGCGTAAAATGAAAAATGAGTTTATGACCAACTGGGATGGTCTCCGCACAAAAGAAAAAGAACGTGTGTTGGTGCTTGCTGCGACAAATAGACCTTTTGACCTTGATGAGGCAGTTATAAGGAGGCTTCCTCGAAGGTAATAGAAATGGCCCAGGATAGAAAATGAATATTTTTTCTGCATAACAGTTCTATATCCGTTTTGACTTTAGTTCTCTTTTGTAGATTGATGGTAAACCTGCCAGATGCTCCTAATAGAGAGAAAATTCTTCAAGTAGTATTGGCCAAGGAAGACAAAGCACCTGATGTTGATTTAGAAGCTCTAGCAAATATGACAGATGGGTATTCTGGAAGTGACTTGAAGGTGCCTTTCCATTTTATTAATTTGTTCAAATATTACTGCTATCTCATCCTTATCCACAACTGAGAGATTGGTGAGATTTAAGTTTCGAAATTTGTATCTTGTTTCAGAATCTTTGTGTTACTGCTGCATACTGTCCCATTAGAGAGATTCTGGAAAGGGAAAAGAAGGTCAGTATCATGTTCTAATAAAGTTATGCAGGTTTTCTGTCAAATTTATGAACTGCTCTCTTTCGTGAATTGTATGAGTTATAAGCTCTGTGTCTGCCATGTAAGCCCACTCCATGCTGTATGTGAATTGTGAAGGCTCTGACCAAATGTGCTCTAGTGCTATTTTTTTCTCTTTGGATCAGGGGTGCCTCTTATTTTGTAATGTACGCCATTTTTAGATGTTCCTCATGCGAGTTTATGAATGCTGTATTTGGCACTTGACAGCTTCATGACCTTATATTACTAACAACCTTTTGTTTCTCTGTTAGTAACAAACATCTATGATACAAAGTATTGTAAAGGAGTAATAAACTTTACGGTATAAAATATTTCACACAAGAAATTACTTAAGTACCTAGAAAGTATATACGACATACCCTCATGACTTGTTACAGGCAGCCATATCATGCTTGAGTTGTACCTAGAAGATTGATCTTGAGGGGAAAAAGAGGTGAAACAAGAATACATTGCCTTTATACATCGAATATGTTTCAATGAAACCAATATGTTTTGAAACCCAAAACAGAAGTGTTTCTGAGTATGGACAGTACTGCATCACAGACTCACTAATTGATGAAACTATTCAAAAGCATCAGACACTGAGCCATGGGCATTTTCTTTTTATAATAGGAATCCCACTTGCAAGGATGTTAGACACTTAAATATGCAACTTTTTGGATGTTTAAGACTTAAAGTCTCATCGTTGTACTTGTTTTAGAGTCTGAACAGTTCTGCCTGTTTGCAGGAGAGAAGTTTAGCATTAACAGAGGGCCTCCCGGAACCTGCATTGCATGGCAGTGCTGACATTCGTCCCTTAAACATGGATGACTTCAGATACGCACATGATCAGGTATGTCTTGTTTTCTTCTCCTAGAACACTCTAGTTTTATAATACAAGAAAATTGTGAAGCATTTCATTGAAAGATGAGGGATGGAAGTCCATTTGATTTATGGTAGCAATCAACCAATTCCTTTTAAAAGTATAAAGAAAATTGGCTGAAATGCGGTCAGAAAATTACATGTGTCACTGAATGACCAAAAGATGTAAAATTGTTTTGCATGCCAGACTGTTGGTGAGATTTTTCTCCCGTGGCTGACACATGGTGGGTGTTGTTGGAACCACAAACCATTGTGCTACATGTCTAAATTATGTATAATTCATTGATTGCCATAATCTGTTACGTGTGGTTTTGTAAACTAAATGTTACACCAATGGGATTTGGCAAAAGATGAAGGAAACCAATAAAGAAAGGCATTTCGACAGTATTACTTTTTGTTCTTGTTAGCAAACTGGATTGATCTTAGGCTTAGGAGACTGCAATACATTCCCCACTCATTATGCACATTATACAAGTCAATTAGAAAAACTCCAACAAAAAATAATAATAAAAATAAAAGAAAATTGAGTGTTATTTCTTTCTTTACTGGATGCCAAGCTTCCTTCATAGGTTGATAGTTCATGGTTTCTATATCAGTCACTAAGTCTGATCTTCCTTGTCTGTAGGTGTGTGCAAGTGTGTCGTCAGAGTCTAGAAATATGAGTGAGCTTATACAGTGGAATGACCAATATGGAGAAGGTGGATCGAGGAAAAGGAAAGCTCTTAGCTACTTTATGTAGGAGGTATCCATGTACAGTCAATTTATTTTTCTTTTTCTTTCTATTTATTTATTTCCCAAACGGGACCGTGCTGCATGAGCCATTAGTATCTATGGGTAATCAAATCCTTCCCAGGCTCTTCTGTACCATATATATCCATAAAATTTTATGTTTCTCCTCTATCTGTACAACTAACTTTATTACCGGTAATGCCGTTTTAAAGGTGAATTGCTTTTGGTGGAAGTTTCCCTGTAATTTGCTCTAGTGCCCGCCTGTACATACAATTGGGTCATAGAGAAAGCTCTGCGACGTCAAACTATGTTTATATTTTCTTAAGATTCTCATCTTCACAAAAGGGAGATCGGCTTTGTAATTTTCTATTTTCTTAACTCCTCACTAAACCTCATTTGTGAATCTGACATATGTGCTGTATATATATATGAGTTTTGTTTCCATATGAGCAGTCCTCACGTTTATATCTAGCCTTACTTGAACCAACCCATGTCAATCATTGGTGTCCTGGGGAAGGGGCTGTTTTGGCCCAGAGAAATTGGGCTTAAGGTTCACTTTATCATGTCATATTTTCTATTGCTAACCCTAACTGTTGGATTGGAGAGAAAAAACTGATGTGCATTCAGGGACCAAACTATAGGACAAAGGGTAGAGTTTGCACCACCACTTTACATCTGAGTTGGCAATTTTATTGACACCCATCATTCAACCTCTGTCACATATATCCTACTTGGGAAGTTTTCAAATTTGATGTTCCTTGTGATAATTGTTACAAAACATTCTCTACCCTTACCGGTTTGGGAACTTAACATGCAGCATGAGGTGTGGTGAAGCATCAACTGGGGAGAGAATAAAATATAAAGTGAGTCATGATGGTTAGGAATTCGTTTTGACTTTTTGTATTTAATGTGGATTTTTTTTCCGTCATTTAGTAGACAAAGGAGTTTGTTTTTTATCTCCTTAAAAAAAAAAAAAAAAAAAAATGGAGGCTTTACTTCACCTTCATCTTTATAGTAAATTTCCAAACGGGAGTGGAAATGGAGCTTATACCTTAGTGCCCACATGTAGAAAATCCAAACAGCTCAAAATGAGCGCCTTTTCCTTCTCCACTATTTACTTTGGTAGTAGTTGGTCCCACTGTAAGATTGAACATATAATTAATAACATGAAGTGTTAGGTGCATTATTAATCATATGTCCAATCTCATGGAGGGATCAATTCCTATTGGAGTAGAATTTGGATGCCATCAAACTTGGGGGAGAGTCGAGCCATGCGGTTCAAATCTTCAATAGGTGTGCCATATGGTGAAGCCCTACTCCACTCACTCACAGGGTGAGATGGAGGATTCTGATTCCACGGAAAGTAAGTTAATTTTTTTTTAAATATTATTTTTCCATTTCAATTCCAATTTTCTCTTGAATTTTTGGTCCGAGATTATTCTTTTTTCTTTCTTCTTTGAAAGTATTGTGATGGCATCAGAAATCAAGGTTTTGTGAAACTTTTCACAAACATATATTCTGGCGAGAACTGACCACACAGAAGGATCATGCTCGTCTGGCCTGCTTCAGCCCCACCTAGATCTACAAAAATGTTGTTGGATACATCTAAAAATGTAGAAAAGATGGAAGGGGTCAGAATGATCAATGTGGTCAGATATTTTATACACCCCTACTGAGGGGGAAGTAGGTCTTTCTGAGGTCTTCCCCATTGTTCCCTCTGATTGGCACAGCCCCATGTCAACTTAGGGTATGGAGAGTCTTCATCTGAATTTATTAGTTGGTAGATTTGCCCAACTTTTATTTTCTTGCCATATACAAAGGGGGCTATCGTTTGCATGGAATTGAATTCCCATGAATTCTTTAGGCAAAAAAAGAAGAAAAAAATCCCAGTAATTCATGACAAAATAAGGTTCAAGGTTGAATGATGTATGGTGGAGATGTAGATGGGACTCTAAACATGGTTCCGTGTTCATTTTCCACCAAAAGGAGAATTTTTATGGACGTCTGTGGATGTCCATTTGCATTTGCTTCGTCAATTTTTGTCATTTTGAGGGGAATACACTTGTTAGATTTCCTAGGAATTCAATTCCATAAAAAATAAATAAAGAAGATGCGGGCACAAAGTGTTTGAGACTGTAGTCTGCGGTCATCATAGGGAGAGTTTAGATGGTCCAGGCCTGGAAAAACGGATCACCCAGAAGTAGTAACCCAACAAGAATGCCCTCTTATTCTAGTGGGTACGAGGTGTCAGTTCTTACTTGCCTGCCTAGGGTTCGAACTTTGGCAGGCACATTTCCTCACCTGGGATTGTGCTACCTCACGCAATAGGGTTAGGGGCAGGGGCGGAACCACATAGGGGCTGGGGGTGGCCATGGCCCCCTAGAAATTTGAAAAGAACCCCTGGAGTATTGAAAATTTTCACTTATTTACAATAGCCCTCCAAAAAAATTGAAAATGTTATAAGAATTTTAAGTATTTTTTCAACAGTGGTCCCTCTAAAAGAAAATTCTTACATAGTGGCCCCCCCATAGCAAATTTTCTGGTTCCGCCCTTGGTTAGGGGCCCTACCCCCCTAAGCTGGGTCACCCTACCACACTCCCACAGTGGAGGCCACAGCTGAGCCGGTTAGCCATGGGCGCCACTAACCCTATCCTGCGAAACTCTACACTCAAATGGTGATTTAACACTCCTATCCTGCTAAACTCTACACTCAAATGGTGATTTAACACAACTTCCATCATTTGTAATCATCATAATCATATAGATAAATGGATAAGAAATATCAGATGATGATGGATAAAAATATCAGACTATAAGCTATATAAATGGCCTAGTCTAGTGCAGAATCATGCTGTGTATGTAGATTTGGATCCAATTCTGAAAAAAAAAAAAAAAAAAAAAAGATTCGGACACAGGTCTACATACTCATATCAAAGGGCTTCAAAAAATAGAATGGTCAATGGTTCATTCGGATCAATACATAGTCGATCCAACGGTCCAGTAAATGCGGATTTGACAGAAAGTTGGTGGACATGTGTAATTTAGGGGGGTCATGTGTTTGGTTCATTTGGATGGACCAAAGGTGGGCCCCACAAGCATGAGCTTACGAAACCTTCTCCTAAACTTGAGCTTAGGAGAGCATTGCTCTCTCTCTCTCTCTCTCTCTCTCTCTCTATATATATATATATATATATATATATATATATATTGGGTATACATGTGGTGATGTGGGAGAGCCAATATGGATATATAGAGACAAGAAAGAGATCTCTTTATTACATGCATCCAGGTGAGCTCTATTGAGAAAGGCGTTTCGGATTTAGCAGTCGCAAGCTCATTGAATAACAAAGGGAATCCTATCCCAATCCTTGAGTCATTTCTTATTCTCACATGAGATATGAAAATGATCCACATGTATAAATGGTCCATATGTGATACATTTTTATATGCAAATGAGTCACATTCGAAATACTAACACATGTTTGTCATTTTCACACCTCCTTACATGTGAATCTGAATGCATCCAACGGTTGACCATTTTCACAAAATTTTTACCATTTTCACCATTTATTATAAATTTCTTAAAATATATGATGAATGAAGGCATGAGACTTGCCCTTATCCAAAAACGGTCATTCTGGAGAGGATTAACGGTTCAGATCAGGAAAATAGGGCCCACAGAATTCAAAATTTTAGATTTTTAGATTTGGACCTTTTTGCAAACATCCAAAAATCTCATGAGATTTGGTCGTATGGCCATTGTGGTCAATTTAAAGAGGTTCAACAGTTCAAATCGTAATTCTGGAGACCACGCACATATAAAATTTGAAAAATCAGACCGGGTACAATGACGAGAAAACAATGAATAAATTCACTGGTTACATCCAACGGTTTTCCATTTTTAGCAAATATCTCACAATCCACACTGAGTTTGGACTCCAAATTTGACCCCATGGCCTTAATTAGCCCTCTAAAAATCTTGAAGCGTTTGGATCATGAAAATGGGGCCCACGGATTTTTAGAATGACCACTTTTCATCCTAGACTTCTTTCTTTTTAAATATCTCAATATCTAAGATGAATCAATGGTTGAGATTTGGTCCCATAGTCGTAATCACCGTTTTAAAGAGCATGGACAATTCAAATTATGGTTTCGGGGCCCACAAGTGTAAAAATTAAAAAAACCCAATGGGCGGTGATCTCATAAGAAACACTGTTTACCCACCTAGATTTACTATTAGTCTGCCTTGTAACATTTTAGTGTGATTCATTTTACGACCTATTGAGGTGTGAAAATTTTGGGCACAAATTCACACAATATACACACCAATTTTACAGACCATTTACACAAACCATGCATAAATCAACCCAAACAAATATAAATGTGCGTAACCGTTATACATGTTGACTGTTTATATATGTAAATGACCACAAACAAACGACTGCATCGTGTTGGTGCTATGAGAGGATTCCGTTGTAGAGTAAAATGGTTCCCATTTCATATGCAGTTTTTGGTTCTATTGTTTGATGCAACACATATTCCTTGAAGAAAAGGAAAGAAAAGGAAAGAATGAACTACTTTTCTTTGACAAGCGCGTTGCGAATTATCTATTAGAGAGATAGAAATACATGATTTCTCTCTCGTGTAGAAATAGAAATTTGCGGGGACCAGAATCTTCTCGTTGCACAAAGAAGTCCTTAGGTCAGGGGCAGGAGGAGAAAATTTTCCCCGAGAACCACTATATATAAAACAAATTCTGAAAAGGCTAATTTTTAAAATGTAAATAAGATTTTCAAAGGGCTTTTCACTGTACAATGAGCCAAAAAAGCACTCCCTCTTCTTAAAGTTTTTAATTGTTCCCATAAGTACCTATGCCAATAGCTTGCAGTGAGAATTGACCCAAATGCCCTTCAAAAATGCAAGAGCACAAATTTTATTTTATAGAATTAATCTAATGTGACATATGAACATTTTTGTGTGTGATTTGTGTGATATAGCATATATAGAACACATTTGAGTCATTTTTTACTGTGAACTATTTGTGCAGGTACCTGTGGGGAGGATTTTCTAATTGTACACCTCACTCTACTATCAAAAGCCCATTTTTTTCAAATAAAAAAGATTGAGAACATTTTTGGGGTATCAAGGGCTTTGGATGACATCATAACAAAGTCCCTGCCTCCACAACTTTTGGCTTTGAATGAGTGCAACCAAGTGTTAATTAGTGGAGCCATGCAGGACATACCACCTACCTTAAATTGAAGAGAATCAACACATCCCTTTCCTAGATTAATGGAACTGGGTAAATAACCCTGTAGGGATAGAAATTTGTTAAAAAGTGTTGTAAGCTGTAGCAAATCAATGTCCATTGCCTGAACCTTGTACAAGAGTTAATAAGTGAATGTCAAGAGTTATAGCCTTGAATATTGAATCTATGGGAATATTTGCAGACACTTGAGTATTCTAGAGCCTGAGGAATCTATGGCATATTTTCTCTGGGTCTTTTCTGTTGACATCTTTGATGGGCTCACATGTATTCATCTGTGGGTGGGCCCTTTCGATCATAAAAAATATGCCCCTCGCAAAGTCTTGGCAATTACGTCAATCATTATTAAGTAATAAGAATACTTTTGAATTTGGATCTAACTCTCTATCCCTAAAATATCTTAAGATTGAAATCTTATCACCATTACGAAAAAAATGGAAAAGAGTTGCACTTATCCTTTTTATACATTGCAACCTACTCTTTTTATACATATCCAATGAGTATGACACAGAGGAAAGAAAAGAAAGCATCCTCAAGGGCACATTTGGTAAACAGAAGAAAATTCTCTATTTAGAGGATTCTCTCAATCTCAAAGAACAAAGATATTCTCCTATAGGATTTCTCATGAGAGATCTAGGTTTGGTATTTTGAGAGGATTCCTACCATCCAACAATTGTAAGTTTTTTGAGGCATTCTCAAAATCCATGAAAAACCATGACCTAAAATTTCACCTCCAGGCTTGTATGGGCCAGCTAGAGAATTTGAACAGTTCAGATTGTGCAACGGGGCCCCATAGAATAATTAATTAATATTTTAGAATCTGGACTTTTATGCAACTATCTCAAAATCTATAAAGGAGCAACGACTGAAATCTGACCAACTAGCCGTGTTTGGCATTCCATAAATTATTCTTGGTTCATACCATGATTTTGAGGCCCACGGGAATTAAAAAAATTAAAAAAGGCATTTTTTCATCCCATTTTTTTCCCTGTGTGAAATCAACGGTTAGTAGTTTTTTGCTAATTTCTCATGATCCATGATGAATCAAGATGCCAATTTTGACCTCAGCCATTTTAGGCACTCTAAAGAGACTGGATGGTTTGGATTTTGCAAATGGCCCCCACATAACTCCAGAAATCGTCATCCAACGGTCCAAACTTTTCACAAATATCTCGAGATTTACAAGGAATCAACTGTTGATATTTGGTCAAATAGCCTATTTTTTGCCATTTTAAGAGGATGAGCAGTTTGGATTGTGATTTTATGGCACGCATAAATGAAAGAAAATGAAAAATACAGCCAGCCCAAAATTACTGTCTGTGTCACTGTAGCGACGCATTTCAGCTCTTACAATGATTCTCTCGGTCCGACGGGCTTACAAAGTAATTACATTAGAGGATTTTAGACTTGCCTTGTCCTTGATCCTTGCATACACTAAACATGGTATTCTTCTTTGTCACAAAAAACAGCAGCAAAATCCTCGTCACAGTCCTTTACCAAACGTGCCTCAAAGCTTATTCTTTCTTTCTTCCACTAGATCTAAACCATCCTGGGCCATTCTCCACCTTTGGACCTCCGAGGGATGCGAATCACATGTGAGTACTCATCTAGGGCCCATAGATTGCATTAGTAGCGGCCATATCTCCAACGATTTGCACTTCCGTTGTAGCCACAGTATAACATTTTCTTTTATAATTTACATCTTAAGGTAAATTTCAAGCTGTGGATTTTGTAATTTTGTCTTCAGTGTAAGTATTAAAAAAAGTGACTTTCAATGCATTTTTCTTTAAAGCAAATTAACATAAGAAATAGATATTGCAAATCCTCACTTTTTTAATTAATTTAGAGAGGAATTTACCAGAAAAATTATCTTAAATAGCCACTAACCAAAAAACACCCCAGTAGTTCAAATGACATGGATTTCATTTTTTATTTATAAATGTTTTCATTGAGCAACGACGTTGTCGCTCGTTTAAACCCTACAAAACCCCCGAAATCCTATTTTCCCTTTCCTCTTCCCCCATCGTTTTCCCCTACTGGCGAACATTTAGAGTGAAAAGAGAGGCAAGTGACGAAAGATCTTCTATTTCATAATTTCTCATCCTTTTCTTCTGTAATGGCTATTGATTCTATTCTTAGCTTTAATCGATTTGTTTCCCGAAAAAAAGATTGAGTCTTGCGTGGTTTTGTTATAAGTGGGGTTTTCAATCTTTTCCCTCTTTTGGGTGTTGTAGGGTTTTTGGGTTTTGTTGGGAATGCGATTTTTTGCAGTAAGGAATGCTCCAAGATGCCAACTTGCAATCTAACTCAACAATGGCCTTTTCATGACAAGAGGTTAGATCATGTTGCGTGTGTGTGCACATCATAGTGAATTTAATGATTTTTTTTTTCCAAACTAAGATCATTGTCAAGTCGTCGCCGAATAGTTTATGAAGTCTTGCTGAATGTTAGAATTAGCGACGGTATTGTCGCTCCATAGAATCTTGAAACGCTTGGTCCCATTGAAATGGGCGACAACGTCGATGCTCATTGAAAAAGGGCAAAAAAAGAGAAAAGTTTGGCGGAAAGACCAATTTTGTTTCATAAAAACTATTGGGGTCTTTTTTTAGTTAGTAGTCAGCTACGTGGGCCCCACAAATTATTTTGCATGGAGGGTTTGTTTGGATAATTAACTTGTAAAGTGAATTTAAGTGATGGGCCTTTTTAAGAGACAAGGAAAATTGAGGGGACTTATTAACCTTATTAAAAATTATAAAATTTTAAAATCCACCTTCTCGACTTTCTGTCATTTTGTGGCATGTGAAGGATTATTTTCACTTTATGTTTTATAGAAAAGAAGGGTCCCTTTGGTCTTTTAATGGAATGAGAGTCTGACTTTTTAACTTCTAAAAAACAAGAAGATGTAATTTTTAAAATTTTATACTTTTTAATAAGACCCCTCTTTCTTGTCTCATAAAGTAACCATTCACTTGAATTCACTTTGCAAATGAATTACCTAAACAGGAATATCCAATAAAAGAATACAATGTGTATGAACAATGTCTAATATATAGTATATTACTATATACAAATTCTCATGAACATTTTGGAGATTGTTGCCCATTCCTACATAGGAACAACCCTAAATCCATAGGGCCCGCATGCCCCCAACATTTGATTTAAGCCATTCACACAAAAGTTATGCCCTTGAATTCACCGATACGAACTCGACACTCATTGAAGTGGTATAGGTCCTCTAGATCATACAAGTTTTTGATATATCTTATTTCATCAAACAACTGAAAATGGAGTAATTTTGAGGCTCTTAAAATAGCATGTTTCATGGTCGAGTGATTTAATGTTATTTTAAGAGAGCTTTCAATTGTTCCAAAATAGATCCTCCAATAAGATTCTTTTACCTCCATAAAATTGGTTACACCTACCCAAGGATTGTTACCAATTGAATTTTGATGGGACATTCTTACCATATTATGGGTTGTCTAGCATAGGTGGTCGTTTTAGGATTGCTATGGGCCTTTTCGGCTTTTGTTGGTCAAACTGCAGCAAGTTCTGCTTTGGGCACATTTGGCAACCATCCATGTTGTGGATTCCTCGCTATTTTTTCTCGATTGCAAGGAAAAACCAAGTTTGGCAATAGCTGCCACCGTATAAGAGGAATCCTCAAAATACGAAGAAAGTCCTAAAAAAACAGAGAGAGCAAACATTGGACCTCCCCCCATCGCAATCCGCAAATGCACATGCTAATGGATTTACAAATGAACAGTGACATGGGCAGTACAAAAGAGGTGACTGGTTTTTACTTTGGAAACCACCTTATGGGTCCCACAATCATGATTAGAATCGTTAATCATGTTTGGAAGGTTTAAAATGGCTAGTAGATGAAGAATCAACCATTGATTCCTTATATATATTGAGATATTTTCAAAAAAGCTCAAATCGTTTAATTGTAATTTTTGGACTTCTACGGGGGGCCGTTTTCAAAACCCAAATTGTTCAGGTCCTTTAGAAGCCTCAAACAATTAGCAGGTCAATTTGGTTGTCTGATTCTTTAAGAATAGTGAGAAAATAGCAAAAAAAAAAAAAAAAAGGATCATTGATTGTCCATGCAAGACCTCTTCGGATGAAGAGTAATGACTCGGTTTTAAAGAATAGCGCACGACGGTGAATTATTGGTTACCCTTTTTGCTATGGAACCCTTTCTTGTGGATCCCACTTGCATGAGCTAAACCATTAATCGTGTTAGTAAGTTACAAAATGGCCACGTGGACAATTTTCAACCGTTGATTTGCCACATATCTTTAGATATTTATAAAAAAAGTCCATACCAAAAAAATAATTTTTTTTATCTCCATGGAACCTACAAATGAAAATCTAAACCGTCCATCACCAAAAGCGACTAGTGGTTCAATTTTTAGGGCTTGATTCATAAAGGATGGCAAGAAAATGGTAAACAACTTATTATCATCGGATGCAGCATATGTAAATCTACAAAATCAATGGTGTTGCCGAACTAGGATTGAACCGAATCTTTTTCACGAGAAACTCTCTTGAAAGAAAATATTGCATAAAAAGATTGGAGGAATCCTTTGGATAGAGGATTAATTTCTTATCGCCAAACGTGCCCTTAAACAAAAATAGTACCTATTCATCAAGGAGAAAAATCCACATCAAATATGAACTTGGATACTTTGATAAAAATCTATTTTCATTGATTTTGCTCATATGCCAATTTCCTCTATCTTACGAAAATAATGCCCTTAGCATTTCTCACCTTTTATCCTTTTGTTCACGTGACATCTCCTTCGTATTTATTTCCTTCCTGATACATGTAAACAAACATTCTCAAGATTACCCTAAAAAAATTTCATGCCCGTGAAGGTCCAGTTCCCCAAAAATTCTACCACGTCTGACCCGCCCAACTTGCCCTCCAAAAACACACCCAATCAAAAAATGGCAGTCCAAATCCTCTAAGGCGACAACTCTGAAAATTCCCAAGCCCAAAGAACTAAACTCCACATCATACCCTACATATTAAAAATCCGACCCGCTCAAAATAAATAACACTTCTAACACATTAGTCTCATGACAAAAAAAAAAAAAAAAACCCCTAAAGGATAACTCAGTTGGTCTAAGACCACGGTTTGCACCCAAAGGAATAAGGTTTAACATTGCACTACCACACTGAGGCCATAGGAAAATTTTACCTTGTTTTTTCTCTCTTGAGTACGTAGGGATAATTCTGGTCTAAAAGATTGGAAACCCTGTGTTACTAAAAAAAAAAGAAAAAAAAATCACCCAAATAACAATCACTCCCATCCTATAACCGACCATCTTAAAAAAAAAAAAAAAAATTAATACGTAAACTTTAACCAAACCGTCAATCATCTAATACGATCAACTCTTATTTGAATAGAATTCGAAAACACTCCAAGTAATTCATTAGAGAAGAAAATTTATTTTAAGCGGTCGAGATTTTTAATAATTTAACTCATCATGGAGTTCTAGTTCCACTCCTTAAAACTCTAAACATTTCTCCAAGTGAAGGCCACAGTCGGGTAAGAATTGATTGATGATGATATGGGGGGAAGCCCAAAGGACCCTTCTAGGCTTCTAGTACGTCGTTTTTAGGGTTCGAACCGATTCGATCGAGCCCGCGTTCTCTCTCTCTCTCTCTCTCTCTCGTGTGTGTGTATATATAGATTCAATCCACCTTCTCTTTTCTCTCTTTCTGCAAAAACCCACAAAGCCGAAGAAGAAGATAACAACAAGAACTGCAAAAACCTAAAAAAAGAAGCCTCTTTTTTCAATCTTCTTCGTCCTCTCATGGAGCCCGTACCGGATTCTCAGCAGTCCGCGGAAGCACCGGAATCAGAGGACCCACCCAAGAACGAGGCCGAGACCGAGGCCGAACTCCTTCTCTCCAGAGCGCAGAAGATCATCGACAAGATCATGGCAAACCACTCAAACCCTAGGCCCAATCTCTTCCACGCCCTCGCATCCATGATGGAGACCCAGGAATCCAGGTTGGGTTTCCATCCATTTCCCTTTTTTTATTCTCTTCTTGGCTCGAATTTGTATCTGATTTCTAGGGTTTTGAATTCTGACTCTGTTTTTTTGGGGGTTGGGAGAAAAAGGGGTGGGTTCTTGGGGTGGGGAGATTAAAACCCTAAAGTGATTTTTTGGGATTTGGTTGTTTTAGTTTTTTGGTTTGGATTTAATGTTCTTGTGTTGGGGTGAACTGTGATGTGGCTTATTGGGGGTTGGTGCAGTTTACGTGTACTGCAATCTTTACCATTTGAATAATGGATGTGGAGGTGAAGGTTGAAATGGGGTTGAATGACCACAATCAGGTGGCTAAGATTGGATTTTGGTGCTCTAGCTAGAATGGGTTTGGATGGTTTGGATTGATGCACTTGTTGGGTGCATAGTGTTCATACTCATATATGGATTTTTGAACATCCATTAATTAATATACAGGTTCTAGAGCTAAAATATACTGTAGATGTATTGAGTTTCAAAAACATAAAATAAAATAAAATAAAAATAAAGCACAACAAACTTATGTGGTTATTTTGTGAAGTGTTTTTTTTTTTCTTCTAGAACTTCAGTGGAATTTAGCATGCTTTAGTAAAAAGACTTCTTTAAGAAATGATATAAAGTACTTTAGACATAACAAACTTCAAGTCATGAGCCCTCACATATTAAATCATATTAAGCGTGCTCAATTTGAAAATTTGTTTATAAAATTCATTACAAAAGTTTATCTGACAAAAGCCTTCAGGACACTTACACACAATAATCATACGATACGCACTAATACTTGGCACATTTGGGTCCCAAATCTTTCAAAGAAATCGTACTTTTGTCAAATGTATTAATGCCCAATTTTTTGTTATATCTTATTTTTATAACAGAATTATTACCCCTTTTTTTTCATTTTTAATCGTCAATCCGATTCACCTGAATGCATCCTGTGCTTTATTTTCTCTGTATGCCGAATAAGTAACTATAGTCAGTTCACACTTCACATGCTGTATTTAAGTTACCATTGTTGAAGGAACCTTGTTAGGTGTATATTAGTCTTCTCATGCATGAGCTTGAGTTTTCCTTTTATTTTAATAGAATGATCCATAAGTGTCTTTTTTCCCGTTAATGTTTGATTTTTTCTGCTTCTGTGCATTGCTTTTCATTTTATTTATTTTAATTTCATGATATATAATGATATTGTGAGAGACTAATTATAGAAAATTTGATTTAGGGCGAGATGGGTATATTATATTGAAATGAGTTGCTGATCATTATTTTCATATTTCAACTGCCCATTTGGTGGTGTCTTTTTGGGTAGTGGCAATAGTACATTCATGCAAGTACATTTGAGACAAACATTATAGACGGTATAGATTCGTGCTTGTATACCACATTATGGAGGACTACATTGTGTGAGACCAAAATTGGAGTTGAGTTCTATGTTTAATTTGTGAGAAATAATATCTTCATTGAGTGAAGAGTGTTTCTCATTTTCTATGTGTTCATTATAGTTTGCACTACCATCTTGATTGCTACTGTGCCAGTTGTCTATATGAATTCAAGAAATGAACACAATGCGTTGTATCTATCTAGTACCTGCAATTTAAATCGTTTCACTAACTACATAGATAGTGTTTCATAAAACTGTATCCAACATGAAACAGTACCCCTGGTGTTTTCTACAATTTTGATTGCCATCTCTTTACTCCATAATCTGCATAATGCAGTACTAGTTTGCCCTTATATTTTGATCTAAGGTTGACCTTAAAAGACACTTTGCTTTGCTGGATGCTGGCAATAGGCATTATTTGGTCCACAGTGACATTTAGAATTTATTTATGAGGAGATAAGGCAAGCATGTTTGTCCTCAAACATCTTATATCTATTAGTATTATATTTATATATGTGGTTGATAGGTTCCCCTCAAAAGTCTTTTTTGAGCACATGGGTAGAGACGTTATTGGCCTAGCTGATTAAGCAACTAGTTCCTAGAGGCGTTCTTTTCATTGGGATATATGTTTTAGGATACTTATATGTAGTAGTTGATTTTTGTTTACTTTTATTGTTATGTTTTTCAAGATCCATGTTAGGGTTGTGACAAATTTTTATGCTTATTGTCAACCTACCTACCGCAACCTTCCTTCTTTATTTGGCTTGGAAGCAGTAAAAATAGATCTGAAGAAGTGCAACCTATCTGAAGATTTGGCTCATGATAGATTGGAATGGAAAAACAGAATTCATGTAGCTAACCACAACATAGTTGGGACAAGGCTTTGATAATGATGGTGATGACATTTTTCAAGATCCATTATTAGCCGATTACAACTTTTCATCTATTTTTAGTACTTAGTTTATGTTGCCAAGTTGCAAAATTTTATTTTATTGTGGTCTTTGCTCTAGGGTTTTTTTTTTTTTCATAATCAGATTTTTTTTTTTTTTATAAAAAAGAATATATTGGAGAAACAGAATTCAAGTAGCCAACCCCAACATACTTGGGACAAGGCTTTCATGATGATGATGATATCATATTTTTTTTTTATAAAAAAAAAAACAGTTATTGTAATTATGGAGCAAACATACCAACTCAACACCTTCACTCACCCTTGAAGGGTGAGAATTATGGAATTTCCCACACTCAGATTTTTGTTGCATCTTTCTTTTCATTTTTTTTTTTAAATAGTTTTTTTGCATCATCTTTTATCGATAAAAACTGAAATCACCACTGAAGGAAGTTACTTGTGAATTGTTTTAAACTTCTATAATTTGTTTTCATTGTTTGGGAGGCTTTTAACTTTGTGCTTTGATGACTTCTATACCTTACAGATATTTGCAGGAGTCAGGTCATTCATCTATTAATAATGGTAGAGCTTCTCATACTATTGGAAAGTTGGGAAACTTAATCCGGGTACGTAATTGGCACTGCAGCTCCATCTTATTTTGTCGAAATTCATAGTTGCAGCACTGATGTCTATTTACATGGCTTATACTGATCTATTTGTTCCTTCATTGGAATATAAAGAATTGGATGGTGGAACGTTTTGGTGAGTTTTTATCAATCTTCACTTTTCTCAAGTCTTTTCTCTACTTTCAGGAGAATGATGAGTTCTATGAGTGCATTACGTCTAAATTCATATCAGACAGTATGCATCCTGTCAGTGTCCATTTGGCTGCTGCGAGGTTGCTTCTCAGCACTTCCCCAACTTGGATGGTAGGTTCAACCTTTGTATTATCTATTCTTAATTAGTTATTTGTCGCTATTTCATGTTCAGATTGTCACGTTTGATCTTGCATTTGTTGGTAGTAAGTATGGAAGCACCATAACCGATGATGCCTAGATACAGCAGGGACATGCCATGGGTATGGCAAGGGCATGGATTTTACACATAAGAAGTGAAGTATTGGATATGATACGACACGCTATATTGCCTATCTAGAATTATCAGGGCATCATAGACCATAACAATTGTCTTTATCTAGATGTGTGACTGAAATCGTATTAGATTAATATGACTTGTAATTTGGGCTTGAATAAGGTTTTTTTTTTTTTTTTTTTTTAAATACTAATGGAGGAATCTCCCACCATTACCATTTAAAAAAAGGAAAATGCTTGACTTGACGAATTGTCTGCTGCATTCTTTTCTTTCTTCTCTATTCTTTCCTTCTCTTCCACTTAATGTATCAAATGGATAATCCTCATGTTAAATCCATGTAGTATCCTATAGCTTTCGAAGATGAGGTGCTAGAGAGCATCAAGCGTTGGGTGCTAGATGACACAGCAAGAGCGTCTGGTGATGAATGCAATGGGAGGCTTAAATGGAAGAGGAATAAGCCCACAGATACTGAAATGATGCGAACCTATGCTACAGGAATTCTTGCTGCATCTTTGGCTGGGTATGCACCTTAACTGGATATATCTTAACCTTTTGTTATTTGTTTAGGATAATGCCACAATTGTTTTTATTTTTTAACTTTGGTTGTGAAACTTTTTCAGAAGTCCTCAAGGGGTAGAAGATGTAACATCGGGTTTGTCAGCCAAGTTGATGCGTTTTCTTCGCTCACGGGTCCTTGGGGAAGTGAGTACAAGTCAAAAAGATGTTAGTCATCCAACAGAAAATAAGCATTCTGTTCCTACATCTATAAGAAGCAGAGAAGAAACTAGGAGCAGGTTCCGGCAGATTACTGATGCCACTCATTTGGATGGTAGCAGGATGAGTGATATAGGATTATTAGATGAGCAAAATGTTGAAAGGGATCATGATAGAGGCATTGGTATCAGGCAGGTACGTGGAGAAGAGTGCTGGGTAGATGGCGGCGAAGCTTCGGCAGAAGCTGTTGGCATGTTTAAGGTTGATGATGATGATGATGAGCAAATTGATGAGGACAGACGGCAGAGTAGGGATTTACGGGATGTGAAGGCAAAGTCTGGTGATAGATTTGGCACAAGTAGGCCCACAAGAGATGAAGATGGTGATGAAAGTGCAAGAGACGATTCATCAAGGCGTAGAGCCAACCGAGGATGGACGAAAATTAGAGGAAGGGGAAAGATTAATGAAGGTACTGCAGAGAATGAAAGGGCTTTGACCTCGCCAGGAACTGGAACACGATCAGGACAGGGTCAGAGTGTTCGAGATAGGCATTTATCAAGAACCACAGAAATGAAAAGAGCAACAGAAACCAGAATGTATTCGGTCAAATCAGATGATGATTGTTGTGTTATGGAAAGAGATTATAATGATGACTTCTTCAAAGATTGCAAATTTGGAACTAAAGATATCTCAGACCTGGTGATGAAAGCGATCAGTGCTGCGGAAACTGAAGCTAGATCAGCCAATGCACCTGTTGAAGCAATTAAAGCAGCTGGTGATGCTGCTGCTGAACTTGTCAAGACTGCTGCTTTGGAAGTAAGCATTGCTCTCTCTCTCTCTCTCTCTCTCCCCGTTGTCATCTTTCACTTTGAAAAAACAACTTGATTTATACTTCATGTCTAGGTTTTGAAAAGCACAAACGATGAAGAAGCTGCTGTTTTAGCTGCATCTAAAGCTGTTTCAACTGTTGTTGATGCTGCTATGGTTATTGAAGTTTCAAGGTAGTTGATAGTCTTATATTGCATGATTTAAGTTTAAAATTTGCATTTTCATTTGTTGATAATGTAGAATTGATAACAGGAGCTCAACTGGTATCAAGGTGGATTCTGAAAGTTCTAAGGCCTCAGAACCTGAAACAGATGAGGAGTTAGAAGAATTCTTCATTTTGGATGATGAAGCTCTGGCACGGTTGAGAGAGAAATACTGCATTCAGTGTCTCGAGATACTTGGGGAATATGTTGAAGTTCTTGGTCCTGTTCTGCATGAGAAAGGCGTGGATGTATGTCTTGCTTTGTTGCAACGTAGCTCAAAGCACAAAGAGTCTTCCGAATTCTTTGCACTTTTGCCTGATGTGCTGAAATTAATTTGTGCATTAGCTGCTCATCGGAAATTTGCTGCAGTATTTGTGGATCGTGGTGGCATGCAAAAACTTCTTGCTGTTCAGAGAGTTCTGCAGACTTTCTTTGGACTTTCATCATGCTTATTTACCATTGGATCTCTTCAGGTAAGCACAACCCCAACACCCACCACACACGCACACAAATAAAAATAAAAAAGTGCTAAGACAAGAATTAGTTCCTTTCTTTTGTTTTTTGTTTTTTTTCCCCAACTGCAATTGTTCATATTTGGTTTAACATGCATGCAGGGGATTATGGAACGTGTGTGTGCTCTTCCTTCAGAAGTTGTCCAGCAGGTGGTTGAGTTGGCTCTTCAGCTTTTGGAATGCTCCCAAGATCAAGCCAGGAAAAATGCAGCTGTATTCTTTGCAACTGCATTTGTCTTCAGGGCAATCCTGGATTCTTTTGATGCACAGGATGGTTTGCAAAAAATGCTCAACCTTTTACATAGTGCAGCCTCTGTTAGATCAGGTGTTAATTCTGGAACATTGGCCCAGTCTAATCTGGGGTCCCTTCGAAATGATCGATCACCAGCAGAAGTTCTGACTTCATCAGAGAAGCAGATAGCTTACCACACCTGCATTGCATTACGCCAGTACTTCAGAGCACATCTCTTGTTACTTGTAGATTCTCTTCGTCCTAATAAAAATCGGAGTGTTGCGCGAAATATTGCAAGGGCTGCCTATAAGCCACTTGACATCAGCAATGAGGCCATGGATGCTGTTTTTCTTCAGATACAACGTGATAGAAAGCTGGGTCCTGCATTTGTGAGAGCTCGTTGGGCTGTGGTGGACAAGTTCTTGAGCTCTAATGGGCATATCATAATGTTGGAATTGTGTCAGGTATGCTATCTATGGTTGTATTATGTAATTCTTTTTAATTTCTATGCATTTTAAAGTTAATCTACTTGCCTTTTTGTTTCTTTAGGCCCCACCCGTTGAAAGCTATCTGCATGACTTAGCCCAATACGCGTTGGGTGTTTTGCATATTGTTACCTTGGTTCCTTACAGCCGTAAGCTCATTGTTAATGCCACACTAAGCAATGAACGTGTTGGTATGGCAGTTGTTCTGGATGCAGCCAATGGTGCTGGTTATGTGGATCCAGAGGTAAAAGCAGTTTTTCATCTTTTTCACTGCTGCTGTTGTTATCATAAGTTTTGAGTTCTTTCTATTGCATGGATACAATCTTCTTACGAGTACGACTCAAAAAAAGAAAAAAAGGGGATACTGCCTCCTTAGATATGATGCATTTGCTTGTATTTGGCAGGTGATTCATCCAGCATTGAATGTGTTAGTTAATCTTGTATGTCCTCCTCCTTCCATCAGTAATAAACCTCCTGTTATTGCACAAGGTCAAGTGTCTGGTTCAGTTCAGACTTTAAATGGTCCCACCGCAGATTCTAGAGATAGGAATGCTGAAAGAAATTTCTCAGATCGAAGTGCTTCCATGCCCAGCCAGAGTGAGTCAAGGGAGCGAAATGGGGAACCTAGTTCAGTAGAACGAAGCAGTGCTGCAACACTAGGTACACCATCTTTGGGCAATAGTTCTCTGACAGCCGTGCCTACTGTTGCCTCTGGAGTTGTTGGAGATCGTAGGATATCTTTAGGTCCTGGAGCAGGTTGTGCTGGCCTTGCTGCACAGTTAGAACAGGGATATCGTCAAGCAAGGGAGGCTGTTCGTGCCAACAATGGCATAAAAGTTCTTTTGCATCTCCTCCGTCCTCGAATTTTTACTTCTCCGGCTGCTCTAGACTGCCTCCGTGCACTTGCATGTCGAGTACTCCTTGGTTTAGCCAGGGATGGTACAATTGCGCACATATTAACGAAGCTGCAGGTGAGCAATCATCGTGTTTGCTACTTTGATAATTGAAATAGGTGTTTTTGCGACAAGAGCCCGTGGCAGAGTTGTAGATGCCCATTATTGCAACTCAGGTTGTGGGTTCAAGTCACATGAAAGCACTTAAATATATATATATATATATATATATATACATATATATACTATATACACATGCACACAAATATAGGTGCTTAATAATAAAAAATATATATCGGTGCTTCTGCTTATTATGAATTTGAGTTGGCTTCTTGTAGCTTTAAACTACTCTTCTTGCGGGCCCTGATTGATTCATCTGATTACTTTTGGAAGATACTAAGGCGCCGACCACCCATCTATGAACTTCTATTTTATGTATTAAGGGTTTTCCCTTAAGCAATTATAATTGGAGTCCGCGAGTTGTTTTTCTTCAGATATTCTCATATTAATCAAGCCCGATGTGGCGTCTTATTCTAAAATTGCAAGTCTCATCTGTGGAAGTTGAAAAAAAAAAAAGGTTTATGGTAGTGTTAGTCAATTAGAGGAGAGTCTCAAGTGCTTGAATGCTGAATTTCAGTAAAAAGGATTTCTCAATCCTTTGTGGTGTGCAACAAGCACAAGCATGCCTATTGGTGTTATCACATGATTCTTAAAGACAATTTCAGTTTTTCTTCTCATGCATGGAATGATGTGAATCCATGTTGCCATTCCAATCATTTTCCTTTTTCCTTTTTTTCACATTCTATAATTCGAACATAATTATAGTCACTTTTCAACTTGTTTGGCAGACCTATTAAGTCACTTCAGTTAAACCCGTTATGGTTTTTGGACTATGGTTTACACCTTAATGGCATGAGTTTGGGAAGATTTCATATTCAAGAGAATTTCTGCTAGTGTTACTACATTTCTTTTATTGTTCTTTCTAACAGATTTAAGGTCCTTTCCGATTCTTACAGCGCTATGTTCACCTTTTATGTGTACTTACTATTTAGTAAAATATCAGTGGTCAGTCATTTCGTTTTCAACTAGCAAATGCGATAGTCAAAGTGGTATTTTATTTGTGTTTAATCCTTACCTGACTCATTATGATATAGGTGGGAAAGAAGCTATCAGAACTCATTCGTGATTCTGGCAGTCAGGCATCTGGGACTGAGCAGGGCAGGTGGCAAGCTGAACTTACCCAAGTTGCTATTGAGCTTATTTCTGTAAGTACCTTTAGGCCCTGCTTTCAAAGCCTTCACACAGTAAAGATTATGCAAGGATTCACCTTCGCATGCGTGTCCTTGTGGTGCTGTTCATATTCTTGCTTATACACTGCTAATTCTTGATATTAGAATTTTAATGTGCAAGGCCTCACTTAATTATATGTATATTTTGCAGATTGTAACAAATTCTGGACGAGCAAGCACATTAGCAGCCACTGATGCTGCAGCCCCTACTTTGAGGCGCATTGAAAGAGCAGCAATTGCTGCTGCCACTCCTATTACTTACCATTCAAGGTTTTTGTCTCTCCGAATCTATCATGCAGTTTCATTCTACGCGTTCTGTCTCCCTTTTTGTTCTTATAGTTTGTCTTTACTATGAATTACAGGGAGCTGTTACAACTTATGCATGAGCATCTCCAGTTATCTGGCTTGACTGCTACTGCCGCCTCACTACTGAAGGAGGCTCAGCTGACGCCTTTGCTGCCCTTAGCATCACCGACCCCTCTCCTTCACCAAACTTCTGTCCAAGAGACCTCGTCAATACAACTTCAGTGGCCAATTAGCCGTGCTTCCGGTGGATTTCTTTCTGATACATCGAAGACGGTGTCACGGGGCCGGATACCCTGTGTAAAGACTGATTCATCAGTGTCAATGAAGAAGCCATTGGTTTTCTCATCTAAAGTCAGCTCTCAGGGAAAAATCCAGCCCCCATCTCATTTGTCATCAATCAACAAGGTACTCAGTTCTTCTAAAAATCCTTGTGTTCCTGTTGGGGCTGTAGAAACACTATCACCCTCTTTTCTTAAACCCAACTCAGATTCAGACCCCTCATTTAAGACTCCAATTGTGTTGCCTATGAAGCGGAAGCTAATGGAATCAAAGGATATTTGTTTTTCATCGCCAGCAAAGCTAATTGCTACATCTGACCTTGGAATCAGCCAGACGCCAAACACTGCCTGTAAAGGCAGCCAACAAATGGATTCTGTGGCTGTTCCTGTAACTCCATTTTCGAATGTGCGGTATCCATGTAGGCGACCAACGCCTGTTAGTGTTCCTGCTGAAAATGCCGATGATGTCCACTATCATGCCACTCCAATGGGTCCGACAACACCCTCTACCTCCCAACTTGGTCTTCTAGCTGATCCACAAGCTGGCAATGCAGAGCGTGTGACGCTTGACTCACTGGTGGTGCAGTATCTAAAGCATCAGCATCGCCAATGCCCAGCTCCTATTACGACCTTGCCGCCACTCTCTCTCTTGCATCCTCATGTATGCCCTGAACCTAGCCGTAACCTCGATGCTCCCACAAACATAACAGGTCGACTAAGTACTCGTGAGTTCAAGAACAAGTATGGTGGGAGCCATGGCTTCCGCAGGGATCGTCAGTTTGTTTACAGCAGATTCAGGCCATTGCGCCCTTGCAGGGATGATGTTGCCCTCTTGTCATGCATTACTTTTCTTGAAGATTACTCACGGATTGCAACTGGCTGCCATTCTGGGGAGGTTAAGATATTTGACACAAACAGTGGAAATGTTCTGGAGAGCCATTCTTGCCACCAGTCACCGGTGATATTTGTGAAGTCGGCTGTGTCTGGGGACACCCAGTTGTTACTCTCTTCTGGCACCTATGACGTGCGGTTATGGGATGCATCATCATTGTCCAGTGGGCCCATTCATCAACCGTTTGAAGGGTGCAAGGCAGCACAGTTCAGCCACTCAGGGGCAATGTTTGCAGCACTGTCAACAGAGTCATCACAACGCGAAGTTCGTTTGTATGATGTCCAAACATCTAATTTGGATCAGAAACTCACTGATACCTCCACAACTCCATCAGGGCCAGTTCGTGGGCATGTGCAATCTCTTATACATTTCAGTCCTTTGGACACAATGCTTCTCTGGAATGGGGTCTTGTGGGATCGACGGGTTTCTGGCCCCGTCCACCGTTTTGATCAGTTCACAGATTATGGAGGTGGTGGCTTTCATCCTGCTGGGAATGAGGTATGCAACTCTTGTCACTCTGCAAGACGGGTTTTTATCTTAATATTTTCCCGTGTACCTTCTAGTTTGCATGCTCAGGCATTTGCTAATGAAGGCCGCTTCATAGTTAGTAGTATATACTACAATGCAGCTGCACACCATGTGGTGGAATGCTTATGATTTGATTTCTGTTCCCATAGACATATTTTTAACCCTAATTTGGCATGAATTTCAAGACACTTTTTTTTTTTTTTTTTTATAAATGTCACATGCAACCATGGATCAAATTAGTAGTTGCAGTGGGTGTAGCGACTGGTGGCCAAAATGCTACTAGCAGGTGATATGTAGTGGTGTACATCGAAAAAGTGCTAAAATAACTGGAAAATGTTAGAATTTGATGTTTATTTTCAATAGTAACTATTATGGGTGGGCGTAGCAGTTTCCTCATTGCATATAGGTCCTAATCGCTGTATGATTATAGAATAATGGTATTGATATGTTTTTTTTTTTGGTCACATTTATTCATGTTTGTTAGTTATACTAACTTAGAAACTAATAAAATGCTTATAATCAAACAGTGTCACATCAAGCCCAAAAAAATAAAAACAAAAAACGGTGTCATGAATATATCGTCACTGTTATGCATTTCTATATTCAACACAACTGTAGAGAACACAAGATCTATAAATGTATAAAGTAACGTTTAAATGAAGTTAAAAGTTAAAATACAAATGAAAAAATGAAAAATCATCAAAACAAACAATGTACTTGAGACCTCAGAGCTCAGAGTTTAGAGTTTAGTCAAAAGTCGACTTGGCTGGGTATTATAGTCGCTGCTACGTATAGGCCGATCAAGTCTCATAGTGCCTTTAGCGGCCGATATGGTGTGGTGGTCGATACGGGCCGCCACAATTGCTAGCGTTGCTATTGTGCATTTAGCATGGTGGTCACTACTGCAATGCCCGATATATCCGCCGCTATACTGCTTAGATATTTTGTTCCATGCATGCAACTAGACGTCATGTTGAACGTTTGGATGTGACTAATTGCTTGTCAAATTATATGGAACGGAGTATGAGATGCGGGGCGGGTAGAATGAAGATGGAAGAAATTGGGGATAAGGTTAGGACTGACTTGAAAATTGGTCTCACACCAAACTCCAATCGGGGGCAAAGAGAACTTAGAGGATGAAGAGAACCCAGAGAAAACTCAAAGAAGATCCCAAACTCAATATGTATCATGTTTGTCTAATCTCAACCTCAAAAGAGACATTACAATGCTTTAAATAGGAGAAGACTAAACCTAGATCTAATCCGGACCATCCAAACATGTTGATGGTCAGGATTAAAACATCAAATAAAACATAAATCATAAAATATACTAAAACAACTCAAAATGAAATAAAATAAAACTTTAACTGAATGGACTGGGCCCAATAGACTGGGTCGACCCATGGGGTCATGGGTCTGACCTGCATCACAAATGGTGGATAAAGATAGTACCATGAACAGATGATAACGTAGATTGTGTGCTAAAATCCAAGGTTGAGATTGACAGTCAAATTCACACCAAGATTGATCCCTATAGGAGCTAATCCTCTCACTTGAACTTTCAAACCTTAATATTCATCACTATCATGATCTGATTATAATGATGCTTGAGCCATCCATCCAAATACCTTCCATTGTCATTGTCTCTTTATTTAGCATGTATCTTCAGTGGGCCCATAGAACTTCTTGTGCAGTTATGCTGTTATGTCATCGCCCTATAAACACTGGTGCAAATGATCCAGTGAAGAATATTCACGCTAAAGAAATTATGGAGTGGAGGGCTTAGAACTGCCAGATCAGTGTGGCTTTTGGCATATGACCCATCCATGTTTAGGACCCACTGGCAGTCACAAATATTGACAATATTTATCACAGAATTAAAGTAGTGAAAGTTTTATCATTTTTTTATCTAGAATTTTTCATTTGTGGAAATTTCTTTAAAATTTTACAAACTCCAAACAAGTTTAGATACCAAACCCAACACACATCCCGAACATGGATTAAAAATTCGACTTGGACTTGGGTCTAAACGAGTCGGGTCCTATGGGACTCGGTCTTGAATCATGGGACTCGGTCAAGTCCTAGAGTCCGCATAGTGACGGACTTGGCCAACTTTTTTATATTTTAGTCAAAAATTTTTTAGAACTCTTTGACGGTAGTGTCAATGTGGAATCTTTTAACAACGGCCAATCCCTTCGTAAGTATGCAGCAACATGAACTAAATAGAACCTCCACCCCTGTTACAATTTCAAAAAAATCTTTTGTTCTACTTCGGTTTTTTTTTTTTTTTTTTTTCAGTGTAATCGATGCATATTATGTCTAGACTATAGTTATACTTGGCCATAGTGGACCCGTAAAATTAGATATTTGACCATAGTGGTCTGAAAAGACAATTTTTTCTTGGTATGCATATAATTCTAGAGAGTTCTATGGTTAGTCACAGGGACCTATTATTGCCAGGTTATTGATAGGAATGTCAATGGACCGATAAAATTTCTAATTTTATCGTAATGGCCTTTTTACATGTAATTTTTTAATTTTAGTACTTTTTTAGATTTTTATGTCATTAAATTGGGACTTGGCCAAGTTGGGTGTCGGGTCCTGAGTCCCATTTCTTATTTCCTTGAACCCAAAGGCTTAAAATTGCCAAATTAGTGTGACTTTTGGCATATGATCCATCCATGTTTAGGACCCACTGGCACTGACACAAATATTGGCGATATGTATCACCAGAATTAAAGTATTGCAAGATTTTTAATTTTTTACCTAGAATTTTCCATTTGTGTAAATTCCTTTAAAAAAATATCACACCCCCTCCCTCCCTCTCCTCTCTCCTCCTCCATCATTTTCTTCCTTGTACCTTCCTTTTCTTCCTTTTTGTTTCTTTTTTCTTTTCCTTGATGTCTACTTTTTGACACCCTAAGCAAATCGTATCCTATATCCAAACTCACTTCCTGCATCGCCAAAAATCAGCCCTTTGATTTGCTGAATCTGTGGATCCATACTCCCTACATGCATAAATTCATATAATTGCATTGATCGAATCCCCTGAAGATATACATTTAAGCATTTCTATTATATATTTCTATTTATTTTTTCAATATATTTGTTTGCTGGATATTCTCGAAAACTTTCCTGAAAAATTCCATATTTTGAGAATCTACCAATATTTTCTGGAAATGAGTTGTGATGGTGACCTTCCGCATGGGACTCATAATAACTTTGAGAAAAAGTGGATGAATTAGTCGTTTATCTTTAGAGTTTTTATATACTACAGATATAAGTTGGTCAGCACTCAGCATGTTAGATTTTCAGGAGCTCCCATCACAACTCATCCCTATGGTGTCTAATCATATAAATTATGCTTTGGCAACCATTTGCTTGAGCTTGTTGCAAAATTGCTAAGTTTTTGTCACGATAATTGATGTGCTGTTACTTCATTGTAGTCGCCCCACTAGGCTCTGGCTGCATGCTATTTTACACCTTCAGTATTAACTGTCACAATACCTGTAATGCTCTGATCTCCTTTTTCAAATGGTAATGCTTTGTTTCTCTACTAGATGGATAAATACAAAATGCTTCCTTAGAAAATATCTTCATACCATTGGCCAGCTGAATGGAGTGATATACTCCTTAGTTGGAAATAGTAGAATATCTCAAATTCTCAATCCCTTTCTGTTGTGTAACACTTACCTGGTTGTTCCCAGTGGTGTTTGCAGCAATCACCTAAATTCGTACATAAACCATTCTGTTACTTAACAGTTTTTATTATTTTTCCTCTTGATAGGTGATTATAAACTCGGAAGTTTGGGATCTCCGGAAATTCAAGCTCTTGCGCAGCGTACCTTCCTTGGATCAGACGGTGATAACATTCAACACAGCTGGGAATGTAATCTACGCAATCCTGAGGAGAAACCTCGAGGACATAACATCTGCCGTTCAAACCCGTCGCCTCAGGCACCCTCTTTTTGCTGCATTCCGTACTGTGGATGCTGTCAACTACTCCGACATTGCCACAGTCCCTGTTGACCGCTGTGTTCTTGACTTTGCCACTGAGCCGATTGATTCCTTTGTTGGGCTGGTGTCCATGGATGATCATGAAGATATGTTCTCTTCTGCTAGGCTCTATGAAATAGGACGGCGCCGACCCACTGATGATGACTCTGACCCTGATGACGGCGTTGACACAGATGAGGAAGAGGATGAGGATGATGACTCGGAAGCTGATGAGGACCCCACATTAGGCCCTGACATAGACAGTGATATCAACAGCGATGCTGAAGACTTGAGCAATGAAGAGGATGATGATGAAAGTGTGGATGAGCTTGATGATGATGATGATGATGTGGAATTCAACCTCGGCCTGGAATTGGATGGGGCGCCGGGAATATTGGATATTGGGACTGACGGGGATGATGACGATGACAGTCAGGTGGTGGATTCTTTCAGCAGTGAGGATGAAGGGGGTTTTGCAGATCATGGATTTGGCTTCTAGCGTCATCTGTTTGCAGTTCATTGTAAGTGTTGTAATTATTGTTTAGGGTTATTTCTCCGGGCTTTCTTGAGCTTGGTGGGGTTTCAGAGAAAAAGGGGGAGATATCAGAAGAAATAGATACATGAGCAATGGGATGTAACTAAAGAGGCCATCGGTGTAGAGATCGTGATAATCAATCAAATAAAAGTGCAATTATGCATTTTTTTTTATTTTACTTTTGTCCGAGGAGTATATTTCTTTTGGGATGTTAGTTTCATCCATTGTTTGAAAGATATTAATGCTTCAGTGGCAAAGAAATTTAAAGTTCTTGCTTTTACTCTCAAAGAGATGACATTCCTGCATTTTAAAGTTCCTGCTATGTGAAGTTAGGAAAGTGAAAAATTATTGAGTGAATGAAGCTTTTTCATCAATTTATAAGCCCGTTTGCTTGAGCGATCATTATTTCATGATTGTTTTAGGCGAGTGAGTTGTTAAATTATGCATATGCATTGTGGATTATTGACCTTGACATTGCAGGCAGTTGTTTCATGTCGTTCCCAGCTTTGCCTTGAGTTGGGTGGGTAGGACCTTTCCTGGAGAGATGCTATACAGGACTGAGAAAATGAAGAAAAAGAAGCTTACATTGTGTTTTGGGAGGGGGCCCAAATTAGCAGTTCTTCATGGACCTAAGATTTCAAAAATCCTAACATCCAGTAATTCCTTTCCCATAGCACCAAGCATTTGTTTGCCAAGCTATGGTTGGTTAGGATTCTATAGAATCTAGTTAGATGGTATCTCTTCAGACCTGCCCCTGTTAAGGGCGGGTCTGATGTTAGTTTTTTCTCAGATTTGGGGAGGGCAGATTTTAACCCAAGTTGGATTCAAAGTTTTGGCTTTCTTAGACTTGCTGTACCCTGGTCTTTTTTACCCAATTGCATATTTTGGCAATTCCCATTTAGCTCAGTTTGCACCGGACATTTGAAAAAGGTGCCAAGTATAATGCACATTTGTATCCTCCTTGCTACTTGAAACCAAATCCAACTAGTTTCACTTTCATGTTTATCATGGGCTGCCTGTTCCTCTGTAAGAAATTATTTATTCTACGGGGTTTAATTGGAAGCATGACAATTAGAGAGAGAAAGAGAAAGAGAGGGATTGGGGGCGGGAGTTGGAGAGCTGCAGAATTTAGAACCATTGGATTAGGCTCTTTTCTAGCTAAAATTTACATGATCAATTGAGGGCCAATAGAATCAGGACTGGCGTTAAATTTGGGCCTGTGACATTTACAAGCTGGAGAATTCAAATCCTAGAAAAATTCATCGTCCCACCTTATTTCCTTGGCCTCTCATTTTTTATTTCACCCTTCATCTCTTTAATAATAGTTTGGAGATCAATGAATTCTTTCAAATGTCTACCTACTACACTACATTGTATATTTATATCAATTGTTCATTAAAAAAAATATATATATATGTAAACTAGTTATAAACGAAATGGGATGTACCCAGTTGGCATTGTGAAAGTTCAAACCTAATCCCAATCTACAAATATGTATCCTCTCTCAAATTAAAAAAAAAAAAAAAAAAAAACTATCATGTTTAAATAATTTTCTAGAAAACTAATATGAAGTCAATTTCAAATTAGTAGAAAAAAATAATGATTATGCAAAGGAGAAGTGCACCTTCTGATAAAGTAAAAGTGTGTTTGTTTTCGTGAGGTAAAGTAATTTGAAATGATATGAAAGTAAGGGGACTTTCTCAAACCTGCAAAACCCATTTAAATGGGCGGGTTATGATCTACCTACATATCTAAACCCATCAAAACTGGTTGTTGTTTAATATTTTGATTCTCAGAAGAGTTTATTCTATATGGAATGAGCCAAGTTGTGTTTGGTTTCTTTCTACCCCCCTTCATTAAAACTCAAATATAACATTATTGTTCGAAATGGATTGAGCTTGGCCCAACCTTAGTATATATTGGGTCGGGTGAAACAGGTCAACGTAAATTGGAAGCGGGTTTTCCATGTTAGATTATTATTCAAACTAGTGAAATCCAAACCTCTTATTAGCCCTAGTATTATTATAGTGTTCAAATGTTAGGTTATTATTTAAATGAGTAAGATGGCTACGGTTGGATAAACTAAATTTAAAAAATGTGATTAAATTCCTTTACTTGTAGTTTGATAAAACTATACTTTTTTTAGGGAACCATGTTTGAGAACATGTGGGTCACTTGGTGAGACCCCACCACCACAGACCAGAATGGAGCTGTGATCAGGAGCCTCAACATTCATTTATTTCCATCACATCAAGGGGGGTGTGACAGTAGACTCCACCCCTTTTATAATTAAAAAAAATAAAAAACGACTTGACTGACTCATCAGCCATTATCCTTCCCATTTCCCAAAAATAAAATAAAAAAAAATCTCCCCCACTTCCCCAAGATGCTACATCAAGATTCAAGACCCAGACCCCACCTCTCTAATTAAAAAATTCTCCTCCCCTCTGTCTCCCTCTCTCAAGATCGACATATCAAAAAAAAGGTTCCCTCACAAGATCAACAAGTCAAAAAAAAGGAGGTTCCCAACACCTCCAAAACACCAAAACAATCACCTAAAAAAGCATACAAATGCCCAAACCCAAAACTCAAAAAAGCAATCTCATCCCATTCCCCAGTCACCCCTGAAGAACAAACAAGAGAAAACCCAACATCATCAAACAAACACCCATGCAGAAATACTCAGTATCTTCCTCATCCAAGCCTTCTAGGCCTAGCTCAGTCCTCCCCCATCAGACCCAGAGCCTGAGACAGCTCTATCTGATTGGGAAAAAACTGGGTCAAGGCCAATTTGGGACGACATATCTGTGTGTGGAGAAGTCCACAGGGCTTGAATATGCATGCAAGAGCATACCCAAAAGGAAGCTGATCTGCAGAGAGGATTATGAGGATGTGTGGAGGGAGATCCAGATAATGCACCACCTGTCAGAACATCCAAACGTGGTGAGGATCAAAGGGGCTTATGAGGATGCAGTGTTTGTGCATTTGGTGATGGAGCTGTGTGCGGGAGGGGAGTTATTCGATCGGATTGTGAAGAAGGGGCACTACACGGAGAGAAGGGCAGCGAGATTGATCAAGACGATTGTGGGTGTTGTTGAGGGATGCCACTCTCTTGGGGTCATCCATAGGGATCTCAAACCTGAGAATTTCTTGTTTTCTAGTGCTGATGAGGAGGTTGATGCTCTCAAGGCCACTGATTTTGGCCTCTCTGTATACTACAAGCCAGGTGGGTGTTGCTGGTTTGTTTTGATGATGATTCTTGTTGTTTTATTTCATGGGTCTCTCTCTGTTTTTTTGTATTTTGGGTGTCTTTGTTTTTGGTGTTTGTTTTGATGATATTGGTTTCAAGATGAGAGTTTGAATGTGCTTGATTGGGAAATGACTGCTTGACTTGTTTTGATGATTCTTATTATTTTATTTCATGGTTTTTTTATAATATATCTCCCTAGGATTTATTTATTGTAGGTGTTTTTCATTTTATGTTTATTTTGATTAATATTGATTTAAACACAATGTCCGGACCAGGGGAAGGGGTAGGCCTAAAGAGAACATGCATGGAGGTGGTAAAAATGGATATGGAAAATTCACTTCTTTAGGGGGTCTGCATAGAAGTTTTTATGTAATTGCAGTATAAGAAGAAGATTTTAAGAGGTTAAGAACTAGGCGGTTTCATCTTTTAGGTTATTGTAGTTGGTTTCATATTTAAGGTTCTCGTTGTGGACCATGCTTTGTGCATTTGATAATAAAGTGGTAGGGTTGTGGAAGAGAACACCAGTTATGAAGGGATACCTCGCTGAAATTGAAATGAGCTACATATATGCATTCAGGTTATGTCAGTCAATTGAGCATTTTTATTCTGATCCATCCATATTTTTTTTTCCTGAAATAAATTAAAGAATGACCCAGTAAGTAGTATTCTTTCTTGCTATACATGAAATTGAAAGGATTCCTAAAAAGAAATGAACATGTTCTAGTTGATTGACATCTAAAGGTCACATCACATTTTCTTTCAAGAATGTTGGCAGGTGGGTTCTACAGAACTTTGTACTAGCTTGGGCTAATGATAAAGTGTTATTATGATGGCCGAAAGCATTGGCTGCAGAATTCAAATCCTAGTTTATATCTGCAACCGCCATTTAATTAACAACGAATGTGCTTTAAAGAAAGTGTCATCATCATCACGCCAACTATGTTGGGGTCAGCTATATGAAATCTGATTCTTCCTTCCAATCTATCCTTTAAAGAAAGTGTATTATCAGCTAATATTACCATGAGTAAGGGTGGGAAAGTATACAATGCTCCCTGGGGGAATCAATAATATTCTTGGGCCAATGATTGTTTCTCAGCTATCCATCTGTTGATAATTCAAACCATCCAACTTTTGGTTGGTCCCACTAATGAAGACTTTGTTTCATTCCCTATTGATGATTGGTCCCACTAAATGAATGACCCACCACTTTTTTCAGTCTAGTTCTTTTTCTGAGCAATAAAGTTTACTGTTATAAAAAAATTGAATGACCCCACCCGAGTCACTGAAAGATGAATGTTAGGTCCAAACCTGCTTTAGATTCCTTCAGGCTCATGAGCCATGACTCATTAGACTTGTCCATGGATAAAACATGAATTTGCATTACCATTAAGTAACCTGGTTTTATGTTTTTAGATAGGGGACACATGTATTATTGCTTGTTAAGCATTGAAAGATGTAGAATTTTTTAAAAATACACGGGTCCTATGGTTTAGTGATTTAAACTATTTTTTTTAACGGTTTAGTGATCTAAATTGTTGATATGATGGCCCCCACCATATATGGCCATTGCTTCATAAACCTCCCATAGTTTAAGATTCTGTTCATCCAATCTTTAGACGTCTTTTCAGTTTTTTCTTCTTTTTCTTCTTGTGTCCATTTCTGTTTCCTAATTGAGTGCTTAAAAATTAGGATTCTTCCATCTTGGAGAGCTTTTCTTCATGGCATCCAAGGTAAGGTAGAGCATATTGTATCAATCTTTGGCATTTGAAATGTAGGCCCCATTTATCTGTAGTTCAATTGAATGAAATCCCACGAAAACCGGACATCTTTAAAGGCAGGGCACTGTTTACTTTCTCTTTCATTTATTGTTGATAGCATTTTATTGCTTTATGCATTGTGACTGAGAGGTAAATCATTTTTCTCTTGCAGGGCAGACTTTTTCTGATGTAGTTGGCAGTCCCTACTATGTTGCACCTGAGGTTTTACTTAAGCATTATGGTCCTGAAGCAGATGTGTGGAGTGCTGGAGTTATCTTGTATATCTTACTAAGTGGCGTTCCACCGTTTTGGGCAGGTAAATCAATTACATAATATTACCCTGATCATGCATATCTAGCCATATAAAATTTTTAGCATCAGTCTTTTTTGACCTATTCTATATCTTGCTAGCTCTAATTTGCTTTTCTTGTTCACTCCAGAAACTGAAGCAGGGATCTTTAGAGAGATTTTAAAAGGAAAACTAGATATAGATTCTGATCCATGGCCATGCATTTCTGAAAGTGCAAAAGATTTGATAAAGAAAATGCTGGAGAGGGATCCAAAGAAAAGATTGACAGCTCATGAAGTTCTTTGTGAGAAATCTTCTTCTACTTGAATAAATAGGATTACTCTAAAGGAGCAATGTTCAATGGTTCCCGCTCCTGCCCAAGTTGATCATTGCTTGTCATTTTCCTAATCAACAATGATGTGGGCATTTTGTTGCAGGTCACCCATGGATTGTTGATGACAAAGTTGCTCCTGATAAACCTCTGGATTCTGCAGTTTTATCACGCCTAAAGCATTTCTCTGCAATGAACAAAATAAAAAAGATGGCTTTACGGGTAAGAGTGATGTTTTGGAGAGTGACCTCATATTTCCAATGAAGTTATTGGTCAATAAAATCCTTATATTAAAGTACTAACCTCCAATGCCTCAAATGTGTATCATATGCTGACATGACACTCAAAAGAAGAGAATGCAGTGATGCACAACATATTCTTCTTTTTTGTAAGTCAACTTTTGCAAAAGGGGTTGGTTATAGAGTTTTCTGGCTTGGTGTAGTGTTCAAACATAATTGAAAGGACCATTTGAGCTAAAAAATTGTCATGCGCAGTAATACGAGAAGTTTGGAAGGAAATGAGAAGGATTAATAATTTGTTGCGGCCCATTGTAGTGGTCAATACTGATTCTGCATATTGGTGTTGAAGATTACAATATTTTTTAATCCATAATTTGAAATAAAAGAAGTACAAACACCCACCCACCCATACACACACCGGAAGAGGAAACCCAAGAATTGGCTTTAGAAGAATAGTTCTCCATCTTAACTTATCTTGAAAAGGAAAAATGTAAAAATCCAAAGATCTTCCAAAATAGCCATCTCTTCTGTTTCATTAGACTCTTTAATGCCCTCATTCTTAGTATTAAAAAAAGACAAGAAAAAAAAAAGCTCTCATTCTTGGAAAACAGTAACAAAACTTCCCCTTCTACTATTCCAAAGTACGTTTCCTAAACCTGGTGGTCTTGGCTTCTCTCTAGCTGTACCATCGACATTGAACTTCAAAAAACCAGGTGGTTGAGGATTACAGTATTACTCTTATTTTTGAGAAATGATTTCTTCTTTTAGAGAGTTGGGGTGATACTGTGATGTGTGAGGTTTTCTTGTCTTAATTAATTTTCTGTTTCCGTGCTTTGAGCTCATGGGAATAAGTCTATAAAGTCAGGCTCTGTTTTTGTATTTTTGTCAAACAAAGATAGGGTTTGTCTTTGTTTTTCTCTTTAAAAGAAAACCCAAGAATATTTTCTGAAGAGAAATTCTTGTGCAATTTTTCATTGTTAGACTCTTGTTTGAAAGTAAAATAAAATATTTTGTAGGTCATAGCAGAAAAAATGTCGGAGGAAGAAATTGGCGGTCTCAAAGAGTTATTCAAAATGATTGATACAGACAACAGTGGGACGATAACATTTGAAGAACTAAAAGATGGACTGAAAAGAGTGGGCTCTCAACTGATGGAGTCTGAGATCAAGGCACTTATGGATGCTGTAAGTTTAAGAAAAAGGTTATGTTTGTCTTACAATGCTGGATGCTTTTCCTGCTTCTGTTCGTAAAATTTGAGATGCTTTTTTTTTTTTTTTTTTATGTTGAAACTGATCACGTGTCATTTCATGCTAAAACAATATTTGACCGCTTCTTCTCAGCCAAAAAATAAGGAGGAGCAAAAAGTTGGCATACTGCACCAAATAGCCTACAAATTGGGTTATTTTCCCTTATGTGTTGCTTCACCAAAACAACTGCATCTTGTGCATTTAAAATGACCTCAACATAAATTGTCACGTGTAAGATAATGGAAACTTAAGAAAACATGCTGGTTATCAGAAAAAAAGAAGAAGAAAGCATGCCAGTTACCTGTTGACTAGATCTTTTTTAAAATACCGGTAAATGCTTCCCTGGATATTTAAACAGTTTGTGTTAAGCTCCTGCTTAAAACTTGTAAGGAGCATATGAAGGGACCATGGTTCATTCTCTGGATCATTAATTTGGTGGCCTCACTGTGGATAGTCATCCCCAAATAACTTAGATTGGAAAATCCCAGCCATTTAAAATTTGACCTTTTTATGCTTTGAATGGTTCTATTGACTATTCAGATTCTCCCTTGAACATTGTGATGGTATGGTCCAGATCATAATCTGATAGCTCCCTTTAGTAGATCATTCCCCCGAAACAACCCAACTAAGAAAGTCCTAGCCATCTAAAACATGTCCTTTGTTACCTATGGTCTGTTAGTCACTTGATTGAATGGTTAGGACTGTTACACTGGGAATTTTTTTTAAATTTTTTTGGTCATAGTCTATTTATCAGATTATTCGTAGTTTTCAAAATTGGAATCGTATCGTAAATCGTTCATAGCCACGAATCAAATTGAATCGTGAATTGTAGGATTTTTTTATTTTTTTAATAAAAATGAAAACTAATTAAAAATTAAAAGAAAAATAAAAAAGTAATTATTCATAACCATCCATTTTCCCATTTGTAGCAATATAAATATAATAACAAGTATATTATACAATCATATCAAAAACATCATGACATATATATATATATACACACATATGTATATATATATATATATATATATGTAAGAGCATCTCCACCTTACTATGAGAGATAGGGTGGGGGCCCTTATATTTAAGTTGTTGGCATTGGATATGGATGTGAGGGCCCCCACCATATCTCTGATAGTAAAGTGAGAGATGCTCTTATATAGTTTTTTATTATCTATAAATTAAAATATAAAAATAAACAGTAGGATATCTCTTGAAGTAAAGAAAGTGTTCATGAAGAAAAAATCAAAATATATCAAAAAAAGAAGAAGATATCAACAAGCACCATACGTACAGTTGAATGCTTTAGTTAAATGTATGTTTATTATTCATTTTTAAAACCTTATCAAAGTCGCGAAAAATTCGTAGGAGATTTCGTTAACTACTAAATAACCTTTTAAAAATAAAAGCGATAAAAGAAAGAAAGAATAAATAAAAAAAAAAGGTAAAATATTATTATTATTAAGTTATTAGTTGTAGCTATTCTCACTTAGTCGAATTGCTTGAAGCGTAAGATTCGATGAAACGAGTATCGAATTGTAGGATTCACACCCGAATCCTAAGATTCATTTTTAAATGGGATTCGTTGTATAGATATGATTCGTTTTCCTTAAGATTTGGGATACAAATCGTAGGATTTTGATAACTATGAGATTATTGGTTTAGATTATAAAAACACGGGCTTCAGTTGCACATGAGGCCCATATCTATAACAAGTAGAATGTGTATCGTCTTTCTTTTTCTATGGTCAACAAAGCATTTCCTTAGATTGAGGATCATACAACTTGTGCTAGAAGTAGATATATTCCAGTTTGCTAACAGGTATGCAATCTTGCTTGGAGCGATTTGACAGGCTGACATTGACAACAGCGGCACTATAGATTATGGCGAATTCCTTGCAGCTACTATGCATTTGAACAAGATGGAGAGAGAGGAGAACCTGGTTTCTGCCTTCTCTTTCTTTGACAAAGATAGTAGTGGAACCATTACTATTGATGAACTTCAACAAGCTTGCCGACAGTTCGGTTTGAGTGAGGTTCACCTGGAGGAAATGATCAAAGAAATTGATCAAAACAATGTATGTTTCTATCTCCATCTATTTTTCTAGTCAAAAGTTCATCCATTGATGCAGAATAGCCCATTGCAACAGACTACATTTTGTATCTTGCATGGCTCAATTTTTTTTGGCAAGTAGCAACTCATTTACCACAGAAGGGATGCATCAATACAGAGAAACCAAATTGTGGCCGTCATTGTGAATGGAGAAAACAATGACCGGGTGATTTTAATTATACAATTTGTGGTTTAGATCCAATTTGCAAAACAGGGTTGATCAGTTCGTCATGATTTGGATGGTTTGAAATTCCTATGCGAGTTGCCACGAAGCTGACTCTGCTTGTCAATATGGTGCTAAAAGTTTTCCTTCTGTTGGTTTTCTGATCATATTATCCCAATGTATAATCATTTAAAAAGAGTAAAGAAAATGAAGTATACCAGTTCCATTTGTGAATACTAAAAACTGTTGCATAAAATCTTCACCATAAAAAAATATTCATTCATTCATCACCTGTTCCATTTGTGAATGCTACAAACTGTTGCATAAAATCTTCCCCATAAAAAAAATATTCATTCATTCATCCTCCTCCTCCTAGTTATCCTCCTTGTCATTACTGATTATAAAAATAAGATAAAAACATTATCATTGTCATCACCTGAGCCTTCTTATTACCCCATCAATCTGGGACATTAAAGTGAACTATATAGACGCGGACATGTGCACTTGTGCAAGTAATAAGAGAACAAAAGAGGCTCGTTGGCAACAACACAAAGAATTTGAGTATTAAGAGAAAGACATGCAGGTCTGCCAAGTCGTCTTGATTTTTGGTTTTCTTTCAGTCTTGTATAGGTGCTTTTTTTGAATGACCCAGCTTGTTTTTGTTGCTGAGTCTTTTTCGGTTCAGTATAGTGCTCTTATACTGTATAGAGTCTGTGACTCCTCTCTTTTTGAATGGATTTAGTCAGTCTTTCAAAAAAAAAAAAGAGAGACATGCAGGTAACTTTCCAAAAAGGAATTTCTAATAACCTACATCATCTTTCCCCTAAAATGCACCTCAAGATATTGGACACCTCCTTTACCAATATTTGTTAAGTTGTTTATGCTACCTTCCAACCTGTCAATTCTCCATCAAGGTGTCTCCAGTATCATCATCATCATAACCTTATCCCAATTCCCATCTATTTAGGTTCTCATCTGTGAGTTTTGCACTAACACTAGATCCATTTTTAGTTGATATTTTGACATGTCTTCTATCACTACTTCATTTGGGTCTATATTTGTTTCCTCTCCTCCTAGCTCGTTGAACCTGTAACCCTTCACTCTATTGTACCTGGGGCTATTTATGGGTTTCTAAGAGCATGCCCAGTCCATCTCAAAAGAAAACCTTCTGATGAAGCTACTTGTTGGTTTCCTATCATCTATTCATTTTTCAGTTCCATCCTTTATTTTAACTTCAAACATCTTTGCATGTGTATATCAGCCACATTTACATTGACTTCTCATTTCTTTGTTCCCCAGCTCTTAGTTTTTGTACAGAAAATTACTACTAACTGATGTTTTATAAAGATGCTAATCAAAGCAGCAGTCAAAGATTGCATCACATTCTACTAGCTGGTCTCCACTTTGCCTGCCTACGATGTGATCCTATGTACTTTATCTATCACCAACCCTCAGTTTTTTTCTATAATTTCTTCTAGATATCAAAATGTATCACTGTGGTAGGGTTGGCTCAAGACTGGGGTCGGCTATTTTTAAGGATATTGAGGCTATGTTTGTAATTTAATTGGTATCAGTCTGCTATTTAGCTGGATCAATTTCTTGAACTGTTTGGGTAATGATTTGCAGGGGTTAAATTGTGAGCAGGCTGTGATTGGGTTAGGAACAGGTTAATGATTTGGTTGGGGTTTCTCCTGTGATCAAATGGGCTAGATTAGGTTCAGGGTTTTGAGGTTGTTGATGTGGCCAAATATATTGGACTAGGCTAGGGATAGGTTTTAAGGGGTTTGAATATGATCAAATGGGGTTGAATTGTTCAGGGCCTGCATAAACTGCAGTTTCTTCAGTGCAGATTTCACAAGGGATTTGGGGAATTAGGGGCTGATTCTGAGTGGAGTTTAGGTTTCGATTAGAGTGGGATTTTAAGGGTTTTCTGGTACAGGGTGACGGATTTAATAGGATGTTGCTTGGGTATGGTTTTGGCTGGGGATAGCGTTGTGCCTGCGCAAACTGCAGTTTCTTCAGTGCAGATTGCACAAGGGGTTTGGGGGATATGGGGCTGATTATGAGTGTAATTGTGCCATTTTATATACATCATTTACACCGTTCTCTATTAGCTTAAGCTTTTAGAGTAAGTGGTTGTCAACAGATAGAGGCTGAATAGTTTGGAATCAATGGCAAATGATTCAGTCTGTTGGATACTTGCTGTACTAGCAGCATAAATTGAAAATTGCTGAAATTGAAAGAACAGAAATTGGGTGTTTTTTTTTTTTCCTTCTTTTAAGTGGAAATTGGATCAATGGTGATACTAGCTGAAGTTGAACAGGTTGGTGGGATGGTTGTGGATTTGTCCCCTGGGCCTTTTCACATGGGTCTTGGGCCCGGATGGAATGTGTATCTGAGATCCAATGAATCCATGAGTTGACCTTGTTGGACTGGGAGCTCAGTCATTTGTCTGGCGTATATCACTTTTGTCCTACACATTCCTCTGTTATTCTCTTCCCCCGGTTTTATAAGATAGCTCATAGGTTTTATTGTTGTTTGCTCATACATCCTTTGTCCTCGTAGAATTCACCTTCTGGGAGGAGTTTCATTTATGCGGGCATTATCTTTTGCAGGACGGACAGATAGATTACAATGAATTTGCTGCAATGATGAGAAAAGGGAACGGAGGAGGAGTCGGGAGGAGAACCATGAGGAACAGTTTGAACATTAACTTAGGTGAGGCCCTGAGAATGGGAGACCAATAATGCACCTCACAAGTCTCATTCAGCTAGAATTTGAAGCTGTCTTTGTATGATTAGAAGCACAGGAATGGCAGAAAGAATGTGATGGACAAATCCCTTTATTTGGCAGCTTCATCCATCCTGGTTGAAAATTGGCCATTTATGACAGTGTATAGTTGCCTATCCCTCAAATTGGCATCTTTTAAATTTTAATTATCACCATTGCTCTAAGTTCAGGAGTCGAATGTTTCTTAGATGGACTCTCTAACCATTACAGTATCATTCCCAACATGAAAGAAAATGCTAGATGTTATTCGCCTTGAGGGAGGGTGTTGTGCTGCAAATGCAATTGTCACTATTATTGCGGTTCAGAGATGATTTGTGAGTATAATTTGCATGGACTGCTGTAGATTCTTATCATTGAAATGTTAAAGTGGTTACGGTTTTTAACCGAACTTGGATAATTATGCGACTGTTTAATTACCTCAATGCTTCAGTTCCATCTTTATCTTTTTGCATCTATGAATCAAGATATGGATTTGGACATCTCTTTTCACAAATTGGATGGATTATATATATATATATATATATTTTTTTTTTTTTTTTTCAATTTAACTAAATTTCTTGATTTTGTTGAAATGGAGAAGCTACTCTTGGGTGGCATGACATGTTAGGTGAGAGGTATGTTGGTCCATCTGCCAACTCTCAGTGAGCCTATTCTTGGGCCCTTTCGCATAGGTCCTTGGCCCAGGTGGACTGTGGGGCTTGGATCTGATTCATCTACAGGCCAGTTTAGGTAGGCTGGTTTCTGCCATTTGTTTGGCCTTTATCAATTCTTAAGGCATTTCTCTACCGTTCTCTCCTTGCAAAATTAATATATATGGTTTGAGTTCAGCATCCTCTCCTGTGGACCTTTGTATTACTAGAGGCTGGTGTCGCCTGATGTAAACATTGTAAATCATCCTTGATCCTCTTCCATCCAATTTTTGGTTGTCACTTGCTAATATATATGAAAAAGTCAACTTATTTAAGGATTTGAATTGGGATAGTTTGGAATGGGGAAACAAAAGTCATTTAGTTGACTCCAACATAGTTGCGACAATGCTTTGACGATGATGATGATCACTTGCTGCCCAAGAATCTGCTATATATGGTAAGAACAGATCAATCATTATTCACCATAGGCCCTGTCTGAATGTGGAGAAAACTATCCACAGTACAATTTTAATTGTGGGGACACCTCTATCTTTTGTCATTCAACCAGATCCAAAGGGCCCATTTTGAGTGATGAAACAAATGGTAAGCTGGAAATCTAATGGTGCTTTAGAGATATGAGGAATCTAGTGGAGGATCCCCTCAACTGGAGTGCCATGACAAGAACCTCTTTGAAACCTCTCATCTCTTTTTAAAGAGGAAAGGGTTGTCACTTTTCCATATTCATGATGATAGAATATGTTGATGCGGTAAAATTGGAGAATTTAGGGAATGAAGGTATCATATCTTCATTTTTGTTCCCAAGTTCCTATTGCACACAAAAAACCCAGAATTGTATTGCAAGCTGCAACATCTCTTTAGCATTCACTAGTGAGGTTGACATATTTCACTTACTGCCAAACATATAATTTTGGAGAGCAAGGATTCTTTGTTCCATAGGATTATGATTCCCTCCCTAGTTCTCCAACCAAGTAGAGCTTTATTTTCCATGCTTTCTAAAATGAAAGATAGAGTCTGAATCCTGAATTGCTCAATGTGGTTTCATTCTTCTGCCCTCTGGATGCACAAGCACCTTGATCCTTTATAGGGCCTGTTTGTATGTATGGAATTGAATACATAAGAATTCATCATGGTCATGGGCTCCATCAAAAGAATATTAACTTGGGTCGGTCTGCCGCTCCTCCGCCATCATGCTCCAATACAATCTTATGAGCAGTGAAACATTGGTGGTGTTTCTAGGGGGGTGTTATCAATTGGATATGATGTTTACTTCATGAAAGTCTACTCCATTACTAAAGAGGGGAAAGATTGTATGGTTTTTACTAAATGAGTTCTGTTCTAGTCCATTCAAGTGAAGATTTGGTCTTTGATTCAATTTGATGGAAACAACTGCGTGTGATCTTATTCCATAGCAATTTGCTTCTCATTCCTTCGCCAGGAAATAGCAAACAGTAGAAAATACTGAAGGGGATCACTGCAGTTCTGCCCTCAACTGCCTGGTTCACTCACCAAATAGACAACAGGGCAGTGAAAGATATGTCAATTTTGAAGAAGTTGGCCACATAGTTAAAGCAAACTGGGCTGATCTTTGGGCTAGAAGACTGCAGGAGGGTTCCCACTTGGTAGCAAAACTCCTCTAAACAAATTTGAGTACTATTTTCTTTCTTCACTTATGAAAATCAGCCACTGAGCCTGAGCTTCCATGTTTGTAGGTGTGTGCAAGTTTGCAGAAACATGAGTGAGATAATACAGTGGAATGACCAATATGGAGGTGGTGGATGAGGGAAAGGAAAGCTATAAGCAACTTTATCTATCACATATCCATTACTTTCATTCCAAAAAAAAGTATTTCTTTACAACCTGTTTTTTCCCTGACTAGATACTTGAGATAATCAGAAAATTGATACTCAGTGGGATCCTATGTACTAATTAACTGTTCACCATTGGTCTCTTATCATCAGTATGGCGTACATGCCCATCCACATTACTGATATGCATTGCTTAACAACCAACCTTCAGATGTGTGTTCCAGAAATACATGTGCCAAAGACTTGGAATAATCATACATTACATCATTCAAAATCCTATACAATTAGAAATACATAAAACAGTCTTGATTATAATCAAAATTGGAGAAAAATGAAAGAGGAACCCAGCTCTTGAAAACAAGTTTCACATGATGACAGGTAGTTGAATCCTCTGCAGTAGTAGCAAAATGACTAGTGACAACTGCAACCCTCTTCCGCACTTTGGTCACCGATGAATGAGACTGTCTGGGCTGAAAATCCAATCTACTTCCAAAGATGTAAGCCTGTTTGGTCGTTGCTGATCTAAATGGAAACAGTTGGGCAAAGGATGGAAGTTGCTGGCACAGAAAGGCAATTAACTTAAAATGTTTTGGATGCACCCCATATTGCAGTCGTTTGAATAATATTGTCTAGATGGATGATTATCTATTCCTCTAAGAAGATGGAGTGGAAGGGAAATTGGAAAACGCATTAGATGTTTTTTCAACTTTTCTGCCAGTGGTGATAATTTGGCGCACTAAAGAATATAGAAAAAAGAATTATTCACCTAAAAGAGTTTCCTCTCTTTCATGGTGGTTTCCTCTTTCCATGTGGTTCTAAATGCATGACAAAACAGATACATCCATTTGCAATTGGGGGTATATTCAAATGCCCCTGTAAGCACCACCTTGTAATCTCAAACAAGTTGCACGACAGCAGCCACCCTCAAGGCTCCACCTTGAAGCAGATCTGCAAGCTCATCAAATAACAAAGCAGTACGCCAACCCCATCCCTTGGGGGCTTTGGGTAACAGAGTCCCTGCCTGTTTAAAGCTTCCAAACACCATAACTTCTCGCTTTGATGGGCAAATTAACTAGGCAACAAAGAAACAGGCTGTTAAATTACAGTGTGCAACTTAATGCCATCATACTGATTTACCCAAATTAGATTTGTTTACTTTTACCTGATATCGAGCTGTAACCTTTTCCCGAGAATCTACATAGATGTGATCCTGAAAAAACAAAACAAAAAAAAAAAAAAAAAAGAGAGATTGAGAACACCCTTCAAAATGCACCTGATAAACAAACCATATTCCCTTTAATTCAGTGAATACCTTTCGCACAGAATCTGTCATTTCTGCCTTACGACGGTGAAGAAATAATCCTGAAATAAAGAATTATGAGTCAACACAGAATAGTCCTTAAAGAGAATATGCAGGATCCAATATCCATCAAGCACCATTTTAAAGCTGATATCAAAACTCACGTAATTGTCATTGGCAGATGAGTTGTACCCTGGCGAACCAACTGATAGACCTCTATTCAGATGGTCATTATCAAAATTTGCAACAATCTATTGTAAAAGTTTGATTTTTTTAATCTTTGTTTCTGGATGTTTGCTTTGAAGTTTAAACTCTTGAATGGCTTTCAGAGTTAAGAATGCACCTATTAAGTGGTCGCTATTTGGCCATGGCTCATCCAAGGGATGTCCACTCATTTGACAGTCTGGATGGATCCCTAAAAGATGTCAATTAGGGGCTGGCAGAAATGATACAATTTACCACACACACCAGCTTCAAACCCAATTAGGGGCTGGTAGGGATGATAAAATTTACCGCGCACACACACCAGCTTCAAACCTGATGCAGGCCAGACTAATGGGCCCTGTTTGAAAGTCTATACAAGAAAGCCCAAGACCCGCAAGATCCAACAATGAGCCCCCAAGATTCTCTTCGAATGGCAGTTTCCAGTTTTATGAAGATTTCCCTAGATTTAGTAGATTTCTTCAAATTGATATGATTTAGCAGAATTAGGGAGTTTCTAATTTTATATGACTAGATTGCTAAGTTAGTGCTTAGACTTTATTATATAAAGGATGTAATTCCTTCTCTTGGGATAGGTTACATTGAATTTGAAGAAAGAGTTTGAGTTTTCCTCCATCTTTAATTTCCCTCATCTATGGCGTGAGGCCAAGACCACATATCCTAAGCCGTTTGGCTTGGAGAATAGCCCAGTGGCTATCCTCCTCCTTCCCCCAAGTTGCTTCAAAACTCAAATGGTGAAACATGCCACAAAAATTACTCTACATTCTAGCAAAGCAGAGAGTTTTTAGTAACTGCTACTTCAATCCTAAACAAAATTTTCTTTTCACTTAAAACAGAATTAAAGGATCAATAAGATAATGGTGCTTTTCCTCACCTTTCAAATGCAGCCAAATTATGTGTGCTATTCAGTCAAAATAAATAAATAAAAGTGTGGTTTAACGGTCACCCAATGTAATTTCAGTCTTTATGCTGATGGAAACATTACCAAGAGTGCGGCGTCCTTGAGGATCTTCATCATTAAAAGCCTGAACACTGACCTATAACCATAGAATTCGAGTTTCAGGCAAATTCATATCACAAGATTAATCAGTAGTACTTACCAGGAGAGAAAAAAAATGGGAAAACTGAGTCATCAGTAGTAGATACCTTCCACAAAGAACCTGCATAAAAGACTTCTGGCGAGTGCTTCACTTGGCCATCAGTAAGCCTGTGCACATCCTCAAATTCTACCCTAAACCACGATTATTTCCACCAGCAGCAAAGGCAAACACGAGGAAAATCTAATTAGAACTTTAAGACCAAAAGAATGTTGGAAATTAAATAACAGATAAAAATGTGTGAAGATATCCTTCAAGAGATCAGGTAAAAAACACAAGCAAAATCAGTAAGGAGTCCAACAAAGTGTTAAAGAAGAGAGTGGCACAAAATTCTAATGTTTAGCAGCATGGTCACTTTAGAAAGCCATGCTGGCTTCAATGCAAAAAGCAAAACATGAGTATTCATAACCCTATTTCTTCTTAAAGTCACTGCTAATAGCAGCTATATCCAAATGTAATGCCCCAACATGTGATTGCACACAAGACCAGAAATGGTTATCAAAGATTAGTGGCACAAATCGAAAGCAACTGCAGCAGAGAGGTAGTAGTGTGATGTTCACGATACCAGAAAGCGCAATATGAGTAAAATAAATAAGAAAAAGATCTAGAGTGCTAAATACTAACAGTGACAGAAACTGCATGATACGAAGGTAAAGGTGAGATCAGTCACATAGTGGTACCATGTACTAACTGCCGTTGGATATTCATGATGAATGTGATGCATATTAGTGGGGTATGAAGCTGTACCTAACTCCACAAAAAAATGGCTGATGAGTGATGACATCGGTTTTATGCATGCACATTTACAGCACTTCCTCTTGGACAAGCATTAGAAATCAGTGGGACCTCAATCCATGGTGCACTAGGACGCATGTCAACAAGGATGAGTACTTGAAATCAATTCCTTTTCCTCATAGGCATGCATGGGAGTTCAATGAAACTTCAGTCCATGGTGCACTTGGATGCATGCCAACAAGGATAGATTTGTCAAAAACCAGAATTGAGTTGCATATTCAGAAATCAATTTGTAGCATGGGTGGGACTGAAAGCTGGAGCTACTCCACAGGGAATGGATGACGTGTAAATATGAATGCAAATTCAAGCCGATGGAACCTCAATTCATGGCACACTTGGATACATGCCAAGAAAGAAAGTCCTTCAAATGAAATACCTTTCAGTTATGGGCAATGCCCTAGAGATCAATGGAACATCAATCCATAGCAAACTTGGATGAAATCTTCGATGCATGGCAGAAGAAAAAAGAATAGAAAAGAACTGCATGATTATTGAACAGAGGATAGGCAGATTGATTTGAGTTTTGCATGTGCAGGAAGGATTTTAGACCTGTGTCCGGTAATCCAGATCAGTGATATGATGGACCAAACCAAGATTAGGCTGTGCCCTAAAGTCTCTCCAATGAGACAACCCTAATTCCTGACTCATCAATCATCACTGGCAGATAGATGGTTAAACAAGAAATAAAGAAACAGTAAATAGTACGGCCTTATCCATGATAGGGTCCATCGGAACAATGCTCATGATGACATGATCACAAACACTGCCTGCTGGAGAATAGGAACTCAAAGCCTAAGGATGACGGATACTACACACAAATTAAAAAATAAAAAATTCCCTCTTAAGAAAAGGTTCAGGTATCCCACCCAAAGCGAAAAGGAGGGAAGTGGCGCAATGGTGTTTTCATGTCCAAGGATATGGAAGAACCCTCTGAATTGTCCCACTCTAATCCAAGGGCATGCTCTTGTGGTTCTAACATCTGAACTGGAATACCACTACTACTTGGAACAGAAACACTAGCTCCAGTTATTCTGTTCTGCAGATCTGGGTCAAATGTTTGCTCTGTATGAATAGGAATGACATTATTCCCTTGGCTGAGCCCGACCAACGCTGTCAAGCCATCTCCAAGGTCACCATTTGGATCAACTCTGGCTTCTGATTCATCATGAGCTAGTGACTGCTGGCAATTTCTGTTTCCCAGACCAAAAGGAACGCGAGAAAAGACAAAACGTGTGGGAGGCCAAGCTGCAGCAGGCACAAATGTAGTTCCTCGGCCAAGACCAGCAAGTCCATCAATGGGGCCCCTTACATGCACACGTACAGGCCCAAACAAGCCATTTCCTTCACCTTGAGCATCAGCAAGGTAAACATTCCCCACATTGCCAGGTGCACTGTTACGATCATGCTCTTGCCTGTAATAACCTGTGGGAGTACCTCCATGTGAAAATCCATATGACTGTCTACAGGCACATGGAATGCTTGTAAGACAGCAGTTTTTGCAGGTCTCTGCACCAATTTCTTGTACCCTGTGGCTTAAAAGCATCTGCATGAAAGACAAAAATCTCCAACTTCAGATGTCCATCAGCTCCAAATAATGGAAGTATTGCAATATAAGATAATTCGATAAACAGGTCCAAGGGAAGAGATGCTAATTACTAACCTGTAACCACAGACCATCATTAACAGCTTTGCAAGGGAAGCCCAATTCTTCCAAATGCTTTCTCACACTTAACAGTGCCTCAAAAGACATGTTGCAGTATAAAAGAGAACCCCCTTCAAAGATGTTGATGAACGCATCATATTCTTCTCCACGTATACCACTGTTCCCCTTGGCATAGTTTTTCACCTGTCTTCTACCCACTATTCTTCCACCCCATGAAGGAGGTACACTGCATCTTCCCCAATCATTGGGCATGGCCCCATTACAGGAAGAGGGGGCAGAGGAGCAGTGCCTTGGTTGGTCCCTTGAGAGCCAGCTACTATTTAAGTGGTAACATGAGCTTTCTTCAGATGGTCCTTCCATGGCATCTCCATTCTCTGCCATTCTGCTTGCTTCGATTCCATTCCTCACTTCAACATAAGCATGGGATGTCCTGACTGTGTCTGAGTTGGTAAATGGGCTATTCAGGGAAGCAGGTTGTTCCATCTTGTGGAAATATCTCGAGTCTGAAACTGTTTGCGAACATGCTTCATGCTGTGCATGTGGTGGTTTGGAAACAGAAATACCAGTGTGGTAATCTACAACACAGTCTGCAAGCTCAACAAGAATATTATGAGCAGCTTTGTGTCCTTCAAGATTATCCTGTAAGCTTACATGTCCAAATTCAGATTCTAATGATTGTTTAGTAGTGCTGCCAATTGAATTCTTTCCCTTCGGCATAGAAGAACCAGAAGCACTTACTCCAATCTCAGAACTCGAACTTGCTTGCTCAGGATGATCTACCTTAAAGAAAGCACCTTTCGCAAGTAGCGTGTACAATGCCAACTCAAACCTTCAAATAAAAGAAACACATAAGACTTCCAACTTCAAAACGCTCGAGGTGAGAGCTATAAAATTCAATTACAGCTTAAGTAATATATCCTTACCGCTTTTCTTCACTAGGTACCCATAACTCATCTGAAGTGAGCAAAGCATGCAAAGTTTGAGAAGAGAGTTTTGGAAGCACCTATGGATAAGGAATCAAAAGATCAGATATGTATTCAAGTATTCAATATTCCACATGAAGATCAGATTAATCATGCAAGTATTCTATATTCCACAAGAATGCATGATTATTTTAGTCTTGCGCCATTTGTATCTCTAATATTCTTTTCCCACACAAACTAGAATACGAATTATGTTTTTTAGAACCAGCTGTCTGCATGTTATTAGATATATTTTGTAGGTACCTCTCTCAACTCCATAGTACCACATTGACAAAGATAGCCCCAGCAAGCACTTCTAACACGCTCTCCATGAATACCATAATCCTGGCTCTCTGCAAATACCTGAATAACAAATAGAAGCCAGATAAAACTTCAGATAGAGAGAGGGAGGGGGGAGACAGAGAGTGAGCAACGAAGTAGCTAAAGCCTGGAATTCACCTGATATGCTAGAAAGTTTGATGTCCACAGTTCAGATATAATGAAGTCTGTACAAATTGCACACAAATCCTGCAATTGAATCCCCAGGATAAACAAGCTATGAAGGTGCATCATGTATGAAAAAGAAAATGACCAATGGCAACAATAGTAGATAGAATACCATATGAACATTTGGTACTTCCCATTTCCAATTCCCAAGCCCCAATAGTATTAAAGATATTGCTCAATTAAGCAGTACCTGAAGATCCAGAAAAGATGCGGCAGCGAGAACACGAAATGCATTGTTATCATTAAGCTTGGGATGATGCCCATAAAGATAAGCCAAGGAAACTGCAATTGCCTCAGTATTAACATTCTCGTCGTCAATATGCAAGTTCACCACTGGTGCACTAGCCTCTTTCCAAGGGCCATGAAGCATGTTCCTGCCGAGTACTCCAAACCGCAACAAAAGACATGTAAACTTCCACACTCCAGACAGCTTGTACATAATTTGGGAATTGATATAAATTAATAAATTAAAAAAAAAATTGCGTTCCATATTCCAATAAATTGGAAAAAAAAGATAAAATCTCCTACATGTATGAAAAAAGGGCCACATGAATGTAGATACAAATAAGAAACACAAATATGAAATTGGTAATTGATCAAATTAACGGCTAGATTAGGGGGACATTTTATATACCCATAAATGGTCAGACATATATGTGAATTTTGTCCAATTATTAATTCAAATAGGATTTTCTTGTGTTTGAGCAGAAGTCACAATAGGGTGCTGCCTGCCATAGTTTTGAGGAGCAAATTTTCCATGAAACTATATGACGATACAGTTTGAGATCAGAGGATTAATCATTGACTGCAAGCACACAAATGCAGGGACCCTAAAACAGCCATTCAATAAACCAATTGTTTAGCCAGATATATGCCTGCTGAACCCGCTTCTTGAATATCAGTTCTAGTTTGACTGCTAAACTATAAGATAATTTCGATGCAACTCTGAATCAACTAGGATCAGAGATTATGTATCAAACCTTGTTCTAAAGGCTGGTACACTTGATTAAAAATGAACCTTCCAACATCCAAAACTTTGCAACAGAAAATGGCAGATTATTGCACCAGAATAACACAGTAAGAGACCCATATAGGAGCTCTTCATGTGCAGGAACAAGGATATAAACAGTACTTCAACAACACTTCAAACCAAAGAAATTACCTCCAAACAAAATGCAACAGCAATAATGGCATCCCAGCATTTCCAAAGTTCTTGCTATTAAAACTTTATCACATTGCTAGAGTAAAAAAAAAAGGATTGCTTTCTACATTAAAGAAGCTGACCCCAACATAGTTGGGATAATGCTTTGATGATGACGACGACAACTTTTTTAAAGAAAGTTTATGATAACAACTTTTTTAAAGAAAGTAGAAACTCCTTTTCTATCTTTAACTCTCTCTCTCTCTCTTTTCCCTGAATGGTTATCTTTAACTCTTTGTATTTAGATTATTGATTAGCATAGCCAAAAAGGGATCTACCTTTGCGAGAAATGAATTAAGAAGAATAATTTGTCTTTGCACCCTAGTGGGATGTGAGCACTTTGAATGGGGTGGGCCTACAATGGCCAACTCATGGGACCTACTGGTCCCACCCAAAATCTTAGGCCTCCAAGCTATTTGCAGCTACATCATTATCCTCGCATTGGAGAGAAGAGGAAAAAAAAAAAACACCTCGAACTCGGCAAGTTCCATACTCTTGCTCTTTGACAGTTGACTATCTCCTTCATAATCATAACTTGACTGACTCTTTACCCACGGTTGGAGACCATTTATGACCTGATACGTTCTCCATTGAATGTATACCTTGATCCATGTCTTGCTAACTTCTAGGTGTTGTGATGTATTGCTTCCCTGGGATAAAAGCAACATCCAAACAAGAAGCAAGAAACAGGCATCTATGGGCACCACATCACACCATACTTAGTCTTGGTATTTGACACCAAATGAGAAGGCAACCAGACACCAGTGGTCTATTATCACTAAACCCACTCTTGTCAAACACTGAAGCTTGTAGGAGCACAGATGTTTGTCCTCTTCATGCTCATACTCATGCTTGAATTTTCACACTTCCATAATTTTTTTGACCGGTCAACAATTGCTTCCTCAGAACAAATCCACCATCTTCCACAATATTGACTTGTCACTCCTAACACTTGAAAGCTTGATGTGAATGCTAGTGGCATCTGTAACATATGATCCATATTACAATCATCGGCATGTGTATCAGCATGCCACAAAGTTTCATTTATGAATTATGACTTCTGCCCGGAGTGCATATTCAATCATCAATACGCATCTTCATAGTCTCAAGGCACTGAAAATACAAATGCATTTAAATGTCCTATGAGAGATCATGTTGATACCTTTGTATGGAGATTTTCCCATCTCAGCCAAGTCTGCTTTAGCCATCTGCATGTAGGAAACCTTGCGTACTCAAGAACTGTCCTTTTATGTTGGCATCAATTTGTAACTTAGAAACTAAAGCACAAGCATAATTACAGAAAGAAATTTGATTCCAATCAACCATCTCAGCCCATGCCATAATCGGATCAAGATTCTGCATGAACAATTGTTTTTTTTTTTAAAGATTAGATAATCAAATAGCTGCAACCCTCAACTTTGAATCGCCACAATGGAAATCTTGCATGCATCATCATATCCTTAGGTAAAATGACCGGAATAAGCAACCTCGTGATTGCCAAAAAGAGCACCTTCTAACTGCGCTATAGGTTCGTCATGCATCAGTCAATATCCTTATGGGTAAGGCTCCTTTCCACATTGATCAGTCAATTCAAAAAGGCATATGATCGTCAGTGGAGCCTTACCCGAAAAAATATCATCAGGTGTAATAGGTCCACACCAACCAACAAGTACATTGCTTAAGTCGAGCTCCTCTAAAGCACCTCAAATATATTTCAAGGCTAACCTTAATTTTGTAAAGACATGTCTTCAGAAAAACCTGAAGACCACCAATGGCTGAGGGACCACATTGTCTCTTAGACTATCATAGTCTAAAGATAATCTTGTATTTGAAATAGTTATCTTAGATGATTGCTGTAATATCTTGTATTTGAAATAGTTATCTTAGATGATTGCTGTAATATCTTGTATTTGTAATAGTTATCTTAGATGATTGATGTAATCTTGTAAATCTCTCAGTTATAGCAACTAATTTTAAGCTACATAATGAGGGTTGACTGATCATATTGGTCAAGCCCCTTCGTCCAATTTCTCAAGTTTTATCTCTGATTTGTGAAATCTCACTGATTTGACCATCTGCTTAGGATGATAAGCAGTGCCCACTGCTCACCCACAATTGAGTGCCTTGTAACTTCCATAGTTCCTTCTAAAATGAGCTGATGATGCATGAGGTCCCTTTTTTAGTTTTATTGACTGTGCCTTTGTTGAAGATCAACCACTTAAAGGCTTCTTATAAGAACAACAACACAACCATAAGAAAAGTAGATCAGATAAAATGAGAAAGTCAACACTACAAACAAAAAAAAAAAAAAAAAACACATAATCCCCCAAATCAACCGAATGAAACGTGAAACACACAAATCAGAGGAAACCCAGCAAAATAAATTGTATTTTTTTATTGGAATTGGAGGAGAATCTGAATGTCAGATTAAAACAAAACAATCCAAATCAACACTATAATCTGAAGAAATAGCGCATAATCCACCAAACCAACTGAATAAAGGGCAAAAACAGCCAAAAAAATGAAATTTTAACAAGAATTGAAAGAGAGACTAAATGTGAGATCAAAAGACTGGGTTTTCAACAAAAGAGAGCCTAATCCCCCAAATCAACAGCATAAGCCACAAAATGCGGGAAAAGAAAGGAACCCCAACAAAAAAAAAAAAAAAAAATGGATTTTTAACAAGAATCAGGAGAGAAATGGACCTGAAATAGGAGCTGCGAGAGAGGATGAGGCGGTGGAGACGGTAGGTGGAGCCCATAGCCTGGACGACAACGTCGGAGAAAGCGCCTGAATTGAAGCCCTCCACCTGGATGTGATCGCATAGAGAAGTCAGATTGCAATCAAGAGCTCGCAATTCTCCACTGCTTCGATCGTTGTCCGATTGCTGATGCTGGTTTTGCTGCTGCTGATTCTGCTGTGCAGAAGAGGACGAAGAAGAACAAGGAGAAGAAGAAGACGACGAGAGTGCCATCTTCATGGGGTTTCCGTACGATCTAGGGTTTTGACATTGAGATTGTATCATCTACTTGGAGATGGAGAGAGAGAGAGAGAAAGAGATTGAGATTTTAACGGATTTTGGTGCGCGAGAGGAGCAGAGGGAAAGAAGGATATATAGAGAAAGAGAGAGAGGAGATAGGAATTGCAGTGGTCCCGAGGTGTACATTTCTTTTCTTTGACAAGGACCCGGATGGGGATGTCACGGACCCGACAGGAGAAATCCCGGCATATGAAAACTACTTTTTCCTTTTTGCACACCAATTGACCAATGGGCTTGCTCATGGGCCAAGGGTCCATGGGTTGTCCACTACTCCACTAGAATTCTTAGGACAAGCAAAAGGCCCTTTTAAAACTTTATCATGCAAACTTTCTCCAACATTTCTAGGGTTTTTGGTTGCCAAAGCTCGCCATGGTAAGTTCATGGTGGGAGATCTGTTTGTATTTTTACAGATCTTCTCAATTGTCTGTAGGGTTTTGAGTTGCACAAGATCATTATAGTAAGTCGTTGAAAGTGATTAGCTCGTCTTTTTGGAAATCTTCTTAGGTGTTTGTAAGTTCTTAAGTTGTAATCTCCAAGGGGTTGGCCGAGTGATCAGGACCACGATTCCCCTCTCTTTCGAAATTAGAAGTCCTGGACCACGATTCCCCTCTCTTTCGAAATTAGAAGTCCTGGTATCGTTCTCCCCTTTTCAAGAACTGAAGGTTGAGTCTACTAGTGTTACTATCTGTGGGTTACAGGGGTTTTACCCGGCTTCTCCCTGGACTTGGAGGGATTAGTTCAGCTTAAAAGGTTAAGAATCCTGCGTCAGCAAAAACAAAAATAGATTTTTAAGTTGTAGAAGCTTCTTACAGAGAAATATGCAAAAGCTCGACGTGGTAACTCGTTAAGTGCAAACACCTCAATATTTCTTTTTTATAGTTTGTGGTATTTCTTGGTAAAGTTTTGAAGAAATCAGAGCTTTTGAAAATGGAAACCCTAAAATAAGTTGAGAATTGCTGCGAAGTGCAAAGTGAGAAGCTACAAATAAAGGGGTCGATACAAGGCAGTAAAATAGTTTTTTTCTACTTGCACACGTCTATTGTAGTGGGTGACTAGTGCATATGTGCCCATAGCATATTCCTTGCTTGCACGCCGGTGGAGGGCATTTAGGTTAAAAAAAAGGACATTGTACAAGGCATTTTTGAGATATTTTATGTATTTTTAGGCTGAATGCAAGATTTCAGGATATTTGAGGATTTTTTTAGTAATTGCGCCAAAATAAAAAGGTTTTTTGACATTTTCATCAACAATAAAAAGGGTTTTTGGGTAAAAAAAACTGTCATCAATTTTTGGTATTTCTTTGCTTTTGCAGTCTTTTGAAGTTTAAAGCTTCTCGTAAAAATTCCTACAAGTACTATATGTGAAGTAACTATTCAAATGCAAAATATTAACTATTCACCTAATCAACCGAATCTGGTGAATGGTGATAGCTTAGTGGTGAGGCATGTCCCTCGCCGCAGAGATTGATCATTGATTGTGCACCATTGATTAGAGACTTGGTAGCATGCATGTGTATGCTTTTATATTAAAGAAATGTTCTTATCAAAGTAACTCTCAGGCTCCTATAAGAGTAAGAAATCATATCCTTTGAATCCACATTTGGATTCAATGGCCTTAAAAAGAGCTAAAAAGCAACTCTCTCCCTCTCTCTCTCTTTTGGAATGAGATGCAGCATTGCAGGGTGAGGGAGGTGGAATGGTTTCTGCGCAGGGAAATGGAAAGTGGAGATGATGGGACGAAGATGGAGGTGATCGATGATGGAATGGGTCGTGCGGCTGAGAGAGGTCTGGGGAGGGAGAGAGACGAGGTTTAAGGGGGAGTGAGATGAGAGGGAGAGGAAGAGGAAGATCTGCTGCCGGGAGAAGGGTTTTTAAGGAGACGGAGATGGTAGAGAGTCCAGAGATCTGAGACTCCAATTCTCATATCTCTCGTGGACTCCTCTCCCTTATCCAGGTGGTGGGCCGAGAGGAGGGTCAGACTTGATGGGTTTGATGGGTCTGGAATCTGATCTGGGTCAAATGGGTTTAGTTGGCTTGGGGTCAAATCCAGGTTGGGGTATGGTTTTGGTTTGGGTTTAATGGCCCAATGGGTTGGTTTAGTTGAGGTTTAAGCTAGGTTGAATGGGACTGATGGGTTTGGATTAGGGTTCGGGCCATGGATCTGGATCAAAGGTTCGGGGCCCAAAAGGTGGGCTGCAGCGGGACTTGTTCCGGGCCATTATTACAGGGACCCAGGTTTCGTAGATTTTGATCCGCCCATCGAGTTTTTGAGGTCTGAGTACTGTTGGAAATTTCTATATGAGCATATCATAATGGTGTATGGGTTTATGTGATTTGGAGGTCACGAAAAGACCTAATTTTTTTTAAGGGACCCAAACCTGATTAATTTTAAAGAAAAAAAAAATTAAAACTTGGGATATGACCGTCGGATTTTTAAGATCTGAGTACCAATGGAAATCTCTCAATAAGTAGGCCCCGATGATATATGGGTCAGGTCCATTTGAAGACCTAGAAAAGATTTGAATTTTTGAGAAGCCCACATATGTTTAACCTTTTAAAATTCATAACTCTTGATCCACCCGTCATATTTTTTAAATCCATATATCATTGAGAAGCTTACTAAAAGTAGATCGTCATGGAAGTGAGATCAAACTCGAAACATGAAAGTTGGTGAGATCCATAAAAAAAAGCCTATAACGATGCAACCTTCCTAATTGTGCATGATAATGAAAATTTAAATTTATTTCTTCAAAATTGTCCAAATGGGAAAAAATTGGGGCATCAATAATGAGTACTAGCAAAACATGCCCGCGCTGAGCACGGGCAATTTAATGCCTTTATAATCTTAAAAATAATAGAACAAAAGTAAAATCAAATTTAATTCCTTGCCATTAATGCACATGCTTGATTTCACCAATCAACCAATCAAATAGACAAATCTCATCCCCACTTCAAACACTCCCCACATCAAAGATAGAAAAATACAAGGAAAGTAATACTTGATTCAACTTTTTATGTACAATAACTATCAACCAAATCTCAAAAAAATTCCAACCCAACACAATGGCCAGGTAAAAGGACAAACCCAATAGCCATTAAAAATAAATAAACTGAGATTTCTAATAATACAATACAATACAAAAAAAAAAAAAAAAAAAAACACACACACACACACACAATTTTATACTTACAGTAGACATTACAATACATCTTTCCCTTAAATATCCCTCAAACAAAGCAATGCCAAAATAATCTCAAATATTGTGAGAAAAAAATAAGCCACAACATCAATGGCTTAAATTCTCAAATATTATTTGCACTAATTAGGAGCCAAAACAAAGTAATAATTCCATGCAATATGCCAAGAGATTCAAAGCGAAGTGCAATCTGGATACATCCAAACAACCTCAATAAGAAAATCCTGTAAAGGGAAAAAATAAAAAGAAAAGCCATGTCAGTAAGAAATTTGGAAACACACAAGATATCATTGCAGATGAAAGCATATAAGCAACTTGGATAAAACAAAAATTAAAACTGAAAATTCAATGAAGAGAGTCATAATTCATATGAAGATAAAAGTCATAATATAAGAATTCTAGAAGCATACACATGGATATCATTAGAGATGAACTCAAAGCAACTTCAATGAAAATAAAATAAAGCTATAACAGATAGAAAAAGTCTACAGACCCCGAGTTTCTGTGCCCGGGGTCTGCCACGGCTCCCAATGAAAGTTGTGCCAGACCCCGGGCACAAATCCGGAGTCTGTAGCACGGTTGTAACAGATATTCATAATATAGTTGAAAGAAAGAAAACCTTTAAAAAATAAGAGAAAATAATGGCTACAATAAGAGTTGACACACATTGAATAGCAATAAATGACAATTGGGACAACAAATAGGCAGAAGTTAGATGACAAGTGAAGAGAAAAAGAGAGAAATGGACAACTGGGACGACACACGTTGTTGTGAATAAAGAAGGTATAAAAGTTCCTTATAACAAAGGAATCGTAATGCAAGAGATGACGCTGCAACCGGAATACAAGAGGGTTCCTATGTTAGAATAGCACATGAGAGTGGGTCCCCTCCTTGTTACCAATAAAAAAAACCCATTATCTATCTATGAAAGATAACGCGGTTTCATATTTATTTGAGAAGAAATTGGATTTGGTTTAAAAAACCCATTATCTATCTATGAAAGATGACGCGGTTTCATATTTATTTGAGAAGAAATTGGATTTGGGTTAGGAGCTAACTTAGAAAGATTTTGATGAGCATGACTTTAAATGATTGAAATCTAGTGCAGTGGGTCCCGCTCTTGTTACCAATAAAAATCTATTATCTATTTATGAAAGATAACGTGGTTTCATGTTTATCTGAGAAGAAATTGGATTTGGGTTTGGAGCTAACTTAGAAAGATTTTGATGAGTATGACTTGAAATGAATGAAATCTATTGCACCTAAAATTTCTCTCTCAGGCAACAATCCCTATTAAATAATAGAAATTTGAGTTGGCTTTTGAAAATCGGCTATCCTTATCTCTCCTTCCTTTTTATTAACGAAAAGTCTATTTGTCCCGGGCCAGAAACCCGGGACAAGTAGCATTGTTCTTTTATTAAAGCTGAGATTTGAAATCTCTAAAATCTCTCAGGTTAAAATCTCTCAGTTGAATTGATTGATAGAGCTTATCTCTTGAAATTGATTTAAGATCCAATTTCTCAAATTGATTTAAGATTAGAGTCCAATTTTGCAATTGATTAGCAAATCGGACTCCAATTTCGAAATAAATGCCTATGTCCATAATATATTATTATAACTAGCAAAGCATGCCCGCGCTAAGGCCGGGCCCAGAAATAAAAACACGTTCAATTTGTGACTATTTTATGAGACATTAATTAATGAGTTAAATAAATATAAAACAAATAAATATACCATTTATTACGGTTCAAAGCATGGCCCAGCCCGATATTCATACAAAGCAAATATTACTTTTTATATAAATGAGTATGAAACTTCAAGTCTTATGTAAATTAACATTTGCAAATTTGCATGTGGCCCCATCTTTAGGAATTTGTGAGGCCCACTTTAAAAAAGTTTATTGTATGTGAAGCCCATAAGTATAAATCACTATCAAGGATCCACGTTTAAAAATCACAAACATTAAGGATTTTCTAACCATAATAGATATATTAAAGTTCTAAATCCACCTAAAGAATACTCATTTTAACTTGGTTGGATAGAGTTACTGAGTAAGGTGGATTTTTTCATCTGGACTCTTTAATCACTTATCCATAATAGATATATATTAAAATTTGAATTCACATAAAGAAGCTTAACAAAAGTGGGCTCTAAATTGATTGATAGAGCTTATCTCTTGAAATTGATTTGAGATCCAATTCTCAAATTGATTTGAGATTAGAGTCCAATTTTGCAATTGATTGCGAATTCGGACTTCAATTTCGAAATCGAATCCTACCTCTATAATATATATTAATTGAAATTTTCCATAAGGGTGCCAACATGAGGTGAAGGGCCGCCTAAACGGCCCCCAAACTCCAATATATATAGATGATAAAGGCCCCTCTCCACAGGTAAGACCTTGAGCCTAAGTTGGAGCCCAATGTAGTCCAATGCAGGCTAGACTTGGGTTAGGCTCAGGCTAGATCAGACCATGAGAAGCCTTTTCGTGAAATGCGATATGCCTAACCTATAGATGGAAAGTGGTCAAGTCCGGACTGGATCAATGAGGTTAGCCCATAATCAACCTAAATTGAGGTATGCAGGCACGTACCGTATCAATTCTTCAAATTGAGTTCATCTTCTACTTGGTTTTAGAGAGCCCATTCCCCCTACCTATTCAACAATGAAAATCACTTTTCATGTGTAAGGATCCGAACCCAAAAGTCGAGATAATATTAATTTTTTACAGTACTAGGATTTAATCAAGTGTGGACCCCACCCTATGTGTTCACTTCTCACTGGCTAACTATTTCCTAGTTGGTAAACTTACTTTACCAGTGATGTCAATTAAAGGCTTAATTCAAGAGACAGTAAAAAGAAATGGATCACATCAAACGATACTAATTTCAAAAATAACCTCTTCCTTCTAACAAAAAAAAAAAAAAGTAGTTAAAAAGAGACTCTCTCATGCCACTAAATGACAAAAAATAAAATTAGGGTTGTACATGGGACGGGCTGGGCTGGGCCGAGGAATGTCCATGCCCGGCCCGACTTCTAAATTAGAAGCCTGACCGTGGCTCAAGCCCAGGTCGGGCCAGAAGTTGCTTGCCCAAGACCGGTCCGCTGTAAATCATGAAGCCCTAGCATATCCGGAGTTTAACTTAAATAATAACAAAAAAAGAAAAAAAATTCTTATAACGTCCTAGGTTGTAGCCCAACTAGCCTTGTCATATCACCCTATATGAGAGGTCATGGGTTTGAGTCCCCCCATTACTACTCCCTCTCTTATAATATATATATATATATATATTTGGGCCGGGCATAGATTCTGAATCTCACCCACCGAGTCCAAATAAACAAAATTCTAAGCACAACCCATCTATTATAATCTAAACTCCATTGCCGAACAAACGCAGTCCGGCCCTGTCCACGATCACCCTTACAAAAAAAAATCTTCCTAAAATAAAAATTCAAAGAGCTGCTATCTCACCTTTTGATTTTTCCAAACCTTTACTTTTGTTCTTTCTTTGCATTTAATCATTCTCTTTACTCCACCGGTAAAGTAAATTGACAAAACAAGTAATTTACTATGTGATTTGATAGTATTGCGTTTAAACGTTAATTATACATGCCTCATTGTGTGGACTAAAGCCCGGACCCGTGACCCATTCAAGATGTAAAAAAAGGAAAAACACAATAAGAATTTGTTTACAGGTTTTCCTCTGCTTAGAGGGGATAATATCTTGCAAATTACACCTTACCGCTGCTTATATCGTCGGTCAAGTTGCATTTGCCAGATTTCCTCCTCTCAGAGAGGAGGAAATCTGGAATTTGCAGCTGTACCGCCGATAGAAGCAGCGGTAAAGATGAAAGAGTGACCAAACCTAAATCCAATCCAAGCCGGCTTTTGCATTTCCTTTAACATTAAACTAGAAACACACTTAAATTTTCATTATTAGATTCAAAAATTAACAAAATAATTTATTATTTTGGAAAATGGCTTGGGGGGTCCCAAAAGTTCATGCATATGAAAAAAAAAAAAAGCAATAGAGAAATATATAAAGAAAATCCTTTCTTAATAGGGAAAAGTAATGTGTAACAATATGAAAAATAAAAAAGAATATATATAATAACGGAGGGTGTCGACATTACTTTAGACCCCACCTTAATTACCCAAAGGACTCGAATCCAAAAAAAATCCAAGTATAGACCATTTTGGATTTCATAAACACTGACTTTTGGGTGAGAGATTAAATAACATGTTGCCCCATAGGACCTTTTTTTCCATTCACGTGGCTTATAAGTCAAACGATCGCGCACTGAGAATATCTATGGGGCCCACTCATAATACTTTAGATCTTATATCTTATTAGGGAGTGGACCTAATATCACTGCTGTAGGATATATACTATATATATATATATATATATATATTATGAAATAGAAATCCTCTCTACCAAGAAAAATAATATTTTATTTTATTGTTTTTCTATATTGAAAGGTAAGTAAGTAAATCCAAATCTCTCCCGATTCTCAATATAGAGGTTTTGCATTGAAAATGCAGTCATATTTTAAAATCCAACCCATGTTATAAATGCAGTCATATTTTAAAATCATTTCGTTGTAATCAAGATTTTATAGGTTTCAAGTATGTTCTCTAACCCAGATATCATGTTCTCCGATTTGTAATGCTAATAATTTTTCCCTATATAAACCCGTTTAAGAATCAAGTATTTCATAGTACCAAAGGTATGTTTAGTTTGAAAATTTCGTGAATATCTCCTTGCAAATCAAGTTTAGGATGTGCACAACCATGAGACACTTAAACACTTAGTTCTAACATGATTCATACTCAATCTTCATGGGTCGCATTCTCGCTTTTAGAACAGTAAAAACTCGGGGCAATGCATGGGCTAAAATAACAAATACAATATTAAAGAAAAGGTCAAACAGTCAAACCTAAATGAACAGCCAAATATATATATATATATATATATATATATAAGTAGGAGAGGGGCTCTCCTAAGCTACACATTATGTTATCGTAAGCAAAAATCGTCTGTGAAATCATCTCCATCGTAAATTGCCTCAATTAATCGTCTCCAAAATCAAGATAAATCTAATCAAAACTGGATTTTCTAGTTCCATCGTGCTAAAAATAAAGATTGTCGACTTTGATTTGTGAGACCCTTACTCTTAATTCGGCTTAAGATAACATAAGTTGCAGCTTAGGAAAACCCTGCTCTCTCTCTCTCTCTATATATATATATATATATATAGACATATGTTAACTGCAAAGATAATAGATAAATAGCAGTCCATTTTTTTTTTAATAACAACGTCAATCCAAAGTCTTCAAGAATTTTGCCTTTTGTTTCCATATGATTTTAATGGAAAAATCCCCATAGATTTTGTGAAGGGCCGCCTAAACAGCCCTCAAACTCCAATATATATATATATATATATATATATATATAGAGATGATAAAGGCCCCCTCTCCACAGGTAAGACCTTGAGCCTAAGTTGGAGCCCAATGTAGTCCAATGCAGGCTAGACTTGGGTTAGGCTCGGGCTGGATCAGACAATAAGAAGCCTTTTTGCGAAATGAGATATGCCAACCCTACAGATGGAAAGTAGTCAAGTCGGGACTGGATCAAAAAGTTTAGCCCATAATCGGCCTAAATTGAGGTACGCAGGCACGTACCGTATCAATTCTTCATATTGAGTTCATCTTCTATTTGGTTTTACAGAGTCCATTCCCCCTACCTATTCGACAATGAAAATCACTTTTCATGTGTAAGGATCTAAACCCAAAAGTCGAGATAATATTGATTTTTTACAGTACTAGGATTTAATCAAGTGTCGACCCCACCCTATGTGTTCACCTCTCACTCGCTAACTATTTCCTATTTGGTAAACTTACTTTACCAGGGATGTCAATTAAAGGCTTAATTCATGAGACAATAAAAAGAAATGGATCACATCAAACGATACTAAATTTCAAAATTCACCTCTTCCTTCTAACAAAAATAAAAAATAAAAAATAAAAGAAGTTAAAAAGAGACACTCTCAAGCCACTAAATGACAAAAAAAAAAAAAAAAAAAAAAAAAAAAAAACTAGGGTTGTACATGGGACAGGCTGGGCTGGGCTGGGCCGAGGAATGTCCATGCCCGGCCCGATTTCTAAATTAGAAGCCTAACCCTGGCTCAAGCCCAGGTCGGGCCAGAAGTTGCTTGCCTAAGACCGGCCCGCCTGTAAATCATGAAGCCCTAGCATATCCGGAGTTTAACTTATACAATAACAAAAAAAGAAAAAAAATTCTTATAACGTCCTAGGTTGTAGCCCAACTAGCCTTGTCATATCACCCTATATGAGAGGTCATGGGTTTGAGTCCCTCCATTACTACTCCCACTCTTACAATAAGATATATATATATATATATATACATATATATTTGGGCCGGGCATAGATTCTGAATCTCAACCACCGAGTCCAAATAAAAAAAATTCTAAGCACAACCCATCTATTATAATCTAAACTCCATCGCCGAACAAACGCAGTCCGACCCTGTTCACGATCACCCTTACAAAAAAAAATCTTCTTAAAATAAAAATTCAAAGAGCTGCTATCTCACCTTTTGATTTTTCCAAACCTTTACTTCTGTTCTCTCTTTGCATTTAATCATTCTCTTTACTCCACCGGTAAAGTAAATTGACAAAACAAGTAATTTACTATGTGATTTGATAGTATTGCGTTTAAACGTTAATTACACATGCCTCATTGTCTGGACCAAAGCCCGGACCCGTGACCCATTCAAGATGTAAAAAAAGGAAAAACACAATAAGAATCCGTTTACAGGTTTTCCTCTGCTTAGAGGGGATAATATCTTGCAAATTACACCTTACCGCTGCTTATATTGGCGGTCAAGTTGCATTTGCCAGATTTCCTCCTCTCAGACAGGAGGAAATCTGGAATTTGCCGCTTTACCGCCGATAGAAGCAGCGGTAAAGATGAAAGAGTGATCAAACCTAAATCCAATCCAAGCCGGCCTTTGCATTTCCTTTAACATTAAACTAGAAACACACTTAAATTTTCATTATTAGATTCAAAAATTAACAAAATAATTTATTATTTTGGAAAATGGCTTGGGGCGTCCCAAAAGTTCATGCATATGAAAAAAAAAAAAGCAATAGAGAAATATATAAAGAAAATCTTTTCTTAATAGGGAAAAGTAATGTGTAACAATATGAAAAAAAAAAAAGAATATATATAATAACGGAGGGTGTCGAGATTTCATAAACACTGACTTTTGGGTGAGAGATTAAATAACATGTTGCCCCATCGGACCTTTTTTTCCATCCACGTGGCTTATAAATCAAACGATCGTGCACTGAGAATATCTATGGGGCCCACTCAAAATACTTTAGATCTTATATCTTATTAGGGAGTGGACCTAATATCACTGCTGTTTGATATATACTATATATATATTATGAAATAGAAATCCTCTTTACCAAGAAAAATAATACTTTATTTTATTGTTTTTCTATATTGAATGGTAAGTAAGTAAATCCAAATCTCTCCCGATTCTCAATATAGAAGTCTTGCATTGAAGTCCCTAACCAATCCAACCCATGTTATAAATGTAGTCATATTTTAAAATCCTTTCGTTGTAATCAAGATTTTATAGGTTTCAAGTATGTTCTCAAACCCAGATATCATGTTCTCCGGTTTGTAATGCTAATAATTTTTCCCCTATATAAACCCGTTTAAGAATCACATATTTCATAGTACCAAAGATATGTTTAGTTTGAAAATTTCGTGAATATCTCCTTGCAAATCAAGTTTAGGATGTGCACAACCATGAGACACTTAAACACTTACTTCTGACATGAGTCATACTCAATCTTCATGGGTCGCATTCTCGCTTTTAGAACAGTAAAAACTCGGGGCAATGCATGGGCTAAAATAACAAATACAATATTAAAGAAAAGGTCAAACAGTCAAACCTAAATGAATAACCAAATATATATATATATATATATATATAAGTAGGAGAGGGGCTCTCCTAAGCTACACCTTATGTTATCGTAAGCAAAAATCGTCTGTGAAATCATCTCCATCGTAAACTGCCTCAATTAATCGTCTCCAAAATCAAGATAAATCTAATCAGAACTGAATTTTCCAGTTCCATCGTGCTAAAAATAAAGATTGTCGACTTTGATTTGTGAGACCGTTACTCTTAATTCGGCTTAAGATAACATAAGTTGCAGCTTAGGAAAGCCCTGCTCTCTCTCTCTCTATATATATATATACATATGTTAACTGCAAAGATAATAGGTAAATAGCGGTCCAATTTTTTTTAATAACAACGTCAATCCAAAGTCTTCAAGAATTTTGCCTTTTGTTTCCATATGATTTTAATGGAAAAATCCCCATAGATTTTGTGAAGGCCGCCTAAACAGCCCTCAAACTCCAATATATATAGATGATAAAGGCCCCCTCTCCACAAGTAAGACCTTGAGCCTAAGTTGGAGCCCAATGTAGTCCAATGCAGGCTAGACTTGGGTTAGGCTCGGGCTGGATCAGACAATGAGAAGCCTTTTCGCGAAATGAGATATGCTAACCCTACAGATGGAAAGTAGTCAAGTCGGGACTGGATCAAAAAGTTTAGCCCATAATCGGCCTAAATTGAGGTACGCAGGCACGTACCGTATCAATTCTTCATATTGAGTTCATCTTCTATTTGGTTTTACAGAGTCCATTCCCCCTACCTATTCGACAATGAAAATCACTTTTCATGTGTAAGGATCTAAACCCAAAAGTCGAGATAATATTGATTTTTTACAGTACTAGGATTTAATCAAGTGTCGACCCCACCCTATGTGTTCACCTCTCACTCGCTAACTATTTCCTATTTGGTAAACTTACTTTACCAGGGATGTCAATTAAAGGGTTAATTCATGAGACAATAAAAAGAAACGGATCACATCAAACGATACTAAATTTCAAAATTCACCTCTTCCTTCTAACAAAAAAAAAAAAAAAAACTAGGGTTGTACATCGGACGGGCTGGGCAGGGCTGGGCTGGGCCGGGTCGAAGAATGTCCATGCTCGGCCCGATTTCTAAATTAGAAGCCTGACCCCGGCTCAAGCCCAGGTCAGGCCAGAAGTTGCTTGCCCAAGACCGGCCCGCCTATAAATGATGAAGCCCTAGCATATCCGGAGTTTAACTTATATAATAACAAAAAAAGAAAAAGAAATCTTATAACGTCCTAGGTTGTAGCCCAACTAGCCTTGTCATATCACCCTATATGAGAGGTCATGGGTTTGAGTCCCCCCATTACTACTCCCTCTCTTACAATATAATATATATATATATATATATTTGAGCCGGGCATAGATTCTGAATCTCAACCACCGAGTCCAAATAAAAAAAATTCTAAGCACAACCCATCTATTATAACCTAAACTCCATTGCCGAACAAACGCAGTCTGGCCCTGTCCACGATCACCCTTACAAAAAAAAATCTTCTTAAAATAAAAATTCAAAGAGCTGCTATCTCACCTTTTGATTTTTCCAAACCTTTACTTCTGTTCTCTCTTTGCATTTAATCATTCTCATTACTCCACCGGTAAAGTAAATTGACAAAACAAGTGATTTACTATATGATTTGATAGTATTGCGTTTAAACGTTAATTACACATGCCCATCTCTCATTGTGTGGACCAAAGCGCAGACCCGTGACCCAATCAAGATGTAAAAAAAGGAAAAACACAATAAGAATCCGTTTACAGGTTTTTCTCCGCTTAGAGGGGATGATATCTTGCAAATTACACCTTACCGTTGCTTATATCGGCGGTAACATTGCATTTGCTAGATTTCCTCCTCTATGGAATTTGGAGTTTTACCGCCGATAGAAGCAACGGTAACGATGAAAAGTGACCAAAAGAAGATCCAATCCAAGCCGGCCTTTGCCTTTCCTTTAACATTAAACTAGAAACACATGTAAATTTTCATTATTATATAAAAAAATTAATAAAAGAATTTATTATTTTGGAAAATGGCTTGGGTCGTCCCAAAAGTTCGTGCTTATGAAAAAAAAAAGCAATAGAGAAATAAAAAAAGAAAATCTTTTCTTAATAGGGAAAAGTAAAGTGTAACAATTTGAACAAATATATATATATATATATATAAAATAACAGAGGGTGTCCATATTACTTTGGACCCCACCTTAATTACCCAAAGGATTTGAATCCAAAAAAAATCCAAGTATAGACCATTTTGGATCCATAAACACTAGCAAGGACTGTCCATGCACGGCCCGACTTCCAAATTAGAAGCCTGACCTCGACTCAAGCCCAGGTCGAGCTAGAAGTTGCTTGCCCAAGACCGGCCCGCCTATAAATCATGAAGTCCTGGCATATCCTAAGTTTAACTTATATAATAACAAAAAAAGAAAAAAAATTCTTATAACGTCGTTGGTTTTACCCCAACCAGCCTTGTCATATCAGCCTATATGAGAGGTCATGGGTTTGAGTCCCCCCATTACTACTCCCTCTCTTACAATTACATATATTTATATATATATATATATATATATATATGTATATGTATATTTGGGCCGGGCATAGATTTTGAATCTCAACCACCGAGTCCAAGTAAAAAAATCTAAGCACGACCTATCTATTATAACCTAAACCCCATTGCCGGACAAACTTGGTCCGGCCCTGTCCACGACCACCCTTACAAAAAAAAAATCTTCTTAAAATAAAAATTCAAAGAGCGGCTCTCTCACCTTTAGATTTTTCCAAACCTTTACTTTTGTTCTCTCTTTGCATTTAACCATTCTCTTTACTTCACCGGTAAAGTAAATTGACAAAACAAGTGATTTACTGTGTGATTTGATAGTACTGCGTTTAAACGTCAGCTACACATGCCCAACCCTCATTGTGTGGACCAAAGCCCAGACCCATGACCCAATCAAGATGTAAAAAAAGGGCAAAACACAATAAATATCCGTTTGCAGGTTTTCCACCGCTTAGGGGTTTGGTATGTCGCAAATTACAGCTTATCGGTGCTTGTGTCGGCGGTAAAGTAGCATTTGCCCGGAGGAAATCTGGAATTTGCAGCTTTACCGCCGATTCCAGTAGCGGTAAAGCGGAACGAATGACCAAACCCAAATCCAATCCAAGCCGGCCTTTGCATCTCCTTAAACTAGAAACAAATTTAAATTTTCATTATTAGATTAAACAATTAATAAAAGAATTTATTATTTTGGAAAATGGCTTGGGTCGTCCCAAAAGTTCGTGCTTATGAAAAAAAAAAGCAATAGAGAAATAAATAAAGAAAATCTTTTCTTAATAGGGAAAACTAATGTGTACTAATATGAACAAAATAAAAGAATATATATATATATATATATATAAAATAACGGAGGGTGTCCACATTACTTTGGACACCACCTTAATTAACCAAAGGACTCGAATCCAAAAAAAAAAAAAAAAATCCAAGTATAGACCATTTTGGACTCCATGAACTCTGACTTTTGGGTGATATATTAAATAAAATGTTGCCCCATTAGACCTTTTTTACCATCCACAGAGCTTATAAGTCATACAATCGCGCACTGAGAATATCTATGGGGCCCACTCAAAATACTTTAAATCTTATATCATATTAGCGAGTGGACCTAATATCACTGTTGTCGGATATATACTATATATATATTATGAAATAGAAATCCTCTCTACCAAGAAAAATAATATTTTATTTTATTATTTTTCTATATTGGAAGGTATGTAAGTAAATCCAAATCTCTCAGGATTCTCATTGTAGAGGTCTTGTATTGAAGTACCTCACCAATCCAACCCATATTATAAATGTAGTCATTTTTTGAAATTCTTTCATTGTAATCAAGATTTTGTTGGTTTCAAGTATGTTCTCAAACCCAGATATCAGGTTCTCTGGTTTCTAATGCTAATAATTTTTCCCCTGTATAAACCCGTTTTAAAATTAGACTCCCTCATGCCACAAAATGACAAAAAATAAAACTAGGGTTGTACATGGGACGGGCTGGGTTGGCCGAGGAATGTCCATGCCCGGCTCGGCTTCTAAATTAGAAGCCTGACCTCGGCTCAAGCCCAAATCAGGCCAGAAGTTGCTTGCCCAAGACCGGCCCACCTGTAACTCATGAAGCCCTAGCATATCCTGAGTTTAACTTATATATTAACAAAAAAAAAAAAATTCTTATAACGTCCTAGGTTGTAGCCCAACTAGCCTTATCATATCACCCTATATGAGAGGTCATGGGTTGAGTCCCCCCACTACTACTCCCTCTCTTACAATTATATATGTATATTTGGGCCTGGCAAGGATTCCGAATCTCAACCACCAAGTCCAAATAAGAAAAATTCTAAGCATCGCCCATCTATTATAACCTAAACCCCATTGCCGAACCAACGTGGGCCGGCCCTGTCCACGATCACCCTTACAAAAAAAAAAAAAAAAAAAACCTCTTCTTAAAATAAAAATTCAAATAGCTATTCTCTTGCCTTTTGAGTTTTTCAAACCTTTACTTCTATTCTCTCTTTGCATTTAACCATTCACTTTACTTCTCCGGAAAAGTAAATTGACAAAACAAATGATTTACTGTGTGATTTGATAGTACTGCGCTTAAACGTTAATTATGCATGCCCATCCCTCATTGTGTGGACCAAAGCCTAGACCCGTGACCCAACCAAGATGTGAAAAAAAGGCAAAACGTAATAAGAATCCGTTTGTAGGTTTTCCTCCGATTAGAGGGGAAGAAATCTTGCAAATTACTCCTTACCACTGCTTATATCGGCGGTAAAGTAGCATTTGCCAGATTTCCTCCTCTCGGCATTTGCAGCTTTACCACCGATAAAAGCAGCGGTAAAGCTGCGTGATTGCCCAGACCCACATCCATTCAAGGCGGCCTTTCTATTTCCTTTAACATTAAACTAGAAACACACTTAAAATTTCATTATTAGATTAAAAAAATTAATAGAAGAATTTTTTTATTTTGGAAAATGGCTTGGGTTGTCCCAAAAGTTCGTGCTTATGAAAAAAAAAAACGCAATAGAGAAATAAATAAAGAAAATCTATTCTTAGTAAGGCAAAGTAATATGTTACATGAACAAAAAAATATATAAAAGATTACTTTTCTCAGTAAGGAAAATCTTTTTTTTTTTTTTTGAAAAGTTTTTCTTTATTTATTTCTCCATTGCTTTTTTTCCTTCACGAGCACGTACTTTTGGGACAACCCAAGCCATTTTCTAAAATAATAAATTTATTTATCTATTATTTATCTATTAATAATATTTTAAGAAAATATTAAATTTAAGGTCCAAGCTTAGCACGGGCGTGTGTTGATAGTTTTATGTTAAAGGAAATGGAAAGGGATGCTTGCAATGGATTTAGGCATTCATACTGCTTTATGTCTGCTTGTATAGGTGGTTGTGTCCATTTGCAAGCTTTCCTCTCCTCCGAGAGGAGGAAAGCTTGCATTTGGGGGGCTCTACCCTGACACATCATGTGGTAAGGTCCATTTGGAAGATTTCCTCCCATCTAAGCGGAGGAGAACTTGCAAACGACGACTTCTTCTCTTTTGCCCTTTGTTTTCATCTTGGTAGGGTCATGGGTCGGGGATTTGGGTCCACACACTAATGGATGGGCATGTATAATTAACATTTAAATGCAATATTATCAAATCACGACAAATACATAGTAAATCACTTGTTTGGTCAATTTACTTTACCAGTGAAGTAAAGTGAAAGTTTAAATACAAAGAGAGAACAAAAGTAAAGGATTTGCAAAATCAAATGTGAGATAGTAGCTCTTTGAATTTTCATTTTAAGAGATTCTTTGTAAGGGTGCTCGTGGATAGGGCCGGCCCACGTAGTGTTGAGCATGGGATTTAGGTTATAATAGATGGCTCATGCCTAAATTTTTCTCATTTGGACTCAGTGGTTGAGATCCCGAATCTTCGCTCGGCCCAAATATACAGATATAATTATAAGAAAGGGAGTAGTAATATGGGGACTCAAGCCCATGACCTCTCGCAGAAGATAATATGACTAAACCAGTTGAGCTGGCCTAGGATGTGATAAGAAACTCTTTTTTTATTATTATTATTATTATATAAGTCCAATAAGGGTCGGGCACGGGGTCCAACATTCCAATGGGGGCTAGGCTTAGGCCAACAACACTCAAGCTTGGGCCAGGCTTAAGCTTCTAGTTCCTTTTAAGAAAAGTATATAGAGCATGAAGTCTAAAAAATGATCGAGATTTTATATGCTTTTTCATCACCAAATGAAGCATGCATCATATTGAAATATAAAAAAAGGAGAAAAAAACAAAAAATAAATAAAAACTATAAAACTTTGGGTAAGGCAAGTTTTTATCTTTTTTAACCTTCTTTCGTCTCCAAGACCAACCCAAAATTCACTTTTTGGGTCTCACTGATCAAATATTGATGGTGGGATGCCTTTTTTATTTAATGGTTCAATTATATAGGAGAATGCTAGAATTGGCCTTGGGGTTATTTTCTATAGATTCTCATATGGCCCAAGTTTCAACTTGAATTAGATGATCATATATAACTATTTAGATAAGCAAAGTTTTTCAGTCATTTAAAATCCACATAAATATGTGTTTTAACCATATATGCATTGAGGTAGCTGAAGTGGGCCTCACTAGTTCATTTCTCTTAAATAATTTATTAAAAAATTATTTTTAAAAAAAATGGTATTTTTGTCATTTTAAAAATCTTTTATCGTGAGGACTTGATTAAAAGAAACAAGAAAAACTTGTATACTTTTTTGAAATATTCAAATATTATTGTACTTTTTTGAGAATAAGGTAAAAATCAAATACTGTTTTAAAATCTTTCCTTTTTGTTTCTTGTAATCGTTTTCTTCGCGGAAAACCTATATTCTTGCTGGATGTCTTAATTTGAAATGCAAATGGAAAACTCAAGCATGTTTTAATAACTTCAAAAAAAAAAAAAAAAAACCTTGTTTTGATAAGTGTCTTTATTCCCCAATTTGGAAAGTGGGTAAAACTGGAGCCCTACTTTGAGAAATTCCCTTATTATTGTTTTCCCTTTAGTGAATACTAACATACCCATGTCTCTTACTATTTAGCAGTGGCGGAGCAAGACGCTTCTCTCAAGAGGGGCAAAGGTTGTCGACTTACATAATGTTAGTAATTATTTTATCGTATTTTTATTATTAAGGAATAAAATTTAAAGAGAGCAATCATCAATGGTTCAATATGGAAAAAAAAAAAAGAATATGTAAAAAAAAAAAACAGACATGTATCAAAAGGAACTTAGAAAAAACAATTACTACTATAAAAAGTAGAATATTCATTTATGATTTATGTAGGAAAAAAATTAAAAAATAATAAAGGATAACCATGCCTCCTTCATTACATCAATAATATAATGTTAAAATAAAATAAAAAATACAAAAGTTACCATCACATTCACTACATCATTTAGCTAATATAGAAGGAAATAAGGTTACCTACTGGATTTGAGCCTTCAAATGGAAATATACAATGAAAAATGAGAATATGAAAGGACAATAAAAAAGAAAATGTGAAATGACATCTTGTATGAAAAGACAACCTTGCACTCTCGTTTTCTTCAAAGGGCATTTAGTGAAATGACAAAGTATCCCTTACTAAAGAGTTGTAGGGTTTTGGGTTGAAATGAAAAGGAGTGAGGAAAAGAAGGAGAAGTTTTCCGAGAAAATCCATTTCCCATACCGCACAGAAAACCCATTTCCAGCATTAGCAAGGCAAATGCCGAAGGAAAAATCACAGGGCTTTTCAAGCAGTGCCACAAATATTGATGATTTTAACAAATTGCAATACTAACCGAAGATTAATTTCTCAATTACAAAAAATATTTTCAAAATGATTTCAAAGATTGAAAATTTAAGGAGAACATGATAAAATCACAATTAAAACAGAAAAAAATAGTTAAAAATATATTTAAAAAATAAATAAATTTTAACCCTGCGATTACCAATGGAACATATTCACTAATCAGCAAACATGGATACTTACAGTAGAAACAAATAAACAAATCTCAACCACAAAACCAGTCAGACTAGTTCTGAAAAATGAATATAGAGAATGGCCTAGAACTTGGTTAAACAAGGTGCTGGGCATCTAAAGATTCAGTCGACTTGACAAACAGATACATTAACCTAAGGTGGAATGTTCAACATGGAGAATAGAAACTTATCTGAAATCCAATCTCCCAGAAAATTTTACATAGATTTGGAAAATCTTTTAAATAGTACTACTTGTTGGTTACTGTAAGAAAGAAATCAATCAGCAGGATTTGGCATATATACTACTGATGGCATGTATACCAAGGAAAAACACACACATACAATAAATCTTTTAAATAGTACTACTTGTTGGTTACTGTAAGAAAGAAATCAATCAGCAGGATTTGGCATATATACTACTGATGGCATGTATACCAAGGAAAAACACACATACAATAAATTGAACTTCAATGTTACACCCTAAATAAGTTGATTCACCTCCTACATCGAAAAAACGAGGTCATGGGGGACAGCGAAGTAGCGGTTCAAGATAATAAAACTGGTAGCAGCATGTGCTAAGAATTTTCATTTCAGGAGGGTCTTGACAATGGACTTGACATTAAGCTTTTTTAGGTCTGTGTAAGACTGTCCGCAGCCAACAAACATCACAGGGGCTCCAGAAATATAAACCATGGACAAAGCAGCTCCAACCTGCATGAGAGTTCAGGTTATGTTAGATGGCTCCCAAAAATCTCACATCCATCATGATTTGCTTGTGCCTACCCAAAAGTCAGCATACCTTGTCATCAATGGTATCAAATTTTGTGAGCAAGATGCCGTCAATCAATCTCGCATTAGGTGCAGTTGAGAGATCCGCTAATTTCTGCACAGCATAAGAGAACTCAATATTAACAATATGTCCAGTTCTTGTTAAAAGGAGCCCTCTCTACTAAGGGGGAAAACCTTTCTTTTCTAGCATTTTCCACAATTTTAAATTTTTTGGATATTTTTCGTTCTTTTTTTTTTGGGCCGGGTGTGGGGAGGGGAATTGAAAAATATTCACAGCACAAACAGAAGGACCGCAAGCTGTGCCATATCCTTTTTCAGAGGTCAACTGCGAAGCGAAAAGGACCTCAACCAAGATTTTGATCCATGATTCTAAAGCGCAAAAAACAAATGTATCAATAACAACTGTGCACCAGGACCGAACCTGATCGAACTTCGACAACTGATCCACAGCATCATTTCCAACAAGGGCCTCTCCCACAAAAAGAACCAGGTCCGGATTGTTGAGATTTATAAGCTTGGAAAGTGCTCTCATTAGTGGTTCGTTATCCTGAATTAAAACCGATTGATTGCACAATTCAGTACAACAGCAAAGAAACCCATATAAAAGGTCATGAAAATAAGAAAATGCCTCCATTACATATTTCGGTGAGTACTTACCTGCATCCGCCCAGCAGTGTCTACGAGAACAACATCTGACTTATTTCGACAGGCTTCCTGGATGGCTTCTTTTGCAACCATAGCTGGATCTTTCTCATATCCCTTTTCAAATATAGGAATCTGAAAGAAAGTATTAGACAACAATTGACTTTTTTTTATCAGTATTTAGCAAATAATTGATCAACTCACAGCAATGACATTCTATAAATTTTAATTTACATGTGGAGTATGACAATAACAACAATTTACACTATTGCCTCTTCTAACAAGTTACACAGATCCCCCTTCCAAGTGCCAACAAGCACACTAGCAGCCTGCAACCACACTAGGTGGTCCTTTTTTTTCCCAGAAAAAACCTAGGTGTGAATTTAAGGCCAATTGGGTTCCATGCCTGAAATGTTACATCATAATTCTTTGTATAGTGCAGTAATGAGGGCTGCAGAGATGCAGATCATCCAATTTTTTGCCCTATTAGGTGAAAAAACAAATGGGAGTGGAGACTGGAGAGGCTTTCTTGGATTATTTCCGAAAGGAAATTTGCAAGTTAAAGACTATGAATTCTGACATAGCTAAGAGATACCAGAAATCAGTGCCATAAGCCCCTTTATAAACCATCATGTCCTTTTAATTATGTACCTGGAGTCTGCGAGCATGAGTTCGGAGCTGTTCCACGGCACCTGACCGAAACGTATCACAAGCAGCCATCATAACACTGACATTATGCTGCAAAAGCCAATAAGCAACCTGAAGAGTGGTATTTTCAGGGGGGAAAAGGGTAAACTAGTTAGTAAAGCTTGTGAATCCCTTGCAGCCCCACCAGATCAGGTGTTTCGCCTGTCAATTTCTCATAATTAGTAACTAACATAAAAAGAAGGATCACAACCTTGGCGAGATTGGTGGATTTTCCAACACCATTGACACCAACAAAAACAACAACATATGGTTTTCCTCGCTCCTTGGCAGCGTGGACATCCCTTAAGATGTCAATAGATCGTCTAGGAGTTAAAATACGCAGTAGAGCCTCTTCCATTGCCGTCTGCAGACATTTCGCATGCTAATATAAGCTAAAGAAAAAGGATGCAATAAAAATCAAATGCAGCAAATTGTAGAAAATGACCAAGAAAATATCCTCAAAAGAAACAATTCAACAAACCTGAACTGTCGAAGAGATCCTTGTAAATGAACCCAGCTTTTTACCTTCAAGACTAGCAGCCACTGATTCACAGAGCTTCTCAGCTATTACCTCTGCCTAAGAATTTCATTCATGAATTCTCATGAGAAAGCTTGAAATGCACTTTTGTGAAGGAAGTTCACAAACAAAACATTACATACCACATTCTTTGTCATGAGCCTATCCTTGAGAGCCTTCAAGGCTGGTTCCAGATCTGATTTTTCTAAAATTGAATTCCCTGCAATACTGAGGTTGGAAAGTTCCAGGAAACTTGCTGTTAGTAAATGATCACACACTTCCACACAATGCAAAAGCACAATGTTCAAATATGAACCACATGCAATATCACACAGATGCAGAGGAACAGAGAACTGAGGAACCATATTAATAACAAAAAAGGATTGGATGAGAGAGAAAAGGAAGGAAATTGATAGGTCGGAACACTGGTGTCTCTCAGTCAAGGTAAGCTGAATGCAAAGACCGATATAGGTGGATTATTAATCTTGAACTAAACATGAATTAAAGCCTCTGATGGTGCTACAATCTGTCTTATTTAGAAAAAAAAAAAAATATATATATATATAGCTTTACACAAGTCGTCGTGATGAGTCACACAATAGAACTTCAGAAGTTAGAACTGTTACTTTGAAGAAGTTCATAAAAGCAGAAGTTTACAAACCCACACCAAGTTTGACAATGCAGTTCAAAGTTCCTTTTGCTAATCAGTTCCAAAACCCACTTTTTGTGGGCAGCAGAAAAAGGGAGGGTCTTGGTTGTCAATCAAGCCCATCAAAATGAACTAGGGCAATTTCAGATTTCTCCATTAATAGCAGACTAGTAATAATTCCGAACCAGAGTAATAATAGCAAGGAAGGAAGTGTTGCAACAGTAAAAGCGAAGTAGCAGTAGTGGCAGCAGTACAAGGAGCAGAACCCAGAATGGAAATATCACAGCAGCAATGCAATAGTAATATCACAGTACAGTCAGCTCCTAGTGCTTACACAGTAACAGGTCCATATTGTTCCTAGACCAAACTCGAATTACTATTAACGAACCTTACATGAATCTGAAACCAGAACCAGATCTAGTTTACTTGTCTCCTACCCGCACAGGAATTCAATATCGGCGACTATAATAGTTTCCTGACTTGAATAAAGGGCTTAGACAATGCCCAAATCAAGTCCCAATTATCTAAAAACTTTTGTACCTTTTATATGGTCAATGTACATAAAAAACATAACAAAGGGTTGAGACATTGGGTATTCAAATCCTCAGGTATTATAAGCAACTGGAACCCATGCTTTTACAAACTCATACCAAATCTAAAAATGGATAATAAAAATATCGGACCCATATCTGGATTTTTTAATCAAAACAAAGTTGTGCACTTCAATTTTTTGCATGTTCTGAAAATTTTTCGTACAGAAGAAAATGGCCGAAACAAATAGAAGAAATGGTAAAGATCTCTATTTTGCCCTATATCAATGGTCAAGTCACATCTGCAATCAACATATGGACTTTCTTTTCCAGCAACTAGACAAAATGGAAGTCAGCGCACTATACATCAAGCATCATCAAAAGAGTCATCTGCAATCAAGATATGGACTTTCTTTTCCAGCAACTGGACAAAATGGAAGTCAGCGCACTATGCATCAAGCATCATCAAAAGAGTCATCTGCAATCAAGATATGGACTTTCTTTTCCAGCAACTGGACAACATGGAAGTCAGCGCACTATGCATCAAGCATCATCAAAAGAGTACAATAACACAAAATGAATCCTATATATTTATCTATGTTCCTGTACAGTGGCGTTATTAGTATTCACAAAAAGAAATCATCGTCATCATAAAAAATATATACATACAAACAAAAAAATCGACAACACTATCCAGTTGACTAGATCATGCATCTATCACATAAGACATAATATGCAGGTAAGGAAGCAATTTCAAATAACATGAAAAATGAAAGACCTCAGTCACACGTGATTAAATGGCGCATACATAATTAATGACAAAAAGAAATGATCAAATTGACAACTGACATAAACTAAACGAGTAAGGAACTTCACGTCTGATAACTATAGAGAGGGAACAATAAACCATATTGTCAGCCAATAAACAAGCATCAAGCAAATACTTGCAATTGTGCAAAAGAATGATACAGAACGAATATAGTTACCTCTGAAACACCGAAGAGAACCAACCCTTCTTCTTTGCATTGGGCTTGGATGTGTTCACTTCCTCATCTTCCTCAGTCTCACTTTCGCTGCTCATAATTTCTTCTTTGTCCATCATGCTTTCACCCTGATCTGCTGCAACAATTTCCACGTTCCTGTCCCCTTTCTCATCTATAGGATCAGTAAAATCCAGTTTCGACTCAGCAGGCGAATCATCCCAAACTCTGTTTTTCTTTGTTATCTTTTTCTTCAGCTCCACCTTGGAAGCCTTACTAACTGTGGTATCTGTTTTCTTCCCTGCTTTGGACCTTAGCTTCTGAAGTTTATTTACATCAAAGGCCCCGACTTCGGCGCTCCCATTCTCCTTGCCCTTAAGACCACCATTGAAATTACCATTTGAAATGCGATTTGAGTTACCATTCTCCAACACTCGCCCTTTCGTGGCATCACCATCAGAGTCATCCTTACCAGCACTAGCACTGCTCTTCTGCTTCCCAACACCCTGTGATCCAGTTTTTTGTGATGCGATCTGCTCTTGCTTCTTACTCGGCCTCACCACCTGCTTCGATGTCTTCTTCATCTCTTCAGCCCTAGCTTCCGCCTCCTTGCGTAGCTGGCGGAAGGTCTCATCAAAGTCATCATAGAACGTCCGCTTTGGATCGTATATCTGTGAGAACTCTTGCTTCACCATTGAGAGGAGATCATCAACGTAGAGAAGATGAAGGATCCTCTGATATATAGCAACAAAGATAAGGCCGAGCTCGTTGTGAAATGTCCATTTGAGGGTGTAGGCCGCCCCAGGGGCGTCGTAATTGTAAGACGCATCGCCCGATCGCTCCTCCAAGAGACAGGATCGGATCAATGTGTCGATTGGAGACCCTCTAACAGCATTGCCGAACTCTTTACATGTCCAGAGGATCAAACCTCCCCTTGTAAATACCAGCAACTGCTCCAACATCACAAACCACTGTCTCTATCTCTATCTTTGTCCTGCAAATCAAATCCCAGGAAATTCAGATCCAAAAGAAGAATGAAAAAAAGAATTCAAAATCAGGTCTGCAGATTCAGAGAGGGAGAGAGAGTATAAAAAATCACTTCTTCTAATAACAATACCAGATGCATCTATGTCATGGAAGCAAGAAAAACCCAAAAAAAGAGAGAGGGAGAATCAGAATCAAAGCTGAAAAAGGGAACCATCCTGGTTATCCATTAGTTCATGGACCCCAAATCCAATGGCCATCTATGATTCATTGATTACTTGATATACATACCAAACAAAAATCTATTCAAAATTCTTTGAAGGAAAAAAAAATCCTATCTTTCCTACTTCACCATTCAATAAAAGCAATCTCCAATAGAGTGTCACATGATTGAAGAAATCGTAGCAATCAAAACATTCCTAAACCCTAATTCATACAAATCACTGTCTCTATCCTAAAAATCAAATCCAAACAAATTCAGGTCCAAAAGAAGAAAAAACCCTAGACATCTCAGAAGGAAAATCTTTTCTTTTTTAGTAAATTCTCAGGTTACAATTATAAAAAAAAATAAGGAACATAGAAATTTCATCTCAGAAACTTCCCAACCAGTACTATCAACCAAAATTTCCACAGAACCCAAAACCCAACAATCCCTTACAGAAATCTCAAACTAGATCAAGAGAGAAAGAGAGACAAAAAAAAAAAAACCCTAAAATTAGAAAAGCAAGATGGATCAAACACAAGTGAGAAATCATATTCAAATTCAAGACCACCCCAGATAAGTCTATGTAGTAATTGACACATGCAATGGATGAAAATTACATCAAAAACCATCTGAAACCCATAAATCATGTTTGGAACCACCATATCTACCTACCATGAAAGAAGAATATAAAAGCATCTACATCAAAGAATGAAAAAAGAGGATTTATTAGAGCATCTAATGACAATACCAGATTAATCTTTCTATCTCAATTCTCATGCAAGCAAAGCAAAGAAAATCAAACAAGAGAATTAATTAGACTTGAAACTGAAAGGTAACAACAACAACAACAACAACAACAACAATACCAGATATATCTTCATGAATCAGATATTCTCCTTGTGGGATTTTCACTTCCCAAACGCCAAAACAAACAAGAATTTAAAAAACAAGCATGCACTTGCATTGTTAATTCCAACTTTTGTTGCATATTTATGTATGAGAAAGTTTCAAAACAGGATTCAAGGTGGACAGTGGGTGGAGGGTGTTCATGGGTCAACCGGAACTGACCCGGGTCCAGTGCACTTTGGGGCACTTTTGGACCTGGCTTGGGTTTCAGATTTGGTCTCATTTAATATTTAGGCCGGGCTTGGATTAAGTTATAGTAATTATGAGGACTTAAACGATAATAAGTGATGGAAAGCTCATCTTCACCACCAATATATCGTCTCTCCTCAATCTATCCATTATCTTCTTTTTTATCTTCATCACCGGCCATAGTTATTAATTTTGTACCTTATCAACGGAAATTTGTAGTTTTAGTCATGTGACTGAAACGAAATTTCACTCAAAACTCTTCAGTTTGAATTTCGGTCAATCTCGGCCGAAATTCGGGGCTTCGGCCGAAATGGTATTTTACATAATTTATTTATTTTTTACTTTTTTGTTTTTTTACACATATATGCTTTGTATTTTTTATATTTTCCCAAAATGTGATTCCAAAAAACTGATTAGAATAGATTAAATTTATATTTATTATTTTTTTATTTTTTACATATATGTTATGTTATATATTTTCAGAAATGTAATTCTGAAAAATTTCACCAAAATTTTGAATCGACCGAAACTTTTTATTTTATAGGCCTAAATGAAATGGAATCCGAAATGATATCACCAACCCACTCCATCTTCTGCAGTGCCATGTCATGTCTCTCACTCATGTCTCTCACTTCATCCCAACCTCCTTTGCCTCTTTTCCTCACCTCATTTCTTCCACCAACTTTTCCTTGTCAACCCACATATTATGCACCTTAAAGACACCTCAGCCTTTCATCTTTCAAACACCTCATAGTCACTGAACCCACATCTCATCCACCTTCCAAACACCCCAAAGCCACAAGGGTGATTCTAAATGCACCCCCATGAAGTGCTGAAGGCACCCACCTCCCCTTATGAACAGTGATTTTTCAATCACTGTTCATAAGGGGAGGTGGGTGCCTTCAACAAAAGGGGTGGGTGCATTTAGAACCACCCAAGCCACAATGAATCCACATCTCACCATCTTCTAAACACCTCACACCCATCGAACCCACTTCTTTCTCATTATCTTCCAACCACCCTTCCCATTACCAACCAACCAACCATCTTCACCATCAATCTTGGGCTCCATCACCTCTTTTCTCAATATCTCTAGTCTCCCTATCTTTCCTTCTTTTTCATTACACTTTTATTACCCATCCATCTCAACTCCTTTTTGCATAGTCAAGGGCATTCTAGTCCATAAAAACTATATAAATAGCTATTGAGAAATATTTATAATTTGATAAGCAAGCGGGGAAGTCCATCTCTATACGTAAGCGTACAATAAAAATCTCATAGTTTTTGAACGATTGAAATTCTAAACACGGGTAGGCTCTTTTACACTCTCATCCACTTGGGGTCACTTTTGATCAGTACAGGCCCTTTTGCACTCTCATCTACTCATAATCTGATATCATGCCCAATTTCACTATCACCAAACCTTTATCCACCGTTTGTTTGAGTTTCAAAGAAATATATGGTCAAAAGACTACTAAATGTTAAGGCTATTAAATCAGTGTCCGCAAGGAGACCTTCTATGTACCCCATCTCCAATAATAAGAATGCATTTTAAGTGGAACCCATGAGCTAGACTGCATATTGGTTATCGGATTTGTAGGAAAACATTGCACATATAGATCGGAATAGAAAAACGGAATTCATATAGCCAACCCAACATGATTAAGACATGATTGATGATGATGATGATGATGATGGAGAAATCCGATTAGAGATCTCATCAATGTCCACAGTTCTACTATTGACAATTACGTCGGGCTAAGCTTAGATCGTGGTTAGTTAATTTGGCATGTGGCAAGAATATATAGTATGGTTACATGAACTGGTCCAATTTGGAGCAAAGATTAAGAAATTACAAATAAAACAAAGGCCATGGATATAGTAAATTTCGAGTTAGTAAATTCTGCATGTTTGTTTGTTTCTTTGTTCTTTGTTTAAGCTCCTCCTTCTCAAATAGTATAAAGGAGCCAATTGAATCAAGTGAAAAATGATAAAATTTATCTTCCTATCCTGTTAATTTGCATGGAACTGAATTATGAGAAATTCGCGAAAAAACGGGGTCTAAAGAAAAGAAAATTAGGAGGTGTTTGTGTAATGCCTCTTTTAGCGGAAATGGAAGGAGATCCGGCACCTTCCTCATCACCATTTGGTGTGGCAAGGAATCGAGGTTGGAAACCACCCCTTTAGACGTCTGTTCTTCATTGGAGAGGGTTTGGACTTCTTACTTGAGATGGTAGGAAAGTGGTGCGCACGTTTTCCTCTTCCTCGGCATTACACAAAGGCATCCTTAAAGAGGTTAAGGGTGAAAGGAAAAGGGCATGAAGTTGGGTGACCCTGACTTTCCTAGGATGTAGAGGTATTCATCTCCTATCTCTCATGAATTCATTTTCCAGCCAAGGGAATATTATTTGATGATGACTATTTATGGATCTTCTTCACCTTTGGTTTGAGTACATTTCTGAAAAATCAGAAAATTAATTTTATGCAAACAAACAGGCCCTTTTTATAAAATGCGGGGTTTAAATTATAATATGAAAGGATTCCTATTTTGCCTTTGTTGACTTTTGAAATTGGGAAGAATTCCTATTTCCCCAAAAACCATTTGCAGTCATTTTCTTGTGACTTCCTGCGCACTACAGTTTATGTTCGAGGAGAACTGGACATTTTCCAAACTCACACAATTTAGGGAAAAGGACCTAAGAAAAACAAAAACAAAATAGTTTATCTTTTTCTCAGGCAATCATGCAATGTCTAATCCTCTTCATGATCTTTGTTCAAGAATTATGAATCAAATTCACTGCCACAAAAATCACAATACCAAACAATAATACAAAACCCCTCAGATCAGACTGTCCCTAATGAGAAGAGACATCATTTAAAATAAAATTCAAAAAAAAAAAAACATCATTACCATTCATCTCTTCTTCCAGATAAATAACAACCATTAATGACTTGCTATCTTCACAATCCATTCAGGAAGTGAAAAATCAAAGGCCTTTAGGCTTATTGAGCAGCGTCACAAGTATCGATAATAAAAAATTCCAAAAAATATCATCATCATCTAAGCCTTGTCCCAACTATGTTGCAATTTATATCAATGATTATATATATTCAAGAAATATATATTGCAAAATTAACAAAAGGTTAATTTCTTGATAATATTATTTGAAAATGTCACAAAAATGATAAATCACAATAACAACAGAATAAAATAGTAAGAATTATATAAAAATCAAGATTTAAAAAAAAAAAACTTAGAATTAGTTTAAATTTTCATTTATTTGTATTAAAAATAATTATTTTGCACCTGAAAAAACAAAACCCTCCAAATCTGAAAAACATTTCTAAATGATAATTTCCCAAAATGATGTTTGTGATGATGTTTCTGAGTAGCTTGGTTTTTGGACTGATTGATCCATCATATTACAAATAATACAAAGATCTCCATCATACAGAACCCCTCACTTAAAATGCTGCCATAACCAGTGGAACATATTCACTATCCCACCTACACGGATACTTAAACAGCAAAAAAGAGAGAGACAAATCTCACCTGTAAAACCCATTGGAATTGTTTGATATTTAATCCATTCATTCAACAAAAAATAAAGAAAAAAAATCTTCCCATCTAACATTACAAGGAACTTTCCTCCAGTAGAAGTTACTTTACAGGTTCTCAGGTGAAAGGATAGAAGTTTGAGAAGAGCAAGCTGCCAAGAAGAATGTAAGCAGCACAGTACGCCCAGATCCAGTAACCCCATCTACTCCTTCCAGCAGATGCCATTAAATAGGAGGCAAACCAGTAGAGCGGAGGGCTCGCAGACAAGAAGCGGGTCGCAACCTGGCAGAAAAGAACAGGACAGCATCATAAAGAGATCAAAAGGAGCGAAGAAATGACCACCACCTCGAATTGCAATTTTTGCCCTTGATGAACTAAAACCAGCAATCCACAATTTTAATGTCAGTCATCAGAAGACTGAAAACATACAATCTCAGCTATGGAATCGCGAAAAAGAAGTTTGACAAAGCCCCGCACAAATGCAGCTGCAATAGATCTACAGGAAACTGCATGTGACAAGATGCACACATGCAAGATCCATAGTGGGCTTCCGCTGTGAGTGATTTTGATAATTTAAGAGTGGAGGGCATTTCCATATTTGGGAGGCCACTAGAAAAGGGGTGCTTTGATCTCCTCTCGTGGGAATGCTGAAGTTTAATATGGATGGTGCTATGAGGGAAAGCCAGGGGCAATGGGTATTGGAGGGATACTCCAGAATAGTGATGATATTGTTGTTGCAATGTTCTCCAAGTATGTTGGCATCATGAAGTCTGGTGAGGCGGTAGTTTTGGCTATTTTAGAGGCGCTCCATACCTTTTTGCTCCCTTTCCGTGTCAAGTTAATTGTGGACAATGACTTGAGATATGCAATCACTTGGACTTCTTCATGACTCCCCGTGGAAACTTCAGTTCCTTATTAACAACATCATACCATCATCCCGTTTGATTGATGTGGTGTTCACTGATGGTGAGCATCCAGCTAATTCTTTTGCAGAATTTTTGGCTAAACAGGGAGTAATCAGATCTTCTCCATTGCTTGTTCCTTCTATGAACTTGCTTCTTTTTTTTTTTTTTTTTTTTTTTGTCCTTTTCTAGGGGAGAACAGTTCTCTCCATGGACGGTTTTATTTCTTTGCTTTCATTGTGTAATGCTTTTATAATTTCGTAGCCCAATGTTTTTTTATTGGGTTTTTTAGCATTCCATAGTTTTAATGAAATCTGTTGTTACCGATCAAACAAAAACTCCATTTTTTTTCGCTATAAAAAAATGCCCCCCATAGTTTTTCAGCAAACCAACTAGGAAAAGCTGTCGTTTGTTTATAAATCTTTTTTTTTTTTTATAAATCTTAATTAAAGGGAAGCTTAATTAAAAGGAAACCTGAAAGACTCCAAATGAACATTGTGACCTGAAAAGCTCCAAATGAACATTGTACATAATCCAATTGTTCACAAGTCCTACAGCATTTGTAAGAGTTTGAGGACACCTTCTAGTTATTAACAAAGAATGGGTAGGGAATACAAGAGAAGAAGTCTAACCTGTACATGCATAACAAAGAAAGCCACTGCTGACATGAATCCCAAGTGTAGAACAAATGGAAGGACTAACATGGAGGCACATCCTTGCTTCGATGGATAGTATGCTTCATGGTCTGATCGTATGGGATACAAAAAAGAATCTGAAACCTTTTCGTTAACCCTTTTTTTCCTCTGTCTAATATTCGGATCACCTGTTCCAAATGCAATAAATAATCTTAAACGCATATTTTCATAGATATTTTAATTTTGAAAAGGAAATTGATAAATTTTATTCCCAAATAAACAGTTACGGCCTCCACCCATTTTATGATGTATCACAAATCTCCTCAATCAGGTCAGTCAACCACCAAGAGAAAATAATGCCTACTGAATAGGGCATAAAAAGTACCCTACTACAATATAGCCCCCACAGCAACCACACACAACGGCTCACTCCACCCTACAAGCATTGCCATAACTTCACCTCATTTGAGTTAAAACCATGAAAAAAAACCCTAAATATTTTAACATGCACGCCATCAAAATCTCTAATCAGTCCTCCAAAGACAGCTGGTGCAGTGTAAGATGAAGAATGCTAGATTTGCATGCCATATGCACACCAACTATTTCCGGTATGACTAGGCAACATTCAGCAATTTGAATACAAGACTAAGCAAAACTATGGCTAAAATTCAGCCCAAATCAGGCACCAATTCTCTCAGTGCAGAGCAGTCCAACATGTGTCCAAATGCCCACCCGACATAACTGTAAAATAATTTTTGACAAATACCAGAACCAGGTTAATGCAAAACTGAAGACGGCCAAACCTCAAGGTTCAGATTATAGAAGACAAAGAAGCCAAATATTAGCGTAAATACATGATCCAGTCTAATCAATTGCAGATGGAACCACAACTCTAATGAGGCCTGTCCCTATGCCGCTATCCAAATAAAATCAAACCCAAACAAGCAAAAGAACAGTAAATATGCAAATAACCACAAACCTCAAAACTAGTGAAATCCAAGAAGAAGAAAGGTGCCCCCACTTCTAGGCTCAGAGTCCCAAAACTGGGTTTGCACAAGTTTGAGTGGAGAAAACAACCAAAAGAAATTTCACGGTCAACTGTTGTTTTATTCATATTTATATTAACTTTTAAAAGAAGAAGAGCTAGTGAAATCTTTCCTTATATCCAATCCAAACAAAAATAAAGATAATATAACCTAATTATGAAATCATAAAAAATAAACAATAAAAAATAATAATAATAAGTAAACTCTATAAAAAACTGAAATTAATAATAATAATAATAATAAGTCAAACTCTAAACAAAACTGAAATTAAAGTAAAATCTAAACAAGAGAATTTATCTTATTGTAGAGCGGCGCACATGCACACCCCACCTTCGATATGGGTCTGCAGTTGGACTAGCCTAGCCTGTCCCAACCAAACCAGGCTATGGCTTGGCTAGGCTGGCCGTGCACCAGCCTGGTCGCCCAATCTGGCTAGAATAAAATTAGGTCAATCTAGGCCCAGCTGGAACCGCCGGCTTGGCTGGATGATCTGATGACTAGTATCAGGCCCCTCGTGAGCTTGCTAAATCAACAATGGCAATTATGGGCCCTAAAATCCAACCAATAGGGTTCCACAACCCATCCAATGGGGCAGTTGGGAATTGGGATGCACAGTCCATAATAGTGAATCATCAGCTAGAACTTGGGCCCACAAATGGCCCTTGTCCTCATTACAAATGAGTGCAGACTGCAGAGTCCCTTGTGCTTATCGAAAAGCTCCATGTAGACTAGGGTTTGGAGTTTGGACTGCAGTGTGGTCTTCACAGTGCAGGTCACCTTGGACCGCATCAAATTTAGGCTACATGATAGCTCGATCACCCAAGCATAAGATGGAGGTTATACCCAGTGCAAAGACCACAAACTCTAGTAGCTCAGAGTTGCAGTCATCTTGGACCGCACCAAATCTAGGTTTACTTGATAGCTTGATCCAGCACAAGCACAAGATGTTGGTCATACCCTGTCCGAAGACTACAAATTCTTATAGCTAAGAGTCCTACTTAATAAAGAATTGCCCAAAAACTTCCACCGCCTCTCTTTATGTAAAATATTTTAATATTAATTGTAACACGACAAAAAACCATATATAAGATATTCGACACTTATAACTCTATCAAAATTTAACAGGATGTTATAAAATCTTCCATTCAAACAGAATGAGATAAATTTAGTTAAAGGACCAAAATGCTCAACATACCACTAATTTAACTCAAAATAATTTGAAAGAGATTGGCATCCTAGGAGAGTGTCCCACAAACCCTTCAGTGGAGTTGTCAATGGCAACAGTCGTGAAGTGTTGCCAAAAAGAAAAGATTCAGCCCAGCACTTCCATAAATTAAATGCCTGCATACAGCAAACTCTTTTCTAGATGATGACCAAGCTAACACTTTCTACGAGCCTTACTAGCACCACGTTCTGTTGAGTCTTAACTTATTCGAAAAGTGTGATTACTTTTAAGACTAAAGGATAGCAGCAAAGAAAAGACACTACAAGATACTCCCTCAACAAGTACAAAAGCATCAATGCCAAGCTTCAGACACACCGTCATCAGCATCACCCAGACAATGCACCTCCAGAAAGTTTTTGGAAAGAGAAATTATTGGAAAAGAACAATGAACAAGCAAGTTATTCACATCCACCACCTCTCTGAGGCACAGAACACAAATTAACGAAAAATTATTGTCTACTCTTCTTTCTTTTTTCAAACATCATTTAAATCTATGAGGCACAATGAGGCACAAAATGCCTACCTTAACAATACCATGTTTCTCTATTTTCAGAAGCATTTACAATTTATTAAACAACAAAAGGATTACAATAAAGTAAGGGAGAAAATAGAGTAGACATAAAAATTAAACATCAAATTGAGTCCCAAAAATATCCCTATTTTGCAAAGAAATCAGCACATGGATGGATCATCATCCAGAAGTGCTGCAGATCAGCCAACATCCAATGATGTGGACCAAGGAGAACCTATAGTGGGCCAAGCTACGCAGTTTCTAAAGGTGTTTGATCGCACACCTGGGATCAATGCACATGTATAGAAGCTTAGGGGTTGAGTGGTCCTCACAACGTTCCCTAAATATGCAATGAATGGACCATTTTGTAAGGAAAAAAAATTCACTTTCTTGGACTGATGCAAATTTTATAATTTCTTGGGTGGTCCACCTTCTGATTGGGGCCCAGAATTATCCAGCAGACCCAGCAGGTCCATGACAGCATTCAGTAGGACCCATTTGAGTTCTTTCTTCAATTCTACACAGGTCTGCTGGATTATTTTGCTTGTTTCCCCTTTCTTTTCTTGCAGTTTTTGGTGTGATCTTGAAGAGGTATGGATGTGTAACCATAAAAGTCCCCTTTGTTTGGAGTTGCAGCCCTTTCACTTGATTGGGCCTCATCAGTGAGACATGAGAGGTGCAACATCTTCCAGTATGCCACGTAGTGAATTTCTTAGATCTAGTTAGAAATTGTAAGAATAAGTTAAGACGTTTGAGTTCCCAATTGCAGTCAGATTACACCAAGGGTCTGCCCTGAACCCCTACTTATCTGCCTTAATTATGGCCAGCATAAAAGCAAATATACATCAGTGGGAGGCCAAATGAAGCTTCATTGTGACAATAAAGTTGCACTATAATTTCCACTAATCTTGTATATCACGTGCAAATGCACACACAGAAGCTGATTATCATGTTAGTAAAGAGAGGATTTAAGCGAAAGAGATGAAAATGTGTTATCAAAACTCTTAAGATAGCTTGCAGAAATCTTGGACAAAGAAGTCAGCAAAGGTTTACTTCATCATACATGTGGCAAGCTGCCATTGTTGATATCTATGCCCCAGCTTGAGTATAGAAAGGTATACACCAGAAGTCACTGGGTGGTTTGTACTTTCTTCCTAGTCAGGGGGTTAGTTGTATATACTGGGAAATATTTTAAATTATTAAAAGGAGGAAATTACGGATCCTGCTTTGACTAGCACAAATTCCATTTTCCTCCCTTGTTTTCTTCTCTCTTCGTCTCTTCTGTTCTTTTTTTTCCTCCTTTAATTCCTCTCATTAAATACCAAAAAAAAAAAAGATTAAAAAAACAAAAACAAAAAAAAAAGGTAATTTGCTTCAAGCAATGGTATAAACTGAAGTGTGTCCACAGTATACCTTGCATGGATTTGGAAGAGAAACTCTTCTCTAAAACCTGATCACCCTTTAATGCATGGTCTCTTCCTGGTGAGTCAAGTACACTGGTGAAATTATTTTCCTCCTTAGAAGAACAGAAACCAAGAGAAAATACAATTTCAGGGCGCAACTTCACATATTGAATCGTTGAGTAGACAGCTAGAGACAATATTGGAGCTGCAAGAAGGAAGTTGGGCAACTGTTTCAGCTGAAAGTATCTCAAGAAACCCATTCCCCTGACATATGAGAAGATTCAAGCTAGGTTAGGAAAAGTTACTCAAGCCGCCATACTTCTTGAATACAAAAATGAGAAGGTAACACATCTCACAAGTTCGGAACATGAACAACTGAAAATGCCCGTTGTGCAGATCCCGAGCTCAAAATATCAGGCTAGTAGGCCCATTACACATGTATGAAAGAGAGGATAATATACAATCATTGCATGCGTGGACCACCTGATGAGTGGGCTGATGTTGCACCAGTTTCCTACATGGTGGGCAGCAACTATTGCACATGTCCCACCATTGGCCACACCTGTGGATGTATAACAATGGCGTGTGGGCATATGAGCAAATACCAATTCCTAAAGGCTATAAAATATGCACTTATGCCAGTTTGTGCTATCAAATTGGAACTGCCACATGATTATGTACAAACACCCCACATTTGTGTACAAAGCAGGAACTGCCCCATAATTATGTACAAACTCCCCACATTTGTGTACAAAGCAGGTGAATGTTGTACTTCTGAAGGAAATTTAGTCAAGCTCAATGGATATGTAATTATCTTATGCAAATAGAGAATCTAGGGCCTGCAGCGGGTTGTTGATTGATAAAAGATATACACAAGTGGTTTCATACCCTGTTAAAATCCCTTTAAATCTGTGTTTGTCTGTTTTGTGATTGACTGTTAGGCCACATTACAAGAACACTCAGAAATTGTGTTGTGAACCATTTTTAAAAATTCTTGAACTGTACAACAGATTTCATTTTGTGGGCCGAAAAGTAATGAAATTTCAACACCATAACCACTTATTCATGGATTTATTTGTTGGTTTTTACCATTAAAGATTCATCAACTGTTTTGGTGGCTGTCTTATAAGTTATACAGTTGGCTTGACTGTCTGGATTCGCCACTAGTGTTAAAATTTCACTGTGATAGAGTTTTCTATTAAGTATTGAGTTAAAATAAAATATTCAAAAACACAACACACACACACACAATGGACACCATTCATAATTCAGGATTAGCATCAAATTGGAATCAGGGCATCCAGCCAATGTTGAATGCAACCAGATTGCCGTGAAATGTAATCCAAATAATATTGACCATATATAATGAATTTCTTCCCAAACACGTACTTTTGAAGCTTCAGATTGTCCAACTGGAGATTGAATTGGTAAATTAGCAGAATTTTTTTAGTCAGCAATATAAACTTAATTTGATGGAGTTTATTGCCATTTCAATGGAAAAAGGGTAATTGGTTTTTGTATGCAAAATGTTGACATTACAACTTACAGATTGTTTCGCAAGGTATAACTCAGTAAAAATGCATAATTAACCACAGTTTCTCCCAATGACAACAAGTATATAGCAATCATCCATCCATTACAAGCAACTTCTTACATTTGAATAAAGAAAACAAATAAAAGGTTTATGAGCAATTCTTATTGTTTTAATTTCGAACTAGGGCTGTCAATTGGCCAGATAAGATTTCCAACTTTACAGGACATGAGCCAGGCACAGCCTCAAGTTTTAGGCGTGCAGTGAGGTCTTGCAAAGGTCTGAATAAGAGGGTTGGACCCAAACCCAACATTTCTTGTCAGCCTATCATGGGGTTGACATGGACCTAACATTCAGGCCCTGCAGTAGGACCCAGACCTCAATTGAACTTGACAGAAGCAGACTTAAGTTGGCTTGGGCCCAAACTTAAGTGATTAGTTGACACTTGACAGCCCTTGTTCTGATTCACAGGAGGTAATAAACAACAGAATTTGCAATTTTAAAAAAGCCAATATTCAGAGCTCAGAGGTATATTTTAGCCAACTGCTGAAGACAGGAAGCTCAATTGAAGGTTTCTCGATGGAAACAATTATAGCCAGTTCAAGGAAAAAGTTGGAAGCTTCACAAATTCACTACAATAGAATTGATCGTACCAATAATGTCTTTGAATAAAGTCATATAACAATGGCAATCTTGATTTGCACCAAGGTCTCATTTCTTCCGATAGGCTTCCAAGACAGATGTTGAAGTAGCCATAAAATTGAAATAAGATGAATGGAGTGAAGATACAGAGAGTCCGTACAGCTGCCACAATGATTACCCGCACTGCCGACTTCTAATCAGACGATGCAATCAAGTAAAAGTACATTTCATTACAGGAAACACCAGAAAGGATTTCTGAGCCACAAGTACAAATGCATATTCTACTAAATATCTATCAACAAATACCATAACTTCAATCCAATATGAAGTTGTAATATATTTCTATTAAAGAACGTGCATGATACTTTGCATAATTCAGTTTGTTCAAGAAACAGCATAAGCTTGTTGCATAAGATCCACAGACTGTCAATGCAGATGGGTTATATAACCTGCAAGCCAAGGAGAAGCATATCCTCCTCGCTCCTTGACTTTGCACACGAGCAGATGCATGGTCCATGTATCCAATCAATCCTTCGATGACCAATAGCTTCATGTCTGTAGGTGACCCGCCCAACCCATATTAGGGCAGGTTGGGTAGTGAGTTTGTCGGGTTCGCAAGGCATATGGTGACCCGAGCTGACTTTGGAGCAGGTTTAGGTGTTGGCCGTGGTGCCATACCCCACCCTGTTTATGACTTACTAACATATTATTTGGTAAATTATGATATACAAAACCTTTGTAGCAGAGTTGTTGGTGAACATTTCCATGAACCGTTATTTAAAACTCTTTTCCCTGACCCCAGATTGTTGGTGTAAGGCTCAGACCATGATGTGATGATATATACGGCTTCAATTATGATGTACTTCAAAAGCTTGAAGGGAACTAAGTTTTATTTTTATTTTTTTACTTCTTGATATATGACAGATAGGGGCCATCTTTCTGTGGTCCCTTGTTGACAATACCATACGCATATCTTCAAGTGGGAGTGCTGCAGAAGACACAATGAACGGATCTTCTGGTGAAACTTCAAACTTACTCCCAAGAGATTACACAAGGGGGTCAGCTCCAACTAAGGATACCTCAATATATGAATATCTTGAAAATCAACATGGAATGTCTTTCAAAAAAATCTGAATTAATTCAAAATCGAAAGGTTTATCTCAAACTTTGTATTTGGTATTATTTGTTTTAATTGATTCTATGTTGGTAATATGAACATCTCCTCATTTAAAAACTCATAGCATTGACCTAAGTTTTTTTTTTTATATAATAGTAAATTTTATTGTGCAGAAAAAGAGCTGGACTGAAAAAGATAGCATTGACTTATGTTACTGACTTGTAAAATTTGTATGTGATGGATATATCTTCTCTTCATTATTTAAACTGTGTTTTGTGGTCAACAAGGCTTAGAAAAGCATTATTTACATAAAGAAAAACAATATCTCAATGATGAGTAATTTGGTATAGAACTTAGGAAACATAAAAGTTTCCTGATACTCATTCCCATTCATGCGGAACAGAACATTCAGAATCAAGACTGGTGGTTTGATGGGCTGCATCATGGACAGTATGACAAAACATCATTGATTTGAATATAATGCGGAACAGAAAATAATGTGGGGCAGGCAGGATAGAGATGGAAGAGATAGGGGATATCAGGGATTATCTTAACATTGGCCTCGCGCCAAACTCCAATCTAGGAGGCAAAAGATCTCAAAGGGCACTTGGGAAGAACTCGAAGGAGCTTCGAGTTCTTAGAAAACTCAATATCATATTCATTCATCATTATTGAGCCAAGGAGGCTTACAATGCTTTAAATAAGCAAAAACATAACCCTAAAGCTAATCTGCACCATCCAAACACTTTGATGGCCATGATTAAAAATCCAATTAAAAACAACTTAAAATATAAATATAACTCTAAATAGAATAGAAATAGATGGGTTGGGCCCAAAGTTGGTCCAGATAGATGAGCTAGGCCCACAGTCTGGTCTACCTGCATCAAAATATCCTACCACCCAATCAGTGGCCTGCAGACAATTTAGAGAGGAGGCATGCTGCAGGACAAACCGATGGTCCTCATGGGTCGACCCGCCAATGGGCCCAGCCCATCGTTTTGACCAAGCCATTCGGCCCAACCCATTTATTTTATGTTATTTTCTATTATTTAAAGCTTTATTTGTTTTTTAACTTTCATCACCCACCCTGCATCCTCTCTCTGTTCCGCATCAAAGAATTTTTGGGGCATTCCCATCCAAGGTAGGGCCCGTCAGTGGTCAGAATTTCCTAAAAAATAGGCCCCATATGAAAGAATTGTTGCCTCAATAAACTGAATGCTGCTGAACCAGATCCTTGACATACCATGAAAAAGGAAGCAAAAGACGTACACTAGCCTGATTTTTCCGGAAGATTGCATCATAGGACTGATGCATTGCCTGAAAACAGAAATAGCCAGCATTAAGCACTCCATTTGACCTTGCAGACCCCGACAGAGCAAGCAGCAACACAGCCGTTGTGTTAGCACCAGAAAATAAGTGATATAGTCCTCCAAGAGAAAATAGTGCATACAGGCTCTCTGAATATCTGACACATCATTAAGACATGAGAGAGGCCTCGGTTATAGTCAAATTAAAAGTCCTTCGGGCTTAGTTTAAAAGTGAAGAGTGAGATTATTTACAAGGATGAATAGAAAATGGAAGCAGGATTGAAGCAGAACAAAACAGATGCTCGCAAGGCAGCATTTGAGTCCTTCAAAATGAAGACTGAAAGCCTGTAATAGGACTGAAACCCATTCATAAAAAGATTACAAAGAGTATAAGTATGTGAATATATAAACATACTAGCATAAAAGCCCTTGCAAATTGCAATGCACAGGCATTTAGAGTTTTGACATTATAAAATTGTTTGTATTCGACTCAAAATAATAATGATGATGAATGACAATAAATGAGAATTTATTAAGGCTATAGCTATTCTCCACAATAAGAACCAAATTTATCCAAGGTCTCATCAAGACCATAAAAACATGACCTGACAAGAATAATGGCCATGAAAATGATGATAACAGTTGTAATAACAGAAGCAGCAGGGAGGACATGGGGATGGAGTTGGTTGGATATCCCGTTTCTCACCCAACTGCCCAGGGATCAATCCTTGGTTCCCATCCTCGTGTGAGCAGGAATTATCTCCCAATGGCTGGCATCTCTCATAGGTCCCAGCCCCCTTGGCTGGGTACCAAAAAAACAGCAGCAGCAGAAGCAATAATTTCAGTAGATCAAGCGACTTTGACATATGATATTCATAAAAAGGACAGAATATAGGAAAGAAATAAATACACTATAAATCAAATAATAGTCATCATTATCGAAGCCTTGTCCCAACTATGTTAGGGTCAACTACATGAATTCTGTTTCTATAAATCAAATAAGCATTTATTAAAAAAATTTACATTATAAAAGAGCATCCTCACCAAATTCCATGACCATCTTCAAAACAAAAAATAGCAGAAACAATAACACTAACAAAGAATAAAATCCTATAATAATAACAGTGCATACTCAATATGCATCCACAAACCACTGGCAAAAAGTGCCTCAGTGTGGCAGGCTATAGAACTGAAGCAACAATGGAAATCAGATGTGCATGGATTGCATGTTCAGTGTATGCACACTACAGATCTGATACAACCAGGAGAGTGAAGTCTCCTTGTCCATGCACAAGCTCAAATCACTAGACCATCCTAATATCAATTTATACATTAGGCAAACCTCCTCTTCCTCATCACATGTTTTAAGAAAAATTAGGAAAGAAAGGATTGGCATTGGGAAAAAGGAGTCATGTATAGAAGTGTTCTTAGGATGTATTTATAATAGAGAAAAAGGAAAACAAAGGAGATCATATGTGCATTTACTTAAAAAGGACACATCTCTTGAAGGAAGGGAATAGCGACAGAGAAAAAACAAAAAGAAGAGAGAGACAAGGGTTAAAACTAAGGGTGGCAAAACATGACCCGACTTGCGAACCCAACCATAACCCAGGCAGTTTTTGACCTGTCAAACCCAACCCGCAGAATATAAGGGTCAGCCACGGATCAAGTATTCTTGACCCGCAAAAAAATGGGCCGGGTGGGGTTGACCCGTATAACTTTCCAAGCATATGCACACTGCAGTGCATTCAAAGGATTGGATTGGTACAATGGACCTAAGAATTTAATAGATCTTAAGCTTTTCTTCTCAATCCTCTTTGCTCCATGTATCATGCTGCTTGCTGAAAACACAGGAAGGAAGGCTTCATTTGCTTTGCAGAAAATGGAGGAAAAGGGTGTGGTTTGGACGGATTCAATGAGTGTGGAAGCCAATCTCTCTCACTTGAACAAACCACGCATCGGACAACTACTCCTTTAAGCTACTCTCTCTCTCTCTCTCTCTCTCTCTCTCTCTCTCTCTCTCTCTCTCTATATATATATATATATATGTATATATATATTTGTGCTATCATTATGCATTCTCCGCTACTCTCCCTCTCTTTATGTTTGTTACAATTTACAATGCAAGCCCCCAACATCTCACTCCATTAATATCCCCCAAACGACAAACAAGGAACGGATTAAAGTGGGTCAGGTCGGTTTGACCCGCATTGGCATGGGTTGGGGAAGTTTGACCCGTTTTAAAAAGGGTCGGATATGGGTTGGGGATCTAAACAGCGCGCCCATATGCTGAACCGACCCATTTGCTGCCTCTAGTTAAAACTGCAATGTGGTGTTGAGTGTTGACTGATGCAGGCAGTTGCAATGGGGAAAAAAATAGAGAGAGTTAAGGAGTAAAATTATGTAAACGTTCTTGAGTGTTGACTGAGATGCAGGCAGTAGCAATGGGAGAACAGGAAGGGTTTTGTTTTTACAATTGTGATGCGACACTTAAGAGAATAGTAACACGGCATCCTGACAGAAGAATATTAAGAACTTTTACAGACCCTGTTGATACATTCATAGGAAAAGATAAGATCTGACTGTGGCACTTCTCAAAATTATGGTTCAATCAAGAAAATCAACACAGTGGTACCCACTGGTGAAGCCATCAAACCTATAGTTAAACCTCCCCCACCAGCTAAACCCATCATGATTCAGTAAAGCAGAAGGCCACCCACCTCCAAATAAATCATGCCCGCCAAGTATGTGCATGCATGCATTTGTAGGCCTCCTTGGGATACACACAAGGGAAGGACAGCTTTATCCAATATCCAGAGAATGCACATCCCTGCCCCAATTGGATGTAGAGCAGGATCCAGATGTCAATGGGGAAGAATGCTTCCCATTTGCCTTGAAAAGTACGGGCATTCAAACATGATTTTACATTAAATAACCAAATACTAAGGCAAAGTGATAAAAACTACTTTTTTCCATCAGTAATAAAAGCTATTAGTATACATTTGGATGTAAGACTGACTAAGATTGCAACATTATGCGGTGAAATGGCATGAATAATCACTATAAGTCATGAAATGTTACTTTCTCTCAAAAAATTTCATTTTTCATTTTTATTTTGGATCCACTTAGAATAAACATAATCCCTATTTGAGGGAAGCGACAAGTAGGAATGGAATGGATTAAGCCATCTTTCAACATTTAATCTTGTTGCAACTTATCACAATCTAAGTCTACTTCGCATTCAAGAAAGAATTAAAGGAACTCACCTGTAAAAGTACACAGCCGCAAACAAAAATGCCAAGTTATTGATTACATAACCTGATAGCCCTAACACTGCTCTATATCCAAGAATTGGAACCAGAGGAGCAAAAACTGCAATTATAAAAATGAAGAAAAAATACAGGTCACTGACTGATAAAAAATGGTTCATTGAATCATATACATTTTCCAGCCCCAGCATTCATTTGTGACTTGTGAGGCTCGTCTATACAATACTCTGACTTAACCAACAAGTATTCTACGCTGGTCCATATTCTATACAAATATGCCTCCACTGTAAGGAATTCTTGTTGAAAAGAAAACTCAGGTAACTGATTTCAACAAAGTATCACACAACAGTCTCAGGCAACTTACCAGTTTGTCCAGGTGAAGCCCACCCTACATTGATCTGCATTATTCATCAACTGGACTCCACAAATATGGATAGTAAACCAAAACATCCACTGTGAAATAAGCAAAACCAACCAATTGGTGGGAAACATCCTCTTGCATACACACCTAATGGCTATATTTATGTCCAAACTTCAACTTGCCAGTAAACCATCAGATGTCTAGAATTTCCCACTAATGGAGCACCATTTTATGGGTACCATAGGCCCAACAGGTGAAATGTTTACATAATTAAACATAAGCCCAAGCTACACAGAGCACTAGCTCGAATAAAGTTGCTTAGTTTGAGCCAAGTACTGTAAACCTGTAACAATTATGCTACGGGTTTTCATTTGTACAAATTTAGGTCCAGTTTCAGATATCGAAACCATTAAGTAAATGTTCCCATCTTCAGTGGGCCATGAACAGAATCTCCCTTCCATTCTTAATCCTTTTCCGCTGAACACGAACTACTACTGCAGCATCTATTTTACAGCCACCAATTGAAGGGTTCTCATCAATTAAGTTTTAGATGCATGCACCATCAATCCACTCTGTGTTCCACCACATTAATGTTTTCAATATTTGAAAATGGACCCCACTTGTACACACTAAAATCCCAAGCACACTGTACAACCATGGAGGCTGTGCACTGTATTTTTCTGACTTCAAAAATTAAATGTAATGTTGTAAATACCCTTCTACATATTTTGGCATTTAAAAGAAATATACTCATGATTCATAGTCAAACCCTCTGAGGTAGCAAAAGAAATCGTGGATGCCCTTGCATCAAAATTACGTACAATAATTACGTGACCCTAGTTAATATATATGATTACATAAATCATTAATCTTTACTGATCAAAATAAATAAATAAATCATTTTATTTTTTTTCTTGTAGTATCCTTTTCATCCCTTTCTAACAAGGGTTCATCTTGGCTCCACACTTATGGAATGAAAACAGTGTAATATGGAAGTTAAATAATGGGTCCCCTCACATCCACCATTTGTAAACTGTACTCCTCAATATAAAAGGCTAAGCCAGGTGAAAATCTGTAAATATCATACATCCAAAATGAAAGGGGTTGATTCTGCTATCATATTTTTAGAATTTTATTCTGGTACGCAACAAGAGTTATTAAACAAATAAGTGTAGGATTATCCAGAAATATCAAATTTACAGAAAAAAAACAAAAAAATAAAAGAAGAGGTCATAATCCATGCTCATCACAAAAAGTTGTAGCATTCAGGTTTACAGATTGTAGTAATGAGGCCCACAACACAGTTAAAAAACCATTGACATGTGAGCGCCAACAATTTTATTTTAGTTTTTAAGATACGCATAATAAGCGTCAACATAGGTGGACCGTGCACAAATTTTCCAATATATGAGTCTCCTGAACTTTCAAATGGTGGTCAGAAAGTAAACTATTAAGGAAAATACATAAATGAAGCAACCATCCAAAGAAAGATGAAGGAACAGTTCAACCATAGAGCTGCATTGGCCCATGTAAATCACACATCCATGGTATGTGTCATAACTCATAACAGCAATGGTTTAGATATAGGGAACATGGAAACCACAACTACAGACTAGGCAAACAAACTTCATTTGGTCAAGCAAACAAGCATCTTGAACTCCTCTCTGAGAATATAACAGAAATAACCCTTACCAGTTTGAGATAGAGCATAGATGCAGATGGGAAGGAGAGGCAAAAAGGCATAAGTCTGTTCGTATTCATATCCACATTCTGCAATACGTACAAAATACACCCCATCCCATACAATGCTGTCCTCAATTGCCAATCCAAGGAAGGGGAGACGACTTGACTGTGATCGTGTGGGGATGGTGGAGCCCACAGAGAGGCAGCTAGGGTTCAAGGAGGCAGAGGTGTCATAAGGGCAGGCCAGATATCTCCAAAAGCATATGAGAGAGATGACAAGGAGTCTTGAAAGGATTGCAAAACGGAGAATACGGTAAGAGCCATTCGAAGATTGGTGTTTTGAGAGGGACTGGATGGGCCTTTGGGGCGATAAAGGAACCATGAATTTGTGGAATTCTGTCTCTTCTTTTTCCTTTGCTTCTTTTTTTTTCTCTTTGGCTGCCTTCGTATGATACCAATGAAATAGTGGGTGCATAAACCTGCATTTTAGGGTAAATTGCAAAAGCAAACAGTAAGAAGATATAAGGAAGCACCAATATTTTCTTCATACTTTGGCATTCAAATTTAAGCACACTTTCAAACTTGTCTTCACAAACATCATTTACATAGAATACAAAGAGCACAAAGTTCCAGATTCTAATGAACCAGTTTGATTTACCAAAAACAATGGAACAGTTGTATAAACCTCTGCAAAGTGCCAACCAGATGCAGAAAATGACAATTGTCAGAGAGTTATAATAGTTACATTGCTAAGGTTTTTTTTTTCTTTTTTTCTTTTTTTTTTTTAAATGGTAACTTGTATTAAACAAAAGCTTTACATTGCTAAGTTCTGTGTCTTCTAAATTTGAAGCAACAATTTCTAGGTCCTGAAAGCTTGAAAGGCGCAAACATTTCACTTTGATTGATTTCAAACTTGAGGGAGAAAAAGAATATTAATATGCATAGTACTTTAAACATAGCTGCCAACCCCAACATAGTTGGGACAAGGCTTTGATGATGGTGGTGGTGGTGATGATGATGAGTACTTTAAACTTTAAACATAGCTGATAATTCCGACTCCTATTTTGTGTACCTATAAATATATCTACAACCATAAAGGAAGATCTGCTTATCATCTGTATCTAGTATCTACCAATTCTATTTAAACCATGCGTCAGGTTGAGGCCATGGGGACCGTAACTTAAGAACAGCCTCATATTATATACATGTAATTCATCAAACATCATAATCACCAAAGTAATAAATGATAAGAAAGAACATAGAAAGAGAATACCGTTCAACTGAAACTACTGACTATGCTTTTTCGAACCCAGATTATGCATGCTTATCCTAGTAAAGTGTTCAATTGACCAATTAAAAAAAATCATGTGTACTAGTTTCATTTTGTTAAAATAGGATTGTGCAAAAATGGAGCTGAAATAGTGGGGAAAATTAAAAAAGAGTTAAGATCTGTGTAGCTCACATGTGAAATCTCTATATTCATTTTTAAACTTTTAATTATTTTCCAAGTCAATGGTAGCAACGAATGAGAAGCCAAACCTAGTCATTACACCATTTATCTTAATTGCTACAGTTGGAGAGTGTCCACCCAGCTGCTACAGGATGCACCATTCAGAACAATCATCTAAGGGAAGTAACCAACAACAACTTTCTTTATTTTTTTTCTGTTAATTCGTCTAAATTAAAATCGGGGTGCAACGTGACTCCTAGGTGGTCTCTCATCCTAGCACTACTCGCTCCCAAGAGAATTTGACTGGGGACTTCTGATAGGATCTGATGCAATAATGTGGGCACAATTGCACCCCTTGTCCCCTTCACACCTTTCATTGCCAATATTTAGAAAAGAGGTAGAAAATTAAAAGAAAGCTCAAACAAATAGCTTTACAGAAAAATATAAATTAAAAAAGAACATTATTGGGGGGAAAACATAAGTAAAGAGAAAAAAATTGTATAAAGAATATAAAGAGAGAAAATTGAACAGAATGGAAATGAAGCCCAAACACTGCTTTCACAACTGCCTACTAGATGACAATAGAAGCAAAACTTCACAATTTCCTAATTAAGGAAAGACAACCTTCAATAAATCAACTAAAAGCAACCCTACATTGGCCACAATGAACACCTCATGTGCATCTATAAAATTAGTGTAGATGAAAATATTCTATGGATAAAACATTAAGGGCCTATTTGGAAACTCTGGCCTCTTTGAAATAGAGCTGATTTGATCAAATTCGTTTGAAATAGAGCTGTTCCAATTAGAGTATTTTACAAATGGACCGTTTCATAAGACATATAGTGTGTCTGTCATCTGATTCAATTGAAAAGGTAAACTTGTCACATAGTAAAAGTTAGTTATATAGTGAGAACATGCAAACTTGTCATATGGTAAAACTGATATGTGCACATTTGTACGGAACAAACAAAAGTTGTCTATTTGCTATAGATATTGATGTCTAATTGGATTCTCTTCCCCCTTTGTTACTTTTTAAGGGAAAAAAAAAGGTCTAAATGTTGATTCATTCAGAGAAGGAAATAGACTTTCCCATACAGTTTAAAGCACTCAAACCAGTTTTAAGTCAAATAGACCATATTGTTAGACTTTTGAAATGGCACCTAAATCAATGAAACCTTTTCTGTCTACAATGTTCCATCGAACTCTAGAATCTCTATCTTAATGCCTTAGCCCGCATTCGACATTGGGAGTTCTTTACTCTGTTTTTGGTTGACTTGACCTCATTACATGTTCCTTGGTTGATTTTCTAAATATTCAACCAGACGCGCCATAGTCACATTAAATGCTTTCATCAAGGCAAGGTTTGCTTTAAGTTGGTTAATGGCTTCCATCAATCTAACCTATACAGCCTCCAACTGGATGCATGTCGCATTAGATCTTGTCCAATCATTTGTGTAAGCCAAATATCGAATCAATTATTTTCCTGGAATCATGAAAGATACCTCTTTGCTGATTGCTTCTTTGGAAGCATCTTTCCCCTCCAAACACACCAAATCTAATGTAGCCAAGGTTAGAGAGAGAACTATTGATATCAACTAAAATGGACCCAATCAGATTCAAAGACTACATAAAAGCTCTAATAACATTTTGCATTGATGAAGATCGCGTAAAAGAAATCTCAGAAAAATGAAGGCCAACTTCCATGGCTCCTCCTTTTGCTGCCCCTAACACCCATGTTATAGCACTAGTGGAAGAACCTTCCGCAATGATTTTTTTTTTTTTTTTTCCTTTTTCTTTTAAATGGTAAATAATTTTTTTATCATCCAAAAATATAAGAGTAGAACCAGATTGCAAAGGTGGTGAAACCTTTCCTCTTTGTTTGTCTCAAACCTTCCTTCCCAGTTCCAGGTCAGGGTTACGGTGGGTTGAAAGCGATTGATTTTCAAAGGCCAATAGAGGATTTGCATTCAAAGGTTGTTGAAATAATAAATGGGGTGTTTTTCAGAGGTCAACTTTACAAGTGCAGAGAGCATAGTATGATTCTAATTGTAGGGTGAAGGACCAGCCTCCAGCAACTGAACAAAGTTCGTCCACGCTAGGAGCCATTGAGTAAAAGATTCCTTGGCAGGTGTTTGGTGATTCATCTAGAATCTTGTTTGAGATCTGCATTAATTGGGCTCAACAATCTGGGCTGCAAATTTTCTGTATTCAATTGATTCCCCTTCACAGGTACCCCATAACTATGGATTGATAATCTCCTGTTTCTAACAGCATATTATACTTAGCCATTTGGGTTTGAATGTTCTGGTCCCCATTATTGATTATCCTCTCATTCAATCTCTCTAACGCTCTCTATGCATCCCACTTTGTTTTTAATCAAACAAAACCAAATCCTTTGTTTTTCCCTGTAGATCTACCTTACTTTACTACAAATACATCGAATATTGATCGTACCCGTTAAACATTGTAAGCAAAATCAGATTTTGATAGTCCCCTTTCAACTTCTTGCAATCTTGACAAACTAATCAAATCAAAGAAAAAAAATTTGAACAAAAAAGGGTCAACCCAACAGGCTAAAAAGATTTCAAAAAAAAAAAAACCCAAAATCAAATCAATTCTACATAACAAATCATGAAGTCCATCCAAGGTAGAAACACCAGAAAAACAAAATCTTTCTCGAACTATAACCCGAGATATCTCGTTTGCTCAAGCTTTCATAGCTACCCCAACTTGTAGTATCCCCCACTCAGACCGTCAAATGACGCAGACAATGAAGAAAGGGAGTGAAGGAGAGATCGAAAGTTATATACTATAGAGAGAGTACCTGAGTTTCTGCTTCTTCTGCTGCTCCTGCTAGGAGGTTACTTAACCCTAATATGTCGTTGCAATGAAGTTGTATTCACAAATAGGCCAGAGTTGGCATTAATTAGTTTATTTTATTTTAAATTTTTTAAGCAGGCTACGCGCTTCCGCAAACATAATTCCTACGGAAACAAGAGAGGAAGCGAGTTAAAATTCCCATATGGCCTAGCATGGCAGTGTAGTTTTGAATCCACAATCTTCGGATACAAACTGTGGTTGTAGGCCATCTCGAGCTATCCCTCGAGATTGCACTAATTAGTTCGATACATGGGAAATGAAAAAAGAAAAAAAAAGACAAAAGTTAGTGGAACTTTTCCCCCAGGTGATGGACTTCTAATGGTTGTTAAAATGAAATTGGTTAGTTCAAGTCAAGTTAGGTGGTTGTGTTGGTTGACTTGTCAAAAGGATGCAGGCAAGATGTGGACCCGGAACCAAAACAGTTAATAAGAAGATGAAAGCAGAACCTATATGGGACGAGGCCGGGTCCAGATTTAGATAGAGAATGATATATTAAAAAAATTAGTTGAAAAAAAAAAAGAGATTATAAAAAATTGAGGTAATATGTCAGGTCCCGTGGTCCACGGGTCGAAACCCAGGTGGAACCGGACATGGACCCGTTTAAGCCACGAGTCCAAAAAAGGATGTGGACCCGAATCCGTTTACTTATCGAGGGCCTAAATAAGGACCCAAACTCGATTTTTAACGGATTGGAACCTCCAAATAATCGATGACCCATTTACATCCCGAGATGTAGGTTTTGTGAAGCTAGTGCGGGTTTAAAATGTCTGACCCATTTTAACGAACAAGCTCAACCCATTTGCCACATCATGTATGTTATAGGTCACTGTCGCTTGACTCAAGGTTGATTGAATGATTGATGGCAATAATTGGGATTTGAGTAGATGACCACTAGATTTAGTAGTGGTTTTGTTGGGTTTTCGAGTATTATAAATTTAGAGACATGGGCCTAGTAGAAGGTTGAATGGCTAAAAATGGTTATCCAGGTTTGAGTTTTGTCGAGCCTAACCAATGCTACCCCAATTTTTAGTTATTTACACATACATACATACATTGATGAAATGCTGCTTCTAAAATTAAAACTTTCTCAAAATATTTAATCCTTATTTTAAATAAAATAAGATAGGACCCTTTGTCCAACCCAACCTACCCCATTCTAAACCCAATCGCCTAATAAGATCTTGAAAATGGTGTTTCACATCCATCTCTTGCTTTGATGCCTGATCACATACTTCCTCTAATGAATAAATAAGTGTAGGAACCCTAAAGTTTATTGTAATCTTCATAATCTCCTTGTCTGATAAATCCCTTTAAAAAAAAAAATACAAAGTAATAAGGTTAAGGGTTTTTTTGGTATGGGTTTGTTTCAAAAAGAAAATTAAAAAAAAAAAAAAAACATTTATCAAATGTATGATCTTTAAAAAAAAAAGGAAAAACTACCGAAAAAATCATCATAAGACCATATAAGACTAATGAGGACCCAATAGCATGTTGAAGAGAGGAGGGGTCTTTTGACCTTTTGAGTAGTGCTACTTGGACAAACTTTTTGGACAGAATTTTGGACAAACCTTATGGTATGGCTTGAATATCATAGGGGATATTCAAGCCATACCATAGGGTTTGTCCAAATAGACTTTTGGTTAACATTTTTTGTAGGTTGGTCGATATCGACCATTTTGTAGTGCTCATACCGATCCCTTCTTCTTTCTCCATTCTCCTTCCCCGCATCCACCTGCATTGCAATTCCTATCCCTTCACTGTGCACACCCGGTCATCTCCTTCATCCTTCATCCTTTCTTTATCCCTTCATTTCCTTCTCCCTCTCCATCTTGTCTTCCTTCCTCTCTTCTCCCCATACACTCATTGACGCGCTGCCACTGCACCTACACCACTTTCACTCTACTGCCGCACCTACTCTCATTTCCTCCATTCTCCTTCACAACACACCTTCACTGCGTGACCACACCTACAACAGCACCACGTTCGTAGCCTCACAACACCCACTTGCACTCATAGCCCACTCGAATTGCCTCCCTGCACTCGCACCCCACTTGCGCGTACTACACAGCCCCATACACTCACTTACCACCCTCTCGTTGTTGATACTCTTTCAGTCATTTTGTCGAACATCTGATCTACGTTCTTCTCACTCGCATGCGGAAGAAATAAGAGCGTTTTCTTCTTCTTCTTAGCTCTAATGGTCAATATCGAGCAATCTGTCATTTTAGATTTTTTTCCCTATAACTATCTTATTTGTTAAACACAACACAATGATCAATATCGACCAATATGTCGTTCAGGTTTTTTCCAACATGTAATCGTCTTATTTGCTAAGCACTACAAAATGGTTGATATCGATCATATAGCAAAATGATAAAAAAAAATAAATTATTGAAAAGAAACTTGAGGACCTCTTCCGTCTTTAATATGCTACTAGGTCCTCGTCGGTCCTATGGGGATTTTTCTGATAGATTTTCCTTAAAAAAAACTATTTTAAACTATAAAAATTGCACACAAAACTAAAGGTGTCACAACTCACATGCAACAAGCCAATCTTGAACATATAAACGGAATGAACCATGAAGATAAGAAAAGTTGAACTTATTGATATTGCCTTTAGATAAAGTGTTTTTTTTTTTTTTGTGTGTGTGTGTGTGTTTTTTTTTTTCTCTACATAATCTAATGTTAGTGTCGAGCACCTAGGACTACTAGCATGCATTGGTCCAGTTTGTTTAAACTGTCAAGGTCAATTATTATATATTATAGGTATATTGATTTCGAAATTAGAGTCCAATTTCGAAATTGATAGAGAATTTGGAGCTCAATTTCGATTTCAATTTTGATTGGAAAGAAACTTCAAGTTTTCTTGGAATTTACATTAAGGAGATATTTTAGGGATGCTAAACTGTTAACATAAAAAATCTCCAAATCACACAACACTACTCCAATGTTCAAATTTGTCCACATGAATTATGAAATCCTTTTAATTAGGACTATCAACGCATTATAGTTTCCTTTCAATTAGGATTACTTTGCAAAGGTTTCAATGCCAGAGGGGATCCCGAAGTTCGACTTGGCGAGGCGAGGTCAAATTTGCAGTGCCGCGGTTTCCTTTGCTACGACTTTGCAAGAAGAGAATGAAAGGGAGAGGGACAGAGTCCCTATATTTCAAAAAAAGTAGAAAAGTCTTTAAAAAAAAGTACATGAAGATTTGCATATTTCAAAAAGTATAAAAGTCTTCAACAATTTTTTTCAATCAAGTCCTCCCAAAAATAAAAATTTGAAAACTGACAAAATACCATTTTATCATTTTTCAGATTTTTTTTTTCTTTAAGAAATCTTTTAAGAAAAACAATCAAGTCACCCTCTTCAACCACCTTTTATGCATGGATGGTTAAAAAAAGGAGATTTCAAATGACTAAAAAACTAGCTTTATTAAATAATCATGTTCATCAAAATCAAAATGGCCACTGTGAGGGAGAAAAGATGTTAAAGAAAAGACAAAATCCTATTCTAAATTAAGGGTATTTTCGTCATTATTTTAAAAAAATTATGGAGAGGAACTATTTAAAAGAAGTGTGGAAAATTTTTATATTTGATGATTTTACTATAAAAACACTTTAGATGCATCATAGACCAAAAAAGTCATTTTAGTTTCCCTCCCACCAAATCGGTATTCATGCCAAGAGATCCTTTTTTTCATCTAATTTTTCGAGGGTCTACATCGTCGCTCACCTAAACATATGAAGGTTGACATCGATCGAAGAAAAAAACTATTTTCCTTTACCTTCTTCCTCCTCTCTTTTCCAAACACAACCCAATGCGGAAGACCAAATAAAGAGAAAACGTCATATCGATTTGGAGGATAATATGAGCATGAAGCTAAAATGATCTTTTTAGTCTAACGTACATCTAAATTATTTTTATTTTTATTTTTTGGTAAAATCCTCTTTATATTTATTTGAAATATTCATAACTTCTTGTACTTTTTTTAAAAATGAGCCAAAAGTTTATATTATTTTTAAAAATTCCTTCACTCTCTCTTTGTTTTTTTTTGGATCAAATAAAGTCAAGGGGTGTATCTGATTACAACTGCTCATGTATAGGATAATTTTGCATTTACTTAAAAACATAGAGGGGCTGTTGCACTTCTAAATGCTTATTAGAAGGAGTCTTATCCAATTAAAAAAATATGGAGGCGGTGTTCTTGTAATAACCTTGAAGTTTCACCTGCCATTGTCTCTGCGCATCCAGAATCCTTGAAAAACTCCAATACAGAAGAGAAAGAAGACGCCATCTTCTACCCTTCTCTAAAACCCTAAACCCTAAATCTCCAATCCTCTCTGGAGTATTTCGAAATCTCTGCCCCCGTCAATCCTTCCGCCAGAGGTCCTCGCCTCCGTCTCGTATTCCGGCGCCGGCGTAGCTCCCTACCGGAAGAAAAGTTCCAATCGTGGACTCGATTCAGAAGCCAGAACTTGATTTCTGCGGAGAATCTGCTGTGTTTGAGCTCGGAATCTTGAAGATTTGGTGATTGGTGATTTGGGTTTTTTCCCATTTTCTCTCTAGAGCGTTAATGACGGTCTGGATGCGGCGATCATGGCGTTGGAACCGGATTGCAGAGATGAAGGGTAGTCTGTGTGTTTCGCGTCCGGATTCTGGTAAATCTATGATTCTTTTTGTTTAGTTTTTTTTTTTTTTTTTGACGAAAGTTGTCTTGTAGGACTGTTGGATTTGGTTAGATTATGAATGCTGGCTTGTCTGGATTCTGACTTTTGTGTTGGGGTTTTGTTTGGGAGTGGATTAGATTAGATTGGGTTACTGGGATTCTGAAGGAGAGACCCCATTTCACCTTTTTCACTCTTATCACTCCTAAAACTTGCATTGTGCAGCTTTCCTAAAACTTGCATTGTGCAGCTTTCTGGCATAGAAAGCAGCCCAGATGAGTCACCAGGTTGGCTTCAGTTCATTTAGATACATCATACAACTCTTCTTTACTTCTTTATTGTGATGATGGAAGCTCTATACTTGAGAAGGTTTGAACAAAAAAAATCTTTTTTTTAATGGTACAGACATTAATGGGTGGAAAAGTAATAGCAAATTTTAAACATAAAATCCAAGGTTGGATACATTCCAAACCAGTTTCAAATTGGGTCTGGTCACTGGTGGCAATTCAGGGGTAGGGGTTAGCAGGGAGATGGGATCACAGGTGGGCCCCACATACATAGCTCAATGAATCATTTATATTATGTATTGGCATAAGATATAAGTCTTGATTATGTGGTTTAACTATTATCTTTACTGTTCTATATCACGCTACTATTTCCAATTTGAAGGATGAGGGTCATTTTTTTTAATCATTTAAAAAAAAAATAGTTTTTGTTAGGCAATGAGGCCCAACTTTAATGGAAGCAAACCATTACATATGAAACTTCTGGCTTGATTGGTAATGCATCAGTAATTACATTGTGTTTTGTTTGATATCTGCCCTTTGGATTGAATAATTCTGAGCCGTCTGACATGAATCACGATTCAATTCACTGGTGAATATCATCTGGATCAATATGATATCTGGGTCTGTGATCAATCACGGAGATGGTCATATTTGATGGCTTCTAACCGACAAAGGGAGGGCCGCCTTTGGCAACATGGTACAGCTGGCTACATTTGACTGCGACTCATTTTTATTTGGCAATGTACGTGTGTGTGTTCATGCATGCGTGTCTCTGCTGTCCCGCATTTGCTACATGCACTTGTATTTCAAGTGCCAGAATAATTTTATGAAATAATTTCTCATGTGTGTATCGCAAGTTGGCAACTCATATATTTTTTATTTTTGGTTTTTGGCCCTGCAGGACTTATTTATTTTTCTCATTGCAAGTGTTTTAACCTTATCACCATATACCGGAAATTCTCATCATCAGAATTTGGATCTTCTGATCTGGTTGGAAAGTATAAGTCATTTGTTGATGGAGAAAAACACATGGAATGGATAGGAAATGAGGGCTCAAAATCTGGAGTGGATGTTGTTTGCCGTATTCTAGAGAGTGGTCCTTGGGGACCTGAAATGGAAAAGGCTCTATCTGTAGCTAATTCTCCATCTCAATCTGTTTTTGTTGTGGGTGTCTTAATGAGGCAGAGGGATGTTAATTTAGCAATGAACTACTTCAGATGGGTGGAGAGAAAGACTGGTCAAGCACATACTCCAGAAGCATACAATGCGCTTCTCATGATAATTGCCAGGAGTAGAGATTTCAATCATTTAGAGCAGATATTTGGGGAAATGAGTCTTGCTGGATTCAGTCCATTAAATGAGACTTGTATAGAGCTGATTACTGGCTTTGTCAAGTCCCGGATGCTGGCAGAAGCTGTCAATATGATGCAAACTATGAGGAGTTTCAAATTCCGACCAGCATTTTCAGCATACACTACTTTGATTGGTGCACTTGCTGAGGCCCACAAACCTGATCTGGCGCTCACCATGTTCCATCAGATGCAGGAAGTAGGATACGAAGTGAACATGCAGTTATTTACTACTCTTGTACGTGTATTTGCAAGGGAAGGCAGGCTTGATGCGGCTCTCTCTTTATTGGATGAGATGAAGAGTAATGCTTTTGAGGCAGACATAGTTTTGTATAACGTCTGCATCAATTGCTTTGGGAAGGTGGGTAAGGTGGATATGGCATGGAAGTTCTTCCATGAGATGAAAGCTCAAGGCATCGTGCCGGATGACGTCACATATACAAGCATGATTGGGGTTCTTTGCAAAGCAAATAGACTGAATGAGGCTGTGGAGCTATTTGAACAGTTGGATTTTAACAGAAAAGTCCCATGTGCATATGCATATAATACTATGATAATGGGCTATGGTTCAGCTGGAATGTTTGACGATGCTTACAAGTTACTTGAAAGGCAAAAAGAGAAGGGGTGCATACCCAGTGTCATTGCATATAATTCCATCCTCACTTGCCTTGGTAAAAAAGGGAAAATTGACGAGGCCCTTAGGATCTTTGAGGAGATGAAGAAAGATGCGGAACCCAATCTTTTGACGTATAATATTCTCATAGACTTGCTTTGCAAGGCCGGGAAATTGGAGGATGCTTATAAAATCCGAGATGCCATGGAAAGTGCCGGCTTGTCTCCTGATCTATCAACTGCGAATATAATGGTTGATCGGTTATGTAAGGCTCGAAAGCTTGATGAAGCCTGTCACATATTTGAAAGCATGGATAAGACTGGGCCTGCACCCGATGCTGTTACATTTTGTTCTTTGATAGATGGTCTAGGCAGGACTGGTAGGGTCGACGAGGCATACCAATTGTTTGAGAGAATGTTGGATGCAAGCCACACCCCAAATGCTGTTGTTTACACAACACTTATTAGAAACTTCTTCAAGAGCGGGAGAAAGGATGATGGTCATAAGATATATAAAGAAATGCTCCGTAGAGGCTGTTGTCCTGATCTGACTCTTCTTAATACCTACATGGATTGTGTTTTTAAGGCAGGTGAAGTTGAGAAAGGCAGAGCTTTGTTTGAGGAAATCAAGTCTCGTGGTTTTGTCCCTGATGTACGGAGTTATTCGATCCTCATTCACGGTCTTATTAAAGCGGGATTCGCACGAGAGACGTATGAATTATTCTATGCAATGAAGGATCAGGGTTGTGTGCTTGATATTTTTGCTTATAACACAGTCATTGATGGTTTTTGCAAGTCAGGCAAGGTGGACAAAGCTTATCAGCTTCTTGAAGAAATGAAAGGGAAGGGGCTCCCACCCACTGTTGTGACTTATGGATCTGTCATTGATGGGCTTGCGAAGATTGATCGGCTTGATGAGGCATACATGCTCTTTGAAGAGGCAAAATCAAGGGGAGTACTGTTAAATGTTATCGTGTATAGCAGTCTTATAGATGGGTTTGGGAAAGTGGGAAGGATAGATGAGGCTTATTTGATCTTGGAAGAGATGATGCATAAGGATTTGACTCCGAATGTTTACACATGGAACTGTCTGCTGGATGCTTTAGTGAAGGCAGAGGAACTCAATGAAGCCTTGGTTTGTTTTCAGTCGATGAAAGATCTAAAGTGTGCTCCAAACACCATCACTTATTCCATTCTTATAAATGGCCTTTGCCGGGCACGGAAGTTCAACAAGGCTTTTGTGTTTTGGCAAGAAATGCAGAGACAAGGGCTAACTCCTAACATGTACACATACACAACTATGATCGCAGGCCTTGCAAAGGTTGGGAATGTAGTGGAGGCTAATGGGCTCTTTGAGAGGTTTAAGGCCAGTGGTGGTGTTCCCGACTCTGCAAGTTATAATGCCCTTATAGAAGGTTTAAGCAATGTGAATAGAGCAATGGATGCGTATAGGATTTTTGAGGAAACCCGTTTGAGGGGCTGTAGCATAAATGCCAAAACATGTATAGTTCTTTTAGATTCATTGCATAAGTCTGACTGTCTTGAGCAGGCTGCAATTGTAGGCGCCGTCTTGAGGGAAATGGCAAAGTCCCAGCATGCTGCTAAATCTTTGTAACATATGTGGCCAACTTTTGAGTAAAACTTAATTACAGGAATTGGTGGGGTTCTCTTTGCAATATGAGGAGTTTTCGGCGTTGTCGAAGTTCACATGCTGTTGATGAAGCCATGCTGGGATTTTTCCGTTGGTTTTCTTATTAATATATTTCTTGGGGCTGCAGCTGGTACGTGTTGTGTATTTGCCTTATAAAAAATTTAATGAAAGAATATCTGGGCACAATAAGAAATAGAATTTTGTTTTTTGAATCCTTCAGTGCAAAATACAGTTTAGAGTCTTAACGCTTCAAATTCAGTGTCTTACTAATCGTAGAACTCTGTTTCCACTGGCTGATGCGTGGTTCATGTGATGGTTGTTAACATCAATAAAACAAGTGGTTTGTGGGTGTCATAATTTATATAAGCTATGAGATCTTGAATTTTGATTTTCTCGTTCCATGTCAATAATCTATGTTTGTGGTGCAGTGGAATATTCTTGGTGGAGCATGGCAGGAGAAGGTCTAGATCATCTGACTTTGCTACCGTGTGGGCACAAAATCATATTTCTGGATCAATTAACAATGGGTACTGCTTGTATATGAGCAGCACAATGGTACGTGTCTTGATCTTCCACTTTGCTACTGCTCTGTAATTGGTGCTATAAGTTCGATGTCCAAAGTGTTGAATTGATGGGAAGAATGTGCAAAGGATATGTTGCGAAAAAGATGTTTCAGATCGGAATGTCCTGGTTCTCAAGTTGCCATCCCATGAAAGAAAAGAAGAAAAAAGAAATCACCAAAAGTCTTCACGACGAGAGTAAACTAAGTATCTACTGTCTGAATAGTTTGTGACCAACTTATAGATCTCATGGGCTTATCAAATCAATGCTATAGACCAGTAAAATATGGCCCTGAACTCAACTTGAAGTAATTGAGTCGACTCAACTTAATTGAGTTGATTCAATCAATTCTCATTAATAATTCAAATCTTGGTTAAAGTCAGGACCCAATAATCAAATGGCTGTTTCATGGAGTAGACAATTTTGATAAATATATTCATAAAGCAAGGGCTATTTTGATATTAATGGTTCACGCACTCTATTTTGATATTGCCAAAATGGGCTGTGATATAGTGATCAAGGCCCGGTCAACATTTCATGTGAATTTTCAGTTCATCCTTTCGGGGTCTGTTTGTTTTGCAGTGTTCGTAACAACTTCATCTGGTTAAGATGGAGAAATTCTTGAAGTGGGTATCGATATTCCTCTTGCCTATGTTAATACTTTATCAATCTTGAAGAATGTAATTCTAGTTATTAAGATAGATGAAGAGATAGACAATGCAGGTAACAGTTTGAAGTAACTTCTGTAACGTAATGGTTTCTCCTGTTACCTACGGGTTTGAACAGTATCCATTACCTTTGTTTGAATATAAAGGTCCAATTAATATAGGGCTATGTTCTGCTAAGAGGTAGCTCTCACAGATGGTGTGAGAGGTAAAAATCTGTGCCCATTGTGTCACCTGGATTTATTCTAATCATGAGAGGATAGTGATGGAAAGTTCTCATCATGGATATGATTTTGGGCAAAAATCATCTTTTGGGGCCTTGAAGTTTAGTAGTTTTGTAAGTTACATTTCTCATGAAATTTGATCTAACGTTGAGTAGAAATTATTTATGGGACCATTAGACTCCCTAAAGGCTAATTGATTTAAGCAAAAATTTCTTCTATGGGAGTGTCCGCATGTGGATGTGGACTCTTACTGAATTTCACAGCACCCACTGTGATGATGCAGACGCCAGCATGTGGGAACATCCACATGAGATAATTTCCCATTGATTTAGATCAGTTTGGATGTTCGATATGTCCCTACTAATGAGTTTATAGAGCTGGACTTAGAGAATTCAGTAATTGTTTGCACCCATTTACATATGTTAATGGGGTTCATGCATAACCATTATGCATCTCATGTTTGTTTGCACCATTTAACGCATCATATGCGTAAATGGTGGTGTGAAAATGTTGTGAAACTACCCTGATTTTGCCCCCAAAATCTTCACACCTCCAGCCCTAGTAAAATTTAAGCATGCCGTACTGTTAGCGGGCGCATGCTACAGTAGCCCGAGTGAGTTTTTGGGTTGAAAATAGAGGTATATTTTAAATTTCCTTTCTCAAAATTGTCCCTTTAATTTGAAAGTTGAAACTATATATATATATATATATATATATATATTTAAGTCTCTGGACTGATAAGTGATGAGGACACTGTTAGTGAAAGTGATTAAATTTCAAAAGCGTGTATGAATATATATGTACTCCAAGGTCTGAAGGCTATTCATGAGATACCTCCTAGTTAGGGAAAATGGCGGGGGTAAAAATCTTAAAGACAACATAAACAACCTGGACCTGGTTTTAGACGGGCATGCTTTTATCTCTGCATTCCAAGCCCAGTCTGTTCACAGCCCTAGCTCTTTTGCCATCTTGAACTAGGAAGTTCCTAATGGTAACCCCGTCATCTGAATGGTGTGGATCACCAAATAATATGCTCGATTGTACAGTATTGAACGAAGAATTTTTCTGTGGGTGGGTCCCTCAATTAAATATGGTTATCAGTGAAATCTTACTAAATGGGTGATCTTTAACCATCCTACCAGTGACCTACGAAGATGCTCTGCAGAGAAGAATATCGTCAACAGTCAGCATTGAGTTGAATGGGATCCACCAAGTGGATGTCTAGGATAATCCAATCGATGTGATTTGAGGACAATGGTCTATGGTCCCTCACATGTTCAATTTGAGTGTAGAGAGATTTATTTGAGGAAAGACAATAGTCTTTGGCATAAATAGAAGGTGCTCATTGTTGAAACCACGAGGTTCTCAGTTTGAGTCATGTTACCAGTGAACAAAAGAATCATACACGAAATTTGTGCACTGTGCTTGTGTTAGATTTCCCCATCAGTAAATCTCATATTCTATTGTAACATAATAGGTGCCTGATGTAGATGGATACAAAGAAGACTAGCATGAGGTCACAAGAACTCCGCATGGGAGGCACTTCAATAATCAGGTTTGCTTTACATAAATAATTCTAGACATGCTTTTTTTTTTTTTTAAATCAGTTGTGCAAAATTTTGTGGGAACTGGTAGCAGTGCTGATGCTCCTCCGTTGGTTTCTTGCAGCAATGTGGTTTGGTTCAAAGGATGTATTAACAAACACTCTACCGGAACTGGATGGCTCTATTGAGTGTCTTAAAAAGAAATCTTTGCTTGCATCTACAAACATCATCCAAAGCACTCTGTTCTACTATGTGCAACAGCAGCCCAGTGTGTGGATCACCTCTTCATCAATTGTGCTTTTGGACAAGCAATCTGGGAGGTAATTTCTTTGAAATTTGGATTCTTTAATGTTAAGAAAAACTCAATTGAAAGCCAGATTCATTTCCTGCCTAACAGTTGTGATCAAAGCAAAGGGGGCAATATTATATAATTTTTTAACAATTCTGAGCTACCATGGCAAGCTGTCCTCAAGAACATCATGTGAGATCAAGATTCACCTTTCTCAATTTGGAGGTTTCTGAATCACTGGGTGCTACTTGGGCTCTTCCTCCCAAAAGGATGCTCTGTTTCTCGAGTTCATAGATCTCCTCTTCATCAAAAGCCGGATGCCAATTGGGAGTTATTTATCCTATCCAAGAAAGATTCACAGCTGGGCTTTTGAGACTCAGTAATGAGGAGGTCCATTGAATCAAGAAGATTGAAAGCTCCTGAGATTCAGGAATCAGGAGGCCTATTGGACGAAGAAGACTGAAAATCTTGATAATCTGCATGCTGCTTGAATCATTATTCTAGAGGCTGCCTCATTTACTGCAACTGCATAGCATAGCTCCTGACTGCCAACAATTCCAGAGTACTATTAAAGGATCTGGACTCATTGAACTGGAAGCACAGATTTCAAGCTAAGGGGACTCTGCAAGTTATCCAAAGTGATGAGTGTCTGTACCCATTTCTATCCAGCATGGACTGCTACTTACTGGGCAAGGATGGCTGCATTGATGTAGTCTCTATGGGTTAGCTAGTCACTTGTTGTTTTGGCATTCTTTTGGTTGGGTGTGCTTTTCCCTCTTGGATCTCCTGCTTCTGAGGTTTTGTAGTCTTCCCTATTGTTCATTCTTTATATTCTGTCCCACGTGAGTTTGGTTGGCATGTGCCTGCTATGATACCATCTTACTTCAAAATTGGCAATGTATCCATATTTGATTAGTTTAATTTTTACATGTGCAATCTGTGTGGTATCCAAGGTGTGTCCCCATCATATCTGAGCATTATAGTTGTCCAGTTTAAATCTTTGCCTTAATTTCTTCTTCTAATTCATGAATGGCTTCTTTTTTAACACCTTTGAGGTTTTTTTTTTTAGTTCTTCCGAAAACCTTTTTAAATAAAGGGTAATTTGGGTATTTTAAAAAAAATTAAGGGAAAAAGTCGCCCGAAAATACCTTTAAATAGCGATATATTTTTAATTGGAAACTTATTAAAAAACTTAAACCGCAATTGAGAAGTTTTGAAAATTTTGTCCTTTCAAATAAAGCCAAGATTTAAGGCTTTATTTCGAATAAATGGTTTCTGCTAAAATTCATCATGACCTGTAAACCGTTTTGGACAAGCCCCTACCCTAAAATAAGAAATGGGTTTACATGGTCATAAAGGTCTGCATGTGAACGTTTGAGCAATACAAAAAAATTCCTACTCCAAATAGGCCCAACGTAAGATCCAATTTATTCACTTAGGAGTCCGGATCTTCTGGAACTCTATTGTGAGGCCCACATAGAGATTATCCCGACCGTTCAAGGTGATTGCCTTCACCTCTATCAGCTCACAAGGAGTGGATCCCACAATAGGATTGTCCACCATGAAGGAAAAATGATTAACACCATGTCAGTGCTATGACAATAGAACTCCGATTTTTTGATTATCCGGAAGTTTACATGTTAGAAACCGAGTCTGAATCTTTATTTAAGCCCGATAAGTAAATTTGATTATCCGGAAGTTTACCTGTTAGAAACCGGGTTTAGTTCCTTATTTAAGCCCGATAAGTAAACGGGTTTGGGTTCGGTTACACCTTTGGTTTCAACCTGTGAACTTGAAACCCAGTATATTACCTCAAAAAATAATAATAATAATAAAAAGAAAAAAAAGAAAGATTATCTTCTAAAAATTAGATTTTTCTCCATATTATTTTCTATCCGGATCCAAACCCATCCCATATACGATTTCAGTTCTGAAACTAAAAAACTAGTTCTGAACGGTCTGAGCACAACTCGCCCTCTTCGATAACAGTTGACCGGATTGGAACCAACTCATTTACATCCCTAATGTCATTAATTGGATGCAAGAACTCACTCCTACACCAAAGAGGCTTTATCAATGGAGTGCATGAGATTCATCACAAAAGGTTTGAATTATCTCTAGGTGGCCCCGCAATAGAGTTCCTGGACTCTTCACATGTTTTAATCTTGACAATTATCCTTTCCAGAGGCCCATTAAAGAGTGGAGTGGGCCATTAACTTTAACGGTCTGGATTACTCTCATATTTAAAAAAAAAAATAAAATTGAGCCTCACGGAATTGTCCTGAGTAAAAGAAGCAGACAACGTGGAAATCTGTTTTGCCACCTCAGCAATGCCCAAAGCTAATTTATCCACTGATGACAAACAAACCTAGAGAGAAGAAGTAGAGAGATGAGAAATCCTTCTCTCCCTCTCAAAATCGCACTCGTCTTCTCGCTCTCTGTGGCCGTCTCATCATCATCTTCTTCTTCCCATTTCTTCTTCTCTAGACCTTCCTTTTCTCTCAAATCTTCTTCTTCTTCTGCTGCAAAATCGACTGCAGCAGATCTGCTTTCTGTTCTTGGAAGCAGAGAACAAGCGGCTTCGATCAATCGAAAGAGAGCCGATGATCTCAGATCTTGTTTGCGATTCCTCGTCCCCTTCTGTCCCAACAACATCTCAATAAGAAGAAGGGTTGTGATCGCAGGAGAAGAGGATGGACGGCGGAGATGGAGCGAGAGGGAAGAGAACGAGATGGTCTGGTGGCCTCCCGAACCGGTATTGGAGCTGGCTCGGCTAGCCCTTGACTCGGCTGGGGATCCGGATGCTATTTACAGAGCCCTAGATCCGACGGTCATTCCTGTGAGTTCGAAAGAACCCCCACATTATTCATCTTTGTTACAAAAAGATCCTGATCTTGGTATACTTTGAAAGGGACTTTACTGTGTAGATGAACCCCTATATTTTTTTTTATAATTACAAAGACACCCCTAAGAAATGTGCACCTTTTTCATTTTTAACAGATTACATAGGCACCTCGTGAGTGGAAAGGAGTGGGTCCCACCTATTGAAAAATCTGAACCGCTTAAGATTGAGTACATGATTAAGAATGTGATTAATGAATATGATTAATCATGCGTAAGATTGTGTTAATCATGTTCATATTATTAATCGTATGCTCAATCTTAGAGTGGGACTAACTCATATTGTGGGTAAAATCTGTGGATATTGGGCGGTTGAATTTAGTGGATCTGATTTTTAGTAAGGCCCACTATATCAATGGTGTGGATCACTGAATAATATGCTTGATCATTTTGTATGGAACTAGGAATCATTCTCACTGGGTCCCTCAAGTGAATGAAATTTTTTTTTTTTTATAGCGCAGGTTCCTAACCCTTTGGGCCCGAATAATCCTTGCGGGCCCGGGAGAGAAAGCCGGGTAAAGTTCGCCTGTGGCCCCAGTGTGGTAGTGCAGTTTTAAACCCATAACCTCCTAGTGCAAACCGTGGTCCTAGGCTAACTGAGCTACTCCTCGGGATTGGTATTATTGAAATCTTACCAATAAATGAATGATCTTTAAACATTCTACCAATGACATACTATTATCAACAGTCAGCATTGAGTTGAATGGGATCCACCAAATGGATGTTTGGGATATGGTCCAATTGATATGATTTTGAGGACAATGGTTCATCCAAAGTGGGAACTGGATAAGGACCATGGTCCCTTACATGCTCAATTTGAGTGCAAAGATGTTCATCTGAGGAAAGACAACAGCCCATGGCAGTAGTATGGCACAGTGGCACATTGGGTTTTGGTAATGTTACCAATAAAAAAGAATCATATAGGGAAATTTGTGCATTGTGCTCATGTTAGATTTCCCCATCAGTAAATCTCATATTCTATTGTTACATAATAGGTGCCTGATGTAGATGGATACAGAAAAGACAAGTGTGAGCTCACAAGAACTCCATATGGGAGGCACTTCATTAATCAGGTTTGCTTTACATATATAGTTCTTAACATATGCTCCTTTTTTTCTTTTATTTTCGAAGTCAATTGCGCAAGATTTTTTGCAATGCTAATTCATTGTAGACTAATTCAACTTATTATGCCATTGCAAACCATGTACAGGAATTGAACTCATACCTTGCATTCTTATTTGAAATGATTGTTGCACGGGGCCCTTCAGCTGGGTTGAATGTATCACTTAGCCGCTATGACCTGTTTCATGGACACCTCTTCCTTGCCACTGACTCTGGAAGGCTTGGTATATTGTGAGTTGAAGAAATCTTGCACTAGCATGTTCCATTTGAGTATTTTTTTTCTTTGCTAGCCATGATGCCCTGACACTTCAAAATTGGCAATGACCCCATTTTTTCAGTAGTTCAATTTTGTATGTAAAGTGGTCCCTGCGGTGTCCATGGTGTGTCCCTGTCATATCTGAGCATTATAGTTGTTCAGTTTATAGCTCTGCGAATTTCCTACTCTAATTGATGAATGGCTTCTTTTTTCCTACTTGAGTTGAAAGCTGAGATCGCTGATGTTTTTATTTTTACTTGGTATACTGTATTCCTAGATTCTATTTCTTCCTTTTCTTTTCCAGTGGATTAAAATTGTAACATATTTAGTGAAAATATAAGCTGGTCTTCAGTTTATGCATCACATGTCACACTATTTATGATGCATATAGTGTGACATGTGATTTTCATTGCTCTGTATTAGTTGTTGAATGGTTCTATAGAAAATTGTTTGGTGGCTACCTCCACGATTTATATCAAACATTCAGTTACAATTGTTACGTCTCTAGTGATCCCTGCATGCCAATTTATTAATCCACTCAACAATCAAGCAGCTTATTGTAGAAAGTGTGGCTCCTTTGATTTCAATCTGTGTGTCTTCCCTTTTATAGCATCATCCTCAGTACTACCATTGGAGGGGAATTCCATCTACTGAGTATGTTAAAAGAAATAAATAAATAATCCCATCAACTGGTTCTTGTCCTTGATATCTTGACAAATACTTTCATGCAGGTATTGTATTTGTAGGTAAGCATTTGTAGAACCTATAGGTAAGCATTTTTAGAACCTATGGAACATTGAAATTGCTTGCACACTTTTTAATTACTGAAAATGTAGTCAAAGAAAAAGGGCCTGAGAAAAATTTAACTTTTGCAGCATATATTTTATGCTACTTCCACTGTATCTAATTTCCTATAGGAAGGGGCAGAACTAGGGGTGGGGCTGGGGGTGACCATGGCCCCTCCCCTGAAATTTCAAAAAACCCCGTACTCTTTATGTAAAATTTAATATATTTTCATTTGGCCCCCCTCCAAGGCATATTTCCCTGTTCCACCCCTGCTTATAGGCTGCTGTAACAGTCATGCTGACTAAAATTTCTGCAAGAAATGAGTGTTAATAGCAAATTGATTTCATTTATGATAAACATAGTCTCCTTATGAACGAACGGCCTTTCAATAGTTACATCTAATACTTCTATGCTCCCTCCCTTCACAAAGCTCCATGTGCATGTTTTCCAGCATCCATGCAGATTTTGATGTAGAGTAATTAAAAAAAAAAAAAAAACTAGGTCAAGCTTCTTGTCTTTTTATCAACATGAAAATCTTTACACACAAACCCGAAAAGCAAGAGAAAATGTGTTCGCCTCTCATAATATCAATGGGTTCAAATTCAGCCAAATTATTTATTTGAAAAACTAGATTGCCTTTTTTGTTACTTATATGCTGGAAAAAAGTTAAATTATATTAGAAAATTTTGGATGTGCATAGCTTGAACCGGGAAATCTGATATTTTGAGTTTTTTTTAATAGCAAATGACCTTGAGATCGATTGATTCCAATTTTACAGATTCCATGCGAAGGAATACCCAGCATATGAAAAGGAAGTGTTCCCTTATAATATGGGCTATTGCCAAAGAGGTAAGGGCTTAGGAGCGGTTGGAAGTCATCGTATATTATTAGTTATTACTGATTTCTTGTTCTTTTTCTCTCTTCTTTTTTGGTTTTGTTAATTCATTTGTTTTCTTCGAACCAAGTTAACTGGGGGATGCAACTTGGGCTGGTCCAAGCCTAAGCAGACATGTCCCACTTCCAAGAAACTAATTTTTTTGTTGGGCTTGTTTGGGTTTAGGCTGAGACTTGGGCCAGGATTTTAAAGTGATTGGAATACAGGCCAACTCGTAATCAGGCATTGGGTACCAAAATCAGGCCTGGGTATTCTTACACAAACACAAACAAACATATTGCTTCTCCTGTAAGTCACGACAAGAACTTCTCAGCAGTGTGAAGCTGATATATAGATGAATGGACAGACAGACAGACAGATAGATAGATGCATATAAACTTTTATATATATATATATATATATATATATATATACATACAAACACACACACACCAAAATTGGGCTTAGGAATGCCAAGATCGTTCCTAGCTTCTGAATGGTCCAACCTGTGGGATCCACCTAGACTCTCTCTATGTAGGTAAACCACTTTTCCAGCACCCCTCTTTGAGTTTTTATAGTTGAGGCCCACCTTCAGTTAATCTCATCAATTCACACACGAACCCCCTTGAATTGGCACCTACTGAAATTTTACACTCTCATACAGTTCACTGTTTGATTTATCACAAAAAAATTGCACAGTGTGTAATGGTAAACTTGAGGACTTAAAACTAAAGGCTAGAATCATTTGATTGGCATGATATCTCTTATTCCCCTCATCTTGGTCCAAACATTTCCATCGTTGTGCCTCCCTTGATTGTCATGCATTGAGGTAGGACCTACTGAAACAGGCACTCTAGAGAGGTTCCTAACAAGATATCAGGCCAATCAAATGATCCTAGCCCTTGGTTGTAAGTTCTCAAATTTAATGGCTATAAATCATGCACGTTGTGAGAAAACCCAACAACGAATAATGTATGAAACAATGAAAATACTAAAATTCAAATAGGTGAAATGTAGTGGGCCGGTGCGTGAATGGAGTGGATTGATTAAAGTTGTGTTTCAAGTATGAAAAATAGGGGCATTGAAAAAGTGGGTTATTTGGAGAATTCCACATATATGTATATAATGTTTATACATGGCTTAGGCAAGAGCTTGTGGCACAGTGGAAAGTGCTTACTGTTGCAACATTGAGATTGTGGTTTTAAGTCATATTACCAATTAAAAAAATGTTCATACGTGGCTTCATTCACTTGAGAACAATTCTCAAGTTTCTATATGAGAACCATTTTTATGGGGTCCACCTTGATGTATGCCAATGACAGGGGCTTGGGGAGATGAGTAGGTCTGTACATAATGCATGTATTATGATGCCCCAGGAAATCAACATAATAGGATCACTAAATATATGGATTTCTAGGCCCAAAAGACATGATGTCTCTCATATGGATTCCATGAGGAATGTCCTGACAGAGTTGTTAGCCAGTAATCATAAAACCGATTGGTGATAGGAAACTGCACAAACAACTACTTAAAATCCCCCCAACCCCCCACCCACCGAAGCACACACCCGCACAAGAGTACAACGTGGCATGGGGCCTTCTTGCCCTGCGCACTTGCGCCCGTACAAACACACAACACAGCATGTGGCATTTTTGCCCTGAGTGGTTTTGAACCCAGGACATGTTGGCTTTGATAACATCTCAGAGTTGCTAGCCTGTAATCCAAAAACCAATTGGTGTTAAGAAAACTACTCAACATGTCCCTTAGTAGATTGTCCTATCGTCATCATCAAAGCTTGTCCTAGGTATGTTGGAGTTGGCTACATGAGTTTTGTTTCTCCACTTCAATCTAGCCTAAGCCAAATCCTCAGATAGGTTACACTTCTTCTGATCAATACTCACTACTTCCATCATGTCTTCTCGGGCCTACCTCTTTTCCTTGGTGGGCCTTCAACCTGCAAAGAGAAGCTTTTCCTCAATGATGTTGTTGTTGTCCTGTGTTGAACATGTCAAAATGATCTCAAACGAGACTCTTAATTTATCACCTATTGATGCTACCCCTAAATGCTTCCAAAAGCGCTCATTTTTTATTTTATCTTTCTTAGTTTAAACACACACCCAACTTAATGTCCTTATCTCTGCTACACTCATTTTGTGCATTTTTTTTCTTTTTTACCAACATTCTTTTCCATAGGTCATAGTTGGTCTAATGAAATAATCAATGTCCTATAAAAAATTTCCTTCAATCTCGTTAATATGCGCCGATCACAACGCTCTTGCAAAGCAAATCTCCATTTCAACTATCCCGTTCTTATCTTATGTTTGATATCTTCCTTAATTTCTCCATTCTTACTAATTATCGAGCCAGGGTATTAGAATGAATATCTTTCTGGTATCTCTTGAGCTGCAATTCTCTTAGGAGAAATTTGTCGTATGTATTAAAAATATTACATATATAACATGCACCCAAGCTCGGGCTTGGCAATTTGGAGTTCATTTGGGCTTGGTCTTTTTACCCACATGCAATTTGAGGTGTGCTCGAGCTAGGTTAGCCTACTCGTGAGTTGCACCTCTAGAGACAATATATGCAAATTGGAGTCATTCAAAAGTGAGCAGGGCTCTCCTAAGCTGCAGCTTCTTATGTTATCCTAAGCTGAAAAGTGCCAGTCCCACAGATCAAAATGTAATATCTATGTTTTTGACATGATGGAACTGAAAAATCCAGTTATGATTGGATTTATTTGGATTTATCCAGCCAAAAACAAAGATATTACTCTTTGATTTGTGGGACCAGTGCTGATATCTGATATCTTCCTTAATTTCTCCATTCTTACTAATTATCGAGCCAGGGTATTAGAATGAATATCTTTTTGGTATCTATTGAGCTGTAATTCTCTTAGGAGAAATTTGTCCTATGTATTAAAAATATTACATATATAACATGCACCCAAGCTCAGGCTTGGCAATTTGGAGTTCATTTGGGCTTGATCTTTTTACCCACATGCAATTTGAGGTGTGCTCGAGCTAGGTTAGCCTACTCGTGATTTGCACCTCTATAGTCAATATATGCAAATTGGAGTCATTCAAAAGTGAGCAGGGCTCTCCTAAGCTGCAACTTCTTATGTTATCCTATGCTGAAAAGTGCCGGTCCCACAAATCAAAATGTAATATCTCTGTTTTTGACATGATGAAACTGAAAAATCCAGTTATGATTGGATTTATCTGGATTTATCCAGTCAAAAACAGAGATATTACACTTTGATTTGTGGGACTAGTGCTGTTTCAGCTTAGTATATAATAGGCTGCAACTTAGGAGAGCCCCCTCTTCAAAAGTTTTAGCTTTGCTGTTTCCAGTCATTATTTTCTGACTCCTAACCACCATGCATTTCTTTCAGGATCTAATGTAATTTATGATGATGAAATGAACTTGCGGAACATTCTTTGGTTGGCTCCATTGCCTTGTAATGTCACAAAAGCTTGGGTGGCACCAGGTAGATCTTCCCACCTGCCTCCTGCTTATAGAACACTGCCATAACTTTTCTCTAAATATGTACAAGGATTGGTTGTCTCCTTACGACTATGCGCGCCCAACCCCGCCCCCCCCACCACACACAAAAGCCCCCCGGGGCTCTCTCTCTCTCTGACACACACTCCACCCAATTCCTCACCATGCCTTTATTTTGACTTACTTTCTTTGGTGCATGCTGTATGAGCTAACTGGCTCTCTCAATGGCTTCACAAATCACACCCATCTAAGGAGAAATACCAAAAATAAATTGTCTTCCAAATATGTGCTAGTAGTTTGCTATCCAGGTTTTCCGTCTTCAAGTAGTGTCAGCTTTACTCATTTTTTACAATGATACAAAAAGGAGATTCTGCTTCTCTCATACTTGTTTTTAGTCAATATGATCCGGTTTTGTGTTGCAGGAGAAAGCAGCACATAACAAGCTTGGTGTGATCAGTCTGTAACTGCTCAATGAGAATTACCGACTGTCAACAAATTATATTATAATATTTTAAACGGAATGACTATATATTTGGCAAAACCAGCAAGTGATGCTTTGTGCTGGCTGCTCAGCACAAACAAGCAACTGGCAATAGTGCATACTTCTATTGTGATAGTGCGTACTTTTGTTATGATGCAATTGATAAAATAAAACGAGGATATTTTTCATTTTAAGTGACCAATGTTAGAAATTGAATATAAAGTCACAACACATATTACCCTACAGTCTATTAAATATTCAGGGCTAACCCAATTAATTATGAAGGTCATTTTACATTTCTTTCTTTCCTTGTCCTGAATATATGAAGCATATTATTTTTCAAACCATACATATTAACCTACACACAAGACATTTTCATAATATGGAGTATTGTGAATTAGTTGAATTAAAACTATATAAAATAGCACATAATAACCGAGTAATTTCATGACAGTTATTTGGTTGATGAATCATTTGAATAAAAAATATCCAAAACTTGCGAAACTATTATTAGCTATTTTGACCTTTTTATTCTACCAAAAAAATAGTAATAATAAATCTGGGCATGCACAAATGTATTTAAGTTGCATTAAGTTTTCCAATTGTGCTGAAGATTAGAGCCTCCTACCTTAGCAGCACTTCACTCTAGCTGCATCTTGGGATCTCCCACCTGTCATGCAGGTTCCGACTTCCGAGTTAGGAAACCATGGGCCTGGCCGAGGCATATCCGGGCCCAGACCGACTTTAGAAAGATAGGCCTGAGCCCAGCCCAAGCCCAATACAGGCCATAATACTCAGGCCCAAGCCCGCTCATTTAATTAATTGTGTTGGGCCGGGCTGGGCTTTTGGGATTTCTGTCACTTAATCCAAGCTCGGCCCAAATATTAATCAGGCCCAAAATATATGTCCAAGCCTGGCCCAAAGTGGGCTGGCCTGGCCCATGAGGACCCCTATTCCCAGTTGCAATGCGCCATCTCCTTTGTGTTGGAATTTGCATTTAGGAGTGATTGAAGATCTGTCATTGGTGTCTTTAGAACAGAAGATGGCCCTCCTACTTGAGCCAGGAACTTGCCCAGCTCATCTATATTCGTAGCCTCTCCATAATTCATAGATGATATGATGATGAGATCACTCATCTTGTCATCCTTTCTAATTGCTTTCCTCTTCTTAAAGACCCCTCTGAAGCACCTTGGAGACAAATTCCAAGCGCATAATTTGGGAAAAAAGCTATCAAGATTTTCTATTTCCATGTCCGACACTGGATATCATACATCCAAGAAACTCTTGCAATATTTTAGGTATGCTCCTATTGTGCCAACATACCTTACCCCAACTTTTGAAGCAACTTGTCTAGCATCTAAGAACAAAACTGAATGTTTTAGCTATCATGTATAAGTGCCTTTTCTTATTCCTGTCGTTGCCGTCTGATTTTTATTCTTGTTTCCTGTGTGCTTTGAGCCCTTGCTTTTGTAGGCGCCTTCCTCTTCCCAGCCCCCTTAACACGTTGCAGCAGCAGGACACCATATACTCTGTATAGTTGGTCTCTTGGCCGGTGCTTCTGGGATTTGATAGAGGATTCTAATCCTCTATTCCTTGTATTTCTTGGGTTTTTCCAGCTTTCATCATTAATAAAAAAATTTCTTCTGAATAAAAAAAAATCTTGTGATGAAGATCAAATTTTGTTAAATCGAATGAAATCAGGATGATGCTAAATTAAAAAGAGCAGGTCAAAGAACAAACCAGATTTTTAAAGTCCTCTTAGAAACTCTTAACAATTAACTGCCTTCCTATTAAGTAACACTAAGAAAGCAAGTCATTCATGTAATCCTATCTCATTCATTTTTATGCATATATGTTAGAAAGCAGGGGAATAAATAGAAAAGGAAAACAAGTGGAACATGAAATCCAAGCTCTAAGCATGTTTATCTTTATAGATTTTATTCTAATGAGCATTTGACACTGTGGATGCTCATGGGTCAAGGAGTCCCATTCTAGCCCGATCCCAGCCCTGCTTGGGTTGAATTTAATTCTTTAGAGTCATACAAAGTGCAAGGCAGGCCCAATTTTCCACCCCCACTTTATAAATGCTCTGAGAAGTGTTCAAAGGAATTAGATGAGATTGGATTGTTGACCTTGATTGTAATCATTCATCTGCCGGCTACGCCAAGGGAACCCATTTAAACTAAACTGATTCACTGAGATGAATCTCCATCATTTTTCATTATTATCCCGAGTCCTCATTGCCCAAATGACCCTTTAAAACCCTTCTTCACGGCGTCTTAGAACCTTTAGCGCACAACCGTTCTTTGATGTTTGACACGACCAATGCCCAACCCACACAATGTCCTATCACCACCTCTTCAACACAACTGAATTCCTAATGCTTGTATTGACAAAGAAAGTCATGTAGTCTGTATTTCTTTGTGGAAAATTGAACTCGCCCACTCTCTGACACGATTGTGCGGTTGGTCCAACGCACCCTATTACAAACTTGTGTGACTTGTACATTCACAAACACTTTGAAACTGATATTGTACCCTACCTCACCAATCATTTCCAATCCTCTGCTGCAGGCCTCTCTCGCTACTGTAGAATGCAAAAATATGAGGTGATGTCGGCCTCTCTCTAGTGCAGAATGGGAAACGTGAAACATGAGGGAGTCATTACATGAGACTTAAGGATGAAAATGATAAGAGTAGTTACATTAGATGTAGGTGTGAGATGAGGAAGAGAATAGAGCAGCCAGGTGAGACGTGCACATGGTTGTGAATCAAACTAGAGGTAAATAATCAAAATTGAGAGTTGAATGCAACTAACATAAAATCATGACAATGATAGTATTTCTCATGGAATGTGCATCTTTACTAGTGAAAAAGGACAGTTTCCACTGATTAAATATTGTTAATTTTATGCAATTGAACCATGATATTCATCCCATTTGCATAGTTGTTCTCATCTGTCCTTTACTCTAAGTGGGAAACCACCATCTCTCTTTTTCACTATAATGATCGTAAATTAGATTCTTTTTTTTTTTTTCTTCCAAAGAAGATGTGTGACCTGGTTTACCTTTTTATTAGGAGTGTTGGTTATCCTGGATGCTAACCCGGAGGGAGTCATTTATAAAGAACTTGTTCCAGAATATGTTGATCTCGTGAGGACTATCTATGAAGGTTGGAGCTCTATATCTTTTGGTTACTATTTTTGGCCTGCATTAGATTTTGTGTCAAAAAAATTTTCAGATATGGTAGTGAGTCTCCCCTATTAATTTTGTCGGGCTATTGGGATACCATCATCATCATCAAAGCCTTGTCCCTACTTTGCTAGTTTTCTGCCTATCCCAAGCCTGGATAAAGAAGAATTGCATTAGTCTGATAGCCACTGTAAAACTTTTGCTGCATATATAACAAGACTTCTGAAACACTATTCAGTGATCATGCTAAGCCATTTCCCACTGTAAGCAATGCAATTGGGACACCATGAAAGTGGAAATCACTTTAGGTGAGCTTTTCCTTTTCTTCCGTTTTGCGCAAAGGAAATTGGTTCTTATAAGGTGAGAGTTGTGCAAAGAAAGGGAAAAGAATAAAGAAAAAAAAAATGTAAAAGAAAAAAAAAATGTGTTGGCTCTAAAGCTGAAATTACTATAGCTTGTGCATGATTTTTGAGAGACCAGTTTTAGCTATCTTTCATGTTGATAAAATGGGGGAATTGACCGAATTTCATTATGTTTTGTCCAGAGGATTTTGGAGAAGTTGCTGTTGATGTCAACTACTTGAATGTGAGAAATGCAGCTTCTGAAGACAAGATATTCATCACTTAGTTGATCCATTTCAAATCATATCCATGTTTGGATTTACCAAGTGTGTTCGAGTTGTGTATATCTTGAAAATCATGTAGTTACATAATCTCAATACAATTTTCTTGTTGGATTTCAATACTGAAACTCGTGCCTCAAACCTCATGTGGGTACTCCCACCTGGATGAGGGAAACCAATAATAGATTTGGATGTGCATAAATGGTGATCCCAATATCAGTGATTAAATGATCTGACCCTTAATTTAAGGGCTTAAAGTTTATTTATTTATTTATTTAAATAGAGCAGATTTCATGTTGAAATTCTGCGCAGATTCATTGGATCAGTAATGAATGAAAACTATTGCAAATTCATGGGGACTAGTTGGAGTCCCTTCCAATGTTTCAACTAGTTTCTAATTCAGTTCCATTGAATTCATATTCAAGGACATGGAATGATGATGATGGAAAATGGTGATCAAATTATCATCTTCTTAGTAGCCCCATTCAAAAAAAAAAAAAATTTATCATGTTCTTAGTAGAGATTCATTTCATGGAATCGTTTTAACTCATGGGTTCTAAGCCAGTACATGATTGAGAGAAGCAGCGGGCAGCTTGAATCAAAATTTTAAATGAAACTCTCTTCTTCAAAATAGGAATGTTTGTGGATTGGGATGATTCTGGTTTCCGAGGAAATGGATTGTGAACAAAAAAAATTATATTTATTTCCAATTTCTGCCACTAATCAGTGTTAGAATTCATTGCTGATGTTGATTACTACAAAATATAATAGGAGGGAATTCTAACTAATCTAACTAGTGGCGAAACACCCTGCACATCCAAAAATACAGACAAATGTTGAGTCAGGATCCTATTTGGTTGCTGGAATTCAGAGAGTTCCTAATAGTGGAGAACTCTGAATTCTCCAAAAGTTGTTTTCCTATTATGTCAATTCTTCACTACGTCTTAGCATTTAGAATGCTAGAATGTTGGAATTCGAAAATTCGAAGAGGCTAATTTTTATTTATTTTTTTTAAATTATTGCAATCCAACGAGAAATTCCAAATGAAATTCCCAAGTAGAAATTCCTCCAACCAATCAACTCAGTGGGACTCAAATTAAGTATAGTACCCTAGTCAAATTGAAGTTGGGCTCACCGTTAAAATGATGATTTTCAAACAAATGAATAAAATATTATAATAAAAAAAAATTAAATGTTTTATAGAGATTAGTGCCACTGAGCCCAGGTGGTATTGGAGTAAAATTCATTTGAGAAATCATAAAGATGGCCCTTTTATTTTGAATGATTATTGAGCAGCCTCGCGAAATTCTCATGAGTAAGATCCCTAGTGATCCAAACTCAAATTTTCCATGATAGAGCAGCAATATGAATCCAATTGGGGCCCTTTTTTTTTCCCATTTACAAGTGTAACATTTAGGGATGGTCCCATTTTATCGGCCCATAAACAAGGTGAAAAAAGAAAATAGTGGGTAAGGGAGGCCATTTTGATGTGAAAGTTCATGCACCTGAAAAGTATTGTTACACCTCTCTAAGCTGAAAAAAAGAGGCACCAGCGTCGGTACAACATCGTCTGTGTTGCATGAGTAAATTTCACCAGCTTTGTGTAAAATCCATATGCAAATCCCATGTGTGAAACACAGACCCCCGTGGGTTTGCAGGCATGGAATCCTCATCTAACACAAAACAAGCCTTACAATAAGAGAAGCATGCCCACTCAAATCACCAGTAGAGCAATTGCAATATCTGGGTAAATCCTGAACCATCATTTATGGCACAAACCGAGCTACATGTGGCTCCGTTTTGGAAGAACCAAACAGGGGCCGTTTCTTTATTAGAATTCATGACTAGAATTCTAGTGGTTGGAGTTTTTGAAACATGATGTCCCCTTGGCATTTTCAAATCCCATGTTTTTCGACAAGAATTTATGAATCCCAGCACATGATAAGGAGGATTTAGGAATTCCACGTTGTATAGGAATTCAAGAATTCCCAAGACAAGAATTTTCTTGAATTCTAGTAAAATGAACAGGCCCTAAAATGTAGAAAACATATCCAAGAGATTTTACAGAGCCCAGTATGCTGAGAGCATAACTCATTTTGGCAGCATTTCTAACCTATAAGCAAATGATCAGAGACTGCTGGTATTCCTTCCAACAAGAACATAGAGATCAGAACATCAATGTAAGACCAAAACCAGTATACCCTGCAGAACTCAATGCCAGAATGAAATTACATGCAGGCATATATGAAACTAGAGCATGCTACTCGCATAGTGCCTGAACTCACAGTGCGCTTGAACAAAAAAGAAATAAGAATAGCATGTTTAATAGCATTTATACCAAGAGGCTGTCGTAATCATATTGTGCTTTGTTTCTTTGCTTACCATAAAAATAATCAAAGACATTAATTACAAAGCATCAACAATCATTTGACAGAAGATGCACAAAATGACAAACCATTGTTCTATAGGGTTATGAATGACAAAATCACAAATGCCACATGCCTGATCTAAATTCAGAAGTCACCAGCATAGCCCTGAACACTGAATGCAGCAATCAACATGGGAAAACAGACCATACCATGATTTCAGATTGCAGTGAGAGAGTATCAGGGAATCCTCGCTGCATTTTTGGAAGGTTCGAGAAGTGAGCTTACACGATGCTAAGTTGAAGTTTAGTTTTGCACCATAGCATCACTGAGATGGTTACATGCAGAAGACACGAGGAGTTGCACATGACTTGAGTAGAAAAGGCCACGCTGTGGAGCAACACATATACCCTTCACTTAAAATGGTTTGGGTCAATTTCAGTGATGAGCTATGCCTGTTGTTTCCGATTTTGCGCTGATTCAGAATTGAATCCAAGGGTCCCTTGGATCATGAAATGAAAAATAAAAGCCTTACACACAATAACATGTGTCACAAGAAGCACCAAATGGGGTAAAAAGGGACAGATCATTCAAACAGTAACTGTCTATTTCCATATCATTCATTAAACCCCTCTTTCAATTCAAACCTATCTGACCAGTCAGATAAAAACAAATAAATAAGTTTTAACCGTGTGCCAAACGAACTACAGAACCCTGCTGACAAAAATGAACATGCATAGCATAGGGAAAGAAAAAGGTATCGGAAAAACATGCATCCAGCAGATCATAAGCTGACAATCACCTACTACAGCAATTATCCATACAGCAAACTCAACTTCCAGTGATTGCCAAAACATAATCAACTAGATATAATTCATGTACTTGGGGCTGCTTCAGTCTTCACCTCTGGAAGAGCCGTTTCCACCTTTTCTGCAGTTTCAGTCTTTTCAGCTTCCTCGTCTACAAAGAAATGAGAAATTCATCAGATTTCAAGAAAAGGGGCAAGTGCATTAACAATAGGCATGAAGGAAATGTAGACTTTGTTGAAACATGCATTTGCATCAGGGTGCTTTGTTGTTGTTCCAAGTGATACGAATGTTTTGTTAGAGGGCTTCCTGAGCGTCAAGACCTGCAGAGTGTGCTGAGGGACTCAAGACACCATGCATGTGAGACCCAAGGTCGGTCATCCAAAATATTGATATGATCTGTCCCATAGTGAGTTGGGAGGATGACTCTTTCCATAGGCAGGAATAATCTAACCATATTATCATTGGTTATGAAAAACACAATGGTCATGTAAAGAAGAAATAGCCAGAGTAAAAAGATTCTCGAGTCTAGGAGACTTTAGGCAATCACCCATCCATGATGAGTTCAATCAGATCAATGGCCTAGATTTAAAAAAACCAAAGGCCCACACAAATTGGCTGAGGTTTAGAACCATAATAGTCAAATCAGTTTGTTTAGGCCAAACCGGCTGAAACTATTAGATTCAGTTAGAATACCGTTTTGAACCACCACCCCACAAAATATTATAAATTTCTGCCAAATCCCATGCAAAATTTTTTTTTTTTTCCCTAATTCCAGTTCTATTGACATAAATACTCAACAAGGACAAGTTTTTCTCTTGACAATATCAAAGGGTTTTTAAACCCAGAAAAAGAGAAGAAAAAAAAACCACGACCAATCCCATATTCATATCGCAGGGATTTAGTTTATTAAGGTCATGGCCTACTTTGTCCTTAAATATATAGCTTGTTTAACTTTTTAGATTCCATTTTATTGACAAAAAACCTATCCATTATTTAGGGCAAAAGGCAAAGGGTTTTTTTTTTTTTTTTTTTGTCTGTGTATGGAATTTAAAACTCGGCCCAAGTCCAAGTCGACTCATTTGATTTGACTTGGACTCGGCCTTAACCGAGTCGGGCTGAGTACCATTTTACCTATATATATATATATATTTTTTTTATTTTTTTTTCTTCCTCCTCTTCTTCTTATTCTTCCTAGTCTTGTCACTTGGATTGAAATCTCCATCTTTCTTAGTGTTGCTTCTCCATGAACTCTACATTTGAGATAAAAGCTTTTCCTTTGAGTCCCATTGTTTTTCCCATTTTCATGCTATCAAAGGGTTTGCCATTGCTTCAAAAAAAAAAAAGGGTTCTTCCCTCATTGAAAGCATGTTAATAGTGCCATTTGATGGTGTGGATGAGTAATTGAAGCTCTTTATCCTCAGATAGTTAGGGTTTTTTGGTTGTCTCCTTCCCCTTTTTTCTGGACTTTACTTGCAGTGAATATAGGAGGAGGAGACCTCTTTTACTTTCCTCTTTCTTTATGGCTTTGTGCTTCTGTGGTCAAAAAGGTGATTTTGACAAATAAGTTGTGAAGAGAGAGAGAGAGAAGGAATGGGAGAGAAGCAGAAAACAGAAAGAACACATCACTCTCTGCCAGATTGAAACAGAAAAGATAAAAAGAAAAAAAACAGCCTGAGAGACTTCTCTTAGTCGCATTGTGACTTGACAGAGTTGACTCAGGTCCGAACTCAACTCCACTTAGGCTGAGGCCAAGGCTGGTTCCCCCCCCCCCCCCCAACCAAACTATCTCCCCAACCTATATATATATATATATATCACTGAGATTTAATTTACTACGGTGATGGCCTCTTTTTAATATATAAAAGCTTGTTTAATTTTTTACTATTTTCAAACCCGTGTGGATTTTAAAATGTTAATATTTTTCCAAGACAAAACTCCAAAGTATGCTGAACCGGCCAAAATTATTGAGAGTCAAAATCGAAATAGCATCCAAAATGAAATTGACAACTATGCTTTGAACCCCATACTTGTTCGTAATTCATGCTCTGATGCAGGTTGGGATGCACCGGACATCCGGAAGTATTAGGATAGAACATAAAAGCTGACAACTTTAAATATGGAGAAGACATTGGATAAAGCAAGAAATTGTTTACCTTCATCATCACTATCTTCAAAATCTTCACCTTCACCCATGCCACCCAAGCCACCCATGCTACCCAGACCATCCAGACCACCCATGCTACCCAGACCACCCATGCTACCCAGACCACCCATGCCACCCAGACCCCCCATGCCACCCAAACCCCCCATGCCACCCATGCCCTCCATACCGCCAAATTTCTACAGGTGTCAATAGAGAAACAAATTAGCTCGAACTCTGAAGACAAATGGCTAAAAGAATAAATCTGTCAAAATATTCATACCGAGAAATCCATTCCTCCTAAATCAAGATCATTTGAAGGTCCTGAAGCAAACAGTAAAAGTTAAAAAACTTCCAATTAACAAGCATGCATTTACTAGAAATGTTTCGAGAAAAGAAAAAGAAAAAAGAAGAGGATAAAATAAAATAAAGGAATAGCATACCATTATCCTCATCTTCATCTGCCCATTTGTCCCAATCAACTTTTATGTAGTGTGGTGCCTTCCCATCACCACGTAGTAGTTTTTTCCACCACACCTTCTCTGCTTTCTCAACCACACAGAAAATGCTCCTGAGCCCAGTATTTATTTTGCTTTCCTGATGCAGTAGTGGAAAAATAGAAGAAAAGGTTAAAAAACCACTAGAGGAATAATGGCAAATTCACATAAAGTGTAATCAATGTCAAGAAATAGCTCTACCTCTACATTCACTTTATCAAAAAGCTCCAACTTCAGCTCATACGGGTGATCTCCTGTTCCAGCTGTGGCATTGAAAGTGAAAACTCCTTCTGGTTCAAGATTGACATTGACGTCTTTTGCATCAGGCAATTGTACTGTAATATAAACTTTATCCTGTCTCTCTGCCCACTTAACCTCTGGATGACGACTGCAAATATGAAAGTATTGTACCAAAATCATGTCAAATATTTCAAAATTTTAGCCTTCACGCAGCATGTATGAGCAAAGATCCCACTGCCAAAGTAAATGACATCATTGAAGAAAGGAGTGATATCACTTATAGCAGCTCCACTCACCAAGGCTGACTTTTTAGCATGAAATTGAAGGAGTGGTAGAAGAGACTAAGTTTAATAAACCCCAAATACCAATGGGAAAATTTGATCTTTGCAGTAGTGTGAATGTCTGAAAGGTTAGTAATCTTTATAATTTTAAAAGGCATGCTACATTAGTGAACCATTTCCATTGGTGTTAAATAGGAAACCTTTGGTACTTTCAATAGTCTATCTATGCATGTTTAAAGAATAAAGGAAAACCATGTAAAATTGATTAGTCTGTTTGTCATGTATACTGATCCTATGTAAAAATACATACACAGACACATTCTTCCACTATCAGCATCTTAGCCTTATCCCATCCAGCTGGGATTGGCTTCAAATTTCTTTGATACAACTATAGAGAAACAAAGGCATTCCACATACTTTTCGTGTGTGTGTGTGTGTGAGTGCATACAACATAAGTCCCTGAACAGACAGAACACAAATCCCTCATCTTTAGCTCAGCTGATTAAAGACATGGGAATAGAGTGCACGAGATTGAATCCCCGATATAGCACCACAAAAAAAAAAGAGACACAACATAAAGCAATACTAAGGCCTACAACATACATCCCTTAAAAGTTACTTCCGGACAAGCACTCCTCAATGGATGTATATTAAAATCAGTGGTTATGCTATCTTTCTTTTTTTCTTTTTTTTTTAATGGTAACTTGAATTAAAAAAAAAAAAAAAACTTAACAGTACAATAGAATTATACCAAAAAGCAATGGTCAAGACCCCAAAAATCAAGAACCACGTAACAAGGAAAAGCCAAAAAATAAAGCAGCATATCAAAACAACAGCTAAAAAGACCAGAACCACAAACAGTGGTTATGCTATCCTAGGAAGATATTTGTTTTATACTTTTCAGTTTCTTAGGGTAAACGAGTTCCATGACATCTATGGTTTATTCATGTCTAGAGAAAAATCCCAAGTGAGAATGGATGTGTATATCTGGAAAGTGACGAAACGTCAACTCTAGTCCTATTTCCAATTTCTTTTTTGCAATTTTATCATCCATTAGTATTGTGGGTTTCATAGAGCGATCCAAGGTAAAAGTAGCCCTAGATCTCTATTTGTTGCTCTCCATTGAACAAACGGGCCCTAAGTGTATGTCTTTGAGGAGCATTTCTGTAGAATAAAAATGGTTTCTGATGGAAAGCAGTTTTATGGTGCTCTCTATTAACATTTTCCATTGTTTCATCTTCAGAGGTGAAACCATCTTATGCAGTTTTGGTGGAAAACAGACCAAGGAGCTCCATAATATTTATGAATATCAAAGTAAGACCAAAGAAGTCGAAACCATTTTCCGCACTTTCACATGAGAGGTAGAAATATGCTTTTGCCTCGCCAAACAACAGAAACAGAAAAGGAAAGAGCGAAAAACATGAAGGGTACTTTTAGGACACATCCATGTGACTTCATTTTCGTGCATCCATTCATTTCAGCGCATCCATGCTCATTTTCATGTTTTGATGTGTAGCATATATTTTTCTCAAAGGAAATGTTGCAAAAATCAATTGATTTTCTACAATGCCACAGAAAACCATGTAGAAAATTATTCTGTATGATAAGCATTAGGAAAAACAAAGTTTGTGAAACCCCTTTTCCATGGGGCTACAAAAACACACCCTCCACAGTGTAATGGACTCCATGGCTTACAGAATCCACAGTGTACAACTTCACGAGTTAGATTCAACACAGAATCCACATTTTCTTTCTCAGTGATGGAGAGAGGACGGCAAACATATTTTACATGGAAGGAAGAAACAATTGCAACCCCTCCCCACACTCACCCACCCCCAACCCTAGGTGGATTTCTTCCTGGACTTTTCCATGAAAATTTTAGGTTTTCCCATGGAAAACATCGCCGCACAAACACGCCTCTCTCTCTCTCTCTCCATTTTCTTCACAACTAATAGCACGCATTTAAGCAACTTCCCCAATCTGATTTCTGATTCCTCTCCATTTCAGAAACCCAGCTAAACAAAGCATCTACTTTTACGGATGGAAAGATGTCTCACCAAAAACAAAGCAAAACCCAAACATGCCCTAACAGGTAACTACAACTACAAGGATTCAAGAACAATTCCGACATCCAAACACTACCATAACTCTAAAACCCCAAAAATCTTCTAATCGGAAGAAAGCAAAGAAAAACCCTAAAAAAAAAAAACCACAAAAGAAACATCTAGAATCCGATCTAATACAAACATCAATCTGCGAAGAAACAGTAAAATCATAGATAGAGATTGAAACAGATTGCGATCCAAGCGATCAAAGAGAAAAAAATTAGGGATTTCACCTCATCTCGGCTGGAAAACCCTAGTCGGCTGGAAAACCCTAGAAAGAAAGAAAGCTTCCGACTCGTTGCTGAAACGATTCGACTCGGTTCGATTTGGCGAGTTTTGCTCGAGGACTGAGATAGAAAGAGTGTGTGTGGGAGCTTCTACTTATAGGAAGGGACCGGGAAATTAGATAATTACAAAAGTGCCCTGGCTTCCTATGTTAGTCTTCTCCCTAAAATGTGGAAGATTGTGTTGCAATTTGCAATTCAAACCCTAACCCTAGTACTAAAGAAGTGGCCTCATCTATCAATCCAGGGGTCATCCTTTGGTGCTTTATACCTTCATTGTACTACACTCCATCAGAGTACACCGTGCCTAGGGTTGTAAAAGGGTCAATTCCGGTTTGGATCCATGGTGGACTCAAAACTAGAACCATTAAAAAGAAAGTAGAACCAAATTCAAATCCAGAATTATTTTGGAACCAGTTTCTTGGCTTTGGAACCAGAACAATATATGGGACGGGTCTAGATCCAGGTCCGGGTCTAGGTTGAGAATGATATTAAAAAAAAAACATGATTTTTAGGAGAGATTTTTTAAAATTGAAGTAATATGTCGGGTCTCGGGTCCACAGGTCTGAATTAAGGTGGAACCAGACCCGGACCCATTTACTTATTGAGGCCTAAATAAGGACACAAACCCATATTTTAACAGGTCGGAACCTCCAGATTATCGAGACTCATTTACATCCCTATCCGTGCCACTCCACACAACTCATTCAACCGTACTCCGGTAGCGCTAATGGTCAATCGCTGGCACTTAAGGTGAGTTGGAATATCCTGTACCACCGATCTATCTCCAGTGGCGGACTCAGAATTTTCATTTAAGGGGTGTGGATACTAGTAGGTAGTTTGATTTTGGGGACAAATTGAGGATTTTCATGTGGATTTTGAGGATGAATCCACAATTATTATCGCATTTTTGGAAGTGGATTTAGAATTTTCATATGGATTTTTTAAAGCGCACCACAATTTGACGGATGCGACCGCACCCACATGCCTATACTTACTTCTGCCCTTGGCTCTCTCCCACGGTTCTCATTTGCAACTCATCATTGTAGATATGGGTAGTGGCAAAATTTGGTCTGATTTTGTAATACGACCTGTATTTTATGTGGGTTGGCTATGGGTTAAATAAATCTGACCTGCAGTAATATAATCAGGTTAGGGTTGACCTATATAAGCCATTTAAATAGGTGAGGCTAGGGTGGATCGACATGTATATATCTAAACCAATTTGTATAGTTTGGTGTTTCAATATTGCCTACATACTATATATGTTGATCTTGAAAATTACAATTTTATGCATGTATATGGTCTTCACATTGGGTATATGGACCCCAAACTAGGAAATCTGTGGGCCTAAACTTTGACTTGAAGTTAACTAAAGCCCATGCAATTCACTAATCAAGAAATTAAAGAATGGGTTTAGACTTTAGATATTGGAAATGCATCTAACATTTTCATTTCTGCCAGAGGTGTTCTACTTAATTAGATAGGGCTGTGCATTGGGCTTCCTATCACTTAACCCAAGCCCGGCGGATATATTAAACGTACCAAAAGTTTAGACTCATGCTAGGCCCAATTACTAAAACCTGAGTATATAACTCAGCCCAAAGTGGGTAGGATCCAGGCTGGAAAATTCAAGTCACTTGAGTATTCTTTATTTTACATAAGCCTTATCTTTTTTGCTAATAATTTGTATGTAAGTGGAGACGGCTCATTACCCGAGTGGTAAGGAGTGGCAATTCTCACTCTCTGTCTAAGGTTCAAACCCTAGGTACGCCACCTCTTCTTGTGTATGTGAAGACTCCTTTCCAATTTGAGTGGATTGTCTTTCCTTGTGTGTGGGGGCTCTCGCTTGGGTCCCGGCCCCTTTGGCTAGGTTACAATATATATATATATATATATATATATATATATATATATACACTTAAATGTGACAAGTTCTTACTATCGACAAACTTTAAAAGCTCAATAAGTGCTAGACATATGCATTATGTGACAAGTTCTTTTGTGGGCTCACTATGGATAGTGTGTATCCTAATATTTATTTTATACAATATCACTCATTTATGATCAATCCAATCCCTTCACACCCGCTGCATCCATGTGGCCCCACAACAGTAGTAAATAGATGGTTGAGAGAGAGAGAGAGAGAGAGAGAGAGAGAGCACCAAATGGATAATCATAAGGTTTTTATTTTACTTTCTATTGTATGTTTGTGCTGCACCTCATTTGCAGTTAGGGTTTCTTACAGGACTGGATCACTTTGATCCTAACCTAGCCTGGTCCTATTGGATAGATTTGAGCTCCATTTTAAGCATGTAAGTTGAACCTAAATTAAATTTCTGAATCAACTAGCCAGGCATGGGCCTATGCTTGCTTAAACTTCCAGCCCAAGTAAAAAAGAAGGCATCCTACTAAAGAGGTACTATTTCCAAGAGTTTTAAAGCTGTTCAACTTCAAATGCTAAATTATGTATGATCCTGCACAATTTTGATGAGTGTCAAATTTGATCCATGTCAATTTACAGGATGATAATATGGAGTAAGGGGGCTTGATCTTGCATGCTTGATTGTTCTCATAAGTTTGGCTGTTCTTTTTTTTTTTTTGTTTCTCCTGTTATCGGAGGGTTCTCAATTCTTTAGGCTGGACTAATTCCTTCGGACCTAGAGAGAAGCTGGGGAAACTCCCCTGTAGTGCAATTTCGAACCTACAACCTTCAGGTATAAACCGTGGTCCTAAGCTAACTGAGGTACCGCTTGAAGTTAAGTTCGGCTGTTCTTGAAAATTTATAGTTCATATATATTTCAAATAGGCAAGGCCCAGGTCTGACATTTTGACCCATGTGCTGAATTTGGACTTTTAAACACAGGTCTGATGACTAAACTAGGTCTGGATTGGAAATTTTGAATAGTTTTGTATGTGCGTCGGTGCTGAATACAGGTAGGTATTCTGCAAGGAAGATGAGGTGTTGTGGTACAGTTCTGATTGGTGGTGGCAGACTAACAGAAGAACCCAGAGAGCATCTCCACTTTGAGTTCCTCAGACTCCACCCTGAGATTCGAAACTTCTTGACCTTTTGTTCTATAAATGATTAGATTGTGACAATGACAAAAGTACCCCTAGGGTTTCTCGTAGGGTAACACCTAGTTGTGTTCATGGGCCGGGCCAGCCCGATTTGGGCGGGGCTTGGATTGTAGCTTGGGTCCATTTAATAATTGGTCCGGGCTTGAAGAAAGGTCAAAGACTCGCCCGTGTAAGGAATGCATACAATTTAGTTTGATTAGTTCAAACAATTGCTCAAATGCCCAAAAGTGATAAAAGCATCGGTCCGGCCAAGCCCAATTGATTAAAATGGAGGGCTCGGGCCTGAGTTTTACGACCCGTGTCGGGCTTAGGCCAGGCCTAGATTCGTATTTCTAAAGTTGCGGCGGACTTGGATTTGCCTTAGCCCGGCCGAGCCATGAACGCCCACCCGCATCAAGTATTCTATCGGACGTAGGACCCACTATCCAAAAGAAAGGCCACAGTAGTGATGGGTAAGGAATTTTTTCTCTTTCTTCTTTAAGAATTTTACGGAAGAAAAAAGAAAAAGGAGACCATTAGTTGCTACTCTTTTACTCTTGTATTCCATTCCTTTTTCTCTTCTATTCCTTTCAACCCTTTCTCTTCCATTCCATTCCTTTCTCTCTCATCTCTTTTCCCACCATTCCTCTCCTTTCATCTATCCAAACACATAAGAACCCACTTGACACTTGCACCCAAGACAATCCATTACTCACACCCAAACCATCAAACCCTCTCTTACATCCTTCACCTTCACCTTCACCTTCACCTTCACCGACATTATCATCTTCACTCTTTCAAGGTAAGGAGATGGAAAATAAGAAGACATGAGTGGCATCAAAAAAACGAGATAAAAAAAATAAGGCCCAAGAGACAACTTCCATTCATAGAGAGCTATTGGGCCATTTTTCGTTCACAGGGCATTTAAGGGTTTTTTTTTTCCTTTAAAACTCTCTTCTTCTTTTTTATATATCTTGACTTTCATAAGGAATTTATTTTTTTATTTTTATTTTTCCAAAGAACCTTCACAAGGAACTCGAACTCAACTCATGCAACACACATAGTGCACGTGTACTTAGGGGTGCTCAAGGACCTAGTAAGCCTAAGTCAAATTCGAGCTAGCTTAGATATATAATTTAGGCTCATTTAATATTTGGGTTAGGCTTGGATTAAGCGATAAAAGTCTATGGCTCAGCCCAACTCAATCCGATTGACTAAATAGGGGAGCCTGAGCCTGACATTTATGGTCCATATATGGCTTAGGTGATACCAACCTGTGTTTATAAAGTTGGGTTGGGCTTGAATTTGCTTTAGTTCGACCTAACCTGACCGTGAACACCCGTACATGCTCCTAACTAGCTGAGCAACAATCTAACACCAGGTCTGTCTTTGGATTCTATGGATAATTGGGTGAAATTAAAGACAAATTGATTCCAAACAACTATACTTAAATGCCTATGTGTAAATTGATTTTTAATTAGCTCCACCATTCACTGTAATAATTATGGTTTTGGTTAAAACATGTATCAATATTTTCTATAATTTCTTTTTCATGTAATGGCCCCATATATAATAGGTTCTCCATTTATACAATTGGTCATTAAGAGTAAGATGACCATTGATTGGACAAATAAGAAATGTGGCTAGATTGTTTTGTATAATCCAATGGCAAAATTAACTTTTTAAGTTTCATACATTTGTTGAGGGTAAATAACACATCTAGATCATTTATATATTATCAATAAGTGAGCTTCATTCATTCAATGGTTGATATCACTGTTTTACAAGAATTTTTCAAGCCTATTGAGAGTAAGCAAGTTGGAGCCACAACTTAAATGATTTTGATCAGTGAAAGGTAGACCATCCTACATGTATAGATTTGAGTTAGCCCTGACCACAATGTGGTTAATTTCTTATAAGCACTACCCTAATGTAAATATTATATATAATATAGATTATCATCATCATCATCAAAGCCTTGTTTCAATTAGGTCGGGGTCGGCTAAATGAATTTTATTTTTTTAATATATAATACTAGCTTTACCACCCATGCTTAATGTACGGACATGTAAATCCATTAAAAAAATGTCATAGTAGTATTGATAGAAGCCAACATTTTAAAGATATAATTAGTCTTATGGATTTATCATAATTAACATTTTATTGGTGTCAATCTTCAAAATTAGAAAACAAAAGGTAATAAAAGAATATAATATTTTGTGATAACTAAGAAATCAATGCAAGTTTTATACAACATTGGAAATTATTCACTGTACGTCAAGTAGTTTAGTTTTTCTTTTTATTTTGATCAAGTACTTTAAGCATGATCAATCTTATAGATGGATCCAATTCCAATTAGAGTGACATAATGAGATTCATTGGGCATGAGTTTAAAAATAGTTCCTATTTACAAATTTAAAAAAATAAAATATAACAAGTGCATTCCCAAAATTATTTTAGTCAAAATAAAAGTTATATAATTGTATAAAGCATATTGCTCATAATTCTAAATTGTCGACTGAGATGGACGTGAGTTTCTTTGTTATCAAGAAATAAGAGTCTCTTTTAGACCAATTTTTGTTACACGTGAGTTTCTTAGTTAATGTCATTCGTTGTGTGGGACCAGTGAAACTCAATAGGCGGTCTTGCCTTTGGTGTTAGTCTGAATGTGTTGCTCTACTGCTCCCACAAGAGCATGTGCGCAAGGGAGTTTCTAGGTCAATATCATCCATCGCACAAGACCAGTGAAACTCAATGGGTGGTCTTGCCTTTGATGCCAGTCTGGATGTGTGCTCGCACAAGATTGTGCGCGCAAGAGAAAAGTTTCCTATATATAATAATGATTGAGAATGAAATGATTACAATCGCTCACAATTTGTTGATAAATTATAAAAATATATATATATATATATATTAATTTGAAAAGCTGGATTACACACTTCAGGATTCTGTTTATGCATGGTCAATCTAATGGTGGTAAATGCATTAAATAAAATTTTAAGTATAAACCCAATTAGGTCAATTGCAATGGATTGGGTCTTAATCGGTTTTGTCCGGACCTCATGATTAACAACTTTCACGGGGATCACTACAAACTTATAAATATAAATTAAAACTGGATCAATGGTTAGGTGTGGATAACCTTCCAATAAAATTAAATAAGACAATCATACAAACTCTTTTAAATTATGATAATTAAGAAGAGTTTTAACTTGGGGTCATCGATAAAATATCTATAATCACTTATTTGACAGTTTTGAAACATATTGATAGGAGTAGTAATTTTGACCTAACCCACCAAGCTAATTTGAATTTCACTTGATAATTCAAAGTTAGAGTTGATCCTTTTTATTTTCTAGTAGTCTTAAGTTAACATTTTAATCAACGAATTGGGATGGAGTTGAGTTAATACATAATATCCAAGCTCCTAGCCCAACTTGACTTTCCTCGTTCCTTGACCATCCAACAACTAAACTTGAATGCCATGTATTAATTTAGTTTCGAGCTAACCCTTATAACTTCAAAGTTGGCTTTGTATTGACTTACTTCTCACGATGAATAAATAGATAGAGTTGGGATTGAACACATATTCTATTACCCATCAATTCCATCTCTTTAATTTTAACGAGCATTATTTCTTCTTTTTGTTCACACGTATTATTATCTTTTTTGAGTGATAGTTAGATAAGTGACACTTGTAATTAAACCTTTTTTTTTTAATAATAATTGGATAAATGACACTAATCAATCATCATTTTTCTCATGAAACTTGTGATCATTTTTCTTATTGTAGTTTAGATGAGTGACATTTGGAGTGAGACTTTTTTATAGCAACTGAATAAATGACACTTATCACACATCTATGACTCCCTTAACTCATAGAAAGCGCATGCTCTCTTTCATTTAAAATAAAACTCTCTTCTTCATTTTTTTAGGCATTATTCTCTTACCCACATCCACATACATTTTATTTTATTTTATAGGAAAGTTGGTATTATCGTATTGCGCACGCCAAATTGAGCTTACTCGAGTTAGGGATGCCTAAGTACATGTCGAAATCTACATGAATTCTATTATCATTTTAAAGGTTTTACTTCTACTTAATTAATTTTTATATATGTATTATACATATTATGTCCTTATACTAACAAAATAGCATATTGTATAATATATGTGTAATAGAAAAAAGTTTTTTTAAATATTTTTTAATCAACTCAACTACAGTCCTATTTAGATTTAAGTCAAAGTATACAAATTGCCTTTAAACAAGAGGGACTTGAGCCTTTCCATTTTCCAAACAGGTAGACTAAAAGTTAAACAAGAACGCAAATTGATGAAACATATTTTTGGGAATCAATAAACTTCTTAAAAAGACTATTTTGTATATGAAAAATATTTGATTATATTTGTTGATTTTATGTTTATTTTTTTTCTTTTCGATTTACGTTGATATTGTTCTGACTTTTTACCTTATGCTTTTGAACATTCTTCATAATTATGAAAAGTTCATTTATGAAATAAATTTTAAATTATTTATTAATTTATATTTTTAAATTGCAGTCATGAAGTCTTTATAGGGAATGGGTGGTATAGGAAAAAGGTATGTTTCAAGTTATTTAATTTAGGTAATTATATCCTATCTTAATCTAACATCAACTTTTTTATTTTTTATTACGTGTTTAGTCAATTACAAATTTATCTCATTAGTTGTAAAAGTCATTAAAAGTTTATGAAATGAAAAAAAAATCTCTAGCATAATGAACAGAGAAAAGAAATTGAAATAAAAAAGGAAAAAAAATAAGAAAGAGTTTAAAATATCCAAGAGGTATTATATTAGAAAAGAAAAGAATTTAAAATTGGATGCTCATTGCTGAGATGGTGAGAAAGATTGTGTCAAATTAAAAAAAATAAAAAGAAGTAAAATAAAATTATATATAACAGGATGAGAAAAATCTATTATCAATGGAGAGTCTAGATTATGTGAGACTTTGGTACTCAATATTGAAATCTAAAAGGTTGATAACAAGGGTGTTCGTGGGCCAGGTTGGGTTGCGTTGTGCAATATCTAGGCCCTACCCATTCTTAAAGCATTGGCCTAAGCCTGATCCTAACCCGATTCGGGTTACAAACGCTTGGCCAGAGCCTGACCCGCCTGAAAAAGATTAAGCCTAAGCCAGGGTGGATAGTGTTTTTGTAAAACAATGTCTTCACTTATTATCTCGAGCTGTAGTTCAATTGGTTAGATTCTGCGTTTGTATGTTCAAATCACACCTAGCGAAAGAATCTAATTTTTGCTTAAATTGTGTATCTTATTCGGGCCGGGTTTGGGTTTGGGCTCTCTACTACTAAATCCAAACCCCGCTCGTATATTAAATGGGTCAAAGATTTTAGGTCTAAGCCTGTCCGATGTCCCAAAATCTAAGGCTCAAGCTATGCCCAAAGCGGGATGGGTCGAACTCAGACCGGCCCGCTCTATGAGCACCCCTATTTGATAAGGATTAAGAAATCCAAATCATGTAGGACACTTCAGATAAAGTCAAAATTGGGAGTGAGATCGAGCAATTGATTGTCAAATTGAACTTCAATTTTCAAATCAAATGACCCAAGCTTCATATAATAATAGACATTCTATATATTATGTAAGGCCTGCTCCTCCACACAATACATCCTTTTGGTACATTCCCACTGTTAGGACCCACCTGGGACCCCACAAATCAAGGGACAATAGGGGATCACAACATCTTACACCCTATTTCAAATTTGAAGTCAATCTAATGCCCTTTACCACTCAATCCATGGTCCAAGAGTTTACCACCTTTGTATATATATAAAAGAATTGACCCCTGATCCAAAACCCATGAGATATGTGAATATCAAAGCGAGAAGGGAAGGGTATGTGGTTCCATTCAGATGGATCATAAGATGGGCCCCACTAGGTGATATGTACCGTCTTACTATATATATCTAATGTACAAGAACATTTGCCATTATGAAATATACATAATGTACTTATTGTATGTGTGGATTAATATAAGGGATGTAAATGGGTCTCTAATTCTCCGATTATCCGTAATTTCGACCCGTTAAAAACTGGGTCTGGGTCCTTATTTAAGCCCCGATAAGTAAATAGGTCCAGGTCCGGTTTCACCTTGGTTTGGACCCGTAAACCCGAGACCCGACATATTACCTCAATTTTCAAAAATCTCTATTAAAAATTATATTTTTTAATATCGTTTTCTATCTAGACCCAGACTCGGATCCATACTTGTCCCATATATGATTTTGGTTCTGATTCCGGAGCCAAAAAATCGGTTCCTAAACTGTTCCAGGTCCGAATCCGGTTCTCCTTCTCCTTAACAGTTCCGGTTCCGGGTCCATACCGGAACCGACCCATTTACAACCCTAATTAATATATATTATTCTAATGGGGCTTTCGTCCTAGTTCAAGTGGCATGCTTTGTGGGGCTCGCACCATGTAGAATCTAAACACTTCACACTGAATTAATATATTCAACCCAGATTAGTATTGAACTTTTACTCAACAAAAAATTAAACAATGTATTAAATGTGCGATTTAAAAAAAAATAAAAAAAAATGTTCAAGTCGGACACCAACACAAAGTGCATAGTTACAAACTAATGAGGCAAGAAATGGGTATCACTTCCTAATCATATTCTTACACCGAACGATTCGTGGATTACCAAAATGCGCAAGATTTAATTAAAGAGAATTTAAAGGTATTGTAAATTTCTACTTAATTTTCAAAAGATAATTTCAGAATCTAAAAGATTGTTGAAAAAGTGAAAAAAAAATATATATAAAAAACGTATATAAAATGCACTAAGAGAGAGAGAGAGAGATTCACAAAATAATCAACAGATATATAAAAAATAATATACAAAATACAAGATAAAGAATAAAAATATATTAACTAAAAGTAGTAGAAACTATTGTGTTTATGATAATTTATCTATGATTGTAAAACAAAAATTATCAACCACGTATTGTAGACATTAAAACAATTTTTAAGAGATTTAATATAAAGTGTATAGAAATAGTAGTTTATATAATTTTCGTAAGTAAAGTTTTGTATTTAGTCAATGCATTCAACTAAATTATCTTAAGAACTATACTGAACATTCAAAGCCTCAATCTTTCAAAGATTAACAATGTAGTGAATACTTAAAAAATAATAGCATACTAGAGAAAGCTTCCTTAATAGAACAAATTATGAAAAGTATATTTTAAAAAAAAAAGGAAGTTTTTTTCTAATATTGTTGACCCAATTATTTTTATCAGCCAAGACGGATAGGCAGTTGGTAAGAGGTAATCTTGTCGAGGGACACTACATAAGAGATTATTGGATGCTTAGAAAGGGGACGCAGCATAAGATTTTGATTTGGGGAATCGCTCCTGGTAACCTTGATGTGAATGCAAGTGTATTTGTATAAACAAAGTCATGTTTCCTTGCAATACTCCCCCTGTTTGGGAAGGGGGAGGAATGGGGGGAGGGAAAAAAAAGAGGGAAAGTGGGGGGAAAATAATTTTGGAGGGTGTTTGGGAAAGGGAGGGGAGGGAAAATGGAGGGGAGGGGGAGGGGAAAAAGGGTGGAAAAAATTTTCCCCCCAAATTGGGGGGAAAATGGGGGAGAGGAGGGGAAAATGAGAGAAAAGACCAAAATGCCCTTTTATTTGTAAAGAAAGTTTTAAAGTTTTTATAAAAGTAAGGGCAAAACGGTAATTTTCTCTCTATCTCACAAACAAACAAAACCCTACTTTTTCACTTTTCTTCCCCCTACTTTTTCACTTCCCAAACAAGAGAAGGTAAAATTAATTTTCCCTCCCCTCCCTTCCCCTTCATTTTCTTTCCCCCTCAAATTTTCCCTCCCCTCCCCTCCCCTCTCCCAAACGGACCCTCAAGTCAAAAAGAAAAAGGTTGCAAAGTGTCATCATTGTATTATAAAATATAGTGCCATTATTGTATTTTAAAACCTAGTGTATGAAACATTAAAAAAAAAAAAATGACTTGGTGAAGAAAATAATTTTTTCTCATTTCGTCTTAAGTGTTTCCTTGATTTTCATTTTTCAGTTTTAAATTAAGTTTTAAAAAATGGCATATTCATAGAGGCCTTCTTCACCCTGACCGAAAACCATTTTGTATACACGCACAACACATTCACTATGGAAAAACTCAATTGCACTAAATAATAGAAACTAAAAACCATATAAAAATGATTTTTCCCTTTTTGCCGTAAATAAAACTATTACAAAAATAAAATGTCATGAGCACTGCCATTAAATACCCTAAAGCTAAGAATATCATGGGCAAGTATCTCTTCTCCTACTCACTTTTTTAGGAATGTATAACTTTAGAATAGGAGGGTGGTGTTTTGGAAATGGATACATAAAAGGAGAGCCATATAGAAAACAAGTAAAATCTTCACCTGAGGGAACGTTTGCACGCAGACAGACCAGTCCATCAAATTAGCATTGGGTAGGCGAGCTGCTCGCCATGAATTTATGGTGCGGACCATGACTACACAAACATCCTGTCCTTCCGTTTGTAGGATGTCCGCAAGAGAAAATCACCCCGTGTAGAAATAAAATAGAGGAAGTGAGAAATGTATAAGATAGAAAGAATCTTCATTGAAAAAGGGGTCAATTTAAGAAAAAGATTTAAGGTCATACAGATCAAACTCTCAGAGTTAATGAAATAGGTATTGCTAACCTATTATTGCGAATGGTTGGTCCCTAATAGATAAATTTGCTACTAGGACCACCTTCTGTTGGCTGTTGATCTTTCCACAATGAGGCCTTTCGATTTCATCATCTTCCCATGAGTAACATGTGCGTGTAAATTATCTCAAGCACACTCCTAGTAGAGCTTACCTAATGGTACGCCTGATTGGAAAAAAAAAAAGATGGCTTTTAAATACACAACGATTTTAGCCTTTTACATACAAATTCTATCCACACTAATCATAAAAATTTTAAAAATATGTTTTTTCTTTCCACACACTCAAAACATACATAAAATAGCTCAATCCCCTTTCTCTCTACACACAACTTACCACGATCATTTGGAGCTCTCATTCCAATCGGTGAAAACCCTCCTCCTCCTTTTTCTTCTTCTTCCTCTCTATCTATCATATGGTGAGTATACTCAAGATCATCATCTTCCGTGTCTCCTTTTCCTTTATCTATTTTTCTAGCCATCCATCCATCTATCATTACCAACCATTACCTCTTGCCCCCTTTCAATCAAGTAATGTTTGCTATATTTTCTCCATTGTTGTTCATCTCTGAATGTGTATTTGAGCTTCGTCATAGATAGAGTCATCATAGATTATGATCTGCCATGTCTAATCAGGATTTTAGCACTTATAACCAGTCCACAATAAAACCCACAGCAAACTCGATGTTGATTACAAAGTAACAGAAAATGAGAGAAAAGAATCGATATGTTCAGCCTTATGTGGCCGAACATAAATTTTTTGTTCAGCTAGATAAGGCTGAACAAAATTGATATGTTCAGCTATAAAAGGTTGAACATTGGTAGTTTGTTTTGTATTGAAAGTCCGAACGTTTCGCGACAATAGAAATAAAAAAAAAAAAGGCTTTACAAACTTCGAGAAATGGCAGAAATCAAAATAAACAACACAACAACTCATCTTGTCCCTGATATTATGTTCGGAAACTACATTTTTCTTATTAGTTTGCTCATCCATTAGACAAAAAAATGATATTGAGAGTGAGGTTTCCACTAAGAAGTAATATGTTTGACAATGGTGGGATATGATGGGAGAGTAGAATGTGATAAATAGAGAGATGGTGATGTGAATAGAAGAATGAGATTGGAGGAAGAAGGAAACGAGAGTGAAGGGATGAATGAGACAATAGAATGGGAGGAACGAGAGTAATAGAAATAGAATGATGAAAGTGAAATGAGAACCTCCGTAAAGGGAAATTAGAGGTTGAAGTGTGATAGGTGATTGTCCTTTTTGTTAATTTCATAAAAGGGAATAAATGTAATAACAAGGTTTTTAAAATTTATGTGTGTAAAAGTCAAAAATCGTTCCCTCACCAAAAAAACCACACCATCCACATATTATGCATGTATCCTGGGTTTGCACTTATCCGAATGTACTGGACTATTGGATCAACCGAACACCTATTCAAATGGGCTGAACTTGTAGGCACTAGATGATAGGATTAAGATGATAAGATGAAATCGATTTTTTGTACATAGGAGGGGCCTAAGTAGATTTTCAAATCCCCCAGGTCCAATCCCGAGGTGTGCCAACATGTGGGCCTTATGTACCAAAAAAAAAAACCAGCCTCATTAGATCATCCTAATCTTATCATCCATGGTCCAATATTAACATGGGTGTGTAGTTAATCCAAGGGTCCAATCCATTCACATGGTTGCAAACCCGGAGCTGCTAGGGAGGTTTGATCCGCTCGGATCGTCCATCAGGTGAGCCGCACAGCATGCAGGAGTCATGCATGAGATATGAACTACTACTACGTCGTTCTTTAGATTGTCGAATCTCGATCTAGCGTTGTAGATACGACTACGAGAATCGGATACGAAACTCCCAAACACCCAGTTCTCTCTCTCTCAATTGTCGTTTGCAGTACTATTCTGATGGAATAGTACTACTTGCAGATGGGAAAAGTTTATAGAAGAACCAGACAATTTCCCAACGGAAACGGTTGTGTTGACAGAGAATCTAAGGCAATTCGATGAAACTTTGAGCTTGAGATGTGCCTTCCCTCTTCCTTACTCTTTAAAATTCTGTTTCTTTCTCATTAGAATTCCCATCATCGAAGAAACCTGGAATTACTACAATGGGTTTGATTCCAGAGAAAAAACCAACAGCTCAGAGTTTCAAAATAATCACATCAACAAACTCCCGTGCCTTACCGCCACCTCAACCTCTACCCAGAACCGTTCATGGTCCTCAAAGAAATCTCAAGTTCTTTGGTTCTGTGAATCCAGTTAGAAAATCTCAGGCAGCTATTGGGATGGGGAGTTTTCAGAGCAGGGTAGATGATTGGATTCGACGAAAAGCAACTAGAGTGGAAGGTTCTAATTCAATGATAAAAACTGGGGTTGATGTGAATGTAATCAATGTTGATAGTGATCAAAGTCAATCAAGTGATATGAGGATTGAAGGCTTGAGCATTAAGCAGTACAAGTTATTAGTAGAGGGGCTAGATGATAATTCAGTGGTTCCAGATTGGGCTAGCAGGGATGTACATTTGCAGGAGTCTAAGGTTGTGAATTCTCCTTTGGGGTCCTCCTCATCATCATCATCATCAGCAGTGTCTGATTTGAGTGTTTTGACTCAGAAAACCAATGTTGTTGGGAAGATGGTGGATGTTGTTTTGGTAAATGATGCAGTGGAGAGGAGGTCGCCTGCCTATAAAAGATTGCATGAGTCTTCGAAGCAATGGGATTTGAAATTAGGTTCATTGGATTTGGAGATCAGATTGGCTGAGGAGAAAATCTCCACCTTTAAGTTGAAAGATCAAGCAGAGGATGTGGATGAGGTATATATATATCTTGTTTGTTCATTTTATTGTGATTTGATTATACATGGAGATTCTTATGTTGCATTTGCTCAATTTTTTAATCTTTTCTCTTCTTTTTTTTATGAATTTTTTAATCCTTTATTAACAGGGCAACTATGTTTAATTAGCCTGACAACTATGGTTGACTTAATAACATTTAATACTGTCATTTGCACTATTACTTCTAATAATTGATGAAAGTCTAAATGAGGATAGGAGAAACCATAAAATGGAAAGGAAAAACAAGAAAGAAAAACCGTGGGAGGCCTCAAGTTGAAAATAAACCTATAAAATTTCCCAACTGAAAAAAAAAAAAAAAAAACCTTCAGCTGTTGAAAGGATACTGAAAAAAAGCTGAAAGGCTTGTGAAAGAGCTTTATTTTGCAGTTATGGACGATTCGTTTTAAAGTAATCTCAATTCTTAACATAATTAAGGGCAACCCTCAGATATTATGGTAATTTTGGATGGTCATGTGGAAGGCTATTTTAAAGTTGTAGAAGGAGAAAACTGTGGTCCAGTCTTCATTTGATATCATGTGGGCAATTTCAAAAGAAAGAAATAGGAAAAAAAAATGGGAGGGAAACAATCAACAACATGCTATTCTGAATTTATTTTTTATTTTATTTTTTCTTTGCTCCTTTTCCTTTTCTGGGAATGACCTTCGGTTACATTTTGTATGTTCTTAATAGGATCACTGTGTAACTCTGCACGTTCATTGCTTTCATATTGTAATTATTTTTAGCTCTTCTAGGTTCACTTTCTTTCTTCTTTTTTTTTATGTTTATAACTCACAGAGCCTACCAGATATATAAGGTAGGTCTCAAGGCTCCAATGATAATGAAGATGATTTAACGTGTTAAATACTTACAGGATGTAGCATATGAGCCTTTTGTTCCTCTTACAGATGTTGAAGAAGACTCTGTTTCTGATGCTTTGTTTGGTTCAAATAGGTATGGTTGTATTGTACATTTAATTTTTGCTTCCAATTTGAGATTGGGCACACTTCAAATAGGTCCCTTACTGTGCAGGCAGGAACTCGTAGTTGTACATGATAGTTCGAATATTGAGATTACAAGAGAGGTCTTACAGTGCTTAAGACCAGGTGGCTGGTTGAATGATGAGGTGATGATTCTTGTTATTTTATCTAACCTACATGAATATTTCTCATTAATATTCTTTTATGAATGTTTTAATTTTCTTCTTTTGTAGGTGATTAACTTGTACCTTGAATTATTGAAGGAGCGGGAAAAAAGAAGTCCACAAAAATTTTTGAAATGCCATTTTTTCAACACTTTCTTCTATAAAAAGGTTGGCTTGTTACTTCTATCATGATTGTTCCCCATATGTATAATTTCACATAACTCATTTGTTTGTATAATGATTATCTTTGGTTGATCAGTGTACAAATAAACATACTCTTTTCTCTTGGGGATTCATTGATTCTTTAAGTGTTAGAATTTTAGGAGAATGGATTGAAAATTATAGGTGCTTTCATTTCTCCTACTTTGTTTGGAGAGACTTCTTTCTTTCTTTCTTGTTTGTCTTCAAATGTGGATACACACACAAGCCTTTGAAACATGGGCATTAAAGAAGCCTCAAAACATAGGAGTTAGTTGCCAAAAGACTTTTATACAGATTAGTTCCAATCTCCAAAAAAGATTAAAAAAAAAAAGAAGAAGAGATTTGGGAAGGATTAAAAAGTGGACTGTAGGCTGTAGCTTCAACTAAGGCAATTGAACTTCTCAAATTGCTAACCAATACACCTAAAATGCTTAGGCATCAAAGGTGCAACAAACTAACTACTTAGCACCTACCATCGAGCACACGCCGACCCAAAATGCGGCATGGGGCCTCTTTTCCCTACGCACATGCGCCCGCACACAAGATGCGGCATGGGGCATTTTTTGCCCTGTGCAAATTCAAACCCGGGACATGTTGACTTTGATAACATCTCAAGTTGCTAACCAATACACCCAAAATGCGTAGGCATTAACGGTGCGGAAAACAAACTACTTAACAGAACTTCCTAGTTGCCTTTTCAACAATGTTGAGCATTGTTTCTCTGTTTGCTCTTCTTTATTCACATAATTTGATTTGCTTTCCGTTCTTTATAACCTCATCATTTTCTTTTTCATTTGTCAGATTAGTCTTCAATGCAATCATTAGTTTTTCATTGAGGATTATGTGTTATTTATTTTCTGACATGAAAATTTAGCTGATTAATGAGAGGAAAGATTATGATTACAAAGCTGTCAGAAGATGGACTGCCCAAAAGAAGATTGGGTACAACCTTATTGACTGTGACAAAGTAAGACTGTTTTGCCCTGTACTCTTAGTTCTTCTTTCAGTCGTTTGGTTTTACATGTTTTCTCCTCACTGTGTCTCCAAATTTGATTACACTTATCGTGTGCAGATATTTGTCCCTATACACAAAGATATACATTGGTGTTTGGCAGTTATCAATATAAAGGATGAAAAGTTCCAGTATCTTGATTCGCTTGGAGGCATGGATTCTCAAGCACTGAAAGTATTGGTATGTCTTGTAAATCAATCTCTTTCAAGTAAATTAGATAAGGGCTTCTGATAGATGAGTCTGAAGTGAATTCATATACTATTGATTTTATGCTGATTTTATGCTCATTATATTGTTATCAATTGGCCAACATTTTTTTGCCAACAAGATCAAACATCACAAAACACCCTTTTTATATGACAAACTGCAACTTCAATGAAAAATATGTCGACGATCACATTTATATGCACTGGTGCAATGTATATTTAGAAAACTTACTGACCTGATCGATGTCACTAAGAATTGAAATGGAGAAAGGAAATCCATGTCAATGTTCTCATCTTATATGCACTTACTCACAAAAGTTACTGACCTGGTGCTACTAAGAATTTATTTGGAGAAAGGAAATCCAGTGTCTATTTACTGACCTGATGCTTCTTGTAAGTATATTGTTGCAATTTTCACATCCTATATAGATTTTCCCTTTTAGTGTGCATTTTATTGTTGTTGTTGCTGCCACCGCTGCCTTGGGTTGTGAAAATTTCAGGGCCTGTTTGTTTGTATAAAATGTAAAATACATAGGAATTCAAACCAAAGGATTATCAAAGATGCGAGGAGTGAAGGATATAAGCTGGAGATGTATATGGGACCTTGGCTTTCCTGGGTACTTAATTACTAGGGTGATGACTGGGTATTCATATTTCCCAGCTTCCCTTGATTCAGTTTCGATTAAATGGGAGATTATTTGAAGGTCATTTTTGGATATTCAGCTTCGATTCTTCATTGTTAACGGCTTACAGAAATGCAAATCTAGGTATTCAATTACATGAAACAAACAGGCCCATAGTATGTATAAAATCTGGGATGAGGAATGGATCCTGAAATTCAAAGGAGGTAGCTTCCTTTTACCACTTTCATTGTCCTTAAGTAATCCACCTAATGAGAGGCTTGGCTTGTCCTAAACCAAATTTTCTTAGAATCATAAAGATTTAAAGAAAGAATTGGTAATGTTCACTGTTGCTATTAGGCTGTTATGTTGTGATCATGAGTTCTAATATTCATCTTTTTCAGATAAAAGAGTGATCCTAATATGCATATTTTTCATTATATCATAATCATAAATATTTAAAGAAATAATTGGTAATGTTCACTGTTGCTATTAGGCTGTTTTGTTGAGATCATGAGTTCTAATATTCATCTTTTTCAGATAAAAGAGAGATCCTAATATGCATATTTTTCATTATATCAGGCCAGATATTTTGTAGATGAAGTGAAGGACAAAAGCGATAGGGATGTCAGTGTAAGTTCTTGGAAGCAAGAGTTTGTTGATGGCCTTCCCCAACAGAGATATGGGTATGTTTTGCATTTTCAGCCGCATGCATATTCTGATATTCCTTTCTACTTAATTTTGTGGACAAGTGGGGATTGAACCCACAACCAGAATCTTTCCAATATCTGCATCCATATTGCAGAGATTTTTCCCAAATTTGCATTCACAACATCGCAAATGCTGAGCTTGTTTTGCCACAAGCTGTTGGGCAAATGCATTTGCAATCTCCTGCCCTGATAGCTACAAATGCAAGTATGCTTACTTTGAAGCTATAGATTGCTGGTAGGTTGTGTGCTGCGGCATATCAGCTGCAAATGCAATTGAATGGTGTGCTGTGGCATATCAATCATGTGCTTATTTTAGATGCTTTCAGCAGCAGAATGGCAAGTAGGGTGTGTGTTGGGGCATATCAATCATGTTGTCATTCAACCCTTTCTCATTTTTCTTCATTGCATAGTCTATTTTTCTATAAATAAGACCCTTTTGTATCCTGATTCTGAGAACTTGCATTTTCTTAAAATGTGTTTGATGCCACATTAGTAATATTATCTTGGGTGTCTTCTTCGGCTATGTTTCCTTGGAAATATCAGTTCTATTTTAATGAGATTAGAGCTCTATCATCTTCAATTCAAGTGAGCTTTATTCATGTTGGGAGGGCAGCAAATGGTTTTGTCGACTCTTTAGCTAAGCAAGGGGTTGATAGGTCTTCTAATTTCTTAGCTTTCACTATGTAACTTGTTTTGTGGTATAAAGCAAATTTGGTTTATGTTATGTTAGAGAGAGGATTCGCTCATTTAGAAATTGAAAAGAAGAAGTTTGCTAGTTCACTGATGTCCCAAACAGCGCCCCCCTGCCCCCGGGCCTCTCTCTGAGGTGGGTGTTTTTTTTTTTCTTTGGCACAATGTTGTTGCATTGCATGCATGAGGCTCCATTTTGAGGTTCCCTGGTGTCATTGGCTGTTAATATTCATAAGGGGAAAAAACCCCTCTAAAAATGTGACATTTTACTAACAGGTGGGATTGTGGCATGTTCATGATCAAGTATGCTGACTTCTATAGCAGAGGCTTGACGCTTTGTTTTAACCAGGTGTGTTTCTATTTCATTTGGTTACATTGTGTTTGTGTACAGTTTTGGCAAATGGAGAAATTTAATTGTCTAAAGCACTGACTTAACTCTGATTGACCACACATGCATGGTCTCTAAACAATCCATGTACATTGTTATTGCCACTGACAGTAATCAGGTCTGGGCTCCACCTTGCTGTGGTGTGCTAATTGTTCAGATAGTGTGATGTTTAGCTTAGCTGGCTCCCAAGTTACATACATAGCAGGTGGCAGACCCCAACCAGTTTGGTGCTAATGGACAATACCCAGATGTTTGTGGTGTATTCATAGAGAAAGAAAATTTACATATAATACTTGTCATTTTGAGCTGAATTTGTGCCTTCTTCTAGGACCACATGCCCTACTTCAGGAAGAGAACAGCCAAGGAGATTCTGAGGCTGAGAGCAGAATAAATGGTGAGATGATTTGGGGTCCATTATAATTTGGTTGATTGGAAGCACTGAGAATGACCAACTCTTATCTTATGGGGAGATCCTGAAAATGGCAAGTAGATTGCAGTGAGTTGCCTTCATGTTGGCCCTTATCAGCTGTCATGTGGATCTGCATCAGAGAGCATCATCTATGTGAAGAGGAGTTGCCAATGGGACTACTTGGCTATACAAGATCTAGCTGAGTCTAGTTTTTGCCTGTGTAGGCCCTGTCTGTACCATATAATTTAAAGCACCAGATTTGCTGACGCGGTTGAAACCGAGGTGATTTTGGTAGAGTCAGGGGTCTGCCTTTAACGTGTGATAGGAAAATGAGATTTACATATGTAAATGCTACATATGCATAGATGTATTTGAAATTGTTTTGATTTTTTCATAAATTTCTGAAAATCTATTAAGAATAAAGATATGAAACTAAATGTCCTAACAAGAATATTGAACGGTTCGGATCACGAAGCACGGAAAAGTAGATTTATAAGTTGGGACTTCTTCACAAATTATTCAAAATTTATGAAGATTTAAGATAATCAACATGATATATTGGAATTTATTAGCTCAATAAACATATTGAATGATTTAGATTATAAATATGGGGCCACTGGAATGAAAAACTAAAGGCCTTTGACAGGGCCCACAAGTGAAAAAATCATCGTGTGGTGACTGAACTAGCGCCTTTTGCAAGAGAGATGTGTAAATGATTTTACCCCTTTTCATGTGGCCTTATCTGCACCATTTTTATACCATAAATAAGTGCAAACTAATGAGATGATGCGTATCCATTATGCATGGAATCTTTTGCATACGTAAATGACTGCAAACAAATGACTGCTAAGTACAATGTCAGCTTCCTACCTTTCGTATGTCAACTGGTTGTTATTTTCCTTTCTACCATTTCAGGAGAGCTTGTGACCCGTTTAGAATTGCAGCAGTTTATCCATTTGTTGTAGTTGAGGGATTTTATAAAATTTATTCTTGTTGACTTGTACATTGGCTCTTTGTATCTCATTTTTCTAGGACCTGTTTGTTTCATGTAATTGAGTTCCAAGGAATTTTAAGAAATGCATTTCTAGAAGTGGTTAAAATTGAAGAAATAAAGGTGAAGAATAGAAAATGACTGAAATAGTGTCAGCCCTTTAATGGAAAATGAACCAAGAGGAGATAGGAAATGGATACCTAGCCATCGCTGTAGTAACTCAAATCTAGCTACATCCCCCTCAACCTTTAATGTTCTTCTTTTGTGTGTTTTTTTTTTTTTTTTTTTAACTAATAAGTATAGTTCTATTAAACAAACCAAAGATCCAAGATACAATAACCAAACACAACTAATAACATGACCAACACATACAATTACAATCCATCTTTGTTCTTAACTTATTGGAAAACCTACATAACAGCAAGTACAAAATCACCAAAAGGTCAAAAAAATCAGAAGGCTAATATGCATATGTTGATGTGTTTCCACCGGAGGGCACCTCTCTTAGATCCTGTCCCAGCATTTGACAAGATTCCATAGGCATTTCCCAATTTCCATATGTACCATGAAAGGAAGATTCCATAGATTTGATCATCCATAACCAATGATTAAAAGTAAGATGGTACTGTTGGATTGAGTTATGACTGAAAGGAAATTCTCCAAACCTGAGTGAAAGAGCATGAAGTAAATATAAAATCACTATTTTCCACTGAACAAATCCAAATGCTATCCTAGGATGAACAGTGCTATGCAGTCCAGTCCCTCATATTTTCAGGCAACTGATATTGCTCTCCATGTGAACAATTTTGAGTTTTGATGGTACAGGAAGGGACTATAGTTTCTTCAAAGAAAAAAGGACCAATTGGGGCATAGTTTAAATGACTTGTAGATGGCCTTGAACAGGCTGGTACCAGCCACTTTAAAACTCTCTATATATCAAGTTGCGGATCAAGAAAAAAAATAAGAACTCGAGTCAACCCTATCAATGCATTGGAAAGGTGGCTGACTATGCAAAGCACATGGCCAAGGAGGAAAAAAAAAAAAGAGGATAAAGGTATAGCCAAAGGGGGAATATTGAAAAGTATTTCCGCTTGGGTGGAGCCCACTCCTTTTCAATATTCCCCCTTGGTCGGAGCCCACTCCTCAATATAGATAAGAGTTGGAGACCGACAATTCACTGGTTCTTCATACAATAGAGTTGATCGTGAATTTGCGTAGGAATCTACGGTCCTTTGAATTTGAGTTATTAATTTAATTTTCAAGATTTGGCGAGCATTGGTGCTTTTAGAGACCGTTAATTGGTAGTTTGTTAATGTTCCTTTGTTGGAGTTCATTTGATGATAAAATCTCTAAGAATTCAATTGAATGCAAGCAAATGTACTAAAAGACCGTATCTTTGCACTAATTTATACTAGCAAAATGCTCTTGTACTTCGCACGAACAATTATAGTCATACAAAATAATATCATTTAATTTTATAATAGAAATAAAAAAATTGATTTTGATTTCATATGTTTATATTATAGAAAGTCTATAATAAAAATATCTCTCAAAACCAAAAAGGTTATACACTTAAATTTATAATCGCCGATAGAAATGATGCTATGCTATGCTATGTCTTGTCCTAATCGCCAATAGAATAATAGGCTTTCTTAGAAATTACACAATTTAAAATCTAAATAAATAATTAATACAAAAAATTTGAAATTTAAGTAGAAACTTGAAATATGATATTTTTATAAAAAACTATATTGAGTTTAAAAAAAATTATATGAATTTTAAAATATAATACTTTTTTAATTAGAAGCGGGTTTCGTACTGAGTTTGTTAGATTCAGGGTAACTATGGCTTTCTGAAAGTTTGACTCAAGCCGGTCTTAAGACTTGCAGTTTTAGTTTGCTTGACTTGCCTTTCCATTAATAATATTGATAAAATTCTAATCACTTATCTTTCTTCATGACAAATTTTATGTTGAAAAGTGATAATAACAATAGATCTTTATGAAATAATATAATTAGTTAAGTTGGATAATGAACTATACAATGAGACTATTCATTAGTTGCTCATAGATTTAAAAATGAATAAATGACATTATTATTGAATTGAGTTAGATTAAATAAGATTAAAGGAGGATTGTGTATTGGAATTGATGATGGTCCTTTGGTCAAAATTATGTAGGATGGTCAAAATCAATTGGAGGTGTTTTCAAGTTGAAATCAGTCTCTTTCATTATATATATATATATATATATGTGTGTGTGTGTGTGTGTGTGTATATGGGGATATTCAAGTGCATCTATCCCTCGCCATTTGTACCCTTTTGTATTTGAAACTTTCCCAAAAGGGGTGTCCCTCACTACACATGGTGAGGGATAGATGCACTTGAATATTTCCCCCATATATATATATGAGAGTCAGTTCTCCTAAGCTCAGGCTTAGGATAAGGTAAGCTCATGTGTGTGGTGAGGCCCACTTAGGGACCCACATGGGGATGGGGAGGGGGATTTCAAGGACTCAATGGGATCATCCTCTTTTCAAAAATAAGTCATAACCGTGATTTCTATAATCTCCATATGGGCCCAAAAGTTTAATGGTCAATAGTCTATTCGGATCGATACATAGTCGATTCAACGGTCCAGTAAATTCGGATATGACCGAAAGTCAGTGGACATGTGCAATTTAGGGGGGTTGGTTTGTTTGGATGGACCAAATGTGGGCCCTACAAACATGAGCATACAAAATTTTATCCTAAACTTAAGCTTAGAAGGGCCTTGCTCATATGTATATATTATTATATATATTAAAGCAAAGGGGGAGGTGGGCTGTGAGGGGTGCCACCTCACCCCTAAAAATTCTCTCCTTTTAGTGAAATACAAAAGAAAAAAGCACATTCCTCCTCCTATCTCATTGTTACCTAATCTATAAGGTCAAATGCCTAATCTCTCTCTAAACTTACATATCATTTAATTTAAATCTCCTAAACTTTGGGTAGGTGTGTTGCCTATGCTTACCCTAAGAATCCACGTCATTTTGATAATCTCTTTACAATCAAATTTATCCTTGAATAGAGGGACAGTTTATAAACGCCAATTACTTATCAATTCGTTCTATCTTTATCTCTTAAAATCTTATCACTAATTAGATATCCCTGAATTATCTCTCTGGGGTTCTTCACACATCTACTCCTGTCTTCTCTCTTCTCCCCCAACTTCTCCTTGCCGTGGACAAGATCAAGCAGCTCCAAGACCACCAGCCCCTTATTCTCCACTGCTGTGGCAGTGTGCAAACGTTGTTGAATTGAGCAACAGGAAGGCTTCCATCTTCTAGCTATGCATGCAGATGATATCCTAATTTGTTAAATCCTTGTGATGTAGACCTTCATGCATCATCTTCAAAGAAGGTTATCATCTCTGGTTCTTCAAGTGTTACCTTGTATATGTGGTCACCAATTATTAATTATAAATCTCATCATAGTGATACGTCGGTGTGTATTATTATTGAGACTTTTTTCTTTTCACAATGGCTTTGGTTGTAAATATGGTCTTAAATGGTGAATAAGAGTTGGAACCGGCACTTAGATATCTCAATTTATTATCCATGTCAAACTTATTGCACTTGCTTGCAATGAGGTTAGTTTTGATGCTTTAACATTCATGTAAAATCAAGAGCCTCAATATTGATGAAAGCAATTAAATTGCTCTCTCTATCATTATCTTGCAGTAGATATAGATCCCATGCGAGGGACCTTTATCTTAGTTGATATTATCATCAAACAATTTAATTTGATTGTTTTTACAATCAATTATTATGTTCACTCTATAAGGGTTTTTTTTTTTTTCCCCTTTGATATGTTTTTTTTTGTATTACATAAATATAGGACATTGATGTAGAATAAAATGATTCTACACGTCTCTTTCTCTTAAGTGTTTGGTTGTATGTGGATTTGATTTGCAGGTTCAAGCAGGTGTGTTCTAATGGTAGGTAGGCTTAACACGAGTGGGTAGTGTTTTGGGGCATTGGTGTGGGTCTGGTGAGTTAATACAAAATACAAAATCCAATAAATGTTTGCTACATATTAGAACAAATTTTGAATTTATAAGTAGAAATTAAGGGTCAAATAAGTCTAAGCAAATCATCGCAACTAATTATTATGTAACAATTAAAATTCAATCCAAAGTGGGTACAATACAACTAAGATTGTACGTGAGATTTTAGATAATGTTTATGGGCTTTATTAGTTTTTTTCTTTTTTTGTAAGATGTGAAAATCATATTATTATCCATTATATTGGGCATTTTCATTCCTTTGAATTGTTTGGATTTTGTTTTTTAAAGAGATTATAATCACATTTTATGAATTTCGTTGGTTTTTTTTTATACATTATTTTATTTTCCAAGGAGAGCAAGATCTTATTAAATCTGTTAGGATTTTTTTCCCAAATCCACTAGCATATGGTTTTTCTTTCCGTTTATATGGATTTTCTTTTAAAAAATGAAGATATTATTTTTAATGGATTTTATAATCCATCATAATATAATTCCTTTCATCTATTCTTTATAATATATTGTCTTAGATTTACTTTTCATTAATTATATTTTAAAAATCTTAAATTTTTATATATCTTCAATTTTGGCCCGGGCCTAGCGCGGGAATTTGCTGCTAGTATATATTAAAGCAAACGGGGAGGAGGGCTGTGAGGGGTGCCACGTCATCACCCACATGAGTTCTCCTTTCAAAAAAATACTTATAAAAACACACAGAGCTTTGGGTTTAACGTGGGCCACTCCAAATCTCCTCCCAAAAAAGTCTCCTCCCTTAAAATCTCAATCCAAACTAATCTCCTCAAATCCCCTCCCTTAATCCTAAGAATAGTTATAATCTTAAATCTAATCCCTTAAATCTATATCACACTGCTGCTCCTAGCAACAAAACTCCTTGGATTTGTTCTTCCTAAAATCTCGATCACTCCCATTTTAAAGTAAACCTTATCCCATTTTCCTTACAAGATTAGAATCAACCTTATCCCATTTTCCTTACAAGATTAGAATCAACTTCCTTAAATAGAGGTCTGTGGGGCCCACTTTCATGGTGTTGGCAGTCAGAGAGAATGTGTAGGACTAAATTATCATGATCTTATAATAGATCAATCATCCACATAAAGTATAAACAACAGATGGATTTGTGGGGACCACTTTGATCTCCCGATTGATAAACACCTTTAGAAGGCACCACATCTAGCTGGTCAAACCAACAGCAAGGATGATGAAACACCCAGCAAAAGGGACCAACCAATGTGGAGTTGTATCAAAACCATTAGTTGATCTATACCGTTAATTACAAGATGGAATCCAACGTTCAACGAACAGAAAATAATGGACTCAGATGATCAATAGTCAAGGTGGGCTATAGAAGTACAAACTCAATTTGTTAAGCTCCAAATCCATTCCATGTTCTTGTAAACGATTGTGCACACCATACAATTAAGATCAAATTAAGTATATGTTTAGACCCCATACAATTGGAAAGACATTACCAATCTAGGTTTAATGCAAAAAAAGATTCATATCAACATTAATATAAAGGTTAACATGATATTATGTATATGACTAATTTTTAGTGATCCTACCGGAAATAAAGAGTTGTTAGAAATAATTATATATATTTGTTGTTAAAATGCATATTAAGAATATATTTCATTTCTAATTATATATACATTAAATAGTATAAGGGTTGATAAGAGACCTGCCTTTGATAATTGTTGTAGGCGAGGCCACCTTTAAATACATCATGATGCACCTTAATGAAGGATAAGAGTCCCACTTTTAAATATTACATCATGTGACCCTACCTATGCTCCTTGGAACACCACATCAATAAGGGCCTACTGTCCAAATGTTCAATTTGACAAACCTTTATAGGCCTATCTTTAGATGTTACATCATGTGACTCCACTAAGGATCATCGGAATGACACATCAGCAGGGTCCTATTGTCCAATTGGACGCACCTTGAAGGGATTAGGATATGAGGCCCACCGTTAGATGTTACATCATGTGACCCCACCAAGTTTTTTTTTCTTTTTTATTAAATATATATATATATAATAAATATAAACTACTTACTTATTTATGTAAAATCTGTTATTTCCCAATAATATCTCATAAAAGAATCACATATTTCATTATATTTTTTTAGCCCGAGCATCATACCTCTCCATTTAATTATGCAAGCTTACGCTTGTGGGGCTCACCTTTGGTCCACCCAAATGGACCAAACATACGACCTTTCTAAATTGCACATGTCACTAACATTTGGCTAGATCCAGATTAACTGGACCGTTGGTCGACTGTGTACCGATCCGAATTGGTTGTTGACCATTAAACTTTTTGGGCTAGATAGAGATGGTAGAAACCATGGTTGTGACTAATTTTTTGTAAAGATAAGGGTCTTAGGGAGTCCTTGAAATCCCCCCATCACCACCCCCATGTGGGTCCCTAGGTGGGCCCCACCACAGACTTGAGCTTATCTTAATCTAAGCTTTAGCTTAGGAGAGATGCCCCCATATAGACACACATTCATACTTGTCTAATGGTCAATGCCTTTAAACTCAAAAGGTTGTTCTGTTATGTAAGTTTATTTCATTTTATATTTATTTTCATTACATGTTAAAACATTATAATATTCAAAGATAATAAATTTCTTTCAAATAATTCTTAATTTTTTACTATATTTTTATTTTAAGCCCAGGCGTTTGTTGCTAGTATATATACAAAGTCTACCTTAGGCATCATAGATCCAACAACACATTATCACTCATTGCTGCAATAAATGTCATTTAATAAATGACATTATTGCAGCAAAAAATAAAATAAAATAAATGACATTATTATTGAATTGAATTAGATTAAATAAGATTAAAGGAGGATTGTGCATTGGAATTGATGATGATGCTCTGGTCAAAATTATGTAGGATGGTCAAAATCAGTTGGAGTTTATTTCAAATTAAAATAAGTCTCTTTCATCATATATAATTTGTAAATGAATCACATGGATAACCATTACATATTGGCTTATGTTTGTCTGCGTTGAATTATCCATGTCGTGCATGAATGAGGTGTGCAGATGATGCATAGATGTGAAAATGAATCACACCGTGGGAATGCCAAAGGCGTTGATACAATTGAGGTCCTGTGATTTTTCACATGTGGGGCCCATCAGAAGCCTTTTTCCATTCTTGTGTGCCCTATATTTGTAATCCCCGCCGTTCAATTGGTTTCTTGAACTTGCTTGATCCAAGAGCTTGATGCTAATTATCTTAAATTGTCATAGATTTTGAGTGGTTTGTGAAAAAGTGTAGACCTATAGATCTATTTTTATGGACATAAGTGGGTCCCCAATAGATCTATTTGGTACTTCATTAATGCCCCATTTTCTTTTCTAGATGGATGAGTGGTACACTATGAGATGAGACACCCTTGCCACTTCCCACTGGGGAGTCTCATATTTATCATTAATTCTCCTTTGTTGGAGTTCATTTGACAATAAAATTTATAAGAATTCAACTACATTCAAACAAATGGGCTTAAGGATCATTTCTTTGTGCTCATTTACATATGTAAATCAATCATACGCATTTCCATTATCCATGTCTCATATTTATTCGTGCCAATTTAGGCAAGTGGTGCGTAAACGAGGTGTATAAATGAGGCCATTTACACACCAATATTTTCACCACACCCTGTGAATGCAAAGGCCATTATTATAGTTGAAGCACAATGATTGTGTTCGCTTATGGGGCCAATCAAAAGCCTTTATTTTTATCATTCACGTGGGCTATATATTTATAAATCAAATCATTCAATTGGTTCGTTGAACCTGTCTAATCTAAAATCTTGAAGCTGATTATCTTAGATCTTCATAGATTTTGAGTGATCTACGAAAAAGTCCAAACTTAAAAATCTTATTCTCTAGACATCTATGGCTCCTCAATTCATGGTCTAATCATTCAATATTCGTGTATTAATGGTAAACATCAAGACATAAAGCTTCCTTTTTCAATTCTTTGTGGATTATGAGAAATTTGTAAAATACATATGAAAAAAGACAAATACATTTAGCATTGTTGGATGTACTCATTTTCTCATGTGAAAAATGGAGACTTAGATAAATATGATAATGTGTTTCATGTGGAATATGAGAACTTTGTGAAAGATACATATCCGAAAGGCCAAATACATGTGACACAATTGGATGTACTCATATACTCATGTGAAAATAGTGATTTTGATAAATATAATTATGTATTTCACATCCGTGTGTCCATTCATTTGTGCCTCCACATAGGCACCTGCATGTGTAAAAGACAATTGACCCCAATTTCTGTCACTCTTTCATGTGACAAGGAGGATAATTTGGTCTTGGGCTTGTTCCAATCTCTTCAACAATTCAACATATTCAGATCAAAATGAATTGCATGAACTTCAGTGCTTAGTAATTAGGATATGTAGTTCCCTACAACTGTACTATACTTTCAGTAAAACTTTCAATAATATAATAAGAAAAACAGGTACAAACACTTATCGATAATATTGGAGTAATAGAAAATTTTGGATAGGTCTAAAAGAACATATACTCTATTATGAGACAACTTTGCCAATGTAAATAGACAAATTTTATTATTTTATTATTCTTCCGTTCCTATTGAAGGAGATATTCATTAAACAGAGGAAATAATACAATAAGGAAGAAAGAGGAAAAACTGAAAAAATAACAAAGAAACAAAAAATAAAATAAGCATGACAAGATGTTTTTTTCTTGTAACCCAGCTAAACTCAAATGAGAGAGAAGCCCCACACGTAGAAAGAGAAGCCCCTACACGTAGGAAGAGATGGCGTACCCAGAATTTAAACCTTGAAAGTTAGGTGAAAACTGTCACTCCTTACCACTTGGGTGAGAAGTCGTTTTAAAAAATTTAACCAGTACAACAAGATAATTTTTTTTTCATTTGAATTAAACATTCCAAATAATCTATCTTTAAAAGGACTAATAGAAATAACTATACTTCAACTGAATCTATTTCAATTACTTATCTTACAAAAAGATAATAGTACTCTATTTCAATCACTTCACACTTCAAACTCCTAAAAGTATAAAAAGTCTAGAGTAGGTGGGGTACAGCTACCCCAATTGGTACTCCCTCAGAGTACAGTACACCAACCCCCAAAATTTTGTTGTGAAGTAGGTTGAGTCAAACCCAATGCCTTTGTCTGTGTTAGTTAAACCACACATCTCCCAAAACCAAATCAAATCAATCTCCACCGTCCAACGCCTATACAGAAAATCCTCCAAAAAAGCCCGCAATAGAAGCCGAATTTTGACTGGTCGGAGAGGAAGAGGAGAAAACGAGAGAGAGAGAGAGAGAGAGAGAGAGAGAGAGATCGCTCCTGATCTCACACGGATATCTCCATATCTAGGTCTTACCCTTCAATTCCCCTCAGAATATTTTGTGGGGTGTTCGAATTTCTACGGTTTCTGTTCTAATTTGGCTGCAACTGATCCCGGAAAGTGGTTTTGGGGGTGGATTTCGAATTGGGTTTCTTCTAATTTGGTGGGGGTTCTAGGGTTTTGGCATGTGGGGATGGGTTTGGGTGAGACAGATCTGTTGGAGGACGATGGGAGAGGCGACGCCGGGATGTCGTTCGCGGTGGCGGCCATTTCGTGCTCGATTTGTCTCGAGGCGGTGAAGGATAAGGGTGACCGGTCGACGGCGAAGCTGCAATGTGGGCATGAGTTCCATCTCGGTATGTGAATTGGGATTTCGTGTTTGATTGGAAGGAAAAATCGGTTCTTTTTCATTTTTCATGCTGTTGTTGGATCTGGGGTGTTTGGAAATTTGCCTTTTTTGATCTTGTCGTGTTGGATTTTGGGTGCTTCTGTGGAATCTGACAAAAATTTGGAACTTGGGTTTCATATACTTTATCAAAATCTAACCTTCTCTCTCTAACGATTCTGTTTAGCTGTATCTCTTTCCCGTGGTAATGTATACACATGTTTGTTAATGGGGCGGTTTTGGAAAAAGTAGCCTGTCTTCCTTCAATCCAAACTCCAAATTTTCTGACTTTTAGTATAGAGGAGATCAGATGGAGATGAGAAGGGGATGGAGATATTACGATTCATTTTTAGTATAGAGGACAAGAACTGAAGATTTTGATGGAAAGGTGTCTAACTTTCTATATATAAAGACACACATACACACTTATTTCCTGCCATTTGAAGTTTTTTTTTTTTTTTTTTTTGTTGAAGCATGGTATTTGTAGATTTCTTTTCCAAACAGGAACAAGAAGATAAAGTTTAGCAGCTAAAAAGTACTAATCATTCTCCAAACCAAATCAAACCAAGCCTTTTCCCAATAGGTGGGGTCGGCTATATGGATTTTACGACGCAAATTAAATCTGTTTAGGGCCATGTCCTCCGTTAGATCCATGTAGGCAAGGTTTTGTTTAATAATTTCTATCCAACTTTTCTGGGGTCTCACTTTCCTTCTTATACTCCTGGCAATTTCTATGCTTTCACACCTTTTAACAGGTACCTCTGTTGGACGCCTTCTAATATGGCCGAACCATCTAAGTCGATTTTCTCTCATTTTATCTTCAATTTGTGCTATCCCTACTTATCATTCTCCACAGGACAACAAAAAGAGGAAAGGCTTACACCAGAACATTAATACTGCACTATGTATTCCAACGTCTCCAAAGACCCAAAACTGTTAAAATGAAGCTCTTTCATTAATTTTCCCTGCCAAATCACATGAGAACTAGCCTTGCTTGCAAACCCTTTCCAGAATATCCGCTTTATTCTGGAATCTGGAGTGCAATATTAGTAAATTACTCTATAATTTCTATAAAATAACAAATCTATTAGCAGTGGCGGACCCAAGATTTTCGATTGGGTGAGGCTAAACTTTTGCTAGACTTTGCTCGACTTTTTTCACATTAACAATATAGTAAAAGAGAAAATGTATTGCATTTATTTAGACACAAAATAATGAAAAAGGTAAAGAAAATTTCATCAAAATCAACGCCGACTTCAAAAACGCAAAACTCAATTCTAAGATTGGAACACATGTCCGACAACTTGATTATACCCAAACCATTAGGCCTTCAAGTATCAAGAAGCGGAACCCAAACATAGTTTTCACAATATAAACTCACAGCACAACTCATATGGTATTCACGTAAAAAACTCATATTATTCATAGCAGAAACTCAGAAATTATTCACAACAGAAACTCACAGCAGGATTCACTTGGTATTCGCAGAAAATTGCATTGAATATAACATACAAATCAGAGAGAGAGAGAGAGAGAGAGGATACCTAAAGAAACAGAAGAAATATCTCTCAATGAGAATCAACACCTCCATGAATATCACTGAAGAAAAACACAAAGCAAAACCCCACGATTAGAATTCTCTAGAATCAACAGAGCTTCATTAATAGAAACCCAATAAATTCAAGCATCTAATAGACACTCAAATATATATATATATATGTATATGGGAGATGCTCTTATGAGAGTAACTCTTGTGGTACCATGAGAGTAAGGGTGGGGGCCCTCACATCCATATCCAATGCCAACAGCCTAAATGTGATGGCCCCCACCCCTTACTCTCATGTTACCGTGAGAGTTACTCTCATAGGAGCATCTCCCTATACACATACATTTGAATTAGTTTTACGTCAAATACATACAAAAATAGAATTGCTAAATGGCACCCCATTGGATTGAGTCTAGGCATAGGGCTCAAGACCACACCATCCTGAATAATATGGAGTTTTGACGAAGACACGAATACTATTCTCTTCTTTATAAGGAGTAGCCTCTCTATTTTGAGTTTTCATTTTAAAAAAATTTAAAGATTCGTAACAGTGCAGCTTGATGATGGATATATGCTATGTGGCTCTTCTTAGTACAAAATTAAAGGAGACAGCAAAGATAAATGTACTTTTTTTTTTTCCTTTCTATAAAGCACGTCCCAATTTGTAACGGTTCTGAGTGGATGTATATCAATCACAATAATAAGGGGAAATGAGAGTAGATGTGGATTAGGAGTTGGTCAAGTATCACTTTAAGCGGATCATTGATTTTAGAAACTCAAAGTCTAATTGTTTTGTAAAATCAATTTTATTTGAGTCAATCTAACAATAAATAATTGTTGGGTTGAGATAAGTACATGTTCATAGAAGCACTGTGTGGGAGGTTTGTTTTGATGATGAGTAGGCCTCACTATATGGTATTTGTGGTTGTTCCATGGAAGCTGCCTCGAGCTTCAAAGGGGCTTTTCTACTAGTAATATTATGCTATAATGCATTTTAATCATCGTTGGATGTTAATCTTTTTTTTTTTTTAATCTTTTTTTAGTAGTTAATCATTAGCTAAATGGTATTTGTCACTGTCTTGTTGGAAACAATTATATAGAAGTAGTACAATCATAAAAATGGTTAATGGCACATCTATGATCTGTTTCAACTCCCTCACGCTCATGATCTCATCCTAATTGATATTGGTAGGTTTATTGGGGGACCCATGGAGTTAAGGATCATCCTAATAAACATGTTTGAATAGGTAAGGATCTATGGAGACCCTGATCCCCTGATCCAAACCCCGATCAAGTCAATTTAATTTCTCCATCACTATTCCCCCATATTATTCGGACAACGACCGCTGTGTCCACAAAATCAAGAACTAAAATGATCAGACGGGAACCACTCTCAGCTGAAATAACACAGAGAAAGGGAGAGTTCATTATCATACCTTCTTCTTCTTCTTTCTGTGATTTAGGGGTTTTCTGCCAAAGAGAGTTCTTCTTTCTGTGATTTGGGGGTTTTCTGCCAGAGAGATTTCTTCTTCTGCGATTTCGTGGGTTTTCTGCTGGAGAGAGAGCAGGTGCTGCAGCGCTGACTGTGATTTAGGGGGTTTGACAGAGAAATAAAGAGAGAAGAGATAGAGAACTAGATGGAGAGAGGGAGTTGATATTGTTGCTGCTATCAGAGAGGAAGCCTGACAGTCGACTTGAATCCCAAGCCGGAGGGAAAAAAAGGTAGGGTTTTGGGCATGTTTTGTTGATTTGTAGCCTGAGTATCGAATGGACGAGTCTTCGATGGGGCAATTGACACTACACAGGTCATGAGGTGGTGCGGGGCTCGGTTTTATCTGGTGCGTGGCCCATGTGGCTCATGGCCCATTTAAGGAGGTTCCAAATTCCACCTGGTGCGGCCGCACCCACATCTTATAAAGTGGGTCTGCCCCTGTCTATTAGAGAATTCTCCAACCAAACTTGTCCACAAGGAATAAATCTGTACTGGAAATACACAATTCACCAAGCATACTAAGGAAGTATCCCCAATGCCAAGGTAGCAAAAGGGAAATGAACCAGTAAATGGTTGATCTCTTCCAGTCCCTTGCAAGCAAGGACTGTAGCAATTCACCAAGGACAATTTTGAATGTGCTCCTCTAGTTTACTTAAGGTACAAAACCTTTGTAAGAGCTGCCATCCATGTGAATGTAAAACTCTTGGAGGAGCAGGGATTTTCTGCAAGTACAAGAAACCCAAAGAAGTAACAGAGGACATACCCATAGCATTAGAAAAGGATGTCGTAGATGATTGGCCCATCAGATCCAAGCATCTTGATCTAATGAACATAGAATGAGTAAGTGAGGAGATTCACCAATATAATTTCCTTGTCTCACAAATTCTACCGAAGACCGGAGTCTACACGACGATACTACTTACCTGGTCCAAATAATCAGCCACCATAGCTATATCCCCTAAACAAATAAAGAGTACAAACCAGGAAAAACTGCAATATTATTACACCAAAACTCCTTCCAAAACCAAACTTGAGCATTAACAACATATAGTGAATATTGGAACCAAGGCCTTAACTGCAATGATTGATCGCCAAATTTTTGAAGCATGAGGAAGAATCCTACCGTTATTAGCCAAATGATGGAAATAATTTCCCATCTGCCAATTATAGGTCTCTTTGGAAAAGCATGAGTCAAGGCTTATAAGTCTCTTTGGAATCTAATTATAGTAAGAGTGTTAAAAAGGTTGGCCACTTGAAAGTGTTTGCGTCAAGCTTTTCATCTCAAGCTTCAGGGACTCTTGGTTGAGGGAGATTCATCTTGCATCATCTGACTGGTTACAGGTTTGTGCTTGGCTACATGGTGAATAAACTATGGCGGATTGGCGGCAGCCCCGAATCTTTGATCGAATAGATCAACGCCTCAGATGGAGTTGGTCGAATCCAACGAGGGGATTTCAAACAAAACAACACTCATAACCATAGAACCCATGGGAGTAAACTCACGATACTTGAATTAATTGAGAAAAACATAACATTACAATGGGGGCTCCTATATATATATATATATATATATATATATATATATAGAGTAGCATTGTTTCTAGATAATTAATTAGGAAATATCTAATCCTAATAAAAAATAGAAATTAGAAAGCAAGTCTACTAATCAACTAAGCAACATTACTAATTTAAAGACAATCTAAATTGAAGATAGGGATCTTTGTCAAAACCAGAGATCATGTGGGCCCATCAGGTGGGTCTATCAGGGCCTGCGGGTCCTGGCCTTGGGTCGGGCTGCATCAACTCTCCCCGGCTTAAAAGAACTCGACTCCGGCAAGTTGACAGCTTGATAATGTCGGAAAGAAATCGACCACAAGCTTGGGAAATGTCCTCCTGGGTCGAAAATCAAGCACATAAACTTCCGTTTTTTCTTTTGATTTGCATTCGCATGACATAGCTTGGAAGCTTGATGCGATCTTTTCCTCCATGTAGAAGTATGTTGGAGGTGTCTTTGCTGCTGATGTACGAAGTGAGTTCGGATGTGTGATCTGACCAGTAGATGCTTCAGTCGTTGCCTTTGTACTAATAGATTATGATTGCTGCATATCCATTGTTGATCCATGAAAATAAAGTCAATGTGAGGGACTTCAACAACTTGATCTTCTTGTGAAACATTGGAACAACTGATTTGATTTCTGATGACTCAATTGGATTTTTTGGCAGTGGCATTACAATTAGATCTACTGGATGTTTACTTTGTTTGCTAACCTGATGAAAGTCTTACATGTTTGTTTGACCTTGTTTTTCCTCAACCCTTTGCCACTCTTGAGTGGCACTACCTTGATGAATATTCTTTGTACCCACGGAATCACCTTTTCTATGAACTTGCTCTTCGATGGTATCCTTGATGTCTTTTGTTTTCGCTTATGGTGCAATCATGATTTCTCTTTCAGTGTTTTTGCTCTTTCCTTTGTTCGTTTGTCGAAGGTGATGATGTAGACAAAGATGGGGTTGTTGAATTCATTGGAATGAGTCTAATCCTTTTTCCATTCTATAAATGGGTATACGTGTTTATCTCTGTCATTTTTCACTTTCCGATCAAAAAGCCATAGACATCCAAAAAGAATATGAGCGATATTCATATGGATAACTTCATACCAAATGTTGTCTTCATAATGGCCAATCTTGAATGATACCAAACATTTATGAGTCACGGGATGACATGGCCATGTGCCTTGGTAGGGCTTATGAAGCTTCTCGGTTGGCGAATTAAGCTTGTCAATAACCTCTTGTGCGACAAAATTTATTGCACTAATTGTCAATAATCACATTAACTAACTGGTCTTTGACTCTTACCCGCGTTTGAAATTTCTTAGCATGTCTCCATTCTTTTTCTTCCTTCTCATTTGTATTGAGGAGTCGACGAGCGACAAGTGTAAGACTATTTTCTCCTGCAAAGAGCTTCTCCACAACATGAGCTCTTGGTCGACATTGTTGTATGCTAGATTGTCTAAGCATATGCTCAATACGGAAAGCTTCTAAGTATGCCTCTTGACTAGTTTTGCAAAAATTCATATTTTCCACGATGTCTAGTTGCAAACCTCTGATATAACGAACCAAATCATGTATCTCATCTTCCTCAAGTTTACAAATATCTTGTAACTCTCGAAATTGGCGGGTATATTCATCAACAGTCAAATTTTCTTGCTTTAAATTGAGAAATTGCTCAAAATAGAACACATTCTCAAAATGCCAATTGCCATATTTGCGCTCATACTAAATTCTTTGATTTTCAATTGAGTGTCCAAAAATCCTGATGATGACTTGGATGCAAGGATATCAAAATTTAACTTCTCTAAAAAAATGGACTTTTTTTTTCAAAGAATGGGTTAGGGTCGAACCTGAAATCAGGCCCAATAGGCAGCACTTGGGCTCAGTACGTTTCTAACACGGGGTGATGGGCTGTTGTCTTTGTTCTGTTGCCTAGAGTCTTGTGCAGAGAAGAAATAAAAAGAAAGAGAGGGCTTTTGTTCCTCTTACTGAGATGGAAACTGGAGAAAGGGAAGAGGCTCTGGTGTTCGTCGACAATGCAGTAGCGGAGGCGAAGCTTCACGGACGAATGATGTGTTAGAAACAAGTAAAAACCAAGAACTCTAGACATTGCATACAGATCATTGCGGAAATAACTTTGAACTAATATGATTAAATAATACCTGCGAGATCTCTCTGATTTGATCTCGGTCTTACAGCAACCCGAAAACCTCAAGATCTTCTATTGTATTCCTATATGTTCGAACTCGCACCAGGGAGTGGGCATTTTCTACAAATTCTCCTCTGCTCTCCAGAAACCGAGATTTCTCTTTTATTTTTCTTGTCTTTAACCTAGAGAGCAGTAGCGCATATTTATAGGCTACAATAGGGACTTTAAAAAGGAAATAAGGATAGGCTCCTTATGGAAACAGGAAACCATAATTCAACCCAAATTAGAATCCTAGTTCCATAAATTATAATTCAGTCCACTAATGAGTTACAATTGCACTCCTTTCTTTATTTTCAAAATAATATTTCGAGCTTCTTGTTATTAACTGCTCATCAATCTCCCACTTAAGATTTCAGATATCCATCGATTAAATAATTACTGACATCTATATTTAATCGATATCTTTATAATTCCTTGAGACGTTACACTTAACTTATTTGATATATCGGACACGAAGTCCACCTGTAGGGTTTGACATAATCAAAACTTAAAAGCTTCATCAAGGGGATATCATCAATCCCTATTACGGGACGTGGATTCCATCAATAAATTAATATCCACCATACACGTAGTGTAGTCATCCAATTCATTGAGATTATTGACCCATAAAAGATCTCACTCATTCATAAATCAAAATGCCAAACACTAAATGTATGTGTCTATTATTTATGTCAGGATTAAGAGTACAAGCACTCATAATAACCATTTGAGTGTTCATCATCTTATATAGTCAGTATAAAGACAATAAACCCAAAAATACGGTCCTATTCAATACACACACAGTGTACTATAGGATAATGAGTCGAAACTATATCATTTCCTACAGCTAAGACAAGCTTGCTAAAACATCATGCTATAATCGTACAGATGGTGTGTCCAAATCCATCTAGATGGTAAACAACAACTTATATTCTATAAGAACCGACAAATAAGTCTTCCGTATATAAGTAAAATTCTACACACCAACTTGTCTACTTTATAGAATAAAAGACACTCACATGCATAATAATGTAACCATTTGCCCATACAAAATCTCAGTTAGATGAGAAGACAAAATATACTAAAAACTGAATTAGTCTAAGACAAATACATAAAGTATTTTTCTAGTTTAAATTTCCAACATGATGATGCTGCACTGGAGAAGCTCAAGGGTGCTGGTGAAGGCTGGAGTAGCTATTTCGAATGGTGCTGGTGATGGCTGCTGGGGCTACGACGCAAGAAGGGTGATGGAGATGCAGTTGCAGTCGACCTTCGAATGGTGCCAGATATGCTCGTAGTCACATTCTCTCCTTACCTGTTCTTTTTTTTTTTTTTTTTTTTTTTTTGTCTTCTGGGTTTGGGCATCGCCGAGGGGTCAGAGATTTGGAGAGGACTGGGATGGATGGGTTGGGCCTTGGGACTGGTTTGGGGTGTTGGTTGAAATGGGATGGGTCAGAGACAATGTTGGGTTGGGTTTGAATTTGGTTTGCTAAGGTTAGGGTTTCGGTGGTGGGGGTGGGGGGTTGTTCGGCTGGGGTATATGGGTTGCTGGGGTGATGGGGAGGTAGGGAGAGGGTTCAGACGAAGGGTTTCCTGTGGACGGTTTGGGCTGTCGATTAGGGTTTGAGCATGAGAGTGGGGCTGCTGGTTGACTGCGGATGATTGCATTGGAGTTAGGTTGTGAGAGATGGTTCCAATGGACAAAGTTCGGTTGTTGAGGGGAATAATGAAGAGATGGAGGGATGGATGAGATCTAGGAATGAAAAATGTATTCCCGGCGACCGGATCTCGGCTCTAATACTAATCTGGCGCAACCCTGAATCTTTAATCGAATAGAGATCAACGCCTCATATGGGGTTGATCGAATCCAACGAGGGGATTCCAAACAAAACAACACTCATAACCATAAAACCCATGGGAGTTAACTCACGATACTTGAATTAATTGAGAAAAACAAAACATTACAATGGGGGGCTCCTCTAAATAATTAATAAGGAAATATCTCATCCTAATAAAAAATAGAAATTAGAAAGCAAGTCTACTAAGCAACTGATCAACATTACTAATTTAAAGACTATCTAAATTAAAGATAGGGATCTTTGTCAAAATCAGAGATCATGTGGGTCCATCAAGGCATGTTGGTCTAGGCCTTTGGGTCGGGCTGCATCACGTATGTAACAGAAGAGGCCTTGGGCCTGGCGAGAAAATTGAATGCCTCTTGCCACCATGTCAAGATGTCAGCCAGTGAGTTGGTTGATGGTCTAGCTAAGGAGGGAGTCCTTCAGTAGAGTTTGATTATTTCTAATGATTCTCTCCTGCTTAACGATATATCTTTGTTGTTTATGTGTTGTGCTTTCTTTGCTTTTATTCTTCTTTAATTGAAGTAACCATTAATATATATTATAAGATTTATTTATAATATACTGATATCATATATAATATTTGGGGAAAAAATAAGCCACGCTCAAGCTTGGCTTGGCTCTCTTGTTTATAATTGAGCCTGAGCTTGAGCAAATCCAAAACTTTCGATAATCCCCCCCCTTCCCCCCACAACAATCCATAATCTCTGCCACATTTACTGTCTCTTCTTTGATGATTTCCCCCCCACCAATAATCTCTGCCACATTTACTGTCTCTTCTTTGATGATTCCCCCTCCCCTTTATTACTTTCATGTTGTAGGAGTATGATGAGGCACCATAAATACGTTTCAACACTCCCCCTTGGGTGGAGCCCGATCGGTGCACTTTTGGCGACACCTGGAATGTAATCAGAAACACCGAAGCTCGAGCTGTTAGTGAACAACAGAACAAAGTATATCAAAGGGTCTTGAAATGATAAACAGACACTTCATATTTCATCCAAACATCCAATCCATGAACCGTAATTCCTTTGAACTCCAATTATACCATAGATATAACTCATACATCACATAACACTTCAATCATCAATTCAAATATAAACAAATCTGAAATCTCTAAAATGGATCAATGGTGAAACTTAAAGACATCATATACTTCCAAAAGGTCCCAGTGACCATGAAGTTAGTTGATGAAAATCCTAGGGTTAGGATTTGGATCGAAGGTGCGACAGCACAATGACGAGTTTCCACTAAAACAATCACATGAAGAAGATCAATCTCCAACGATAAATCTTAGGGAAAATTCTATTAATGCAAAACTTTGAGATTATGACCTCTACAATGCCATATATATTATAAAGAAACTTATGGGCTAAGAAAAAACCTAATCAAACTAGGAAACAAGATAAGAGTCCTACAAAAAAAATTAGAAAGCCTTCCAAATTACGATTCTTCACTAAGATTAGAAACTAATGACAATTAAAAAATAAGAAAAATCTCTTAGGCTTGCATGGGTCCTACATGTGGCCCATGAGTGTCTCCTGTGGAATATTGGTGCTGCTGCATCATTCCCTCCAGGTTGGAAAAGAGTTCGACCTCGAACTCGGTATTTCTTGACATTGCTTCTGTAGATATTATGTACTTTAAGTGCTTCCTTGGTGAGATGGGTTCTTGAACTTGCCTTCGGCGGTTCTGATTTTAGTAGATGGAGTGTGACTTGTTTTCCACCGTGCATGAATGTGAATGTGTATGTGTTGTTGCCCATACCATGAGTGCCATTTTTGTCATACGGGCGACCCAACAAGATATCACCACTATCTATTGGTTGCACATCGCACCAAACTGTATTTGTATAATCTTCACCAATGGCAAAAGTAATTGGACATGCTTATCGCACTTGTATAATCTTCACCTTGTTGATTATCATGAACCTAACTACCATAAAAATTCAGCTTAAGGACACCAGTAGGGGGACTCAACTAGAGAATTTTTCGCACTGCTTTTATCAAGCCAACGTCCCTTCGAGAAAGGATCCCAAGATCTATTAAGTTCATCAAAAGAGACGCCAACAAGCTCCTGACGCATACTAACCCATTCAAACACCATCCAAATAATAGATTGAGTAAGCTCCTTTACTGATTTACTTTGATTGCAGATGACTCTGTTATTCCTTTCCCTCCAAAACTTCCAACAGGTAGCATAAAGAACTGCCTTCCATAAAAGCTTTCCAAGAACGAACTTGGTACCTAAACGCCAAATGTAAGCAACTCTTACAAGGATGGAAACCATATTAGCCAACTTAGAAACTAATCTGCGTGCGGATAATCACCAAGATGATGAAGAAAATATTCGAAATCAACAGGATCAACAGATAATCAATGTTGATCGAGATTTAGGAATTAAACTCATGATTCCTGAATATAATGGTAAATTGAACCCACATGAATTTATGGATTGGTTAGTATGTGTGGAAAATATTTTTGCACACAAACCAATGACTGATGGCCATAAAGTCGCTTTGGTAGCAATTTGATTTCGCAATTATGATGCAATTTGGTGGGCCGAGTTGCAAAAGAAGAGAAGGAACCAAAACATAGACCCTGTTGAGACATGGATTGAGATGAAAAATATGTTAAAGCAAAAATTCCTTCCTGTCAATTATTCAAGAGAACTACGTTCAAGCTTTTAAGACTTGAAACAAGGGTACATGACAATTGTTTAGTACTTTGAAGAATTCATGACAATGCTAGCTCGTTGTGGCTTAAATAAGGCCAATGATGTGTTAGTTGACAAATATTTTCATGGGCTGAAAATTGATATACAACAGATACTTGCATTCAAAATTTTTGATAATGTTGATGAGATCATCCAGCATGCCATCAAGGCTGAAGATATTGCAAATTATCAAGCCCGAAAAATTTAATGTATCTAAATGGCCTGCACAAAAGACCTCATACTTGCAAGATTCTAAACCAAGTAGTTCCTCGGAAAAGGATTTTCACCACCGTGCAATGGAATGTCCCAAATGTATCAATCTCATTGAAAATGAAAGTTATGTGAAGGATACACCAGATGATCCTAAAGGGAAAGAGATTGTGGCTGAGACTGAGGAATTAGAGATCCTTCATCCCTATGATGTTGAAACTCTCATGGTCATTAAAGAGACTACGTCACCTATTGGGAAGAAATGGTTGCGGAAATATATTTTTCACTCGAAAGGTACTGTTAATGGACAAACATGCACGGTCATCATTGATGGAGGCAATTTTGAAAACATCATATCTCAAGCTCTAGTGGATCGTTTGAGGGCAAGGTGATTAGAAACTATTCTGGGCATGTGGACTCTTTGAATGCTAATGCAGCTGAAGTCTATGCTCTGTTGATTGGTTGTCGTGAGTTGCTTAGCCTGGGTGGTTACAATGCAATTATTGAAGGTGATTCTTTTTCAGCTATTCAGTGGGGTTCTGGAAAGGCTTCTCATCCTTGGAGATTGACAGATTTGGTGGAGGAAGTGCAGGATATTGCTAAACAGCTTGAAGCGTCATTTCATCATGTTCATAGGGAGGCAAATGTCATGGCAGATGCGTTTGCTAAGGAGGGAGTGTTACGCTCTTCTATTCTGTTTGATGTCTAGTGATTTCCCTTTCTTCGTTTTCTCTTTTAGTTTGAGTTTTGGCTAAGTTTCGTTGGCTTCTTTGCATGTAGTCTTTGTTGTTCTTTTTTGTGGAAACAAAATTTATTGTTATTAAAAAAAAGAAGAAAAGAGTTGCTTGCATTTGGGTAATCGTTGCGGACAATTCTGCAATGGAACCATTCAAATCTTCCATGGATGAAGATGAAGATTCCACTTCTACATGCTTTTCGGGAGGCAATTTTTAAATGCAAATTTAAAATTTTGACGACCTGATGTGTAGATCTACTTTCCACGAGCGCGTAGGTGAAAACAGATTTGAAATTCGACTTCAGATGGTTTCACAATCACGAAAATAAATCTTGGTTGTTGATCTAGTCAAATCTGGACCCTTTGACCCTCTGATGATGTGGCAGGATGATGTCAGCCGCTAGTGCCACTAATATATGTCACAATAATGATGCTGGGTGATTCCCTGCAATCGGGTCGAAATTGACCTGACCCAAACTCAACTTGGCCCAACCTGGATTGCTGTCTTCTCTGCTCCTTTTCTTTTTAGGGATTGGGGCTCGGGTTGAAGGAGCAGGGTCTAGATGAAGATTTGGGGTTTTGGGGATTAGGGTAATGGGTTTGGGTTTTGGGCAGGCTGCGATTAGGGCTCTTTTGGGTGGTTTGGAGAAAGGGCTGTGGTTTGGTGGAGGAATTGTTTTTTATTTTCGGGGTTGAAAGGTTTAGGATTGGTTATTTGGGGTCGTAGTGGAGGCGGGTTTAGATGGTTGGGTTCGAGGGATAGGGGGAAAAGGTTACTGTGACGGTAGACTGGGAGTATTAGGATTCGGCTGAAACGTGTTGGTGAGATGGAGGTTTGGGTTTCGATGGGTTTCAGGGTATATGGATTTGGGTAGTGCTGATTTGGGGATTTGGGTTCGATTAGGGCCCGTTTGGTAATTTTACTAATATACTCAAGTGAAGTGAAGTCAAGTTAAACATCCCATCAAAAGCACTTTTCCAAAAAATTTCCTCCATCTTTTCCAAAAAAAGTCAAAAAGCAACTACATTTACTCACTAAAAGACAAAAAAACTCCATTTCCCCATACAAAAAGTTAAAAATATTCCATCCCAAACAACTAAAAACAAAATACCATCATAACTCACTTATATTTTATTCATTCTTTTTATTTCACTTCACTCCACTTTATTTTAAAAGCAAATTACCAAACGGGCCCTTAGGGTGTTAAGAACAGTGGGATGGAAAGGAAGATGGGATCGATAGGGTTAATCACGCCTTCGATTGAGGGATAGTTCGGCTCTAATACCAATTGATACAAATCATAGGGTTCGGATTTGGATCGAAGGTGCCGCAGCACAATGACGAGTTTCCTTAGAAACAATTACACAATGAAGACCGATCTCCAACGATAAACCCCACGAGGGAAAATTCTATTAACTCAAAACTCTGAGTCATATATAATAAAGAAACTTATGGGCTAAGCAAAAACCTAATCAAACTAGGAAAAAAGATAAGTGTCCTATAGAAAAAGTTAGAAAGCCTTCCTAATTACAATTCTTCACTAAGATTAGAAACTAATGACAATTAAAAAATAAGAAAATCTCTTAGGCTTGCTGGGTCCCACATGTGGCCCACGAGTGTGTCTTCTGTGGAATATTGGTGCTGCTGCATCATTAGCATTATCCAAATATATATCGACAAACTCATAAATAGTCTATTGTCCAGAAGCATCCGTTGAGCCCTTTCGCCATAGGGTTGGATGATGACCAACTGTTTATAAACTAAATGTATTAAAAGTAAGTCTAAAAAGTCTAAAATCTTCAAAAAATTATCAAGAAAAACATTTAATTATATTCATTCTTAGTGATTATAAAAAAATATAAACTAAAAATATGAATCCAGTCAGGAACTCAACGACAATTATATGAGAAACTATAATTTTATTCAACACACCGGCTTGAGTGCTTCCTCCACCTGACAAAGGTCCCCAATATCCCCTTGAGAAACAGGTCGGTGATCGCATGCATGTAGTGAAAATAATTCCCTCTTCTCATCATATCACTTAGAGCCTCCACCACGGTCTATTGGGCATACCCACTGTGTTCATCTTCAGGGTTGTCCAATAAATAAAGAGCTACATGTTCACGGACACAATTTAACTCAATTGATATGGTGGTTGACTTGACACATCAATGATGATTTACTCACTGTATTTATGTACTTGTCTCTCACGTTCGATAGACCCTATCAAATTTGAATTGATTTGTGACTCACCCACCTAAATAACAAGTAGTCCTTCGGCTTTTGATGTAAACTAGTTCAACATAATTGAATTACATTGGGTCCTGGTATCAATAAATTCCGTAGATGTTAGAATAGACCATGGGCAGGAAATAATAAATTTTAGATCTGACACTATTTAATTGACTCTAGAAGCTATCCATATTCAATAATTATGATACATTCAAGGACTACACTTGAAAATGCAATAACAGTGAATCTACGAAATGGAGATGTCGAGGTGTAGAATATGGAAATTTGATGAGTAGGAACATGGAGAAGTAATACCAAACTCAAGATCCTGTTCATCCCTACAATATTCAACCATGAGAAGATTAAAGACATTACATGATCCAATTTGAGGCCAATTTGAGGGCAATAAGAACCATTCAATTAGAAGAACTTAAACTTGGAAACTCAAAGAAAAGGATCTAGGATGGCAAAGAACACGATTGATAGAACTGCACACATATATAGGTTCAAAGAAGCAAGACCGATATGATTTTCCAACTTGAAAACATTAGACTAGGCGTCAAATTAAATGAAACTCAATTTAGACTTAAAGTCATCATGCAATGAGCTTTCTAAAGCTTAAACCCTCAACCTTGGGGTCACTCAATTACTACTACAAGGATCACACGCAGATCTCCTAAAGAGTAAGATTAATGTGATTGACACAATTCAACAAACATGTTGTGTGCAAGTAAATTCTCACATAGAACGACATATATATATTAATTAGGATAGATTTAGATCACCTAACATATGTTAATAAATCACATAATGATTACGAAAGCGAAGGCAAAACTGAAAGAGTAATAAATTACATAAGGATTACTCACCAACAATACTTAAGCATGGAAATGATCACTGAAAGACAAGGAAAAGTTGGATTTAAAACATAAACTAAAAGGAGAGAGTGATTTCTATGTAGACTCACTGAAAAGTGACATCGAATAAAATGGAAACAGTGCATTATCATTGAATACCATTAGCCCATTAAATTCAAAGGAATTTAATTAGATACTATCGAGGAAGAGGTTAACCTATTTACTTAATGCAGAGCTATTGGTAACCTTAAAACTTGATTTCCTATATATAAATGCATAATAATGAGGACAACAAATAAATCCCACATATTAGGAATTCTTTCGTGAGTCTCACGACCAAGTATAGATAATGAGATTCATCCACATACGGGGAAAACCCCAAATCGAGTGGTCCTTATTCTCTCTTCCTTCCTCTCATTTTCTTTTTTCTTCCTTCTCTCTTTTCCTCCTCCTCCTCCTCTCTCTCTCTCTCTCTCTCTCTTGCTCTTCCTTCTTTCTTTTCTTTGTGTTGGTCGAATGAAGAGAAAAAGGAATCGGGAGACGGCATTTTTTTCCCATTTACTATTGCTTAATGCAAATGGAACCCAGTAATTAGGCATGAAATCCAAGGTTGGGTCATAACCAAGGCTTAATTTCATTTTGTCGGGGGGAACTAGTATTAATTTAAGGAACTTTAACTTTTTATTTATTTATTTATCTCTAATGAGACCTAGTGAGAGACTTGAATCCAAAGTGGGGATCTCGATTTGGTCCCATCGAGCCCTGCTCGACTCTTTAATTATTTTATTAAAAAATACTTTAACCAGACTTAAGAACTTAACAATTTAAATTTGCTTATTTAGTTTAATTGACTGATTGGGTCCCAATGCTATGTCCGTGGTAGGCATATTTTAATCAATTTAATAAATTTTTTTAATTTGCTCGATGAGCTTGACTTAATATTTATTATTTAAATAATCATCACCAAATGCAATACTCAACACAATTATCAGATGAAATAATTGAATTCAGGGTTGGGTCTGGACACCTTTTATAGCTAATGTCTTTAAAGTGAGTTATTTTCTAAGTTTACTAATTTGGGGATTTATTTTGTTTTCTTTCCTTTTTTAATTCGCATTCATGTAATTTCTATATGTAGAGCTTTTCTATCAATGTATAGATCTGAAATGAATCATATTTTTTATGTGAATATCATTAGTTCTGCATGTCTTACTTTTTCACAAATAATTTTGTTTCACAATTTTTCCAGACTGTATTGGCTCGGCATTTAATGCCAAGGGAGTTATGCAGTGCCCTAATTGCCGCAAAATTGAGAAAGGTCAATGGCTGTATTCAAATGGTTATCGCTCATTTCAAGAGTACAACATGGATGACTGGACGTACGAAGAGGATCTGTATGATCCTAGTTACTCAGAAATGGTAAGACAAGTTAGTAACTCATTTTGATCTTGTTTCATGAACCAGTAGTTGGTTGATGGCTTATTTTAGTAGCTTGTTAATTTCCTTCACGCCCTTTAACTATTTCTAGTATCTCTTCACCTTTGAATTTTACTTTCTGCCGTGAAGATTTGAGTTTTGTGCGTATTTGTATATAGACTTGGATAAAAGGCACAACATGGCTTACTAACCATTGTTGAAGTGACATTTGGATGTTACATCTGTTGTTGATTTTGAACTATATTAATTGCACATTTGTTTTCATTTTTTGGAGATTGGATACCTGCAGCTGCATTATTAACTTATGCTGGAAAAAAAAAAAAAAATTTAGCATTTGATGCTTACTTCAATATCTAAATGCATTATGTTAACCAATTATATTTCCTGGAAGCTCATTTATGTTAGAAAATGTTTTGTTTGTGGTGTTTGAAATAAGTTATCAAATACTGAAGCTGGTATGGCTGGCACATATGTGTTTCTGAACTTTGAGGCGTCATCTGTTGCTGTGAAATGTCTCTGAAATTAGATTCATGTGTGATATCTAAATCTGTGTGCTTATTGTATTTTATATTTCTCCCTATGAAATGTTCTGTTTTGCCAGTGGTCTCTTTTTTCTGATGACCAGTAACTCATGCATGCTTGAAATTTCAAATTGGAACGTGCTGCAAAACTTGAGGTTGCTATCTTTGAACTGTTTTATGATCCTAATATCTGATATTAGGAAGTAGCGGGTATCTTCAGCTGGGCTCTCTTGTTTATAAAGTGGAGACTGAAGTGCAGATGCTTGGTCTTTTTTGAAAATTGTGGTTGTTACATTCAATGCTTACATATCCTGTGTGATTGTCTATTGCTTTTCAACCTTTCTAATTCCCTTTTTATCTCTTAATTTAATGCAGCCATTTAGTGTACATTGGTGTCCATTTGGTGGACTGGCGCGACTCCCTTCATCTTTTGAGTAAGTCCTGTGATTATAATTCAGGAGCTCATTTTTATGTTTTCTGATTCTGATTATTTTTAAGAAAATGTTAGTCTATCTGGTCTGGCAGCAACCACGGACAGATTTCCGCCTGCCACATTAATCTTGAATGTGAGGGATTTACTTTCCTACTTGTCCGAGTGTTTGTCCAAAACAATGCCAAAGAAAGGTCCAAGCAGTAAAAACTGTAAAAAAAAAAAAAAAAAAAAAAGAGCATACAAGAGCAGTTTGTTTTCATCCTAGTCCACTTTTTCTTTTAGTAATTTCTTTCTTTTCCATATCCTGCAGCGGTTACCTGTATTTCTGTATTAGAGTAATGGGTTATTCGTAACTCAGTATGTTACATTCTTGCATAATATACACCTAGGCCAGGATTGGTATTTCATGCAAGCATGACATGCAGGCATGCCACCCCCCTTCCTACTCACCACACATGCATGCCTGTTTCTTCTCTTCCTTCTGCCTTATAGTTCCCGACAAATACAGTATTTCGTTGTATTTCTTCCAAAATTAATTTTCTGCAGGGCCCATCTAAACTTATGGAAACAGGCTTTAGGTGATTTTAAACCTGTATATTGCCTTCTCAATTCCACGATCTGAACTAGGCTCCCACTTACATAAAAAAACCAGGATGACATATATAAACCTCCTTATATAAATCACTGTGGAAAAATGCATTTTTCACATGGAGTTGATTTAGGGCATGTAGACCGAAGGATTACAGAGGAATATGTCTCACATGAGCATGTCATAACATCCTCACTTACAATTGATGCAGACTGCACTGGAGCATGAGACTGATAAGATGGATCAATGAGATATAACGATATAACCCTCCTTTTACCGATATAACCCTTTTTTCTTCTGGATCTTTCTTCCTTGTTTGTCTTCAATTCTCTCCATTCATCTTTTTCTTTTAAACCTGTATGTGGTGTATGTGAACGATGCCATACTCCAGAAGCATTTGTAATCCATGAAAGAATTGGTCAAAAACTCCCTGTGAAAGGCCTTCCAATGATTTATTCAGGCTTTTTTTTTTTTAAATTTCTACAGAGAGGCGGCAAAAAATATCTTTAGTAATCCATGAAAGAATTGGTCAAAAACTCCCTGTGAAAGGCCTTCCAATGATTTATTCAGGCTCTTTTTTTTTTTAATTTCTACGGAGAGGCGGCAAAAAATATCTTTAGTAGTTCAAGCAAATTGAATAAAAACCACCAATATTCTTGATAAATCCTTGTATTTCAGAGTCTGCCATTTTGAATCCATGTTAGATAATTGATCATACAGCCCACTGACTTCAATGGTTCATTTTGACATCGTTATTGGGTTGGACTACGATGAATGCAAGATCCTCAGAGTCTCGGTAGTGCATGGATACCTTGTTAAATATCAAAGATCTAGGGTTTAGATCTAACGGTTTTAGATGTTTGGGGTAAGGAAGGGAAGTTGGTATGGCAAGATGGGTGTGTGAAAAGTGGATTGGAGTGATATTCATTGTGGAAGCCTCCTAGTGTTGAGATTTCATTATTAATAAATATATGTTCAATATCAAAGATCATTACAAATCCTATTAAGGATTACACCAGTTTTTTTTTTTTATTATTATTTTTGAATGATGAATTGTTCTAAAGAAATATGGAACATCCTGTGTGCCATTATGAGTCGACACACTGAAGCTAGAAACACCATCAACAGGCCACTTAGCATCCCCCATGGCAGCTGGAGGCTCATGGAATCACATTCAGAGAGACTTCACATTGCACCCCTAGGACACTGAACAAAAAATTTAAATAAATTTCTCTAACAGGATTCCTAATCTTGTCAACACTCAACAACGCTTGCCAACCTCCATAGAGCAATGTTCTACCATCTGCCCTTGTAAATTTTACAAAAAAGATCTCCCCTAGTAGTAAGTGGGAAAGATTTAATCTAGCCACTTTGCCGCACCACAATTAGCATCACCAACACCACCATTTAACCCTGAAACATCCATAGGCCTCGAGAAACATCTCATAGAAGTCTCATCTGAATCACAGATTAAGCCCCCAAATGCCCGCCTAATAGGATTCCTAGATGCTAACAACAAGAAAAGGTGGGAGGAGAAACTGGAAAATAAAATTGGTCCAAGCAGGAAACACAACAGGGATGCTCTCAGTTCTTGCTGCAATTTTCAGAGAGGTGGGTCCTGTGGTAGATGCCTTATTCCATCTTACAGATTTTCGAGGAAGAACTGAGGCTTAGCTTTTGGTTTATGGGTTTTACATGGAGTGGAATGGAGTGGCAAGTGAGAAAATCAACGGCATAATTTTAGAGATAGAAAAATTCTTGTACAGTTAATCAAGCAGCAGTTGTAGTTACATATAAATCGGAGAATACCAAGGAGAATACCTGTCAATGCAAGCTTAATATGATCGTGCAGAATGGAGCAACATCACAAGTGGTTAGGGTGTGTGAATATTTTCTAAAGCATTGAATAATGAACTTCCTAATACCTATGTTAGGTTGGTTTCATCTATAGATTTTTCTACATAGGTTGCTCTGAAATGGTTGGAGGATATATAGGGTTTTGAATTTGATCATCCTACCATTGTAGGATTGATAGGTGGACTGAGGTGTTGGATCCTCAGTGACCTTCAACCAATTTTTAGTCTAATTATATTCAGTTACCATTTTCTTCCTTTTTTATTTTGAAGGAGACCACCTATGGAAAACATTTATTGATAGATGGCTGTCATCAGTGACCTTCAACCAAAATCTATCTAATGAAACTTGCAAGGTGTCAGGGCAATTGACCCGGATATTGCTTGGTATCGAACGAGAGCAACCTAAGATATGAACCAGTTCTCGAGCCAGATAATTGAGAACAATACTTGTAAATTCTAAAGGTGAGCAATTAGGGACGATAAATAATTACATGTAATCAGTTGGCTTTTCCCAGTGATTCAGAGGACTATCGCATTTGAAAGCCAGATTCTGTGGGATTATTCTCCTCAAGTTCGTTCTACTGGGAGACGGATCCTTTTAGTGAAGTTCGGTCTCCCTCTACATCTATTTGGACAGGACTTGTCCCTCCTAGAGTGGAAGCTTTTTGTTGGTTGGCAGTGGCGGACAAGATTTCAAGGACATATACATTAGGGCCCGTTTGGTAATTTACTTTTAAAATAAAGTGGAGTGAAGTGAAATAAAAAGAATGAATAAAATATAAGTGAGTTATGATGGTATTTTGTTTTTAGTTGTTTGGGATGGAATATTTTTGACTTTTTGTATGGGGAAATGGAGTTTTTTTGTCTTTTAGTGAGTAAATGTAGTTGCTTTTTGACTTTTTTTTGGAAAAGATGGAGGGAATTTTTTGAAAAAGTGCTTTTGATGGGATGTTTAACTTGACTTCAATTCACTTGACTATATTAGTAAAATTACCAAACGAGCCCTTAAGAAGAAAAGGGTTGTGTCTCATTCCATTTCTAATATGCGTTGCCTTTGTGGGAGGGAGTTAAGAGTCAATAGATCACTAGTTCATTCATTATGATGTAGCCACATTTATTTGGGGGTATTTTCTCAAAGAATGTGGTGTGTGTTGATGTTTTCCAAGTTCACTAGTGGTGGTGTTTGAGGCTTGCATGGGTTGTCCGATGCTCGGAAATGGTATGATCTTATGGAGGATCATTCCTCCAGAGAGGAATGATAGAATTTTTGATAGAAAAGAATTGACACGGGAGGATCTACTAACATTTGTTCTTTTGAGGGTCACTAAATGATAAAGTGCTAGAAAGGAATTTTCAGATACTAAGATTGATCACTTATGCAAAGTTTCGGAGTTTGTTTGAAGACTGGTGTAGCTAAGAAGAAAAGAAAAGTATCTTCGCTCTCTCCTCCTTTTGGAGCTTGCCATGGAGAGTGACTCGGTCAATGCTATATCTTGGGTGAAATCATTGAGATTTGAGAAGGTCTTGGAAAGTTCAATTCCTTTTCAATGAAATCAGTCTTTTGGTATCTGAGATGCAGGTCATGTTTCAGCATATTCATAGATCTGCAAATGGAATGGTTGGTTCTTTTAGCTAAGCAAGGGGTAGGTCGATCATGTAATCGAAGTGCTCCTATAATGTAGTTGGGCTGGGTTCAGTGGCTGGTACATGTCTCTTGTACGGGTTCACCTAAAACCTGTCTTTATGCATGCTTTTATCTCTTAGAGTATTTGTTTTCGTTTCAATAAAATCTTATTGTTACTGATAAAATATAATAGTAATTAATAATTACATGTAATCTAAAGGTCACACATTTTTAGTGTAAAGTACAAATGCCTGCATTTATGAATCCCTAACTCTTAATTTTCCCAATTTCATGTGTTTAAAAATGATAAAAGAAAATTCATTTCAGGTTCCAAGGTATGACGCGGAAAGCATGTGTTGGGCAAAGTCTGTTTGGTGTTGCAAAACTGTTGCAAAGAGGATAGATAGGAATCATAATCTTCATCATCTAAGCCTTTTGCCATTTATAGGGATGTGTTTGTAAATTTCTACTTCACATCCTTATTTAGGCCTGTATTCTCTATTGTAACTAAATCCATCATGTTTCTTCTTATTATTACATCCTGGCCTCCCCTTCTCCTTGTTCCTTGTGTTTGAAACATTTCAGTTCTTTGCAGACTAAATATTTTTCGGTCTTCTAAGCACATGCACAAAACGGATCTGGTGTGACATTGATTTTTTCCATTGGAGCTACCCTATAGTAATTGATGTACTAATTCTATCCTAGTTATGTCCATCTTACACATGCATCTCAGCCTCTCAGGCTTTCAACCATAGGCACTATCTTCTTGTGTTTCAGTTCCCCAACTTTGTATAACAATGCAATCTTAGCTGTCATATAATAAAAGTTCCCCTTTATTCAAACTGGCTTTCTTGTCTCTGCTTTTCCCACCTTGTGCTAATGAGAGTCATCCTTGTCGAACCTTTTGTTTTGTACTATAGATGCTCCCAACTAGCAAAACCTATCGGGCCTTATTCAGTTTTAACTTCTGGCCAAATCATCCTCTCTATGCTGAGAAATTATTAGACTTGCACTTCATTTATTTTGTATTTGTTCTGCCGTTTTATATACTGTTTGGAATAAAATAGATACGACATAATTGATTTTCTGGAACCAATCCGCCTTTTTCATTTTCTGGAGCTCACTCTATGCCGGATGGTCCTAGCTTTAGCACAATCATTAGTATTAAGCTTACATTAATCCTGATTGAGTACCACTAATGGATGCTTGCATGATTGAATTTGCACAATAGGTAGGCAAACCATTAGCTGACTCCGGACAGATGGGATGAGTCTAAAGCTCAGTGCAAGAATTTGTAGTAATTAGGCATTTGAGACAGTGGAAGGTGCTCACTATTGCAATATTTAGGTTGTGGCTCAAGTTCCGTTACCAATTCAAAAAAGAAATAGATAAACATAAAAATAATAATAGCAGCAGCAGCAGCAGCTGCAGTAATAATAAATGAATAATTTAATAAATAAATAAAGTAGCGATTAGAAACTTAGAGTCACAAGTACCAACCATATGAAAGGAAGAACTAATCCACCTTTGTCATCTTCTAGGGTTGGCCCCTATGCCTGATGGAGCACTGTCATTAGTATTAAGCTTACAGTGACCCCAATTGAGCACTACCTTTCTCAAGTTCTTCTTAGGATACAAATTGTGGCTGTATGCATCACATATCTACTTCCATCCAGACTTTTTTACTTTATGCCATTGAACTCATCGGTTTTTTGAAAATTCTCTGACCCGATTGTTCTAAATTCCCCAAGCAATCACCACAGTCAATGTTTTCCATATCCTGAGTTACAGGCTAGGCCAAGGTCTTTGTTTTGTTTGTTTTTGTTTTGGATGGCTGGTCATGTGAAAGACTAGGGGGTCGGACCTTAGTGGTGCTGGTGGCGGCGGGTTTGTGGATGGTTTGAGAAGAGGAATGAACAAATGTTCATTAACACAATTCAAATGACCATTTAAATTATTGACACAAAAATGTGATTGGGTGTAATTCAATCAACAGGCTATTTGAAAGTATCAAGCACCAAGTCATTTGGAGGGTAAGGATAACTATGGAGTTTGAAAGTCCATTTTATGCTTATATTAATAGAGGATGGATCACTGGTATTGGGCCTTGAGCTAAGTTAGATAATGTCCTGCTTGACAGAATCCCTACTATGGTGGGGGTGTCTAAACTTTAAATTTGGATTTTGATGGCATCAATGGTATACATAGCGAGTGTTCTTGTTTAAAAGTTTACATTGTGCCTATGGGGTTTAGTGATTCTACAGTGGCCAAGAGTTGTGCTTTATTGGTGGGATGTAGAGAGCTCTGCAAAATTTCAGCATAAAATGAAATAAAAGGGGATCTGGCAGACGTTATTGGTGAAGGTGCAGAGGTTATTTTCGATGTCAGCTTTCAAATTGAATGGAGAAAAATAAAGGATTGGCAGAGCAACTAATTTAGTTTATCTCATGTAAGCTGATCAGGGAATGGTATTGACTATTGATGATGTGATGGCCAAGGCAAAGGCTCTTCACTGCATATGCTTTTCTGGCAGTTACCTGATTTTGTAATTTGCAGGGTGCTGCTCCTTCAGATGCTAATTGTCGGTCTCCATTTTGTTATTTATTTATTTATTTTTATTTTGTAAACTCATCATTAAGAAAACAATTTTCATAAAATTTTTGCCCTCAGAATGGCACAGTGGAAGGTGCTCATTTTTGCAACCTTGAGGTTGTTCGTTCATGTTACCAGTTAAAAACAGGGGCCCTGTTGTAGTTATTCTTTCATTCTTGTTTTCCTTTAGGGGTAGGGTATGATGCTCTTATACCTTTGCCATGTGTTTTTTTTTCTCTGTCATTGGTCTTTAGCTTATTTGTATTGACTTTTTTTTTATCCCTCCTTTTGCAATATAAATTTTTTGAGTTATCAAATAAAAAATAATAAAATTTGAAGAATCCTACAAAAAATCAATTGGCCTTTAATAATGGGAACCAAAGAACAATTTAGCAGTGATTGTGATAGGATTTTTTTTCCTTTAAACTTTACACTGCCAGTATGTTTCATTATTGTAAGGGCTTACCATTTATTTTATGTGAATTTTATAATGGCTTGGGTTTTCATATGAGATGGCCCCCACCGTGTGATTCCACTTTTAATTTAACATATAGTGATTAGTATTAAAGGGCAAAAGGGGCATTCGAAGTTTCGAACCTTCCAACCCTTTCACCCCAATTTCTTTTCAAAGAAGGCTCTGGAGAAACGAAAATAGAGAGAGAGAGAGAGATAGAGAGAGAGGCGTCGAAGGTCTTCTTTCATGGAGTTAGATGAGCCGCGACAGTGGTCGTCTTCCATGGAGTTAGACGAGCGGCGACGAGGGTCGTCTTTAATGGGGTTTGATGAGAAGCGACTAAGGCAGGGTTTTATTTCGCACCAGGTACCCTTGATTCCCCTTCCCCTCTTTCTCTCTCACTTCCTTTTCCTTTTCCTTTGGCCAAATAGATTTGATCAAACTTTTTTCTAACAAAAAAAAAATCCATCTGACTTGGACCCGATTGGATGAAATCTTTTCTTTTGGAACAAAATCAAAGATTTCGTCCAAACAAGATTGAATTTCTGAATGAATTCTCATTGGGGGTTTATTCGGTTTGGTAATATCTCGGAAATTTCAGCCAAAATTCGTAACATTGCTCAGGAATCCTTACTAAAATTCAAAGTTTTTCCTTTACACAAATCTTGAATCCAATTCCCAACTAAAATATGTCATTACTCTATTCATAGAAAGACGCTCTTAGAAAAATAAATGGAAGATGAAACAAATTCGTTCTAGCACTGGATGTTAAAAGCTGGATAAATAAATAAAAAGTAAATTTAATGGTAAAATTTATGTCTCTTTTTAATATTTTGGGTTTATATACTACTTTAAAAGAATAGATGAGCATTTGCCTATAAGAGTGGAGCTAATAGGTGTCAGATCGACTTTTTCGACTTTATCCTACATAAGAACGTGACCGATTAGTTTGTAGAGGCCATAAGGTTATTCATGGAGAGTGTTTGGCACACAACATAGTATAATAGTTTTAGATGTGCATTAGAAGTAGAAATAGAGGGGTGGCAAATAAAAGGTGCCCAAAACAAGGTGGGGAGTTTTGAAAGGGGAAAAGACAATAACATTGAAGCATAAATTGATCGAGGGGGGACATTGAAATTTAGAAGGAGAAACTACGTTGATAAAGAAACTCAGTGGTAGAGTGTAGAGGTTCAGGAAGTCATGCAACAAAAAAGACGTAGCTACGAAGTTTGGTAGTGGACCAAGAATATAGAGAATTATGAAGTATATAATAAGGGAAAGAAAGAAGTTGAGAAAGTAGTAAGGCACACAAAGCCCTCAAAGCATATGATAACCTATATAATAAGTTGGGATAAAAAAGGAGGCGGCAAATATATATTCAAGCTCGCAAAAATGAAGAGGAAAAGTAGGGATTAGATCATGTCAAATGTGTAAAGAGTGACGATCAAAAGGTTTTGAGTGAAGGACAACGGTATTAAAGAAAGGTGAAGATAATATTTTTATGAACTTCTAAATGAAAACTCTATAGGAGGCTAGGATTGAGAGGGGATACTTTGTTAGCAGTGCACATCTTTTACTGTAGAATTATGGTGGTAGAAGTAGAGAGGGTGTTGACAAGAATGAACACATTAAGGATATGGGGCCATATGACATTCCAATAGAGGCTTGGAAATGCTTAGGAGATATTGGATGATTTTGGTTAATTTGGGCTTCAATAAAGATATTAAGAACAAAAAAATTGCCTGATGAATGGAGTAGTGTTGGAGTACTTATATCCAAGAACAAAAAATACATACAGAATTGCACCAATTATTGTGAGATTAAACTTATGAGTCATTATGAGACTATGGAAAAGAGTAATGGAGCAAAGATTTAGATAAGTGAACAAGATATTTGAAAATCAATTTGATTTCATGCCATTGAGGTCAACTATGGATGCTATCTTCTTACTTAAGTAATTAATGGAAAAATACCTAGAGAAGAGGAAAAACCTTCATATGGTCTTCAACTCTTCATCGACCTATAGAAAGCTTACAACAAGTTACCTAGAGATTTGATTAGATAGGTTTTACAAAAAGGGAGTGTCCCAAGAGGCTGTATTAACATTGTTAGAGACGTGCAAGGAAGTGGTAACAAGTTTGAAAACTACCTGTGGAGAGAAAGGTGAGATTTCATTGACCATAGGTTTGCATCATGATCAATTTTAAGATTTTATGTTGTTACATTGATTATGAATGAGTTAACTACTCATACTTAAGTTGAGGTATCTTGGTTTATGTTATTTGCTGATGATATAGTGTTGGCAGATGAATTGAGAGATGGTGTAAATACGAAACTCGAGAGATGGCAAGAGACTTTAGAGTCTAAAGGCTTTAAAACAAGTAGTATAAATAAAGACACAATATATGTATTGCAACTTTAGTGGGAATATGCAAAATGCAAAGAGATGAAACTCTTGTGAGAATTGAAGCTGGAGAGATACCATAAAGAGATTCATTAGATGCCTTGGCTATATAATTAGTAAGGAGAGATTGAGGAAGACGTCGAATATAGGATAAGAGCGGGATGGTTGAAAATGAAAAGTTGCTTCTGGAGTGGTTTGTGATCGGCATATACCAACAAGATTGAAGGTCAAATTTTTATAGGAGAACGAGTAGACCAACTATGACTTATGGAGTAAAATATTGGTCAATCAGGAAGCAACACATGCACAAAATGAGCGTAGCAGTGATGATAATGTTTAGATGGTTATGTGGCAAAACTAGAAAAGATCGAATCTGAAATTAGCGCATTCGGGAGCATTATTTATGGGTAGCATCAACAAGTGATAAATTAAGAGAAACTTGTTTGAGATGGTTTTTGGACATGCCCATTGCAGGTAAGCAATAGTGTTGTTGAAGAAAGGCTTTTTCGTGCAGCTTTCCAAGGGAAAAGGGAGTAGGCTTTATTGGACATGGATGTTAGTAGTGAGGATAGATATGAAGAAGTGCAATTTATTCAAGAATTTCGGAAATAGGAAGGATAGATGTAAAGAAGTGCAACCTTTTCGAGGATTTTGCTGATGATGGACTGGAATGGAGATAGAATTTATGTAGCTGACTCAACGTAGTCCGGACAAGGCTTTGATGATGATGATGATGATACAATTTGTTTTTTTTTTTTTTTTTCAATGGTAATGTTGAATTTTATACCTCTGGATAGGGTTGTAAATATTCAGTTTAGAATCAGAGCTCTTCATGAATTCAATACAGCACTACATTATCCCATACATTCATAAACCTCTCAACTTCCCAAATGCTTAACTTTCTCTGTTGCCCCGGCATGAGCTTCTCTCTCTCTCTCTCTCTCTCTCTCTCTCTCTCTCTCTCTCTCTCTCTCCTGCTTATTTCTCTCTTTTAGAAAAAAAATATTATTTTATTTTTATGTTTCCTTTTCTTCATTGTTATTTTTTGCAGCTTGGGTATTTGGTAACTGCCAAATAAAATTTTCACTTACATTTTGTTGTTTTATGCATTCTTGCAGGGAAGGGGAATCTCAGTCAATTGCTTGTAGGTTTTTCTTAATTTTCTGAGATTTTATGTTTATGATCATGCTTTTTCTCCAGACAGATCATCAGTAGTTGTAGTAGCATATTCCTTCTTAATGTTATGATGATTTGTTCTACTCAGATCATGATCTTTTAGGACATCATGCCATCTTTGCCGAGCATTCTGCTGCTTCATTGGTTGCGCATTCATGTCCATATGCGGCCTACTTTCAGCCACTTCATCCATTGTCCTCAAATTCTGCTGAAAATGCTGCTGATGGCCCTGCTTTCCATCATCACTGGAGTGGTCACTCTGTCACCAATGACATCCCAACCTCTCATCCTTTTCCTGGAGCTGATCTCCATTATCACAGTTGGGACCACCAGTCTCTCTTCCCACCCACTGCCAACCACATAAATGGTATCGATTCTTCTGCAACAGTGAGGTCTACAAGGGTTGATTCAGATGGACATCCAAGAACAAGATCTTTCATGCATCCATATCTTCTCAGTCATGGGTAAGTACTTGTGGCATTTTATTAGTCTGTGATGTTCTATCAATGATCATAAGTAATATCTAGATCTGCAGATACTACCTCTACTCTTTTACCCTTATTTTGTTTTCTTTTTATTGGTAACAAAACAATTTTATTAAAGAATAGGAACAAAGACAATATGCAAGGATAAGAGAACGGTACAAGAGATCTATACAAAGCGAATAAAAGAAAGCAGTCCAAAAACTAAAACACATTAGGCATGAAGGTCTACACAAGCATCAATCCAATCAACTCCTTGTATGGCTAAAGAATCAGCCATCTCATCCCCTGCTGTAGCAAAGCTGGTTAGGGATGCCAAATGCGCTGTTAAGGGGGCAAGAGTGAGTTCGACTCCTCTCTGGAAGAGAGGAGGTAGCCTAGCCTGCTTCCCGACCTCAGTTGCTTTTCCATCCACATGCCACATGCTAGAATCATGGTTACAAATTTCGGTTTGTTTTGGCTGAAATTGATGAATTCTTCTGCCCCCTGGCACACACACAAAAAAATAAATAATAATAATCTCAAAATTTTGTAACTTTTTTTTCTTGCCAAAATCTGTGGTTTTGGGCTGAATGCCTGAATAGCTCCAATCAAGTTCCAGCCTTTATTTATGTATTTTGAGGGTTTAGGGAGGGAGGGAGAAAGGATTCTCAAATTCATTTTTATCCAGTGTAACTTTGTTTTTATTCATTTTTATGAAGTGCAATTTCTTTTTTATCTTTAGCTCCCTTTTAAAAGAAGTTCCACTGAATATGCTCAAATTCATTCATCACCTTGACCAGGATCTTGAAGAGAGATTTTGGACTGGGAGATTCACTAAAATTTCTTTAGCTGAATATGCTCATGTGAGTGCGTTCGATTCTTGAAGGGAAAACGAAGTGAAGAAAAGAACAGCTCCATGGTTGCATGAAAAACTTGTTACTTTACAAAGCCCCTCTCAAGCCACAAAGCTTTCTCCATAGACCCACAGATTACTTCCTTGCTGAAAAGTCGTCCAAAATAGGAAGCTAGCACCTCATAAACCTCCCTTGCTATGATGCCATATAGGGATATGGATACGATGACTCACTTTTGAAAATCTAGGACACGGATACGGGTGTACTAGTTTTTTTTTTCCTTTATATCACTTTTGAATCAATGAAATTATCGTTGTTTTCGTCCCTTTCTAGCATTTTTTATGGTGAGAAGCAAAAATATTAAAAGAACTTTATGAAATAATGGACTTTTTAAGTAGGATATGTTAGACTTGTTCCCTAGAAGTATATCAATGTAGTATCAGGTGTACCAATACAATTGTCGTATTGGTCTGATCTGGATACATTGGACTTGTACAAGTATCCGGTATCATAGCTCCCTTGGCTCCACAAATTGTCAAGCCACCTATTCGTCATCTTTATTATGGGTCAAGTAACCTATGAAACCTGAATTAGGATATGAATGTGAACACGGATATAGGGTTGGGGGATATGACACTTTTGAAAATCTAGAGAACATTCTAAATGAATTTTTCTAGAGAACATTTCTAAATTAATGAAATTACCCTTGTTTACAATCCCTTTGTAACACTTTTTTTATTTGAAGTAAGAAAATTAATAGAACTATATGAAATAATGGACTTAGGATGATTTGCTAAACTTGTACCTTGTAGTAATGATATGGTAGTATGGTTATATCAGTCCGACATGGATTTGTTGGCCATGTTGAAGTATCTGAGTATTCATCTAGAAGTGTACTATGGTCCAGTTCCCGACACAAGTCTAGTTTGCTGAGACCAGCATGTGGTCCATCCATTGATCTGACAAATCCCACCATGGACTGGGATCCAAAAAATCTTCCAAATTAGAAGATCTTTGGTCAGCCATTTCCAAATAGACAATTTAGAAGAGTTCTGGGTAATGATCTGGATAGAATTCAAAGGTTAATGGGTTTGGAGACATGATCTGGAAGATTTTCAGGGCATTATCCATTCTCTGTTGCCTTGTACATCGATGGCATGAATTTCAGAACCATCTAGCAAAAATGTATGGAATGGGCAGGGAAATAGTGATACATTTACTGCAGGATAGGATTCTAAGCTTGCTTCAAACTATAACCATATGCATGCATATAGTCACTGTATTTTACTTCTATGTATTCATCATCTGTGCTTTCACTGATTTTTCATTTTTCATTTTTCCAGGTCTGGTTCTAGAGTTGGAAGCTCAGTAATCTCCTCAATGGTCCCACCCTACCCGGGCAACTCTAGAGCTCATTCCCATACCTCCCATGGTCTTCAGGTGTATCATCAATCCAACTCGTCGGGTGTTCGGGCTCCCATTCCCTCTAGTATCAGGAGACTTGGTACCAGGGGCCTGGCTCCTGTTGGACCCACATCATCATCTTCAGATCATTCTAGCCTGTATGTATTCCCTTCATCAGGACCATCTGTCCGGAGCCACCAAGATGTGGAGGGTTCTGGAGGAAACCGTTTCCTTGCATGGGAAAGAGATTGCTTAACTCCCTTTCCATTGGTCGCCGTGGATAGAGAGGCAGGATGGTGGGGCCCGTTTGCAAGTGGATCAGATGCTGGGAGCAGGACAGGTGGCATTTGGCATAGACATGGCTCTGATAGGCCGTCATCACAAGGTTGGGCAGAGAGCACATCTTACCAACCCGTTCATCATCATACTCGGATGCATCCATTTATGTGAAACATGGCTCCAAACTGGTAAGAGTCTTTTCAGTGTTTGTAATACATGATATATTTATATGCTCCGAGTGTCTGTAAAGTCAGACAAATCCGGTCTGGGTAACACCAGAAACTGGAACAATCGTTTGGCGCTTCCTATGGTTTTCGGCCTTGAGAATAAAGTTCTTCCAGAGAGAGAAACAGAAAAGTTGGTTTCATTTGCTCTCTCTCTTTTCTCATTGCAAAATATTCAGATCCTCTCATTGCAAAATATTCAGATCATTGCAAAATGTGCCCTAGTGTTATCATGATTGGTCCAAACTGCAGGGCATGGAGTGGGGTGGAGACAGTTGGGAATGATACTTGCTGAATGGTAGAGTGACCTTTTTGTTTGCTAGAATTTAGAGAATTCCCAGTGAGAAATCTGAATTCTTCATATGTTGTTCCAACAAGTTTTCCAAATCTTCCAGAGCAACCAAACTTTAAGAATGCTGAGAATTTTGCGAGGCAAAAGGTGAATGAGGCTGGGTTTTTTAATTCTAGCAATCAGAAATCCCAAAATTCCTTGCACATAAAACCTCTTTTGAGCTTGTTTGTTTGCATTAAAGTACATATGAATTGGGATAATTCATGTCGTAAGTGGCTAAAAATGAAGATTAAAAGGTGTATACAAAAATTCTCATCAAATAACATCCCCTTTAAAGAAAATTGAGACAAGGGAAGATGGGAAATGAATACCTTGCCATCCCTCCTAATTCAATACTTGGGAAAGTCGTGATCCCATTTACGTCTCCACTTTATTTCCTTCCCTACTCATCTTGTATCCTTCACCCCTCACCTGTTATTAAAGTCCATTGTGGAGCTCATTTGACCTTGAATTAATAGGAATTCAAGTCCTATGTAATCTAATGCAAACATGCAGGTTCAGAGAGTCCTCCAAACTGACACCCCCTTGCGCCTCTATCAGTGCTCTATAAATTGCAGGAAATGATAAACAAAGAGCAAATCAGGAATAAGTTAGTTCAATTGCTACCTTTAGCCTTATGGGATTTTCTCATTAGAAACAGATTTGCCATGGCTTAGCATGGTAAACAAATGGGGTGCAATACATGCCTCCATGGGAGAAACTAGAGAGTCCCTACAGCTGAGGCCACTGGGACCTACCTGAATGCATGCAAATTGAGGGAAGTGAATGCAAATTGAGGGAAGTGAACTTTGTATGGGCTTCAAAGCTTGACAGTTTCTAGTACCATTAAAAATGGCCTGAGTAGCTTTTAGCTGGAAAGAGAGATCAAAGTTCTAGTGCCATGAGAAAGATAATAATGGTAGCTTGGGAGGGTGGGTACTGGGTTGCAACAAAAGAAGACAAAAAATGTGAGGGACTTTTATTACATCGCTCAATGTCAGGTGAAGTAGGTTGGCCAAATTTTACTGAGTCGACTCATTGACCAGAAAAATTGGGACCTCAGTCATGAGTAATGTAATAAAAGTTATTCAACCATTGTCACAAATACCGTTAAAGTTTTCAACTTCCCTGTCTTGGGGGATATTCCAGGAAATCACAAGAAGAGAAACTTGGCTGATAATTACAATTAAATATAAATACCGTTCAAAGCTACATTTACTGAGTTTCTTCTGCTTTCATTCCAGTACTATCTCAATTTTATCATGTAATTGTAAGGTCGATGGGAAATCTTAAAAGGGCTTTTTTTTTTTTTTTTTTTTTTTTTTTTTGGTACCCAAGCCAAGGGGCTGGCACCCAGGAGAGAGAGCCTGCACACAAGGGGAAAACAGCCCACTCATGTTGGAAAGGAGCCCACAAACACGGGAAGAAAGCCCAAACAATCTGGGCTGCCAAGTGAAAATTGTTGCTCCTTACCACTCGCATAAGGGACCTTTCTCGGGAAGTTTTAAAAATTGATTCGAGAAAAGCACCCTTTTTTGGACAAAATGTAAACAATAATTCAAAATATCAGTTTTAACGAAGGCCAGTACAGAATCTGCATTCTTCAGGGCTCCTCGCCCAGGAGGAGAGGGAAGCAGGCTTACTATTTTAGGGGGGAAATTCGCTGGGAAGAAGGTAGCATAGATGAAGGCGATGAAATGGGGGAAGATTAGCATAGATGTGCTGGGACTTTTTCAAAAGAAGAAAGACTATGCATATAAGAAACTGCAGAGTGGTTCAAGACAAAGGAGAGATCCATGGGCGGTTAGGGATGGTGATGGGAGATTACATATTAGCGCTGCTGCCTACAAGGGTGTCCGCCCAAATATCGAAACCAGTGAAAAAGCTCTGTAAGTTCAATAATGTTCTCCATCAAGGACAACGATTGGTGATCCTTTAGAACTTGATTTCCCGGCTAAAAAAAAAATACCATCATTAACAGGTATCTGATTAACGGGGGAAAAAAACAGACAAGCAGCAATCTCATATGATTCATACCGTTAGTGGTTAAATTTTGATGATCAGATGTAAACTTTCCAAAAGAACGTCAAATAACCTCGCATTCCATGAAACTAGATACAAAAAGATAGCATAGGAAATAACCTGTCACTGGCTGTTTATTCATTTCCCATCTTTTTTTGATTTTATTTCCCTAATAGGAAAGGTTATTTGATTCTCATTTTTAAAAATTCACAATTGATCTTCATTTTTTTGCAACTTATAGTATGAATTATATGTATTTTAACTAACCCCTACGAATTATAATGCAAACAAAACTACCTTTAATGTTAATTTACTTGTAGTATGAGCAAAATCCAAACAGGCCCAAAATGGAATGCACCGGGGAAGAAAATAAAAACTAATCTTTTTTCTTCGTTCAAGCCCTATCACCTTATGGCCTTTGAAATATTTAGGACGAGAATTGGATGTATTCATGGCCACAGAGCATTCAGAATTCTCCGTTTGAATGCTAGGATTCTAAAAATCAGGCCCTCTCTGAAATCACTTTGGCCTTTGAAATTCTCAGAAAAGCAGGATTCAATTCACAAAAGTACAAAAACAACACAGCATTTGGAAGCTGGAATTTAAAATTTCTAAAAAGATGGCTGAATTTCAGAAATCCCACTTGTGAAACAAGAAATTTTGAAATGCTCCATGGACAGCTGTTGAAAATTTCAAGAGAAGGTTGCAATCCCCGATGGACCACCAAAACCAGAATGATCAACCAAAACAAGATGACCAGTGAAAATAATGATCAACCCGTCATCATCAGTTAGAGAAAAATGAAACACACCCAAAAAACCAAAAAAAAGATGCTAATAATATCCCATATCCACCATGGCAAAACTCTCCTGTGGGAACATTTGCATGCATCCAAGACTACTGGGCACCTCTAAATTAAAGGCGCTGACCATGATGTCTGATTCAGACATCCCGAAAGAAAGAAAAACCCCCATCCACCTTGTTCCCCATGAATGAAAATTGATGAAAACAGAGAAATGCAGGTTCGGACTAGAAAATGCCAAGGTCTAACAAGCTTAAGCACATATGGCCAGCAGTATTTAACAAGGTCTGCCAAGTTCATTTGGTCATTAATAGCAACACTAGTACAAAGTTTTTAAAGAAATTTCAATCAAAAGACTGACAAGTCTAGCTAGTCTGGGTGGAAAAGGAAGTACAGCATCTGATTGTTCATCAGCAGAGCACTTTAAATCACCATAGATGGAGATGATTCCAGAAAGATAACTAACGACCTCTGGAATCGATAGAGCGGCTCCGGTCAGATGTCACCTGACAATCAAACCAATATAAAAACCAAAAACCTTTTTTAAGTACAAGGGTAAGACGGTCCTCAACAAAACAGAAAATAAATACATTAAAGAGAGAAAATATTACAGAAGGAGAACGTGACCGAGACAGGCTCCGGCTCCGGCTCCAACTGGGGCTGTGCCTTTTTGAACTTCTGACTCGTTCCTTGCGATGGGGCTGCAGAATGATAATGTTCATGACAACAAATGAATTAATTGAAGATTTAGGAAGCAGCATCACCTATTAATTGTGACTTTCTTCCCCCTTTTACAATGGCTTCAGTGGGCGCTCCATTGGTAGATCATAAGATGATGAATACACAACTTTTGGAACTTGCCTCTGACTCGCCAACAGTGGCACTGGCCCAAATCTCAAAAAGTTTAAACAATTGCAATTCATACTTTCCTACGATTCAAAGCTTTTACTTACAGAACGGGATGGAGATCTGGATCTTGATTGTGATCTGCAAAAGTTCCAAATAACCGATTTCAGTATCCACAACGTTGCTTTTAACACCTTGTTCCAAAAGCCTCGACGCCTCTTCCACGTCAGAGTTACCATATTTGAAGAGAAGAAAGAAGCCAAGAAGTTTGGCAAAGACTCAGCGGAGAAAAGCATCAGACACCATATTTACAACAGTTGTACATACAAAAACGGAAACTTCACCCAGTAGGTCATTAAAACAATGGCAGTCAACCCAGAAAAAGTTTATGTTGCCATGACCAATGAAGTGAAGACTGCAATCACAAAGGAGTAGCTAAATTTAAGATAATATAGGGCGCAGAAATTTTTTCCGGTTATACCATCAGAACACATTGAGAACAGTGACCAAAAACTCCTAGTAGGGTGATGGAGAAAATGCATGGGCTCAAGTGCTTGACTGGTGAGTTCCCAGACCATAAAGTTCACAATACTCAGCTTTAATCGCAATCCATCCACTGTCCAACTCAGCAGCAATGAGCATCCTGCTGGGCATCCGCTATGAATACAATATAGAGGTGAGTAATATTATTCTGGTTTCCAAAGCTGCTCATTTACGGAACAGCATACCTCAACAACCAAATTGTGTTCCAGGCACTTGCGCCAAATCCCATCAAGTTCCTAACATGCAATCCCCAAATCGCCGCATAATCCCTTATCTAAAAAAACAAACAATGCAACTTCCATAAACACGGGATGATAATTTGGTAACCTGGTATGCTCATTCTTAGTTATCCCCAAATCCACTTTTCAGCAAACAAATTTCAAGGGGAGAAAGCACAGTGGAACAGAAGGGAGTAAAATAAAGAAAGAATGGAATAAGCATATCAGCTCACTCGGCTTTAAATACTCTAGCAGTCTATCCATCAATACACACAAATTCAACACACCTGAAAACACAAAGTGAACAAGAACCAGCAACCCAGCTCTTGGTCCAAAATTGTTGCAACCAGCAAGACAAGTTTTGAAAGGCATGGAAGATGGGTGAGTTTTAAGTTCGGAGTATACATGACACACGTGTATTAGATTTTGTTGCCAGAATTTGGCAGGGCACTCAGTTCGAAAATGTTCCAGCTTAATGACCTAGCAAAGTGACTTAAGTAACGCAGTGACGATAGGACAATGAAAATAAATTACTACAAGTGGCAATACATCGACCTTTTGCGAAGCAGTATGAATGTCGGTATGCTTCTAGTTAAAAATAACGTGTAAAGAAAAGTTATGACGCACAATAAAACCATCATAATTTTTGTCCAAAAAGTTAAAAAAGAACACAAAACAAAAGACAATGGACTGCACGAAACCCATCATATTGCAATAGATACTAAGCTGTATAAATGACAATGGACTCCACGGGTTAATAATCACCCAACCCTTCCCATCTGAGCGTGAGCTCTCTGGCTTCTACTTCTCCACTGCTTTATGTACAACTCATTGAAGTTTGGCAATCTTCAATTTTTCAATATACAGCGGAATGCCAAAAAAATGCCAAAAAGTGGGACTAGCACATAATGAAGTATTCACAGCCTAATGAGCTGTCAAACTAAAACTTGAAGGCTATAGCTCCCAAAAACACACACAAAAGAAAAAAAAAAAAAAAAGGGAACGCTCCATCTTTTTTAGTCCTTCAATGCTCACCATTTTATGAACAAAACAGGAATTTCCATTCCTGATATGATATTTTCTCTAAATCAGCTTCTCCTTATTCTCATATGCCAAGGGAGGGTGCACTAGCACTTGTTTGAGGATAATGGTCAGAATTTCTCTGTGTAACATGCGATTTGCATCTCCAACTCCCATTTTAAACCAGTAATAGGCAAATCATACTTGATAAATAAGAAAATGTGGTGTACTCCATACAAGTGCCTGGTGTTTGTCTCTTACATCAGATTTTGACACAAGATAACAGAATCTTGAATAGTGGCAGTATAATTTGGAAATGTGATCTAAGCCATTATGCTAAAAGTTACTCAACAATTACATTCAAAACCCAGTCTTCTAGAGAATCTTCTAAATGGTGGAAGGATCCATCCAAACCAGTAAAACGGTAACCTGGCTCCAGCGTCTTAAAAAGAAGGTATAATCAAGGGGCCAGGATGAAGCTCTGGGCTAGTTGAGAGTTCCTGGACCACAATGCATGAGCCCTTTCTTATTTTTTCCTCTACTGAGAGAGAGAGAGAGAGAGAGAGAGCCCATTAGTTGTAAGAAAACTGTACATAACAAGGGGAGCATCAAGGTAACGAGGCCAGAATGCAACAAATAGTTGGAAGAACACTTTACAAAACAAGCAGCACATCAAGGTGATGAGAGCCAGTATGGGACAGATAATAAACTAAAATGTATCCAAATGAAGGATATGTATTGTATGATGGCCAATTAAGGCACCATCTGTAGCTCTTCACTAGGGAGATGCTCCCCTCACTATAATCCTGTGTCCATGCTCCAATCCCCTAACTATGACGTGCCGGTGTAAATTCTTTAGCCTGAGACCCCACTCAATGATAGCACTTTGAGTCTAGGAAGAACAGAAGCTGGAACTGAACCACTTTGTGGAGAAAGGAGTACGGAATGCAAACAAAATAAGGCCTTTTTTGTTTTTGCAAGGGGAGGCAGGGGCGGGGGGATATTTCAAGATTTTTTACATAATAAAAATCCTACAAGCACTGATGTGGGGTGGGGATATTATTATTTTATGGTTTCTAGATAAAAGAAATGCATTCTAATAAAACAAAAGAAAACCTAAGGCAAAAACAAAATAGCATACCGGGACAAAGAACGAGCTAAAGACCCCGAACGAGAGCGAGAGGAGACAGACCGAGATCTAGGTACAGAACGGCGAGAAGCTTTGACCTTAGGAGGCTTGCTGCAAAGTAACTTAATTCTCAGTTTAAGAACATAAAACAAACCACCATGTAAGATTGACAGATCCAAGCAATAGCTACAAACCTCAAGCTCCTGCTTCTGCTGCGACTGCGGCTAGTGCTTATGCTTCTGGAATAGGATCGACTACGACTACGGCTTCTAGATACACTCCTCGAATCATACTTCTTCACCTGTGTTTCCAAACAAAAGGGTTTATGTTTGATTGGATACAGATGTATAACTAGATCACAGAAGAGTTGAACAGCATGAAATCAATACCCTTATATAAGACCGAGAAAAAGCATTCCGAAACTCAGAGTCATCAAGCTTCCTGATCTGCAAAGTCAACAACAAAGAAGATATATGATGGTGTGTAAACACCATTCATCCTTGTAAGTAAAGAACCATTTCAATATGAAGGGTTAAAGAACCTACAATTTACTGGCAAATCCCAAACACATGCATAGAACACAACAAACTTACTGCATATTTCATGTCATCATAGTTTGTGTAATCCACGGTGCCTCTGGTGCCTACAAAAATACAATGAGGGAAGCATCAAAGGAGAATGAATGCAGAGCTGTTCTATTTATCCACAATTGCAAACGTCAACACTTATTTTAAATGATGAAACTACTTCAGGGTGAGAGAGAACTCTGTAGTTACAAAGGTCTGGATAGGTCTATAGTTACAGAAGTCAACATGACACAGTCCAAAAAAGGACTGAGAAGTGTAAGTGCATAACCACAACATAAAGTGCAAAAGAACAGAATATGGACAAGATGGATAAAAATATGCGAGTCAAAGAAAATAACAAAGCCCTTAACAAATGCAAGCCCTAGAGTTAGGGATTGCGGAGATGCCGAAGCACGTGTCAAAAGACACCTCAAATTATCTTCGCAGAGATTTCTAACTCAAGGAAAACCTCTCCAAGGGAAAATCCCAATTTTACTTAATTCCAAATCTGAGATTATCATCTCTACAATGCAATATAAATAGGCAAACTAAACTTAGGGCCTAAGAAAATCCAATCTTAATAATAGAAACTATCCTAATCAAACTAGGAAACCAAATAAATCAGAATGCTAATCCTAATTACAATAAAATTATGAAGCTACTAAAAAAATAAATATCCTTAAAACTATGTTGGGTGGGACCAATGGTGGAGCGGTAGCCCGTTCTGCATCATTAACCTAATATACTTAGAGGAAAACCAAGAATAATTGTATGAACTACAATGATCTATTATTAGGATGCGGAAATACTTCAATATGATCCAAAGCAGACAAAAAGTTGACAAGACTTGAGACGGTATAGCCAGAATGTGGGAAGAGGAAAAATAAACAGATTTTCAGAAACTCATGTTGTCCACATGCATTCTCTATTTCAGACAACAATTTAAGATAAGGTTACACAGACCAAAATACAATAAAATTAAAACATGAATGTCTTCTAACAAATTGTAGAAACAGAACCATAATGCACAACTCCGAAAAATCTTAGCAATAGGATTTTAATTAAGTCCATTACATTTAAAAAAAGAATAATAAATAGATAGAAGTATTTGACTAAGTAAAGAAATTGATAGAAGTATTTTCTAAGTAAATATAATAAAATATTGTCCCAATAAAAAAGTAAAATTTAAAAAATAAACAATAAGTAACGAATAAATGAGACTACCTTCTAGAGGCATTTCCTCCCAGTTCAATTCAAAAAACCTTCTACACTCACTTATTTTACTTTAAAAATGAACTAAAAGTAAAATTTTGTCAAATAAAAGTTTGACTTCAACTTACCACCCCTGTCACGGAACACTTGGGAATAACATACATCACCAGCTCGGCGCATGTGATCCTGAGAGATCCAAAAGCAGGTTAAAATTCCAAACACAGAAATCAAAGTAAAACTTAAAATTTACCTTCAGATCTTGCCATGAAGCAGAGGAAGGCAATCCAGTAACTAACACTGCATAACAAAAATCTCAATAAATTTAGTTGAGTAGGATAAATCCTACAAAAGGCATAAGGTTCAAAAGATATAGTTGATAACAGGAATACGCACCGCGATAATCAGAGCGCCTAGAGACTCCACCTCGGCTACCTCCACTGCCACTGTAACTACTATAGCGATCATGTGAAGAAGATTGACCTCGCCCGCCATGTGCAAGTTCCACCTATAGATAAAACTTAAAAGTGAAAGAAAAGGAGAAAAGGGACTATAAAAGAATCTGTATAGTATGAACCAAATGAAATGCATATGACAATTGACAATAAAACAGAGCCTAACCCGTAACCTGTGGCCATCAAAAGGATAGCCATCACGACCACGTATAGCATCTTCAGCATCATGAGCATCTTCAAACTGAATGAAACAAAAAATTAGTAAGATATAAGGATGACATGGAAGTAAGGATTCATCAGCAGTGGTAAATCCTCAACTATTCCTGAGTTCTAACAACTACCACTTTGTTTCATACCAACTAATTTGGCATGATAACATCTTTAAGAAGTTAATTGAGAAAAAAAATTACCTCAACGAAAGCATAGCCTGGAGGTCTAGGAGGGATCTTCAGATCAATCTCAACAATAGGCCCATACTGCATGGTGAGAAACAATAAAATCATGAACCAAAATATTCAAAGCAGAAAAAATATTTCAATTTTATTTGACGAAATGATCCTTCAATAATGACAATAGTTTCAAAATTCATTTTGGGATAATGACAATAGTTTCAAAATTCATCTTGACATCCCAACTCAGGCAAACCAGACAGAGCACTATGTCAGACTCAAGCCAGTATAGGCACTGTGTCATACTATGTACATATGTATAGGGTATTCTGCACGAGGTGTAACATTTTTATCACCACGTGGGACACCCCACGACAAATCCAAGTATCCACACCCCCCCCCCCCCCCCCCCCCCCCCCCCACACACACACACACACAACAATCTCCAATGAATTAGCACTCACTCTATGAATAATAATCACCATCAGATTAAATTCCAATGGTTTCTTAAATTATGTTTTTCAAAAATTTAATTTGACTGATTATTATTTAGATCAGTGCCAAATTAGGGTGAGATTTAAATCCAATGCATTGGGGGTTAGTGAGTGTGGGGGTGTGGATTTGTCATGGGTGTCCCAACTCCCAAGTGGCTGTAAAAAAGTTACCTCTCATGCAAATCCGTGAGAGTTACCTCCTAGCAAAGCATAACCTTATAAATATTACTTGCATGCAGGCAGTTGTAAGCAGGTTTCTTCACACACAAGTCCATGAGAGAGACCTCCTCCTTATTTTATTTTAAAAGGCAACACACCGATGAGATAGATACCTTCTAGCAGAACATAACCTTATATATATTACTGATATATGTATATTGAAAGTTAAACAGTTCGTGACAACATAGACATTTAAGAGAAAAGGAGGAAGAGAAGGGAGGGGGAAAAGAGAGAAGGAGAGAGAGGAGGGGGGGGGGGGGGGGGGGGGGGGGGTGGTAGTTCTGATTGTGGGTCTGATTGGTCACTGGGGGCCTAGATAAGCCTCACGAGGGATTTAGTTGTCTCTATAAGAGGAACAATGGTCATTGTATAATATATATATATATATATACACACACACACACTTAAAGTATCACAGTTTTATTCCAAAGACATGCTTGTGCAAAATTATTCGACGGTGTGTATTGGGTCCAACCTTCCACCAAATCATGGGCCTACTACATTTGGCAAAACTAACCACTTGACACTATCAACCCCCACCAGTCTCTAAAATGGCACTCCAGTCATAAACTCATTCAACTAATATTGACCACTAATACCTTTTTGGGTGGGAAAAAAAAGACAAAACTGAAAGTTATTATGATATAATGGGGAGCTTTGACCGGCACACCCATATTCTACAGACATTTTATCTTCCCACACCCCTTGATTGAATGCATTAAGGTGCGCCCACAAGGTGCCACTATAACCAAATTGTGACCAGGCCTCCCCCATAAACTTCCTATTCATATTCAAAACTGTCTGTAAGTTGAGCCTGTCTTATTTGAGAACACATAAAGAAAAAGATGATAGAAACCTTAATATGGATGGTATGTATGTCTAAGATGCAACACGGGTTAAATGAATTTCAGACATCTATAGTATATACAGGTGAAAATATAACACATGATTTTTCTGAGAAAAAACGACTGTGTAACATAAAATCTAACTCCAAACAAACCTTATAAAACAGATCTTCAACCTCGCTCTCGCGAACATCGCCTGGAAGATTACCCACATAAAGGGTTCTGGTAGAGCGGCTACTCATGGCTCCTGAAACCCAAAAATAATGAGATGATGATAACAATACCAATTACATAACAACAACAAACAAACAAACAAATCCAATCTATAAATATAATCTCCAAACATCATTGCCTACTCAAAATCGACTTCTAAAAACAGTCTTTACTGACTCATCTGTACGGTGTTTCACCTCCTGTTTTCAGATTAGACAAGAAGAGAAGAAGAAGAAGACCCCAAAAAAACCCAAGATCTTATCATACGAAAACACCCATTTCCCCAATTTTTCCAGTTCAACGACTTCTAAACAGAGTCTTTACTGACTCATCTGTACGGTGTTTCACCTCCTGTTTTCAGATTAGACAAGAAGAAGAGAAGAAGAAGAAGACCCCAAAAAAACTCAAGATCTTATCATACGAAAACACCCATTTCCCCAATTTTTCCAGTTCAACGACTTTACTGAATCCACCCAAAATCAGAATTCTATGGACCATCCAAACGCGCCCTATCCAAAACCTGATGACAAACCCCACCCAAGCAAAACCCTAAAAGGAAGACAAGTTAAAATGATGAAGAAAGCTAGGGTTTCGAGGTGGGAATACGAGAAAGACACCGTTTTTCTAGGGTTTCAAGGCAGAGAGAGAGCAAGAAAGAAGCTGGCATTCTACCTTGAAGAGAAGAAGAACGCGACACAGAGATCGAAGAGGGAAAAGGCGAGATAGGATTCAATGGTGTGAGCGGTTTTTGTATTTATAGGATTTTTCTCATGTATGTAAATGTTACGTATGTGTAATTTTTTATTCTTCATTTGAAAAAACTACGAAAAAAATCCCCTTATGACCTCGTAGGAATAATGAGGACCCATTAGCATATTGAAGACGGAAGGGGTCATTTGTCCTTTTTGTAGGTTGGTCGATATCGATCATTCTGTAGTCTTAATGACGGTCTTTTTATTCCAGTTATTATCGAAGGAGAGTAAAGTGAGGGCGCTGCGAGGACACCACCGGTCTGGATAATGGCGACATGGCTCCGGGGTCATGCTGATAACAGACAGGAGCCTTGCAGATGCATGCCTAGGTTTTCATCCTAGAAAGCAACCCACCTCCAAATCATGGAGCACAACACCATCTTTCCAATAACATCTCATCATTCTCACTAAAAGGGAGAGTGCTTATCTTTCCACACCTCCCTTGACTCTTGAAATCACCAAATTGATTCCCATAACAGAAACCTTAATCTCAGTAAAGTGGGGTTTTGGGTTTTCCTACAATATATCTGTTTCTGTAAAGTGGGGTATTGTGTTTTCCTTTATTTAAAATCAAAATACCTTAGACTTTGTGAAATGGGGTTCTTCCCTTTAATCTCAAATATGGAGATCTTTCACAGTTAATAGAAAAGTATGGCTTTGAAGAAATGTGTTGGGCTTTTTTCTCAATTCAAGTCCGTGCCAAATTTTTTAGAAGAAGAAGTTGGATTTTCTTTCTTTCTCCCTCTTGTTGTATGTTATACAAGGAGTGGAGTGTTTCGTGCCAAATTTTTTAGAAGAAGAATTTGGATTTTCTTTCTTTCCCCCTCTTGTTGTATGTTATACAGGGAGTGGAGTGTGCTGTGAAGCCCCCATGCCCATCCAATTGGTGGTCCCGAGTGGCGATAATCACGAAACATATTATTTTGGATGGTGGGAGTGGAGTTATCTTTTCCCCATCTTCTTTCTTGTCTCCTGCTCTTGGTATTCTTTCAGTCATTTTATCGAATATCTCACCTGCGTTATTCTCGCTGGGCTGCAGGAGAACTAGAGTGCTTTTTTTTTTTTTTTTTCTTCTTGGCTCTAATGGTCGATATCGACCATTAAAGCTTAACTTTAATGGTCGATATCGACCAGTTAGATTTTCTCCAACCTATAACTGTCTTATTCGTTGAACAAGATAAAAAGGTCGATATTGACCATTATTACTTCTTTCTAATTATCGATATCGACCAATCTGTCAATCACATTTGTTCCAATATGTACCTGTCTTATTTGCTGAACACTACAAAATGGTCGATATCGACCATATCGCAAAATGATTAAAAAAAAAAAAAAAGACTGAAAAGGAGCTTGAAGACCCCTCCCGTCTTCAACATGCTATTGGGTCCTCGTCGATCCTATGGGATTCTATGAGGATTTTTTTCGTAGTTTCCTCTTTTTATTTTTATGATAACGCAGATTTTGACCTTTTGGGCTAGAATAATCTCTACAGTCCCAGAAGAGAAAGCCGAATAAAATTCTCCTGTGGCCCCTGTGTGGTATATATTTAAACTCACAACTTCCGTGTGCACACAGTAATCGTAGGCCAATTGAGCTACCCTCGGGGTTTGTTACATATGTGTAAATGTTGTTCTATATTTGTCAAAAATCATAATTTTCATATCCAAGGTTTTAAATGTGTTGGAAATTTCTTTATATTTTTATATACTTTTTTAAGTTTATGAAGACTTAAAATTTGAAATTTATTGCCTTAATGTTTTTCATTAATACTTTTTTTTGATAAACCAATGTATCTACCGTCTGGTTAAAACTAAGAGTTGTTGGTCGTCAGCTCGAAGGGCATTCGATTCTAGATAGTTAAGAATTGATCAATATCTTCATACACAGGGTAAAACTATGGAAGAATATTGAATAGTGTATGTTTCTCACAAATTACTCAAACATGTTGTTTTTAATGTGTTTTAATGTAGAGAATTCGGGTACGTTTGGTTTGGGTTCTTAAAATTCAAACATGTTTTTTTTTTTTTTTAATAGCTTCTAAAAATCTACTTATTCAAAGTAACTTTTAAAAGAGAGTATTGTCTGGTTAGCTAAATCTTTTCATTTACTTTTTAGCAGTAAAAGCATTCAGGGTTGTTTGGTTATACACGCAGAAAGAAACTTTTATTATATAATAATTAAGTAATTTTACATAAACCTTTATAATAAAAAAATAAATTACACAATATGCAAGAGCCTTGTAAGTAAATAAAATGACCCTACATCAAACCATAGATGTGCTATTTCATGAAGGCCCTAAGTCAAAGCCATTTGAATTTAACCGTCTTTATAAAAAAAAATAAAAGTTCTCAATTTAATATTAATGTTGTCTTCCATTCATATTAAACAACAACAAATATATTTGGAAAAGTTAACAATATAATTCAGATGTTTATTAAAAAAAAAAAGAAAAATAATCTGAATAAAAATTTTCAAATAAAATAATGCAACTCCACCATTCTTAGGATGTGTAGCAAAGATTGCATCAACAATGGCATCCCATGAATCCAAAGTAATCTCCTTAGTTAGAGAATGATTTTTTTTTCTTTGATTCTAATTAGAAAAAGATTTGTCTAAAGAGAGGAAGGTTGGTAAGTGTTCAACTTCTATTGGCTGAGTGGGTTCTTGGCTAGAAAATGCTAAGAAGAAGGTGAAGAGATAGACGATGAAGAAATGAAATGGGTCAATATATTAGAGGTTGGGCATGATGACCTTGTGATGAAGAGAGAGGCTATAGATTCTAGGGTTTATTAGTTCAATAAGAAAGTTGAATGGTTTGAATTACAAATAAGAAAATTGAATTGAATGGATTGATGAAGAGGGCCTAGAGGAACAAAAAGAAAAAAAAAAAAAAAAAAATAGCCAATGAAATTCATCCCGTGACCAGTTGCATAATCAAATGTAATTACCATGTACAAGTGACTATTTCCAAGTGTGAGAAGTGAAAGTGTTTTACGCTGTCCATTTCCATACCTCATTTTACGCCTGCGTGTAGTATGAGTAAATGAGGTCAGGTGTATAATGAGGTGTGACAATATTGATGTGTAAATAAGACCATTTTCACATCAAAACATCAAAATTATTACATCTTAAGATTTGATGAAATGTTATATGCCTCACTAGTATAGAGCAGTAGTACATTAATCTAGGACACCTAGACTAGTTATGAGTTAGAACCCCATTAATCACTTCTTCTTCTTTTTTTTTTTTAACTTTTGAGGCCTCACATTCATGATCCAAGCCATCCATGTTCTTTATAGGGCCAAGAAATTATAAGATGTTTAATTTCATATCTTAAGGTCTTTATGGATTAATATGAGAAATTTGTGGGAGAAGTCCAACAAACTCCAATCTACAATTCTAATTCTCTACACTTCTATGGACCCCATAATCATAATATGAACCATTCAATATTCTCGTGTTAATAGTAAGAAGGGGAAAAAGTAGAATACCTACCTGTATTTTGGTCATTTTGCAGAGTACCCCTTGTACTTTGGTATCCTGTAGTTCTAATCACAATGCAAATACAAACGGCCGTGACGGAAGATAGAAATGACAAATTTACCCCTCCATATATAAGATGTCTCTTTGCATTTTTTGTTCATTTTTCCCTCTTTCGCTTGCGGTTAGGGTTTGAGAAACCGCCCCTCCTTCCCGTAGAAGAGAAGAAGGCAGAGAAGGCCCCCGTAGATAAAAACTCCAAGGCAGAGAAGAGGCTTCCCAAGGAAGGAGGAAGCGACAAGAAGAAGAAAAGGGTGAAGAAGGGGATCGAGACCTACAAGATCTACATCTTCAAGGTCTTGAAACAAGTCCATCCAGATATCGGACTCTCAAGCAAGGCCATGGGGGTCATGAACAGTTTCATTAATGACACATCAAGGAGCTTGTTACAAGTGTTCCTTTATACAATGGTCTTAATGGTAAACCTATCATTTTGTTTTCAATGGTTTTTGTTTTGATGGCTTACAGTATTGGGTGCAGCCACCTAAGAGTGTTAATGCCAATGCATTTCAGACGCATTGGGAGGTGGAGGTCTAGGCTTGATGTTCAGACATTAGGCAACAAAAAAGACAGCTGGGTCCACTAAGAATGGTAGGCTCGCACGCTACAATAAGAAGCCAACCATCACTTTAAGGGAGATTCAGACCTTGATCAGGCTTGTTCTTCCTGGTGAGTAAAGCACGCAATGTTTGAGGGCACCAAGGCCGTTACCAAATTTACAAGCTCCTAAATTGTTTGGTTCAGATCTATGAGACATTAGGGTTTTTTATTATTTGGTCTTGCTGAGTCAATGTGAAAATTCATGGATCTAATCTTGTTTAAATCAAACTTTGGATCGTTTAAATTCTTTGGATTTTTGGAAGTGCTTTCTTTCCGAATTGTTGTTTTCTGGTGTTTGCAAATGGTAAAATAATATGTTAGATTTATAACTTTGGAATCCTGACCTCTTCTATTTGGATTGGATGCAATCTCATGTTGTCGTTGGAAACTAACTCAGAGCTGCTCCTATATCATTATCATTTTTATAGGCTAGGTTCAAGGGCAAATAAGTCTTTTTGGGCGAGTAATTTGCCTCCAGTATGCACCAGATACCATTTATACGACCTACGCCGTTAATACTAACAGAGTCCTTTCATTTTGCATGTTAATTAGAACTACAAGTAGGTTTAGTACAAAATACCAAAGTAAATGGGGTATTCTGCAAAATGACCAAAGTCCAGGTAGGTATTTTGCTTTTTTCCTTAGTAAGAAACAAGATATTTAGTTTCATATCTTAATTTTAATTGATTTTTGAGAAATTTATAAAAATAACCAAATACATCTATAATTATTGGATGTATTAATTCACTCATGTGAAAATGATGGTTTTGACAAATATAATAATGTCTTTTACATATATAAACTTGCATATGTAACATTTACATATGTAAATCCCTTTTTTTTTAACAAATTTATAAAATGCAAACTACATCTAAAGGGCCTGTCTGTTTCATTTGGAGTTTAGATCATTTAAGAATATGATTTAGAGAAATTCTAAGTTAGAGGAGTGGCACAATGCACGGCCCATCGTATGGAATATCTTCAACTTTTACTTCACTAGGAGTTGGTTCCATAGTAAGATTGACCACTTGATTAAAAATGTAATTGGCATAATTTTATGCATTCATTAATCCCGTTTCAATCAAATAGTCAATCTTACGATGGGCTAGCTCTTTTTTAGTCAAAATCGGGGGATACGCCATAATATATATGTGATGCTGTTTATTTTGAGTCAGTTCATATTTTCATTCAGTTCCCCTAACTTAGAGTTTCTCTAAGTCAAAGCCTTATAGGATTTGGATTTTGGAGACTCCTATAACAATCTATTTAAGGGCCTCAAGATCCAATAGTACCTAAACTCACAATTCACTATGCTCACGAATTGGGGAACATGCTCTTCAAACATATTTTTCTTTGTCACCCCCAAATCCTCCACTTGGAACTCTATGATAGAGATGCAGGTGTAGAATACTTGGCCAACTTGGAACTCTAGATGGGTAGTATCACTCTTGGTCAATGGGCCAACATAGCCATAAAAGAAAATCCAAATGCCCCTCCCCCATGCCAAAACTCCTTTTTTCACTACTATTGCCCCCACTTGCCTGAGCCTTTTTAGATGGTATCAAGTTTCATGTGTCAAATAACAACATAAGAATGATAAAAAAATAATAATAATAATAAATAAAAAATAAAAATAAAAATAAAAAAAAAATAGAATTATTGTGCAACTTATTCATTTAGCTTTTCACTCAGCTTAAGTTTGATTTTGATTTGTATTAAAGAAAGTTGTCATAGGTTTTGTTTAGATGGCTAGGATCCATGTGTTTCTTTCTAATGGTTTAGAATGATTTGATTTTATTTAGTTAGTTAGAAAAGAGATGCAAAGATTTTAAGATAGAGATAAAACAAATTTCTTTTCTTATTTGAAGATTGTTGGAACAACGTTCGGGTTATCTTGATTTTTACCGTGGAAAGTTAAGGACTTTGTTGATTTAAGATGGGGTGATATATATCCATATTGATATCGAATGCTTCATTTGTACATTATGATTCACTAGCATAAAATCCGTGCGACGCATGCAATATTTTTATGATGAGGGTTTCCCATGGTATATAACTTGATATTAATATTTCCCTGGGCACATGCACGAAGCCCACACACATGCAGTGGGTAAGGCTAGTGTGAGATTTGAACGCCGGGTAAATATCATGGAAATTAAATAATGAATTGAAACTAATATCAAAATTGAGTATTAATGAGTAAAAAATTATATGATTTGATTAAATGATAAATCCATTTGTGCAATCAACATAATATAAATTCATCCTATCATTGGAAAGGAAGGGGCATCTCATCGCGCATACCATCCAATTGCCCAAGCACATAATAATAAGGTGCACACTTTCTATTAATTATATATTAATTAAATATTCACTTTAGTCTACTTGTACGAGAACATGACTCCTAAATTAGTAAAATGACCTTACACTAAAAATGAAATCAAATCACAAAGTGAACCCACCTAAATAATATAATCATTGTGTGATCACATAGATAGTGTAATGATCGCTCTCTTAAATGATAGTAGTTCCATGTGATACCCATTAAATCTAAGTAATCTATCCACCCTAGGAGACCATTAGAAAAGCATGTGAATAGTGGGTTTCACCCGAGGGTGGATGAGTTGGATGTGATGGTCCATTGTATACAGAGGCAAATGATGAGATGGGTAAGTGGGACACTTATGGTAGATCTCATTTAGGTAAAATGTTGCTATAGATATTTAAGTTCATGAATAACAACTCTGAACTTTAGGGCTCGTTTGGCACTCTACTAATATAAACAAAGTCAAGTTAAAGCCTCAATTTTCCAGACAAGATGTCACATCAAATGCACTTTATTCAAAACCCCCCCCCCCCCATCTTTTTCATACAAAAAGTAAAAAAGCAACTACCTTTATCCACTAAAATACAAAAAAACTTCACTTTTCTATACAAAAAGTCAAAAAGATTCCATAACAAACAACTAAAAATAAAATATCATCATAACTCACTTATATTTTATTATTTCTTCAAAATCAACTTTACTTAACTTGACTATATTAATAGAGTTACCAAACTGACAAAGTTGGAGGTGTGGAACAAGGGGCTGGGGTGGCCATGCCCCCCCTAAATTTCAAAAAAGTCCTTTATGTTAAAGGGGATTTAGAGACATTGTTAATAATGTCCAAACAAACCCCACATAAATCCTGGTTCCACCCATAGAAAGTTGGCATTTTTCTCCAAAAGTACAGCTTTTAAGGTATGAGAATTTGCTAGGTGTCACCCTACCTTTACAAGATTAACTCTTTTTTGTCCATACTATATATATGAGTTATGCTATGAAACTGCTGATCGTTTTTCATAAAAAAATACTTTCGTCTTTTAGCCAATGAAAGTTTGACACATATATACACATATATGATTCTCTCTCCTAAACAGTTTCTATATACTTTTGTGGGTGTGCAGCCAGCATAAGAGTGATGAGAACCGTCACAGGAAACAAAGGTTGAGTGGGAGAATGAAGCTTTTTTTCCCAAGATTTGGTCGTGTTTCTCTTTTTTCCTTTCACATTTTTCTATTCTCCTACAACGTAGAAATGAAAAAAAAAAGCAGTAGGTCTTCCTCTCTGGGTGCAGAAACCAAGGTTTTATTTTCTTCATTCGTTTTATGCAAATGCCGCACCAATCTCTTCAACCATTGCAAAGAAAGTGAGTAAAGGCAGACTCCACATCTTAGCTGAAGCTGAGTTGGTTGACCACATCAGCAGGAGACGGCAGGTAGAGTTTTGGCTGGTGCTTTTTGATACATAACGCTGGGAAGCTAAGGTTCTAAGGATATAATCCCAAGAGGTAGTACAGTTAGTATAGGACCACGGTTTGCATTCTATAGGTTAGAAATTACACTATCACACTAGGGCTACAAGGGAGTTTATCCGTCTTCTCTTTGGGTCCGAAGGAATTAGCCTAGTCCAAATAGTTGGAAACCCTCCTATGGAAAAAAGAAAAAGAAAAAGGTCCTAAGGATATGTGGAATTTGCTTTGGGTTCTAATTTTGAACAAGTGGGTTCATGTGTTTAGTTTCTGCACCATTGATTTGATATGATCTGAGCAATTTTGAATGTTCTATGTGCCTAAAATCTCTGGGATGGAAAACGAGTCAACGTTCCAAATTGGCATGGATTTATCAGATATGGGGTTGGCTATATATGGTAGGGCATATAATACCAAAGATAATGATTAGTGAATTGTGGGGCCTAAAAGTAGTCATGCAACCTGAGCAATCAATGCATATGCTCCAAATTCCAAAAAAAAAAAAAAAAAAACATGCATGGAAGATGTCTTTTACTATTTTAGATGAGTTTAACGCAACGTTATTAAATTTTAATTTTCTTTAAAAGTTTTATTTTTTTAAAGATTATTAAATCTGAGTGGTTTGAGTTTTGCACAATCTGATTTTATGCAAGCCTTCCTATTTACCTATAAGGATCCTCTCGTCCAACCAAACAACAATTCATGCTATTGCAATTAATAAATAAGAGAGATGCTTCTATGAGAGATATCTTTCACCTTACTATGAGAGATAAGGTGGGGCCCTTACATCCATATCCAATGCTAACAACTTAAATGTGAGGGCCCCCCACTCCTATCTCTCATATAAGGTGAGAGATATCTCTCATAAGCGTATCTCCTAATAAATAATTGGAAAAGTTGAGCTCACCAAACAAGATTCTCTCTTAAAAAGTTATTATAGTAAAAATGGAGATTTTCTAAAGCAACTATTAAAAGCATGTTCGCTTTTAATGAGCCAAAATAAATAAATAAAACTCATGTTCTCATATTTGTACAAAATCAAACAATGGTCAAATATCCTTGATTCTTTGATTTAACGGGAGCGAGTTTCCTTTCTTCCAAGTTGAATTTACTTCGCTGCGATGTATTCATGTATACTTCCTTCCACAATATGAGCAACCGGCTGCAGCCGGTTGGCAACCTGTCAACCGAGTATATGATATAAAATACGGACGGTTCAGATCTTGATGGCTGACCAAAGATCGGATAAGATTAGTTAGGGGTTTTGATATTTTATTCCTCAATCCGTTTTCTTCAATTTAATGATAAAATTCAGATAATACCACCATAGTCGTTTGATTCTTACCAATCAATCTTTTTCCCTCATATCTCATTGAGATGGATATTAGTCTCATGATACCATCGGATCTCTTAGTTTGTTATCAACACTTTTTGCAAACAAATGATGATTGCATGGGCATGATATCATGGAATTTATCAGTTTCTATGATATACATTTGATCTCAAAATGATGACTAGTCAAGTGACTCTGATGATATTGATTAAATTTTGGTCGTGAAAATCGGATCTGATGAGGATTAAGATGTCAAAATCCATGTGGACAATAATATAACAATTACTACCGGCTATCCGAAATTTTAAATTCATACGGAGAGATAAGCTTTTTCTTGTTTTTGTTTTCTCCAAATAATTGCGTTTTCTCTTATTGAATATAGCATCCGGCATAAACCTTGATATTCAAAATCAATAAGGAGCCACTATGCACTTGATAACCAAGGCTAAAAACATAAGATGATAATATTAAATTTTATATATTGAGAAAATATTATATATATGAAAAATTCTTAAATAATCATAAAATTATTTAAAAAACTAATAGTTACCTTTTTATTTTTTGTTTTCTTACAATATCTCACTAGTGTACTTATGTTTTCTCCGCATTTTAACGATAACCATTTCAATTATCCTACAAGAAAAGAGGAAACAAAGTATATATATTCTTTTCAACGCATGCTTGTCTAGACAATAGTTATCCACAACAAATTTATAGCACCCCTACATGTATGAACTTGGTCATTCAATATTCATTTTGTAATCTCATGAATTAATATAAAAAATATTTGTAGCCTCATTGTTATAACTTTAACCATCTATATATCAAAACCGACATGTGGGTGTAAAACCGACTACAAATGCATGAGCAGCGTTCTCTCGGTCTACTTGAATGCATGACATTTAAGGGATGCATAAATTTTGACCTGGATAAATATGGATTAAACATCACCATGATCAAATAATACAAGTTTTAGATTTTAAGCCTAGTTTGATGGCTGTGTAAGTGTAGAATTATTATCATTTTAATCCAATGGTGAGAGGAGGTGATAAAATTTGAGTGAAAATGGTACAAATGTTGATGCACAAAACTAGTTGCGCACCCTATCAGGGGAGTTTACCCGGGGTTCCCTCTGGTAAGTCCAGAGGGATTAGTTAAGCCTAAAGGGTTGAAAAACCTCCGGTAGAAAAAAAAAAAAAAAAAAAAAGAAAAAAACTATCATGGATTTTAATCATATATTCAATATATTTTCTCAGTATTGAAAGATTTAGCATTCTCATATCATTTTGTGGGCCTTGGTTATGAATCACATACAATGATTTATTCTTGTTTACTCATGAATTAAGGATGTTAAAAAAGTAGTTGTCGAATTAGTGGATGGATTGAAAGATGATATTATTAATTTAAGTTTGTTAAATACAATCTAAAATATATTAGTTGAATTGAAACAAGAACATATGCTAATTTATATATCTAGCTTTATATTTATGTTTATTATTTTGGGTTGTCATCAAAATGGCTGATTAGTTGAAGCCAAAAAAAAAAAGGACAAAAAGTTTTTTTTAAAAAAATGAAGAAGAAAGAAGAAGAAATAAAAATGTATAAATCCGACCTGCCGGATTCGAACCAGCGACCTAAGGATTTATCTGCCATGGCAAACCCAACTACAGTCCTCCGCTCTACCAACTGAGCTAAGGTCGGATCTTATCTTCTTTGTTGACTTAGAATCATACTAACTCTATTCCCTACTTGTATCACTTTTAATTTTTAAATGAACTTCTTATTCTCGTCATTCTTAAACCCCACCAATACAATGAAGAAAACGTGTAGCGAATACAGAAGACTCTTTTTTTTTTTTATTTTTTTAACGCTATTGGAGGGTTTTCAATCCTTTTTGAAGGACTAATCTCTTCGGGCCCAGAGGGAAGTCGGGTAAACTCCCCTGTAGCCCCAGTGTGGTAGTGCAGTTTCAAACTTAAAACCTTCGGGTGCAAACCATGGTCCTAAGCTAACTAAGTTACCCCTTGGGGTTAATATAGAAGATTTCAACTGTATATTCATGGTAATATGTACACTAAATAATAGTCCTCAAAATGGTTGGAGGGAATGAGAAATCTAATTTATTTTTTTTACATAGTTTAGTGGGGTTGAAACCCAACCCTTTGGTGAGGGAAGTAGACTTCGGATAAGATAGGATAAACCTTGGTTGATAAGAACTAACGCCTCCTACTACTGGGGTAAGAGGCCATTTTTGAATGAGAAAGCTAATTGAGTGGGTTAAAATCGCATGACTGAAATTCAAATGGTTTAAAATTAAGGACTAAAAAAACGTTTAAACTGAAATATTAATTAGGACACAGTTCCATTGAGTGACATAATGGGCTTGGTGCCGATTAACTTTGGTGGGTGTGGTGAGGTCGATGGATGCTAGAGGGCATGTGATCGTAGGTAGGCTCCACATGGGTGACTATTGATGGTAGGATGATGTAGATATATAGTGAAATGTTCCAATGTGGGAACGTCTACATGCAGATGTTCCCATCCAACAGTTGAGAAGTTGTGGAGGTCACGCACTGATCATGACAATGCACATGTCCATATGAGGGAACATTCGTGAAAGAAAATCACCACAAATTTTTATCGGTAAAATTACCACATATACACATAGACTAGTGATGAGTGCGATGAAATCACTTGTTTTAATAATCCCAATGGCCTAAGACCACGGTTTGCTCCGAAGGTTGATGATTTGAAATTGTGCTACCACACTGGGGCCACAATGGATTTACCCGGCTCCCCTGGGATTGTAGGGATTAGTCTGGCCCAAAGGGCTAGGACACCCTCCATTATAAATAAATAAATAAATAAAAAGAAAAAGAAAAAGAAATCACTTGTTTTCAACTATGATCAAATTACTCCCCTCATACACTAATCCCTCATGAATTGCCACAAGCCTAGATTTAACACTCATCCAAATGTTTCTCACCATTTGATTAAAATAAAAATAAAAAATAAAAAATTAATGCCTTCTAAAACTGGTAAACTTGGGGGCCATGAGTCAAGAGGTTAAGATGATCGAACTTGAAATTTCACTTACAGGCTGGTGCTATCTAGATCATTCAATCCCACATCTCTCCATAAGCATGGCCCAAGGGGGCTACTTGATTCTAAAATAAAAACAGTCTCACTTGATAATACCCACCACCTGGGCTATTGCTTAGCAAAAATAGGGTATGTTCATTTAGTCTACCAAGTTTTTTTTTTTTAGTGACCTAGAGGAGAGACTATGTACCCATCTGATTTAGTCTACCAAGTTGTAGTGCATTATGAAACAGAAGAATCAGCCCAAAGGGAACCATGGCAACTGGAGTCCATGACACATGAATCAAGTCCTACTCAGAGAAAAGTTAAGATCTATCTTCATATGTATGTATACCTTCATTCACTTTTGGAAGAGATGAGAATCTAAGCTCAATTCTCTGTCCCTTCAACACAGAGTCAGGGATGGATCTTATCTACATACAACTTGTTGCTTTGTTTTGAATCAGGAGAAAGATATGGATATATATATTTTGATTCTATCCTTTTGCCTCTCCTCGTTTTTTATTTTTCTCATGCCCCGCCTCAATTCTTGTTTTCCTCATGTTTGCCCCTTGACTATTTTTTTTCTTTCTTGGTAAAGAATGAGACTTTTAAAAGGATAAAGGGATTTTCATCCTTTACTCATAAAAAGACAACTCCTCACATCACCAATGAGGTATGCATTACGCTATGATTCTTCTCCTTTTATTCTTTCGTTTCCTTGCCCATTATTGATCCTAGAATCCTAATCTTCTCAAAGTTTGAAATTCATAATCACCATAGCTCATTTAATTTATTATTAAATCTTGAGTTTTTAACATTTGACTTCAAAATCTATGTTAGATTAAATCTAATTTAATTCCTAAGTAAGAAACCTCAGGTTGCTATAAACAAAGGTGCTTAAAAGATTTTTTTTTATACTAATTACATATCAAAGGTTCCATCAAGGTTAGTAGTTATATTAAAGTTTTAGAAAGGATTTTAGCTTTAAACAATGGGCCAAAGACCAAGACTTTTAATAAACGTCAACCCCATATTATGATCTAGAAAATTAGAGTTACGTGATTATAGGTAAAAATGCTAAAATTATGCAATTTACAATTCTTTTCTAGTCTTTCGTATCCATTTTTATCATTAGTGGATATAAAAAGCAATCTTTCTTCCCATAGCCCGTTTTATTACATAAAAAAAAAATGCACCATGACAATTAAGTTAGCTAGTGTTAAACAAGATGCATGAACAATAGTAGAATACTTTAAAAATAACCATGATTTGATATAAATCATCCGAATAATCACACACTTACTGACGAATAATCTGGCTTCGGCCTTGGACATGTGAGAAGAAGAGAGAGCACTAACAACAAATTAAAAAACATGACCATTTTGTTGCTTGACTTGGCCATTTTTTCCTGCTGCTTCTGCTCAAGATGGAAGCTCCCTCTTCTCAGACCCTCTTATTTATAGTTTGTAGTGCAGTAATTAGCATACAACCAGCCAACAAGTGGTAGCTCAGTTGGCCAAGGTCTTTGAGCCTCAAGGAGTAGAGAGGTCTTGTGTTCGACACCTACTTTCGTTAGCCACCTCCAATAATTTTACCCGTTACATGTGGATAAGAGGGTTTACATGATACCCTAGGTTAATCAGGAAAAAAAAAAAAGCATACAAGCTACAGAGTTGTTGGTTTTTTTTTTTTTTTAAATCAGTGACCAAAGAGGCCGGCCTCTGCAGTTCCTTTATCAGTGACCAAAAAGCATACAAGCCTACAAGCCTTTGAATTTCTTCTCTTTGGGGCAATGCATCATGGTAACATCCAAATCAAAACAAGTTTGATTTGATATTAGAGAGAGAGGATAGAACCTTATGTAATGAATAACAAGCACAATACTTTGAAACCTTATGTAATGAATAACAAGTTCAATACTTTGAAAAATTATTTCTATCTATAGTAAGAAAAAAAAAGTTGTCATGATTTATATTGGCTTGTTTATACCCAAATATCCTCTCACGTTCCTATTATAGTTGTGTTTCTTCACTCCTAGAGGTGCAACCTGGTTTGGATCTACTGACTCAATAGACAGGGAAGATATCGGCTTTCTGTGAACCATTTTCTGTCCCTCTCATGTCGCCCCCTTGTCCGATTTCAAGGTTTCAATAAGAAGCCACATTATCAATGAAATCCAAGCATCCACATGCAGCATACAAGAGAAGAAAAAAATTTGAACAACATTTGCATTTGTAACAGAGGAGAAACTGAAACAAGATTAATAAATGCAAACATTGTAAATCTCATCAGAAGCATGAAAGAAACAGTGTTGCCATATAAATCTAATGAGTAGTCATTTTAGTTGGGTAGGACAAAGGAACCTACAATTACTTTTTGACACCAACAGAAAATAGATGGACAGGAAACCATAACCATATGTTCTGCATGGAAATGCAACTGGGATATCCAATATTTATTTTCACTTCAAAAGCCAAATATGCTCATAATGGGATGCTACAGATGTGTGCTTTCACCGCGTCCTCCACCTTCCTCCTTGGCCTTCCTTGCAGCTGCTCTTATCTGCCGCTGCTCCTCTTTATAGATTCTGTTTCTTCGTTGGAACTGCAAAAATATCCCACATATTTTTTTTTTAATTGTGACCAAAAGATGAGAACATTCTAATAGTAATTAAACACTATTTTCATCAAAACACCACCATGACCATTTTCTTCGAGCTGTGCCTATGATGGAAGAAGTTGATAAAACTAGGCCAGCCTGGTAAATTTCACAGAAATAATTATTATCATCTTTGACAGGTCAACTTCAGAATATTTGTCCCTGCAAAGCTGACAATCAACAGATGGCAGATAAATATTTGTCCCAAGGGAAATAGTAGAACATTAGAAAAGAGAACCAGAACAAACAACTTCGGTGAAATCAGGAAATGAGTAACTAAATATGCTCGTGTTATAAACTGGACTTTTAGTTCTGTTGATACTCAAAATGCTATCAACCTTGGCTGTAACAACTCCATCCGTCTTTGGTGCTCTATCAACTCTTATTCACTTATTCGGCATAACAAGTCCACAAGACATGATATTGGCAATTTGATAATGGTGTTGGATACTGGAAAGATATTAAAGTCGCATAAAACCCAACCAATTGATTGAAAGATAATAAAGAAAGTCAATGAATTTCCAACAGATCCATCTAGTTACTACAGAGTGGAATTGCACTGATATTTTTCATCAAGGGTCATTGCAGGACTCTTAGGGACCTATTGACTCTCATATCTGAATAAAGAAAACAATGAGCATAGATACTTTTCCAGGTCGATTGAGCTTTTAGATTGTGGGCTTTCCTCCTACTAACTTGCATAAGATTGCGCTCTTGCCTTCACAACATTAGATTGTGGGTTCTCTTCCCATTGCCTGGCATCAGCCTGTGGGCTTGCCTCCCCCTGACTCAAAAGTTTGTGGGCTCTCCTAGAGATGATCATGAAACAAGTACACATTCTTTGAAACAAGTATGTAGTTTTCCAAAACATTTTGACCGACTTATGATACCAAGATTTGTGGACAAACGACTGAATTTCTGTTGTAGGTGTTACTAGATCCATATGCTTTTGCCATTGATTATCGTTTATTACACCACTATAGAGTTCTATTTGCTCCTCTTTCCCTTCTGAGTAGAGAACCCAAAATTGATTTACATCTGTTGACCTAGAATTTGACCTATGTCAATCATTGCCAATAACAAATATATATATATATATATATATATACACACATTGTCCCTAACTCCTCATTAGAGTTGATTATCGACTTCTATATGTCTGTGTTAGAAGATCATTTGATTTAGGTATGGCTACCAAATTCAGATAATTTGATTTAGGTATGGTGACCTAATTTTGCTAACCTAGAATTCATTAGTTCAATTATAAATTATTAACACATTTTAAGGTTAATGGATGTTGTTGATCCTCACTATTATACTTGTTTTCAGACGTTTAGATGATTTCAAGACTCATATGCATGTAACAAGTATCCCTTTTTTGTATACCATTATTGCTAAGGTGTCAAACAAAAAAGACAGGTTGCAATGGAGTCCCTTTTTAGAGTCACAGCAGGGGAGTTGGCAAAGGCGTCCCATCAACATAACATGCAACTAATGCAAAAGTGCCAAGGGGGAATAAGCAAAAAGCCCTGGCAGAACACAAAGCATGATTAGCCTATTGAAATGTGGGCACTTGACAGGGGAGAGCACAGAGTTCGTAAAAATTATGAAAAGGGCAAAGAAAAACATAGCTTGTCTGTTAAGTTAAGTATAAGGGATCTTGGCAAAAGGCTTAAGCTTTTCTGTTCCAGAAAATGTAATTTTAGAAATGGAGTAAATATTTTTTAGTTGTCTAAAATTTAGAGAATATGTAGATGTTAAGAGCAAGAATGATCGATGACAGATAAGCCTAATACTAAATGTTGCGTGTTTATGCAGCCCCAAGTGCAACAAGTGAAAGGGGAAAAAAATAAATTTCTGGAACTTCATGGATGAAATAATACAAAATAGGGATGTCAACGAGTGCATTTGGTGTGTGTTGCATAATTCTGAACCACCCTAACTCAACACATGCCTCACCCCATACCCAACTAGACCCTTGACGGGTTTATGATTTGTGATACCAAACCCACCCCATATAGTTCGATCAGGTTTAACATTGGTTATTTTTATTGTTCACTTTAAAATATATAAAAAGTTAAATACTACACATTTCTTACACACGAGGATTCAAACCTACAACACATCACTTTTACTTATGTAACCAGAAAAAGAAAAAAAAAGAGGCACACTAACAACTGTGGTGCATAAGTTTTGTGTATCATAACTAAGTGATAAGTAAATTAGACATGAAGGAGGGGGGCTGGGCTGCGCACCCGAAACCAAACCCATCCTAAACCCATTCTGGGTCAAAACGTTAAAACTCATACCCAACCCAAGCCCAAGAAACCCACTTCCAAACCCAACCCCTAATAGGAGAAAGTCAAGGCGGGTCACCCATTTAACTTGACCTATTGCCATCCCTAATACAAAATGTACCTATTGCAATGTATTATAGTTGGAAGAGACCTTAATCGTTTATGGGAATGGTTTTGAGAATACACAGAGGATAAGCATTTTGACTTTTGAAACAAAAAAAAAAAAAAGAACAAATGAAATATGAGAAGCCATTCTCTACTTTCTTGTAGCCTTTGATTTTGCGATGGCTAATACTTCACAAAGAAGGAAAAATACCATGTGAGATATAAGAGTAAAATTGAATAGGTGATAAATAGATCACTTTATATGCAGTCGATGTGCAAAGATTGTAAAATTATTTCCATAGAGTCTTACATCACAAGACAGGCTATTGATGTAAGATATTACTGTTAAAAGAAGAATGGATAAATGAGAAATTGTCTGAAAATAAGGTACTGGAATTTAAACAGGGAAATATTAGCAGCATTTAAAGGAAGTGAAATAAGAAAATGCAATTGGAACTAGGAACAATAAAATGGAAAATTATATAAAACAGGTTGCAAAAGAGGTGCTTTAAGAGTTCAAGGGCAGGGGCAGACCTACATGTCTTAAGCAGCCCCCTCCAAAATTCAAAACAGCCAGCCCCCTCCAAAATTCAAAACAGCCCATTAGGGCCCTAAATGAAGTCTGCCTAGCCCCCACTTAAAATTACCCACAGCCCCCACCTCTCTTTCCCTCTCTCAAAGACCCTCAAGTCGGCTAACCCTCCATCCCCGGCATTGGCGCACCCCCGCTATTCATCCATTGGGCAGGTATCCATCTCTGTATTTAATATATATATATATATATATATATAAAAAGCATAGGATTCAATGAGTTATTAGATATTTTGGACTTAGATATGAGAGTTTTCTTTAGGTTTTGGGAATTGACATGAATGAGATTACAATCATGTATTCGGTCCCCTCAATGTATAATCATAGGATTGCAATCATAGAATTAGTTCAAAATCGTAGTTTGGAATTAAGGATCATTGAACACTTTATTATGCTTCTTAAATTATCATTTTAGCTGTTCATGGTGTAAATGAATACATTCAATGGTTTAACTGTATTTGGATTATTTGGATGCATTTCACAAATTCTCAAAATCCATTAAAGTTTAAAAGATATGAAATTGAGTGTATTGATGATCATTATTAATCTAAGAATGTTAATGATTTGGATCAAAAAATTGTGACCCACAGATGATTCGCAAATTGTTATAATCATTCTGCACTTCGAATATGGGTTTTGAAGAACTAACCTTAAAACAGTTGTACAAATGTCATATATATTTTGATGATAGAATGTTGAGGAATTTTCCTGAAAAATCACGGTAGAGGTCCTGTGCACCAAAAAGGCTCCCATAGTTTTATGAAACAAAACCGGTCTTCCAGCTGGTTTTTTTTTTTTTTTTTTTTTTTTTTTTTTTTTAACTAGCGACAATGTCATCACTTAATATCGAGATTGAGCGACAATATCGTCGTTCTTTTCAAGTGACCATCGTAAGCCCCTCTCAAATAAAAATCCTAGGTCTCCCACTGTTCAAGGGCAAGAAGAACCAAACACATAAGGAAACTTATTAATGGAATTCAGTGGTCAAAAAAATATTGCTGAAAAGAAAACACTATCCAAAGAAGGTAGAAATCATTAATTGTATCATCATCAACATCAAAGCCTTGTCCCAACTATGTTGGAGACACTTGGGGTTGGCTACATGAATTCTAATTCTCCATTCCGATCTATCCCGAGTCAAATCCTAAGATAAGTTGTACTTCTTCATTTATATTTTTACTACATCCACGTCCTCCTCAACCTACATCCACGTCCTCCTCAACCTACCATCAAGCATAGCCAAACTTTACCTTAGCAGTACCATTGCCGGCTTGCGTTAGACATGCCCAAACCATCTCAAATGGGTTTCTCTAATTTTATCCCCTATTGATGTTACTTCTAAAACAAGGGGAAAAGGTAGGCCAAAAAGGATGTGGATGGAGGTAGTAAAAATAAATATGAAGAAGTATAACTTACTTGAGGATTTAGTTCAAGATAGATCGAAATGGAGAAACATAATTCGTGTAGCCGACCCCAACATAGTTGGGACAAGGCTTTGATGATGATGATGATTGATGTTACTCCTAACTGCTCTCGAAATTGCTCATTTCTAATTTTATCCTTCCTACTTTTACCACACATCCACCAACATCCTCATATCTGATACATCCATTTTGTGCATATGTTGCTTCTTTATTTGTCAACATTATGCTCCATAGGTCATAACTGATTTAATCACTATATTGTAAAATTTTTCCTTCAATCTTGTTGGCATTTGTCGGTCACAAAGCACTCCAGAAGCAGGTCTCCACTTCAACTATCCCACTTTTATCCTATGTTAGACATCTTCATCAATCTCTTCATCGTTACTAATTATTAAGTGGTAAGAATCTCTTTGTGGTATATCCCGAACTTCAATTCTCACAGTAGTTTCAGCTCTTTGTATATGCCCACGGAAGTTGCAATCCATATATTATGTTTTTGTACGACTTATTAAAGCCTTTGGATTCTAAAACCTCCCGTCATCTCTCGAGTTTTGCATTCATATGATCTCTTGATTCCACCAACACTATATTGTCTGCAAACAACATATACCAAAGTACCTCCTCTTGAAAATGAGCAATTAGCTCATACATAATCAATGCAAAGAAATATGGGCTTAGGGCTGACCCTTGACGGAAACCTATAGTCACTGGGAACTCACTTGTCGCCTACATAGTCTTATTTAAAAGTTTGTTAAATATTCCCTCCACCTTTCTTTGATATCGTTGTCCATTAGTAAAATCTTTTGGTCATGGCTTTCAATATACTTGACATGGTTTAAGTCCCTACTATTCCTTTCTCTTATTTTTGCAAGCTTAAAAATATCCTTCTCTTGTGCCCAACCTATTACATAGGTCATCATACGCTTTGAACTTTGCATCATTTATAACTTTCCATCACTTATAACCAATCCACCTAATACCTCCAAAAATAGTAAAGGGAACACCCAAAAATCCCTGTAGGACTGACAAGTGACACCCAATAAATAGCTTTAGTCTGAGCTTTGATTACCACAACAATGTAAGAAACAGAGTTGCCATTAAAAATCCAATTTTTGCTTCCAAACGTAAAGACCAAAGAACAATCCCAAAGTCAATATCTTATAAAAAAAAAATTATATACCCAAATTTCCAATAGTGAACTAACTCCTTCAGCATTCAAGACCAAACTTATTGCATACTAAAAATTCTTACAAAGTACAACCGTACCATTTTAGCAAAATAATAGTGCACAAAATATTATCTACAAGTTCTTTATTACTTAGTTCGTCAACAAAACAAAACAACACAAATGTGTTTGACTACCATTTGAAATCTTTTAGAAATTTCACCTAATAAGGTAAATGAAACCAAGGATGAAAATAGCGGCGCCCGCCGCCAAAACGCTACGAAGTGGGCGCTACATAGCGTAGCGCTGATACATAGCGGTGTAGCGGCGCGTTTTGAAAAAAGCATAAAAAAAAATCTGAAAAAATTCTAGAAAATCCAGAATATTAGAAAATGATAGAAAATGTGTTCTTTTCGCAAAAGTAACTAAGATAAGGGGGCGTAGCGGTCCCTTCATTGTATGAGGTCCTGTATCGCTGACACTGAATAAATAGAGTGAACAATAAGAGTTAGGTCATAGGAATTCAATAGCAAACAATAAGAATGAACTTTGGTGGTAAATGACCCATTTTGTTATTTGGTTAGTTATTTGGTTAGGGCCCTATTTCCTATTAATTAGAGTGAACTTTGGTTAGGCCCTATGTCCCATTACTGTAGCCTATGTTTAATTAGTATGAAATTTGGTTGCGCTTTATTTTAAATAGGTTTGAAAGTTGGCTATAACACTATTCCCAATTAGAGTGAAATTTGACTAATGTGTCAATTTCAATTAAGTAAGTAATATTTAGCAATATTTAGCAACGATATTTAGCAACTATTCCCAATTAGAGTGAAATTTGACTAATGTGTCAATTTCAATTAAGTAAGTAATATTTAGCAATATTTCACTCTAACACTATTCCCAATTAGAGTGAAATTTGACTAATGTGTCAATTTCAATTAAGTAAGTAATATTTAGCAACGATATAATTTTTTTTTTATTTTAACGTTGATGCTTCATTGTGGAGCCCACTAATGGTTATATCAGGTTCTTCAATTTTTATTGTTTTGGATGTCCACATTTAATTTTTTGAATTTTTTTTTTAGTGAATGGATTTTACATTTAATTTTTTGAATGTATTATTTTTTGGTGGATGGATTTTTAATGGTTTTTGAATGGCCCATGTAATTTTCATTTCATTTGTGCCCTTCATTAGGTGGGCCCATCATGGGCCCATGAATTACCTAACGATTAAAACGAAGAGGACAATATGGGCAGCCCGATAAGGGCATTTGCTGCCTTAGTGCCCTAGCTTCATCTGAAACAGAAACAGGGAAACAAAAGAGAAAGGAGGGAAAGAGGAGGAGGAGGAGGAGGAGGAGGAGAAGTAGCCGCCGATGCTGCATGCTACCGCTGCGACGATTTCATTGTTACCGTTGCTGCTGCGCTGCTGCTGCTGCTGCCGGCTGCTGCTTGTGCTGTCGCCTCCTCCAAGCATAAGGTATTTCTTTGTTTTTTCTTTTTTCCTTTCTTCCTCTGTTTCCTTTTTTTTTTTTTTTTCCTTTTCCTTTCTTCCTCTATTCCTTTTTTTTTTTTTTCCAGTCATTTGTTCAATGACTGATTCAGTGGAGCAAATGGGGGCAGACCGCAATGTAGCGGCCGCTACGGCAATGTATCGGTCGTAGCGGCCGCTACGGTAATGTATCGGCTGCTACAGGCCGATACGATTGTGATACCCGATAAATTCAAATACAGCTACGCCCGATTTATCGGCCGATACGCTACGTATCGGCCGCTTTTTTCATCCATGAATGAAACGACTGAAACTCAACTAGCTCAGTACTTACAGATTCCTAGATGATATTTTTAGGAGTTTGATACATATTCATACACAACATAAGGGAAGAATACATGAAGATCTAATAATTTTCAATATTCTAGAGCTTTGGATATTTTGAGTTTTCTCATAAAGAGATCACCCCCTGTAAACAATGATCATTCATACATATTTTTTATAAGCAAATTTTGGCTCCAGATCAAAGTGAAAAACGCTTCCCTCATAGTGATGTTTAAAAAAAAAAAAAAAGAATGAGAGGAAAATGCAAACAATACCCATCTTATTTTTCATCCTTGTTATTCTCTTTATGACCTTAAAACCAGGCTCGCACGCTTGGTTTGAAAAGTCAATATGCAATAATTCACACCGGATTTCAACAAAGTTAGAACAATTACTATGTTCAATGAATTCACTTATAAGGTATCGCTTCAATTGGTTGACAAGGATGATGTTTTTATTTTCTGGGCGGCATTGATGCAGGCTAGACCCATGACCCATAGGTCAACCAGGCCTGACGCAGTCTGATCCCTATCCAAGACAAGGACCCGTGCTTGCCTATTGATCTTGTTCCACTACCTGTTGAAACACGCCTTTGTGCTGAAGCTGATAACTTCATCAAATACATGCAACAAATACATGATGAAGTTCGACGACATATTGCAGCTCGTAATGACAGTTACAAAGCTCATGCTGACAAACGTCGTCGTTTTCTGAAGGAGACATGGTAATGGTCCGTATTCATCCGGATAGGTTGCCCCCTGATGCCAATAAGATGTTACATCCAAGAAATATAGGTTCATTCAAAGTGTTGAAGAAGCTTAGTTCGAATGCATATTCTCTCGACTTGCCATCTAATCTTGGTATCAGCCCTACCTTCAATGTTGCAGACCTCACTCTCTATCGTGGGCATGATAATGAGGACGATTCTAATGAGCAAATCATTACGTTACCAGCTACTCCGCCACCACCTGATAAAATCATTGATGTTCTTGATGATCCGATTGTTTCTACTTGTTGCGGAGGCTTTCAGAAGTTCCTTGTTCGTTGGCAAAATCGGCCCCTCTCTGATACTACCTGGATTACTGCTACCGACTTCCAGCGTCTAAATCCAGATCTTTATGAGCACTATCAAGCGTTTAACTCGTCGAAGTCGAGTTCTTTCAAGCCGATGAGAGTTGATGCAGTCCGATCCCTATCCAAGACAGGGACCCGCACAAGACTTGATGGACCCAGCTGATGGGGTCCACATGTGCCTCATGTTTCCTAATTTTCTATATTAGTTATATTCCTTAGTTTGCTTGCTTTCTAATTCTAGATTAGCAATTGTTAATAGGATTAGTAGCTTTCCTTTTTAACAAACAATATGCTCTATATATACAGAAGAGCCATGTTATTATTTTTCATGCTTTACAATTAATACAGATTTTCCCCTCGCGTGAGTTAGTTTTATGGTGTCGTTTGTACCCTAGTGGCTGGAATCCATCCTTGGATTCGATCAATCCTTCGGGAGATTGGTCTACTACCTGATCGCTGTGTCAGGGCCCCATTCGTTCCAGCCCACAGCCCACCAGGACCGGCCAATTTACTGCATGAGTTTAAGTTGGTCAGGAGCCTTAGTTAGGAATTTTGAGTCAATTAATAGTCTTTAGTTAGGAGTTTTATTTGATTTGGATATAAAGACTTTGTTCAGTTTCTTATCATTGTGATTTGTGAGTACTTTTCTTTGATTGAGAACGCTTGTGTGTCTGGAATCCCTTTGATGATTCGGCCAAATCCCATTGTGGAGTTGGTCTCTCACTTGGAATCCTTGGAGGATTCGGCCAAACCTGAGCTGGTCTATTTTTCGCTCACGGATCCAAGGTTGCATCACATCTGGTACTCGAAATATCCAACATTTTCTAAAAATCGTTTTTCACATGAAGGGTTAGTAGAAGAACTGATGTCTTTCTTTGGCTTATAGGAGCGAGCTTCTAATTGAGGGAATTTGTTCTCGATCAAATTACAAGAGAGTTGACTAATCGAGCTCGACTTACTAGTTTACTTGTTGATATTCCCATGGAGTTAAATGTAAAACATTAGAAGGATGATAGAGAGATCCAAGTCCTAGTATTTATCTTTATCAAAAACGGTTGAGAGTGTAATCAACTTAATGATGACTTATCCCTACACCTCATATATTGTTCATATTGCCTGTCATTGCGGAGTTGATCTTTGTCATCACCATATGAAAACTACATTCCATATTATTCAAAGTCTGTATGGGGCTCTAGGTCATAGGACTCTTCTTTCCCTTGTACTTACCTCTATATCTAAAAGCCAATGAGCATGTGGTGCTGGTTGCGAAATGTGAAGACAACACACTCCCTAGGGTTGGCATACGTTCCTAGAAGACCATCTTATCTCTTTGAACCATAAGAAAAAGATGGAATCCAGATCCAAATCCTCTACTTATCAACCCCCATCATCAGCTTGCTCCAAGATAGTTTGACTACTTCATATTGAATTCCTCAGAATTCACAAGGAGCTTAAAATTGGTGAGAGGTGTAGGGTCTGAACTCTGAAACCATCACTTAGATGGGATGGATGGTAATATCATGCATTCACCATCATAGGATTCATATCCCATCAATTTGGGGTACTATTATTATGAGTAATCTACTCCAAATCAGTAACCATCATGACCTAAAAAATAAGCAGTCTATGCTGCTTTAACAGCCCAAACAAATCGATAACTAAACTACGCATTTGCCTACTTCATATCGAAACCCTCAGAGAGTCAGAATTCACAACAAAGGAAGTCTTATGAAATGTCTAAAACCATCACTTTCCTATGATTCAATTACTAGGGTCCAAGCTGGGTGATGATTTCCTGTCGAAGGGAGATTGATCTTTTAGTTTTTTTTTTTTTTTTAATCTCTTTTGGATCTGATCACTGATCCTTCACTTTCTCCCATTTGATAGAAACGCAATGCTATGAACCCTAGCCATTAAATACCCATTAAACAAACAACCCCTAAACATTCAACTTCCAACCACACAATCCAGTCACACCCACCCTAATATTTCAACACTAGTCTTAACATGAAATAGGCAAAAAGAAGAACATTGGCAACACCCACCCACCAAATCAAGTCCTGCAAAGGGCATAGCTGAAATTGCAAGAAAATGGAAAATAAGAGTTGGGTTTTTCTGGATTTTTCTGGGTTTCTCATTCTGGGTCAATGGGGATGGAAGATCTATGTATACTAATGATTAGACTAGATTAGATTAGATTAAGAAGGTACAACAAAATCTACCTCTTTGAAGTGGTGAAGGCACTCGAAATAGTCTTCTCTGAGGAGAGCACAATCTTTGGGCTCTCTGCAACGAGACATACACTCGCTGAAATCCGTCCAGAAGTCGTAGCATCGCCCCTTGTTCCCCGTTATTCCCCAACCTGAAGCCATCTCTCTCTCTCTCTCTCCTCTCGCTCTCTCTCTCTCTCTCTGGCTATTAATTTATAGAGCGAGATGGGTGGGTTTGTGGGTTTGAGGGTTTTAGCCCAACCTATGTTATTTTTGGGGTTACAAGTGACAAACTTGTATTGACCACGTAAAGTTAAAAAAATGATTAATATTTTCGGAAGGAAACCGTGGTTTTAGGCCAACTAAGATGCCCCTTGGATTATGAGTTTATCAAAACTCTCTATAAGAAAGAAAGGTTGACACTGGGACAAGCTAGTACAAGTATTCTTTACAGTTTGGCCCCACTTTGGGCCCATAAAGCTTGTAAGATAAGACGAGGCCTATAAATTAGGGGACGTTTGCTCTTATTTTATGATTTAGAGCTTATTTATATATTACAAAGTTTTGGAAACCTCTAATTATATTTTATATTTTATAGATGGGGGATATTCCTATGCATCCATAAGGTGAGGGACAAACTTAATGGGGGCCCATCTAGGGACCCACTAATCATGGGACTTGTGGGGGATGAGAAGAGACATCTTGGATGAGACCATATATCAAATTTGGGGTTAATCTCATGCCTCTAACCCCTTTATCCGTGGCACACAAATTTAATGACTTTATATTAAAGGAAAATTTTTGACCCTCGATCCAACAGTCCAATTCATTTGGATAGGTGAAAATCCAGTGGGTCTAATGTACTTAAGAGGGTTCCATATGTGTGGATGGTTCAGATGTGTTATAAAGTCAACCCTACTATGTTGTCCCTCACCATTTTTATCTTTTAAGGTGAGATGCAACATCTACATGTGTTTTTAATAAGAATGACCCCATAAAATTCTCAAAATGATGCACATGGTGGGTTTCAAATTATAACTCTTAAAAAATAAGTCCAATTACCACAATTTCCTAAAGGTAAGCACCAATTACCTAATGAAAAAAGAGATTTTTAAAACAGCTTTACCAAATAGACTGATTGTAATATGAAACTCAGTCTTTTAGAAATGAGCAACCCAAAGAACTTTTTAATTTTAAATAGTAGGTCCCAAGGGAAGAATTCGTCCACTCCATATCCATTTTATATATTGGTGCCGTCCAAAGGGATTGGGACCCAAGAGTGAGCCTCCACGCACACGATAAGAAACCCAGCTCAAGTAGGAAAGGAGCCCGCACAAGTAGGAAGGGAAGCTTCACATGGGGAAATGTAGTGTACTCAAGGTTCGAACACTAGACGGCCAGATGAGAACTATCACTCCTCACCACTCGGATAAGGAGCCGTTCTCTTCCACCCATTGTCCATTGTCAACTCAATTTGGAATGAAGGTTTTGATTATCTATCTTTTATCGGTCTCTCGCCAAAATTTGAAAATCAATTATACGTCTCACCTTTACATGCAAGCAAAAGGGCATTTTATTAAACTACATGAAACAAACAGGACCAATTCAATGGTAAATATCAACTCCATTATAGTGTTTTCGTCCCAAACAGTGAATGGCAAATGATACTGCTTTTGCACCCCATATATTGTTTGCTTCAGTTGTAGTTTTTTTTCAAATTATACATATATTAGAGAGAGAGATCTATAGATAGAGAGAACTAATTAACTTGATCTAGATTGATGGCATAGGGCTAATAGATAGAGAGAACTAGTTAAACTTGATCTAGATTGATGGCATAAGGCTAAGATGAGTGATATGATTATTAATAATGTTCCATACATTACATGGTGACGAAAGAGGGGAGGACTATAGATAGGTCTATTCTATAGTCCTTCCAAATGCTAGAACATCAACATTGACATCGATATTGATATTGATCAAAGATACAATCTTCCATGGATTTCTTGTACTTCTCAGACTTGATCACTCTCCAGCCGAAGCAAGCCTGTTAACAAGAGCCAATGCATTGCTGGTGAACTTCATCATGTTATCAACCTTAACCTTAAGTGTCCTAACTCGCGCCCCCCTGCAACCTCTGAGACCATCCAGGCAAGTATCTTCATACGTAAGAGCCGCGCTCACCCACGTTTGAACATTGCCAACCTGTGATGTGAACGACTTGCGGTTCAACCTCTCAAGTTCGCCAAGGGAGCTGTGGAGCTGATCAACTGTGTTTTGAAAGCATTCTACACAGTCAGAGAGTGCGTAGCGCACCCTCCCCTTCAAGTTTGCAGTCCTATTGAATCGCTTAACATATCGCCCGATTGCCTCTGCCTTGTCCAAGGTGACCGATAATGCTGCCCGAGCCCAGCGATGTGGGCTTCGCTTCGCCGAACCGGAGAACGGCGACAAGGAGTGGACACAGAGTGAAGGGTATCTGGTTACACTGCATGCATCCCTTGTGTAGTCATTTCCCTTTGTGGTGGCCAAGGAAATGCTGTTTTGGGTGGCCAGTACAACAAGGATAATGAATGTTTTGAAGATGCTTGGACGTACCATTTTACAACCAATTGAATGGCAAGAAGACCTTACCAAAAAGAAAAAAACATATATGGGTGTTAGAAGGGGAGGAAGGATTGAAGGAGAGAGATAGGGAAGAGTTTATAGCTATTGATCCAAGAGACTGAAGGGGTAGCCATCTTTCTGTTTATAGTGGTTTGCATGGAGTGGTATGGGCCCTTTTAAAGGTGTGGAAGTGACCAGAAAGGGAGGGATGTGAATAGATGTTTATCCGTACAAGTGTCTAGAATACAAGCAAGAGAGTGGTGAGTGCAATAAAAGAGGGTTGAAACAGGTGAGGATAGATGATATACATGTGAATGGGCAGGTGATTCACTCGTGAAGGAGATAGGGGAGGTTTTGTTTTAGGTGCTTTTTGATCTTTTTGTATTCTAGAGAGAGTGCATAGAAACAAGAAGCTCACATCAGATAGAAGTGAAGATGAAAAGGTTCATTGGGACTGGGATGTGGAAAGTGTGCTGGGTAAATCCAAACCCGTCCCGTCTCAAGTTTTCCTCATCCAAATCCGACTCACGGGTCACTGACATGTGATACTGAACCCACCCCGTTTGGACTAGAGTCAAGTCAATAAATATATGGGAAAAGGTGTGGTAAAATTCGAACACACGATCTTATTGGTTTTTTTTTTTTTCCTCAAAGCTTTCTTTTAGCATGAGCCTACTCTGCTAGTTATTAAAAGAGAGATGCGGGGATGATAAGGTTTGTTGAGAGGATGGAAAGTGTGAAGGTGGTTTTGGGGGAGTGTGTTTTAGCATAGGATTTGGTTTTGTTTTAGGCTGTTTGAATCAAGTGTTGGCAATTACCATCCAACCCTAAATTAGTTTTTAAATCATTTGCTTTCCACCCTATCTTATCAAGCAAAAACTTTACAAGGCTATGCGCCAAATGGGCCCTAATAAATGTGTCCCTTGATTGTAGCTGAACTACTTAGGAACATAGATGTGTGAGTAGAGTGCACAAGTTCGATTCAAGATGCAGAAACAAAGGACCCTAATCAATCATCATCACCATCATATCAAAGACTCGTCCAAATTACATTTGGGTTTGTCGGATTTCATTGCAGGCTCACCACATTCCACCTGATGAAATAGGGTTTGTGTTTGTACATTTTTACCTATAGAGATCCCCACAAGAGCAGTGCAAAACTTCTACTCTCCTCTGTCCACAATAGGGGTGTAAAAAAAAACCGAGAAACCGTCTAACCGAACCGAACCGAACCGAACCGAACCGCGGTTAATAACCGTATTCCACGGTTCGGTTACGGTTACGGTTAATGAAATCCAAAAACCGCATGGTTCGGTTCGGTTACGGTTTTCCACAAAAATTTACTGCGGTTAACCGAACCGAACCGTAAAATGCGGTTTGGTAAACCGCACACGGTTAACCGTACCGTTATAAAATAAAGGAGAAAAAAAGGGGGGCTGAATGAAAATTTTCGCAATACATAAGTAAAAGTTTTCGCAAAATTAACTGGACTTAAGAAGTTATTGTATATTAAACCAAAAAAGAAGATGCAAATTGAAAAATTAATATTCAAAATTTTCCACGGTTATTAACCGTAACCGAACTGTCTTATACGGTTAACCGCGGTTCGGTTTTCTACGGTTTTTGTCTACACGGTTACGGTTACGGTTTTCAAATACAGAAAACCGCGGTTACGGTTCGGTTAACGGTTTTCCCAAAAAAACCGGTTAACCGAACCGTTACACCCCTAGTCCACAACGCGGGACACCCCAAATCACAGGCAGGACCTGGCTGCCTTACAGTCTGGATAAAAAACGTCCCATCTATTTTGGTACAGCCGTGCTACAGAGCCCGGGTTTTTGTGCCCGGGCTCTGTAGACTTTTTCATTTTGGTATGTGAAATCAGAATATGGTTTGGGTCTTCTTTGTGAAATGGAAGTGTTCTTTTAATGATTGGGATTTTTACCATACAAGTATAAAAGACCATGAACTCTTCGAAATGGTGTTGACCAAAACTATATCCCAAATGTGGGCACTATACATGGGACCCCAAATTCTTTTTCTAATTTTACCCATTTTGTACGACATCACACCATCTATGCGATATCGTACGAACTGTTCGATCTCCCTCTTCCTACTTCTACTACTTTCTTGATCATTAAAAAAGGTTCCCAAAAGTCTTTCATTCTCTCCACCTAAAGATAATTCATGAGAAGCAGTTTCCAAAAAGCGTACATAAACCACAAAATTTTAAGGTATTGATATTGTGGATCCAGCTCTCGTCCTCAAGGTAAAATTATTACAACAGGATAATTATCAAATAGAAAAGAAAAAGGAAGAAAAGTTGGGGAGAAACCTTGAGATACTTTTGGATGAATGAAAAAGTAACGAAGAAATCCTATTGAAAACTATTTTTAATGATGGAGAAAATAGTAGAAACGAAGAAAGTCGCAAAAAAGAAATGAAGGTTTAGTACTTTGGGAGATGAGAACAGAACTATAGGTAAAATTGAAAAAAAAATTTGTAGTCCATGTATAATAACCACATTTGGGATATAGTTTTTGTCAACACCATTTAAAGGGATTCATGGACTTTTACATCCCGTATGGTTCAAATCCCATGATTGTTAAACTCTTGCCACAGTAACCATACAATACCATACCAGTAAGGCATGTAGCATGCCACATTTTGATGGCCCACTGGCACCACGAATTACAATATGAAGTTGAACATAATGGCCCTATATTAAAAATCAGTTTTTTTTTTTTTTTTTTTTTTTTTTTTATTATTATTATTATGGTCATAATCACACTCAAAATGATGAGTTAATCAAAGTAAAGAAGAAAAAATATTCAACCATCTCACAATCCTGGTACCATAGATCAAAGCATCCAAAAGCTTATATTTAGTATATGGCTAATCTATATTTGATAGACTAACAGCAGTCAAACTCCTGTATCCATGTTCCATCTATTTTCTGGTGTGGCAAACTTGATAAAAAGGCTCTTTTGATTTTGTTTCAAGTCATCAAAATGGTGACTCAACACCATCACTAATATGTGTGCCACCTGCTGCCGTGTGCAGAACCCTTGAGCCAAAAAAAGGTCCAATCAGGCCCTTTTCTGTGTTAGGACTCCCTTGCTTAATGAAGATGCCTTCACCTACCATTTGTCTTTTAACAGTGTTCAATCCAGAGGATAAAATGTAAAATCAAATAGAAATAAATGCCATGCAAAGCATGCAATTCCGCCCAAAAATCAGCAGAATGGCAACCAAATTCTAATGTACTATGTACCATATTCAAATAGGTAGTGCAAAATTGAACCAACACAACAATGAGAGATGAAGCCATCATCAGAACAATGAGGTGCTTTGCACTCCTAGATACAGAGTAGAGTGTTTTCAGGACATGTCTCGGACCTTACCATAGATGGGTCAGAGTGCAAAAGTCAGTACAACCCTTGATCGGACTAAGGCAGACCTTCGAAATGAGAATATCGCTCAGGCCGCCCAAAAGAAGAGGGTGGAATGTGAAGTACAAAAGCCTTATTATCATTGCAGTTCCAAGTTAAATATGCATTTTGCTTGTAGACCGATGAAACATCTCGGCAGTTGTCTACATGTTAAGCACAATCCCAAACAAAATGTTGTTCACTTCCTCCTCCATGTAACATAATATGTCATTCACAGGTTGAACTATGATACTATCACTGTTTTATCCATATTTCAATTAACAACCCATGCCATGAAAGATGGACTAAAAGTTCCACCGTCAAATCCATGTTGAAAATAAGGCACAGTAAGCTAAAGACACAGCATTAATATTTGAGAGCATCTATCTAGCCGATCACCAAACTGGATGGTCCTTAGGAGAGGTTGGATCAGGAACGCAGTTCATTGGCCATCCTAACACCAAAATTTCTACAATGACAGTCACTCACTTTGGATTCCTAAGAACAATGATGACAGAGTCCCCACGGAGGAACATCTTACTGATGAATCTGTCCTTGTTAACTGGGAGAGCTTTCTTTTTACCTTTCCCTGTCTTGGGTATCTGCACAGAACGAAGAATTGGTTAGATTAATAGAAAGTAACGAAATAGAGGATGAAGCACACCTCAAGACAACTGACCTCAGTCCACATCTCCCTCACATTTTCAAGAACCATGTTGCAGTGCCGGTCAAAGGCTCTCACGCGGCCAAGAAGCTTTCTGTTGTTCCGACAATTGATGAGCACCTGCAAAGTAGTCAGATGCTTATTTAGTATGGTATAACTTCTTTTGACCCAAATAAATCATGCATATATATGTGCGTCAGTGCGTGTGTGCACACACATGTATGCATGTGCATGCGTTCAGTATTACTTCTCAGATGAGAAATTATATGGTTGCCACACAATGACGTCTATGGTGCCAATACTCCAGTCTGGGAGTAGAGGCAATGGTAATCATCGCCAGTCTCCAGAGCATCCATCAGATAGGCACGTGATGGATAAAAAGACGCCCCAAGAAATCTATAAGATGGAAAGATTCAAGGTGAAGGCTTTGGGCTTTTGAAGAGGATTACTGGGTGTTTTTTTTAATAGGCTGTTGATTTGTTTGGGTTGTGGAAAAATTTAAGCTGGCAATCAACCTACGTAACACAACCCTTCTCCTTTATCCAGGCTTTGGACCGGTAGTAAAAAGTAATGAAGTATCGTACTTTTTCCTATCTGACCGGTAGTAAAAAGTAATGAAGTATCGTACTTTTTCCTATCTGAGATTTAATCAAGACAAACCCATCCAAACCAGGGCCCAGTGGATCAACAACCTGGATAATGGAAACTTGGGTTCCACTAATAGGGACAGGTGCATGCATGAAAAAACACTACAGCCACATCAAGACCACAGAATACCTTCAGCTATGGGAAATTGGTGGATGCCATGGTAACATTCAAAAACCACCATTTACAAATCACAAACTGAAACCTAAGCCATCTAGTTAATCTATTCTCAGTGAAGACTGATTCCCTTCATTTCACCAGTAGGAATGACCTAAACCTAGAAGCCAAATATGAAAAGGGTCATTATATAGTGAAACGACTTCCTTTCATACTCGACATTGACTTGTGTCTTCAAGAGAAAAGCATCATGGTTTTTACAAAGAAGGTTGGTTTTCTAGCGGAATAAAGCTCCTCTCTTCTCTTCTTTCTTCTTCTTTTTGGTTAGTCTTTAAGCACAATTTGTTTGGCTGAAGTCAAATTTGGTTGAAGACACTTCCAATTCCCTTTACTTTTACACAGCACAAACTAAACTGACCTCCAACACATTTTAACTTGCTCAATGCAAGCAGTCAAGGAAAAAGCTTACACAGTATATTCAAAACATGCCTAAAGTGCATCAGTATAAAAAAAGAAATAAATAAATAATATAAAATAAAAAACAGAGAAAGGGAGTTGTGAGACCAAGATACAAATTGGCCAAAAGTACAATGCGATCTTGCCATGATGAAAGGTGCCTTGTGCAGTTTCTGTTATCTTTTCAGAATCAATATTCACAAATTAAAAGGTAGCGACAGTCCCTTACCTGGGTGTTATTCTTAACACTCATCATCAGCACAGAGAGTGGGCCTGTGTTGAATTCCTCTTCCTCATTCTTGGCACCCTGCAACCAGCATTAGGAAAGAAACTTAACAAATTGCATGCACACAATCCAATGTTGAGGAGTTGAGCAATTTTTACTAATCTTAAATTTAACTATTGTCGACATAAATTTTAGACAATGGAAGAAACTAGAATTAATATGCTACTAACTATATCTTCTCCTTATATTCCATTTATAGGTAGTTACTTACATTCCCTTTAAAGGTAGCTATTTTTTCAAAACAAAACAAATACAACAAAAGAAGCATATGAGGTTATGCACACATTAATCCACCATGAGAAATGGTCACATTTGGAATTGCTCACTTGTAAAAGCTGCACATGGGGTCAATCCAAACCCCTCACAACTTGCAATGCTTGTAATTGTCATGCGCAAAACTTCAGTACCAATTGGACTAATACGCACCACAGAACTGGATCACCGCTACTTTACACTGTAGATATCTGGGTACCATAATTTGGGCCATCCCTAATCCAACAGACTAGCACTAAGATGGTGCTCATTGTCACAATTGCAATGCCATTATTCAAGTGACATCACCGAAGAAAAAAGGGAAGAACATAGAATCATCCCATCCACGCTTAACCTCCGTCCCTTAATTGGTGGTGGTTGCAAGTGGGCCTACAATTGCAGTTCGTAGGTGAGATGGAATCTCAAATCTCAATGTGATGTGCGCAACAGCAGGTGCAGGGGTCCGTTTGGATGCATGCTAATTCACAAGGTGAGGGATGTGAAGAGATACCCTGGGGTGGGTAAAAATTCACCTCCGTTTAATGAGTATCATCCATGTAATTAGAGACGCTGAAAACAGATTGTCAAAACAGTGATCCCAATTGTCTATTTTGACAGCACAGCTCATCCAATTATGGTGATAATTCATGCACTATGCATGATGCCGCCTTCACATTCTCTTCATCCAAAGGAAATAGAGGGCATCCAAGTGGGCTTCGCAATGGCCACTGCACCTCAATGCGGCAACACTCTCACCATAACAATGTCTTATGGGGCCACCTAAGTGCCCCCCAATTCACAAGTGTGGGTAAGATGTTCAGGAGACCATGCTATGTATGCCATAAGATCAAGCACGATTTGTATGTTCAGTTGGAAATATCACATAAGCTTGCCAAAATTAGAGAAATGAATGAGAACACTTGATCATGTAAGGTGCAAGAAAAATAAAATGGAAGGGTCTTGATAAAAAAAGGGAAATTAAACATGGATGAGATGTACCTCAGATACTTGTATGCATACAAAATATACCGCTAAATAAATTAATACAGAATATGCAAGTGACCATTAATTAGAATTAAATTAAGGAATGATCAGCAAAATATCTAGAATAGAAGTAAAGATGGCCTTGGCTAAGATGAAGAAAAGGAGGAGAAAAGAAAAGTGCTAGGCACGTACATAGAAAGATGGGTTTTCATAGGCCATGATGCCCATATTCAGTATGGGAAAGGCACAAACATGCCAGGGATATGGCAAGGACACAGATGTTACACATTAAAGGGTGCAGGACTTGAGACAACAAAATACATTGCCTGTTTTGAAGAATTGATCATCATAGTTCACGAGCACAATTGGAGTTAATTGGTTAATTAAATCGTTTGACAATTTTTTAACACAAGAAGAATGCTTGATCAATGGAAGACCAATTGTGGTCCATTTCTAAAAGAACAAAAAAGATATTCAGAACTGTGCAAACTACCATATTCCCAATTTTACGAACCATAAGACAAAACTGCAGGGATTTTACCCTTGGACTGATTCAGCATCAGATGGACTCTGGGTGAAGATCCAGCCTTCCATCGAGATTAATTATAGTTAATCAGTCAAAAGAAGTCCCACACTCTATTCTTCTTGGGCAAGACTTCTCAGATCTGAGAAAGAGTTCTCAAATTGGTTTTCTTAAATTGCAAAGCAAGATGTTGGCAGTATTTAAAAGCGGCTCATGACACTCTAAATTAGAACTAGGCATTAGCCATCAAAAGTACCGTGAGTTAAAAGCAGCTCGTGACACTCTAAATGGACAACCAAATTTGTGGACCAATTGGCCAATGGAGAAACAAATGTTAGAAATCATTATCACCAAAGCCTAGTCCCAACTATCTTGAGGTTGGCTACATGAATTTTGTTTATCCATTCCAATCTATCTTGAGCCAAGACATCAAACAAATAGTGTTTCTCCATGTTCCAAGAAAGATCGTCGGAAATATATACAAGATATTTTACATGTTCAAAGAACAATTTATGTCAATGATGAAAACCTACATTATACAACTTGTAAAAATGAAGTTGAAGAGAGTATTTATGTTGTTCCATCATTCTGAGGTGGAGTGAAAATTGTTGAACTGTCGTTTTCAAGGACTCCAAGTAAGCAAATTGTTCATATCAATTGTTTTAATTTCAAGGAATTCAATGCGGTCATGTTCAACAATATATATTAAAAAGATGTAGTCCATGCAGTATTTAATGTCATCTTGAAGCAAGATTGACTCCACTACTGTCCTTGTCCCTATGGGACCATTCTCTTGCATGCTTAGTCCATATTCTCTTGCTTCAAGACACAAAAAACCTGATTGTATGGCATTCCTTGAAACTTAAACGATTACATGAACAATTTGCTTGCTTGGCGTGGTCCTTGAAAATGATGGTTTGAACAATTTCCACTCCATCTTTTAATGATGAAACAACATAAATACACTCTTCAACATCACCTTTTACAAGATGTGCAATGTTACCTATTATGGACATTAATTGTTCTTTGAACATGTAAAATATCTTTCTTATATACAGTTCTGACATTTGTTTCTCCATATCGCTCTTTAGTTTTGGCTTTCCATTTATAGTATCATGAGCCGCTTTCAACTCACGGTATTTTTGACAAGAGATGCCTCATTCAAATCACAACATAAAATCATACAAACCAGTCATTTGTTTCAAGAATTGCTTAATGAAAGCATTTAATCATTTACTTCTTTGAGTTTTGGACATCCATCCAAAAAAACATGTTTTAAATATATTGCTACCCACATATGAGATATGACAAATATCGTAGAAGTCATTTAGCCAATCATTGTCAGCCACATTAAATACTGCTGACATCCTCTTCCAATCCAATTCAAACCGTTCTGTTATGATAGAGTTGTATATAATATATTTCAACCTTAGCCACATGAATGTTTCAAAAGTTTCGTTCAATATTGGAGCACATCCAAATAATATTGATTGATCGTGGACCCGTGGTGATTTATTCCGGTAAAAACACCAAAAATCAGATCATATCTATTCTTCTTGTATGTTGTGTCAAAGGTAACGACATCCCCGAATTCCCTATATGACATTCAAAAAGTATTATCAGCCCAAAACTAATGTTTTATTTGGTCCTCTAAAACTTTCTCTATTGAAACGAAAAATGTCAGCTTCATTTCTTTCATTTGTTTGAAATATTCATGTAGCATCTGACAGTCTTAGCCCTTAGTTCCTGCCCTTTTGTTTCTAATAAAATCTTAAATATTTGTTTCAATGCAACTAATGCTTTCATAACCACCAACCTGCATCTCTAAGACTCCCATTTGATTTGTTGTCCGTATATTAACCTTCATCCTTGATCCTCTTCTCAGAGGTTCTTCGAATGCTAAAACCCACAACTTTTGCATAAATATTATAAACATTGCAAGCCTGCTCTAAGTTATCCCTAATTTTGGTGTTTTATCCTCATCTGCTTCTGGTACAGATCACTTAAGTTGGAAGATGGAACAAATTCCATCTCTTCAACCATTTCAAAACAACCACAGTAGCACACCATAATAAATACATGCAAAATGCATAAGTAATAATGCAAAATTGACATGTTGATCCAATGGTGCAGTCCATTCGGATGGGTGTAAAAAAAAGGGATCAGTGCAATCCAGGTGGTCCTATGTGTGTGGTCCATTTGGAATGATCATCAATTGGGCCCCACTATGATGTGTGCAGTGTGCACCAAAAAAAAAAAAAAGGTGTTCATAGGATAATTTATGTATATAAATTAAGCTTATGCCAGGATTTGATGCAACACCTCAACGTTTTCAAAACACTAAACATTATTCAAGATACTGGAGAGTGGAGACTGTGATATCCTCCAAGAGGATCATAAGCTAGGGCAATTGAAAGCTTAATTCATAACTGTACCATGCTGACCCTTAATTGAACAACCACGACAAATAAACATAAATATATCAAAATAATAAAGAACAACACCACCAATTAGAATAGATCAAAAACATGTCGTAGCTAGAGTAAAAATGATGAACAATACCACCAATCAGAATGGGTCAAAAACATGTCATTGCAAGAGTGAAAGTGATAACTTACATTTGTATCCTCTTCCATTGGCCTACTGCAAAACGAAAACGAGAGAGGAGACAGAAAGAGAATTATCAGTATCTAAGGGAATGTCATGGAAGTTAGAACACCATTATTCAGAATTGTTTGCAAAAAATGGTCTGCACTCTACACAACAGAAATTCACGAAACAGCATTGTATTAACACAACATGCAGAGAATATGGAAATATACATGTAATGTTCTAGCGCAAAAATAAGAATCAGAAAAGGGGGAGGGCACTTTGATGAGAGAATAGATTCCAACTGTCTAGAACTGCCACACAAGCTCATAAGAACATGGTATTGAAATCATCAACCAAAGAAAAAGAACATGGTTTTAGAACTCAGTGCTGAACTCTGACACGTTAACAGACGGCACTAGTTGAGGACATACACAACCCAAGCCGGCCCACAAGTCAAGGAGCACGGCCTATACTAGGCTCGGTTTCACTCGGTAAATATGTATTACATCATAAATATATACATAGTGGAAATACCTAATTAAAATATGTTTATATTTCCCAAAAAAAAAAAAATAGTAATTCGTTAGATAATGAAATAAGTTGAATACATAGTACACAAAAGTTTATTTGGAGATGGGGAGAAAAGGCTCAATGTGGTACATTAACATGTGACAACAAAATAGTACACAAAAGTTCATTTGGAGATGGGAAAAAAAGGCTCAATGTGGTACATTAACATGTGACATCAAAAACGTAAAATCATTGCTACCCACCTGTTTTGACATGTGTGGATCCATTTTTTCTGAAATTTATACCATCCATGCCACACGGTAGTCCTTTTCTAGGCATCCCTTTTTTTATTGAATAGATATTTCCCTTTATTGAAGGCAGCCCAAAGGAATCGGTATGGAATGGTACTTGCCTAAATAAGCAATGCTTGGTAAGGGAAAATATTCACCTATGCACCTACACACTGCGCATGTAGACATGCATCACCTGCGCCTTTGGGATGATCCGGATGCTCAATATGCAGGTGATTTTTTTTTCATAATGTAAGTAAACAATTCCTAGTCCATTCTAGTGGCAATACAGTATAAAATTATAATTATTGAATTGCTTTGTCAACAAACTAACATGCGTTGGTAAAATGTGTGCCTAGGCACTAGGTGCAAGCAACAAGAGCTTAGTGCACAAATAAAGATGTAAAGGCACGTGATCAGGATTAGTCAGGTATCTAGGATTCTAGGTGCACCATTGGTGTCTAGGCAAACTAGACATGTCTCTTTTAGAGGTTTTCAAGAGAGGAAGGAAAGAGAAAAGGGAGATTGCTTCATATGGATTCTCTTTGATTGTTTTGATAGAATATAGGCCCCAAAAATTGATGATTTAAAAATAAATAAATGAACGTGATCAAGCAATGAGGATAGGCTTGACAAATGTTAAATTGATTTTCGCGGCAATTCACCACAAATGGAATCAGAGGTGGGCCAATAGATCTCTTAGGAGAAAATTCTCCATATATCTCTTTCCTTTAAAGTGTTCCTAATGAAAGTAGGGACGAGCCTCAACCAACACCTAGTGCCTCAGGCTCCAATAGCTATGATATTGATATCTGATACCGGAATTTCTTCAAAATAGGCAATGCAAGTACTATATTGTATTGTATCTAATATTTTTATTCTATAATTAAATTCCACATCCCCAATGTATCCATGGTGTGCAATTGCCATATCAGGGCATCTTTCTCTATAAAAAAAAGGCTCGATGCTAATAGTGGCAATGAACTAGGGCACATTGGATTAAGATCAAGTCTGAGTACTGTGGGTAACAGGTAGGGGCAGAGCAAAACCTTACCAATTTATTAATCAGGTTAATTGTCATCCTAAACCCAACGCAGTAGTTAACACTTTCTTCTTTTTTTTTTTTGGGTAAAATAGTAGTTAAAACTTAAAAGGGTCAGTAGACCCCTTGAAAAGTTGGCTTCAGGTCAGGTGTTAGTGCATCTAGTCAAGTTGACTCAAATCAATGGTTAAATGGCAAAACAGACTCAATTGAACCCATTTATTAAGCAAATTAAAAATGTCAATCTGAACCCAACATGAAAATAGGAAGGGTTAAACCAAACCTTGAATTAGTGTGCCAAATTCAAGATGGGTCAAGAATTGCCACCCCCTACATGGCACCTAGCTTGCACCTTGCACTTTAACTATCTAGCTTTTGTTATTAGTTACCTAGCTAGCATACATAAGAAATAGAATAGACGAGATTTGCAACCCTAACATAGGAAAAACCAAGCGATGAGACAAAACATGAGGTACATGATGCAAGTCAAGTCCCCGAGTAGGTTTCATTCAATACACCACGAGACATGTTGAAGGCAGGGATGCAAGGGAACTTTTAGATTGAGGAATAAAAAAATTGCTTTGGGCCAAAAAAACAAGATTGAGGAATAAGAAGTGAACCATTGGGGCACCTCAGATATATTCCTAAAATCAAACCATCACTATATCCAAAGTTAGAATTTTGATACGTGTGTAAAGCATATAAAGAGTAGAAGCTGATGCAGTGTGTGTTAAACAATAAATGTCGTTATCAGAAAGTCGTCGCCGTCATCATCATCTAAGCTTTGTTCCATCATATTGGGGTTGGCTTAACAATTTTTCTAACTGACTACATATTAAATTCAAATTCCAATAACCAGCTAGGGTGCAAGGAAGTGGGGTCTTTGGGTGAGTGAAGGTTAATAACTGGGTGCATAAGGGCTCAGTTGATGACAATGGAAGAAAGAAATTACAGTGAAAGAAGGCAAAGTGTTAACATCCTGAAATATATATATATATATATATATATTATTGATATCCTACAACACACAAGTCCAAAAGGCACAACACAGTAAGTGACTAAATGGGTGTCTTTTGTTTCCCAGTGTCTGTGAATGTATGTAGGAGACGGGTGGAGGGAATGGTCATACCAATGATATAACCTTATACATCAAGGGCCCGAAGGAACGAATAAGTTCCAACAAAGGATTATTAAAAAGGCGAGCGTGTGAAGTCCCATAATATCATTAATGTGTTTTCAATTCCATCTAAATAAATTAGCCCTAAGCGGGCATTGCAGTTTTGCCACAAATAGGCACATTAGGCTATGTCACTGCCAAGAACTACCAAGAAACATAGACCCCCACCTCAGATTCAGTTCCTATGAACTCAAAAACCAATCATAGACATTACGAACATGATAATCACAAACTAAGACATCACCCATAAAAATATACAGCCCAGATGAATACACTGTTCAGTTTTCCGGTAAGAAAAACTTCTGCCCTTGCAGATAGTAATGGAACTACAGCGGCATGGAAAGGGATTCAATGAAGCTAAAGGGAGTCTTGCAACAAACCTCATCTTGGGGGCAAACACGAGAAAAGATCGGATCTTTTCTTTGGGGCTTGAATCAAAAAGCTGCCTGCAAAATGAGGAATTGAATGTCAGTGATCGAGTGAGAGAATCGAAACCCTAACAAAGCAGAATCTCAGTAGCTGATGCTGGAAGCAAGAACCTGGAAAGTCGAAATCAAAAATTAGGGTTTTTCTACGAGCGAAGCAAAACCCTGGCTCGACTCGACTCGACTCGACTCATGCTGGCCCCCCGCGGCGGATGCATTTATAGAGCGAGAGACGGAAGCCTCCGTAGAATGTTATGGTTTGTGGATCTAAACAGGTTGGTTATGGTCTGGATACATGGTGGACCCGAAACTATTAGGGAGAAGGTAGAATCGGATTCGGACCCGGAACTATTTCGGAACAGGATTTTTGGCTCAGGAACCGGAACTAAAACCATTTATGGGATGGGTCTAGATCCGAGTCCGAGTCTAGGTAGAGAATAGTATTTAAAAAAAATACAATTTTTATGAGAGATTTTTTAAAATTGAGGTAACATGTTTGGTCCACGGGTCCGAACCAAAGTGGAACGGGAACCGAACCTGGACCCGGACCCATTTACTTATCAAGGCCTAAAGAAGGACCTAGACCCGGTTTTTAACGCATCGGAGCCTCCGGGTAATTGGAGAATCGGAGACCCATTTACATCTCTATGGATTAGGGCCTGTGGGGCCCACCGATTACTAATCTCACCGTGAGTGGGGATTGGTTTTTTGTGTGTCGGTGTGGGTCCTACCTTCTGTTGAGGAAAAATTTGGGACAAAGTTGATTGCATGATTAAATTAATCATACCCTAAATACATATTTCAAAAAATATTTGTTTTTTTAAAGTGTTTTTTAAGCCCAGTCTGAACTTGGATGTTTTCGATGCACGACTTATGGAGACCATTGTATCCGAAGTGTTTGTTTGGCAAGTGATGGGCACACTGGATTTCAACCGGATTTGCCACTTTAAAACAAGCCTCCCAGATCTCACACTAACCAAAACAGGGGAATGGAGGGGGGTAAACCAAAACAGTGGTTAGCTTTGCAAGGTGTACATGATAATAGGAGGTCACAAATAATTGATTGAACTGGTGACCATACAATTAATGGATATTCTATTTTGCCTGCCTTTTTCTCTTTCAATTCTTTGTACCAATGCTTCTCTTTTATTGTAATAGTGGCATCATTCCACCGTCACCTCAGGAGTATCCAATCTTGGGCCTTGACCTTCTGAGACTCCTTGTACAAAATCGAATAGCCGAACTCGAGCTACTTTCAGCAAGCGCATTGGAAAATCCTTGTATCAAGCATGCTGTGGAGCTAGAACAATCCTTCATGGAAGGTGCTTACAACCGTGTATCGAGTGCCAAGCAAACAGTGCCACATGAGACTTATGTTTATTTCATGGATCTACTGGCAAAGACTGTCAGGTAATGCAATCCAACTTGATTGGCTATTTGAAATTGGAGTTGACACTTTGATCTTTCTATTAATGGTATTTATCACTCTTGCTTGCAGAGATGAAATAGCTGGTTGCAGTGAAAAGGCATATGATTATTTTTCAATAAATGAAGCCAAACAAATATTAATGTTCTCTTCTGACCAAGAACTGTCTGAATATGTCAGAGAGGTGGGTCTTGCATGGGTATTTGATTATGTATTTCACAGTGGTTATTTTGATATTATTTATTTGAGGTGGTATTCTGCCAACTATCTGATACCTGAACTATTTCATAGTGGTTTTCATTCTCTCAGCTGATGTGATCACTGGCATTTGAGTTTTCCATATTTTATTATGTTCTGTCTGACACCTCAATAAGGTAAGGTGCTTTCAGGTCCCTCTAGAATTTAACACTAACACCCTCTCATCTTTCTTTCTCAATCCCTTTTTTAGAGGCATCCCATTCCAAAATCCATAAGCCATCTCATCTATCTCTACCTTTCAGGAAAAAAAGGGGGAAAAAATCATCTCATATACTTCCTTGTCCCACTCAATGAGTCATAAAAAATTCTTCCTCTGTTAACTTAAATAACTCGTCCCGATAAGAAAATGGCTCCCTGTGTGGATTTTCCTATCATAAATCCAAATTATTTCTTAATAGTATTAGATTTTGTTTTAGGTGTTGCTCTTTTATCAAAATCTTATTGACTTGTAAGTTTGATTGCTTGGTGGCTCAGCACTAGCTTGGATCTCAGCTTGGGGCTGAATGGATTCCTGTACTCAAATCTGTAAATTTGCGGTGTATGAACATTTCTGAAATTGTGTTTGATTTGTACTACATGCTAATTGCTTGCAGGAGCATCCGGAGTGGGAGATAAAGAATGGGTGTGTGTTCTTCCAGAAGGGAAAGGAGACTGCACCTTGCAAGGAGATACCTTCACTGCAGCTTATCAAGCAGACGCTAAGTTATGCAAGAGAGTTGGAGCGAATAGTCTAAAACTGCTAGAGCTGTTTTCCTGAGATCTAAACCGAAATTTGTTCTGTCATCGGCATCTTATTTCTTAATCTCTTGTTTACCCCCTTACTTGAGTTTTAAAAGTCATGGTTTTTTGAATTAAGTTGGCAGGTGGGGTGGAGAACAGCTCGGTTATTTGTAACACTTAAGGTCATGTTTGGCAATCAAGTCTTTAGGGAAAAGATTTTCGGTTTTCCTAAAGTTGTAGTAAATCCATGTTTGGCAATTGTAAATTCATGAGGATTTGGAGGAATAAAAATCTTCATTTGATAGGATTTTTTAGATCCGACCACCCCCCATAAGATTTGAAAATCCTCACTTGAGTGGATTTCCACACTGAACCCCATTTTTCTCATCTATATTCATTAATACACAACAATATTAATGCGAAATCCCCAACTATAGAAATTCCCTGCGAGGAATCTTTGTTTTAGTGGGAGTGAAGTGTTGGGAAGTCCCACATCCCACATCGCCTAAGTAATAGGCTTGTTATGTCTTAATATTACCTGTATGGGCCTTCTACCTATGAGCTTAAGCTTTTGGGTTGGTATATGGTTTCTTACATGGTATCAGAGCGGGTTTCGATCCTGTCGTTCTTGTGTAGCCCACGTGACAGGCCCGTCCATGAAATCTGTTGGGCCTGCACGTGAGGGGGAGTGTTGGGAAGTCCCACATCCCACATCGCCTAAGTAATAGGCTTGTTATGTCTTAATATTACCTGTATGGGCCTTCTACCTATGAGCTTAAGCTTTTGGGTTGGTATATGGTTTCTTACATGAAGAACCATAAAATCATTCTTCGCCTGTTACCAAATATGCTCTGTAAGTTTACTGCTTTCTCCAATAGAGGAAAGATCCAATATGAGGATGTGGTTGGAATTAATATTCCAGAGTTCTCAATGGTCAATGGGGACGTGTAATTAAACAGTTTGGGCCTTGGGTTTTAGTACTTGTTTAGGAGTTGGTTAAAAATTTTGGTGGGCCTCCAATATTTGGGCCAGACTTGGATTAAGTGATAGAAAGCCAAAGCCCAGCCCGGCCTGAATAAGTATTGCTTATAGTTTAGTGACTTGTATTTTCCAAAATTAGTGATAGAAAGGTCGGCCTGACCCAGCCCAAAGTTAGGTGGTTTTATGATGGCTGTTTTCATGAAAATGAACAGCTAGAAAATGGAGAACAAAAAATTGAAAGGAACCATAATTCTATTGACACCCTTTCTCACAATCTCACTTCGTTTGTTTGTCATTGTTTTGAAACTAATCCAAACCCATACTAGTACTTCAGAGTTCAGATTGACACCCTTTATGAGTTGTGTTCAACTTGCTTACTATCTATTCAACCCACCAACTTGGGCAAAACCTGTTTTGTTGCTTCCGGCCCGGTTTTGATAAGAAGATCCAGATCCGGTTTCGGAACCGAGTCCACCTAGAGGACTCAAATCTAATTTCGAAATCGACTCTATTCTCTCTTTATTCTTCATTTTTTCTTAAAATAAGTATATCATTCAACTTATAACAGTGCATCAAGTCTACAACATCAGGTATTATACATAAGAACGTCAAAAAAGAGTTAGTTTTAAAATATAAATTGCAATATCAAATATTCATATGCCAGGTTCACGGGTCGAAACCTATATGGACTCGGAACAGGACTCGTGTATCAATCGGAACCTAAATTAGGTTTCGGACCCGGACTCGTTTATCAATCGGAAGCTAAAATAGGTTTTAGACCTGGTTTTTTGCAGGTCAAAACTTTCGGGTAATTGGGTAATCGAATACCCGTTTGCAACCCTTGCAAAACCTAACTGTATCATCAGCCATCAATCCAAACCATACTAGTCTAGCACCTGAAATGAGTGAGGTGGGCCACACTTGGCCTTGCGCTTAAGGTCAGTGTTGGGCTTGTGCTGGATATGGGCCCGTGTTTCTAAAATTAGACTGGGTCTGGATATGCCTTACTGGCCCAACTGGGTCCCCCCTACTTTTGATACCGTATTAGAATTTTAAGTCAATCTAATGCAACCCCTTCATATGCGGTCTACAAATTTAACGACTTTATATGTATAAAAAAAGTAATTGAGCCTTAATCCAATGGTTTCAGTCCATTTGGACCCGAACAAATCCATGGGATTGGATATTAATAATACAATGCAAATTAAGGTTAGACATGCAACTGAGATGGCATTCAGATGCTTCCCAAGTCTTAGGTGCAAATAGGGATGTAAATGGGTATCTGATTCTCCGATTACCCGGAGGTTCCGACCCGTTAAAAACTGGATTCGAGCCCTTATTTAGGCCCCGATAAGTAAATGGGTTCGGGTCCGGTTCCACTTTGGTTCAGACTCGTGGACCCGAGACCCGACATATTACCTCAATCTTCAAAAAATTATCCTAAAAATCATGGTTTTTTTAATATCATTCTCTACCTAGAGCCGGACCCGGTTCTTCTGAAACTGGTTCTAGAGCCAAGAAACCGGTTCCGAATCGGTTTCGGATCCAGATCCGGTTCCACCTTCTCCCTAACCGTTCGACCCAAACCAAAACCAACCCTTTTACAACCCTAGGTGAAAAGCATCATTTCCACTCAGGCTTCCTTCATGTGGACGGGGACCCCAGAGGATGGACACCCATTATAGCTTGGTCCACCATACTAAGGGCAGCGGTGGATGGGGTACTAGGAGTGAGTGAGGCATTCAGTCACTTCACATCTAAGGCAGGGGTAGGAGGAGTGATCAGGGACCCTTATGGTCACCTGCTTCCAGCATTCTCCGGCAAGATCACCGGAAAACATCCACTTGAAGCTGAACTAATCGCACTACAGAGAGGAATTCTCCGCTGCCACGACCTTCAGATTTCCACTGTCCAGATTGAAGGGGGATTGCTTAGCTTTGGCCACCTCCATTAAACATTCAGCACATTTAACCTGGGACATTATGGCCCTGTGGAAGTGAACAAAGAACATGCTAGCAGGGATTAACAATTGGACAATCCGCTACATCAAACTATGGGCAAACAGGGTTGCAGATCTTTTGGCAAAATTTGATGCTCCAGTAGTAACAAACACTCCAGCTTCATTGCCTTTTCATGTGCGGGCGATCCCCACCGCCTGTTCCAAATACCCAAAATGCAAAAGTCCAAACATCAGACTAAGAAATTCCATCTCTCAGATGCCCAGACAGGAACCCAGAACAAAACAAAACTGAAAGGGCCCATTTGTTCATGTAATTGAATTCCTAGCAACCCTTAAAGACACATCAAATAGCATCCTCTTTAATGGAAATTGAATCAAGCGAAGATGAGAAATGAATACCCAACCATCACCCAAGCAATTCAAATAGTAGAAGAGTCAAGTTCCATTTATATAGCTGCCTTAAATCCTTCAACCCTTACCTCTTTAATAATCGTTCAGTAGAGACCATGAATTCCTATGTATTCTATGCAAACAAAGAGGCCCAAAATTTCTCAGGAGGATTTTAGATCCCTAACGCAAGAGAGCAAGAGGATAAAGCTAAACGCCATGAAATCAGTCCCACCTCTATGGCCAACCCGATAACATTGGAAGAAACACCCTCTGAGGTGGGAGCCAAGCACTGAGCCCCAGTTCATCTCAAAGCAGAAACATGATTCCAGCAATAAGAGTGAGAACCTCACCGCATTGGCTGTAGATTTCACCATTCAATAAGAGAACAGGGCCAAGCCAGGCCTAGGCTTGCCCCAGCTTATTTATTTCCCATCCTCTTGCTGTTGCACTAGACTGCAGGCACAGGCCAACTCCTGTGCAACCTGAAAAATCACTGAAGAAAATTCCAAATTTCAACTCAATAGGAAATTTTGAAAACCTGGGACCAGATCCGATCTACTGTTTTTGGCTTAACAAATATTTAAAAAGGCTAAAACATGAAGCGGAAACTCAGCTCAGAATCTCAAATTGCCTTTTAACAACCTTTTGGGTAACTAAAAAGCAATTTATCAAACTGCTAAATACCTACTGAAAACATATTTGACTCAGCTAGTTGCATTTATTTTAGACTTATATTCTCGCCCATGTTCTCACGGATATTCCTATGCATAGTAGGCAGCTATGTTTAGTTCACACATGGACTAATAGAGTAAAACTACAAAAGGAAATGGCTGGGAGACTGGAATATGTGAAAAAGGAATTTGAAGCAAATATTCAAGTCCGTTTAGTAACACTGTTCCATGTAAATTTTCGGGGATCATGTTCCATGGCACAAAACAATGAAATGTGGGAAGTTATTGTGCCCCATATGCCTTTTACAAAGAGAGAAGAAACTTTCGGTCTCCTCGTTCAAACAAAATAATCCCTATTCATGAAATGACTGCTACTCTACAGTTTCCCAAGGAGATTGAAAAGAGGAAAAAATGTCTTTCTGACCAGTGGCTTTCTTTCAATTTGCTGTCGAATAATCGGTTACAGTGGCAATAGCAGATACAATTGTCGCTGTCCCAACAATCTGCATCCAGTTACGGGTCCTAACAGCCACAGCAGCACCAGTGACAGCACCCGCAATACAAGCATTTACCTGCAGGAAGTTTTTACTTCCTCATTAGCATGTCATCATGAAGTTCACTAGGAAACTGAATATCCAAAAGTATCACTATTGAGTATTGACACAATCTTTAAGGTTCATATAGATTTCTGCCATGCCGAACATTATTTGGTATAATTGCAGTTGACACAATTTTTAAGGTTCATATGGATTTTGGCCAAACTTATATTTTGCATCTTTTCTTTTCCAAAGGAATCTTTTTATTTTTACTTTTTGAAGGCCACATCATCTGACAATACTATCTGGTGTTGTTTCAGGCTTTCAGCTGGCTATTAGTATCAGTTCAGTAATGTGTTTGAGAATTAAGGATAAAAACAAAACTCATGGGTTTATTACTCCACAGCATCAGTATCTTGTTCCCACCTCAAACTGAGTGCGAAAAAGGGTCCAAAACCTGTTTGCATGTCACTACCGGTGAGATACTGTAAAGTGGAGATCCATGACACTTAAGTTCTCCTAACGAAGTTTCAATTGATGACAAAGCAATCATAGAATACAATTACAATGCTGAAATAAAACAGATGGGCTTGAAGATAATTGACAAACCACCTCTCTCAGATCATCCCCTTATGTCTTCAATTATGGTTAGGATATGTAGACAGTAAATTCAAAGATCAAAGATGAAGCATTTATCTTCAATAATGAGACCAGGAATTGGGGGTCCAATAACAACCGCCGGAGGGAAATGGATTATGAACATGTAGCTCTAATGACTGAAAGAGCACCTTATTTTAGGTTGTTGATCTAGTGGCTAGTGAGAGTCAGTTTTGGGCACCACATACAGGCTCGAACCCTAGATGCCCTATACACGTGGAGGAATGCTTACCACTTCATGCTACACAGGCAGGCAAAATAATAGTACACTGTTGTGCTAGGCATTTGAAGCTAGAGACGCTTCATAGTGCACCAATGATTATTGATAAGTCTATTACTGACTACCTATTCTGACAGAATCAAATTGCACACTCATTTCTGTTTTTCCATTTGCATGTTAAAGACAATAAAAACCTTCAAAAATTTTCTTAGTTGAATGATAGGTCAAAAGTAGAACCCATCCAAGATTCTTCTACATCAAATAAAAAAAAAAAAAAGTTTTACTAACATTGTTAGCAGCAGCAATAATATGATCATCCTCATCTTGGTGTTGTCCTGATTGGATTAAAAGTTAAGATTTTACAGAAAGGCCCCTATATTTCCATGAAACTTCAAAAAAGCCCACATACTTTTTATGTTTTTACTAAAACATCCCTTGACTGACGGTCAACATTAGAAAAGGCAACCTAGCCATTCCTACTCTCCACCTTTTGTCTTTTTAACCATTTTACCCCTACTCTTTATTGAAAATTTGAAAAGATATATATGCCCTTTTATTATCAAGGGTTGGCATTCACTTCTTTAAAAGCTGGGATAAAGGCCCGCCAAATTAACATGTAGTTCATTGATGACTCAATGGAAATCTTGACCTATCTTGGTCGTCATGGATTCATGTGGGCCCACTAAAAGCAAGTGCTCTCTAAGAAATAGAAAAAATAGAAAATAAGTTGGACAAATAGGAGTTTTATAGTGTCCCCTTTTATAAATAGCAAAAATATCTATTTTAACAACATAGATCAACATAACATACATTTACTCAATATATATATATATAAATAAAAGATCAACGTAACATACAATAATTCCTACCCACTTTATAAATACTAAATAGGCATTTCATAGTGTCCCTCTTTATCTTAGTTAAAAATAAATTAAAAAAATATGCATGAGCAACAGAATAAAATGGAATGAGCCATCTTTTCATCTAATGAGATGCTTACAATATTAATGGTTTTCCATAGTAAGAGGAAGAAAAGAAGCAGCAACAAACACTAGGCCAATAATTCTCAGCACCCATTAAAAGGGATATCAATCTAAAATAGGAGCTTGAATGATTTTCATAGCTTGCCAACCCACGATTCGGACCAAAATGGTTTTTTTGTTTTCCACTCCGAGCATTTATTTTATTTATATTAGATAGTAAAAGTTTGTGTATTTCATTATTTATTTATTTTAGCTTTTAACCACTCACAAGATAGCATATTTAAGAACTCATTTGTCTACAATTTCAACCATTATTCATTAAGGTTTTTTTTTTTTTTTTTGACAAACTCAGGACAACCCAATGGTAAGGGTGTCCCATCTCACATGCCTGCCCCAGGGATCAATCCCTGGGCAGGTAGGTAGTCTCACAAAGTTTGTACCACTCACCCAACTAGCAAATATATATATATATTCCCATTTCTAGAGAGATGCTACGAAATGCCTATTTATCCAACTTTTAGTAGGACCCACTTGGATGTATGATCACCAAGATGGGTTGATTCCCGTTGGGTTATCAATCAATCACATGTTTATTTGGTGGTCTTTGTCCCAAGTTTTGGAGAAGTAAATGCCACCCCTAGATAATAGAATCATTAATGGGATGTTTTAGTAAAAACACAAAGTATAGAGACTTTTTAAAGGTTCGATGAGAATAATTTTTTTGAGAGGCATAATTAATAATAATAATAATATAACGATACTATTGTAACCATAGTTACCTAGTTCGCATTTCAATTAATTCGTGTTCGAGTTCACATTTCGTAATTCAAGACTTAGCTTGATTAGGAAATATGATGGAGTAGGTTCATTTAATTCAGTTTTTAATTTGTTTAATTCAAAGTCTAGTCCAACAAGTTCGATGAACAAATTCATCTGTGCCCATGCAAAAGTCCATCACTAAGGCCCACACCTAAAATCCAAGTGACTCACAATTAATTGTTGCTCTTTATATTTACAGTAGGAGAGTTTTGCTTCAATACAGTTGGGTCCACAATCAAATTGATTACATGTAAAATATGGTTAAAATAAAAAAAATTAAGTAAAACTCCATGATATACTGATGATTGATCTTAAGGTGGTGCTAACTCCAAATGGAGTTATTTATGGATAAGCACAACATATAGAGCACAAGTTATTCTCACAATATTGCCACGAACCTTACTCCTTTATTGTGTTCTTGGGCTTCAGTAATTGCAACTTTATGGAATGTATGGGATGGATCAGTTACATTGGTGTAAACAACATGCTTTTCAGCCAAACTAACAAATTTCCTAAACAATTCTTTGAGGTTTATACTGGCACCTTGATTGCTTCCTGTGATATATTACAGTAGTGTAAGTCTAAGCAATAAGGGTTCTGTTAGCATGCTGTTGAAGATAGCAATCCCATAATCTTCAAGCAGAAATATGTTTAAAATGACTACGTGTTAACTACAAGGTCATTCATATATGTTAAGTAGTTAATTTGCCGCACCTTTAACGCCTGGGCATTTTGGGTATGTTGGTTAGCAACTTGAGAAGGTATCAGAACGAACACGTCCTTGTTTCGAATCTACGCAGGGCAAAAAAGGCTCCATGCCGCATTTTGTGTGTGAGCGCATGTGCGCAAGGCAAAAAGGCCCCATGCCGCGTCTTGTGCGAGCGTGTGTTGAGAATATAGATTTTTTCTTTGAGCCTCTTATGGTCCGCATCATATATTCCAGCCTTAGTTTCAGGAGTGTTCCACGAGATGTGTTGTTCCCCATTTCGAACCTCACTCAAGCTCCCACTTCTTGGCATTCAAACTTCTTAAAATTTGAGAAGTTTTTGCTTTCCACTCCAGCACTTGGTTTTCGTCCCATTCCTCTTCCAACAATGTTATAAAATAAAACTTTCAGATGGCAGTGAAACTGAAATACTTTTAATCATATGATCACTATCCTCAGTATATCATTAACAAAACTAAAATAAATTTAAAAAGAAAAAAGGCAGCATAGATTCTCATCAGTTATGGTTTACCATTGACCTTCTTGTTTTGGTTGGTTTGCCATTAACATATTAACGATTGAAACAAAAAGGGTAAGAAAAACAACTAACCCAATCATTTTCCATTCGGTATCGTCTAACTCCACAGCGTGTTGCAGTAAACACTCCAGCAAAAAGTCCTATTTACAAAAAAAGGGGGGAAAAAAAAAGAAGCCCCCCATATGAATTTGTAAAAAAAAAGAGAGAGAATAATGTCGTTACATGAAAAACCAAAAGAAAAGGGCATAAAAGTTGATAAAAGATGCAGAGAGAGAGAGAGAGAGAGAGAGAGAGAGGCTATCAACCCCTCTAAAAAGCTTATCTCTACTCCAGAAGCATGATAGTCATAATTTCACATCACGGTCGCTGAGAATGAGGTTACAACACTTTTATTATCAGATGCATGTGCAAAAGTCATCTCAATTTTTCACCCTGCATGCTCTACGCTCGTGTATGAAAACAAATGTCACCGAAATGTGTGCCTTTCCCTGGATTTGTTTATGTAGAGAGTGAAGGTTCTTCATCATAATACTAATCACTAGCATACTCGAGGAATACCATTATAGTGCTAATCACCAACATACTCATGGAATACCATTATAGTGCTGTACACATAAGAAGCACTATATCTTTTATCATTATCACTGTAATCAGTTGGGCATGGCAGGGGTTGATTGGATCATAGGAGATTGTAACAAGGGTTGACAGGATCTTCAATTAGAAGCAAATACATTAAATAAAGATGACCCACCACACTGGTAGCTTTTTTTTTTTTAAATGGTGACGATGTATTGTGAAAATGGAGTCACCACACTGGTAACTGTCTCAAATTTTTCTAAATTGTACAAATCCTCTCTATCATCTTACACTTCTCCTTCATTTACATGATACTAGACACATAAAGCTTCTATTTTCTTTGATCTGTAATAGTTTTCCCTGTTCCATCTACTCATTTCTCCTTCTATCCTTGCTCTTTACCCCTTTTGGTGTCTCGGGATGAACCAGTTAAAACAGACAAGGTATATCATAAGACTAACATTGGAAGCTGTACCGTGATGGGTCAGATACAATTAAGAAGCACGCCATCAGGAACTTGATTTTATAGGATATATGCCATATTTTTCATGAACATTAGAAAAGTTTCTGATTGCCTTTTACTAATCCTCTAAGGAAAACATTTCAAAATTAAAAGGACTTCTGCAAATCTGGCGTTATCAACGAAATTTCCCATCTATATCTGTTGATTCTATATTATGAAACAAACTCATCGATTTGTTACTTTGATTTAAAAAAAGTTGTGGCAACCTTATATAAAATTCAAGAAAATCTATCTTATTGCCAAAAGCAATCTTCTCTGCTCCCACATGCATTTTTCAACTCCTGCAACCTTTTCTGATAATTTTATAGTATGTTAATCATATTATTGTCCACGTGTCTACCTAACCAACATGTATATCCAATGATCTTTGGGTTCTTGCAAATTGAAGGTAGTAGGTTTGGTTGAACATGTTAGAATGCTTAAAGGTGACCCAATGGTGATCATTTCAACCTAACAACAATGAAGTTTCAAAGTGCCAAGAACATTAGATCATCAATAAAGCCTCTGGACTGTTCCTTTAGTGCTTGCACAAACTAGAGCAACCCAATAAAGCTTATAACTAATGCTACAGAGGTGAGAATTACTGAAATCAAAAGGACAGGCATATGTCACTGGATATACAAGCGAAATATATCAACTTACCACATTGGAGCCCATATTTTCCAACTGACTTTACCTGTGCATGTCAATTTCAAAAACGCAGGTATCAGATGAATTATATAACTTACACAACCTCCTGTGAGAGAAAGAATTCAAAGAAATTCCACCAATTTAGCTTCACAAAGACTATGTACCTATCTAGATAAAATACGAATAACACTGAGTGATTAATTTCTCACCACAAAAGAAGCTCGACCATGTCCAGTAAGGCCTAAATTTAGAAGAAAACAAAATGGAAAAAAGGAGGTCAGTTTGGCCTGAGATATGCTACTAAGAGCAAAGGGGCAAACATCAAAGCAGTCAGTTTGGCCCGAAATTTGCTGCAAATGTTTTCTGCAAGTCCCATTTTGCAGGTTTCTCCTGAAATGATCAATAATCATGCTGGCGCGTGGTGGGTAGGAAGTAGGAAATCCACAAATCTCCTTTTTCTTAAACAATATCAGATTATTGCCATTCCCAATCCAAAAAGTTATGTGACAATACTCATTGATGAATTCTGCTTTCATAAATAAATATCAACATCAGATACTCCTTTTACCTTTTTTCTTGGCTTCATAGGGACCCAGAAAAAGCCCCCAAGCCGATCCCGCCTGATAAAACAAAAACAAAAATTACATTGTTGAGAAGTTAAAATTCTCGCCATAAATGGGGATGCAATTGGACATAGGATAAAGCTAGCGGAACAGATACACGTGTCCGGGCGTGTCCATCAAGGATCAAAATAGCGGTTGCGGGCCTGCGGCAGGCGTAGCGGTCAGTGGCCAAAACGCTATGTAGCGGGTGATATGTGGCAGTTACGGTGATACATAGCGGTGTAGCGGTGTGAATTTCTTAAATGGTCTAAGTTTTTTGAATCTTGTATAGCAACCAAGATTGTGTAGTTTTAGTTATTTGAAACCATCTAAGGGCATAGACAACTTTAAAAAAGGCTATTGAGAAGAAAAATAGCAAAAATAGTATTTAAAACTAAAATTACTTGGCTCTACTAGGTTTTAGTCCTTAGTGCCGCTATTTTCAAAATAGCGTAGCGGCCCCAACCGCTACGGCCAATAATGCGGGTGCTATGCTACGTAGCGGCCGCTATTTTGAACCATGATGTCCATGTCCGACACGTGTCGAACACTGACACGCCGGCCCCAGAGAGCTGTCCGTGATTCCTAGGCAGAAAATATATTCAGACTCAAAATGTGGGAAACCATTTCCTGTAGCTTTACATAAAAGGCAGAAACTTCACTACAATAAATGTTTTGCACACAACAAACTATAGAACCTGAAAATCATAGAGAATGAAATATTCCACAAAAACAAAAGAATGAAATCACTGTGAAAATTAAATCCCATGAAAACTGTTGCATACAAACATGCAATTTTGAATTGCTCTCTACTCTCTAGGAGTATAAAAGAGGCGAGTGCAAATGACATGAGGTGTAGATGTAGACTGGACCATCACTCTCGAAGGATTTAATTAACTAAGATGATAGGTGGGTAGTCATTTTCTATCAAAGATGAGATCATATGATGGCCTTCTTTGGATCTTCATCTCTAATCATTCAATTTAGTCCCTCAGCTATCAAAGGAATTCAATACCCATTAAACAAAACCAACCTGTAAAGTCTTACTTCGAGTACAAGGGACATTAAATTGCAAAATAACACAGGCAAAAACCCAAATTAAGCTAGCCCATCCAACCTTTCTGTGGATTAAACACATCCAAATATGCAAACACCATATCAGAGTGACAAGGCAACAACAAGATAACAAAATCCAATCCAACACAGATAATTAGGCACCACCACAAGAAAAGACAGAAACTTAAAAGTGTAACTAAATGTACCCAAGTCACAGTTGATTTGGGTTTTTCCAGAGAAACTGAAATATATCAATTTCTCTATGCATTTGGGTGTTACCCAGATAACTATTCTCTATTCTGTTCCATCCTCACAACCAAAACCAAAAAGGGTTGGCTTCAATTTCCAACCCAAAACAAAACAAGTCATTTCTGGGCAAAAATGAACCCCCCATGTAACGATTCATGGGTGCATCCAAACAATCCTTGCAATATGTTAGAGTAAAATAAAATCGTTCATAATCTCTGCGAAAAAAAATGAGTTGCTGGGTCTTTTCTAGATTGAAGTTGATGGTCGGGACTCTTCTATTTTGATTACAAACCAAAACGAGAGAGAGAGAGATTGAGAGAGATACCAGTCCGATGCGAATGAAGGAATCGGCGGTAAGGGAAGAGCAAGGGAAGTCGTCTACGGACGCTCCCTCCATCTTTCTTTCCTTTCTCTCACTAGCAAGAGAGAGAAAGAAGCAAACATTGTAGACAAGGGAAATTTGCAAATATATCCTTTGAGCTTTTTCTGAATTTTCAAAATATTATGTGAGGTTTTCTCTTTGTACAACTGACGGTGTCGCAGTCCTTTAAGACGGCCGGAATAATCCCTACGGCCTAAAGGAGGAGTGGGGTAAATCTCCTATGGCTTAGTATAGTAGCGTGGTTTCGAACCGTTGATCTCCACGAGCAAATCGTGGTCCTAAGCCACCTGATAATATATGAGCCTTTTCTCTTCTTTTTTTTTTTAATATATGATATAAATGTCTTTTTATTTAAAGGGATTAGGGTTCTTTTTATCTCATTCCCTTTCCTCTTCCTCCCTCCATCTCTTTTCCTTAGGGTTTGTTTGTGCATCAATGGAAACCGTGAAAATGGGTAGGGATATGGCGTCGGATTTTTCGTCACCTTCCCCCTCGTGTTCGGTGTAGAGAGGATTCTATTTTCCTAATTTTTCGGCATGCCTTTGAAGTGTCACTTTCTTCGCCCGATTTTCTCACCTCCCAACGACGAATTCAAATACCACGGAAGAGAAAACAGCGCGATTCTACACAAACAGACTCTTAAAGCACCCTTCTCTACCAGTAACCAATGACAACTAAAAAGATGCAACCTGAACATGATCAGAATATAACATTATTGGTAAATATGAGAGAGAGCATTCTTTTTTTCAAAAATTCTAAGAGTAGATGAAGAGTGTAACTAAACCTGTTCACCTCATTACAAAAAGGCAAAGATGGTTAGGAATGCAAATGACATTCTATTGGTATATTTCCGTAACTTCACATTGCCATCATCTTCATTCAAGCCTTCTGAACCTAGCATCTCCTTTCCTGTATGTTTGAATCTAATCACTTTTAACTTGATATTTGTTTATCTATCACATCCTAAACAATATAATTCTCAACTGGTAAAATCAATGACAAAAAATCCTCACCCTCCATGGCTAAAAATCATTGAATTGCATCTAGTAGGTTTAGAGTGATTTTGAATGTCCGCCAAAAATGCAGGTGAAGCTGACATCTATTTAGAGCTATAGATAAATATAAGAAGAGAGGTTATGACGAACTTAACAACCTATGGCCAAAATACCGCATAGCAAACGATACGTAGCGGTTGCAACGTTGTACAGTGTCATAGCAATGTAAGTTTTTGAAGTGGTATATATATATTTTTTTTCTTGTGTAGCAACCGATCTTGTATATTTTTAGTGATTTAAAAATATATAAGGTAGAGACAACATTAGAAAAAGCTTTTACGGAGAAGAGACTGGGAACACAACATTTTAAATGATAACTGGTCGGCTTGGCTAGGTTTATTACCCCCATCGTAGTGACGTTATTTTTTTTTTCATTTAATGTAGCGGAAATTTTTTTGTTACATGGCTACTCGTGATTGTCGATGGTTACTAGTGAAGGAGAAAAGTGGGTAACAGAGAGGAAGACGGAAAAAGGAGTTTGATGAAAGAATCCTAGAATATTTTTGTCATTTGAAAAAGAATGGGGAATAAGCCGTTAATGAAAGGGATTTACTATCGGAAAGGACTCAATTGAAAGAAATGTGAAAACTCGGACGCTAAGCAAATCATGGTGTCCTTTTCTTTTAAAACTTGGAAAAAAATAAAGGATATATTTGAAGTTTTCCTTTTAGAAAATACAACAAATGCAAAAGGAAATGAAACGAGTGTTTAATCCGTGGTATTTTACAAGAAAATCACTTAGGAATGCAGTATGTACATCATAGTGCTAAAAAATTTCTATATGATGGCATGGAGAAGAATGAAAGAAGTTCTAAAATCCAATTGAAACTTCGAAACAAAAAATGACCTAGTGCTAGTGTTGATCATGGAGAATAGCAACTTTGTGTTAATTCAGTGAACTTTTCAGGGTGAATCGATGCCCATGACAACAATGGTATAACCAAATACTGTGATTCTTTTCAGATTTAAAGGTGCCAATGCATATTTTGAAATTGAATGTCATGTAATGGTATGGTTACAATTGTTGGGAGAGACAATTGTGTATTTTGCTAATTTCGCTCAAAAGAGTGTCATTAAATTTATGAAGGAATTAGGGGTTTATTTGTAAACTTTCATTGCAAAGCCTAAATTTTAAGAAATTAGATGTGTGTACTTGCTACAATGGGGCGTTTTGCAATTACGAAAGAAAGTGGGGTTTACTGTGCAAATTGCTTACATAATGTAGTTTTTTTGTGATGGTCAAAATGAAAGGGTGTATTTTGTAAATTACTGATCTTGAAAGTGTATTGTAAGATATTACTCTTGGGGGAGAGACCCAGGACTCAAAACTAGGCCCGGTAAATTTGACCTGACCCGCTAAGCTGGCCCATTTTTTACCTGCATAATGGGCCGGGACATGGTCTTATACGAGCCGGTCACTGGTCTGCATAGCCCATTTTGATGGGTTGAGTTAGCTTGACCTGCACAACCCATTTAAATGGGTCAAGTAAGGGTTGATCCTTATATCTAAAACATGTTTAAACATTTTTTTTGCTTTGGGCTTTCTTTCTTTCTTCAATAAAACTCAAATGTAACCTAAATACTTCAAATGGATTGCGCTTGGGCCAAGCTTCTACAAGTTGGGTTGGACCGAATTGAATTAAATGGAGTGGCCTGTGTTGGATGCAGGTTATGCGGACCTGTTTGGGCTGATCAGCATCTGGTGCAGGTTGGGTTATTTGATCCATATTGAAGATGGTTGTTCAACCTGTAGGCAACCTAGGTTAACCTGATCACTTGATTTGATCCAACCTAACCCACCTGCAGCCCATACCAAAACACCAACTAAATCTTAAGGGAAAAGATTTTTGGTTGCTCTCGTGTTATGGTAAATCCATGTTTGGCAATTGTAAATTCTTGAGGATTTGAACGAATGAGAAATCTTTATTTGTTAGGATATTCAGATCTGACCACCCCCTATAAGATTTGAAAATCCCCACTTAAGTGGATTTGCACACCCAACCCTATTTTTCTCAGCTATATGTGAAAGTCCGGGATCCTTAACCTAGAGGGGGGGTGAATATGGTGGTCTACACTTAATGACTAATTATGGCCAATTTTAATTTCTTAACAATCAACTAGTCACATGTGATGATTAACATATAATATGCGGAAGCTTAAACAAAACAATCACCACAAAAGCAAACACTACTACACAAGAATTTATAATGGTTCGGCCTCAATGCCTACATCCACTACCGGCTTGTGATCCAACACCCCACCGGATTTCCACTATTTATACTTTTCAAAAGGCTAAGCAATAACCTTTACAATATACTTTCCAAAGCTAAATAATAACCTAATAATGTTGTTTTTCTAGATTAAACAACAACCTATCAATGTGTTTTTCTAAGCTAAGCAATAACCTTTACAATATCAAGATTTCTCTCAAAAAAGTGTCTACACAAACACTCAAGGAGATACAATTTAAGCTCAATACAATTGCCTCTTAAATAGGCTGATATGAAAGTTTAAATCAAGATACAAACATACACAAACAATTAGCAAAGGTGTGTGCTCAAAGTGTATGAATGTTTACTTTAATCAATTTCTAAAAAGAAAGCTCTCAAATGAATGCATGATGCATTTGAAAATCTAAGCACAAAAAAAGATGATTGAAGTTATAAGCTAATCACATGAAGAATTCAAACAACTTGAAAAGACATGCTACACAAGTTGTATGAAGTTTAAAGATTAAAAATACATGTGATTGAGACAAGAATGTTTGCAAAACAATCTAATATTCTAAAGTGATATTGTGTTTGCAAATCATCTCAAATAAAGCTAGAAATCATGCAAATATGAGATTACAAAGAATTAAACATGCATGATTTTAAATGGAGTGGAAATCAAGATTAACTTGAAAGATATACCTTTTAAATCTCAAACATTTTAATTTCCAATAGGCCTCTAACTTTCCTAACTTGTTCCTCTTCTTTTGGCTTCAATATTGTTCAAAAGTTTTACTCAATAAGCCCATTGAAAGAAGGGAATGAAATGAACTTTTATATAAAAACAGTCCAACGGCTAGTTGGCTCGGTCGACCCCATGACCTTTCGGTCGACCGAGTCCAACGGTCATATTGGCCAATGGCTAGTTACTCGGTCGACCGGGAACAAGACTCGGTCGACCAGGTACATAGGCCTGAGAGGAGTTCCTTCAGATTTTTGAGAAAATGTTTTATGAAAACAGGAACTCCAGGCCAATATGTTTTATGCATACTAAAATGATTCTAAAAAATGAGAGATGTATGCAAAACATGAACCTTAAAGCCTAACTTGATTTTTTAAAACCATGCACTAAGAACTAGGCTTTCGAAAGTGCATTATAAGTTCTAAAACATGCAGGATTTAGTCTTTGAATATCAAAAGCATTTTCAAGTCTAAGATTCAGATTTCAAGGTCCAAACTATGATGTATGGGTGTGTGATCAGTTAACGGACAGTAGTAGTGCATCCATCAAATTAGCAACATACAAAAATCCTAACAATATGCATATACACACCAATATCAATGTAAAATCTTCAATTATACAAATCCCCAGCAAGGAATCCTTGCTCCAGTGGTAGTGGAGAATCATCAGATCTATGAATTTCTCTCCTTTTACCAAACATGCTTAAAGGATGAGAATTGAGAGTGCATGTATTTGAGCCTTTGTGTGAAAAAAGAAAGTTTGCCAACATCTAAATAAGCTGATTTTGCCACCAAAATTGGTGTTTATTCATGATTCTAGGTGGACGTTGCAACTTGTACATAAGATGAGGATGCTAAATAATGAGCAGGCTCACAATTACAGAGACGATGATGTGCTTAGTTTTATGAGATTAAGTTGGAGTGTCGACTTTTTTGAATCATCTCAAATATACATTTATCATGTTTGAATATAAATTTGGTTATTAGAAAAGTTATCATTCAGAAAATTATTAATTGTGCTATATTTTTATTTTGGTATTCATATTATATGATGATGGCTCAATTGGCCTAGGGTCACGGTTTGCTCCCAAAGGTTGAAGGTTCGAAATTGTGCCACCACACTGGGGTTACATGAGATTTACTCGGCTTCTCCTAGGCTCGTAGGGATTAGTCCGGCCCAAAGGATGAGGATACTCTTCATTATGATTATATATATATATGGGAGGTGCTCCTGTGAGAGTATCTCTCACCTTACTATGAGAGATTATATATATATATATATATGAAAAACATTCATGTGCATTCATGGTGAGGGACACTTACATAGCTTTCCCTCTTTGCACATGAACATTCTTTTTCTGCATATGACCATATATAGCTTTTCCTTTTTCGTATATGAATATTTCCAATTATGTAAGTGTCTCTCACCTTATGGTGAGGGATGGATGCACATGAATATTCTCCTATATATATCCATAAGACCCCATACCACTGATGAGGTCCAAGTAGTACCGTATAGACGGGAGGGGTCCTCTTGTTGTGTTTTTTTTTTTTTGTTATCTAGCGATATGGTCGATATCGACCATTATGTGATGGTTGCCTTCGATTTGCAGCATCCAAATAGAAATTGAGTTTTTCTCTCTTAGTTGCTGGTGTTGCTCTAGAGCGATAGATGCGGTGGATGGGGCCAGGGGAGGCAGGGAGAGGGAGGATACGAAGGAATGGAGGGCAATGAGCATGGGGTCATCTTCGTGGAAGGAAGAAGGAGGATCGCCATGGAAGGAGAGGATGAGGGAGAAGAGGGGAGGGGAGATGGAGGCAAGATTGCAGGCGGAGATGAGGAAGATGGCTAGGCTTGAAGGTAGTTGGGGAGGGAGGGGATGGGGGCCAAGGACCTACAGACTAAGGGTAGTGAGAGGAAGCGAAGGCGGAGAATCTGCAAGTGAACCTGCAAATTTGTCTTTTTTTTTTTTTTTTTATGATTGTTTCGCGATATGATCGATATTGACGATTTTGTTGTGTTAAGAAAATAAGACAGATACATGTTGAAGAAAATTTGATTGACAGAAGGGATGGTCGATATCAACCATTTTGTTGTATTCAGAAAATAAGATAGTTACAGGGTGAAAGAAATGTGATTGACAGAATGGTAGTTATCGACCATATCACAAAACGACAAAAACTAAATATAAAAATTAAATGGCCACACAAGGACCCCTCCCGTGTCCAACATGATATGGGGTCCTGGTAAGACATATGAGGTCCTACTGGGATCTTTTTTGTAAACTCCTCATTATTAAATCTACCTTGTGGTCTTGAATATCACCTATATAAAACTGATTAAATATTGAATTGGACCACTCACTAAAAGCATGCTTTGAGTGAATGAGCTTGTGAAGTAAATTGGGCTCCGCATTTACAATACTAACATGATATCTATGATACATGAATGTTCACTCTATGATTCTTTGATGGGGTCCACAACACCTGATGAATGAAATCAAGTTTGTGGATGTGTTGTGGTGGAGCACACACCTTGTATGAACAACTTCTATCATTTCTTCAAGCATGAGATTATTTTTGAGTGCAAGCAACAACATGATTGCAACCGACACCAATACATTGGGTTTTTTTTTTTTTGGCCTCATCGGAGAGTTCCCAACTCTTTGGGCCGAACTAATCATTTCGGGTTTAGAAAAAAGCTGGGTAAACTCCTTTGTAGCCCTAGTGTGGTAGTGTAATTTCGAACCTATAATATTTGGATGCAAACCATGGTCCAATGCCAACTGATTGAACGCCGTGACGGAAACATGATCGAGCATCACATTTCCATAATGATGCTCAATCGTACGGCGGGACACACTCCTCTTTAACTAAGACTTGAAGATATCTAATTGGAGGAGATGACATTCACCTCGAATGGTCTGGATGATCTCCTTGTGGGCTCCGTGATGCAGTTCCATTAAAGTGTTTTACTGTCCCTTGAAATGTCTGCGGTGGAGGATCTGGACTCTTGATATGCTTATTTTCCTAAATTAAAGGGACGTGGAGATGCATCCCTTTCACTTGATGACTAGCTAAATGATGATGTGAAAGCGATCTAATCCCCACTTTTCTCTTGAGTTTTCCTTCTCCATTGCTTGGTTGGTATTATTTTTTTAGTGGTCACGTGATTCACCTGATCTGGCAAATGTCAACATTTCCATTATAGATCGATTAGATCCAACAATGACAATGAGATGTATAAACCCTAGATTAGTAGTATGAAAAAAGATTTTTGCTCATGCTTGGATACAAATGGCATATTAAATTCCCTTGTGCACCACAACTCGGTTTGGACTTTGGATACAAACAAATTTGAGCATTGAAAATAAACAAATATCACCTCAAAATAGTGACATGTGGGGGCCACTTGTACCAACTTTTCATGTTGAATTGTCAAAGGGCATGCCTCTTTTTGTAAAATTTCTGATTGGAATTTGTGTTGTAGAATTTTTTTCCGTCCGCTGCGGGTTCTCAATTCGGGTTGGATTAATTTCTTCGGGCCCAGAAGAAAGTTGGGTAAATTTTTCTGTAGCTACAGTGTGGTAGTACAGTTTCAAACCTACAAGTTACGGATGCGTAACTGAGCTAGGTGAACTGATGGTCTTAGGTGAACTGAGCTACTCCTTGGGATTGACGTAGGGTATTTTAAGATAATAATGTGATGGTTGTCCCTTGGAGTTTCTGGATGCGAATTTTCTTTTTTAAATTTTACTAGAATTCTAAATTCTTGTTATTTGAAAAGTCAATAATAACATTTGGAATTCTCGTAATTCCAATCTTCTTGGCATTTATAGATGCTCTCGTGGAGAAGATGATTAAGAATTCTACCCAGGGAATAGCATTTATAGAGTATTTTAAATCACCAAGAAATAAATTCCTTGAATTCTACTAAAGAAATTGGACGGCCGCCTGCTATTATTACGCCGCCTGCTATTATTATGAGTTGGTATAAGTTGTATAAAAGGGGCTAAAATCATACATTAAATAATAATAACTAGGAAGTAAAATATTAGATTAAATCATAATATCAGGTTTAGAAGAGTTCACTTTGATCATAGCCATTGGAATTGCGCCCAATCTCCAATTTACATATGTGGTAAATTATCTAGATTATCAGCCCAAACCTGGCTTATTTACACATTCTCTTAGGGCTAGTTTGCATAAGTTCTTCTAACATTTTCCGCTTCCATAGAAAAAATCTCCAACCTTCCCTCCTCCACAAAGAAAGATAGGATGTAAATAGGTCCCTGGTTCTCCGATTATCTGAAGGTTCCGACCCGTTAAAATTGGGTCTGGGTCCTTATTTAGGCCCCGATAAGTCAATAGGTCTGGGTCTAATTCTACCTTGGTTTGGACTTGTGGACCCGAGACCTCACCGAATGTCAACATTTATTTGGAGGAGAAAAAAACTAACTAAATCTTTACCTGAATTTCGGTAACAAAGCATACATTTTACCTTTTTTTTTTTTTTTTTTTTTGAAATACATCATTTACCTGAATTTCAACACTGCCAAAGGAGCTCAAGTTTCTTATATTTTTTAAAATAGGGATTAGTTGGGCTGTCACGGTCTCTCTCCCCACCAACAAGGTCCTTTCATTGTAATTGATGGCCTTTGAAATCTTGCAAAGAAATGGTCCCCCCTCAATTTGGAATGTGAAAGAAATGGGCAGAAGCCCATTTGCAGTGCATGGTGGGCCCTATTTTTTTCGAAATCCAAGCCGGTCATCAGCTCTGGCACTCGTTACAATCATTGCATCCAAATTTTTTAAAAAAATTCTCGATGAGCCAACCATCATTTTGATCACACATGCGTGCCGCCGCCCCCTCAAATTTTATTTTAATAGAATTTGGTCCCATTATAAAATTTATTTGATTGTTTGATTAAAAATGTGATATATGCACAATCTCAGAAATTATCTCATGCAAACCCCTTTTTTTCTCTTTTGTGCACACTTGTGCACATAAAATGGTGGGGCCCACTTGATGATCCATCCGGATGGACTGTACACATGGGACCCCCTAACTGAATGGACTCTACTGTTGGATCTGTGAGTTAATTTTCAAAGGAGTGAAATTCATTGGTCGTTGATGAAAGGGTTAGGATGATTATATAGGACCCATATTTTATACACAAGTAGGCCCCAACGAGATGAAGGGAATCCCTCTGTCTCATCTCCAATTAGGACCCCACACCAAGGCATGCATATAAGCTTCCATGCACACCTTGTGAAATGGACAACCCCTCAACAAAATCTTATCACATGCATTAATTATATTTTTATCGGACGGCCAATTTTATGATGGGACCAACTCCTATTAAAAAATAATACATCTTAAAAGGGTCCCACCACCCATCATGGATTGAAATCGTATGGCCCACCTTGAGTCCAAGTGGGCCCCACAACAGAGATGTAGATATTGTTATAGGGGAGTTTTGTTGGCACCACAAAAATTCCTCTTCCCACCGAATTTCTCTCCACACCCATGTATAACATTTGAATGTTTATTGGTTTTACTTTCCGCACCCATCCATATACCCAAACTACCCCTGCCATATTAACATGCTCTCCTCTCTACCCGCAGACGTTCTCCACCTTCACTTAACGCTTCCAGCCCCTTAATTCATCTGTCACACATTCATTTAGACGATTAGGCAAGTGAAGGGACCGAACCACAGTCTTTGCATCAATTTGTTGCAGTTATTTTCAACGAAGAAGGCAACGTCACCGATATCTTTGAATCAAGGGTAAGCTTACCACCATTCTCATTGTGTTATTTTTGCAAATAGTTGTTTGCATCCACTATTTTGCATGAAAACATATTGAAGGGATACATATGTTTTGAATGTTATCACATATTTGCTGTGTATTCGCACTGGTGTGAGTTATTCGAACTTTTTTTTTCTTCCGCACGATATATTCGAACCTGAAAGTTCGAACATAAGACAAATGTTCGGATTTTAAGTTACGAAAACTGACTGAATATTCGGAAGTTATTATTCGAACATATTTTTAATGTTCGGAAGTTATTGTTCGAACATATTGTGAATGTTCAGAAGTTATTATTCGAATATATTGTGAATGTTCATATTTTAAGTTACGAGCACTTAACTGAGTGTTCGTAAATTAAAATCCAAACAGTGCAAGAAGCGTTCAAACACACAGTTTTAAACAGTAACTGGTTAATGTAGTTTTTGTGTTTTACACTCTTCTTCCAATGTTTTAGAAATGGATAGGCCAAGCAGTTCGAGGGTAAAACCGAGAGCTTCCAACATGAGGTGCTGTCGAAGAATTGAAGAGGTGATAGAAGAAGCTGAGGAACCGGAATATGATTTGGAAGAGGGCAACGAAGAAGGAGCTCAAGTTGAACAACTTGATGAAAAAGAAGCTGTCGGTGAACAAGAAATAACTGCGCAGCCAGAAGATCGTTCTTTGTTGCTTAGTTTCAACACACATGTAGCTGCATATATTTAGCATTCACAGGTATGTTCTTGCTTTCTATAGCTGCATATATTCTTACAATCTTCAATAATGTATCATTTACTAAATACATGAATGGGTTGCGCTGAAGTGTTTGAGCCATGGATAGAAAATACCACACTGGTATTTAAACGAGAGCGACAGGTTTAGAAACTTAGTGGCTAGATCTAACTTGAGTCTTCTTATCATAGCATCGTATAGCTTTTTGAGTAAGATCCTTGTCTCTTGTTTTGTGGAAAGGTGGCAATTCGAAACAAACACCTTCCACATGCCATTCGGCGAGATGTCCATCAGTCTAAATGATGTTGCCACCATATTTGGGATTCCGGTGACTGGCTGTTCTGTTGCGTACCATGGTAGAATGTCATATCAAGATGCTCATTCACTACTTGTCGACGCTTTGGTAGTTGATCCAAATGAAGCGAATAATGAGCTGCAGCAGGTTCGGAGCCAATCTATAAGATTGGAGTGGCTGAGAGGGAGGTTTTCAAACATATCTGATGAAGATGGAGTGGACATGATTGATTGTGCAGTAAGAGCATATTTTCTGTATTTATTAGGATGTACATTGTTCACTAACAAGAGTGGCACACGTATGTCAATTATATATTTAACGCTCTTGACAGACTTGGAGCATGTCAGTACATATGCATGGGGTGCCGCTGCTCTGGCTTACTTGTATCAACAGTTGGGATTGACTACCCTTCATGAAGTCAAACAAATTGTTGGATATCTTACGCTGCTAGAGGCGTGGATTTATGAGCATTTTGAGTGTTTGGCTCCAACTCCCAACATTCACTATGCCGTCGATTAGCCCCGAATTCATCGCTGGCTCCCTCGTAGGGAGACTGCTGCTCCCCTACAGGCACTACGAGAGCGGCTAGATTACATGGGTGCAGACCAAGTAAGGGTTCTTGCTTGTTGTGACGCCCCGGAGTCCCACATCGACTATAGAGAGAAAAGTGAATGGGGTTATATGTAGAGCTTACACCCTTACCTTGTATGAGGCCTTTTGATGGGTTGAGGCCCATCAGAAGCAAAACCGTGAAGCCCGTGTGCCAAAGCGGACAATATCATGCATGTGTGTAAGGGTGGGACGTTACAAATGGTATTAGAGCCGACTCTCGAATAGTTCGAGTGTAGGTCCCCTGCCGTGGTCTGGTGTAAGTGGGCGGGTCTCCATGTGGGCGGGCCAAGAGGGCTGGCAGGCTACAGAGACTGGCAGGCTACTGCACAGGGACGTGCAACCTTAAGGAGGTGGATTGTGACGCCCCAGAGTCCCACATCGACTATAGAGAGAAAGTGAATGGGGTTATATATAGAGCTTACACCCTTATCTTGCATGAGGCCTTTTGATGGGTTGAGGCCCATCAGAAGCAAAACCGTGAGACTAGTGGGTCAAAGCAGACAATATCATGCATGGGTATGGGTAGGGCGTTACACTTATTAATGAGTTATTGGATTGAATGACATCAAATTCTTAATTTAGAAGAAAATTTCTCATAATTGTCTTGGTCATTACAGGTCACATGGGATCCTTATTATGATGTTAGGCAGCACCATCCATTTAATTAGGTCGCCTTCTACTATGGGTGTGTTAAGTGCATGGACGTTGTTGAGCCCTATCATCCAGATAGGATTCTTAGGCAATTTGGTAGGGTGCAGACTGTTTCATCAGCCCCGTTACTTCCGATTGGCGCTGTACGAGGCCCGACCACAAATGCATACCACATTACAATTGTCAACAAAACAAATGAATCATGTTAACATATTTACATATTACAATTGTATACCTCAACGAAGTGGTTTTGATTAACAAAACCTATTGCTATCTCCAACCGAGTAGCTGTAGGCAACGGTGGTGACCTGAGACGAAGAAAGGTTAAACACTGTGCTGCGCTGAGGTGAAATAAGATCAAGTTGTAACGAAATGCAATAAGATGCCCTGTGTCAGGCATAGTCAACCAATTGTTATATGAAGGATGATCCTCATAGTATGATAGTGTCTCAATGAGTTCTTCCACTCTGTTTTCCACTCCAAATAATTGCTTGTAATTTTATACATGTGCCAGCAGCTCGCAAGAATTCTCTCCTAACCTGTCGCCATCCATTCTCATCATTATGACCAATCAAAGTAGTAATCGCTCTAAAACCACAATCACCATCCGCTGCAACATCTTTGATAAGGCGTATATAGGGCCTTAATCCTTCTGAGAATTGTGTAGTATATGAGTTGGCATTTCTCGATCTTGTTCTCACAACTCTCAGCTTTCCTTCTTTTGGTTTCTATTGCAATGCTGCCTTAGTTCTAATGGGAGCAAGAGAGTGACCATCCTGTGAAGATTCCACCAACTCAAAAGCACTTGGTTCTTGTCTGGTGGATGTATCAATCCTACTACATGGCCGCCCACGGGTTCGGGTCTTTACTTCAGGTTCTAATAAGAATGTACTGTCTGACTTTGATAGCTCCATCATCTTTTTTAAGAGTTGTAGTTTCTTTATCCGATCGTATTCATTGAACCGCTGTTCAAGTAACTCCAACTCCGCCTTGCCGTCCAACTCCATAGTAGAACACTTCGGAATTGTATAAGGATGCATATCAAGCTTGGCCCAATGCGGGTGTATACATTCAAGGGAAATTGGTCGTTTTTTTGAAACACATGTAGCGATCTCATGTGCACATGGTAACCCATGCGTGGCACGAATAATACATTCACATGTAATCTTATCAATTCTAACCAGAGTTGACTTCTTTGTTTCTGCCAATTTTTTTCCAATGAATTTCATAAGATGTTCCCACGAAATTCCTTAAATTCGGATGGCTTGAAATTGTGTTGAACGATTGTTTTGCTCTTCTCGAATAAGGCTTTAATACTTGTATGCTGTAATTCAAGCAAGCTGTGAGTTTTTGCCCAATTTGTCTCAAAAGTGCTCTGAGATGATCCAAGCTGACTCTTCAACTGTGAATGTGAAGACTCGGCTCTATAGCAAGAACATAAGAATTAATGATACATCGCCTTCTAAATACACATAAAGTATCATTTTAAATAATCAAATTATAAGGCAAATCTGTTTGATGTAGTATTTCCGAAATGCATGCATTTATCTACCCACGCAAAGACAAATCTCTCATTGTATTCATCTGACCAACTATTTTTGACGTACTGAAGTGCTGAAGGGTATGTTGAGAACTCTTGGTTCAGCTTACGTAGATGATCAATATACCCTTGTTTTGTAGAGGAGTGGACCAACATATTCTAATAAAGTGTGAAACTATCCCACTTATCATTTGTCTCAAATAATTTCTTATATTTCGCTAGAACATTCTTATTAATGTGCCATTTGCATAATCAATGCCTTGCATTAGGGAATACACTGTTGATGGCTTTCATGAATGATAATTCTGTCTGTCACAATAACATCAGGAAGAGCGTCCTCACAAATTATAGAACGTAGCACACCCAAAGCCCATGCATAGTTACATTCGCGTTCAGCTTCCATGTAAGCAAAGCACACAAAGAAAGTCATATCTGTTGAAGTCACTTTGACAATTTCTAATAAGGGTATGTGATATCGGTTTGTCTTGTAAGTGCAATCAACTATTAAGACATGAGGAAATGACCGCAACAACTATATGCTGGTTGGATGCGCCCAAACCAAATCAGTGATAATGTCACTGTCTTCACAGTTCCTATGACATTCAATGTACTTATGCTCTGTTAACTTATTCATGAGTTGTTGCATCTGTGTCCTCCCACCCCGCTCAACAACTCTATGCCTATGACGTGTATTGTAAATGGTCTTCATTGTAGTTACTGTTACTGTCCTCACTTCTTTGTTTTAATATAACAAGAATATCTTTTGGTCGTACCATGCTCTTTGACATATTAATGAGCAATTTTGTTTCCTCCTCTGTTAATCTCACTGCAAATGAATGACCCTCTAGATACTCTGCAGTAGAATGATTATGTATACCACATGCAACTTCCAACATCCAATCATCAGAATTGTCCAACTTTTTACCCTTCAATGTAAAAGGGCATCCACATTTCTTTGACCCTGTTTGCTTTATCTTTTTCTTAGTAGGACCCTCATCAATGGTCTTACAATGCTTGTAATGACCGCTTCTCTCACATGCTAGGATAACTTTAGCTTTTATTTCAGGCCTTGCAACATTTGATACCTTTATGACAATGACGAAACCGTTTCTTTTACCCACATCACGAGCCCAGTTCACTAATGCATCACGGTTGTGAAATATCTAAACACATAATACCATTGAATAAGACATTAGTAACACACAATATTTATTCAAATCATTATTTAATATATGTCTTACTTCTTCAGTAGTAAACACATTTGTAAAGTCCATTGAATAGCTTGACTGAACTTGGATTTCTTCTGTGGATATCTACAATGAGAAAAAAATCTGAATTTCTCATAACCATTCGGAATAATATAGTAGAACAAAAGCATATGTTCGATATATTATTACCGAACATATCTTAAATGTTCGGTTATAAATGTCCGAACATATATTTTATGTTCGGATTCTAATTTCGGAACAGATGAAAATTTTTCGGTTTCGTATAGTTGAACATTCCAAATATGGGCGGCTTTATCAGTTCGAACAGAACGCGAACGACTGCTATACAAAACTAGCAAAAAATGGCGAGCAAAATCAAATAATCAACCAAACTAACCTTTTCGTTGCTATTATGAATCAAATGCATGATTTCCTTTTTAATTTCCTTCTCCATTGCAATATTCTAATCGAGAGAACTACAATAATAGTTGTATGGATTTGATTTGACCAAGAGGAGGAAGACTTTTGATAAATGAGAAATGTGAAGGAATGAGGAAATGTGGGAAGATAGTAAGTGGAATGCAGTGGTCTTCTGTATGTTGTGATTAAAATGATAGTTGTGTGGGAAGAGACCGGAAGTGAAGGAATGAGAAGAGAAGGAGAATTGTCTCGGAAGAGAGACATCGTTCTTCCGTCGGATGGGAGATGTCCATTTTAGTCATTTCAACTAATGATTTTATTATAAAAAAATATAATATTTTTGGTGGGAAAAACAATTTTTGTGGTTACAACAAAACTAACCATTGTGATATTACGTATATATAACAATGAACGAGTGATGGTAGTCGGGGCTGGCATCCCCACTACGTTCTTTCTCATCTCGCCGGAATCCTCACAACCGTCCGATTCCGAGCCTTGAAGATCTCCACCGTCCATCCATCTCCATCTGACCACACATCCGTACGAAGGCAAGTAATTCCCGCCATATCTCTCTCTCTCTGATATCATCTCAATTTTCAGTTCAAAGATCTCAGCTTTATCTCCTCATTGTCATTTCTAAGGTTTTTGTTATTCTCTTCTGTCTTTGCTTAAGCTGTGATCGATAGAAAGTCGTCTTTTGTTGAAGGTTGCAGTTTAGTTAGATCGATATCTGGGTTTTGAAGCTTTGATTTCGTTTACAATCTGTTGATTTTGCAGAAAGATTTGATTTTACTCAGATTTTGGGGCAGAAACACGACTTTCTGGGTTTTGGGTAAGAACCCAAATCCGGATCTGAAATGGATTTTGATGATTTTGATCCATGAGCGCGAATTGATGCGTGTTAGTTTAGATGAGAGTAGTGGATTTGATACAGGAATGGGCCCAAGACCTCGCTCTAAATCGAATTCTGTAGCGAGCGTGGTAAGGTGGGCCCCCTTGTAAGTTTGAATTTAGGGTTTTAGCTGCTGTTAATCCAATTTGACAGCAACCTAAAAATCATGTCTTTTGTGGGATATACAAGTAACCCACTTTTAAGTACTGTTTGGATGTTCCCATATGGGTTTGGATAGGTGTAGGGATCTTGAAGTGGTTGTGTTTGGGTTGTTACTATACTGGTTTTGGGATAGACTCTGAAAAAGGTGTGTTTCTGGATTGGATCACTCTTTGGGTAATGGTACTATGAGCAGAGTAAATCCTGTACCTGAAAAAAGCTGGGGACAGTTGTGAAAGCATTTAATTGAGTTTCTTGTTTTGGATAGTATTTCTGTATTACCGTATGTATCAAGGTGATGAGGTAACTCTAAAAATAAGCGCTTATTTATATATTAGAGCGTTTTGTAAACCTCTAATTAATTTGCTAATTTTAGGGCTTATTTGCATATTAGAGCTTTTGCCTCTAAAAAAATAAGCTAAGGGGGCTTTTTTTTTTTCTTCTAAAGAGCATTTTAGGCAAAGTGGATGGAGGTGGACAATGTATAGTTTATATGCTTTTGGATGAAAATAACCTCATAAATTTCCAAAATGACACAAATGGCGGATTCTCCACTTTAATTTCTAAAAGGTGTGCCCCAATTACCACAATTCCTAAAGGCGTGACTCAATTTACCTCATGAAACAAGATCTTTTTTTTTTTTTTTTTATAATTTTATCAAACACACTAATTGTAAATGAGAACTTAAAATTTAGAGCTTTTATTTTAGACCTTTATCTAATTAGCTCTTATCAATTAGATTGGAGTTTCCAAATGGGCCCTTGGTTGTGAGCCAATCAACTGGTAGCTTAATGGTTAGGCGCCTCGGCGCCTCTCCTCCACGGCGATGGTGCTGATGGTGAGGGACTTGTGAAGGGTGTGCGTGGGTAACTCAAAGAAAAAGAAAAGTCTAAGTTGTTAACTAGTTATTTTCATATAATTGTAACTATGGTACTTTTGCCGTTTCTGTGATGATGATGGAGAATGACATGTGCATGGATGTTGGCCTAGTGGTCCGACCATAAAAATTAGGCCATGATGGATTAGCCACGGACCTCTTTTTATGTTTTGCCATTCAATCAGAGGCAATGGTTTTGAGCTACTCACTGCTTACAAATTTTTAGCATCCACTTTCATTTCATTTGATTGAACGGCCGGTAACAATAGATGAGATTGGTTTTTATAGATAGTTAATGTGTGGGGACATTTTTACAGTACCGAGATTGTTCTAGTTTTGATTAAAGTACTAGCCAGGTATGTCTCGGTCTCAGTTTAATGCATCTCGGCAATAGTGCCAAATGCGTCCATATTAAGGTCATAACTCACCTCGGTATCATCTTCAATTCGGTTCGGTTAACCGAGATGAGTACTGACACTCGGTCAGTTATAACTGTACTCCTATAAAGGCTCGACCACGTTACAGAGCGTGTCAAGAGGTAAGGATAAGCACTGGATAGAGATAAGGAGTTATCCTTATCCGGTGGTTACATCCACAATCCCTGAAAGATCGGGGCATTGTCCAAGTAAGACTCTACTTCCGAGAGACTAGGACGAGAGTCATAAGACCCTCGGCCTATAAATTTAGAGAGCTAATCCGGAAAAGGCATGTAGATATACATACGCCCAAACTCTGCCCTCCTATTTGCTCACTCAACCTTCGTTTAGTTACTGAACTGACTAAGGCATCGGAGTGCCTTCGGCCAAGCTTGGCTAGGGTCTTTGACCTTTGTTTTCTTCTCCCCTTTCAGGTTTCAGGCATTCAATCTTTCCCAAGAAGCTTTACAACGATCTTAACCGAGCAAGCCCGTAATAATTTAGGCACTCACAGTTAATCTAATAAATCCTAAATTTTATGATGGGGCCACTGATCACTTCTGTGCAGCATGCCTACTATCCAGTGTTGTCAAAACAACAGTAGTACCTTTGTTACGCTAGTCTTACGGGCTGCAACATCATATGATTTCGTCCAAAAAATACCTGCTTGGACTAGAAAGAACTCCTCTGTATACTCGGCCACTGATTTGTGTGCTGTTTTAAATCCTGAAGTTAGGAGAACAAATCCCTCTCATACTTGACCTGAATGAATTTTTGTTTCGTCAGATTCCATGTCTCTGCCTATGTTTCCTATGGATTCATATTTTGGCGCCTCTGTTGTTGTTGCCACTCTTCCCACCAAATAGCTGCATACCCATGAAATCTGATATCCACTAGTGTAACCTTGTATCCATTTGTCATAGCCTAGGTTTGTGAGCAAACACATTGTCCACGCACTCTCGCCAGTCCATGAATGCTTCTATCTGCATCTTGTCGTCATACTTTGGAACAATGATTTTGATACCCCAATCTCTGTCAATATTTTAATAGCATGGGTACATTGATTCTGAAAATTGGGCCCTTGACGGTTATTTTCCCAATGGTTGATGTTCATACAGTTGCTCTCGAGATTTGTAAATCGAGCATCCATTTGAGTTAACAACTATGGAATTTATGGAAGACATGCAATGTTATTCCTAATTTGATTGATATCTGCAGCTAACTAGGCATGTCTTGTAGTGAGCTTAGTGGACAATTGGTCATGCCCCATGCTCAATTCATCCATTTGTCGTATTAGATTAGAGATCAAATGACTCATTTGTTCAAGGGTCAAAATGGTCATAGATACCTGTTTCTTCAGAGGCATCTCCTTTTTCTCTTTTTGCAAATAGTGAAAGGATGAAGCAAATTTGAATAGATTTAGGTTAAATTAAGGGATGTCAGAAAGACACAATGGAAAAGGGATAATAGTTAGGGCTACGGTTTGGATAGAATTAATTAGGGTTTAAGAATACTTTGGGGAGGAGGAGAACATGGTCAATTAGGGTTTTCTTCAAGTAGTGCAAATAGGGAAAAAGTTTGGAAAGTTCTTAGATAGAAAATTAAGGCCGGTTGTGGAGAGTGATTTGTGGTTCTACTAGGTATGGATTTGATGAAAAAGCCTAAAGGGTTTGTATGATTATATGTTGGGATTATTTTGGATTGGATTTGGATAGTTTTAGAAAGGGTTTTAGGAGCAATTTTGGATGCTGTAAAAAGCTGCAACAATTTGCAGTAATTGACAAAAAGGAAGGGAAATTCAGAATTAGGGCTAAGGCCTAGGTTTTGGAAATATTCTGGGCTTAATTTTTTTTTTTTTTGGTTTTTTGGTTTTTTGTTTTTTGGAGGAAACTTATGTTTGTGCTTGGGTATGGGTTGGGGTTGGGGTTGTTTTGGAAGGAAGAATTGAAGGGTTCGATGGGTTTGGATTTGGGGCTATGATGCCTAGATACGGCATGGATATGATGGGGACATGCCATGGATATGATAGGGACATGGATTTGACATATAAAAAGTGAACTATCAGATACGATACAACACGATACATTGCCCATTTTGAAGCATCCGTGCATCATAGATTTGAGGCTTTTCCGGAGGGATGGAAATTGAAGAAAAAATTGAAAACGAAAATAGAAAGGGCAGAGAAAGAAAATATCAACTCATGAATTCGTTGTCCCGTGTCCTCAGGTTGCATGATGTTCTCTAAGGTTTTTGCTCTTACACCAAAATGATGCAAACCCTAAAGGGGTTCAGATTGAAGCTTTACAAAGAACCAAAGCATGGAAAAGATCTCTAAGAGACTCTCGCAGGAAGGAGAGGACCTCAAAGGGAAAACTCAATCCACTGAGTTAAATTGTATGAATCTCCAAAAATACCTCTAATGTATTGCAATACTCATATATATATATATATATATATATATGGAAACAAAACCTTATATCCGAGACTCCTAACAAAATTAGGAAATCGATCCTAATGACCACTCATTAAGAAATAAATAAAGAAACAGAATCCTAGATTAAAAGGAATCCTTTGTCTTTGGATGTCCAGTGTTTAGACCCCATTCTTTGGTTTCTACATGTGGGCCACATTGCCACAGGTCTGGCTGCGTGCCAACAGGCGTTGCATTGAGGAACATCTCAATCTCACCGTCTTCTATCTTCATCAACCAATCTGTTTTTAGTGAGCAATATCACCAAGAGTTTCAATTGTAGTATCACTTCTTTTTTTTTTTTTTAACTACCCATGTATTACTCATGGCCTGCAAATGAAAAAGAGCAAATTGGTGTTGGTTGTGAGGAGAATTTCCTATGTCTTTCATCCTCATCCAAAAGTTTCTGTTAAAAGTTGCTTTGACGTTATTGAGAAACCCTGTGAGTTGCACCGCTATTTAGTTCATCCCTTTATTCTAGTCATGTGACTTTAACTTCCATCCTTGTTTGAGCCTAATGATTAGGGGTGTAAAAAAAAACCGAGAAACCGTTTAAATGAACCGAACCGAACTGCGGTTAATAACTGTATTCCACGGTTCGGTTACGGTTACAGTTAATGAAATCCAAAAACCGCATGGTTCGGTTCGGTTACGGTTTTCCATAAAAATTCACTGCTGTTAACCAAACCGAACCGTAAAATGCGGTTTGGTTAACCGCACACGGTTAACCGTATCGTTATAAAATAAAGGAATAAAAAAAGGGGGGCTGAATGAAAATTTTCGCAATACATAAGTAAAATTTTTCGTCAAATTGACTGGACTTAAGAAGTTATTGTATATTAAACCAAAAAAGAAGATGCAAATTGAGAAATTAATATTCAAATTTTTCCACGGTTATTAACCGTAACCGAACCGTCTTATACGGTTAACTGCGGTTCGGTTTTCTACGGTTTTTGTTTGCACGGTTACGGTTACGGTTTTCAAATACAGAAAACCGCGGTTACGGTTCGGTTAACGGTTTTCCCAAAATAACTGGTTAACCGAACCGTTACACCCCTACTAATGATGTTGCAAAGTTACATGTGAGATGTGTGTGGCATTAGAACATTGTAGAAGTGCTTATTCTTTTATCAACACAAGATCTAGTATTATGTTTGAAGTAGTTCATTCAAATAATTGGGTCTTGGTCTCACGCCTATGAATCCATCTGGCTTTAAATATTTTGCATCATCTGTTGATGAGAATGGTATGGATTTATCTTGAGATGAGATTTGTTCAATAGTTCTTTAAAACTTTTCATATGGATTTATCTTGGGATTTATCTTGTGAAGAGATTTGTTCAATAGTTCTTTAAAACTTTTCTAAAGATCAAAAACCAATTTCATACCAATATTGGGTCTTTTCTCATTGAGAAGGTGAAAGAATGTGTCTTTGGACATTGTTGTTTCAGTTGTTTCTTTCTCTTTACAGTCCACATAAGAGGAAACTTTGTGGTAATTGCAATGGAAGAAAAAACTAATCAAGAGAGGGTCATTGAGATGTTATGAGCATGTGCACACTACACAGACGATCGAAACTAGACTCTGGATGACGAAATAGAGGTTTACTTGTTCAAGAAATTAGAATGGAGAAACCAAGAAAGACACTGGGTGAAGAGGCAAGGAAAGACGTTCCTTTGTGTAGAGTGATTGAGAGCATCGCTTCCAAAAGGTCTGAATAGAGGGTATAGCTTGTAAAGTGACCCTAAATGGATGGTGAGTTAAGGTGATGATGATGGGGATTTTGTTGGATCTTTTTTAGTGAATGGGCTAATTAGCAAGGGTGCTCTTTCATTCAATTACATACATATGAGCACACTCACAAACGAGAGAGAGATATTTTGATGGTTATAGCCTGTTTAGTTTTGTAGAGTAGAACTTCTAGCCAACCCTAGATGGATGGGATAAAGCTCTGATGAAAATGATGTAAGCGGCGTCTTTAGTACCTAGCAACAGAAAGAAATAATTGGCAGTAGCATGCTTGAATTCTCTAGTTAGTTGAACCTGCTAGTATGAGTGACTTATGTCATGTTTAAAGTACCCTTTCTACATATTTACATTAATATTATGCGCCTTTTGTGAATGCAGGCCAGGTTACTGATTTGGGAAGATCAGTTTTTGTTTTATGTTGGAATTGAAGTACGTAAACAGATTGCCTCGAGACACACCTACATGGCAGAGAAATGTCAAAGCTATTTGATTTTCCATGGTGAAACAGCCCTAGGAAATGGATTTCGAGCTTTCTTGTATCTTCTTGGTCTTGCCTATTGTTTCATTGGGTTATCAGCAATTACTGCTCGGTTTTTCCGGTCAATGGAGAATGTTGTTAAACATACGCGGAAGGTAGTGGAGATAGATCCCCAAACAAAATCTGAATTGATAAAAGAAGAAAAGGTTTGGAACTACACTATAGCAGACATTACACTCCTGGCCTTTGGGACAAGCTTTCCACAGATCTCTTTGGCCATAATAGATGCTATCCGGAACATTGGTCAGCTTGATGCTGGAGGTTTGCATTCCTTTCTAAGAGAGACTCATTTCTGTTTGCCTATATGTTTTTGTAATGAATGATGATTTAACTATCATTCCAACCTATTCATGTAGTTTTCTTGTGGGCAATAGCCATCAGAATATAATCCATATTGTATCATTCTCTTTCTTAAATAAAATTCACTTAAAAAAAAAAAAAAAAAAAAAAACACCCCATAAGAATAAGTATATTACTTGTATGCAAGTTACTTGTGGTATCAAAGCTATATTGGGTTAACCATGTCTTTATAGATCGCATTTAGTGAAGTAATCATTCACACAATTATTTTCTGGATGCTTGTCTAGGTTTGGGCCCTGGGACACTTGTTGGTTCTGCTGCATTCGATTTGTTTCCCATCCATGCAGTTTGTGTAGTAGTTCCAAAAGCAGGAACACTGAAAAAGATATCAGATGTAGGAGTTTGGCTGGTGGAACTATTTTGGTCATTTTGGGCTTATGTTTGGTTTTACATAATCCTTGAGGTAATTCCTGAGTGTTCATGCTAGCTCTTTGGATAACTAAACTGACGTTTGTACACTGTCTTGTCCCTGTTATGATGAGAAAATCACCTCACTTTTAGTGTCTTAAATTACCACAATGTCTTGTTTTGAGTGTTCAGTGAACCTCTTTTTTAAAAAAATTGTGGTTAGGTTTGAATAACCCCTCTCCTGGATTTGCAATGGTTCATTGCCATGCTCTAGTGAGTCATTCAGTTTTATTAATGCATGTGAATCTTGAATTATCTGTTTAGTCATGTTTAATCTACCATAGTGGAGAACTTCTGTCCATTGAAAGCAATGTTGCTTATAATGAAAACGAAAAAAAAAATAAAAATTCTCAATTTTGTTTTGATCGGTAACAAATGAATTTTAAGTAAAGAAGAGACAATTTCAAAACAACTAAAACAGCCAGATGAACAACTTACAAAGTATTACTGGTACAAGAGAAATGTACCAGCCACAAACTACAAAATAAAGGCACTCAAATTACAAGATCTATCTACCCCTTGCTCAGCTAAACAATCAGCCATCCCATTTGCAGATCTACTAATGTGCTAAAACGTGACCTGCATGTCAGAAACGAGATGACGAATCTCGTTGAAAAGGAATTGCATTTCTATGGCTCCTCATCATTTTCACCCAAGATATAGCATTAGCTGAGTCACTCTTCACAATAAGATAATGATTAAATGAGGTGTGATAAATGCGTAGAGCTTCCAAAATTGCCATAACTTCAGCTTCATTAGAGTCTTTGATCCCTACCTGTTTAGAGAACATATACAAAACTTCGCCCTTATGATTTTTTAGAACGCCTCCAATGCCGGCCAGCCCTACTTTTCCTTTTGCCTCTCCGTCCACGTCGAGTTTTAGAACTCCACATGGTGGAGAACACCAAGATAAAACCTTCTTCTTCTTCATAGCACCCGTCTTCAAACAAGCACCCCAATTATGCATAATATAGTCTGTCTTAAGATTCGAAAATTCTTTTCTAGTGCAAGCCCACTTAGCAATTCTCAAAAGAGTAGATGAAATTAAATCCTCCCAAGATGATTCTTTACTATTAAATATTCCGTCATTCGTTTCTTTCCATATTGAGCAAAGAATGGAAACAAGTATAATCCTCCATAAGATCAAACCATTACCAACCATCAGAGTTCCCCTCCAAGCTACAAATGCCATCTAATGAACCAGGAAAACACCAACTCACTCCGCATTCTTTGAGGAAGAAACCCCAAATAGACGAAGCGACACTGCAATTCAAGAACAAGTGATCTATTGTCTCCATCTCTCTCCTACATTAACAACAAATATCTGAAATGGAATCCGACACCAACCCATAGTTGTTAATATCGTTTCGGACCTTGTTTCGCTCTGGCCTACAAAATGAAAAGTTTCGGCTGATTCGGAATTTCGGTGAAACTTTTCGGAATTACATTTCGGGGAAAATATAACATAATATTTATAAATATATAAGTAAAAATAAATAGAAAAAGTAATAAATATAGATTTAATTCATTATAGTAATTTTTTTGGAATTATATTTTGTGAAAATATAAGAAATACAAAATATATGTGTAAAAAAAGTTAAAAAAAAAAAAATTAATTATGTAAAATTTCATTTTGGCCAAAAAGTCACATTTTGGCCGAAATCCCAAATTTCGGCTGAAATCGGCCGAAATTTAAACTGAAAAGTTTGGGCCAAAATTTCGTTTCGGCCACTTGACCGAAACAAAATTTTTTGGCCATTTTGGCCAAAACAAAACGAAATTAATAGCTAGCTTCTCAAAACATCTGCTGTTGAAACTTTACCCGCCAGTGCCAACCAACAAAAGGCCTCAATTCTAGGTGGAACAAGCCCCGTCCATACAGCTGCACAAGTAGATGAAACGGCACTGAAAGGATCAATCGCCCTATAGAATGACCTTGAGGAAAACAATCCTGTAGAATGAGGCTTCCAAGTACGAAAGTTGGCTGTCTCTGCATAAAAAAAAAACATTAAAAAGAAGACTGGACAATGACTGACCAATCACCAACTCTGATGACGGAGGGCCCTCTTGACACTAATGTTCCAAGACACCATATTTCCATTCCAGACAAAACACTCTTTGACCGAAGACTCTTTGTTGGACACAATCCTAAACAATCTAGGGAACAAAAGGCGTAAGGGACCAACTCTCGCCCAATCATCATATGAAAAATGAACAGTATCCACCTCCCCCACACAAAAGCCCAAACCCAAACCTTTAACAAAAACCTCCCCCCAGACATTTGACTCATCCCCAAAACTAGAAATGACAACCCCAAAACCTGACAATCTATACTTAGGGACTCTTTTCGGAACCCACCCCCATACCTCCTCCCCATACTTAAGACACTATTACTCTCCTCCACAATGCGTCTTTTTCTTCTCCATATCTCCACCATCACTTTGCTAATAGAGACCAATTTTGTAAAATCCAAATCTACCAAGCCCAACCCCACCCTGCCAATTTGGGCCTAACCACCTCACTCCACTTCACTAAGTGCATTTTCCTTTTTTGAAAATTTCCATCCCATAAAAAATTATGTGAATCCAATCCAACTTCTAGATGACCGCCTTTGGCATCCTATATGGTGACGTATAATAAACTGGTAAGTTGGACAAAGAAGATTTAATCAGAGTAATCCTCCCACAAAAAAAATTCTCAATCAATGACAAAGGTTGAATAAAAGAGAAATGCGAAGCTAAACTAAACAATAAAAAATGAACGAGAAAAACCTATATGTTCGAGAACTTGAATAAAAAAAGTTAGAATAAAAGAAAAGTCTACTGTTAAATTAAATAAAAATTTGCTCAAAAAAGACGATAGGGAGTTTTAAAGTAATCTTATAATCATCACAAATTTAAGAGAAACAACTTTTGTCACCTAAGAAGAAGAGATAAGAAAATCATTAGTTTTTTGAGAGATATAAAGCAATGTATAAAATAGCTAAAATACTTCATCAACATATGAAATAGAAATGAATAAAATAATTAATGAAAAGAAAATAAAATATGATAAATGTTGGAGATTTTGAAATGGGTGAAATTTAAATAAACTCAATGAAATAAAATTAAAAATGGAAGTAAAATCAATATCGAGTATAATGCAATTTTGTTTGTTAGGTGCAACACCGGTTTCTTAGAACATTCCTTTTATTTAAAGCCCACCAAATTAATTCTCTAGGTACCTTGTTGTAAGCTTTGAATACCATATGCATTTTTCTCCTTTTCACTCGATATGCAAACATGTATGAAGGAGCAGTAACGACTGTGAGAACTATCTGTGGAGAGAAAAGTGAGTTCCCAATGACCATAAGTTTGCATATGAGGTCAGCCCTAACCATTATCTCTTCACACTGATTATGAGTGAGTAAATTGCTCATTTTCAAGAGGAGGTACCTTGGTGTATGTTGTTTGCAAATGATATAGTGTTGGTGGATGAATTAAAAGACGGTGTGAATGCAAAATTTGGGAGATGTCGGGAGGCTTTAGAATCTAATATCTTTAAACTAAGCCATTCAAAGATAGAATATATAGATTGCAACTTCAGTGAGCATATACAAAGAGCTGAAACTGCTATGAGAATTAAAGCCGGAGAAATACCACAAAGAGATTCTTTCTGTTACCTTGGCTCGATAATTAGTAAGGATTGGGGGATTGATGAAAATATCGAACATAGGATAAAAGCGGAATGGTTGAAGTGGATACTTGCTTATGGAGTGCTTTGTAACCGACGAATGCCAAAAAGATAGAAGGAAAATTTCTGCAAGACAATGATTAGACCAACTATGACCTATGGAGCAGAATGTTGGCCAATCAAGAAGCGACATATGCAGAAAATGGAAGTGGCAGAGATGAGAATGTTGAAGTGGAGCACAAAATTAGAAATGAGGGCTTTCAAGGGCATTTAGGGGTAGCATCAAGAGGGGATATAATTAGAGAAACTAGTTTGAAATGGTTTGGGCATGTCCAACGTAGGCTGGCAATGACGCTAGTAAGGAAAAGTTTGACTATGCAGGTTGATGGCTCATCAAGGTGAAGGGGTAGGTCAAAGAGAACGTGGATGGAGGTAGTAAAAATAGATCTGAAGAAGTGTAACTTATTTGGGGATTTGACTTAGGGTAGATCAGAATGATGAAACATAATTCATGTAGCCGACCCCAATATAGTTGGGACAAGGCTTTGATGATGATGATGATGATGAGGTACAACACATTGCCCATGAAGAAAAAGGTTGGTGGTGATTTTCCATGCTTTAGGGGGAAAATAGGTCTCCAAGGAGACCATTAAGTAATTATCCAAGGTCTACCAAAAAAAAAAATGAAATTATTGTAGGAATATTCTTACTAAAATTGGAGATCAGCTTTGTGCCCCACCAACTGGAGACGTCCTTCGTGCCAATGGATTTGGAGTGGGGAAAACCACTATTACTTTTATAGAAAAGGGGGATCTAGGTGGGCAGAAATCCAAATCAGTAGGTAATTTGACCTTGTTGATCTGATCAGATAAATGTACTAGGAGATACAGATGTTGAAAATTTTCTATCCAGCCTGATGGCTGAGTGAGACTAGAGATTTGACCATTGGAAAACGTGGTAGGGAAAGAACTTTGGATAGTAAATACCAGATAACTAGAGCACCTGATGTGAGGATTTATAAAGGTCGTGTTCTTTCACTGTATAGGGAGAGCCGGAGACAGAGAACAGGTCAAGATGTCTTGACTCCTTGCCGACAGACTTGCCTTGCCAATAAGAGGGAGGGTTGGAGACAGAGAACAGGTCAATATGCTTGACCTTCTTTCTGAGAGACCAATGTAGAAACTAGTTGGGTCCCCACTCCCCACATGGCAAAATCCATGGTCTGGCTCTGATACCATGAGAATATGAAAGACAAATGAAAAGGAACTTTGAGGAAGTCTTTGTCAGTGTAGCACAATGATATCATGTTTATACTAGAGTTTGAGGTACAGATTTAGTAACTACAATTAAGGAAATATCCCAGTGATGACGATCACAAAGGATTATGCCTTACTATAAGATTACAAGGAGTTTGAGGTACAGATTTAGTAACTACAAATAAGGAAATATCCCAGTGATGACAATCACAAAGGACTATGCCTTACTATAAGATTACAAGGTTAAGTCATGAATAATTACAATATACCATAGTCCAACGGACATCAGGTAGAAAGTTTCCCCTATTCTTTAGTCTTCTTTATCGCTACATATACAGTCTGGCTTGTGAATATAGAATGCCCCATAATCTCTCCAATTTGCATTCAAGCTGGTAATAAAAAACACCAGTTTAAGGGCCATTTAAGATCCTTATGTTGGTGTCATATGTTAAAAATAAGTTGATTTGACCATCCATGAGATTGAGACTAAAGATCACAGTTGGACCACTACATTTGAGGAAAATAGGGGTATAGACTATAGAATATAGTGCATCAACTAAGGGTCAAATCCTGTCCACTCTGAATGCTGACACTGATTGCCTCTGGTTTTAATTTCAATTTACTGCTTGCTTTCTGCTTCATACTTCTTGTCAATGCTTAATATTGGCATTTTTTCTCTGCTTGTTCTATTATAGAAGTTGGTTTGCAGGATTTCCTTCAAAGAAGTAAAATACATCTTTGATTCTACTTGCACTGGTCTGGAAAGTGGAATAATTATGATCTCCTGTTTTTTATTATTATGTAGGTATGGACCCCAAACATAGTTACTCTATGGGAGGCCTTGTTGACTGTACTGCAGTTCGGGTTACTACTGCTGCATGCATATGCTCAAGATAAGCGTTGGCCATATATATCACTTCCACTGTATGCTTCCTGTTCCACTTTTAAGGTTTTGAGGCCTTTTTCTATATTTTTCCTTTAAATCTAATTCTTCACTGGCATTATAGATTTATACTTAAGTTACAGCCTACTTCTCTCACAGCCTATGGGGTTTTCTGTTGAGCAAGACTTGGAATCCTTCACAATATAATGCTTTTACTTCTGTTTCTCAGGGAAGTATCTAAGAGGCCGCAAGAATGGGTTCCAGAAGAACCTGTTTTCTTCAAGCGGGATAATTGTGATTGTAATGAGTGCTCTAACATAGTTGGAGTCGATGAAGAGGAAATTGTAGATATTTTTTCTTTCCATTCCACAACTGGACCAGGTATTGAATATTCCTTGGCTATTTTTGACTTTTTCCAAGCAAATGAAGGAAACTTATATTCTACTCTTATGACAGCCTTTGCAACAACAACTTATTTTGTAAGACATGAATCTGTATGATTTAGTAAGTTTTGATGGCAGAAAGGGTTTGGGGTTTGTTCGATCTGATTGCCATTACATTGATGCTCATGTTCGATGAGCATTTAGAAAACATGATCCGGAGGTATATGAATGTTCATTTGAACAATTCCTTTGAGGTATTTGATCCTAAGGGGTCGTTTTGTCTTTTACACATGTGGCATGAATTATGAAATAAGGATTTACATATGTTAATTTACATATACAAAATTTACACATGTGAAACTTATTGCCATATTTGTTTGGAAGCATCATTTTCACATGAGTAAACATTGAGGGGTTTGGATTGCATATGTAATATTTTCATATATCTCAAATTCTATTGATGCAGGCCTCGCCCATGGCTCATGGGCCGACCTAGCCCTTTGGGCCCAGCCCACATGCCCAATTGGACCAGTCACGTCATTAGTAGTTTAATATATTTAGAAGTCTTTAAATAAGATTATCTAGTTTGATTTAGATTAATTTCAAAAAAACATTTAGGAGATGTAGTTTCCTTTGATTACAAAAGATTTAGATTCCTTTTGGACGTCCAACGTCATCCTATATATTTGTAATCTCTCCACCGGAAGAGATAACTTTCAACATTCAACAGAAAAATTGTTCTGGTTTGATTGTGAGTGCCTCTCGGTTGGAGAATGCTCGTGTGCAGAATCCTTGGGTCTGAAAATTCCATTGTGGACTTGGTATATTTTGTTTGAATCCTTCCAGGATTCAGCCAAGCCCTATTTGGAGTGCAGCCTATTTCGATCCTCGATCTTGGATTGGTCATACTTTAGAAGAGCTGGAAGACCAAGTGATTTCATTTCTCTCTATGGACAATGGTGATCAAAAGAAGCAAATGGCAAAGGAAGAAGAAGGAGAAGTGAACATTGAAAACTTGGATCTAGTTAACAATGAGACTGATTGTTTGATGGTTCAGTTGTCATCAATTGTGCATTTGATCTACAGATGATAGATAATGTTGATCTTTTTTGGGAAGGAATCCAATGACAAGATCTATCACAGATTGAGTTGCCGACCCATATGGATTGCAGTGGTCTATCATTCAAATTGACTAATTATAGGTCTCTGTATAATTGAGTGTCATCGGAAGATCGTTATGCAGATAATTTAGCTGAAGTGGAAGGGAAATTGAAAAAGGAAGCGGCAGGTAGTGGATGCAGACTTGAGGTTGAGTCTTTTTTACGTGGGGGGATTTTGACATAGGAGCAGGTGACCTGGATTTAGTGGATAATGTGGTATATCAGGCTGTAAAATATTTACATCGATTTAATTGATTAAATGGGGGCCTTGGTCCACCTTACGAAGGACTTGATAAAGACAACCAAGAAAACCCAAAAAAATGAATGGTCAAGATGGGCCTAAAATACCAAGTGGCTGGTCCTACCTGCTAGCCAGTCATATAGGACCTGCATGCCCTTAAAATTCATATAGTCCCAGACGACTTGTTTCATGGATGTTCCAATTTCCTTTCTATTGTGAAGATTTATGTTTATCTAATTAAGCATAAACAAGCCATCTTGAATAAGAAGATCTAACGACTTGTTTCATGCATGTTCCGATTTCCTTTCTATTGTGAAGATTTATGTTTACCTATTTAAGCATAAACAAGTCATCTTGAATAAGAAGCTATGAATAAGAGATTGTCTTGAATTGGTTATCAGTTGGGGCCACTAAATCAAAACAAGAAGTCATTAAAGCATATCCACGCTTCTCCCTCAACAGATTCTTCTTCCTAACTTTTCTCCCTATTTGATTACGGAAAGGATTCATGTGGAGAAGATTTGGATTTGCTTACAAGGGAATTGAAATTGGCATATTTATAGGGTCCAATGAGCTTATTGGTCAAAGGCAACCAAGACATCCCTGGCTTTTTTTTCCCAATGACTTTATTCTTCTTTCTTTGTTTTTTTTTTTTTTTTTCCTTATTTTAGAACTCTATAGTTTATTTATTAATTATATTTTAAGATTTAATGGATGGATATGGTCATATGACTCATATCATAGGGTTTAGGGATTGAGTTAGCTATTCTGCTTAAAGGCATGTAAAGGGACATTCAACCTAGCCTTTTATTCCTTTCAGTTCTTTCAATAAAATTGCTGGTTTTATGCAATCTTGAGTTTTCTTAGGGTTTAAGGATTGAGTTAGGTACTGCTTAAAGGCATGTGAGGGGACTTTCAACCTAGCTTTTTATTCCTTTCAGTTCTTTCAATAAAATTGCCGGTTTTATGCAATCTGGAGTTTTCTTCTCTGTTGGTTGAGTTTCTCGCACCAGGTTGATGATTTATATGGTGGATTTATGTTAAGCAAATCTCTACTCTTCTCCTCGATTTACGGTAGATTTTTTGTTGGTTGAAGATAATCGGGTTGGATTCACAAATCAATGCAGTATTGATCGGATTGGGCTCCCCTTGACTGTGTCAAAATCTATGGCATGCTTTCTGCTTTATCAGATTTTATGTTCATAAAGAATAGCTTGCATTGGTTGGTCTCATTCTGATGGCAGGATGAGACATGAAAAACATATCAAACAGCAAGGGTTCATCAATCACCAGGAAACAGTGTCAACCCTTGGAACAAATTGGCATCATCTTGCTTCACACATTGCTTTTTTCTGCAAATTACCCATTGCGGAGTCGAATATCTCATGTTTTCTTTCATATCCAACACAGATTACATATGGACGAAGATAGAATGCTTCTAGTTTCTTGAACCTAAAAATTCACCTTCAGTTTTCTTGATCAATTTTATCTCTAGTCTTAATCAACATAATAAAAGCGATACACATCTGAAGCTTGAAAGCCTGGTAACTAATGCCCAAATCCATGACCATGGCCCAATAATAGACAAAACGTCTACTCTAATTAGGACTCAAAACAAAATATAAAACAAGAAATATGACTTAGCTTAAACAGGGATTGTGCAAGAACAATTGCAAAAAGTTTGTTCGTGGGCCTGTGCCTGGTTGCGGGCCTGGGCTTGATCCTTGGTCATGTGCTCAGACCATGGTTATGGGCTTGGGCATTCTTTATTGGGCTTTCAAGCTTCATATCTGCACTATTCTCTGGCCACATCTCAAAGCCTGTATTGGGTCTGCTTTCTAGCCTATCTCGTCTATAATTAAGGATAATTGCCTTTCTATAGAGTTCATGAGAAAGTATAATGAAGAAATTATTGGGAACCAAGATGAAGTGATTACTACTTGAGTTCCCTATATTTTTTCTTGTTTTTTTACATTATTGGATGTTTATTTATTTATTTATTTAATTCTTCATATCTTACATAAATTTCTTTCTATATACAGTTTTTGTTTTGAATCTAAATGCCTGTTTTCTACAAGTAAACTTTTGCAGGTGCAATTTATCAAAGTGTGCCCAATGGCGACTTGGCAGAATCATCTAAGCTAACTTGCTGCAAAACCATTCCAGGAGATCTCCGTATACTCTCAGTTTGGAAACAACAATTTTTGGATGTGCTGACGGTATTCCTCTCACTTTCTCCATGCTTGTAGTTTTTTCTGGACTCTTGAGAAAACAATTTGTGGTATATTATGAAGTTCATTTAGTCGCCTTGTAGTGCATTTCACTCGCTTCCATTTTGAAATGCCCATATTGGCCATTGAGCACTATCTTTTGAATTTTCTTGATCAAATCTTTTAGGGCAAGTTTATGCAGACTTGTATCCACAGAAACAGAACATCATTTCCACTTTTGGCTACATGTCTCTGTTCGGTGCAACCTAAGTTGCCACGGCAAATTGCTAAAAATAGGTGTTTTTCCCAGTTTTGCGCAGAAATAGGAGTCTGACCCCTCCCCATGGAAAATGCATTTCCATGGACAAGGGATGAGGCTTTCCTCCTCTGAGGATGTACATAAACATGAACATGCCCTTAACAACCAAGGAAAATCGCAATTAGTAGATTCCCATTTGATAATGCAGAAAGAATCGAGCTTTACAGTAAGCGTAATGCATTGAAACACTAAACCTCCTAACGGCTCACAAGTGTGAAGGAATATAACAAACATATTGTACTGTAAAATAGTGTATGCTTTAAATATACATCTTAGGAGCAAATTAGGAAGCTGATGATTTGATTCTTGATTGACTGTAATACCCCATTCATGGGAAATTAATTGTAATTAGTATAATGCCCCAATAAAGGGGAAATTAGAGTAATATAAAAGGGGGAGGCCATCAGCTAAGAGGCAGAACTCCTTCATTCATCATATCTTCTAATGAGCTGTCATGGTATCGGAACTAGAATCCTTTGGATTCATTTGGTTGCTGGTTTCTGTTGGTCGACCCTCGACACAACTAGATATTATCTCTTCATTGGCTCAACTCCTTTCTTCATTGACACTTCAGCATGGCTTTTGTCAAGATTGGCAAGCCCTAATCTGGAGATCTGTCTTCGCAAACAACCCTAGAGAAGCTTGATTCAGAACGAGATCCTTTTTGGATCTGACCTGGATTCATCTTTCGTGGATATTTTGCCACTTTTGTCTCCTGCAACCTCTCAGAATAGACCAGTAATTATTAGATCTGCTATAGATCTGTATTTAAAAAAAAAATCTATTTTCCTTCCAGTATGACTGAAATTCTATTCATGCAACGATCTATTGTTGCTGTTACGGATTCCAGAAAATTGATTCAAAGTTGGGATTAAATTCAATCATTTTTTGGGGATCTACATCTAATATTAGGGTCACCATTTTTAGTTCTTTGAGTTTTGATTGCACATCAGTAACAATCATGGCTAGATATGAGATGTAGTTTGTCGAAGTTGATGGGAAGAGTTACTTGTGGGAATTTTTATTCCAAAATTTCGTTTAAGGACAAAATTATGGGTTTTTTTTTTTTTTTTTATGGGTCAAATGAGAAACCATCCTCAGCAATCAAGATGCACTTACCAAATGGACAACAAAAACTGCTAGGCCATTAGCTGGATTCTTAACTTCATTGAGCCAATCCATTGTACTCAACCTTAGGCACTATCAAATTGCGGCTGATATGTGGACTTATTTGAGATGAGTTTATCATCAGGAAAATGATGCTCGTCATTTTCAATTAGAATATGACACTACTAAATACAATCAAGGAGAAAAAAAAAGTGCAAAATCATTACTCAGGATTCATGACATTATCGATAGAGTACTCATCTCTTGTTTATGCCAATGTTCAGGTGGCGCCCCTCGGTCTTATCCAACAAATACATGAATCCACTCAACGCCTTCAGCATATGATGAAATTATAGAGAAAATTTGAACATGTACATGTGAATTTATTAAATCGGACTGCACCTTCATTTGATGCATGTTTACAAGAAATCAAGAATTACTTCGTGAAGAACAGAGGTGCTCAAGCATTATTGGACTTTCAAAAGTCGTGTCTTCTTTCCAACCCTACTGCTAATGCATTTGTAGTATACCGTTATCAGGCAATGGCGACATTTCTTCTGCTCCTGTAAAATTGCAAGATGTCGTATTTTCTCCCAACATCACTGCCAATCTTCTTTTTGTTAGTAATCTTATTGATCAGAACTAGAATGTTTCCTTTTTAGTAATGAAAAATCTAGATCACTGCCAAACATCACTGCCAATCTTTTGCATACTTACGTTAATGAACGACTGAATGTAAATACCTTGAGGAGTGCATTTGATTTCCAGACCAAAGAAATATGTTAGAGCACCTAGATCTTTCATTGAAAAGTGGGGGAGAGTATAAGTCAAATCTGTTTCAATCTTTTCCTAAAGACAAAGTAATTGAATCCAATGCTCATGTCCTTATACACCATAGCAAAACATATTTATTGATCACTGCCAATCTTCTGCATACTTATGTTGATGAACGTAAATACCTTGAGGAGTGTGTTTGATTTCCAGACCAAGTGATACAGTGAATGATGGTGAATGGCAATAAAATATTGGTGATGGCAAAATCAAAGAGATTGGTGTCTACGGGTTACCTCGAATCGGCGATCGGGACGGTTATCCGAGATTGGATCTTCGCTCTAATACTAATTTGGTGCAGCCCAGCCGCAATCACGATGAAGATCTACACCTCCGACGGTGAGATCGAGAACTCCCAAAGAACTCAATCACGAGATCGATTATGAATTTTGATTATAATATAGCATGCCTTACAATCAAGCATCCCTCTCTATTTATAATAGAGGAATGGTTTAAGTAAAGAGACCACCATTATTCAGTGATTCCTAAAATCACTACCTAAAATCTCTAAGTAAATCAAATCACCAAAATGTCTCTGTTTAAGTTGAATAAGAGATTACATCAAATTATTAAAATTACTAAACTATTGAAAGAAAGAAAATCATTGTAAGGGCCCATTAGTGGGGCCTCTTTTTTTTGGATCACACTACACCACCAAGAAAATATGTTAGAGCACCTAGATCTTTCATGTGAAAAGTGGGGGAGAGTATATGTCAAATCTGTTTCAATCTTTTCCTAAAGACAGTAATTGAATCCAATGCTCATGTCCTTATACACCACAACAAAATGACATTGCAGAAAGAATAAACCAACATATTCTTGCTACCATTCGTGCTTTACTTATTGATTCATTTGTTCCTTCTCAATTTTGGGCAAAGGTGGTTCAAGCAGTTTACTTCTGTTTTGAATAACTGTTAGCCTTACGTTTGCCTGATTCTTACACATATCTTGATTATGACATGCCACACACTCTTGAGTGCACTTGTTATGTCTGCATACCTCATCATGAGCATAAAAAGTTGACTTCTCAGACAAGATATGTTTCTTTTAGGATTATGGGGATGCTCAAAAAGGGTTTATTTGTTATGATATTGTTTATAAAAAATCTTATTTTTCTAGCGCAGCCCCGGATCCGCAATCAAACCAATAGATCAATCTCTCGAGTAATTAATCGAATCCAACGATGGATTCCAGCCCTAAGGCACACTCACGAGTCACGATGAGGAGAAACCCCATAACTGATGAGAAAACTCTCATAACTCAATATTAATTGATATTTGATAATAAGCATTCTAAATACAATGAGGCCTAACATCCTTATATAGAGGAGTTGGCTTAATCCCTAAGCAACAATATTTCCTAACATATGAATAATGCCTAAAACAGAAAACACATTAATATTAATCCTAAAAAAATCAAACTCCTAAATAAAGGGATGTCCTGTTGGACATATAGACTGGATTCAATAGGTTGGCCGATCTATTGTCTGGCTGCATCAATTCTCCCCCGCTTGAAGAAAATTCGGCACCGGCGAGTTGACAGCTTGATAATACGGGAGAGAATTTGACCACTAGTTCGGGTAGGGTCCCCAGGGGTCGAAAATCAATCGCACAAACTTCAGAATGTTCTTGTGATTTTCAATTGTGTTGCGTGTCTTGCAAGCTTCATGTAGTCTTTTTCTTCATTTAGAAGTGGATGGGAGGCATCGCTTCTTATGATGTCTGCATTTAGCTCGAACGTGCGCTTTTCCCATAAGAGACTACAACCGTATAATCCGCCATATCTGAGTGCAATCTTAAAGCTTCCATTGTTGATCCCTGAAGATGAAGTCAATGTGAGGGACTTCAACAACTTGATCTTCTTGAGAAACCTCTGAAACAAGTGATTTGATTTCCAATGACCCAATCTTCTTGTTAGTAGTGCAATCATGACTGCTGTCTTCTTTTTGCTCTTTCTTTGGTTCAGTGAAAGGAGATGATGTAGATGAAAAGATGAGGTTGTCTAAGCGATTGGAATGAGCATAATTTCTTTTCCATTCCACAAAAGGGTATACGTGTTCACCTCTTTATCATTGTGCACTTTTTGATTAGAAAGCCATGGACGTCCAAAAATAATATGAGCAATATCCATATTAATCCTAAACAAATCAAACTCCTAAATAAAGGGATGCCCGTTGGGCCAAATGGGTTGGCCGACCTATTGTCTGGCCTGCATCATTTTCTCTTAATATTATCTTTGTTGACCACAATCATCATCATCCCTTTTACCCATATTTCTTCCTTTATCGAGTTCTCCACCTTGTGACAAATTTTCTAAGGGCATTGTAATTAGCGCGGTGTAATAAGACAATTATCCCTACCCAATTGTGACCTCTCTTGGACCTGATCTTGCACATGCCTCAGATACAGCCGATCTGCGACGTTCTTCTTGAACTTCTAACCCTCCTGATCATTATGGCTTTCCATCCACTTCATTTTTCTCTACCTTATGGTCCGTTGTCATTTTTCGGTCATACAAACAAGATTCCCTTTCTTCTTGATTGTTGGATAAAAGCAATGGAAGAGAGCCAGCAGCTTTGGATGAGAATCACATGTGGGATAATGTTTCTTGTCACAACCACCCCCCCCCCCCCCCCCCCCCCCCCCCCCCCAAAAAAAAAAAAAAAAAAAAAAGCTGAAGGATCTCTAGACTCCAAAGCTTGACTTGTCGCTTTTGAAAAATTAACAAAGAATATGGTTAGGTTACATCTGTAGACAAGATGATTACAGTTTGGAGTTCGGACCCTCATTGCCTCAAGAACTATTAGATAGTGGTCCATTCTTCAAATGGATGTGAAAAGTTCTTTTGTACATGGCGATCTATAGGAAATTATCTTCATGTGCATTCCAAAGGGTCTTGATGCACCCTCATCATTTGTTTGTCGCCTTCATCACTCTCTTTATGGCCTTAGACGATAACCCTGGCCCTCCTTTGAGAAATTCATACAACCAATGTTTGTTCTAGCTTTCACAGAGTCATTCAGATCATTTACATTTTATTTGATGGACAACACGAGGCATTACAATTTTGTTAGTTTATGTGGATGATTCCTTATCTCTAGAAATGATGTTGTTGGTATATGAAAGCTGCAATAGACTCTGTGTCCTATTTTCATATGAAAGATCTTGGTTCGATGGCATACTTTCTGGGATTGGAGGTGCATCGCTCCAAACAATGGATAATGCTCACTCAAACTAAATATACCATGGAGCTTATAGATCTAGCTCGTTTCAATTGATGCCAAGCTTGTGGAAACACCTATGAATGCTATAAGCTAGGACGGAGGGAGTGGGGTTCGAATACATGAGAGAGGTTTCAAAAGCCCCTTGTGGAAAGTGGGAACACCTATGAATGCTAAGCAAGGACGGAGGGAGAGGGGGTCGAATACATGGGAGAGGTTTCTTTCACGAAAGAGAGAATTTTAAAACGTTGGAGGATACTTTTGTCTTTTACTTATTTGTAATAGGGTAAGTAAATTATCATCCAAATTTTAAGGAGATGTTGCAACTTTCAATCAATCAATCAATCAACTAAATCATTCATTCTTTCTTTCTCTCCTAAATGTTTCTCCTTCGCGGAAATTTGAGAGAAACCTTTCTCTATAACTAGATTTGGGCATCTTGTTTCTTCTTTGGATTGAATCTCATGAATCTCAAAGAAATGTACCATTAAAAGACCACTAAACTTTATGGCTATTAATTAATCTAGGAGTTGCTTCTTTGGATTGAATCTCATGAATCTCAAAGAAATCTACCATTAAAAGACCACTAAACTTTATGGCTATTAATTATTCTAGGGCTAGGATGAACTAAAATTAAACTTCTCTCCTTAGTTGGGCTGTCTCCAAATTTTACTCAAATAGGAGTTGCTCCCACCGTATTGAGCATTTAAGTAAAAATATCATGTGCTCAATCTAATGGTGGGACGAAATTCTATTGGAGTGCACTTTGAGGAAACCACTTAAGGGGAGGGTGTTTATTCTGAGTAGTATAGATTTTACACCTCGACCTTACACCTTTTTATCTCATTGGTCAATGGCTATCAATTATGTGCACTCAATCATCTATGTTACCACAGACATCGTGGCCCACCAAAATATTAGAAGTAATCAATCAATGGATTTTCAACCATAGTTAATTTCATTTCGGACCCCTTTTTTGTCTCGCCTCCGAAATCATATGTTTCGTCCGATTTGAAATTTCAGTGAAATGCTTAGGAGTTACATTTCGAATAAATAAATAAAATCAAAATATACATATATGCTAGAAAAATAAGAAATAAAAAATGAAATATAATTTATGCATTTAACTAATTATGATAGAACAATATTATAACATACAAGTATAAAATTTAAGTACATTTCTTACCACAATAATGTTTAAACATAATTTTCATAACAATAAAAGTTAAGAATCTTTAAGATTGAAGTTTGGATACATTCCCCACAACATTTTGGCCATATCGGAAATTTCGGAAATTCCATCCATTTCTATCAATTTCAGCTGAAATCCATGTTTTTGGCCGAAAATGAGAGAACCTCAAACCGGAAATTTACACTATGCATTTCATTTCAGCTTCATAGCCGAATGGAAATTTTTGGCCATTTGGGCTGAAACAGAACGAAATTGGTGACTATGTTTTCAACCCTCCAAGTCTATCACGGGCATCAAGCTCATTAAACGATCACAACTAACCAACCAATTCATTAATTAATTATGGTTGGACTGGTTTATAAGTGATCAATCCAGCATGGGCCTTCCTTTGATTAGAGTGAGATACAACTCTCGGTCCTAAAATAAGGGGTGAATGATTATTGTGAGCAGTTCTGAATTTGGATTCATTGTGGTGAGCCCTATTACTTTTGTATTTTAACTATTCTTAAAGTTTTGAAAAATTATGTCTTTATTCTTTAAAAGTATTTAGGTATTTTCAAATTTAGGATCTTTTTCTTTGTATATTATTAAAAACTCTAAAAAATAAATAAATGTATTTTTTTAAATGACAAATAAAAAAGTCAATAAATATAAAAATATTATCGATCCCCTATAGAATTTTTTTTGCCTCTGCACTGATGTTAAAGGTTATGTTACTACCTTGAGTAGACCAATAACAATTTCATCAACAAGCTTCAAACAATTCCATCACTGTCCTCATTGTCACCCAAAAAATCCCAATAAGACGTAGAATGTAGAAGCCTCCTCCAAAATTGAGCCATGAATGACTAAATGATCAATTCCTATGTCTTCGAGGCACAAAATGCAAAAATTGACAATAATGGGTTTAACTACCTTGAAGATGATCAATAGGGAGAAATTTATCAAGATCTACAAGCCATCAATAAGTGAGTACTTGTTGAGGAGCCAGAATGCACTATTTCATTTACTGTTCCTGCACATGCACACGCGCACACACAAACAGAGCAGCTATGCCAAGAAATGTGAAATGGCAGCCTAGTAACTTTGGATAGTTTCCATACGCACCACACAAAGCTCTGTCCACCATTGCAGATCTCGTTGTGTAGCCTTTGCTCTCCATTTTCATATCACTGTAATGTAGGAGGATAAAGGTATGACCAGCATTGATGAAAAATATGTTCAATACTTTGCAAAGATCATAGTAACTTTGTAAGAATTTTGACATGAAAGGTTGAAACAAAAATTATGATTTTTTTAATATATCTCCAACAAAAAAGGATGTGTTATGAGAAATTTGAGCGTAAGAACTCCACTATAATTTTTTGTTTAGCTCCCTTTCCCCATTTCTTTTAAAGAGAAATGATTCACAAAGTGCGGTGTATTTTTGGAATCTATCCACCGTGGGACCCTTTTCCCTGATTTTAACTAATGAATCAGTTCCTGCCCTAGTGATTGGAGGATGCCTAGGTACCCCTTTGACAGAAGTGATATTAATGTTGGATTGAAACAGTGCATATGGCAATCATTAGATGAGTTAATCATCTCATCTGCACTGTTTCAATCCAACAGTGAATATCACCATGATATGTATGATGTTAGCACACTCCCTAGATGGGAAAAGAGTTTGATCCGGACTGGGCAAAAAGGGCCCAACAGTGGAGGTCTCTCAAATATTACAGGGCACTTTGTGGTGTATCAAGATACAACAGATCGTTTCTCCTTATTAGATACAGTAACGATATCTAGATAAAGCCTGTAACTTTTGACATTTCTAATTGTTGTATCCCTTGAACAGCTGGAGAGCACCGAGTCCCTAAAAATGAACTATATCTATTTGCGGATAGCAAGGATTACCTGGCAATCAATAATTGCACCATGGAGATTCCTCTTCGCTTTTGTTCCTCCTTATCATATTGCCCATGGATGGATTACCTTTATCTGCTCTTTAATTTTCATCAGTGGCATAGCATACATTGTCACAAAGCTTACAGATCTGATAAGCTGTGTCACAGGTTTTACCTCCTCTTCATAATTAAACTAAGACAATTTTTTTTTTTTTTATTATTATGGTTTTATGCTGATGTTCAACATAATTTTATGCTTCTTTTGCAGGAATAAATGCTTATGTTATAGCATTTACAGCATTAGCAGGTGGAACCTCATGGCCTGACTTAGTTGCAAGCAAGATTGCCGCTGAACGTCAGACAACAGCAGATTCTGCCATTGCAAATATTATCTGCAGGTTCTATTCTTCAACTGTCCCCCAATATATGTAATTTCATGCAGAAGCTAAGTTTCTCATAGACAGGGCTCCCCCAGTACCACACTTTTATCATGCACCTTCAGTTAGGACTAATTGTGTGATTTTTTTTTAAAATATCTGGAAGCACATATTTGCTGTTGATTCATTGTTATAATTTCAGTCAGATACTGATTTTGTTAGAAGTGAAACTAAGAGTGAGGTGTTATTATGATCTGCAGCAATTCGGTGAACATTTATGTGGGCATTGGTATTCCTTGGCTGATCGACACTGCATACAACTTCATTGCATATAGGGAACCACTGCGAATCCCGAATGCGGCAGGTCTCAGTTTCTCTCTCCTCATTTTCTTTGCGACTTCCACTGGCTGCATTGCTGTTTTGGTGCTAAGGCGTATTACTTTAGGTGCCGAACTGGGGGGACCACGTCTGTGGGCCTGGGTTACTAGTGTCTACTTCATGTTCCTTTGGATTGTTTTTGTTGTTCTATCCTCCCTTAGAGTTTCTGGAATTATATGAGTGATCATTGGATGGTTTGATATTTTTTTAGATTCATTATGAAGTGCCTTTATTGATGGGTTTTTGGAAGATAAATGTTGTATGTTATAGTGAGGAAAAAAAAAAAAAACAAATTTATTTTTTGTATATTATTTGCAAAGAAGATTATATTGCAGATAGCATTGCTACTTTCTGAATATTTATACATATGATGGTTTATATTATCCCATGATTTATTTCTATTGTTTGTTTTGATCATGCTGCTATTACTTGATAAGGTGAATACAGAAGTGCCTGTTGGAATTGTATATTTGTCTCATGTGATAGTGAACTTGGTTTAAAATTGCTAGACAATTAACAGTTTTAATTGAAATTTCATTAATAGATCATATGGTAATCATTTGGATTGATATTGCTAATTGATTAACACTTAAGTTTATCACTAAAACTATCAGTGAATTTAACTGAAAGTAAGTGGTCTTAATAATAATAGTATTATGTTAAATTTGGGAATATGGGAGGGTTTTAAATCATTCAGAACTGGGATGTCAATAATTTCTCATAATTGAAATTTGAAGCATGCCATTGACAGTTGGAAATGAAGTCTTTTTTTAAGCAGTCTTATTTGCTTTGAATAAAATGTTTTATAAAGCCATGCATGCCTTTGATTACACTGCCTTTGTATTTCAACCCCATCTTGAATGCTTATATAGTTATATTAGACCTAGACTCAAACTACACTGATCCATAATCTCGTTAAAATTTTCATCCATGCATAAATCTTTGAAAGTTTATAAACTGCTGCCCAGAAGTAGTACTCACTACCAATTGAAAAAAAGAAGGAAGAATGCAGTGCTCAGCATTTGATCTTCTCCATCAATGACTCGTTGCGCATTCATGGTTTAAGATTTCATTGGATATGTATTGTAACGACTGATATTTATTATTAGCTGAGACCGAGCTGATCTGTGATTCATATTGCGGTTTGCCACAGTATCAATCGTTTAAGCCAATATTATCAGCCGATACGGCCAATTCAGCCAATACCTAAGAAGCATGGACACGGACACGGGACATGAACACGCCGGCACGACATTTCTCAAAAAAGTAGGACATGGACATGTCAGGGACACGTTAATAATAATTAATAATAATAATAATAATATATAATCATATACTAAAGGATACTATTTCCACAGCCAAATTATATTTCCCCCTCCTTTATTAATTTTCTCAGACTTGGTTACATATTTCCACATAGGCTTATTTATATCTTCTTCATTGGAAAGGTGTAAACACATATTCCTAAATTCCAAATTATCACGTAGAGGTGAAGAAGCAGAGCTGATAAATAAATAAATAAAATATTTGATATAAAGAACAGATTTGATATATAAACAGCAAAAACAGATTTTCTAGATTCATGTAAACAGCAAAAACCCATCACCCGGCCTTCTCAGGACAGCGGAAGGATGGCTCATTTGCTTTTAAGTTATAAACTTTTACAAAAAGCCCCATTTGCTTTTCTTTTTTTACTCTAATTTTATTTTATTTTTCCAATTAAAAGAGGTAAACGTGTCCGGAACGTGTCCGGAACGTGTCCGAAATATAAAACATTAAAAAATAAACAAGACACTCTTTTTTGCGTGTCCAACACGTGTCGGAGCGTGTCCGAAGCGTGTCCATGTCCGACACGTGTCGGACACTGGCACTCCGGGGCCCCGGAGAGGTGTCAGTGCTTCCCAGGCCAATACATGTAAGCTGACAAGAGCAGACAGGATGTACGATCTGCTCCTCTAAGACCCTATAAACTTATTTTTTAGGCCATTTTACTAGTAGTAGTTTGGGGAAATGGATTTTTCCATCTCTACCACAAGAAATCTGAAGAAAAATGCCAAAATGATGAAAAGAAGCCTCCATGCAACCCATTAGCACGGTTATCTTTGTGGTGAGAAAAAGGCTCAACATTTAAATACATAGGCATCGACATCTTTGGGGCATGAATAGGTTCCAAACCAACAAGTAGTACATGTGGAGCATAGACCATTTATTTTAATCTTTTTCACATTTCATCATTGTTTCTCAAGACTGGATCCCTGTATTTTGGGGCATGTGGATTCTACAAATAGATCTACATATTTTATAAAAATTGGAAGTCCTAATACTTCTAGATTGTGTTCTAGGAATGCATAGTTGCATACCCCAAGTCAACTGCAATGAGAAGATGCTGCTGCATCTAGATTTATTATTGTTCCTCTGAAATATCTGATTCATGTTTTAGGTGTTGCTCAATTGCCGTCTCACAGAGTTTCATTGTATGGTCTTAAATTTTAGCTTGGGAGTCTGCATAAAGTTCTGAACATCTTATCTTTTCTTGTAGAAATAAACTGCAACATTCTTTCTCCACTTAATGATCATTCTTCTTGTACTCAAAGTTTCGTTAAAACAATTTGGTTAATCAATCAATCTCAATTTTACCCCATTGAAACCCATGCATCTGTCTGTATATTTTATGTTCTGATGCTCTTATGTTTCTGTGTACTAGTCAAGGTATTCTTTATATCTATTCTAGATATTTCTTCATGATCTCATCTTCAACCAAGACCCTTTTGTTTCATTTTTAATGCACCTTACATGGTTGAACCCAATTAACAATTTGGGCCCAGAAATTGGGTCCACACCTTAAGTTTCTCAGGTAATCGATGGTCTAATGACAGCATTTCGTGGGTGTAAAATTAAAATGATTTCTTAATTAGATTGACCAAATCATTGCTCTTCAGAAAGAAAGAACTCATCGATATGTGAAGATAACATAAATGGTTTCCTTGAATAAGTCCACAATAGTACATTTTTGTGTATACTGTAAAAGGCCATAAAAATTAAATTAAAATCAAATCTATGGTCTGTCAACCTTATCAAGTGTCCATGACATTTGGAACCTCCACAGGATACTTATGAGTTCGATCAGACCATGCGTTTTGAATGCATGGCCCAAGGTCTGAGACACACTTCCACACAGCACTATTGCACTTGAACCCACTCCCCAATGATATCTGCCATACCCTATCACCTTTCTTCACCCTCCCTTTGGCCTCCATATAGCAGAGTGAATACCAAATAGATGCAGCTGATGTGTTTCCAAACCTATACAGTGTCATCCTTGATGCTTCCACATTTTCTGCATCCAGCCCAAGACCATTCCCAATTGCATCAATCACAGCCTTGCCTCCTGCATGTATGCAGAAATGGTCAAATGCCTTGTGGAAATCTGGCACATAAATGGGTGCCCCAAACTTGCTTCGTATCAGCGACCACCCATATCGGAGCAGTTGGGTGTAAGGCAAGACCAGCGGCCCTAACAACTTCATGTTGGCCTTGAGAGCATCACCTGCTACTTGTACAATATCCTTTGATAGAGACACTCCCACAATCCCCTCATCATCCAACTCTTGGGTGACACAATTGTATGCTGTGTCGTTGGACCCTGTGTGAGTACATACAAGGTGTTGTAGCAAGTACCTTGCTCTGGGCTTGTCTCCCTTGTGATTGGACAGAAGGATCGCAACTCCACCCTTACGAAACAAACAATTAGTTACTAGCATTGATTTCTTGTTACCCTGATAACCTGCAGTTGTTGCTTCCATGCTAATGACTAAAGCTAATGAGTTCTTGTGTACTCTGAGAAGGTCTCTTGCAAGATCGATTGACTTGAGGCTTGCACTGCAGCCCATGCCAGCGAGGTGGAAGCTCCTTACATCGCTTCGGAACCCGAATTTGTTGATGACAATGGTGGCCATCGAAGGTGTCGTGCAGAATAGGCCACAGGAGGTTATGAGAATGTCAATGGTTGTTGGGTTTATATTGAGTTTGGTGAGGAGATCTTGCACAGTTGTGAACATGACAGTCTTGACCTCAAGCATCCCTGACTGGAGCGAAAAGTCTGGTGGTATTTGGTGGATTCCAACGGGAAAGCAGGTTTCATTGCCGAGTCCGGACCGCTCAAGGAGTTTCTTCTGGAATTTGATGCTCTGGTCATTGAATACGCAGCTGATGTTGGCGTGTTCTATGTAGCTTGATAGAGGGACTCGTGACCAATCAGGCGGCCGATAACAGGAGAAGCCAATGAGGTAGATATATTCATTGGGTCTGTGGGTGAAGTAGAATCCTGCTAATAGAATTAGAGTGGTTGCTGCTGCTGCTAAGAGATGGAGGTGTTTGAATGGGATTGATGTTTGGATAAGATCAAGTAGGTGTATTAACAGGGAATATGGATCCACCACATTCTTCATGGAGATGACAGTTATTGAAAGAGTGCTCAGAATCATCAGACTAGAGCAGCAGATAAAGCGCAGTTTGAGAGGTGTTTGGGACTTGCCAGCGAGTGGCCTCATCCTGATTTTAAGGAAGATTTCCATCTGAATCCAGTAGTGAATGGCCTCATCCTGATTTTAAGGAAGATTTCCATCTGAATCCAGTAGTCTTGGGAGACAAGGAGTCCTAGTCCTTGATGCCCAGTCCTAAGAATTCTAGTTGGCCATCTTTTGGAATCTAAACAGCTCAAAATCACCGCCTCGCATGGGCGGCCATATTTCACTCCAATACGGATGAGCCCACTATCAGATTAATATCGTGTAAAACACTTGATTTCACTATCTTCCTTTTTTTTTTTCAAATTTCAACCACTTGTTTTATATAGCTGTATTTGACAGTGGGCCAAAATCCATTTAAAGTGAGGTAGGGTGCAGCTTCAATAAGCAAGGTGACTGTGATTTTGAGCACCTCAGATTCCACAACAGATTTATTGGTTTTTACTTTTCCCTTTTAGAGGTTGCTGATTCAGTATCTTGAGCAGTGACAAGAGCTGAGAAGTTTAAGCTGATTTCGTAGGCTCATGGAAAGTGCACTATGGCTTCCATCAAATAGGCATGAAGTAACAGGAAGTTTGTGTACCTCACGCCATTTCCTTCTTTCTCAGTTATCTCTCCCCTGACTCTCTTTCTTGGTAAACCAGAAAGTCCTGACTTTTGAAAGCTTCATTTGGGAAGCAAACCTATACAAGAAGCAACAATTCCCAGACCCAAACCTCAATCACTAACATGGACTCATACATGAACCTCTAGGGATATAAACGAGTCATTGATTCTCCGATGGCCCAGATGTTCCGACCCGTTAAAAACCGGGTTTGGGTCCTTATTTAGGCCCCGATAAGTAAATTGGTCTGGGTCTGGTTCTACCTTGGTTCGGACCCGTGGACCTGAGACCCAACATAATACTTCAATTTTAGAAAATCTCTCATATAAACCATGTCTTTTTAATATCATTCTCTACCTGGATCCGGACCCGGATTCAGACCCGTCCCATATATGGTTTTGGTTTTGGTTCCGGAGCCAAGAAATCAGTTCCGAAACGGTTCCGGGTCGGGATCCGGTTCCACCTTCTCCTTAACAGTTCCGGGTCCACCATGGACCCGGATCGAAACCGACCTGTTTACAACGCTATGAACCTCTCTACCTGCTCTGGGTGCTGATTATAGACCCTTGCCCATATGCAAATATAAATTCAAGGCATCAAGGCCCTGAACCAGACCTTGACCACAATAAAAGGCTCGAATGTTATACACTTGAATAGAGGCCTACTATATCTAGGCCCAGATACTTCTTTTGATATTATACGATTACATGTTTTACAGGGGCATTTACATCAAAATAACTTGTAGACTCTAAATTTAGGATGTGTAAACTTTGGGAATGAAAAAAGGCTCTAGAAATTAAACATAAACCTCTCCTTTGCCCGTCACTGAAGAAATGGAGGATTGATAACCGGTACTCATGTTAAGACTTAAGAGGATCACTCCCTAATAAGGATGCAAATGGATATCCGATTATCTGAAAATTGGGAGATTATAACTCAAGAAAAATCGGGTCAGGAGTCTGTTTTAGGTCTTGACTCATTAATGGGTTTAGATACAGAACCCAATTTAGGTTTCAATTGATAAATGGGTCCATATAGATTCCGACCCATGGATTAGGACCCGGAACACGAGTATTTTGTAAGCTATAGCTCAAAATTGTTTTTGATTGGGCAATTTTATATTTAATCCTAAAGACAGTAGAGTTGATGAACTATTATAAGTTAAATTATATCCTTATAAAAAAAAAAAAAAAAAAAAAAAAACTAGACTCCAATTCTCTTGTTGGACCCAGTTCTGGAATCAGATCTGGATTCTCTTATTGAAACTGGGTCTGGAACCGATAAAATAAGTTCCAGTTGAAACCGGTTTTATGACTGAAACTTTCATTTAAAAACCAGTCAAAGCTTGAGTCCAGTATGGTTCTGCCTTGTCTCCAACGCGTTTGCATCCTTACTCCCCTACCATTGTTCAAGTAGTAAAGACTACGGGTGTAACGGTTTAGTTAACCGTTTGCTTTGGGAAAACTATTAACCGAATCGTGTTTCATAGATTTTGGTTTTTAAAAATTGTAATTGTAACTGAACTGTGAAAAACCGTTAAAAACTGAACCGCGGTTAACGGTTTAGTTACGGTTAATTGTCACTAAATTTTTTTTTGAAGATTTTGTCATTTACCAATCAAACTTACTGTTCTAAAAAAAAAAAAAATCATAGTTGGAGACTGGCATAATATGTTACTAAAAAAAAAAAAAGTAATTTTCATTCAGGCCTTTAAGTTTTTTTCTGATTAGCACGGTTAACCGTGTGTTTTGGGAATACGGTTAACAGTTAACGATTCGGTTCGGTTAATAACCGTGAGTCGAGACAAAAACCGTAACCGAACTGTGAAACACGGTTTTTTTTTATTTCAATATCCGTAACTGTAACCGAACTGTGAAATACGGTTATTAACCGCGGTTCGGTTAAAAGATTTTTCGGTTTTTTTTTACACCCCTAATAAAGACAAAGATAAACAAAAAAAAAAAAAAAGACAAAAGAAGAAAAAGGGAAATTCTCTTATGCGCTCCTCTTAATGCGAACCATCAATGAGTCCCATTGTGGGTCCCATCTGAGGATAGGACCGGTGAAACGGAAAGATCCATGTGGGACCACCCCATGCATCAAGTTTGTCCCAATCCCACTCCCGTAACCACTCAGCCCACAAATTTAACGGCGTAATATTTAAAAGAAATTCAACCCTCTATCCAACGGTAAAGTCCATTTAGACGTGAGGCTGTCCAAACCTCGATGATTATAATGGGGGTCCTAATTTTTTATTTATCAGTTTGGATTTGTGATTAGGTGGGCCCCACAACGGATGCACCCAAAAAAAAGTTTCCAAAACAGAAACTTTTCCCCACCTTCATTTCTCATTATATAAATTTTCAGAACCCCGCAGGTAAATACTATTTCCTACTCCGTCTTGTTCTCTCACTCACTCGCTCGAAGACGAACAAGAGAAGAAGAAGAAGAAGAAGAGGAGCAAACCCCAAACTATTTCAACTATTTTCAAAGGTAACCCCTTTCTTATCCATTGCTTTCTAATAAGACAAGATTCCTAGAGTCCTAGGGTTTTAACCCATCAAATGACCAAATTTGTGTCTTGATGATGATGCAACTGTGTGCCACCCATGTGCAATAATAATGTAGTTGCTACTTTGGGCCAGAGAAGGAAAAAAAAAAAAAAAAACCCAGCTTGATTGGATTTCGATTGGTCTATATATCACAGCTTCAAAAATCAATGAATAAAACCGAGCATTTGATGCTGTCCAAATGACTGAAAAAATTGAGGGTTCAGATTGACTATAGGAGGACAAGTGGACCCCACCCAAGAAAAATCTATCAATTAGCTTCAAATTCTAAGCTTTCATTCTGGGGTTCACTTAGAAATATGGTATTGCTCTACTTGAGGTGTTGGAGGTAAATTCCCAAGGCTTTTGTGGGACCCACTTGGATGCATGCCCTGCCATGTGGGGAGAGTGTGATTGGAAGGTGTCACCATTGGAAGATGTCAACATGGGATATGCAATTTTTATTTTTTTTTTTGTTTTTGTTTTTGGTTTTTTTTTTTTGGGTGGGGGTGTGGGGGGATCATTATAACCATTGACTTAGATGGGCGGGGGCGGGGGCGGGGGAGATCATTAGAACCATTGATTTAGGGGGGCTTAAAGTTTAGAGCCAGCCATCACACTAGTAGTTCAAATGCTAGGAAAGTCAACTTCCATATGCCTTGAGAGGTATTGCCTAGGATAAACATAAAAGAAACATTAAAAGGGTAATATATCTTATAAAACATGTGTACAAGTATGAGCAAAAACCTATCTTGAGCTTGGTTGATGAAACAATCGAAATAAGCTCAAACTGAAGCCCAACTGAGATGATCCAAGCATCTTGCAAGCCAGCTTGGCTTGTTTACATCATTTTTCATCATCATCATCTTAGCCTTATCCAATGAATCTGAGGTCGAGCTAATTCATTATACTCGGAAAATCATACAAGATATTTCAGATATTTTGTATCTTTATCACTTTGGTATTGTGTGTGTGTGTGATACACGCCCGCGTTATGTGTGCATATATATAAAATACATCATTATCATCAAAGCCTTGTCCCAACTATGCTGGATTTGGCTATACGAATTTTGTTTCTTCATTTTGATCTATCTTGAGCCAAATCATCAGATAAGTTGCACTTTTTCGTATCTATTTTTACTATCTCCATCCACACATAAAATACATCCTAGCGCAGAAATATTTTTACCACTGCTTGTTTTGCTTAGTGACGAATCCACTTTGTTAGCAACCCCTTAAAATGTGAGGAAACTCGACATCTAGTGACTCCACTTTGGTAGCATCCCTTAAAATAAAACTTGACATCTATAGATTTACATAACTCAATAATCTTAGTCAAAATAAAATTGTATTTCTTTGGTGTATCCCCTTTTTCTTACATAACCACATGATAAACTATCTCTTAAAGACCTTATCTTGGCGAAAGAGCCTATTGTACAACATTGCTTGAGTTCCCTTCTACTTTTATGCCCAAAAGTGAAGTTTCATTTGGGACCTCTCCAAACTGCATTTCTTAATTTGAGTTACATTTGCAGATTTCTCAATTCACTCAGGTTGATTATGACATCCACTAGGTTTTGGGTTTGAAGTCTTTAATTCATGTGAGTAGAACTTATAGTAAATCAGTTATTGTCTTTGGATGGATGGATGGAAAATTGGAAATCCTCCCTTTTATCTTCTCACTAGTCACAACATGATTGTTTATGAATTTTCTAAAACTGTAATGTCAAGAAGTAGGAGCAGAACTGTTGAACCTCTTAGAAAGGAAAGATGTTTAAGGGACTGTGAAAGCATTGAGATCCCTACCAAGTTGGGATGTTTCTATATTATTTCAAATGGTGGATCATCAGTTGCTTTAAGTGATTTAAACTCCTGTTGCTGATGTCTTTGTAATACATACTTCAGCTCTTTTAAGTATAGGACAGAGAGGCTGTAGTTCTCTCATGTTTGACCCGTTGTGGTAATAATTGAGAGCCTTAAAGGCCACCATGTGTTCCTAAAGAACAAGCTGTTGTTTGCTACCTTGAAAAAGATTCATGGTAACCACAATAGGTAGTTATACCCTTGCAATTTGCTCTCAGAGAATGTGAATCGAGCAAACACACTTGAGTTCACTCATGAGTATTGAAATTGGAAAAAAGGAACAATGTAAATGCATTGAAAAAAATTCATAAGTAAAATAAGTATGGCAAAAAAAAAAAAGAAAGCATAATAAGAAAGTTAAATGATTGGCTAATAATTCTTGAAAAAATAAACCACAATGAACATTTCAACGCATGCAGAAGATTCTGGTTCACCATGTGCATGAATGTCATTGGCAGTTTGGAAAATTGAATGCCATGACTGCCACTTATAGAAGCCCTGAGCTATGATGCCCAGATATTGCATGCACATGGCAGGGGCATGGATTTTACACATAAAATATGTAGTCTTGGAAACGATACGACACAATATGTTGCTCATTTTGAAGTATCCGTGCATCATAGGCCCTTGAGTTTTAATTATTGTCTTCTTCTCATCCTTGAGCCTCAATCTACTTGCGATGTTAGACACTAGATAATTGATCTTAAATATTGGCACCGGACCACATGTAAAACATATTTTACCGAATTTCACTCAACTGCTATTTTGTTATGATGCAATCAAAATTGGTCCTTTATTTGTGATTCTATTTGCACAGTATTGGCCTTTATGGTTAGATAGTTTTATGCACATGGATGGGATCAATTTCTATGCATGTCAGATATTTTTCTTGTAGTTCTGTGTTTTGAACATACAAATTTTTATGTTGCACAATTTCTATTCTCAAGACAAGCCTACACTTTTATGCTGCAAGTTGGGAACAAATAGGAGTTAAATCCTAGTTCTGGAATGCTGAAATATGTGCAATGAGTCCTCTATTCAAGGACTTACTACGGATATTTCAATAAAAAATTACCCCTGCATATGATGGCCATTTGGTCTTTGGTTGACGTAAAGGAAAGAAGGAACAGGTAGAGCATCTTGGAAGAGGAAGAGTGCTATATCTTCAAATTGTGCTTCTTGTGCTTGTCTGGGTATGTAGTAGTCAGTTTAACAAGCTCATCAACTATTTCAATCAATTTGTCATATTAAAACAAGATGAGCTTGAGCTTTTAGTTGTAGTTCTATTGTTTTTAAATGTGGATGAAATTTCATCTATAGTCTCAAGTTGAATGTGCACATGGATGGTTTCAGTCACTGTATTTTGGAATCCATTACATGTGTGCATGAATCACTGTACAGCTGTGAACATGGTACTCGCTAAGCCACAACCCAAGGTAGGCAAGATGGAAGCAGACAGGTTAAAAACATGGGTTTCTACTTTCTAGGGAGACTATATCATGGCCCTGCCAAGTTCATAAGTATTTTTAAACCTTTTGTATTCAAGCCTGTCCATATTCTTGCTGGATGACTCTTTTTTTATTATTTTATTTTGGATATGTATGGGCATGTGCTTAATAGATATTGCATGCTTATTTCTCCAAAGTAAGGAAGAAGATGGAAAGTCAACTCCTTATGTTATCCCAGATTGCAATGCAACTTTTTCCACAGCTTGTGGCACAGTTGGTAGGTGTTTGTTATTCCAAATAAGGCTGTCAGTAGGCTAAGCTAAGCCAGGGTTCACTTTGCTTGAACTCCGTCAGTGCTGAAAATGTCTAGCTTTAGTTCAATTGAGCTTATTTCAACCATTACTACTTGAGCTCTAGCTCGGCACGGAAGCATTTATTTTGAGCTCGTGCTGAGCTCAAATAATATGAGATAAGCTTTGGTTAGCTCAGGTGTGTCTTATTTAAAAAAACTAGGTACTTCATTTGGAAAATAGATCAAGCTCAAACTTGAGCCTGTGCCTGAGCTTGAATTTTGACTTCAAGTCAGCCTCAACTTAGTTTCCATTGAGTGCGTTGTGATATGAATTAGTATATGAAGGAACAAAATGCAGAGAAATTATGGAATACTCAAATCCTTATTAGTAAGCACTAAGATCAAGCTTTAGCAATTTCAATTCATTCATAAAACTATTGACCTATAAAAAAAAATTCAACCTCCAAATTGATTGGGTTTATCAAACTTTAAATCTTATCTCGTTCAAAAGGAGCCTTATTATAAAAAATTAAAAAAAAAAAAAAAAAAAAAACCTTGGAGATATTAATGTTTTAAGAGGTTTTTGAATCCTAACTATTGAAATCTCAACTCTTGAAACATCAAGAAGTTTGGAAGATTTTATGTGGCAGATTTTTTGCCCTAACCTAGACAGTAATGATATCTTTTCTTTAATGAGATTTTTCCATCACCTCTACCCACCACGATTGTCATATGTTGAAATGGGCTCCCTCTCCAGCTTGAGCCTGGCTAAGCCACTTCATGAGCGAATCCTGAGTTGAGATGTGCTGAGCAGGACCTTGCTCAATCTCCACTCAGCTTAATTTTTAAACGAACTTGTAAAATAGGCTTGGGTAGAGCTCCAGCCCATAAAAAATGAGCTTGAACTCAAGAGTAGCTCGGTTGAGATGGAAAAGCTTGCAACTTAGCTCCCCTTATTGGCAGCCCTACTTTTGACCTCAAGGTTGCAGGTTTGAGTCGGCATACCTTTCGAATAAATATATAAATAAATGTACGTGAAGATGTTTCCTGACCATTGGTTCTGGATGGATCCTGCCCTTAGATGCTTCCTGAGACATCCAAAATGCACCCTAACCCCCTGTGACATTTGGGCTTCTGGCAATATTGCATTGATTTCCACCACGCACCAAATATGGCATTGGATAAAATATTTGTTCCAGGATCTGAATATTTTGATATTGCTATGTAGTGAAACTCTCAAAGTAAAAGCTAAAGTATTGTTGTTTTTGCATATGAAAATATCCAATCACTAAAACTACTGCATAATGGACTTGTCTTAATCCACCCTTTGGTTCTCTAAATTTCCAGAAAAGAATGTCTTGCAATTGATATCTACCTGTCAATCTCTGTCATATCAAATCTAATATTCTTGTGTTTTTATTTTTATTTTTATTTTGTTGCTTGCAGAAAAATAGTGATGGTTATCCCTCCTCCAGTTAGGCCACCCAGAATCACAAAGTATCTTAAGCCATATGTCTTGAAGATGCACTTCACAAACAAGTATGTGAGTGCGCAAGTCATTCATACGCCGACAGCCACAGTAGCTTCTTCTGCAAGCTCACAAGAGAAGTTGCTGAGGCCAACTATGGAAAATACTCGAGATGTTGCTGCAGCTGCGAAGATTGGGAAGATACTGGGTGAACGTCTGTTGTTGCAGGACATACCTGCAGTTACTATTTTCTTGAAGAGAGAACAGAAGTATCATGGTAAGGTGAAGGCTGTGATTGATTCATTAAGGGAAAAAGGTATACAACTGATTTGAGCATTCCCTCCAATGAACAAGTAATAGAGTTTTGCAACCTGGTCTCATTGTCATGTCAACTTTCTTGGTAAAAACTTTAGAACTTCATGTTGGAAGTTAAGCAATTGATATTAAGAAGCCTGTCCCAAGAACTTAAAACCAGCTGATACATAAATCAGGTTCATTTATCATCATCATTGCGTCGGATTTGCACTAGCAATCCAAGCAGGTTCAGTGTTTCTTGGGTGTTCAAACAAGGTTGGAATTGCGGTGTAGAGAGAGCTATATACCATCTTATTTCTTATCATGCATTATTTATATGGCTGATTCTGATTTGGGTATTATATGTTGCTCTTTGGCACTTCCTTTGTATTGGTGAAGATTTCCATTTGGGTAAATGGTGATTGGTTTTCAATGAGTTTTTTTTTCAAGACAAATCAATGAAGCATATCTTGTGTGGAACTCCTTTTACCTTTTTGGATAGTCATGAGGAAATGATTGAGTTCATGATCCTTAGTAAGAAAACCCTCTGTAACAGTTATAGTTCTACCATGATGAAATGTACCTTCATGACATGGAAAGGGGAAAAAAACAATGTCTTCAGTCTTCTTGTTCGTGCTTCCCAAACAATGTCTTCTAACTACATTCTACTTTAAATTGGATTGATGAGTTTTTGTTTGGCTAACCAATACATCTTATCATTGGCCTCTGTACCAATTTGGATGAAAGATCTCTCTCAGCTGGAGTCATAGAACTGCAGTTTTCTGTCTGATCTGCCTTATTCCACGTGCAGAGACGCTCAATAGAAGCCTATTGAATGGCATGAAAGGGTCTCCCTCAATGATAGCCCTCACTCAACCAAGATTTAAAGTTCCTCAGAATCTATTTGCAGTCTCCACCGTCGCCTTAATTGGCATTGTTAGTAATCATCAAACTGGGCGGAGTGTGAAAACTTACCTGACGGTCTAAAATAATCTAGCAAATCTCAACTTCATGTTGCTTTTTGAACTCCCATTAAAATATAATTTCAAGATACCTTAAGGAAGTGGAACTAGAACCCATTTATTGTCCATCCCAAATCACCTTACTTTTAAGATTGTATTTTGATGTCTGTTTCAAAGAGACAAGAAACCATATTGTTTTGAGGTCTTTTGGTTTCCCTCCATGAAGATTTGTAGTGATGATATTTCAAATCTCATATGGTAATGAGATAAAGTTGGAGAGGGTTGCAGTTCTATTTTTTTTTTTTTTCTAGTCCTTGAACTTGAGCTAGAGTAATGCTATTTGTACGTGTCTGCTTCACACGCTGCATTTGTTGGCCAGAAAAGGTGCAAATCTGCTCAGCGGTTTCCTGCATTCTCACGCACGCGGACTTGGTTTTGAAAGAGAAAAAAAAAGAAGTGTAAAATCTACATTTGGAACCATTGCTTCACATGTGCATCTGTTTTTGCTAGAATATGCAGCCCGTTTGACTACTCTCTAGTGTTTGTCATTGTGATTGTACAGTCAAAAGTTTCTTCTTCTTCTTGTTCATCATTTTGAGTTGTTTAAAAGTTCCCATCTCAGTTTTTTATTGGAAAGGAATGCTGCCTTCCTAAACTAGATGTTCACCTTTTTCTTTTGTTGGCAATCATGTTAACCTTTTCCTTTTCACCCCTTTCTGTTCTGCAATTAAACTTGGATCAGAGATACTCTTTCCTTTTAATTTAAGTATCATTCAAGAGTACAATTTTTTTTTTTTTTGGGTTACCTGGGAAGTGGACTATTGTATTCTGGAGACATTTTTAGCCTTTAAACTTTGCATGAGATCATCCAAAGTGTGCTGAAATCTTCTGAAAGACAACATCTATGTTTGTGCCTCTGTAGAATCACCCTTGCTTTTTGAATAACAATTTAAGTATGATCAAAAGCTAATGAACATGCTTCTACCAAGAAAAATAAAAAATAAAAAAAAGGAATTTCTTTCTTGTGATTGTCTTACTAAGCTCAAATGTTTCATATGCATTTGAGGCAAAGAGCTGGGATTCTCTATCCACATGTATAAACTATTAAGAATTTTATGCTAACTGTTGTCAAGAACATCTTTTGCATTTTCATGTTTGCTATTCTCTTCATCAATTAACCCATGGTTGCTTACATTCATCATGGCACATTACCTAATCTACTTTCCTATGTATCAATTGCATTAATCTATAGGGAGTAGTAGTTTCATTCATTAAAAGTGTTCAACTTAAACATTCACATTCTCAACCAAAAAAAAAAAAAAAAAAAACTTGATGCATTCACATGTACAACCATTCCCAACAGAAATTTTCTTTAGAAGCTGGTTTACTTCTATCACCAGATTAAATTTTGACTTATCTTTGATCTGTGGAAAATCTCAGCAGGCTATTTGCCTCAAATCATAGAAAAAGAAAAAGAAACCTCTAGAGCCTTTTATTTTGTTGGATTAATTTCCACAGCCTTCCTGATCGCGATGAAGTAGACGCGAATTTATATGGACACCATGAAAGTAAGACCTGGGGCCTTAGAGCAGTAACTACATACTATCATAGCAGCTTGGACCCCTCTATCACTCTTTTCATAAAATTTAAAAACACCTCTGTCAAAAAGTGACATGAGTGGTTGCACAAGCATCACTCCACCACCCATTTTTGCTTGTAGTACATTCACTTTAGTGGCTGTGGCCCTGTGGGAACATGTTGTTCCTCACTCACATCAAGGGGGTGTTGCTTGGAAAGAAGGTTTTAGGGTTTGAACTTCCATCTCCATATTAGAGAAGAATTTTGCTTTGCTTTTCTATCCCTCACATAGGAAATTAAAATCCTCTATTGCAATGAATAATTCATTTTTCCCCTTTTCTGCATGGTAATGTTTGCAACAAATGACAGAAAAATTGGGCCGCGTCGAAAACAAGAGCGATTTTCCTCTTGCAATTCCTCTTGTGACACAAGCCCAGCGTTAGGTGTAGGACTCATCATTCTTCTGATTTGATTCTTTATTGAAAGGAAGGGCCTATCTTTCTACTTAGGAAATGGTGGAATTTTACTCTTTCGCCATCATCCTTTTTTAGTTTTTAGTGATGGCCATACTGACCTTTCTAGCCACAATTTCAGTCTTCTTTTCTGGTCTCAAATCCTAAGCTTAATCCTTGTTTTAAAGGTACACCTAAAGTAACTCCATAAGGCTTTCTTTTCTTTTACACTAGAGGACCTATTAAATCTTCTTATTCTTATCAGACGTGGAGCGGACATCATGCCATATGTGTGGCCCACTCTGGCTACCCTATCTTTTAAGGCCTGTTTGTTTGCATTAGAATAGATGGGAATTGAATGCATAGGAATTCATGGCGAAATGAACTCTGACAAAGGAAAGGTGATTCGATGCTATGCACTAGAATAATGCAAAATGAGAATAAAGGAAAGAAAGGTGATTCAAATTAAATCTACTTGCTTTATTCCAAAATGAGATCTTCGGATCAAATTCTCCATCATTTCGCTGTCATCCCCCAAATGGGATCGTCTGATCGGATTTCCCATCATCTCATCTTCATCTTCCTCGTTGTCATCTTCGTCTTCTTCATCACCTACTTGGGGATTTTGGAGGGGGTGTTCAAGTATGTCGTCTGATTCACCCTCTCCTACTCTTGAACCACTATCATCTCCCAAATCCATCCAAGAATTCACTAGAAACAGCTAGTTATAGGGTTTCTTCTTCTTCTTCTTCCTTCTTTTTTTTTTTTGGAGGAAGTTATGGGTCAGTTAGTTTAGGCCCCTTTTTTCTTTTTTTTTTTGGAGAAAGTTATAGGTCAGTCAGTTTAGAGAGAGGATAGTGGAGAGATAGAAGACTTGGCATGGATGGAGATTGTGACACCTGTATTGATGTATTTTCTAAAATTAGGATTTGTAGTTTGGAGATCTGTAGTTAAACGAAGGCAAAAACACATTTCAATAAAGGTATAGATTTGGAGGCTCACAAAAAATTTAGAAAATTTGATCGATAGGGTCAAAGCTTTTTTTTTTTTCCATGTTTTTCAAACTCTATGAAGATTTAATATTTGAAATTAGATGTCTTGAGCTTTATTAGTTCAATAAAAAGTTCAAGCGTTCGGATCATACTGACACCTTTTAAAGTGGGAGGTGTGAAATGGTTTCATAGATATGTGGATATTTTGGGCTGAAAATGTCCTTATACATCATTTCCTCACTTTATTAATGCATGTGATGCACAAATGAGTGCAAACAAATGATCTCTAAATGAAGCGCCATAATGTGTCTTAGCTTAGTCACTCTTGCTATTAATCACTAAAAGAGACCACATTAGTTTCTAAAAAAACTTGAGACACCCCAGTGGTAAGGGATCACAGTTTCTTGGGCCGCATGGTTTTAAAAGGCCTCATATTGAGTTAAGACGGAGTTTGACTTATAAGCTCAGAGTCAGGACTTGGATATTTTCGATGCGAGACTAGCGGAGACTCACTATTTGAAGCCCGTGATTGACACATAGGCTACGCACCGTTGTTAAGAGTGCCGCCCATACCAAGTTCTCATAATCCCTAGCCAGGTAGATTGTATCATAGATTGTGTACCACTAAGCAAATAACAAAAAAAATCTGATAGTGAATGAAAGTTTGTTCCTCTCCTTCTAATGGGCCACATATCTGCAACTATATGAAGCCCATAAGAAGTTTGAAATAAATTAATCTGAAACCCAACAACCATGCAAAAAAATATCTGGTTTGTTACCATGGAATTGAGTTCCTATGAAATTTTTCTATAACAATTGTGTTCCTATGAATTCTAAGAGATTTATTTCCAAACGTAGCTAAATTTAAAGAAAGAAAGGTGAATATCCAAATGGCTATCATATAATCTTTACTTTAATGGACATGAATGAAAGGGAGATGAAAAATGAATCCCTGGCCATCACCCTCGCAAATCAATTTTCATCTCCCGTTGATTTATATTTTCATTAAAGGGAAAATTATTTAATAGACATTTGTGGAGCGAAATATTCACATGAGGAACATCCTGCTAGCGGACGTATGGTTTCAGACTTTCCAATCCCATCCGTCTATAAAAAGTACGAACCCCTTGGATTTAACGCGCTCACAAAAAATCCCACACAGCAGCCATGCAAGATTCTTGTAGGAGAAAATCTCTTCATTTATAGGTATTCACCTATTATTTCTTTAAGTTTTGCCAGATTTACAAATACATTTCTTACAAATCCTAGGAACTCAATTTCATGAAACACAGATGAGCCCTGTAGTATCATGCTTTATGATGGACAATCACTTCGAGCTTTCTTTGAGAATCTTTTGATTTGTTTCTTTGCTCCACTTTCGGTTTACTTTCGGTTTACTATTTGGAAGTTGTTGCTTTCTTTCCTTAGTTTTCATCTTCACTTCATGCCAGTTTTATCTCTTGTGTTTGTCCTCTTTTCAAGCAATGAATTAGTTCAGTTATGGTTATGAAAAGATGTCATATATGCTTTCTATTCATTATAGAACAACTGAATCTTAAAACTAGGAGTAATCTTCTTTTTCATTCTATATTTTCATCTCATTATTATGCGGTTTTTGTTTTAAGGAATCGATACTAGTTCATAGAGAGAAGAAAGGGAAAAAGATACCAAGAGACCATCCTAGCATTATACGTAAACAGGGGTATGTGGATTAAGCATACAGATGCTGCAATTTAAAAAAAGGAGAAAAAAAAAGTTGCACAACCTAGATCCAACTCGTTAATTGATAGTGCTGAAAAGTTGAACCTAAACTCAAGAAAGGTAGAAGGGCAAACTTGATTAAGGGATTCTTGTTTGGGTTGGCAATCATTTTGCGATTAGTTGGGATGAGTTGGGTTTGAGTTGAGGTGATGGTCTAGTAGTTATTAATCAGGTCATAAAATGTGAAAATTAAAAGGGTCAGTTTTTTTTTTTTTTGTTTCTTTTTTTTTAAGCTCCAGTGCACACTTACACTACCTAAGTCCCCGTCCAAGAGACCTAGAGATCAATCATTCATTATATCTATAGAAAGGGAAATGCATTGCCACTTGGGGCTACAAATGGAAGTTTAGGTTTGGGTTAAGTTGACAGGTAGGGTTGGGAGAGGTTTAGGTTTGGTTAGGTTGATAGATAGGGTTAGGAATTTCCACATCTATCTTTTACCAATGTATCAAATGGCTAGCAATATCTCTTACTTTTTCTCATTTATGAATATGACAATCTAATTAACTGGATCGAAGGGGTCTATGGATCTTCTATCTACTAAAAATCTTTGCCCTTGACTTGGGTTGCTTGAATTAGAAACCAATGAGAATTTTTTGTAATTGCCATCTCTGGCATTTGATGTGATTGATCTTTGCCATAGATATAACTTCAAAACCTCACTTTCAATTAATAGGACCATTGAATGTCCCTAAATTAGTTTTTTAATCATATTCATTGAAAGACTGTTACAACAACTTATCTTTTTCCCTGGAATTGGAGGCCCCAGAACAGGATTCCAATGAAAAGCAGCCTTAAAAGCCTATGTACTTCTCACATGCCTGCTTTGTTTGAAGTAGTAAGGGCATCACCACTTTTTCTGCTTATGGAACTATCTTTTAGGCTCACCATAAACTACACTAATAAATCCCAATCAATAATCAGGTCTTGGTTCAAGTGAGGGTCCATTTCAAATCTATACCCAAATAATAAATATGATCACTGGGCCCCACTTGGCCCCACTTTCTGTGGTGCCTGCAGATAAGATCCAAGCTATTCATAGATAGATTAAGACCCCTTTGTTTTATAGGGGTGCCTTTGTAAATAGTTGGATTAAGATATTTCTTGGGATGTCAAACCTAGATATTTAGGTACTTGAAAACAGGCAATCCATCCTTATCATATCTAATAATTTTTTTATGTATAAAGTTTCACTTAAAAATTCAGATTGGGTAGCACTAAAAATGTCACATTCTTACTGATGAAAATATTATAATAATGTCATAATTATCCATACAATATTGGGAGATTTCTAAATTTTGCTGATATTTTTAACCATGGACATGGTTGTTTTGGACTTGATATCAGCTGAAATTTGAGGCCCGGAGGTAAATTCAACAACTGCATGGAACTGAATTCATAGAAATTTATGGTAAGAATAGGTTTGTTAGAGAAATATTTATAGTTTGAACACTGAAGAATATAAGGTGGAGATGTAAATGAGACCTTTTTTCTCAACATTTCATTCATTAGGTTGATAGTTGGCAATCACTTTTCATCAAAAGATAAAATTATTTGATATTCATTTGTGGATTTCACCTTTGTTTCCTCAATTTTAATTATTTTGAGGGAATACTTTTCTTATAATTCTCAGAATTTGAACTTCATTAATTCGGAGGGGTAGCTTAGTTGGCTTAGGACTACGGTTTGCATCCGGAGGTTGTGGATGCAAAACTGCACTACCACATTGGGGCTATAAGAAAATTTTATTCGACTTTCTCTCCTGAACATGTAAGGATAATTTTGGCCCAAAGAGCTTAGAACCTGCTTTATAAAAAAAAAAAAAAAAAAAAGGAGAGAAATTGAATTCCATCCAAATAGATGGTCTCAAAACACACAATAATTGTTTGATACTTGACTGGGTTTGGGGCTGACTTTCTAAACATCCACAATACCAGCTTTGTTGGGAACCACCGAATCCTGGACCCAAACTAGCAGATGTAATTCGTTCATCTTTTCAATCCTGGATTTTTGGAGCCACATGCCTCAGCTCTGACTGATCAATCTTCTTTCAGCAGTAGTAATAATTAATAATCAATCCTTCAAATATCACAAAATATCATAGTTACCCCTTCCCTCATTATTATCTAGAAAAGCCTTTTGCCACAAACCATAGTGTTTAAAATGCCATTGGGGTGTACTGTAAGAAAAAAAGAATTGGCCTCTAGTGTTTGAAAGTGCACCCTATTTTGTTTGGTTCCCACATTTAAGTATTTTAGAATTCCCAGCATTGTAAATGATGTTTTAACCACCATGTTGTAGTTGATATTTTAAGTTGAAAAATTAAAAGGCAAGAGGGATTTTTTTCTATACGGTCACCATTAGTCATGAAAATTAATGTTTGGTGATGAAAACTGAGAAAACTTTCGGGGCATTTCCCACACTACTGCTTTTTTGCGATATCACAAAAGTTTAGTTGAATTGTGCTGTATTGTATAAAATGCCCCCTCAGACTTTTTACAATAAAGTTTTATTCGATGTCGCATAATTCAATTAAAATCTTACATGGTTAATGGTGGATTTTTAACTTTCGTCACCAGACGTAGATTTTCATGACTAATAGTGACAGTACAAATTTGACAAGTATATGAAATTCTTTTAAGGCTGAAATCTCATGTAAAAGCTCTCTTTATTAAACATACCTGAATGATGTGAGCTTATTCTTTTGGAATTAATTTCTATTTAATACGGCTGAGACTAAAGGTGCGTTGCCACTAATTTATCGGTGGTTTCCCATCCATTTTTATTTGAGGTTGAGAGTTACACTTTTTTGCTCAACAATATTTGCTACCACTCATCCTATCATCAAAGCCTTATACTTCACAAATCATTTTCCTCTTAAATATTGTCACTCTCCAACCATAAATGCAAATTTAGGGCTGAACCTAGGTTGGTTGCACTCAACTATAAACTTAATTACAAGATTCTATACCTCTAATTTACTGAATTTCTTTTTAGCATCCATGCGCTTCCAAATCCTCATCGAAGGTAGGAACCCTAAATTTAAAGGATCCCATGTGACGAATGGTGCCGATATTCAATGCACAGGGCGTAGGAGAAAATCATCTCTAATCCTTATCTGTGCGAGAAAAGGGGGCTATGGCCTCAGAAATTTTTGTAAAAATCTTTTATATATTACGCAAAATTTAGTTTTTTTAGTCATTGGCCTCCCAATAACTTATCTGTTGTTGTAGTGTCCCTCACCCAAAAAATAGAAAAGACAAATTTCCTGGTTTAGAGTGGACCATTTTTTTATTGGGGAAGATAGCGAGACCACTGAAATGTGCAATATGCAGGACCACCATACCTAAATATCATATCACAATCAAACAAACCCACTTTTTATAATACTCAATATATGGACAAAAAAGCCACCATCTTTTGGTCGTCATCCACGGCGGCCTCTCTGTAGCCCAATAAGCCGGCAGGGCAATTCCGTAAATAACCCCTCATTAGTGGGCATTTTCTCCAGCTTCCTCTATTAACTAATAAATCTTAGAGTTTCTATAAATATGCTCAACCTTTCTAATTTTAATACCTTCATGTCCCCAAAATAGTTGCTTTTTAACCACGATAATCTTTGGCGTATTTGGTAATTAACTAGTTAAAGTAAATGCAAACAAGAAATAACAAGGGGTCATATCAAAAGTATATAATTTCAAATTTTCTTTTAAATTCTTAAAAAAAAAGTTCAAAAAATAAACCTCCTCTCTCCACTAAAAGACAAAAAAAACTCCACTTTTTAATATAAAACGTAAAAAAGATTATATACCACACAACTAAAAATAAAGCACCATCATAATACCTTATATTTTATTCTCTCTTGATTTGATACTTTACCTCACCATTCTTCAATTCACCATACATCCAAACAGTCTCTAAAGTGAAATGACATTTTCACTCATATCTTTATCTTTAAATGCATAATTTCAAAAGTTTAGACTTCTTTTCCTCAAAGTCTGTAATTCTTACGATTACTATAGTACATTCAATGGAGTATAACACTACATAAATCTATTTTTCTTTTTGAATATATGGTTCGTTTCATTTAGTCTAAATCAATCATAATGACAATCAACGCCTGTACTTATAATTAGTTATAATTGATTCAATCCATGTATGACTTATTATTAGATTGATGAATGTTTCAAAATACACGATTAAACTTCATGTGTAAATGAAAGTGTGTGTGTGTGTGTGTGTGTGAGAGAGAGAGAGAGAGAGAGAGAGAGAGAGAGAGTATTGAGACTTAAAAAAAATAATATTTTATAATTAATGACACTCATTTTTGTTTAACAGATGTAAGGACAAATCTCTCATTTTTATAGAAACTCAACACAAACCTTACATTCTCATTTTGGTAATTTTGGGGATAAAATGTAATAAAATAAAGAGGATTTAACCGAAAAAAACACTTAATGCGCACGTGTTACTCAGTCAAATACTTTAGCAAGTGGGGCACCAATTAGAGCAATTGGGCCCGATTTTTATTTTATTTTTTTACTAATTTGGCACATTGTCGGCGTCGACCTTATTTACACTAAAAGTTTTCACTTTTCCAAAATTTCTAAGTCAGGATCGGTAATGACCTTAGCAGTGTAAAATAAGGTCATCACCGACGCAAGTTTTCTATTTTTTTAACCAAAAGCTATAACTTTTTTAAGGCGTTTTCGAAAAAAAAATTTAAGTCAGGGTCGGTGATAACCTTAGCAGTATAAAATAAGGTCATCACCGACGCAAATTTTCTATTTTTTTGACCAAAAGTTGTAACTTTTTTTAAGTGTTTTCGGGAAAAAAAATTTTACGTCAAGGTTGGTGATGACCTTAGTAGTGTAAAATAAGGTCATCACCGACGCATGTTTTCAATTTTTTTTTTACCAAAAGTTGTAACTTTTTTCAGGCATTCTCTAGAAAAAATTCTAAGTCAGGGTCGGTGATGAACATAGTAGTCTAAAATAAGTGATATATTATCAGTGATGATGCTATATAAATCTGGAAAAAAAAAAAATGCTAAGGGGACCAATACATTTACATCAAAAGGCCTCTATGTCCTTCAAATACAACATCTATGAATTTAAATACAAAAAAAAATTAAAAAAATTCATGCATTCAATTGACATTCAATCAATCTATCAACATCCTATATACATTTACTTAAATTACCTGCACATCTCCTAAGTTTAAAGTTACAAATGGACAACATCCACAACATAACCACACTTCAATTACAAGATATATTAGGATCGATATCCAGGAACACATATAGCAGAACAAATGTAGGGGGAGGTTCACTGCAAGCCAAGCAGCAAAACCGAGATGAGAGGGAGGTTAGGATAAAGCACTCAAACATAACCACTCATGTGAAAAATGACTGTTTGAATAACGTTAACCATAGATCGAAAGAAGATTCAATTGATTAGTAGTTGTGTGGAAAAGAATATACCAAACCACGTTCAATAGCAACGGAAATATGATGCTCATGCTCGCACAAAAGTTGGGCTGGTTGTGTATTTGAGGTATTAGCCTCGTTACGGGGCAATTCATTTTTGCTTGTATTCTCTTTAGACATCTGCGTACATCCAAATTATACATTATAGCATTGAATGTAATGAAGGCGCGTACATAAAAAATGTTTACAAGACGGAAATAATAAATACTAAAAATTTCATGCTTAAATGGAATAGTGAACACTAAAAAATGTACATTTCGTAACAATCCAATATTAAAAATAGATTACGCCCACTTGAAGTAAGGGTAAACAGCTTTGTCTAACACCACAATAGTTAAAGTTCATGTAGGGTAAATTATTGATTTTGCAAGGAAGTATAAGATGTATTATCAGTTATTTGCAACCAACTACATTGGTTAATATTGTTAATATTACTTATTAATTGAATTGTATAAAAAAATATGTACTAAAAAATTGGTGCATCTCCAATTTTTACTCTGTTTACAATTTTCGTATTACAAATTTATTTGGTTGCTTACCTGTGCTCGGCACGGATTTCTCTTTGCTAGTAAAGTATGAGACCGGCCAACCAATATCATTCTAGTTAAATTACCCTAACATTTTTATTTTATAACCTTCATCTTTGTATATGAATCATTCCTTTGATAAATGGTCTGATTAAGAATAGTTTCATTATTGATGCCATGATGGTTCCCTGATAACAGTTTCAGACGTGGTTTAACTAAAATGTGGTTTCATAAAGAAACTAGTGACCATTTTTGGAACACGAAACGACCTAGTTTTGGGTTACTTGACTGAGACATGTTTTCCATATAGATCTCATGCATTTGGGTTGCATCAATTAGGCAAGTTTTGGCAACAGACAAAAAGACCAATCAAATAAAGGAAACTAATCAAACCATAATCTTAATTAAATTACAGATCCAATTGAACACCAAAAAAAGAATGAATCTGTTATCTTAAAGCTTTGGGACCAAAATCAACTAAATCCATTTCATAAAACAAGAAAAATGAGCAAGGAGAACAAATTCATTCTAATTGCCAAAGACGGTAACTGCTCTGGAACCATTGTCCCTCTCAACTCAAAAAACCCCAAATTCGGAATCTTACAAACCCTAGTCCATTCAAACGAACAATTTATAAATCCGACAACGACATTGAAGCCCATGTACCATGCACTTCGATATCATAAGCGGAATGACGGAAGCAGCAAAAAGGAAGGAAAATACAAAAATATAGAGAAAGACTAAAACCTGGAAGGAGATAGATACCTCTGCAGTCAAGATAGAAAAAATAGATGATAGAAAAACTGATCGGAAGCAAAGAGATGCAGTTGAGGAGGAAGTTTGAAATCTAGTGCAAGTGGAAATGGTGTCTACCACGAAGGAGCACTCTTCCAAGGTCGGTCCTGGTGATAGTCTGGGAGAGAGAAGAAAAGAATGAGAAGAAACAGGGTTTTGAGCTCCAATAGGATTTGTGGACAGGGTCAGCACCTACCTTATTTTGTGTAAATAAGGTCGGCGCCGATGATGTACCAAATAGGTAAAAAAAAAAAGAAAAAGAAAAAGAAAAAAAAAATTTGGTCCAATTGGTCTAATTAGTGCCCAACTTGCTAAAGTGTTTTATTGCGTAATACGAGTGGATAAAATGATTTTTCCTATTAAATCCTCTAAAATAAAAAAAAAGGATTCATTTACAAATAGTAAAAGCGCAGGGCCCATTTACAAAACCTGAAAACCCAAGTGGCTATATAAAAACACCTCTAAAATCCTAATCCACGGCAGGCAGGTTTCAGAGAATCCTCAAAACAATCCATTTTCGATTGTCTTAAACGATCGGCCAAGATTTCCCCAGGGCCATTCCAGACATTTCCTTATTCCCATTAAAAGACGGCAACATCACGTGACCCTGTCAGCCCTCCGTCTCTCTCCCGAAATAGCCTCGGGATAGACACGTGTCAACATACAAGAGGCTCCGTACTCTTCTGTCCCTTTCTATCTTATCTTCTAATTTACGTTTTTCTCCTTTCAAGTGCCACGCACGCATACCAATCTCCTGATCTAAATCAACGGCTGAGATCTTCCAAGAGCTCCCGAGATTTTTGCTCGAGCTTCAACGACCTCCGTCTATAAATCTCTCTCCTTCCCATACGTTCTCTTTCTCCTTCTCGAATCTTCGACCTTTTTGCAGAAAAGACCCTGAATTTCATGGGCCTTTTAGATAAGCTCTGGGACGATACGGTGGCCGGACCTCAGCCGGAGAACGGCCTGAGCAAGCTCCGGAAGTACTCCTCCTTCAGTTACCGGCCGAGTTCCGGGAAAGGACCGCCGGACTCCTCCCTCGGCGCACGTTAGCCTCCTCCTCCTCCTCCTTTCTTGTTTGTGATCTTGATTTGCTTTTTGCAGGATCGGATGGTGAGATTGTGATTTGGATTTGATTTTTGCAGGATCGGATCGGGAGCTCGGGAGATCGTACAGCAGCGATTTGTCCGTTGAGCCGGTGAAGGTTACTCGGAGCATCATGATCGTGAGACCGGCCGGAAGTCCGTCGGCGGGGAACGGATCTCCTCCGGTCTCGCCGGCTAGCTCGCCGGCCGGATCCACACCGCCGGTATCGCCGTTTTTCGGTAAGATTGTTGCGTTGACGACCGATTTCGAATTTCCTGTAATGGCAGAAATGCCCTTGGAGCTCTCACTCAGGAGAGTGTTGTAGATCTGGTGTGAGTTTGCTATTGTTTTGAAGGGATTGCAGTCGCATCTTAACCGTTCGAAATAGAGCATCTACGGTTGCGATGAAGAAAGCTATTAGAAAAAAGTCCAAATTCTACGCAATATGGTAATTAGTGATCCGTTATTGATCCGTGGACTGATTGATCCTTCAATCGGAACCGTTGGAACAAAATCTCTCCTTGTAAAATTGGGTCTGGTAAAACTTGACTCATATCAGAGCAATATTTACCGTTGAGATTGAGATTGTGCGGATGATGTGATGGGTTTCACTCTCTTATCTACATCTAAAATTCATTGAAACGTGGTAGTGTCCCGAGTCATCTAACGGTGGAGATCACTTTGATCATAGTGAAGTTTGCCCCCTTTTTTTTCCGATTTTAACGGTGCGGATTGAACGAGATGCTCGTGATTTCTTGTGTGAGGGCATTTAGGTCATTTTAATACGCGGCTCCAAGATCTTAGCAAAGGGATAAGTGATAGCCCATTGACTAATATTTTAGTGTATCGAAAGGGGGTTAGCTTTTTTTGAAATGACAAATTTGTCCTTGTCAATGCAATTCTGTCTCTCATCAAGTATGTGTATGCATGGATAGTATGTTAGCGATGTAATTGTAGACTGAATTCAGACGATCTCAGCCGTTGGTTTCTATCCACACCAACTTGAAGATGATGAAGATGATGGGGCTCAGCTCAGCTTGCTTAGAGCTATCATCACAATTCATCCGCATGTCCGATCTGGGCCATTGATTAGGATCTCATTATTCAAGTAAAGCAGTAAGTAAGAAGGATGATAGTATGCATCATGCCTTAGAGCCAGGTTAACTTCACCTGTGTTTGACTTTTGTGGGGCCCGCTTAGACAAAGGTCCAATGTTCACTCAAAACCAGTGTGATATTTTAGTGTTGGGATTGATCAGGAATGGTAAGATTAGAATGCGATTTGCATAGCATCAAGAGGTTATCTTTATTTGACGATCATAACAAGTACACTAGGCTTGTAGAATGAATTGCTAGAACAATTGGCTCAGTGGTGACAAACATCTAATTATATGTAAATTGACATTGGATCCATTCTTGGCTTATCCCTCTCCATTCACCCGGCATGTTATGTATATGGGTCAGGGCCTATCCAAAAGAATAAAGTAGAGTGCTATTAAATGGGCCATAAAAGTCTAAAATCTCTATTATGCTTGGATGAGTTCGGCCCGATAGATAAAGTAATGTTGGTGTCACGTGTATTCAATTTCACTCCAATTCTAAATGCTTTTATATTCTTAAATAAAAATAGATTTTACTCCAAATCCGAATTTTAAAATAAGTATCTAAATGGAGTGAATTGAAGTACTCTAATTTAATTTCAGTCTAATTTTTGTCTATTCAAACTGTCCTAAAGATTGGACTTGGACTTGAAAATATCAGACTGGAATTTTATTTTAGCGAGTTAAGGGTAAAGTGACTTCTGGTCTGACTTGCACGGGCCTGTATAGATAATTAGAATTAAGGTAAAGGTAAGATTTTGGATGATGATAACATGGTTGCAATCGGTGCCTACTTTGCTGGATGAAGGTTTTGCAGTGATTTGGACATTACTTTTGTGTAGTCACTATATTTGGGGAGGTCGCATGACTTTGTTTTTCCCTTGATCAGGAGGAAGAGACCCCACTCGCTTTCGGAGGAAGTCGGCGTCGGATGCCTATGAAAGAGTAGAGGGGACTGGAACCAGTATCCCTTCTCCTCCTCATGAGTTGTGAGATGTGAGCAGAGTTTGATGGGGGCTGGCTCGTAGAGAACACCCAACCATGGAGAAGGCACGAGTGAGAGAGGCAGCAGGTGGAGAGTAAGTACTAATTACGTAGTGTTTCTCTTTGTGTTTTTTGGTGTGTTTGTACGCATGTTGGTGCTTTTGAAGTTTTGTACATAAGTGAGTTGATCGTCCTTTTATACATAGAAGGTGTTTTGAATATGAAGTGGTTCTCTACGTAGGTGTGTGTTTGAGTGTCGTTTGAAGTCTTTGTAATGTAAAGTTGGTGTGGTATCTTAATGCATGGGAAGATGGATGCTTTGCAACTGAGTCTCCTCTTCTCTCAACGTCCAAAAACTTGTTTTTCTTTCTTCTCCTCTCTTTTTGCCCTTTGTAGTTCAGAGATTGCCATACGTCCTTAAACTCATCATCTTAAAATATTAAAAACTATTGAGAGGAGAGTATGGTGTCCTTTGTAATTTTTTTAGATTTATTTTTACAAAAATGCTCCTATATTTTTGCAAAATCTAAAAAAAGCCTCTAGTTTTTGGGTTTTTACTAAAAACCTCCTTAAATAACAGTCAAGGTAGGGCTATCAAAATACCATACGATCCGTTAACACGACATGAACCCACGTGATATTAATGGGTTCGGGTGGGTTCTTAATGGATTCGTGTCGTTAATGGGTCAAATCCGTTAACACGTTAAGCGTACGAATTAAATCAGTAACACGTTAACAATCCGTTTAATTTGTTAAAAAAATTTTTAGTCCCTAAATGTAGCTAGAATTAATTTATGTTCTTAAAGAAGAAATTGAAATTTATTTTTTATAGTGAAGTTTTAGGTGGAATCCACTTGAGATCCTCACTTACAGTTTCGTGTGGTTTACATTTTTTTTTTTTTTTTATATTTTTATATGGATTTTCTTTTAATTTTCGAAATGACTTAATTACTTAATGGGTTAATGAGTTGGGTCATGTAACCTTTTAAATTAATAAGTCGTGTTCGGATTGGATTTTTTGACTCATTAAGTTAATGGGTTATGTACGAGTTGATGTGATTTTAAAATAAATTTGTTAATCCGTAATTCAAATTAGTTAACACGACACCATTGACCCCCCTAAGTCAATGAGAGGAAGAGCAACTTCTGCCATTTCCCCTCTATAACTTTTTCTTTTTCACAGTTTTATCCTTTAAAAGTTTGAAGCAAAAGGATCATGCCTGGTAAATCCTGGAATCAACAACCTTTCTACTTTTATTGTGTTTCTTGTAGTTTCTCTGTACAAGTTGCTTAATATAGCAATGTACAAAAACGAGCACAACATCAAAGGCACAATTTGGGTTTGCTAAATCTGCTCCTCCATTAATAATCTATTTAACCACCATTTATGAGAGAGATTATTTAAGCTTGCCTCAATTCTGCGTGTAAGTACAAGCTGGCTGGTTCAGCTGACCTAGGCCTTACCTATTTCAGCCTTGGCTCCATCCATAGTTGGGCTGCCTTTATTAACATCTCAAAGTTTTTTGGCAAGAATGGTTAATAAGAAAACTGCATATGATATCTGGTTGCGAATTGAATCCCACAAGGAACGACCCTATGGCCTATTTCAGCCTTGTCTCCATTTAGAGTGGCGCTGCCTTTATTAACACCTTCAGGTTTTTATATGAATGGTTAATAAGAAAACTGAATATGATATTAGAGTCAACTGGTTGTGAATTGGATTTCACAAGGAATGACTGCATGGGATTCGGTTAAAGGGGGGTGTTTAGGAGTGGGCCTATTATTAACACCTCTACCGGTTTCAACTTAAAAAAGGCAAAAAAAAAAAAACCCTATATAACTCAATACCACACAACAGTACATGGTGATGAGAATATTACAATGAAATCATTGATTCTAACTGATACAAGAGAACCCTCTCATGAATAAGAATTATCATTCGCTGCATGCCCACACGTTGACTGAATTAATACAAGTAATACGTTATTCGTCTCTCTCATAAATATATATATATATATATATGAAGATGTTCTTATGAGAGCATCTCTCATCTTACTATGAGAGATAAGATGAGGGCCCTTACATTCATATTCAATGCCAACAACTTAAATGTGGGGGCACCCACCTTATCTTTCATAATAAGATGAGATATGCTTTCATAGGAGCATCTCATATATATATGAGCATGGCTCTCCTAAGCTGCAGCTTAGTTTATTCTAAGTTGAAATTGTGCTGGTCCCACAAATTAAAGTTGATTATATCTTTTTTTTGAATGATGGAACTGGAAAATCCACTTCTGATTGGATTTATCTTGATTTTAGAGATGATCATCATACAGAAAACAACGGCAATCAATTCTAATTTGTAGAACCAGTATTGTTTTAGCTTAGGATAAATTTAGTTTCAACTTAGGAGAGCTGACCTATATATTTATGAGCATCTCAAGGTGAGGTATATAAATGTGAGGGCCCTCACCTTTATCTCTCATAGTAAGGTGAGAACATCTCTCATAGAAGCATTTCCCTATATATATATATATATATATATATATCCAAGATCACATTCGGTTAGAATGAAAGATGGAAAGTGGGCCACGTCCATGTGATTATGTGAGCTTGGGAGAGTGATGTGATCATCTTCTAACATGTGATTATGTGATCTTCAGAGGGTGATGTGATCATCTTTCTTTACCACTTATTGGGAAGAGAAGAGAAGAGAAGAGGAGTTGCCTTGGTTAGACATGAAGGAGTGTCACTCAAGAGGCTTTTTACAAAATAAAGGCATTTTTATGAGGTTTTGCAAAAACGTAGGGGCCTTTTTGTAAACAAACTCTATATTTCTTTTTAAGTTGGAAGTATTCAGTACTATTAGTATACTCTGTGCTGAAAGAGATGTCTATCAGCTATGAAGACTTGTTCAATATCAATTGACTTTGGGGGCTGTGGTCATGCGTCAGAAAGACTTGCTTTGATCCACTTGACGCTTATATTAGACCTATTTCATCTTATTGGTCGGCGGTCTCCACTCTCGATGGATACACTCAAAGTCTCTGGTCATGGTCACCCCCGACTTGCGTTTCCAGTTTCCACCACCTGTCTTTGTTACCTAACAACTCCTAGACTACTAAGTAGTAAACAAATTTTGAAGGAAAAAAAATATCCAAAGATGACACTCATTGATCATTTTCGAACCCTAGCAACTCAAATCCTAGAACACTCAAAAAGATTTAGTAATTCTTTGTGGAGCGTGTTTGATCATTATTCTTATGTATCCATTTCCGTGCAAATCAACAATTCTTGTGGGTACGTTCAGTGGCGGATTCAAGATTTTCGTTTGAGGGGTGCAGATCTTAATAGGTAGTTTGGTTTTGGGGCAAATGGAGGATTTTTATGTGGATTTTAAGGGTGGACGCATGATTTTTATTGAGTTTTTTAAAGTGGACTGCAGTTTAACGGGTGCGACTGCACCCACGTGGTTGTGGGTGGGTCCGCCCCTAGGTACGTTTATTTGTAGAGAATGCGTAGGAGTTCATACCACAAGTGGATAAAAATGAAGATTAGAAGAGAATATATACAAATGACCACCAAATAGTAGGGAAGATGAGAAATGAATATTTAGTCATCACTCTAGTGATTCAAGTAGTTCAAATCTTAAGAAAGTGAAGGTCACATGTATATCTTGGAGCCATAGAAATTCAAATCCTAGAAAATTCAAGGCTGGGTATTCCTTGTGGAGCGGAGCCTGTTTGATCAAAATTCTTATGTATTCATTTCCTTACACAGAAATAGGTCCCAAGGGTCTGACCGTAGAGAATATGTAGGAATACATGCTGCTTAGCTATCACCCTAGATAATTCAAATCAGGGGGTTTATCTCTTGCTAATAGCATGGTAACATCCTCAAAACCTGAGGCTTCTAACTTTTATCAGGTGAAGGTAATCCATTCTCTATGGTTTCTGGGGTTTGGATCAAGAGCAAGTCGTTTTTTCTTTTTAATGATGTGGCTTTTAATGATCTTCTGGTTATTTGGCTTTTGGCTTTTGTAATGTTTCCTAATGACTCTTTTATGGCATAATAAGTTGTAAAAGACCTAGGGTCTCTCCACTGAGAGGCTGAAATGGGAGATATCTTGTTTTGCAATTGAATGCTGTGAGAAGATGTGATTATTGAAAAGATAAGTGTGGGTGGGGCTTTTGGCTACGGGACACATGGCTATGCAAAAATTTTTTTAATCAAGTTTGGCTAGTTGTATTGAGAAACGACGCTCCTCACATGCTTATAGTGCGGACCACTTAATGGGACCCCACAAGTCGTAGGACAAAGGGGTACTGAAAGTTCCAAGTGAGGCCAACCTACATATCAAATTTGAAGTCGATCTAATACCTCTAACCCCTTCATCAACGGTCCACAAGTCTAACAACTTAATGTCAAGTAACAAATATTGACTCTCGATCCAACGGTCCAGTTCATCCGAATCCACGCACATTCATGTGATTCGGCGCCTATAAGGGGGTTGTATATGCGTGGTCCATTTAGATGAGTAATAAGGTGGGCCCTAGTAGGTGTTCTGCACCGTGCGGACCGTACTCACATGACCTGTTATGTTACTCAATTGTATTTAAACTAGATTGATGTAAACTTAAACATGGACATTCTTACCGTCCCAGTTAGTTTTGTATGAACTATTATCCACCAAAACTCAGTGAAAGTTGGGAAATGAGTTGAGTTAATAAATGGGCGAGTTATCTAAACCCATCTGGCAAGGGGATAGTTGCCTAATACATTTTCATGCATTTGGAATGGGGGTAACTGTAGGTTTGGATATTCTGCATCTCAAGACTCAACCCACACTTTGGCTATATCTGAATCATCTAAATCAGAGAATAATCATAGCCGTTTTTAAGATGGTATTAAAAAATGGAGAATATTCATGTGCATCTATCCCTTACCGTAGGGTGAGAGACACTTATATAATTGGAAATATTCATATGCAAAAGAGGAAAAACCATATATGGTCATATGCAGAAAAGAATGTTTATGTGCAAAGAAGAAAAGCTATGTAAGTGTTCCCCACCCTATGGTGAGGGATGGATGCACATGAATGTCCCCTTTCAAAAAAAAAAAAAAAAAAAAAGAAGGTGAGGAATGTACTATAGGAAATTGCCCATTTTATTTTGTGGATCAAGGAGAGCTGGAGACACAAACGATAACGTCACTCTGGGACAAAGAGAGAACGAATGGTATATTTTTTATTATTAATATTGAAGATTTAATTAAAAAACTGTATTATTAATTACTTTTATTTTTCTTTTCCAGATATCAATATATGTGAATCAATATTACAATTTAGTGGCTGTCTGAAAATCTGGGGTTCATTTCAATTTTATTTTGACTATATTGACATAGCTTTGACTCTCTCAAAAGTCTCTCCAAGTTCCTCTTTATTTTCAAATTCCCCCTCCCCACAATCTGGATCTCTTGTTTCTACGAAACAAGGAGATATTTTTTGTCCAATCAAAATTAGCTAACTGTGTAAAATCTCATGCGAGCTAATGCATCCTCTCAATTGCTTTCTTGGAATGAGAAAATTAAGAAAGAGATTTTACACAGTCGGTTAATTTTGATTGGACGAAACATATAAAACAAGGATCCGTACTCCCTCCCTATAACTTCCCTAAAATTTCTCCCTGTCAACTCTCTCATTAAATAATACAATTAGAAGGTTACTACTATCACCTCCCAGACCACTGTTCCAATGTAGTTTTACAAGACACTAGATTTTTTAAGTTTTTTAAAGTATTCAACCGAGTTCTAATTTTTTTAGTTTGGGAGACAAAAGGGCTCCCAATCCCCATTTAGTGGCTTATGGTGTGGACCACCTAGGGACCTCACTAGTCATGGGACAGAGGGGCACCAAAAGACGCGACTAACCAATCCCACTCCACAGAGAATGTGTCCAGTCAAGTGTTTGTTAAGCATCATAGACTTCCAACCAAGATTTTATGATATGTTGGATTTATGCTTCTACCTCTAGAATTTCTCCTTAACTTCAATTCACATTCTACTAGTGTACTTTCAAGATGACTATGTTTCATTCTAAATTCCTTGAATCTCTTTTGCATAACCTGCTTAAGATTAAAAAAAAAAACATCATCAATGTTTTCACAGACACGTGAAGCCCCTGCCTCCACCACACTTCGGGTAAGTTAGGCTTTTGCCCGATTTTATGGCCTTGGATCAAATAGGTAGCAATATCTTAATAATCCGAATTTTGATGAAGAAGAATTTTCTCATATAAGAATTCCTTACAGAATCCATGTGTGATTTTCGGTGAGTGTGTTCAGTTTTATGATCCACTTTTGTGGACGGTGGAGATTGAAAATCTCATGCAACGTAGCAGTAAATTTTGCTCTAGATAAAACATTAACTCACAACCCTTCCACAAGTTCAATCAATCCATGAGTCCAGCTACAACAAAATTAACTTGGAAACTTTTGGGCATCTTAAACGAGCAATTTGATGGAAGTAAATAGAAAGACCTAAAAGGGTCTGTTTGTTTGGAGGAGTTTCTGATAAGAATCATGGGGTGCTGGGGTTTTTCAATCATGGTATCAGATCATGTCTCATGTGCATTCCAAATGCACTATTTGATGACTAGAATTCTTAAAATGAACCTACTCAAAAAGTTACTTTTAGCTTTTTGGATTTTCAAGATTCTAGATTTTTGAATGCTAGAGAGTATTGAAGCATTTGGAGTTCCACTGGAGGGAGAATATTGGGATAATTCTAAGGACAAGAGGACTCAAAATTCTTGCGAACAAATAGGCCCTAATCTTATGAACTTTTAAGCATGCTTTCAAGCATTGAACTAACAAATAAAATTATAGATCATCTTCCAGCAGTAGAGCCTGCAAGGGTTTAAAAAAAAGGATAAACACCACCTATTAATTAAGGTGATTGATTTGATGGAATTGATGGGTGCTTCTATAGATAGACAGTTATTCCAAAATTACTCAGGCTTTAGACTATATGGCCATAAGATTAATCATGTTTACCTGAAACTGGACCACTTTTGACATCTCAACTACATTTAATTACTATCAATCACTAATGGGTTTTCAGAGAATTTTTAAAGGAAGAAATGAGTTAGTGCAGCTCAAAATTCTTAATTAATCTGCTTGGATGAAGACATGGCATGACATGTGGGCCCCAATAACAACTGAATCATCATATAGAACTCTAATTGGAGTCCAAATGGGAATTAAATTAAATTGGATCTCTATTTGTTTTTGAGAAAAAGAAAAATAATATTCATTTGTTTTTTTATTAATTTAAATTGCAAAAAGAAAATAAATATTGTAGAATTGTTTTAATTTGAAAAGCACAAACATATATAACAATGAACTTGTGAGTATTGAATATTTATCATAGCACACAAATTTCTCAGCTCACATGCCAAAAAAGATAATAAATAAATAATTACATATAAAATATGAAAAGAAAGAATCCTTAGTTCTAGTGTTCTTGATTTTAACCCCAAGGGTAGTTGAGTTGGCTCAGGACTACGGTTTACACACAGAGGTTGTAGGTTCGAAATTGCACTACCACACTGGGGTTTGCACCTGGAGATTGTAAGTTCGAAACTGCACTACCACACTCGTGCGACAGGGGAGTTTACCCGACTTTCCTCTGGGCCGGAGGAATTAGTATAGCCCAAAGGATTGGAAACCCTTCGTTTAAAAAAAAAAAGTGTAATTGATTCTAATCAAACTGTTGTGGATTTTTGTGAGATCCCACCTTGACTTTAATTGTGGATAACAACACAAGCGTCAAAAAATTTAGATGCCCTACTACTTAGTGCATGTGCCCCACCCACTACTCAAAACATAATCAAGAGGAAACCAGAATTGATGGGGACACATGCCAGAAAGTAGAAGTCTGTGATTGACTGCCACTAAATAATAGTTCACCTTTTTTTTTTTTTTGGATCGTATCCTCATTGTCTTTTATTAGCTGATGATGACATTTTGATGTGAATTTCAATGGTGATTAGGTTGGATTGGGACCCACAATCTCAAGGTTTTTTTGAGGAACCCTAATTTCTCTTGTCACTGATGAGTTTTGGAAGCATCAATAATTAAAGTGCTTCAGAGAATCAGAATGCTTTAGTTTCCAAGAGATTTGGTTGCATCTAAAATGGGGTTGTTTCCTAAAGATAAGACAGGGAACCAGTTCCCCCAAAACAATGGAAGATGAACAGTCTGGTAAATTATTTGGTATAAAGTGTGGATCCATTAAAAAGAAATTGCCTCCTCATTTGGAGTAATAATAATAATCTGTTGAAGGACTGGGAGCACACCAAACTATGTGCCCACTGATGTCTGTGCTAAACCATATCACATCCATATACAAATGTACACATCACCCATGTAAGGAGATTGAAACTTAAGATCCATGGGCCACCATCAGGTTTGGACTGTAGACATGGATCAATGGTCTGATGTCTCAATTGTAGAGTTGGTTCACAAAGTTTTTGGGCTGTTAGAGCCTGTTTGTTCACATTAACACGCGTAAGAATTGAATACATTCGTGTTCATAGTGAAATGAACTCTAACAAAGGATTATTAAAGAGGTGAAGGAAAAAGGACATGAGGTGACATATATGATATAAGGTGGAGATGTAGATAAGACTTTCACTTCCCTATGTATTGAATTTCTAGGCTGATTATAGGGTATTTATTTCCCATCTTCCGTTGATTCTCTTTCTAGAAAAAGAAAGGTTAGTCTTAATTTTTTAACTACCTATGGCATGAATCCTATGCATTCAATTCTTATGTAATCTAATGCAAACAAACTCACTCTAAACGGACCTTGTGTGCCTACATACATGTCTTGAGGAACCCATATCTAAAACATGAGTATAAGATTGATAATAGGATCATCTACTTGCAAGCTAGTGTTGAACAAAATTAATGGGTTCTAGTTACATGTTACTAGTAAAATCAATAAAATACAGACTAACTCGAGACAAGCTATTGAAGTGTTATGCAACTGTTGAATTTTATTTAAATTAAAGGGTCACTCTTATGAGACGATGATTAGACCTAGTATGTTGCATTGTCAAGTGTGCATGCTTAGAATAATGTCTAGAGTGACAAGAAATGGATAGATTAGAAATGAAGCACATTATTAGAAAATCTAAATATAAATGTGATTGAAGAAAAACATTAAGGAATGTGATTTGGGATGGTTTGGAAATGTTTCTGTAAGGCTAGAAACAACCCTTTAAGATGTATTGAAGGTGTTGATAGTAAAAGGGCTAGGAGAGAAGGGGAAGTATGTTGATACCATAGGTAAAACAATGAGGAAAGAAGTTTGTTTCATTATGTAGTGTTACCAAGAGCATGTCATTGGATGGGGCAGTGGAAGAACAAAACTTGCATAGTTAGTCTAAGTAGATGGATTATGCAATGATGCAGTTGTAGATAATATTCTTTCCTAGTCAAGGGGTGCCATTATTTAGCATGTATCATACTCTAGGTTGAAATTACATCACCCATACAAAGCAATAGTGAGAGAGAGAGAGAGAGAGAGAGAGAGAGAGAGAGAGAGAGAGAGAGAGAGAGATTTCTAGTTCATATTTTTGGGATTTTTTGGTCTGCACTTCTTGTGAGCTGTAGTCAAACTCTTCTAGCTGCCCTCAATTGATGGAATAACACTTTGTTGTTGATGATTATGATGAAAATAAACATGTTAACAAAATATAACATGCAATCTCAACCCCATACTATGGGATAAGGTTATTGTCTATGAGGATGAAATCTAATATGCTTGGTTAGGGGACAGGCTTGGAGTCAGGTCCTAGGTCTGCCTGGGTTCATTTGGATCAGTGTGGATCCTATACATTGGACATGTATTGGTTGAAGTCCAGGTCCAAGTACAAACAACATTCATCAGCTCTCTCTCTCTAGTGGGCAAGGGAGTGATACTTCCAACCTGATGCCAGGAATTGATTTTTGGTTGTCTAGTGAAACAGGTATGCCTTGCCATTCGTCCACCAATGGGTCGGCGATCTCTCTTCCATTATTGTATACAATGTAGTATAGGCTAGAGAGTAGAGAGAGTGTGTTCAGCTGCACTTCCCTTTTTTTTTTTTTTTTCATGAAATCTGAGGCCCACCATAGATGCACAATGCATAAAATATCTAAGACACTGGTATTGTAGCAGTAGTAGTCAGCAGAGAAGAAGCGCAACAATGGAAGACTTTATTAGGTCATTAGATCAGTAGTGACCAGATCAACAGCTCAGATCACCCAACCTTTGGCCCATGCATACCTGAGAAGTGAGAAGACGCTGACCCAGAAATCCCTTTCAAGTCTTTCTTGTCTGAGGATCCAGTACTTTTTTATCCTCCTCTCATCCACTCCTAGACCCAAAAACATGGCACCCCCTGTAAAAGGCCCATTCATCTGATGAACTCCAGTGGACAGGAGATACCTGTAAAACATTCTTACAGATTGGAATATCCTAGCCATTTCATTGACCTACAAAATAAGAGTAAAAGAAATAACAGACTGTTAAGTTGATGGTGGTTAAAACATATCCCATTAACATTCTACAACCCTAATTTCAAAACTAATTACTTTATTTAAAACCAGGAATTTACACCATTCATACAGAGTTACACACCACAGAACAAAGCACCTTCTTTTCTCAACTTGGAAAAAAGGGGGGAAAAGAACGAAAAGAAAAGAAAAAAAGGGACAAAGATTCATGATTCATTTTTCTCCTCTCTTTAAAATACAGAGTAATCCAAACAGGCCCTATTACTACATCTCATCCTTTAAAACTGCCAAAAAGCGTAATTTCTTCTTTTTCTCAAAGTGCCCAGCAGAAGCTGGTTCACAAAAGAATAACTAAATCAGTTACAGAGTCCATTGAATCTTTAGATTCTAATGGTGACAGTTAAAAAAAATTGCCACCCCACAAGTTGTAACCGCACATCAAGTCTCTTCTGTTGCATCGCCGGAAGTTGGTTCCAATTCCTCGCTGCTTTCTTCTGATTGCAAACGGCTGGCCAGAACTTCCAAGACATTCTTCGGTGGGCACCTATCAGCAGGATTTCGTGGTGACACCTGGCAGAAACACTCAGGCCACGAGTTTGTATAGAATGACTCGGACTGGACCCTCTTGTGGGGCCCACCAAATCCGGAGTTGAACATGACCTGCCGGATGGCTTCCTCAATACCATCTGTCTTGCCATTTTCTCGGTTGATCAAGATGGGCGCAAGGGCCTTCCTGTCAGGTTGGATTGTAGTTCGAAAGCCATAGTACAGTCGGTGGCCCATGAGGTTGTTGGCAAAGTTGCTTGGGCCATCATAAGTCGGCATGAAAATGTCTGCATGGAGACAGACCATGTAATCCACAGCGGAGCCAACCAGGCCCTGGGAGATCTCTGCTCTCTCCTCAGGAGTAGCCACTGTGCTGTGGTTCTTGAGGTGAGGGAACAGAGCCCAGAACGGCTTCATGAAGCGCTCTCCACCAAACAATTTTCCAGCAGCTAAATATACGCGCGTGGAGTTGTCGAAACCCATGGCTCTTAAGATCAGACCAACCTGGACATAGGAAGCAAGTAATTTCTAATGTTTATTTGGTCATTTAAAAAGCAATCAATAGTATTCATGAAATATCAGAAGTTCAAGGGACAGTGTGGAAATAGTGCATTGCAATTGCATGTTAATATTGTTGCCATGACTCAGATGCTGGCAGGCGGTGATACAAATTGTCTGCCAATGACGTCCTTTTGGGCCACTGTACCACTACTTTATAGGCTCAAAGAGTACACCATGTGCACTAAACTAAAACTTGCAATAAAAGATCAAAAATTTGGAGAATTCAGATCCATCTCGGTGCTTCAAGGTATATGCTCGTCACTACTGACAGTTATAGAATTGCTCAAGATATTACCAACTGAGCCATGAAATCAATTGGCTTGAGAACGAGGGTGCTTTTGGATGGGACCAAACTGGGCTCTGAAAAAAAATGCATTCATAATAAAAGTTACTTTCAAATGGACTCTAGACCACTGGTTTAAGGGACAGAATAAAGACCACAATTTCATTGGTGCTGAATTTAGGCCAGGGTGAAAAGCAGCTACTACATTAAGCAGATTTTGATTTTCACATGCTAGTTTTCCTTTCCATTTCTTTCTTTATTATTATTATTTTTGTTTCCATCTTTGTTTGATAACTCAAATTGCAATCAATTTTTACCTTTAGTCAGAATTGATGGAGACCAAATTACAACGGAATTTGGTTTTTCAGATGTCCTGCCCTAAGTAAGATTGATAACATTTACCAATAATGATTTGAGATTGAGGCAGGAAAAAAGTATATTTGTGTCACCAATGCACAAAAGAAAAAATTAAATATGCAGCCTAAATATTCTTACTGTCGTAATTTTTAGAGAATCCACACAATCACCCATAATCAAACTGTATAAATTACATGAGTACACAAAAAATGAAAATGATGCAAATTCTAAAATCATCTCTCTTATAGAATAAACATGAATTTAAAGTCTAAAAATTCTTGCAAGGGTATTGCTAAACCGAGCTTCATATGATAATTTGTGAAAGGAGAATAAGAAGGAAAAAACTACCTCTTCTGGTGTCAATGGGCATTTCCCAATGGCTCTTCTTTCACTATAAACAAGGTTCTTTTCTGCAAAATTTTCTTTCCGGTACTTCCTCAAGATATTTTGTTCTTCAGGGGTAAAAATATCTAAGCACCTGAACATTTCCATATCAAATCAAAAACCTTCACAAAGATAAAACTGATTCAAAGGGCACTTATTTCGACTAAGGCAAAACTATTTAAGGATCACAAATTTGCACTTTTTTTTTTTTTTTGCTACATTGGAGATTGAATACATGCATGCCCACTCACACACCCATGTCCCAACCAGCTGATCTACAACTAGGGACGATCATTCACATTGCTGCCTACAGTTTTCTTAAGAAATGGCAGCAATGGTAACTTCAAAAGAATCACAACAAATAATGTATGTTCCCAGTGTCACACACGTATCATATGGGTTTTAGACTATATCAGATTATCAGGAACACATCGACTGAAAACATAAAACACAGAATGTATGCTTCCCTCTTTGTATGCTATACCTACAATTAAAGTACAGAGAGGTAAGTTTATAAGATATTATCAGCACATGAATGTCCATTCCATATTCCCATGGTTCAAAATAGTGGTTGTTACACATCATCGGTCGTAGAGGTTGAGGCCGCTACACTATTTTGAAAATAGTAGTGACACTATGGTCTAAAACCTAGTAGAGCCAAGCAGTTTTAATTTAAAACACTATTTTTACTATTTCTTCTCCCCAATAGCCTTTCTTAAAGTTATCTCTACCCTTATATGGTTCCAAATCAATAAAAAACGCAAGATTGGTTGGCACACAAGATTCTTTTTTTTTTTTACCACATAAAAACTCACACCACTGTCAGTAAGTATCGCCGCAACCACTAACGTTGATCCTTGGTCCATCCTTCCCTCTAGACACAAGGTATAAAATAATAATATATCAAGGTTCATGCAAAATTGGATGACCTAAGAGGTTAAAACTTAAATGTCACTCATAGCAAGGGATAGCATGAAGAAATCTAAGAATATTTACAAGTGTATGAGGCACCAAAATAGGGTTGTCAATGGACCACACTTGGACATGGGAAACCTGAATTTTGAATAGGCAAGACTAAAAGCCCAACGACCTAATCAGTTCAAGATCCAGATCGCAGAGTTTCTTGACAGCCCTTTGGCAAATTGTTCATAATCTGATTTCTGCATCCTACTCATATAATGGTTAGATATATGATAAATGTAATGCTCTAAAACCAAAATAAATTTGCTCATAGTCATAGAACAATTAAATACATTAGAACTACAATAAAAAAACAGCTCAAAAAAGTAAATAACGTTTTCAATATCAGTCCATTAAAACAAAGTAAATAAAAACTACCAAATAGTGTCACCATTCTTTTACCCAATTCATCAAAGATGTGAATGTTCAGCTATGGATCTATGATTAAAGACATTTTTTTACGACAACAGTATCATCCCACTCAGTTACTCCTAGATAAGCTCCCACAATGTTTCCACAAACATGAATATAGTCAATGTGATGTATTACCCAGCAAATGCAAGCATGTCCATCTCAAACCGAAGATGTATTGCCATGAAGTGGCCCTGTGCTCGGAGCCGATTAACTATTGACCGACTTATCTTCATAATATGTGGCTTAAACCTGAGTGCATGATAATTCACTCGACATCTCAACCGCTGGTATTCAGGGTTATCAATCTCCTCTGCCAAACGGTGTGAAAATGGAGTGAGGTAAATGGCACCATGCTCCTTCATCTTCTCCAATGCAACTGTAGTATACCAGCTAAGAGGAGCATCTCTAGGGGGACGAAGCTGAAACAAAATGGAATATATAGTGCATGAATTTTAGGAAGCTTGAAATGAAATGAGTAAGCACATGAGCTTTCGAAAAGAAAAATTTGTGGAATTTTAATGCCAGAGGAAAAATAATAGAATCTCACCTGATGAGCTTTCATCTTTTTGGCCTTCCCAGTCTTCCCATGTGAGTGGAACTCAGGAAGGCTTTCTACAATTCGTACATCATACCTAAGTGACTTTATAAAATGTTTAACATCATAAATTCCAGGAAAGCCGCTGTGCAGGAATAGACATTATTCAAGTTAGACAACATACAGGCACAGGCTTAATATGGAAAGATGAAACTCTGGCATATAAATGAATACATCATGGGATATGGTATGTAATTTGAAAACATTGATGAAGAACACAGATACAGGGTACATTAACACAGATACAGGGTACATGCCAAAACAACTCAAACCACATAGTAACAGTAGGGGAAAGGAGCAGAAACAGCAATAATAGTAGCACTCATAACGAGAGTAGCAGCAGTGAAGCAAGCTAATGAAAATTGAAGTGGCGTCTTTTGCTGAAGACTATTTATTTTTTGTTGGTAGTGTATGACTGCATCTAAGACAAGTACCGCTCTGGTCCGAGGAAGGATCATAAATTCCTTATCTATCACTGATAGATATAACTATGTTAGTGTGTTATAAGATAAGTAAATACTCTTATTTGGGGTGAATCCTTTAATGGATCATTTTCTATAGTCTCAAAATAGCATGCTGTTGTTTGTAAACGGTATTACTGAACTTAATGGGTGACTCCTTGACTCGGATGCATTGGAAGTATTTGACACACTTGGTGAGAATTAGTTCCAAGGTAAATAAATTTTCTTGAAGCAATACTTCAAATCAATGTTCTAAAAATCAAAGCAGGAACTGCCAAACTAGACAGTTCAATCCGTGGATGTAGGTATTGGAGAACGGAGGGATTAGCCCACAGTTCAGGTTAATCCTATATTTATTAACATAATTACATTTAACCTGTTACAAAAGAGTAAAATACCAAAAACACTCTAAAACAATAAAATACACATGTAACTGCAGATATACACCAAATTATGCTTTATAACCTTATGCCCCAGCTGTAGCATATAAATTAATCATGCCCAGCTTGACCGACCAACTTAAACAGTCTACAAGGACTCTTTGATCATGCTAAACTTAGTCACCGCCTATGGATTTCATACTCGTCTTTATTTGCGCACTTTTTTCTATTGAAGTTTCTAAACCATCTTAAAGCCACTTTCTCTTTTAGCATACTGAAAAGATAAATACGTGATGAACATGATTGTATCTTAATACAACATCAACAACAAGTCTCTGCTCTTATGTTTTAAATATTTGAGAGAGAGAGTGGAGAACATCACTATATGAATAAATGGTTACATGGAATTTGTATAGAAATTGATACCTGTCATCATGCCAAAATGAATTTGTATCCAACTCCGGCAGCACAAGTGTAGCATTCATAATTCGTGCAGCAAGAACCGCATTACATATCTAGAATAACCAACCAAGCAGATCAATATCTCCTAATATATAAAAAAAGCATGGAATAGGATTGCAGTTTGTTAACCACAGATGCAGTAAACATGGTTGCAAACAAAAACAAATATTTCAGAAACATAATTAATGTTGACAGGTTTCTGATAAATGAGCTCTCCTTTTTTTCCTCGGAAGGAACTCCCAACAAATACTGCTGGGTTGCACTACCATATACCTGTTATTATGTATTTTGTCTAGTTTTGTGAGGCAATATTTAGGCAACTTCAACACAGCCTCCATGATGTCCTCTGCTTCCAACTCCTTCTAAGACATGAAAAAAGAAAAACCTCTAATACTAAAGTTATCTATTTCTCAATGTATGAAAGCCACCAACATTTTCCGAAAAACATGGAGAATTCTACAGAAGTTTATATATGACCAATCCTCAGGAAAATAATACATGACAATGTCGGTAGACAAAGCTCCCAAGTTTCATACAACCACAAACTAAGAGACAAATCCCTTTTCTTATAATGAATCCAGCAACTAAATGGTTCCAACAATGAGCATGACCACCTTCTCATGATGGAAGACCATGTGAAGGAGTATTTTTGATAATAAGACCATGTGAAAGAATATATTACTTTCTTTGAAATACGCAATGTAACCTTGTTGTATTGTATCCGATGCTTCATTTTTTATGTGTAAAATTTGTGTCCCTAACACATTAGTGGCATGTGCATTCCGCGTCCATGGTGTCAAATTAATTCATCATTAAAAAATAACAACAATATTTTACAAAGTGATAGATTCTTAAGTTTCTTCTTGTGTAATATCACCAGAAACTACGACATACCGCACTGCGTTGTTGATTAAGGCCACCATTGCAACGAACTCGCAAATACCCATTACTCTCTATTGGAGGGGCTGCCACATAAAACAACACAAGCAAGAGGAACTTAGGAGCATCAGTTGAAATTAGTAGCAACACAACAAAATAGAATAACAATATAGCACATCTGTATCATGTCATTAATCATTTGAAATGTCTTTACATAAGATTTAATTGAAGGAAACATGAAAACGTGCATACGAAGCCAGTCAGATCGTGGGTCAGATAATGGCTTCCAACCACCAGATGAAGCAGTTCCCCAAAGGTCATCCACTTTGATCTGTTTGCATATTATTCAAAAAAGAAGTGAGATATTTACAAAGATGCTTTCACATGGACACTCACATGATTTGTATCATCCAAGAATAGAGATGCATATGGAAGGGTCAGAAATTATCCAGAAAGGATGGATCTCTCTTAAGCTAAGAGCAATCAGTCCTCTAGGGTCCACCAAATCAAACCCTCTATAAGATTAAATATATGATTAATAATGTAAGTAACACAACTTATGCATTATTAATCATATTCATTGGTCACATTATTAATGATGGAAAATATTATCCTGTGTGCATGCTCCTGCGGGAACACGTATTCAGACCATCAACAAAGGAGGGACCCCTTAATTTCATCAGGTCCCACATGACAAATGACATCAATGCACAGTGATGCAGGCCAGACCATGGGTCCGCCAGCCCATTGGGCCCAACCCACAGGTCCAACTAAAGCAGTCACTTAATTATTAATTTGATATACTTAGAAGTCTCTAAATTAGGAATTTTACTTAATTTGGATTGTTAAGCAAGTTTAGTGATTTAGCTTCCTTTATCGTTTAGGAAAGTACATTCCTACTAGAAAAGGGAATGTCCAATCCTTTCTATAAATATATAATCCCTCCATTGGGAGAGATAGCTTTCATTATTCAATTAAAGAATTATTATGGGTTTTTTTTTTCTGTGGTTGTGAGTTTTTTTCTCGGTTGAGAATACTCACGAGTTGAATCCTTAATGGACTTGGAAAAAACCTTCGAGGAATTTTGGTCTACTTTCTCTTCGCGGATCCAAGGCTGCACCACACAGTATGAGGTGCGCAAGAGGAAATTGTCCCGTTAATGATATGGTCAATCTTATGAGGGGATCAGATCCTGTCGGAATAAACTTGAGGACAAGCGTTCATTTTAATAGGCTGGTTTTACAGTTTGGGCTGCATATGAATAGTACAAGGTTTTTAAATTGGAGAATTAACATAATTTTCCTTTCATCATTTTTTGTGGTAATTTTTTTTATCATTGTTAATGGGTAAAGAAGTGCATCAAAATCCTTAATTGATCAACTATCACTTGCCCCCCATGGAAGAAAAGAAAATCCCAGCTCTGCCACTGCCTCCAACCCACTCCTTGCAACTTGTGCCTGAATTGCAAGTCACCCTAAATTGACACTAATCCCACTGTCAATCAGAGTTGTATTAAATCACACACAAAAAAGAAAAAAAAAAAAAAAAAAAACAACACTTGATTTAAGGTATCAATATTATCTAACAAAGAAGCCCTTAAATGGAGGGCTAAGCCGACATATGGACTTCTCCACGCACCCACTTGTACCTTAAAAAGAGGTCCACATTTCACGGTAAGTCCTCTGGAAGACTAACGAAATGCATAATACAAGGTTTCTTTTTTTTTTTTTTTTCAAGGTAACAGTAACTTCCATTTAAAAGGATGGAATATAGACAAAAAAACATCCCATCAAGATCAAAAGGGGAAGCAGAAGGTATTCAGGCGTTACACCTACCTTGGAAGAGGAGCAACAACAAAAAGAAAAAAAAACATGGATAAAGCAACAAACAGGAGATCTATCAAACCCTTGCTTGGCTAATGAATCCACGAAGCCAGTAGCCGATCACCCAACACGATGAACCTCCACGAAAATAGAAAATGAAGAAACCCTAAACACATTGAAGAAAAAATGAAACTTCCAAGGGGGCTTAGCTGAAGAAGAAACCCAGGAAATGGCATTCTTAGAGTCACTTTCCAGTTTCCACCATCTACTTGGAATGAAAAGAGACGGCAAAGATCCCAAGGACTTTTAAGATAGTCAACAACTCGGCCTCATTAGACTCCATGCAACCCACATGCTTAGAAAACAAAGCCAAAGCAATGCCATAACTGTTGTGAAGCACCCTACCTATGCCTGCCGGACCCGGCTTCCCTCTAGCCACTCTATCCACATTGAACTTCAAGATGCCTTACCATGGAGGAGCCCAAGACACCAAAGATCTTGCCTTCTTAGCCCCACTGTAAAGAGTGGCCTCTCAATAGAATATGAGGTTTCATTGGTTGAGATGCCATAATATAAATGGTCCTTACGTAATACGCCGCATTCGCAAGTAAAGTTAAGCTTACAAGTTACAACTGATGAAACTGCATGGTGAAACCAATTACCCTGATCATGCACATCATAAGACAGCACTTTAATCAGAGTCTCTATGAGATCATTTGAAAAATTCCAATTGAATTCCTTGGAATTCGTAGAAAAGTGGTTTTTTTTTTTTTTTCAATGAGGTGGAGTGGAATAAATGCAAAGTGACTTCAAATTTCTAGGATTTCACAGAGTAAAAGGAAGGATAATCATATCCAAACAAATGGAGAAATTTGTGATGATCCCTAGTAGATTTCCACTCTTTATCCCTAAAAATTCAAGAAGTATTTTCCAAATACACTGCCCTAAACCTTTTGACTTTGAGTTACTGAATATGATTAACATTGTTTCATTTGGTCGACCTCTTAGATGCTCCACCTAATAAACACTGTAACTCTGCAGGGGGCTTTCAGCTAAATGTGGATGAAAGTTCAAGAGGAAACACAGGGCTGTCTGATATGGTGGAGTCATCATGGACAAAAATGGAGGTATGTCATGTCTCCAAAAGTAGCATTGGGAGTTCAACCAAAACAAAGATCAACACTATTAAGGAGGGGTATCGGATGTCAATTTTGAGCCTGGAATGCTGTCACATACTAGATTTTTCTTATTTATCCAAATGCAAAAACTAAGATTCCTGACTGACGCTTAAGAATGGTGGATCATGATTGCTAGTCATGAATTTCTGCGTGGAACCAAAAGATATGATTTGCAAAGAGCGGAAGATTATGGTGTACCTCGTCGCATACACCTTCAAACTTAAAGGATCTATGGATGAATTCAAAATAAGAACATGAAGAAAAGAATTCAAATTACAATCACTTCAATGAAAATAAATAAATAAATAAATAAATGAACAACAATGGAGGCTTTGTATGGCAAATATCTGTTGAAGAGGATCTATCACGTTCCTGAGTTCCACCTTTTAAATCCCCAAGGGTAAGCTATTTTCAAGCTATCATCATGCAATGTAATGATGTGTAATTTTCAGCTTTCAAAAATAGGGTGCACACTGCAGTTCTATCGCACGTAGTGTGGACTTTTGATTTAATTTAAACTAGAAGGAAATCAAAGTAAGAAGATTTGACACTAATCCTCCATTGCTCGGTATATAAGGCTATCACAGTCAAGGGCTTGGCCACAGTCCTTGTAAGAATAACTAAAGAGCATGTCATGGCCAGTGGGGTGCTGGAGGCAGTAATTTGATTTAATTTGAAAAGAAAGTAGAAAAACTCAATACATTTAATTAAGGTATAAGAGGTGAAACTCACACGGATAATTTCAGATTATCCTTTCAAATAAAGGTTTTCCCCTTGTTGATAGTGTGCAATGAAAACATTTATCATGGAGGTCAGAAAAAGAGAATAGTATTCTATTTTTGTCAGTTAAAAATAGGGGGTGGGGGGCTGGTAGTGCCAATCTACTATATGTTTCATTACAATTGCATAATGAATGGCAGAAAGGGCCATCTCTCTAATAATCTATCAAGCTCATCAATACAATTGCAGTAAATATTTCTGAATGGTGAATGATACAAGCCTCATCATTTGATATTCTACAGTATCATTAACTCTCATAAACTGTTCACATGAGATAGATCCAAGTTATAGAATCATCCCCACAAACTTGGGGTACTCCAGATTTACCGATCAGTCTTGAAAAATCATATAGTCTGCACTTCTGACCGAAGACAACTCCGCATTGTTACTCTTGTAAAAAAACACAGAGGTGAACATCCTCCAGATATCTCAACTCTTAGCTAGTGACTCAGTCATATTATCAAACTCTTGCTCTTGTTTCTGGTTTTCATGGTTGAAAACCTTTCTAAGATCTAATTGAAGACCCCACTTTCTACCGTTTGATGTCTCTTGCAAATGAGCAATCTCTAAAGCAATAACCCCATAACCCCACTTTCTAGTAAAACTACCCAAACACACAAAAAAAAAAAAAAAAAAAAAAAAGGCTTCAAAGAATAAAGCAACCCCAAAAACAGGACGTATTGCTAACAGTTGAGTGCAATAAAATGGTAATGGATTGGGAGGGAGAGACAAAATGGGGTTCGATGAAATCCAACCTTGGATTGAGAAAGAGTGCGATTTCTCCCAATCGATGAGTAGAAGATGTAAATGGTGAGAATTAAGAGGAAGGCGATGGCAACCGAGAGCTGACCGGCCAATGCCCGCAATCCGCCGCTCAGCTGCTTCAGCGACCGGTGCCCACCTCGCCTTCCCAACACCTCTCCATGTCTGCAATACCAATCAACACCAATAGAGATAGAGAGAAGAAAAATGTCGAAAGCAGTGGGTTGAAAACTGAAATCTGGAAGATGGTTTAGTTGCAGAGAGATTGGAATTCTAAATTATATGTACCTTCGCATTTGCGTTTGTTTTTGTTGAAGGAATTGACGATTCGATTGCAGAAAGAGAGAAGAAGAAGAAGAAGAAGAAATTTAGGGAGATGGGGATTGGGACATGGTTTTAGAGAGAAAGAGAGAGAAAGAGACGAGCTGCTCACGCAACGCGTCGATGAAGAAAACCCGAAATAACTACACTGATTGCTGATGACAATAGCATTAACGGGCCCTACTTATTGACTAAATCCAAATAGCCCAATCATATTATTATTGATTTCTATTTTGGGTCACTTTTGGCAATCAAATTCTTGGAAAAATAGTTTTTGTCTTTCATAGAAAATCCGTAATTAGTCATTGTAGATTTTGAGGATTTGGACTATTTAGGATTCTCAATTTTGACTTTTGAGCATTCTAGGGTCCCACCCTCGCGGGATGTGGAATTCTTCCGGGTTGAAAGAAAATGATATGAAAGCTTCAAATCTATTAAATTCTCGGTATCATCAAATGTGACCTTTATAGGAACCCAAAATCCTCTATTGGAAAGCCATGTTTGAGGAGCAGTAGTGACGAATCTTCAAATATGCCCAAACACAACCTTAATGGTTTACAAATTATTAGGAGGAATGCATGCCCAACTTCTACTTAGGATGAAATTTAGCCTAACCTAATAGGATAATGGCATTTATTTTTATTTTACTTTTTTACTAACAGAGGGTTCCTAATCATTTGGGCTGGACTAATCCATTTGGGCCGAGAGAGAAGAGGGGTAAAACTCATGTGGCCCCAAGATGGTAATACTAGTGGACTCAATCATCGATTCTTGAAGAGGGGGAACCAGGGAACGATACCAGGACCTTTACCTTCGGAAGATAGAGGGACCATGATCCTCACCACTCGGCCAACCCCTTGGGAGTTATAATGGCATTTATTTGAAGCATTCTGGACAGGGGAAGCAACATGATTTATGGGTTTTTTAGGGTTTTTCTCAAAAGATAAACCCACATCAATAGGGGATGGGGTGCTCATACTTCATAGCCCGGGTCTGGGCTAAAGACATATAAAGGCTATAGAAACAAAAGCTCCTGTTTGTTTTTCATACTATATGACTATATATCATCTGTTTTACAGAAAGATGTTATACAAATATTGTAGTTAACCCATTTGCATATGATACTCATTTATACACCTACATATAAACTTCTCGCAAATACTTTCTTTTATTTATTTATAACTCAAGGTATCTCCCACCCATCCCGGTCCAAGCCCTGAGCTCGATGGACATTCGATTTTGGACAACCGAGAATTAATCCCTAAGGGCACATGCACTGGATAGAACTACAGAGGGTGACCAACGGAGGTAAGTGTCGAACATAAGACCTCTCCACTTCTTGAGGCACAGAATCAACTTCTCACAAATACTTAATTCTCTATTTCTCAAAACATATAGTTCAAAATTTTATTGAGAAAATTGTACTATAACAAATTATATGAATAGAATATGTGCTGTAAGCCTGTTTTGTGAAAAGCTTTTAACATAAACTCAAGAAAGAGAAGAAAAAGAAAACCGTAATATATATATATATATATATATATATATCATAGTTAACATGCATGCATAATTTATATAAAAAAAAAAAAAAAAAAAAAAAAAAAAAAAAAAAAAAAAACTTTATACAATTAATTATTTATGCTTTCCACAAAATAAACTTCAAGATACACACCACCTATAAAATCATAATATATCCTCTAAACTTGAAGAATTATATTTAAGAAGCATTATAAATACCATTCATGACAAATACACATGAACCTTTTTGCCCTAGACTTTTGAAAGATAAGAAGTACTATACTGTACAGCTGCACACAACATATTTGTATCAGACCATTTTTTTTTTATTTTTTTTTTTGCATTTTTTACCCATACTTTTCAAATCTTAATTCCAATGATGCCCCAAAATTAGATATTACCTTACAAGAATGACCATATGCTTATACTCACTCATATGGATCCAACATAAGTTGATCAACAATTAGGACCTGCTTGTTTGCATTAGAATACAATAGTGCAATAGGCCTGCGCCCAACGCACACCACAATTAAAAAATCATTAAAATCTCTAATCAGAGATATTTCTAAATATCTAAATAAATTATAAATGAATATTAATATATAATTCATAATGAAGATGGAAACTCATTAGATAAATTTTAGGTAGTTGGAAATATTTAGGAAAAGATTGAGTAGATGGTAAAGATTTTAGGACCTTGATTTGATTATATTTGTGCTTAGCCATAAATTGAGTGTCATTTTAAAATTTAATGTGTATTTTGGAATTAATTGACTTCCACAATGGGCCCCACAGATTAATTAATCTTACCAAATATCCAAAGAGAAATAAGGAGAAAAATATCCATAATGGGCCCCAAAGATTAATCATACTAAATATTGAAAAGGACAATAAAAAGAAGAAAGTAGCAAAATACAATCCATGAAAGTGGCCCCCGCTTTGGTATCAAAAAGGCTCTTCGTGCGTTGGTATAAAAAAAAAGTGGCCCCCGTAAATTGTGAGTTTGGAAAGAAAAAAGGCTTGGATTTCATAATGGGACTCATAGATTTATTTGGTTAAATTAGTAAATATAAATGATAATAAAAAAATCATGATAAAGATGGAGACTCATGAGAGAAGATTTAGATAGCCGGCAAATTTTAGGGAATATCAAGTAAATAGTAAAGATTTTATGACCTTTATTTGATTATATTTGTACTTAGCCATAAATTGAGTGTCATTTCAGAATTAAATGTGGATTTTGAAATTAATTGGTTTCCACAATTAGCCTCACAAATTAATTAATCATACCAAATATCCAAAGAAAAATAAGGGAAAAATGTCCACAATGGGCCCCATAGATTGATTTTACTGAATATCAAAGGAAAATAAGGAGAAAAAATAGCAGAATACATCATATGAAAGTGGCCCCAGTAAATTGTGAGTTTGGATAGAAAAATGATATGGCTTTCATAATAGGACTCATAGACTTATTTGGTTAAATTAGTAAATATAAATTATTATATATTAAGTGTGGATCTTGAAATTAACTGGCTTCTACAATGGTCCCCACAGATTAACCATACCAAATACTGAAAGGGAAAATAGGAAAAAAAGTAGCAAAATGCTGCCTATGAAAGTGCCCAAATTTTTGCAACTTGGGTCTGACACGAGGGTCCCATAAATTGATATGCAGCAACATTTAATACATACATTTTCACCAATCACTAAAATCATAGTCAAAGAGCCTTTATTCTTTCTTTCTATTTTTGTTAGTTTAATAATACGTGGGGCCTATATATTGAAGATAACTAAAGAGAGGTTATTGTTGTATGCTATGTTTTAGGGAAGGGATAAGTATCTTATTTCAAGAATATCTTAGATTTCTATTGAGATATTTTAGGTGATGGAGTATTAGAGAATTTGGATTAGTTTGGTAAGATTATATTAGAAGGGTAATTTCGGAATGTAGCATTGAAAAAAGTTTGAGGATGCGCCACATGTCGCTTTGTCATGAAAATGGTTGCAGTCTCTATATATATAATATATAACTAGCAAAGCATACCCGCGCTAAGCCCGGGCCCAAAAAAAAAAAAAAACACGTCCAATTTGTGGCTATTTTATGAGATATTAATTAATGAAAAAATAAATATAAAACAAATAAATATGAAAATAAATATAAAACAAAAGAATATAACATTTATTACAGTTCGAAACATGGCCCAGCCAACATTTATACAAAGTAAATATTAGTTTTTATATCAATGAGTATGAAACTTCAAGTCTTCTGTAAATTAACATCAATGTTTATATATTTATTTTAGTAATTTCAACTTTATTTCAAGTTAAAAACCCTAAAAGCCCATAAAGTCTCTTTCAATTTATATAAGTAAATTTAAAAATCAAATATTAGGATGGGCATGTGGGCCAGCTTGTGGGTGGCACCAGCTGGCCTAATTGGGGTACAGTACGGCACGGTTGGGCTGATCTGAAGGTGGGTCATGCTTCTTTGATAAAAGTTCAAATCTTATCATTATTTGAGAATAAATCTTTTTATAAGAGAAATCCAAACGGATAAGATATATCTCTAATTTTTAGAAAGAAGATAAAATAAAGTCAATATTAAAATCGAAATCAAACAATCAATTGCAAAGTCGCATGTGGCCCCGTCTTTAGGAATTAGAATATGAGGCACACTTTAAAAAAGTTTATTGTATGTGGAGCCCATATGTATAAATCACTATCAATGATCCACTTTTAAAAATCATAAGCATTAAGGATTTTCTAACCATAATAGATATATTAAAATTCTAAATCCACTTAAAAAAGACTTATTTTAACTTTGTTGGATAGAGTTATTGAGCAAGGTGGATTTTTTCATCTGCACTCTTTAATCACCTATCCATAATAGATATATATTAAAATTTGAATTCACATAAAGAAGCTTAAAAAAAGTGGACTCTGAATTGATTGATAGCGCGCATCTCTTGAAATTAATTTGAGATTAGAGTCCAATTTCTCAATTGATTGCGGAATCGGACTCCAATTTCCAAATCGAATCTTACGTCTATAATATATATATATATATATATATATATTATAATAGGGTAGTTAAAAATGAATAGAAGAAACTATTCACTCTCCTGGTACATATGGCATAATCTCTATAGTATTTGTGTTAATCTGGCGCATTTGTTGAGAGAAAAAATTGGAGCCATGCGGAGAAAAATATTAGAGTCATTCATTGGCTCTTTTGAGAGAGGAAGGGAGAGAAATTAGGAGTCATTTAAAGCCATTTGCTTTCCTCTTTTTCCAGACCACCACAATTAATGTAGATAACCAAAATCAATGCATATACAACTCATTCATATTTAATTGGTTAAAAGCATGGGGCTTTCCTCTTTTAAAAACGCCCGGGCGACACCTAGCATTCCCCTCTATAATATGGCGAGGGACAATATAATGAGGCCGACTTTACAATACATCCTAACCTTCTAGGCACATAAGACCTCCTTTAAGTACACTAGATCCATCAAGTTTTCCCTATCAAAATTTCCTTTCAAAAACCGAAAGACCATGAGAAAAAGAATTTCACATAGGCAATAATCCTCTAATACAAGTCTGCAATGCATATAATAAACCTGGGTGCAGACAATCAGTTTGGGATTCGGATTCATCCAATTAACTCATGTTTGCAGCCGTCACAATTACACAAACTCAAACCATCACAATTACTAATGCAACAAAGGTTTATCCACTCAACTATATTAAGAAAAAATAACAACAATAACATTAAAATTAAAAGTAGTAAACCTGCCCACAATCAAAAATTAAATACAAGTGGACAAACATCACTCAGTCCTGTCAACATACTGCCCACACACAAAAAAAAAAAAAGAAAAAAAAAAAAAAGGGGAGCAACATCATCAGTCGTGTATCCCAGCTGCACACCCACCATAAAAATTCATCCATATACACATCTATATTCTCCCAAAAATCATTGTCCAACCCAAAAGATAAGGTAGTTACATCCATCCATATAAATAATGTAAACCCCAGTAATCAACATGAACAGCAGCCTCCCAAGAAACCAGCAATCAGCAATCCAATCTTCAAGGCCTGAAATTCAAAAATAATGCACAGTTAAATATTTGAAGAAATTGTTCTAATTTTTTTTTAAATTTACATAATTTAAAACCTGTTTTTCTCATTCATATCCCTCAGTAGCTTAAAACCTTGTTCAATTGCATAATCTTTCAAAGCAGCCCTAAAATGGAAGACATCTTCAAATATCATTCCTTTCTCCAAGTTTCCCCCCATCTTTCTGTTCAAAGAGTCACCCCCATGTACCTATCCACCATGAGTCCATGACTGTCTGATATAACTCGATCACTATTATGAATTTACCAAATTCAGTTTGCTGTACATCAACTGAATTTTCGGAACTGCTACATTCATCATTCATTTTGGCTCATTTATGGTAATCACTCTTACAAATAAAAAAGGTACTTAAACTTAAGGCCTGTTTCTTTACTAGAATTCCAGGAATTCCCAAACAAGGCGGAATTCTTGGATTATCAAAGGCTAATTGAGACTTTTCATGTGCTGGAGTTCAAAAATTCTTGACAAGAAACATGGGATTTGGAAATGCTGTCCCAAAAACCCCAACCACTAGAATTAGGAAATGCCAAGGGAAATGATGTTCATGTCCCCAAAACCCCAACCAGGAATTCTAGTAAAGAAACAGGCTTAAAGTTGCCTCTCAGACATGGATGGATTGTTGTGAAGTTTCTCTGCGGCTTTTGTGCGCCGATATATGAGTGAATTTTTTATCACTTCGCTGTCAAAGCTTTGGCCTGAGTGGTAGTTCTTAATGGCGAGGCGTCGTCGTGCAGTTTGCTTTCCCTCTGTTTCTTCACATTTAGATTAAGGTTCCTAATATTTTTCAATTACATTCATGTGTTCTGTTAAATACGTTTTTTTTTTTTTTCCATTTAGTCCTTTTTTACAAGTAAAAAGTATTAAAGGAGCCCACAGGGGGCGACTCCCAAATGCAAGGGAAGTGAGTGAACTAAACTCCCCTTGTTCAGTATACTTACTCCAAAAAATTTATAAAAAATGCAACTACTTCCAGTATCTTCTTTAAGTCCAAAAAATACGACAAAATCTAAAAAGTATTTTATAAGTCTATGCATTGGCATCTCAACATCCTCAAAATGAAGCCATTATGTTCCCATCAAATACATAAAAAAACACACATTGGGTAACTGCCCTCCAAGTCTGAGCGGATGCTCCTATCCAATAATGAAGGACAGACGATGGCATAACCCAAGAGGCAACAAAAATCACAAGGACCATGCTCTGCCACCTCACAATGAAGAAGGTGATTAGTCTTCTAACATGATTGGAAGTCAAATATATGTTTTTCTTTCTCATTTTCCCCTTGTGTAGGTGTAGTATTATTCGAGAGTTTTTGGAAATGAGTTGGAGTTGGAGACACAATAAAATGAGGTTAAAACTCACCTAGTAACAGTGTTAGGCTCCAAAACAAAAAGAAATGAGCAACAAACCACATCGAGAAAAGTTTCGATCGCCAACAACCACAAGAGAAAGGTGAGAAAAAGTTGAAGGAAGAATAGAGAGTGTAAATAGAAGTAGAGAGAAATAGTCAATTTTAGGAAGGTATGGAATATGACTCTTTTATGTTTGATGTGGTGTCTTTAGAGGGAGTGGAGCATACCCATTTTCAAGGAATCCGAGCTCTCTTTGGTTGTTTTGAGAGATTATGTTGTCAACATAGTTGTTTTGTACAGTTTTTGGATGAGAATGTGAGATGTGACCTGGTTGATTTTTATTTTTCTTTTGTTAGGTGGGTTGTACTACAGGTTCTTTTATAGAGTTTTTGGGTGAGATGTGCCTTGGTTGATTTTTACATTTTGCTTTTGTTAGGTGTGTTGTGTTTTGCTGGTTTTTGGATACCCCTTTGTATTCATGGGTTCCCCACTTTTAGCGCTCTTTAATAAATTCTTACTTATCAAAAAAGAGGTGACCCCGTTAGCTTTAGCAATGATCTTGTAGCTACATTGCATAAGCTAATAAGCCTAAATATGGGTACAGTTTACAAATGATTTTACACTAAGAATGAGATAGATAAAGAGAGTAACAATTGCATTGTGTATTAATGAATCATGAATATTTGCTTTTTCCATGTATTTTGTTCTTCAAGTCGTTATAATTCTACACTTTGGAATACTAATAACTTCTAATACAGTTGGCCTTGTTCTAAGGGTGAAATCATAGCTACGGCTTATTTTTTTTTGCTGTAAGAGCCACAGGCCATTTGCCAAAGCTGTTGAACCAAAGTGTTGCTACTTGCTAGCATGGCATGGGAACACTTAATTGGCCAAACTCGCCTGTATGTCATATGGGAATTTATACGACATATAGTGAACTATATAAAACGAAACTGTACATGTTTCAAAGCACAACCATTATCATAACTTAAATCCATTCTGTGAAATACGAATGTTGGAATTAAAAGAACTAACCTATTCAATCACAGAATATTTTTCCTTCTTTAATCTTTGATCACCCTCCACATTCTCTGCAGAACGCTTTTTGGATTCTTCACAACTATAAAAGAAATAAAAAAAAAAAAAAACAATATTCGATGTTCATCATGATAGCAAAAGAAAGAGAGTGAATATTGGTAAGGAAGACATTGTAAGCACTAGGCAGCAAGTACACCACGAGCATAAAATTTCTAGACTAAGAATCCAAATTAAAATCCAATAACATAATTTGAATCAAAATAAGACCTACGTCCAACAAACATTAAAATTACCAAAATACCCCTAACTCATAAATTTTTATAAAATATAAAAAATTGTAAAACAAACTAACATTAAATAATCATAAATATAGGCTCAAAACTACCATGGAAACTTTCCTTTTGGACCAACAAGACTTTTAGGCCCCTCCCAGAGTCCTCGCTTTTGTCTGGCTTGCTCTCCAGAATAAAATTCTGACTATGGATAATCTCCGCCGCGGAAATTCTTTATTGTCAACGCTTGCCCCCTTTGCTTAGCCGATGAGGAATCAATTGACCACTTATTCCATCATTGCAAGCAGACAAAAGCTATCTGGTCAGCAATCCTCAAGGAGTTTAACTGCAGCAGGGTTATTCCTTAATCCTTCCCTGAGATGTTCCAACAGTGGGCTTGTCCGATTACCACCTCCAAAGGGATGATCATGTGGTGCCTGTCTTTCCTTGCCTTCATTTGGATGATTTGGAAAGAGAGAAACAACAGATGTTTTGAAGGAACTTTATCCTCCCAAGAAGACCTAATCATCAAAATGAAATTCACTGTAGCCTCTTGGTTCTCTATTCTCCCAAACTTTAGGGACTTATCCCTTAATGCTTTATGTTTCAATTGGAGGGAAGTCATTTCGTTTTGATGTGGCTCTTTTTTCCTTTCGTCTGAGATAGTTTGCCCTTTTTGTTTTCGCTTCTCTTTTTTGGGTGGTGGCTGTTTTTTTGGGGTCCTCCCCAGCCGCTTCTCAGTATAGCCCTTTTATACTGTAAAGCTTTTGATTAATACAAGTTACCATTTCAAAAAAAAAAAAAAAAAAGACTTTCAGATCATTTTGGGGCCACAACCTTTGTTGTAGGCTTCCAAATCCTATCAAATTTGTTAGGCTAAACCCCTCAATCGAGATTGCATTATGATTCAAGTACTTGATTTGTAATAAAAAGCCTCCTTCCCTTAAGTAATAAGATTAGCACCGCAAGATTGCCAAAAAATAAAAAACTTGCACAACTCCACAAATATTTAAACCAAACAACCAATTTGAGATATGCAAGGTGGTATGCTTCGAATTTGCAATGCATTACTTGAACTAATACATGGAAGTTTGAGGAACTTTAACTTTGTTCAAAACCATTGAAAAATGTCAAATCAACCACCATATCTATATATTTCAATCAACTTTAAATGAGAAGTAAGCATCGTCGTCAAAACAAAGCAAAGCAAAAATCAAATTATTAACGAGGAACAGATGTCATTGTTGCAAAAGGAAAACTACAGCATACAAACATGTATTACCATGCACAAAACAGAAGCAACACAGAAAAAAATTTAGAAAAAAAAAAAATCAACGAAAAATAATGAACAATTGAAACTACAAGTGTAAGAATTACGAGTTTCCAACGGAGCATAAAGAACCGACACACCAAGGTTCAAAGTGTGGTGGGCATGAAGATATATAGAGTACTGTAAAGAAACAGTCCAACAGATCAGCTCAACCTAATGGGTCAGCAACCCATGTATGGGGTCAGCCCATGTATGAGTTGTCAATAGAGTAGATAGATATTAGTTTTTCCTTAGTTATACCTGTAATCATGTAATCAGATCCACTAATCTAGGCTACAGCGTTATAAATGTATCCTTCGTCAATATAGTGAATACAAAAAGTTCTCTTGCAATTCGCCCCTCTTGTATGCTTCTAACACTGTGAGATCTATTGTATGCTTCTACATTGGTTCAAGGATCTCTAACATGGTATCAGAGCCCTGATCGTCTGTCCATTCAAGCATAAGAGACAGTCCTGTTCGTCTGGGATCAAGCCTGCAACCTACTGTGATCAAAGGTGGCCCACTTGTTGATCACTCTGCATAAGAAAACCTTCCCATACTGGTCGTCCATTTATCCTGGGAATTCTACACATTTTTTCCAGATTTTTGCTTCATCTGAGATAGGCCAATCTCTCTGATTTGTACTTCTCTCATTTGAGCAAACAATTTTCATCAAGACTGTTTAGATTTCTGGTTTCTCAAGCTTTCATCAACCTTCCACTTAGAGGAGTTTCGGATTTTTGAGGCAGCGATCACAGTGTGATCTGATCATTCCCCTGATCATATAGTGGGGCCCACAGATCATACATGTGGCTAGATTCAAGGTCGCCTAGACCAATTTGTGGCCTTTTTTCAATCAGATTGCTTCCCGTAGTTGTGATCTGTCATCTGATCACTCAGTGAGGCCCATAGCACTCATCTGTGCTCAGATTCAAGTCAACTGGAGCTCCTGTATTGGAATTTTTCAGATCTGGATAGTTGTTGTGGACTTGTGGCTGGATTTCAAATCTAGTTAGCTTATGGGGCTGGATTTCTCCTATTTTCCATCTGTCAGCAAATTGTTTTGTTCCAATGTCTTCTAATCGAACTGTATCGGGTATTACTATCATACTTGATGGCACAAATTATCCATATTGGTCCCATCTCATGAAAAATTTCCTCAAAGGTCAAAAATTGTGGAAAAATGTTGCTGAGTAGATCCCTACGCCGGCTAGTAGGGATGCTAAGTTTGAGGAATGGGAAGCTTCTGTCGGGAAAATAAATTCTTGGATTGCCAATTCAGTCAATCCATCTATTGGAAATCAATTGGCTAAATTCAATTATCCTAAGGACGCTTGGGATTATTTAGCACGATTATATACTCGGTCTAATGCTGCTCGACGGTATTAGTTCGAAGGTATCAGTTAGAATGGGACATTAAAAATGCAGACCAAGGAAATGATTCCATTCAAGATTTCTTCATCAAAATGACTGCCTTATGGGATCAACAGGCTCTAATGGAACCCACTTTTAAAATAACTGATGATGCTCATACCTTTGAAGTCTATAGGTAGCAGACTCGCCTGGTTCAGTTTCTTATGGCCCTCCGCCCTGATTTTGAACATGTTCGCGGTCAATTATTACATCGGTCACCACTGCCTTTTGTGAATATGGCACTTTCGGAACTTCTGGCAAAAGAACAAACTCAGCTTTCTATTACAAGGAAGAAACATGAGGACAACCCACACATGTACCGTCAGCAAATGTTAGTATCCCACAGAATGATCGCTCATTTCCATCTGGTACCAATAACTTTTGCAATTATTGTAAGAAAAAAGGACACTGGAAACGGGGCTGCCCAACCAGACCTCAAAGGCCAAACAATAAGAACAAACACTCTGGTCGGCAGCCCAATCATGGTCCCAGGCCATCTTATTCACAGCGACCCTATACGGCCAATGTTGCTGAAGATGATAGTTTCGTGCCTCCACAAATGGATCTTGCATCTCAGATTCAAGTTGTGGTTGATGAGCGCATGCAACAGTTGATTCTGGCTTCCTCCACTGGTTCTACTTCTCAAATGGCCACTACATCCTCACCCTCTAGTTCTGCCATGACCATTTCTAGTCCGTCAGGTACTCTTGATACTACATGGTTTTTTTTTATTCTGGTGCATCCTATCATATGACAAATGATGTTTCCAAACTTCATAACTCTCACCATCCATACAGCTGATGCCACTCCTCTACCAGTCTCCCTTATTGGATCCATTTCAAATAAGTTGCTCTCTCACTAATGTTTTGTGTGTTCTTAGCTTCATCCACTCGTTGCATCTTCCATCATCCAGCATATCCCTTACCGCACTCGTTTCATCTACATCTCCCTTTGCCCTTTGGCACTCTCGTTTAGGACATTCATCTTTAAAAAAAATGAAGTTTTTATTTACTAGTGGTGTATTTGGAAACATTTCTGTATCAAACATTTCTACTTGTTTTGGTTGTCAATTTGGTAAACAACATGCATTCCCTTGTAATAAAAGCACTTCTTCTACTAATGCTCCTCTTGCTTTGGTGCATTCTGATGTCTGGGGACCTGCCTCTCAGCCAACGAAAGGTGGTTCCATTTATTATGTGTTGTTTATTGATGATTTCACTATGTATACATGGTTGTATTTAATGAAAAACCGTTTTGAGTTATACACAATCTACATTGCTTTCTCCACCATGGTTTCCACTCAATTTGACACGAGGATTAAAATATTCAGGTCTGACTCTGGGGGAGAATACATGACCCACAAATTTCGTTCTTACCTAACCAGTCAATGGACTATAGCTCAATTATCCTATCCTGCCACACCACAGCAGAATGGTGTAGCAGAACGGAAACACAGACATATCCTAGAGACTGCTAGATCCTTGATTTATCCCTCACATGTTCCTCCGTAATTTTGGGGGGAAGCAGTCCAGACTGCAATCTATCTGATTAACAGAACACCATCCTCTGTTTTATCTGGCACATCTCCCTATGAAAAATTGTTTTCTTGTAAACCTGACTTGTCCTATCTCAAAGTTTTTGGCTGCACCTATTTTGTTTTGTTGCATGATAATGAGAGAACCAAACTTTCCCCAAAATCCACCGTCTGTGTCATTTTAGGGTATGGCATCGAACAAAAAGGCTATCGATGCTATGATCCTGAAACCAATCGGTTACGGGTCTCTCGTAATGTCACCTTCTTGGAACATATACCTTTTTATACATTATCTACTCAATCCCCTTCTCCTGAGCAATCTATGGCCTATCCTCTTAATCCCCTTTCAGACCTGTTTCCCTCCAAAACCCCTTCTCCTCCACCCCTGCAGGTAAATCATCGTCGGCCCAAACTCAAAGGTACCCATTGCAGGCCAAAATTCCTCCATCCCGTTTTGGGTTTGTTTGTACGGATCATTTTTCTCTATCGTATAAGTCCTTCCTTGCAGTAATTCATACTTTGGCAGAACCTAAATCCTATAAGGAGGCCATTACTCGTCTGCACTAGAGAACTGCCATTACCGAAGAACTTGCAGCTCTACAAAAAACGCACACATGGGACCTAGGTCCTCTTCCCTCCATGAAACGGGCTATCGGCTGCAAATGAATTTTTAAGATCAAGACCAAATCTGATGGTTTTGTTGATCGTTACAAGGCTCGCTTGGTTGCAAAAGCCTACACACAAGAATATGGGGTAGATAATGAGGAGACTTTTGCTCCGGTTGCTCAGATGACAATAGTCCGTACCTTTATTTATATTGCCGATGTTAGACATTGGCCCCTCTATCAGCTTTATGTCAAGAATGCATTTTTGAATGGATTCCTTCAAGAAGAAATCTACATGCATCCTCCTCCTGCCTCATTCTGTGTGTCGTCTCAAACGTGCTTTATATGGACGCAAACAAGCCCCTCGTGCTTGTTTTAAACGGTTTAGCACCAGCATTATCAACATTGGTTTTCTCAGAGTGCTCATGACTCCGCTCTCTTCACTCAAAATTCGCCATCTGGATGTGTTTTCTTGTTACTTTATGTCGAGATGATATGATTATTACTGGCAATGATGCTTCTAGTATTCTATCCTTGAAGCGTTTTCTTCATCGACGGTTTGAGATGAAAGACTTGGGCAATCTGCGGTACTTTCTGGGCATTGAGGTTGCCTACTCTCCCAAAGGATATCTTTTATCTCAAGCGAAATACTGCAATGAAGTTCTTCAACGAGCTAGACTCACAGATCTAAAGCCCGTCTCTACTCCAATTGAACATAATCTAAAGCTGCGCACTACTGATGGAGATCTACTTTCTGATCCAACTCGTTATCGTGAGGTAGTTGGCAGCTTGGTTTATCTTACGATTACCAGACCAGATATTGCCTTTGCAGTACATGTGGTAAGCCAATTTGTTGTGCAACCATCTTCATCTTCACTGAGCTGCTGTACTGCACATACTGAGAAACTTACAAGGAAGTTCCACATAAGCCCTCCTTTCCTCCAGTCAAAATCTTACCCTACATGGCTATTCTGATTCCGACTGGGCAGTCAATGATCGGCGCTCTACAATAGCCTTCTCCATTTTTCTTGGCTCCTCTCTCATCTCTTGGAAGAGCAAGAAACAGGAAGTTGTCTCACGATCTTCCACTGAAGCTAAATATCGTACTGTATCTCACACCACTACCGAAATTATCTGGCTTCGCTGGTTACTTCGGGATTTAGGAGTTCTAGTTCCTAAATCTACCCCCTCTTTACGGACAGTGAAAGTGCACGGAAGCTGGCAACAAATGATGCCTTCCATGAACGATCTAAACATCTTGAAATTGACCGTCATTTCATTCGTCAACATGTTCGGAGTGGCACTATAAAGCTCCTTCAGATTTCATCATCTCCTTAGATAGTAGATTTTTTTCACCAAGAGCCACTCCACTTCTCGTTTTTCAGAGCCAGTTTCCAAGCTCTCAATGGTCACATTCTCCCATCCAAAGCTTGAGAGGGGGTGTAAAGAAACAGTCCAACAGGTCAGCTTAAACCCATGTATGAGTTGTCAATAGATTAGATAGATATTAGTTTCCTTAGTTATGCATGTAATCATGTAATCAGATCTCTAATCAGATCCACTAATCTAGGCTACAGTGTCATAAATGTACCCTTCATCAATTCAGTGAATACAGAAAATTCTCTCGCAATTCGTCTCTCTCTTGTATGCTTCTATGAATTCTATTGTATGCTTCTGCATTGGTTCAAGGATCTCTAACAAGGACATCATCATGCACAGACTGGGATCAAATGGGTACATGAAAGGTAGCGATGCATATGAGCCAATTCCTATTTGGACCGAAGCCAAACAAAAAGCAAACACATGTCCATCCCCTAAGTGGTTTAAGTAACCCAAACACTCATCTATATGAGGGTCAAAGACTTCATTGAGTTCATTTAATAACTGGTAAGACTTGAATTCCTCGTTGTGATCCCAGCATTAAGCAGAGAATGGTCCAACGTGATTCCATGAGTAGAGATCCACACAAATCAAAAAGTCATTGAATACAACCCAACCACCAAAAGGAGGCCTCACGTTATGTAGTAGGAATTGCCTCATAAAATCCATGGCATTATTCCAATGCATTTTTGTTAACATTAAAAAGTAGTAACCCAAGATAATACGGATGAAGATCTTGTGATCCCAAACAAAGTGTGAGATGTTCCTATAACTTGTGGGTCCATAATGGAAGCGAGGAGGAAGGACGGTCCCCATGATTGTTTGGAGGGAATGTAAACCTCAAAAGCAGGCGATGGAAGATAACAGACTGATGGCGTATCAATTGCATTGTTGAACCAATTGATAGGCTTTGGAAGACTAAAGCAAAGACTTAAGGGACCCATGAAGATCAAGAAGCCCTTTTGGTCCAAAGGGAAGTGCCCGTGGTAGTTTATTTAAATTTTGGAATATTTCTATTTTATTTAATTTTATTAGTTAGGAGTGTTTTTGTAATTCCAATATTATTTCGATTAGAAGTATTTGGCAATTCCAATGTTACTAGGATTAGGATAATTGCAAAGCTTATAAATAGCCATGTGGTCTTATTATTTTTGGTAGAGTGGCAAATTTTAATTTGAGGTTAGAGAACCTTGTGTGTGATCTGATTTTACCCATGCGAGGGTGAAGCGTGATTTCTCTTTCCTCTTTTTCTCTTTCTTCTTCTTTTCTATCTTTCCTATTTCTGTCCTACATCAATTCGGTATCTACAGATTGGAGTGGTTTTCAATGTTCAAGGGCACAAAGGCAGTAAGGGTAGAAGGTCTTCCAGCTGGAAGGGGAAGAGAGAGCTGCACAACCTAATCGCCTATGTGAATTATGAAGAGAAGGGGGATCGAGAAGGAGCCAGCGCCAGCGGAAGCAACAAGACCGAAGTGGGGGCGGGAGGCGGGGCATTGTTTTGTCCAAACGAAGTGAAAATTGCATCATGAAATGTTCGGGGGTTAAATTACCCAGACAAGATCAGTGGTGAAGTCAGCATTGAGGAAGTGGGGGGTAAGTGTGGCGAGTCTTCAAGAAACCAAACTAGAAGCAGTGCCTAACAGGCTGGTTAGATCTCTTTGAGGGAATAGATTTGTTGATTGGGCCCTTTTGGAAGCTCGTGGAGCAGCTGGGGGTATTGTTGTGTCGTGGGATAAAAGGATCTTGAAGAAAGAGGATGTCAGTTGGGGGAGTTCTCAGTATCATGCTTATTTTCCAATGTAGACTCTGGATTCAAATGGTTATTTTCGGTTGTCTATGGGCCGGCAGAAGATGTGGATGGGGATAGGTTGTGGGATGAGCTTGGGGTTGCAAGAACACAGTATGCGGAGCCTTGGGGCATCAGTGGGGATTTTAACGTTGTTAGGTTTCCTTCTGAGAGACCAAGGCGAGGAAGATTTACAGGGGCTATGCAAAAATTCTCAACTTTTATTGATGCTCATAACCTGAGGGATATTCCTTTGGTTTGTGCTTATTACACGTGGTCAAACAATACGGGAGGTCTACCCTACCAGGCTTGACAGATTTTTGATACCTACAGATTGGGAAGAAGTTTTTTCGAGCACCATTCAGTTTGCTTTGCCAAGGGTGGTTTCAGACCACATGCCCATTTTGTTGGGCAATGAGGGTATGAGAAGCGGTAAGAGTCCACTTAGGTTTGAGAATATCTGATCGAAAGATCCGGGCTTCGGGGATCTTCCAAAGGGTCGTGGGAAGGCTACAGGGTGGAGGGGAATCCCTTAGCCAAGAAACTGAAGTTGCTGAAACAGGATCTGAAGAAGTGGAACAAAGAAGTTATTGGAAGATTGGAATGGAAGAAGACTAAGGCAGTGGAAGAAATCAAAAGCTTAGATGAAGCAGAAGGTATGAGGAGCCTTAATGAGCTGGAGAAACCAAGGAGGGAAGAGTGTAAGGCCGAGCTGAAGTTTATCGCGTCGTTGGAAGAAATCAGTTGGCGGCAAAAGTCAAGGGAACTCTGGCTAAAGGAAGGTGATAAAATCACCAGATATTTCCATAGAGCAGCAAACGCTCACAGGCGTACTAATCATATGGGGAGGTTAGTGGTCAATGGGGTTGAGCTGTATAAGGGGCAGGATTTAAGGCAGGGGATCCTCGACTGCAATCAGCACCTATACTCTGAAACTTATATCTGGCACCCAACGCTGGATGGGTTAGATTTTGACTTGAAGACAAAATCTTGTTAGAGGCACCGTTTACCGAGGAAGAAGCTGTTGCTGCTGTGAACAGCTGTAATGATAATAAGGACCCGGGACCGGATGGTTTTTCTTTAGCTTCCTTCCAGCAGCACTGGGGAGTTGTTCGGGAGGATGTCATGGCTACGGTTTACCATTTCTATGATCATGGTGAGTTTGAAAGGAGTCCAAATGCCGCTTACATAGCTTTGAATCCCAAAAAAGGAGGTGCAGTAAACTTGAAGGATTTCAGACTAGGTAGTGTCTACAAGATCACTGCTAAGATGTTGCCTTCAAGGTTGAAAAGGGCGCTGGATTCGGTTATCGGACGCTCAAAATGCCTTTGTGGGGGGAAAGCAGATTTTAGATGCAGATTTAGTGGCTAATGAGTGCATTGACTCGAGAGTCAGGGTTGCAGCCCCTGGGGTGGTCTGTCAGCTAGACGTGGAAAAGGCTTATGACCATGTGCATTGGAGTTTCTTGATGTATATTATGGAGAGATTGGGTTTTGGCCAGAAATGGAGATAGTGGATTCATTTCTGTGTTTCCACAGTTAGATTTTTTGTTCTAGTGAATGGGAGCCCGAGTGGCTTTTTTGGTAGTTCGAGGGGCCTTTCCCAGGGTGATCCACTTTCCCCTTTCTTGTTCATTATGGTGATGGAAGCCTTCAGTCGAATGATGAGCAGAGCTATGGATGCAAACATGATTAGGGCTTTTAGTTGGGGATGGTGAGAGGGAATCCCGTGAATGGTGAGCTCATCTATTAGTTGCGGATGACACAACAGTGTTTTGCGATGCACGTGTTGATCATATGAGATATTTGAGATGCATTCTTCTTTGCTTCCATGCGTTGTCGGGCCTTAAAATCAATCTTTCCAAGAGTGAGATTATTCCGGTGGGCGATACTGAGAATATTGAGTTCTTGGCTGGCATTTTGGGGTGCAGGTTGGGGTCACTTCCTCCATCATATTTGGGTTTTTCCTTGGTAGCCTCATCCAGGGCATCTAGTGTTTGGGACTCGGTATTGGAAAGAGTTTAAAAAAGACTCGCGGGATGGAAAAGACAATACCTATCTAAAGGTGGCAGGTTGACACTTATCAAGAGCTCCCTCTCTAGTTTACCAACTTATTTTATGTCCTTATTCCCCATTCCCTCTTCGGTAAGCAAGAGGATAGAGAGATCATTTGAAGGGGTGGACAATAGACGGTCCTTTGGGGATTATCAAAAAGACCCTCCAGTGCACTCTATTTTTTTGGATCACAAGGAAGCCTAATCCTTGTTTTGATGATTTCGTTAAGTTCCTTGATGACATGAGGGGTTCTTCTTAGGAAGACTCCTTTCTTTTTGTCCAACGGGGAGATTTCCTTGTGCATAGGTCTATTTTGTTGTTAGGGGGTTTTTGGGGTCAAATATTTTTTGTTGCTTCCTGGTGGTATAGTGTTGGTTTAGCTTTGTATAGATATTTCTTTCTACACGGGTGCGCCCGCCCGCCTTAGTGCCTATTAATGATACTCCTAACTTATCAAGAAAAGATGTATAGAGGCCCCAACAAAGAGGAAGGAATGGAGAGAATGGAGATTAAAAACCAAATATTAGAATGGGAAATGATTTAATAGTTTTGAAATAGAAATCAATGTGTGGGATTATTAAACCAAATATTAGAATGGGAAATGAAATATTATTTTCAATACAAATTTTTAGACATGTCCAAAAATTGTAATGGAAATAATTGGTTCCTAGTATTTTTAGGCATCTTATAACTAGGAACGGGATGTTGATTCCTGAACTCCCAGTCCTGCTAACCAAACTGATCCTTCCGAGCTAGGATCAATCCTAAGCACATTGATATCTAACAATGAGTGATAATGTGACAGACTGGACACGATAATCAGATAAGGAGATAAATTACATAGCTTATTTTGCCTAATAATCAATAAATGATTGAGGAGAAAGTTTATTTAAGCTTGGTACCATGCAAGGGTGTGGACTATGTTGTACGCGTGTTAAGGTGATTACCCACTGAGAATAAATAATTCATAACCCCTGCAAGGTTAAAGAGACAGTGCGATGTGATGACCAGTTGAGACTATCATCACTAGGAGATATGAAGATAGGCATTGTTCAAGCCAAACAAGCCCTTCTTGTGTGAGTCACATGCTTATTGTGGGCGCAGTGCGAGGTGATGAGTCCCATCACTTGGAGATATGGAGAAATGCCATCGGCCACTGGTCAAGTCTAGTCCTCATAGCATTGCCCTCTGCAAAACGCAATCAATCACAGCCTCCAACCACTAGTCACAACAGCCCTCACCAATCACTACACCAGGTGCCCATCATTAGTATCTAACAGATATCCACTAGTGTTGGCCAAGGTCTATAACAAGCTCAATTCCTAATCAATATGTCTACAAAATTAAGAATAATATAGTCCATATAATAATCCCAGAAGAACTTAACATGCCCAAGCCATTGGAGGTATACTTTCTTCACATTTGCTCCAATTTTTGCTTCGATATGCTTAATAAATAATTGTTTTTACAGATGCTTATAACCGTAACTGGCAATCATTAACAAGTATTTTTATCAGCTTTATGAATCAAACGATTATGCATCAAGGTTTGATAAAGCTAGTCGTTATGCTTAATTAAATGAAGGTCAGGCAACATTTAAAATGATGAATATTATGCACCTCTGGCCTTGTAAATTGTCACGGTTTGATAGAAAAGGACATAAATGGTAAAGTGGATAAGTATGGAGACAATTTAAAGCGAGCTTAAAACACACCTAATAACAGTGTTGGGCTCCAAGAAAAAAAGAACGAGCAACAAACCACATCGACATAACTTCCAACCACAAGAGAAACGGAGAGACAAAGATGAAAGAAGAATAGAGTGTGTGAAATAGAAGTAGAGAGACATATAGAGTCAACAGCCAATTTTAGGGTTTTTCCAATCCAACCAACCCAACATATTGGAATTAAATATATATATATATAAAATAAATAACACACTGACCTAACCCATGGTATTCTATTGCTTACATGCCAAAATCCTATCAAGTCATGGTGCCATGTAACATAAGTAGTCATGCCTAGCATGTGACACAAATAAGTGGATATGGACACCCCCACAACATAAGGTCATAAAAATGAAAAACCAAAATTAAAAAACGATAAAAGCAAAGAGCAGAACATGGAAAGATGACCAACCAATATGATGGCTAGACCAAATGATACTGTCAATGGGAAAGATTGACCTCCATGTGATTTCTTCTTTTGTGAATGTAGATGAAGTGTTTCCCTTCCTTAACACTGAGATAAAATTAAGTAAACAAGTAAATGCGTATCGAGGAGGAATACCGTATCACAGTGCCTTTACAACAATAATTTTGCACAAAACTGCATCATAATAATAATCTCTCATATGATACAAGGTATCCCCTCTTACCAACTTCGGAATCAACCTTTCAAACATACAATTG